>BSBN01000716.1:0-1318549 GCA_027924645.1 Cunninghamia lanceolata | reverse complement strand
TCTTACAACATTTCAAAAAGAGAAAAGAAACCAAAAGTGCCCAATGATGAAAGCAAAAGACTTGCAAATATCAAGATGACAATCCACATCCATCCTATATCCAACAATCCATATCAACCATGCAATAAAGCAAATCCTATAGTGTATCAAATGAAAGCCTGTATTTCTTCTCTTTCTTCTCTTCCACCTATCTATATCATCACTATGTCGATTAAGTACATTTGGACATATCAAAAACATAACATAGGTCACATATCACATCACATGAGATAGTCATTCACATGATTAAATCATTTGCATACATAATAAGTGCATTAGGTCATTCACATACATTTGCATCCATATATCATATCAAAAATCAAACACATAGACAAATACATATAGAGCTGCATAATCATATATAAAACATCCACATTTGCATTTACATCCATGCATCACATACACAAAGCATCATCATCAGATAGATTGCATCCATAGCATATAAGCATAGAACATCTGCATATAGAACATCCATAACTACATCATCATATAAAACATCAAAACATGTCCAAATGTACAACATATCAAAAATATATGTCCATATCTCAGAGTCATATCATAAAATGTATACAAAGTACAACAAGATGGTGATACATGTCTTGGGGAAAAATAGTACATATACAGGCTATCTCAACCATCAAAAATGTGTACATCAACTCAAAAAATTGGTACAAGTGTCTAGGTCTGTCTAACCCTACTGCCGTGGAGCACTGCTCCCTGTGCTGTCCTCTCCTCTATCTCCCCCTGACTACTGGGGGCCCCTCACTGGTCCTGCAGATCAAGACCCACCTGCCCTCTAAGATGCCACAGACTGGCTCCTGAAGCTAGGCACATGCTAATCCGCTAACACTACCCCGTGGTATAAGCCTCTGTAATACTGAGCCTGAGCCTGCGCTCTGGCAAGATCACTCTGTACCTGGACTAGCTGTGTCTGTGCCTGCTGCACCTGCGTTACCAAAAAGCTAGAAGTACTATCTGTGCCCATAGCTACCATGGCTATATCTCTCTCTGCTCTCATCGCCCTCATGCTAGCCAAAGTTGTATCTCTCTCTCTAGATATCTCTGATATCTGTCCTACATCCGCATCTCTCCGAGACTTCGCTGCTCTCAGATGGGCCCTCAGCTGCCTAATTTGACCCTGTAACGCTACAAAGGCCTACTACTGTAAGTCAAGCTGTGGAGCCTGCCCTACCTATCCCTGTCCTGATGCCACCTATTGTGCTAGCACCTATCCCTGCACCTACTGCTGAGCCACCTACGACGGTGGCAACATCTGTCTCTGTGGTGCCACCTGCTGTGCTAGTATCTGCGCCTGTCCTGCAACCTGCGGCTGCACAACTGCTTGCTGACCTGAAGGTCCCTCCCTAGAACTCCTCCTCTATCTCAGTCTCCCCCCTCCTCCTCCATCTCCTCCATCATCCCCCTGATCTCCTCTCCCCCTCCTCCGTCCTCCCCTCCTCCACCAGCTCCACCCTCATCATCTGAATCCTCCTCATCTATACAAGGAGCCAGCTCTCCAGGTCCTGAATATCTGGGAAAGGGATGAGCAGTGAACCACTCCTCATAGTTGGGTGTCATACCCACATCTACTATGTCCCTCCTCATGGACCAAGCTGCATGGGGAATCTACTAAAAGTCTGCCAAAGCATCCTCATATGATGCCATGGGACCCCACCTGTATCTATGCATGGGTCCTCGCGAACCACTCCTGCCCCTGTGGCCTGCCCTATACTCGACCAAATTGCCTCTGTACTCTACTCACAATCTGTCGCTCCAGTATGTACCTTGTCCTACCAATGAGCCACTGAGTCTAAAAATAATAAGGCAACTCATCAACCTCATCATCCCATACCTTGCAATCTAGGTATGGATGTCAGATAACCTGATCTACATTATCCAGCGCATGTCTCCAATACTCCAACTTCCCTATCTTGTGCTGCAAAATCACACCTGCATAGCCATAACTGTAGGGCTCACCCCTCTGCCTGTGAAAAACACATAACGGCCATATGATAGCTATGTGCTCCCATAACCAAAACTGCAATAGAGACATGCCTGCTGACAAACTAGCTCCTCTGTGATACACCACCTGGTGCATATCTCTATATAAGTGTGCTAGTACGCACACACCCCATGCATATCGAGTCCCATCAATGATCATGCTCTCTAGCACCCTCCCCCAACTAGTTGGGAACCCATGAGACCTCTTATCGGGGTATATTACACCACCGATCAGTCCCGCCACTATACCTGAGAAGTAGTCGTAACAGTCATGAATGTCCTGCCATAAAATCACCTGTCCAACCAACTCTAGGTCATCAAACACCCGTCTACACTCCGCCAGTCCAGCATCACGCTGTGACTCATACTCTACCAACTCTCCCTGAATAGGGAGGTGCAAAATCCTATACACGTCCTCCAGGGTGATCACCATCTCCCTCATCAAAAGATGGAATATCCCATCCTCACTGTGGAATCGCTCCACCACTACAGTCAACAACCCTCGGTTCACACGAACCTTAGGCATGAAGCAAATATAATGAAGCCCCCTGGCACCAAGCACCTCGTGGTCTATCTCTGTCAGCATGTATCACTGCAACAACAGCAAAGGGAACTGCTCTCGCGACATAAGGGTATCCTGGATATCCCCCTGCAACTGAAGAAAGCATAACATCAAAGAAACCCATATCCAAGCAAACCTACACAAAGCAATCAAGATATCCTATCATTGACTTACCATATCAAATTAATCAAAACAACATATCATCTCTTGACTAGATTCTTGGTAATCTCAGAGATTGCTTATCAATTGACGCATCGATCAAGGTGCCAATTGGGTTAATTTTGTTAAGTCAACTGATTTTCCTAGTGCAAATGCGCCAATCTAGGTGGCAAATGCGCTGATCCATATCATATGCTCCTCTTCACCGTGAATGCGCCAATCCTTGATGTGTATGCATCATTCTAGCATATACGCCACTTCTTGTGTCATATGCGCCATTCCACAATGGATGCACCAACTCATAGCCTATATGCGCCAAACTACTATATGCGCCATAAGATGCATCAAATGCACAACTTAACAGTATATGCGCCATTTTTGAGCATATATGCACTGAAAGACAGTTCGATGCATCTGTCCTAGCTTTTTTCCCTAAGCATTTATTGCCCTAATAAATGACTTTTGACAAATTTTGACGAACTATAAACTGGTGATCCTAACTCAGCTGGCCGATTGAACCGTCAGACTCACTCAAACTGGTGCTCCTCATGTGGAATATCCATCTCTATGTCAGCTTCTCTAGCTCCCATACTCTCCAAAGCTCTCAAAGAGCAATCACCTAAGGACAAGTGTGTAAATGAATAGAACTTGTGGACCCAACTCCTATATATAGCAAGTGAACCATAGAGGACTGTGTGACAATTGTGACTACTTCCCATATCTGTTCCTCTAAACCATGTCCTAATTTTTTCCATCCTAACCTATTTTTCACCTTCTTCTTTGTGAGATTGTCCATCTCATGCTTTCTGCCTTCTTCCCATCCAATCTCCCGAGGGGGCATCATGTCATTAAACTTGTACCATGGGCAAACTGGGGCATGTATCACTATCAAAAATTATTATTCTTTGAAACAACGTAATAAAACACATTGCATCAAAGAGGGGCAAAATGTATACACCTAAAATGACATGACTCTACTTAAATAAATATTTTAAATATTTATTTCATCTTCATATTCCTCTACCAATCACCCTAAACTGATCAAAAAGACCACACAGGGTCTACAAAAACATAACCAAAATTACCACGCAGAGCTATCTATCACATTTTTAAAATTACTTATTTGCCTACTGACCCCAACCCCTTCAAACTTTTTAGCCTCGACCCTTAACCCATACAACTATACTATTGATATTTGAACAAAATACCAAAAAACCAGTAGTTGTTTACCATCAAATTTCACCTTGCTCATAAAGGAAATCCCTGAATTCTGAAACCCAAGCAAAGCCCTCCACCATAGTCATCTGCATCATTTTCTTTAGGAAATCGCAACCCTTACGAGCTCTGAGCCTGTGGATGAGTAGGTCACCTCCCCTTAAGTCCAGCAAGAAGGGGAAGTATTTCACCACCTCCCTAGGCTTATTGATTTTGTTCAGGTCACGCGACCTCAGTAGTCCTGTGCTATACACACTAGCTCCAACACCTTGTCCAACCCTTCAAGCAGCTCTACCTTGATCATATTGTGTGTCAAAGTGCTTATCTCCTCCTTAGGCATGTTCAAATCCAATAAGGAAGCGACAAACTGTGAGGCAATATCTAAATCTGTATACACCTAAAAATGACATGACTGTACTTAAATAAATATTTTAAATATTTATTTCATCTTCATATTCCTCTATCAATAAATAAATAAATAAATAAATTTATTTGATTCATTTCCTCCCACTTGATTAAATAAATTACATTTATTTAATTAATTTCATTTATATCAACTTTATTCTTCTAAATAATTAAATAATTTTAATTATTTAATTAAATCTTTCATTCTTCCAAATTTAAATAAAATGCAAATTTATTTAAATAAAATCTCCAAAAATAAAATATATTTAATATTTTATTTATTCCTCCAAATTATCTACAAGTAATTAAATAAATCCATTTATTTAATTATGCTTTCTTATCTTCTAATCTTCAATATCTTCTAAAAATAAATTCCTCTTGTCATACAAAAGTAAAAGCTGAGTTAAAGCAACTTTGCTCTTAAATTAGAAAAATATATTCTAATTTAAGAAAATGAAAACTCATCCTCATCAAGAAAACAGTTAACTCAACAAAGCTTCTTTTTGAATGACACGTGTCCTTCTCCTATTCGTGCATGTTCTCTCAAACATTCTCCTCCGTTGATCTTCTCATTTCTTCTCAACCGTTGATCTTTTCCTTCTCAAATCTATAAATACAACCCTCTTCTTCTTCATTTTAGATCCATCATTCGAGTAAACTTATGCTGCAGGATCTATAGCGCGCCATTGGCACCCTATTTTCATATCATTCATCATCCGTCCATTTCATAGTGTGTTGAAGTTCATCTTTAACATACCAAGTATCAAAGCCACTTCTCCTTGTCATCTTGAGGAATCGAAGCAAGGAAGCAAGCTTCCTGAGGGCCATCTTCATCACCACAAGATCAAAAAAGAAAAGGCAAACAATGGAAGTCACAAGGTAAAAGGTTGTGAGTATCTCTTTTTTCTATTTTAAATCCTTTTTATCTTCATATTCCATTGATATTTGGGTTTTTATTGTTCATTTGATTATCCCATTTTTACCCTTACAGAATCAACTCTGTATCGCTCCCCATCCTCAACAAAAGCCCTCCCTAGGATGAGCTTGGTGGCTCTGATCATAAAGGCATCATTCTGCAATAAAACCGTCCTTAGACGTTGATCCATGACTTTGCCCAAGAACGCCATCTGTCTTACCTTGCTGGTTAAATAGATAGGCATGTCCATTCCGCCGCATAATAGGTCCTCTACCATTAGGTGGACAACCAAATTGGGAGCTTCTGCCATTTTGATTCTAATTTTATAAACTCCATTGCAGGAAATCCCAACCTTCCTCTAGTACTTATTACTTGGCTGTCTCTGGCTTCTTATTTAGTATGATACGTGTGAAGTCCTCACAACTCTTAACCACCTTAGTTCTAGCTAATCATGCCTAGTCTGGCAGATATCGGTAATCTAAAGGCTAGCGGTTTCCTCTCTTGCAAATGATTAATGGAAGTCCTATCGAAAATCCCTTCACTCTTTCAAATAAATTTCCGGTGTGTGAGGCATCTTTCCTATCATATCAGCCAACTTGGGAAATCCGCATTCATACATCTCACCTTCAGCCTTTGTAGGAGAATAATTGAAGTTGGTGTTGACTTGAGGTTCCACCGTCTCCCATGATGAGAAGGCATCGAAGACTTGATCCCCGTTGTCACTATGCAATTTCTGATGTGGCTACCACCTCACCAAACCCCATCGAGTCGGCCACTCCACACATGAAATTATGGAGTGGCGCTCACCCAACTGCCCATATACATGCCTTAATATAATTAAATTAATTACAAGAATCAAATTAATTAATGACGATCTCTATCCCCTAAACATTGTAGGTCATCTCAGGACTTCCTATTGGATTTTACACAAGTAGTTTAGACTAGAGACCATGTAGTTTTACTATTAACATGTCATATAGTTCTTTGGACTTTTTGAACCCCATTCCTCAAGATAGTTTTATATCCCTTCTCATGATTAAACAAGAGTTTGAAGATCATCCTAGGATCACTCTGGGCCCTCCTTCTCATTGACTCTACTTTAGGGGTCCTACATGATCCCAACACTCTTTTCCTCATTCTACCTACAAGCACACTAAGGCAACATCAATCAGTTTATCTTAATAATTTTGTCTTAAGACTGTAAATTCACTTACTAGGCATTAGTTAAAGTCCAAGACCATAATTTAGAAATAATCATGAACTATTGAACACGAGGTAAATACCACTAGTCATCATTATAAGGTAGATAAGTTTCTTGCAGGCCAATGCAGCCAAACATGTAACAAAAGTACAAAGAACTGATTACAAGTTGAACATACGAAGAACTTGCAATGAATGGAGAATAACCAACATAAATTTTAGGAAAATTCTTCAAATTTCTTTGAAAAATGGACCATAAAGTCTCCTTACAATTTATGTATAATGGCTATGTTGAGAGGAAAAAAGCCTCCTAGAAGAGGACCAAACCCTTTTACATTCAAAATGGTCATATATATAGTTTTTCCCTTTCTAACCAACTCAAAACTACTTTATAACCACCTCCCTTTTAGGACTTTACAAAATATTTCCAATAATAGTGTCAAGGCTTTTGATTCATTAAAATAAATGATTTTCAAATATTAATAAAACTAAATTTATAATTAAGTATTAAGCCTTTGCGTAAATGTGATAGCCATTCCATTGTAAATGTTCTTCAAACTAAAAACTTTATGCATTAGAGTACCAAAAGAATATAAATGATGCAGGAAGGGAGCACACTTGGCAAGGTTGTGGAATTCAACTTTACACCTGTTGATTTACATTTTCTTGAAAGTTTTGAAGCCTTTTCAACAAATCGATTTGTGTATATCCTATTGAAGTCAAGGAAAACAAATAAGGTTAAAAAACATAACAAAATGCATAAATAACACAAGTTTATACCTTACAAGTGATCCTCCTCCTTGATAAGGTAGAGAGAGTGCACCCTTAATCTCTAGCTTCACCCATGGCTTCCAATGTGAAATGCTCTCAAACTATAACACAAATCACTACAAGCCTAGCTCAAATATGGAGAGATGAAAGTTATTTTGGCATAATAACACTACTCAAAGATTGCATGATAAAATGGCTTGAAAGGGGTTGTATTTATAGGCATTTTGGAGGAGGATTTGATCCAATGGTGGAGAATGCTTGTTGAGATCAATGGATGAGGATGAATGCAAGATGGAGGGCTTAGATTTGATCAAGAAGATTGAATGGATGGGATTAAATGTGAATTTTTAATTCACATTGGGAAGAGGTGTGCATTAATGAAGTTAGATGAGGGGGATTAGAAGTGAATTTTTAATTCTTTTGGGGAAGAGTTCTATTAAATGTGAAGTATGACAAGTTAGGTGTGTAAGAACTCATTATATTAATGGGTTTGTAGGAAAAATAAGAATAAAAAATTACCTTATGTGGAATAAAGGTTAATTTTTTATTTGTGAGGTGTGGGGATGAGTGTTAAGTGGGGTTTGACCAAACTAATCAAGGGGATTAGTTTAATTAATATGGTTGTAGTAAATTAGTGAATGGATTAATTAGGAGTTAAAATTAATTAAACAAGGGTTCATTTAATTAATTTTAGGTCTAGGGGTCACATAGGCTAGGGTAGCTAATTAAATAATAGATATTTAATCAACTAGGATATGGGTAGGCTAATTAGTAGGGTTGATTAATCAGATAAGTAAGATTTATCTAATTAATTGGGTTAAATGAGAAAGGGGAAATTAACCAAATAAATATTTGCATATTTATTTAATTAATTAGGCTAATGTTAGTAAGTGCAAATATTGAATTAATTAAATTAATTCAGTTTTAGGGATCAGATGATGAAGAACAGGGTGAATGGATGGGATAATTAATTAAATAAAAATTTAATTAATTAATAAGAGGAGGAATTAATGATATGGGTGATAGAATGGTTAGACGTTCAAGACATTTTTAGGTGTCTACACCTACAACCAGATTGTCCTCCCTTTGTATCATTCGATGATATGGCTTCCATTGAGAACTAACACAATTCCATGAACTTACTTTGGTATCGAAGAGGTTCCTAGGAACTGATAAAATATTGAAGTAGTTGATTTAAAATCTTCTAAAGTATCTTTAGTGAATCCATTTGTTTTATCTTCAATGGTTATCACATTGTCTGGAACTAATGAGGTGTTGGGAACAATATCTTCAATCGATTAAGTGTTCTACAACACTCAATTTTTTTCTGAAAACTTAAGAAGTTTATTTACTTCAGGAGTATATGAGGTTCTGAGAACCAATAAATTTTTGGAATAAATCTTTTGTCATATTCAGAGGAAAATGGTCGGTCTTTGAGTTGGTTCATGGAACTAATGATTCAACTGAAAGTGAGGTGTTAAGAACTAAAGAATTTGCCGAAATAGTGCAAACTCTCTTTATTTGTAAACTTTTAACTCTCAACATTTTGGCAATTTTCATGCCATCAGGAACTTGTATGGTTCTCAAAACCACTTAATTTTCAAAAATGCTTGTGAAATGCTTTTTTAATGAAATTACCTCTATGAGAAACTAATTTGGTTCTAAACATTGATCTTAGCACTGAAATAGTTCTTGAGAACACTTTAGATGCTGAAGTAGTTCTGAGAACTGATGATTTCACCAAAAAGAAGGCCTCAAACACATAGAAGAAATATTAGTTAGCATTTTTTTGGTTCTAGGAACTAATCAATTGACTAAAAATGTGTTCCAAGGCACTCCATTTTTGTTGCGCAAGATTCTTTGTTGGTGGTAGACTTTGTTCTTTAAGATACCTTGATAGCCAATTAAACTATTCTTGACTTGGGCAAAGTATCTGATCATCCTTTGGCTTCTTCACCATGTAAGGTAAATGCCACTAAATTTGATGTTGGCAGGGACTTGAACTATTCCAAGAACATACCCACTAGTCACCTTTATGTTCCTTATAACTTTTCCAATTGGTTTTAAACTTGGTTTTTGGAACCAACTAATTGGCTAATTAGATATTCCTAGGGACATTCTTAAAAATCAAAATTTGAGGCTAAATGCAAAATTAAGGCCTTGTAGGTTTGACTCAATCGATCGAATGGACTAAGAATTTGACTCAAAAGGATGATTGAATACTTCAAATGCAACATCTTCACATGTAATCCTAAGGATACTCAACTCAACATTTAGGGAAAACAACCAATCAATGGATGACACTTAATGAGAGTGAAAAGTTTGAAAAAAATTTCATGATTGAAAAAGAGGATAACAATTGCTAAGTAGTTGTCATTAAGAGCATAAAGTATAATCAACCCAAAACTTATATTATTTTGGTTGATATCTATCATAGCATCCAAATGGTTTGTTCAATAACTCATTCTAGAACCCCTTAGAGCTTTTCCTTAATTCTATTCTTAGTCAAAATAAGGGATTGCAGGTATTACATTCCCCCCCTTAGGAAACTTCATCTCCAAAGTTTATTTTTAAATAAATGTAGTTTCAAAATCATGGGTTAAGATTGTGGGATTTTGTACTCTCCAGTGAAGGAGGGTGTAAAATCTAGTGAACCCCAATCGTCACCGAAAAATGCACTCGAAGGCAAAGCACTATCATGATTATCACTATTGTTAGCAGCGGAGAATAGTGGGTCAGATTTTGTTGAAGAAGGAATCAAAGTGTTTAATCACTTCAATACTAATCAGATATGACACAAAACAACAAAAAATTGTAAATGTAATATGCATTGTAGTCACCAAAATGTAGGATTTTAGTGACTACAACAATAAAGATCTACAACTATGTTATTTTCTACATTAAATTTATGAGATAAAAGAAGATATGCAACCTAAATGTGTGATCAAATTCATCAACTAATTAAACACATCTACAAATATGAGAAATGAGATAAGTAAGTGCAAGTCTAGGATATGTCAGGTTCACCAAAATTTTACATAGGACAAGAGAGCCTAGTCAATTGTATAGTAACTAGATCAACTTTTCCTATACAACATTAGAACGCAAGCCAACCGAGATTTGTGTGCTTGGCTATAGTCCTCAAAAGAGAGCCAAGATAGTCTGGGGCTTGGTTTTTTTCTTGTTGTAATAGATGAGGTTGAATTAATGATGCTAGATCTAGGGTTTCTATGATGAAATATGATAAAACAAAACCTACTGGCCAATCTGGGCTAAAAACCCAGAAATCAAGAGCTGAACTGAGTAGAGCAGAGCTGTCGAGGGCCATTGCTAGAAATATGGCCCAGATTCGGAGGACTAGGGTGCATAGGTGCTAGTGTCCTAGGGTTTGGGTCTACCAGAAGTCTAGGGCACTTTCGACACCTGTAACTTCGTCCTTCTGTCACCTGTTTCTATTGAATCTTCCATCTTTGACCTGCACACATAAAAGAGGGGAAATGGTGGTGTTGTTTAGGAGCTTGCCTTAGTCAAGCCTCCGTGTAAGTGTTCCCACTTCCACAATAACAAAGATCAGATCAAAAGTGTGTGCCCTATGTAGGTAGAGGTAGATCTGAATAATCAAAGATGAATGTAAACAAACATGAAGGAAAGATGTTAACATGAACATGAAACCCTTGATGGGATGATGTCACTATCAAATCACCACAAGTAGAGAATGAAGGAGGAAGGACCTTCCTTGAAGATCTGCAAAAAGAGTTAGTACACAACAATAACCTATAGAAATAGAGATCTTGTGGATAATAGCTTGTTAGAGAGAGTCATCATGAGGAGAGACATTACCATAAAGAACGTCTAGTCTAAATGAGTGAAAGAGACTTGTTTATATATGCATTTCAATTACTTTCTGAGGGCCCAATTGAGTTGAGGCTAACAAGGTGGATCACTTAATTCATAAGGCCTACATTAAGATATGAGTTGTTGGGGCCAAATTTCTAGGACTCTAGTGCCTAGGCACCCTAGTCCTGGTAATTTGGGCTATCCAAGTGCCAAGTGATAGAGGATTATGCCTTGTTTATATGAAAAGTACTAGAAATTGCATAATGTAAACAGAGATGAACATATAAGCCACAATGGGTGCTAGACCTAGTGAAATTGTAAAGGGGTATACAATTTTTGATAGTACAATAATCTTTTTAACATGCATGTCTTCCACCAATTTTGTAAAATAATTTCTGGTAGTCAAAATATGAGTATGTCATGTGCTAGAGTGCAGGTTGATTGGTCCTATGAAATCCAAACCCCATTGTTGAAAGGGCTCATCAATAACAACTAGTTTGAGAGGGAGAGAAGCCAAATGAGGCCTACTCAAAAATTGAATGCACTTTTCACATTTAGAAACCCAATCGTATGCATCTCTAAACATGCTTGACTAATAGAAGCACTACCTTAGAATTTTAAAGGTTGTTACTGACGCTAAAAAGTGACCTCTGTAAGCTTCATCATGGAAAGATTTGAGAAGTTTCTCATGTTGCTCCTTGTTGACACACCTCAAAAAAGTGCTGTCAATTCCCCCTTTATACAAAAAGTCATTCCATATTACATACTTAACTACTTTCAATTTCAGGTTTCTTTTCTCCTTAGTAGTGAGATGAGAAGGACATTCCCCATATGTTAGGAAGAAAGCTCTATCACAAAACTACTCATCTATAGTACTTGTTACCGATTTTTGTCATGTTCTCCAAATAGCTAAATTAGGGTGTTTCTGAGTATTGATGAGTCTAAGTCTGTTAGGCAAGTTGAAGTGTTGTAGGTCTACAGAGCATAAGTGTTTTAAGTTGGAGCTAACATGCAAGTTGAAGAAGTCAAGCCAAAAGATTCTAAGTGTTTTCTCTTTTGAAGTTCTTCCTTATTGGCAAACTTAGCATTTCATGAACCTGTCGATTTGCTGATCGACAAGTTCACCGATTGGCGAACTCGCCGACAACAAAGATACAAAGGAAAGCAAAGGCAAAGTCTTCATTAGAAAAGGGAAGAGTTCGTGAACTATTAGGTTCATCAATGGGGCCAAGTGTTGATGAAGTAAAGACAAAGAAGGAAACAAGTGTCTTCATCACCAAAAAGGTGTTTTGCAAACTGTAAGGTTCGCTGACGGGAGATTTCACTGACAAAGAGTTCACTGATAGCCTAGATCAATGATAAGGAAGTGGAAGTTTTTCAAAGGCAAGAAGGAAGGAAAAGCAAGCCTCAATCAACAAAAGGGAAAGTTAGAGAGGGAAATGGTTTGTCGATCATTAATTTCACCAATAGGTGAACCTACCGACGAAAGATAAGGGAGATAAAGGAGATAAAGAGACGAGTCATCAAATAAGAGAATGATTCGCGAAAGAAAGGTTTCACTGATGGGTGAAAAAGCCAATAAAGAGTAAGAGACACAGTCTATGGTGGTAAAACATTTGAAAGGAGATAACAAAGACTTCCAGGGGCCTATGTCTATTTGCAGTGGCACATACAGAGACTGCAAACCCAATTTTAGAAGACCCTGCCAATTAGATGAAGAATAGGTATTTCTCAATATTTCTAAAGCCCCAAGCACTTGATCAAACTCATCTACAAACCTATTGAAGGATGTGTATGGCCTGTTGTAGCAGAAAATCATTTTTTTAGGGGAAAATCAGATCTATAAGTCTTCTCAATGGCTTGCTAGAAGTTTTAGTCATGCAAAGTATATTCAGGACACATGCGCTAGCATGAAGGGTCAGTTCTAGGAATCCAAGTTTAGTTTAGAGGCACTTCCAATCCATTTTAGGCATGTTAGAGAGACTGCATGGATAGAGTATGAGTTGAGAGAAGTTTTGAGAGCATAACCAAGCAGTTAGGGGCAGTTTTAATCCCTAAAGGGAAGGCTTGTTTCATTCTACATGCCCAAGGAACTTGAAATCATACAAATGATGGTAAGGAATAGTTGTCCTAGTTGGAGAAACAATTTGTTTTAGCATGTACAGGAGTTATATTACCATGCAATTAGTTGGAATAGTTTCTGTACACTTCATTTTCCAGTAGCCTTCAACCTTTTTTTTTCATTGTTGTGGCCCTAAAGAGTTCTTAAGTTATGATGTTTACAGATTGTGCCATGTGTCAAAGCAGCACATCTTCTAATGTTCATGAGACCTTTTTCTTTTAAAACTTCCTTAGAGGCACCATATGGCAGTACCATTGAGTAGCGGTCTTTGAGATGCTAGGTTTTACTTTCTATCTTTTTGCAGTCTGCGGATCGTGCCACGTGTCACAGCGCGCATTTTCTATAGCAGTCAGGGACAAAGCTTTTTGCAGTTGCGTGGGCATGCCATGTGTCGGCATGATGCATTTACTATCAAAAGCAAAGGCAAGACTCTCTCCTGGTTGTGTCAGCGCACCACGTGTCCAACCAACTTTTTGTTTGGAAAAGGTTGTTAGTTCTATTTTAGCAGTGCATGGAGGCAACAGAGCAAGCCATGTACCTACTAGGTGTGGGATAGAGAATCTCTAAAGCTTGGAAAGCTTTCTCAATGCGCCATTGGTCTATTTTATTGGCGAGCTGCTAGCGGATGCATGCAAAACTGCAACATGTTTCACCAACATTGTGCCATGAGTCATCTTCCTCGACGGGTGGTTCAACATTAACTAATGGGGGAGTGGAGCAGCATAGGTGGCGCCATGGCTGGGAAAGACAGGAGCAGCCTTATCCTTTCGGATGGCAGTTGCAATGGCCACTGATGAGGTATAAATAACCTCATTTCTTTAATGGACCAAATAGCCTTTTCGCACTATCCAATTCCCTAGCCTTGCCAACTTATTTATTTTTATAAGCGATATTTATCTATTTTGATTAAAATATTGTACAAATCCTGATTTCCTAAATTGATTGAAACTAGCTTTTAAATGTTGATTTAATGGCATGAAAAGTTGGGTAACTGTGCAGGTTAATGCATTGTCTAAGAAGTGGACATTATGCAGCTATGGACGAGTGCACCAGAAGTTGGGGGTGCCAGAAATTTTAGGCTTGCATTTAATGAAGACTTTATTTTATTCTGCTATTTCTTTGGTTACCCAAAAGACATTGTGACTACACTCAAAGTCTGTTTTATGTTTAGAAGACAACAGTAGTTAAGATCTTATTTTTCAATTATAAGACTTCTTCAACTGGCATTTTCCTACCATTGGAAGTTTAGGAATTTTTGAAGTAGTTCAGTTTTTGTTGTTACTCAAAATATGGATATAAATAGACAATATGGATGAATGAAAATCAATCTTTTAGTTCTCAAAATCATCAAATCTATGTACTTGCAATTTTTATGAATGGAAATGATATTCTGAGTTTTAGTTTTCTTTTAAAATATATGAAGATTTGAATGGAGTTCTCATGTTCCAATTGAAGCGATTGAATGTGATTTGAATTAAGACAAGCTTCTCCCACAAGCTGGCCACTCGCAGGACTATAGGATAGATAAGTATTTTCATTTTTGTGGATGTTTTTATTCAGTTGAAAATAGTTTATGTTTAGCTTCTTTCGTTAACCTACAGGGTATGTTGTGTAAAAGTTAAACTATTGTGTACTGTTGTTTGGAGCTTTCTGTGTTCCTTTGAAGTTTTCTAGTGCATCTGCCTTAGTTCAAACTACTATTTGCTGATGGTTAGAATTTGGAGTGCTTGCAGCTTAGCAAATTGTAGTTGTGAATTGTTAGCATAGAATTTATCTACTTTCTAGCAAAGAATTTATCTGCTTTCTAAGTGTAGAATTTATATGCTTTCTAGTCTAGAGTTTTCATGTTTCTTAGACTAGAATTTGAATGCTTTTTGTAGAAGGATAAAATTGTTGTTTCATTTCATGTACTGTTTTAACTTTTTAACAGATCTAGAAAATTGTTTCTCAATGAAATATCCATATGCCCTATTGCAGATAGCCTTGGACACTACCCTGGTCGATAAACTGATAATTTTCATCTAAAGTGTTAGGACCTCACAATAGCGTGTCACTTTTTGGCGTCGTTGCCAGGGATACGTGATCTTTTCTAAGTGTTATTAGGGCATGCTTGGGAATTTATTGTAGCAAACACCCAAAAATAGTTACCAAACCTCTCTTTCTGTATGGTGAGAAAATGAGGCCCACATGGAAGATTTATACCAAAACCCCCCAATAGTAAGTTCAACCATAAATAGGGAGGAAGAAGTCTTACCTGAAGAACTAAATAACGAATTGATCGAGTGGGATCAACTTGAGATCTCCCATTGTACCCCATAAGTTTCACCAGTTGACCCAATCTTTGAGGAGATAGTTATTCAACCAACCAACCTAGTCTTTGAGGAAGAGAACATTCATTTTGACATTATGGCTAATAATCTCCATAATGATGATATGGCAAGAAGACCAGCAGCACGAACCTTTACCTACCCTATCGCTCTCAATGAAGATAATGATGTAGCAATGAAAAACATTTCACCATCTATCTTGCCGACTTTTAGGGGACTTTCTTCTGAAGATCCTGAATAGTTCCTCTTTGAGTTCAAAGTCTTGTGTCAAACATACGACTACAAGAATGACAATTAGAAGCTTAAACTTTTTCCCTCCTCTTTGAGGGATGCTGCAATGCGTTGGTTTATGGGACTAGCCTCTAGATCAATAACTAACTGGGATGACATGGAAACTATTTTCTTAGAAAAATACCAGAGTTATTGCAGATTTAGTGATAGAAAGGAAGATCTATTCAAACTAAGACAAAAAGAGGATGAGAGCCTAGAAGATTATCCTAATAGGTTTATCTTTCTAACCAAACGATGTGGTGAGGAAGCCATAAGTCCAGAGATTTTAAAGACTATATTCCTCAAAGGACTTGATGAGGATGCAAGGAGAAGCTTAGATTTAATGGGAAAAGAAGATGTGTCCCAAATCAAACTTACTAATATCTCTGAGTTATGTTTGAATTTTTCCCGTACTCAAGGAGGAATCTGAAAAATTGAGCCTCCTTAGGAGCTCCAATGAAATAGGTAAACTGTGAGAGGAAATAGTGAATCTGAAAACTGACATTCTTGTTCAACTGAACACTACCTTGGATGGAATACAAGCCAAAACATGTAACCCTGAGACCTTATCCATCTATTGTCCTAGGTGTCGAAACAAGCATCTATTAAGAGAATATCCTTTGGACAAGGCTGATACTTGCCAAATTTGTGAAAAGAGTCATACCACTGATCAATGTGAGATTTTGAATGCCATCAAGACTTCTAAAAAATGACCATCTCACACTGAGGAAGAAATCAATTTCATAGGCCATAGACCTAGAGGAAATTTCTCCTATAGTCAGAACTCGAACCCTACATGGTGACCTCCAAACTCTTGGAACAATACTCAGTGGTTAGCTCCATGGCCTTTAGTACCACCTAGATGGGGATCTTATCCACCTTGGAGACCACCTGAATGGACAAACCAAGCTTGGGGAAACCCCCAATGGCCCAATCAGCAATGGCATTCTCACAATCAACCTCCACAATGGAATCAACAACCGAACTAATTCTACAATGGTCCTAGACGAATGCCAAATCCACAATAGAACCTTCTAACGGCTCCCTAAAACCCTCAGCAGAGTGAACAAGTTAATAAACCACCATTGCCGGCACAATCTATTCTTAATCCTAAGAACACACGTCAAAATGCCACAGTATATGTTGCTGATCAAGATAACATGTAAAGGGTCAATGCTATATATTGTGGAAACCTTCAATTGAGGTCAGGAAAAACACTTAATCAACCAACCATTGTTGAAGTTACAGAAGACCCAGATGAAGGACTCAACGCAAAACCAGAGACTCCTCTTGTACCTATAGAACATGACTTCAAGAAAACTCAGGAGGAATCATCCTTAACGCTACCCTAGATAACCTCAACACCTATCGTAGGACCATCTCAGGAAGAAGTTGTTAAGAAACCACCAATGATTCCAAAAAAAAATCCCATGTCAAGGAGGAAAACCTAGGCACCTTTTATGGATCGTCTCAGATCAAATGTCCTTAAGAACCCACCAGAAGTAGCATTGTCTAACAAAACTACACTGATACAAGAAATTAAACTTCTCCATATCGAGATTCCTCTGTTACAAGCGATCAAAGAAATTCTTGAACTAAACCAGCTAGTTAAACAATTGTGCATTAAAACACCAGGAAGGAAACCAAAACAGATTAATACGATGCACATTAATGCATATCTGGTTGAACTATTAGCTAGGAAAACCTTAACTCTAAAATATGGTGACCCAGGTAGCCCACTTATAACAATAACAATTAATGGAGTGGCAATACCTAATGCATTGGTGGACTTGGGAGCAGCCATTAACGTTATAACAGTGGATGTTATGGAAAAACATGGACTCATTGACCTTCGTCCCACAACTACCATATTACAAATGGCAAATTAGGCCATAGCTATTCCTAAAGGAGTCTTAGAAAATGTCCCTATAAAAGTTGATGATTGGGAATATCTAGTAGACTTCCAAGTTCTTCAGTCCCTCATACCCAAAGATAGTTACCCAATAATACTAGGTAGACCTTGGTTAGCAAAAGTCGTAGCCAAGATTGACTGCAGAGTGGGAGGACTGGTCATTTCACATGGTCTCAATAGCAAAAATCTAAGTCTATATCCCCCTGCTCAACTTGCAGAATATAACCAAGTTTGGTTGGATGAATCAGATGAATCTGATAAGCAAGAAAATCTAGCTTCACTTGCCATGGTGGTTATTAAACAACACAACGAAGAACTGGAATATGAATTTGACAACGTCCAAGATCTTTCCATAGGCTCAGAAGATGAAGAAGATTTAGAGGTGGAATAAATTTTAGGACATCCAATCCACATTAACGACGAAGAACATGATTATACCAACTTAACAACTCGACCCTATCCCCTGGCAAATATCATCTTGAAAACATATCATTTCTTCTCAGATATTGCCAGACTTCATAGAATCATACCACATAGTTGTCCTCTCAACACATTAACGGAAGAAGTTTACACTGTCACCTCCAATTACCCTAGAACCAAGACTATCATGTTATTGCCAGGAAAGACGTTAAATATCAATAGTTGGTTGACAGAATCTGATTAGCACAAATTATTCAATGTTTTGATGAATAGGTCCAAAGCTTTTGCTTGGGACTATACAGATATGAGAGGAATCCACCCAAGTGTTTGCACCCATCACATCTATACTGAAGACGTTAGACCAGTCCGTCAACCCCAGCGAAGACTCAATCCGGCTCCCAAGGATATTGTCAAAACTGAAATTGAGGAACTCTTACAAGTGGGATTTATTTATCCTATTTTGGATAGCAAATGGGTTTCACCCTTAGTGGTAGTGCCAAAGAAAAATGGGAAATGGAGAGTGTGCATTGAGTACCGAGAACTCAACAAAGCAACCTACAGAGATTATTTCCCATTACCCTTCACAGACCAAGTTTTGGATAATCTAGCAGGAAGGAAGTATTTCTCATTAATGGATGGGTTTAGCAGATATAACCAAATACAAGTGTCAGTGGAAGACTAGGATAAAACTACTTTCACCTGTCCTTGGGGAACATTCACATATCGTGTTCTTCCCTTTGGGATTTGTAATGCTCCTGCCACGTTCCAAAGAGTTGTTTTGGCTATCTTTTCTGAGCTTGTAAACGACTGTGTAGAAGTCTATATGGATGACTTCATAGTCTATGGTTCCACTTTCGATGAAGGTCTCAAAAATATGGATAGAGTGTTACAATGATGCAAAGATCATCAACTATCTCTAAGCCATAAGAAATGTCTCATAATGGTAGAACAAGGTATAGTACTGGGACACCATATTTCAGCCGAAGGGATAAAGGTTGACCCTAAGAAGATTGAAGTGATACAAGAGCTAGAAACCTGAAAGAATCAAACTGATATCAAAAGTTTCTTAGGACACGCTGGTTATTACTGAAGATTCATAGAAAACTTTAGTAAGATTGTAGCTCCCATGTTCTCTCTTCTGCAAAAAGATGTGGATTTTGCCTAGACAGAAGAATGTCAAAAATCTTTTGACATCATTAAAGAAAAGCTTGTCTCAGCCCCAGCGTTACGAGGACCTAACTGGAAACTTCCCTTCCATATATATGTTGATGCTTCCAACGATGTCATTGGAGCAGTGTTAGGCCAAGAAGATGAGAATGAAGGAAAATACGCTATATACTTCATTAGCAAAAACCTGACCCCACAGAACAAAATTATACTACCATGAAGAAGGAATTTCTAGCAATAGTCCATGCAATAAACAAATTCCAGCATTACATTATAGGATACAAAGTGACTATATTCACAGACCATTCAACTATCAAAAACTTGATGAACAAACCCTCAATGAATGGATGCATAATCAGATGGTTATTACCTCTCCAAGAATTCAATGTGACCATAATGGATAAGCCTGGGAAATTCAACATAGTTGCAGATTTTCTATCTCGGATAAAGCAAGATGATGGAGATTGTACTCCTGTTCAGGATGAATTTCCTGATAAAAATTTATTTGCTGTCTCCATTAAAGCACCTTAGTTTGCAGACACTGCCAATTATTTAACCACTTTAGAAGTTCCCCCAGACTTCACATCAAAACAAAGGAAATGCCTTATTTGGGAAAGTGCTCACTTTAAATGGACTAATAACATGTTATGCCAATATGGGCCTGATTTAGTCCTGTGACATTGCGTCAAACCAGATGAAACATACAACATCCTTAGAGCTTACCATGATGACCCATTTGGTGGACACTACTCTGGCAAAAGAACTTCCTATAAAATTTAAGGTGTAGGATACTACTGGCCCTCAATGCACAAGGATGTGAAGAACTATGTTAACCATTGTGATGAATGCCAACGAGTGGGAAGACTCACAGCATCCAATGAAATGCCTCTGCAACCATAGGTAGTTTTTGAACCATTTGAAAAGTGGGGATTGGATTTCATTGGTCCTATAGATCCCCCTTCGCAAGGGAAAGAATATATTCTGGTCTACACGGACTATCTTACCAAATGGGTAGAAGTCCAAGCCCTCAAAGTTGCTCAAGAAGAACAAGTTGCAGACTTTCTGTATAAATAAAGTTTTCTCAGATTCAGAGCCCCTAGGTCCATTGTCACAGACCAGGGACCTCCGTTTATGTCCAAAGTTTTGTTAGCCTTCACCAATCATTTCCAGATAAGCCATAAAAAGTCATTACCCTATCACCCACAAGCAAATGGACAAGTAGAAGTCACTAATAGGGAGCTCAAAAACATCCTCACAAAAGTAGTTTCATCAAGTAGAAAGGATTGGGCTAGGAAATTGTCTGAGCCTGTTTGGGCTTACAATACAACTTGGAAATCCACCATTGATCTTACCCCTTATGAATTGGTCTTTGGGAAGAAACCTTTTCTCCCCATTGAATTTGAACTCCAAACGCTTAGAACAGCAATGGAGCTAGATTTCAACCTTGATCGAGCTCAAGTGGAGAGAGTCTTGCAGCTTAGTGAACTAGATGAACTCCGCTTAGAAGCCATTCATCAAACTGAGCTAGTTCAACAACAATGAAAGGCCTGACATGATAAACACATCAAAGAAAGAGAATTCCATTCCAGAGATTGGGCACTGCTATTTGATTCCTGATACAAGGACCAGAAAGGTAAACTCAGAACTCATTAGCTAGGTCCATACAAGATTTCTGAGGTATTCCCAAATGGAATAGTACAACTCAAACCCATTGATGGTGATTCTCAAACCCTCTTATTTAATGGACATCGAATCAGGATCTACCATAAACCTGTCAACAAAGAAGAATTTACTCAACTGGTAGAAATGCACGGAGAAACTCAATGTATTGATTCTGCTTCGGCAGAAACAATACCATAAATATCTTTTAAAATTTAAAAAAAAAATCATTTCATGTTTGAATGTGTGTATATGCATTTAGGAACAATTCTTCATATTCTCTTCTTATTACTTGCCTGAATTTCATCTCTGTTTTGTAGGGTTTCATCTTTGAAGAAGTATTACAAATTCTAGCACATCTTCCAGCGATGCTCTGGAACTTGTTGTCTAAATAAGATCCATACCCTCACTTTGTTCCTATATTCTGGCTGCATCTTTCAGCGATGCTCTGGACCTTTGTTCCTGCATTCCAGCTGCATCTTTTAGCAATGCTCTGGAACTTTGTTCCTGCATTCTGGCTGCATCTTTCAGCGATGCTCTGGAACTTTATTCCTGCATTCCGGCTGCATCTTTCAGTGATGCTCTAGACTTTTGTTCCTGCATTCCAGATGCATCTTTCAGTGATGCTCTGGAACTTTGTTCCTACATTTCGACTGCATCTTTCAATGATGCTCCAGAACTTTGTTCATGTATTCCGGCTGCATCTTTTAGTGATGCTCCAGAACTTTGTTCCTGCATTCTAGCTACATCTTTCAGCGATGCTCCACAACTTTGTTCCTGTATTCCAGTTGCATCTTTCAGTGATGCTCCAGAACTTTGTTCCTGCATTTCGGCTGCATTTTTCAGTGATGCTCTGGAACTTTGTTCCTATATTCCAGCTGCATCTTTCCGCGATGCTCTAGGACTTTGTTCCTGCATTCCAGCTACATCTTTCAGCAATTCTCCAGAACTTTGTTCCTACATTCTGACTGCATCTTTCAGCGATGCTCCAAAACTTTGTTCCTATATTCCAGCTGCATCTTTCAATGATGCTCTGAAACTTTGTTCTTGCATTCTGGCTGCATCTTTCAGTGATGCTCCAGAACTTTGTTGTACTCCCTATATCCATTACATTGATATCTTATTCCATCATTGTAAACTTGCAATTGACATCCATGTAAATGTTCCTATTATTTCAAAAACACACCATTCATCCTACAATCCACTGCGAAAGCCATCATGAGTTTAACATTTCCAACCAAAAATAAATAAACATTATTATGACAACCTTTCGTCATAATAAAACTTAGCCACCCTGTCATCATACCATAATAAATTTTGCTACCCCATTATCACATCATAATAAAATTCATTCCATTCAAACCAGTTAGTACCACCACTTAGGATGCTATTATGTCAACAAAGACAAGTGACCTTCAAATCAATAATGGGATGGAAGGTACATACATTTTTTATTTTTAATAGATCAATTATTGTAAGTAAAGATAGATAAGTTGGCACAAACCCCTATCTTTCCAAATTTAGCAAACATGTGAATTGTTCCTTCATTAGAGGAGGTGGCGGCTCATTCACTGTATCCCATGCAAAGTAATAATTAACTAATGTGATTAATTGTTGAAAAGCCAAATATCCTAAACTAACATTATCGAAGCCCAAGTATCCTGAAACCTGCATTTCCTTTAATCTTCCTATCAGTTTCATAAGCAGTTTTACCACTCTGGGTGTCGTGATATTTCAGTAGTCTTTGAGCAATATGGGAGGAGCCAAACGCAAGTTTGAGTCAGTTTCACCGGATAAACTGCTGGCATTGGGGAATATTTCAGAATTGTTTCCAAAAGTAGGGTGGATAGACTTCATAAAGAAATTCGAGGGACATCATGCACAGTTGGTCAAGGAATTCGCCGAGAACTTTGCATATGGGCAGTCAATTATGCGTGGAAGGAAATTTAAGGTAATTCCCCGAATCATCTCCAAATTATTTGGTATTGGAAATGAAGGAATTAATTTGTCTGAAACTACCAATATTTCCTATCATAAAATGATAGAGCTTTTTGTTTGGGAAGGGGAGCCTCACCCATTATTAGTTGTCAGTACCCGAGGGCAAAATAAGGGATTTCAGAGAATGTCCATTGCAGAACCATGGCGAACGGCAGCCACATGGATTATTAAGTATTTCACCTATGAAGGACAATGTGCCATAGTAGTTGGTCCCCCTTTTTGACTTCTCATTCATTTGCGTCATAGTCTGGAAAATCCTAAACTGAGAATTAACATACATGCATTCCTTCATGATTCCCTTGTCTGCATGATATAACGTTTCAATATTGGGTCTAGGCCTCTAAAGCATCATGGTCTTATACATTTAGTCTGCAAATATCATTTTCATAGAAAAAGGAAACTAGAAGAGGAATGGCAAAAAATTTTGCAAAAATTTGAAACCCCGGAACCTCTGAGACAATTTGAGGTAGGTGAATCATCTAGTAGGGCAAACCAAAATGTAAGAGAACTTTCCCCTACACCCCATGATGATAGACAAGCTCCTGGTAGTGAAGCGCCAGAAAATCCTCCAAACCCTCCAGACCATGAAGAAAGGGCCAAATCACAAAATGTACTTGAAACCCCAAAAAAATGAGAAAATGTAGAGTTAGTAGACTTAGAGGAGGAAGTTACTCGGCCCCGTAAAAAGGAAAAGAGGCTTAAAACAAAACTGTAAAGATCTACCCCTTTGAAAAAAATAAATGGTTAGCTAATGAGCCTAGTTGTGTTGCTGCCTGTGAATTACCCCCTATTCCCAAGAAAAAGAGAAAGGAAAGGCAACCCAGTGAAAAAGTGACTTAGCCCGATGAAAATGTATCCCAAACTTGTGTAGATATAACTCAGATTGTGGAAAGTAATGAACCCCCTGCATCTAAACCCTCAATTAGCCCATCTAAGGAGGAACCTAAGGAAAAAGGAGAAATGGGACAAGAGAAAACCAGTGATCAAATGCTTAATTATGTCATAGTTGAAGAAGAAGAGGGTCAAGAATTTGAGACTGCTGAAACAACTTCTTCATTCCAACAACCAAAAAATATTCAGGAAGTTGATGCAGTACTTAAGGAGAGACAATTTTATCCCTTAAATAATGTGGATAATATAGAATAAGGCCCATCCAAGGCAATTAATGAAGAACATATATCTAGCAAAGAAGTAGAAGTTTTTATTACTCCCTTCTCTACAAATGCAAAGGATAACAAAGGTGAAACTATGATACCAAAGACAAAGAGATTAAACACAGAAATTGTGTAGTTGAGGAATCAAATATAGTTGAATGAAGAACAGTTGAACAGGAAACAACAAAAGATAGGAGAAAAGAAAGAGCTTCTTGAGAAAAAGGATCAGACCATTAGAGAGCTGCAATCCTAATTGCAGCAAAGGGATAAACACTGTCTGGATAATTTAGCCGAAAAAGATAGACAGATCAAGAATCTCACCTTCAACTTAGAACAATGCCTTAAGACATTTGCAGAAGAGCAAGAGAAATAGAAACTTGAATTGAATAAGGCCATAAGCAGAACTATGGAACTAGAGCAAGACTTACAAGAAATTAATGTTAAACCAACCATGGAATCAAAAGAGGTTCAAACCGAACCTACTAAGATGGAATGGTTTCAGGTTCACATTCCTCCTTTGCTAACCAAATGGATGGAACAATGCTACTTCTTAAGGCAAGCTAGAGCTGAAAATGCTAGATTAAAGAAAGAAATAGTATTGTTGAAGGAATCTTATGATAGATTATACCAAGAAAAAATGGATGCATGTCAAATCGGAGAGCTATTGTTGGCCTACAGGAAACCGTCCAGACTATATTCAATGTTCCTTAACAAATAGTTATTAAGATGGAAGCTCCTGAGAATCTCTTCCAATTTGCCACATGACCCTGATGACCAGCAATTCCTTGAGGCATTTAAAGAAGCAACTCCTGTGCAAAAGAATTTATTATGTGAGTTCTTCATTCATAATTTATTTCTTGAGAAGCATAGTGATTTATTCATCAATCTGTTTGTGGGGGAAGTCCAGTTAAGGGCATTTCTGTCAAATATGCAAAATCAAATTCAATGGCAGGACAGAACTAGAGAATATCTTCATGCAAAGAGAACTGTAGGACAGCACATGAGGTATCCCAATCGAAAACCTTTTGCTTTCAAAACTTAGTTCAAAAGAGTCAAGAGTTATGAACAGATGAAACAAAAATACAATGAAAGCATTAGGATTTGTTATGAAGATTTTAAGATCAATGGACCATAGTTAATTGACAGAGCTTGGAATGCTTGTGAGGAAAGGTATACCCCATTACCTATGTATTTAAAAAGAAGAGAAATGATTTCCCCCACTAACCTCAAATGGTCATATAAAAGAGCAGAGGCATTGAAATAAATTCTTCATCAACTAAAGACTAAATGGATAGGAATGAGATACAGACCACCTATCCTTTTACAGCCACCTCCTGTAGTCTTAGTTACAGAGCTAGAACCAAGGGACTTACGTACTTGGCAGTTGAGAGTCAGACTTCACAAAGCTTTTCTGAAGGTCCCTGACCATATTCATGAAGAAGCAAATGAGGTATATGACTTGAGCTCAAAGTTTGATGAGCTAAATAAGAAAAGGGAGGCAGAGAGACAAAGGGTATATCATAGAGAAGGAGGACCTACTCAAGGTTAGGAAGGGGAGGAATGATGAGGTATTAATAACCTCATTTCTTTAATGGATCAAATAGCCTTTTTGCACTATCCAATTCCCTAGCCTTGCGAATTTATTTATTTTATAAGCGATATTTATCTATTTTGAATAAAATATAGTACAAATCCTAATTTCCTAAATTGATTGAAACTAGCTTTTAAATGATGATTTAATGGCATGAAAAGTTGGGTAACTGTGCAGGTTAATGCATTACCTAAGAAGTGGACATTATGCAGCTATGGACGAGTGCGTCGGAAGTTGGGGGTGCCAAAAATTTTAGGCTTGCATTTAATGAAGACTTTATTTTATTTTGCTATTTCTATGGTTACCCAAAAGACATTATGACTCCACTCGAAGTCCATTTTATGTTTAAAAGATAGTAGTAGTTAAGATTTTGTTTTTTAGTTATAAGACTTCTTCAACTGGCATTTTCCCACCATTGAAAGTTTAGGAGTTTTTGAAGTAGTTTAGTTTTTGTTGTTGCTCAAAATATGGATATAAATAGACACTATGGATGAATGAAAATCAATCTTTTAGTTCTCAAAATCATCATATCTGTGTACTTGCAATTTTTATGAATGGAAATGATATTCTGAGTTTTAGTTTTCTTTAAAAATATATGAAGATTTGAATGGAGTTCTCATGTGCCGATTGAAGTGATTGAATGTGATTTGAATTAAGACAAGCTTCTCCTACGAGTTGGCCTCTCGCAAGACAGTAGGATAGATAAGTATTTTCATTTCTGTGGATGTTTTTATTCAGTTGAAAATAGTTTATGTTTAGCTTATGTCGTTAACATGCAGGGTGTGTTGTGTAAAAGTTAAACTGTTGTGTACTGTTGTTTGGAGATTTCTGTGTTCATTGGAAGTTTTCTAGCGCATCTGCCTTAGTTAGAACTATTGTTTTATGATGGTTAGAATTTGGAGTGCTTACAGCTTAGCAAATTGCAGTTGTGAATTGTTAGCATAGAATTTATCTTCTTTCTAGTATAGAATTTATCTGCTTTCTAAGTGTAGAATTTATATGCTTTCTAGTCTAGAGTTTTCATGTTTCTTAGTCTAGAATTTGAATGCTTTTTGTAGAAGGATAAAATTGTTGTTTCATTTCATGTACTGTTTCAAGTTTTTAATGGATCTAGAAAATTGTTTCTCAATGAAATATCCATACGCCCTATTGCAGACAACCTTGGACACTACCCCAGTTGATAAAATGATAAATTTCATCTAAAGTGTTAGGACCTCACGACAGCCTGTCAGCCACCATGATGGGTGCCTCGTTGGTTTGAGGGAATATCTCTCTCTCTCTCTCTCTCTCTCTCTCTCTCTCTCTCTCTCTCTCTCTCTATCTCTTTGAAGATGTTTTTCTATAAAAGGGAGCAATTTTGTCTAAAAAAGGGTTCATCACTTTTTGGAGAAGGATAGTTTTTGGATATCCTAGTAGTCAGTTCATTGTAATATAATTCTGAGACCTTAGCATTTTAATATGTTAAATAGAAATCTAATACATCAACTATACAATTCTTGCCTCTATACTATGTTATTTTCTGTTAAATTTGCTAAATATATCACTATGTGTCTATTAAAGAATAGTTATAATCTTTTACTATTATGTTTCAAGCTTTTATAGATTTAGTTTATGCGATGTTGAGGGCACTTTGAATCATGTTTAATCCTCTTTCAAAACTTCCTCGAAGTTAATAAAACTGGAATTATACCATGTTGTCTGGTAAATGACTATCGCAATTTCGGTGCATCGCCTTAGTGTAGATTTTGTTTTATCATCTTTTCTCTTTTCCTTTTTCCTTCCCTGTGAGCATTTGAAGAGCTGGTTTTGAAAACCCTAGAGGTTGTTCTGTATAACGCACCCTAGTCCCCCATTTGCAGAACTTCCCCTAAGTTGTATCTCTAGCTGTTAGTTTTGGAGATCATCAATTTCCAAATAGCATGCAAAAAAGTTTCAGTCAAAAATTCAAAGCCAACTCAACCTCCATCAACTTTGCATGTTGTGAATGAATTTCAAATAGTCCAAAGTTGGAGTTCCAGACCCAAGCGCCCAGTCCAAGCATACAAACTCAACCTCTTCTTTGGAGTTAAGTTTCAGTTGTGAAAAGGGGTTGTTGGGGATCAAATCCAAGATTGAGGTTGCTTTTTTCCTCAGTTCTTTCTAATTTTATCTTCTCTCAACAAGAAAAGTAGCATTGTAACTCATTTTTTCAAAGATTTTTTTAGTTGTAGAACAACTATTTATCTCAGGTATTTTTTCAAATATTTTCAAACTTGTAACAGAGGAAAACTCCTATTTTTTCAATAAAGCAGTATTTTGGCCTTCTCATATTTCATATATTGAATGTTATTGCAAATGATTTGATCTGATTTTTGTGATTATTCTATATCAATCCTTGAATTATGTCTCATTTACATACATTATTATACAAAAACAAACAAAATTCATACAAGTCATAGGTTGTGTGGCTATTTTCAACATTTTGTAGTTGTGAAAACACCTGGTTTTCCTTCAATAAGTGTGAAATCTTACCTTCATATGAAACATTGTTGTGTGAGCTTGTTAAAACTTGAATTGTGCATAGAATAAAGCCTTTTGTTAAGAAGAATTGTGATTTGAAACAACTCGTATAAGTCTTATAAATTTTGGTGCATCACCTCCTAGTATTAATATTTTTTAGTCATAGTATCTTCTATCCCTTTTCTTATCAAAGTAGTAGTTTTAGGTGATCCATCAAGGGAACCAACCCTCTCTGGAGGTTCATCTTCACTATTAGTTACTCACAGCTTGAAGATGATCCCATGTTTCACAAGATAGTTGAGATTTAGATTTAACAAGGGTGCAATCTTAGTGACAACAATCTTTGGCATGCCCGGTGGGACACTGAAACTACCTTCAATCCACAAATTACTCCATTTTCACTGTTGTCTTGGTATGTGTAGCAACATTTCCAGCCTTTTGAGGTGACAAGACATACCTGGCAACTCTACACTCTAATTTTGAAGTAGATTTAGTGCAAACAACACACGTGAAGAGTGCAAACGAGAGGAAGTTCAACCCTTTTTGAGTATTTGCAACTGTCACCACCTAGAAGAAGAGGAAGGGAAGAAAGGAGAAGTCATATCCCATCAGTAAGGACAGATTCTAGACCTACAAATCATAGACCTGTAGATTTCATTTCAAGAAAGCAAGTATCAAGTCCTCTAGCACCAACAAATCCTATGGCTAGGAAGTTTGCTTTTGCACCATTTAATGGGGAGAGCTCATTAAATCTTTCTCAACATGATGATATACCTGTACTGGCCCTTAGAAGCTTTCCTTTTTTCACTAGAGAAGATCAAACTACACCTATTGAGCACATTAGAGATGTGGCCACACTGTGTGCAGTCCACAATATCACTATTGAAAATGTGGCAATCAGACTTTTTGTTGCTTCTTTGAAAGGAAAGGCACTACAATGGTTCAGGAGTTTGGTTGTCAATTCAATCACAACATGGGACTAGCTAGGAGATTCCTTAAATAAGCAATTTGAGGATAAATTAGACCATTTATCATTGGTAGAACAACTAACTACCATCAAAAGAGCTCCTCAGGAACACATGACGAACTTCAATTTCTGTTTCTAGAAGACTTGGAATAGAATCCCACAAATAGTAAGGCCTTAAGCTTAGCATGCATTTCTATACTTTCTTAAGGCCCTTAACAATGATATATTCGTGATGATTTAGTCTATGGGTGGGACTGCACTCCCAAATGCATATGACATTGCCATTAGGGAAAAAAATAGCCTTATACAAGCGGGTAAAATAGCTCCAAGGCCCCCAATGCCCATTTTTCTTGAGGTACAAAACACCTAAACCATTGCAAATACCTCCTATAGCTGCTATACTAGCAATGAGTTATCAAGCATTTACCCAAGAAAAGGTTGCCCCAACCCAATCTAGTGAATTACAAGAGATAAAAGGTGTACTACAAACTTTTTGCAATGAGCTAGTAAACATCAAGAAGTAGCAAAACCAAAATTTCAGACCTTATCAAGCCCCACAATAGCCCAATTAGCCTATTAGGCCTCCCTACCAAGTTGATCCTCAAGGTAAAAGGAGGAATTTTAATGCTAGGTCATATCAGCCCTACAATTAGAGTGTTGCCAACACATCTAGATAGCTTGTACCAGTACAAAATAAAATAGCACAAGACTGTGAATGGTGTTTTCCATGCAACCAACCTCACAACCAAACCACATGTTCTAATGGAATGCTAAATCAAGCCCTCATGGTACAAAATAACACTATTATTCAACAATATGTAACACAAGAAACTCAAGAACAACAAGATTCTCGTCCTGAGCATGGTCACCATGAAGTCACCCTTATGAATTGGCAGGAGAAGCATTTTGTGGGGTAAATCATCGACATGGGAAAAATCAGTTATCTCATTCAATAGAAACCAATACAAGGGCCAAAAACAGGGTTGTTGACATAGGACAACAAGATGATAAAGGGAAAATTAGACTTCTACAAGCCACCAAGGTGTTGCTGGTCTATCATCTTCTCAAAATGTTCAAATCCTTCCAAGAGTTCAAGTTATGGCACACAATGATCAGACTAGAAGCTAACCACAACCATTGCAAACACAAGGAGATGTTGCTATTCTAAAAGGAAAGCAAAAGGTTAGTACAATCCCATTTAGTATTTTGGAGCATATGAAAAAGGCAAATGTCAGTATGTCTATGTGGGACTCCTTATCTCTTCCTGGTCAAAGAGATTTGTTACAAAAGGCTTTGTCTAACCTCACCATGTCAAATGAAGATTCTAAGGAGCAACCTAGAGTTGTACTCTCTAATACTCCCCAAGCCAAATGGGAATAACAGACCAAAGATGTCAAACCACCTCCATTTTATGTGTCTTTGATTATTGGCCAACACCTTGTCCATAATTGTATGATTGACTCAGAGGCAAGCAACTCAGTCATGCCAAAAAAGATAATAGATAAGCTTGGGCTATCATATGAACCTCTTGCCAAAGGAGTAGTATAGTTGGATGGGATAGCCATAAACATGGTTGGGGTCATTAAAGGTTTGAGCCTCACCTTACATACTTGTCCAAACTTCTCCATACCTCAAGACATCTATATCATAGATCTACCACCATATTTTGCCATATGCCTTTCTAGAGACTTCACTGCAAAGTTGGGGGGTTATCTATCTTCTAATTGGTCACACATGTTTTTTAGAACAAGGTATGGCACTAGGGTGACTGTGAAATCATAACCTATAGCAAAAGACCATATAGAGCCATATGTTCCTAGTGTTGTTAATGTAAATTTCACCATTCATGAACAAGAGGCACAACCTGCTATCCAAGAACCTAACATTCCCATAGAAGGCTTATCTAATTTGTTTTTGGATGAGTGGGAAATTGAGAATTATGAGGCTGACCTATTCAAACACATGGAAGAAGCAGGATTGGGTATCTATATGATCCATTAACAAGGCATTTCTATCGCTAACCTTGTAAAAGATGAAAAACAACAGTGTGAACAGTAGTCTAATGAGCTTTGGCAAATGTATTTCGATGGGTCAAGGAGTAAAAATGGTGCTGGAGGAGGGGAAATGCTTGTATCCCCTAATGGTGATAAGTACTATTCAACTTTCAAATTTGCTTTCAATTGCACTAACAATACAACATAGTATGAGGCACTTATTCATGGCCTAGAATGGGCAAGAAAGAGGAAAATCAACTGTTTGCAGGTATTTGGGGATAGTGAACTCATTGTAAATCAAGTGAGAGGTCTAAATGTCACAAAAAAATATTTTTTCAAGTCTTATATATAGAGTTTGGGATGTTATTAAAGAATTTGCTGCTTCTAACTTGTTGTCCATAGCTATAAATGAGAACAAACATGTTGATAGGTTGGCTGCAATAGGAGCACAATATGACATTCCAAGTGATATCAACAATAGTAAGATACAACAGTATGTAAAAGTGGTGGTAAGACCCTCAATACCTGATAATCAAGCACATTGGCAAGTGTTTGATAGTGATAAACAAATCATTTTTTTATTGAAGAAGCTGAGTTTTCAGTTACTAATCAAGAGAAATTGCAGCAATAGTATGGTGAGCAAATTATACATCTAAAAACTAATAAGTTGTCTAAAAGTTTGGTCTCATTGAAATCAATTTTTAGTTCTGATGATCAAGCAAAAAGGGGAAAGATCAACATGCAAGTCAAACAAGATCATTATGCACAGGTAGGCATTTTCAAAGACAAGCTTTTGAAATTGGGTAAGATATGCACAACAAAAGAAAATATTGCTTTCAGTAAGTTATGTCAAGAGTATGATGATATTTTTTCTTGGAAATATATTGATTTGAAAGGGTTTGACCCAAAGCTTGCCCAACATACTATTGAGCTTGAACCCAATGCCAACCTGTAAGGCAAAAGCAAAGACCATTGAACTCAAAACTAGAGCCACTCATGAAAATGGAACTAAGCAAGTTGATAGAGGGCAACATTATCTTTCCTATCAAACACACCTCTTGGGTCTCCAACCTAGTTCTTGTTAGGAAGAAGAATGGAGAAATAAGACTGTGTAGATTTCAGAGACCTGAATAGAGCCTCACTCAAGGACCACTACCCATTGCCTTCTATGGAGCAAATCTTACAGGTTGTATCAGGATTTGAGAGGTTTTCATTGTTAGAAGGTTATTTTGGTTATAACCAAGTTTCGGTAAAAGATGAAGACTAATATAAGACAACTTTCACTACCAAATGGGGTACAATGGCATACAGAAGGATGCCCTTTAGATTGTCAAATGCTAGGGAAACTTTCCAAAGGGCCATGGACATGGCTTTTCAAGGGTTAATCAACAAGATTGTGTTGGTTTATCTTGATGATATCACTATTTTTTCCAAGGATGCTAATGAACATTTTATTCATCTAAGGAAAGTGTTTGACATGTGTAGAGAGTATGGTGTTTCACTTAACCCAAATAAGTGTATCTTTGTTGTTCATGAAGGTAAGCTTCTTGGCCATGTGATGTCAAAATATGGAATTGCCATTGATTCTGAGAGAGTAAGTGCTATACTAGCTTTGCCTTTGCCAAGTCACAAGAAGGGCTTGCAAAGTTTCCTTTGTAGAATAAATATTGTGATAAGGTTTATACCTGATATAGCTATCTTTTGAAGCCACTAACAGCTATGTTGAAGAAAATTGCTTGTTTCAGCTGGACAAAAGAAGGGAAGATGAGTTTTGAGAGTATCAAGGAAGCTCTAATAGCTGCACCTACATTTATAAATCCTAATTTCTCCAAGGATTTATTTTGTATGCTTTTGAAAGCATAGATACAATCTCAGCCATGCTAGTACAACAAAATGAAGAAGGTTTGGAGTAGCCCATTGTCTTCTTTAGCCAAGGTTTGGAAGGTTATGAAGAGAGGTATTCTTTTGTTGAGAAAGATGTACTAGCTATGATTAGAAGCCTTAAAAAATTTAGGCATTTGGTTTCAAATAATAACATACATTTGATGGTCACTCACCCAAGTGTCAAAGATTTTTTGCTAAACAAGGATTTGAATGACAAGAGAGTCAGTTGGATAACCAAAGTCATGGAATATGACGTAGAAATAAAGGTCACTAAGCTTGTGAGAGGCAAAGGTTTGTGTGAAAAACTAGCTTGTAAGTTAGAAAGCAATGAAGAAGCTGAAAAGAGGTTCTTCTTGTTCTTAATAATGAATATCAAACTATTGTACTAGCCCCTCTTTCAAGATGGGTACAAGAAATGCTGCATTATCTTCAAATAGGTGACTGTCCTAAGGGTTTAAACAAAGCAAAAAGAAGATATTTCAGATTGCAAGCAATTCCTTATGTTATTATAGATGGCATTTTGTTTAGAAGAGATTTCAATGGTGTGTTGTTGAGGTGTATTGAATCTGATCAGACTAACAAAATTCTGGAAGAATTCCATGATGGGACAGCTGGTGGCCATTTTGCACCAAGAACAACAACACTTAAGGTAATGAAGGTTGGTTCCTTTTGGCTTGATTTATATAAGGATGCACATACATGGGTGAGAAAGTACAAAAATTGTGCTATATTTGCATGGAATCAGAGGTTAACATCCTTACCATTGCATCCAATACAGATAGAACAACCCTTCATGAAGTGGGGTCTTGATTTAATTGGGCTCATTAATCCACCTTCCAGTTCAGGGCATAAATGGATATTAACTACAATAGACTACTTTACTAGATGGTCAGAAGGAATGGCATTGAAAGAAGCAAATGAAAACTTAGTCCTAAACTTCTATGAAGACCTAATCACAAGGTTTGGTACTCCTTAATCCATTATTTCAGATAATGCATTGGCTTTTGTAGGCACAAAAATAATTGATTGGGCTATTAGAAATGATATATTTTTGAGTGCTTCATCCAACTATTACCCACAAGGTAATGGGCAAGCTGAGTCTACCAATAAGAATTTGATTAGGATCATCAAAAGAACAATAGAAGATAATCAAAGAACCTAGCATAGAAAAATGAAATTAGCCTTATGGGCTGAAAGGATAACTCCCAAGAGGTCTAAAGGTAATTCACCTTATGTGCTTGTGTATGGAAAGAGGCAAGGCTACCTATTTCGGTTGAATTGCCAACACTTAGCCTTATTAAAGAATTGGAAATGATGGAAGAGGGGCCAATGGAAATCAAACTTGTTGAGCTTAGGGAATTGGAGGAAACAATTTGGCAAGCAATGCAAAGTTTGGAACTACATCAAGCACAAATGAAGAAAACTTTTGACAAGAAGGCAGTCCCTAGAGTTTTTAATGAAGGAGATGTGGTTCTCAAATGGGATGAGTTGAAGAGAAGGCCTGGAAAGCACACTAATTTTGATGCCATGTGGAGTGGTCCTTTGTGATCACAGGTTGCAAGATGCACAATACTTTTCAACTGTCTAAGCTTGATGGGGAAGAACTGCCAATCCCAGTTAATGGGATTCATCTCAAACATTGTTATTGAGGTGATGATCCACATTTTGTAACATAGTAGGATAGTTTTGTTGGGTCAAATAAGTTCTATAGCACATTTGTTTTAGTATTTTGTTTCCCTCCAAGTGTTGATGCACATATTCATTTGTCCTTTTAGAGGACTGTTGGTGTCTAGTTTTCAGTTATTTTGTCTTGTGTTATTGTTGTTCTATGTTTCTAGCAGTTGTGTTGCAAGTTTTCTGAGTTGTTTCAAGTCAAAGTGACTCTATTGCCTAATGGATACGAAGTCTACTAGTCTCTGTGGTTAGCAAGAAAGCATCTATTATAGGTTGCTGGAAATGTTACCTATTTTTGTCTTATTCTCCAAATAGATGAATCGAGGTGTTTTTGAGTATTGATGAGTCCAAGTCTGTTAGGCAAGTTGAAGCATTGCAGGTCTATAGAGCATAAGTGTTTTAAGTTGGAGCTAACATGCAGGTTGAAGAAGTCAATCCAAATGATTCTAAGTGTTTTCTCTTTTGAAGTTATGCCTTATTGGCAAACTTAGCATTTCATGAACCTGTTGGTTCATCGATCGACAAGTTTCTCAATTGGTGAACTCGTCGACAACAAAGATGTAAACGAACGCAAAGGCAAAGTCTTTATCAGAAAAGGGAAGAGTTCGTGAACCATTAGGTTCACTGATGGGGTGAAGTGCTGATGAAGTAAAGACAAAGAAGGAAACAAGTGTCTTCGTTAGCAAGAAGGTGTTTTGTGAACCGTAAGGTTCACTGATGAGAGATTTCACCAACAAAGAGTTCGCCAATAGCCTAGATCAATGATAAGGAAGTGGAAGATTTTTTAAGGCAAGAAGGAAGGAAAAGAAAGCCTATGTCGGTAAAAGGGAAAATAGCGAGGGAAATGGTTTTTCAATCGGCAAGTTTGCTGATAGGTGAACCTACCAACTAAAGATAAGGGAGATAAAGGAGATAAAGGGACGAGTCATCAGCTAAGGGAATGATTTGCAAAAGAAAGGTTTCATCGATGGGTGAAAAAGCTGACAAAGGGTAAGAGGTACAATCTACGGTGGTAAAACATTTGAAAGGAGATAGTGAAGACTTCTAGGGGCCTATGCCTATTCACAATGGCACATACAAAGACTACAGACCCAATTTTAGAAGACCTTGCCAATCAGATAAAGAATAGGTATTTCTCAACATTCCTAAAGCCCCAAGCACTTGATCAAACTCATCTACAAGCCTACTGAAGGATGTGTATGGCCTGTTGTAGCATAAAATCATTTTTTTAGAGGAAAATCAGATCTATAAGTCTTCTCAATGGCTTGCTAGAAGTTTTAGTCATGCAAACTATATTGGGGACACATGCACCAGCATGAAGGGTCAGTTCTGGGAATCCAAGTTCAATAAATAGAGGTACTTCCAATCAATTTTAGGCCAGTTAGAGAGACTGCATGGATAGAGTATGAGTTGAGAGAAGTTTTGAGAGCATAAACAAGCAATTAGGGGTAGTTTTGATCCATAAAGGGAAGTATTTTTTCATTCTACATGCCCAAGGAACTTGAAATCATGCGAATGATGGCAAGGAACAATTGTCCTAGTTGGAGAAGTGGTTTGTTTCAGTATGTGCAGGAGTTAGATTACCATGCAATCAGTTGGAGCAGTTTCCAAGGAGCATAAAAAAGAGTTCCAGTCAAAAAGTTAAAGCCAACTCAACCTCCATCAACTTTGCATGTTGTGAATGAATTTCAAATAGTCCAAAGTTGGAGCTCCACTCCCAAGCACCCAGTTCAAGCATACAAACTCAGCGTCTTTGGAGTTAAGTTTTAATTGTGAAAAAGGGTTGCTGGGGATCAAAACCAAGATTGAGGTTGCTTTTATCCTTAGTTCTTTCTAATTTTCTCTACTCTTAGTAAGAAAAGTAGCATTGTAACTTAGTTTTTCAGAGATTTTTTTAGTTGTAGAACAGCTATTTTTCTCAGGTATGTTTTCAAGCATTTTCAAACTTGTAACAGAGGAAAACTCCTATTTTTTCAATAAAGCAGTATTTTGGCCTTCGCAAATTTCATATGTTGAATGTTATTGCAAATGATTTGATCTGATTTTTGTGATTATTCTATATCAATCCTTGAATTATGTCTCATCTGCAAACATTATTATACAAAAACAAACAAAACTCATACAAGTCATAGGTTTTGTGGCTATTTTCAACATTTTGTAGTTGTGAAGACACCTAGTTTTCCTTCAATAAGTGTGAAATCTTACTTTCATATGAAACATTGTTGTGTGATCTTGTTAAAACCTGAGTTGTGCATAGAACAAAGCCTTTTGTTGAGAAGAATTGTGAGTTGAAACAACTGGTATAAGTCTTATAAATTTTGGTGCATCACCTCCTAGGATCAATATTTTTTAGTCATAGTATCTTATATCCCTTTTCTTGTCAAAGTAGTAGTTTTAGGTGATCCATCAAGGGAACCAACCCTCTCTGTGTTGGGAATTAAGGTGTCTCAACCTTGGTAATTCCTTTCATTTATTTATTGTAATATTTTTATTTATTGCCTATTGTATAATTAGGATGCAAATCCTATTTTGTCATCTTGTGGGAGTTGGCACGGTGATGTGTCATCCTACGTGGAAGGTGACAACATGTAATTTTTTCCTCACATGAGGAGATAGGCATCCCACTTAGTGGTAGAGGTATTTTGCCATGTGTCGGCAATTTGAATAGTGTGTAAGAGAATTTTGACCAAAATGGTTATGACAGATTCCTATGACAGAATCTATGACACATAAGAGTCGTAATAGAAGATACTATGACAAGTGAAGACATGTGTCACAAGGCATCTTGGAAGAAGGCATCTTTGGGTGCCCCAAGGAGGGTTATGACATGTAAGAGAATATGCTATTTTTAGTCAGTGTATGACAGATTCTCTTACAGCTATAAGATATGACAGTTATGACAGATTCTATGATAGTCGTAAGAGTATCTGTCATTGCCCAACTTGGGAATAGGCAACCTCTTTGGGATGGGGTGATATGACAAGTGTCATGACCATGTTGCAGTGTCGGACAAGTGTCCCTAGGCATGGGTTTTGGGCCATGAGGCCAAGTTGAACGCCCATCTCAGGAAAGGCTCATTTTTGCCTTGTAACTTCTATATAAACAGGTGCTTTTGAGAGATGTATTATGTGATTGACAGGTACTGTTATGCTGCCAGATTATCTCTAAATACGAGTGTTGAAGAATCCTGCAAGAGCATTGGCTCTGTAACTGTATTGTAAATCTCATTGTTTAGATAATACATTTGAGTTGTGTTTTGGAGTGTGGGGTTTTTCACCCGTAAGGGTTTTCCCCACGTATATCTTGTCTCTCTCTCTCTTCTTTCTACTTTCTGTGTGTATGTGTATTGGTACAATATCTCTGTTGTTGGGTTAATAATACTGTAATTGTAAAGGTTAAAAAAATAATTTGCGCTCTTCTCTCCTCATTAGATTAGTTTAGGAAGTGATTTTCGCACACCTAGCTTCCTTTCAGTTGGTATCAAATCTTGATCACCTTTGGTCCTAGTTGTTGGGTAGGGGTTTTTTGAGCTAATCTTAGATTGAGTGGGAGTCTGTGTAGAGTATTCTATAATCTTGATGCAAGAAAGAGATGGCAGGCACATCTGGAAGATTAGAGGTGGAGAAATTCAATGGCACAAATTTTGAGTTATGGAAACTTAAGATGGAAGACATGCTTGTTGATCGTGACCTATGGGAACCGTATCCAGTGTAAAACCAACCGCAATGGCACAAGCTAATTGGGATCTCAAAGATCAGAAGGCTAAGGGTCTCATAAGACTCAGTTTAGCTGATTTTGTCCTATTAAATGTCCATGAGGAGAAGACCACGAAAGACCTTTGGAAGAAGTTGGGAGATGTTTATCAGGCCAAATCCTTGGTGAACAAGCTTTTTCTAAGAAATAAGTTTTATTATCTAAGGATGGAGGATGGAGGATCTCTCGCAGATCACCTGAATGCTTTCAACATTTTAGCTACACAGTTGACATCCATTGGTGTGAAGATGGAGGAGGATCATTGTATGACCTTGCTTTGTACTTTTCCAGACTCGTGGGACCATCTTGTTATGGCTATTGGGAGCACCACATCCACTTTCAAAATGGATGAAATGCTATCTTCATTATTATCTGAAGAGATGTGGAGAAAGTCTTATGAAGCAGCCAAAGAGGCTCTTGCAGTTCATGGAAGACCCAAAGACAAAGGGAAAAAGAAGGACAAGAAAGTTGAGAAGGGTAGATGCAAATCTCGTGGGAGATCCAAATCTTCTAGAAAGTTCAAGGCTCTCTATTGGAACTATGGAAAAACTAGGCATTTTCAAAAGGAATGCAAAGAGGAAAAGAAAAAGAAGAAGAATGTCCCAGACTTAGATTCTGACAAGTCACAAGATGATGGTGATGCCTTCATCGCAGCCTTGGCCACCCATGCATCTGATGATGTGTGGTTGATTGATTCTGGTGCATCATTCCACATGACCTCGTATCGAAGCTAGTTCACGAAGTATGAAGAGTTTGATGGTGGAAGAGTGTACCTAGGTGACAATTCTCATCTGAAGATTGTTGGTCGTGGAAGAGTCTCAATTCGATTCCCTGATGGACGAGTGAAGGGGATCACTAGGGTTATGCACATACCAAGCTTGACACAAAACCTGCTTTCTATAAGTATGTTGAATGATGTAGGTGTGCAGGTTGTCTTTTCGAAGGATGGATTCAAGATAACTAGAGGATCTATGGTGCTTGCAAAGGGTACTCGGAAAGGTATTCTATTTCAGATGGAGGCATGTACTTCACAGTGTAATAGTTCTTCTAACTCGAAGAAAAGAGTTGCAGTCACTTCATCACCACCATCTAAACCAATAGTGAAGAAATATGTTGTAACTAATTCTGATGGTAGTGCATCTTGGGTACCCAAGGGTGCTAATGCTTTGGAAGTTAAGCTTCCTGCTGAAAAGACAATGTTATGGCATAAGAGATTTGGCCACATTGGTGAGAAGGGTCTTAGAACCCTGAAAAATAAAAACCTTGTTGAGGGGTTAAATGATTGTAATCTCAAGTTTGACTTTTGTGAACATTATATATATGGAAAGAAAAACCATCTTTAGTTTTACTCTAGTTCTCACAAGTCTTCTGGTGTATTGGATCTTATTCATTCTAATGTGTTTGGTCCTGTCAGTGTTCCTTCGATTTCCAAATCTGTATATTTTCTATCTTTCATAGATGGTTACAGTAGAAGGACATAGATTTATTTTCTTAAAAGTAAGACTGAAGTCTTTAGACGGTTCAAAGAGTTTAAAGCTTTTGTTGAGAATCAGACTAGTAAAAAGATTAAGTGTTTGAGAACTGACAACGGTGGTGAGTTTTGTTCTGCAGAGTTTGATAAGTTCTATAAAGAGCAAGGGATTGAAAGACATAAGACAACTCCATACACCCCGCAAAAAAATGGAGTTGCAGAGAGGATGAACAGAACACTAATGGTGAGGGCTAGGAGTATGCTTAGTGGAGCAAGCCTTGAACAAAAGTTTTGGACTGAAGCTGTAGCCACTGCTTGCTACCTGGTAAATAGGTCTCCCACATCAGCTCTTATTGGTAAGACACCTATGGAGGTGTGGTCTAGTAAGAAGCCTTCAGTTAGACATCTTCATGTTTTTGGTTGTGAGGCATATGCACATGTGCCTAGGGAGAAACGATCTAAATTGGAGAACAAGGCTGTTATGTGTATTTTCATTGGCTATGGTGTCGGTGTGAAAGGATACAAGCTTTGGGATCCTGTGGCTGAAAAAGTGTTGTATAACAGAAGTGTTATTTTCAGAGAGCTAACACCTTCTCCCATTGTTCTATAGCTAGAAGAAACAAAAAAGAAAGTGGATGTGGTTCAGTTTCCTTTTACCCTTGAGAAGATTGAACCAACAGACCTTTTGAGACCTAATAAGGAGGAGAGCTCTAGCAGCTCTGAAAGTTTAGAAGAAGAAGCAGAACCTCAACCTCAGCCATTGATGAGGTCTACACGAACAAGGAGGCAACCTGATAGGTTTGGTAATTCATTGCTTGATTCTAGTTGTGATTTTGCTATGACAAAGGCTATGGGCATGAAAGATGCAGGTTCCTGGAAGGAGGCCATGGAAGATGAGATGGCTTCTTTGGAGAAGAATAAAACTTGGGACGTGGTGCCTTTGCCTAAAGGACAGAAACCTGTTGGATGCAAATGGGTGTTCAAGAAGAAATTCGGTGCAGATGACAGTGTTGAAAAGTACAAGGCCAGACTGGTTGCGAAGGTGTACTCACAAGTGGAGGGAATTGATTATGGTGAAATTTTCTCTCCCATTGCAAAGATGGCATCTATTCAGTTCCTGTTATCTCTTGCAGCAGCTTATGACTCAGAGGTGAAGTAGATGGATGCGAAGACATCATTCCTTCATGGTGATTTGGAGGAAGAGATTTACATATCACATCCAGAGCATTACATAGAGAAAGGTAAAAAAAAATTGGTTTGCAAGTTGAAAAAGTCTTTGTATGGTTTGAAGCAATCTCCTAGGATGTGGTACTTAAAGTTTGATGCCTTTGTGTTATCGGTTAGATTTCTGAGATTGAAATCAGATCATTGTGTATATTATAAATTTGACAATGATCACATTCTCATTATTGCATTGTATGTTGATGATATGTTGTTAATTGGGAATGGTTAAAATATGGTTTTTGATTTGAAGTCTTAGTTGTCAGCACAGTTTGAGATGAAAAATCTAGGGGCAGCCAGGTACATTCTGGGAATGGAAATTAGAAGAGACAGAGCTAATAGAAAACTTTGGTTAAGCTAGAGTAAGTATGTGAAGACCTGTTGGATAGGTTTAGCATGGCAGATTGTAGACCATTGTATGTTCTTGTTTCTTTGGGGACAAAGTTGTCTGTTAATGATTGTCCAAAATCTCCTAGTGAGGTGGAGGACATGAGCAGAGTACCTTATGCTAGTGTTGTTGGCAGTTTGATGTATGCTATGGCCTGCACAAGATCAAACATTACCCAAGCAGTGGGAGTCCTTAGTCGATTTATGGCTAATCCTAGATGGGTACATTGGGATGGTGTTCAGATATTTGAGGGGTAATTCTGAGTATTTTGTATGCTATCATGGTAATCCTACAAGACCTCTGCATTCAATTTGTATTTGTGGATTCGTGGATTCTGATTGGGTGGGTGACATTGACAGCAGAAGATCCACCAGTGCTTGTGTTTACTATGTTCGGTGGTGCAATTAGTTGGATGAGTAAGAGGCAACCTGTGGTCGCTTTGTCCATGACAGAAGCTGAGTATATGGAAGAAACTCATGCTTGCAAGGAAGTCATTTGGCTTAAGAGATTGTGTTTAAATATTGGTGTTGATGCAGGATAAATTATGATTTGTTGTGACAGTCAAAGTGTGATTTGCCTAGCAAAGAATCCAACTTTCCATGCCAGAACAAAGCATATTGATGTACAGTTTCACTTCATACGAGACATGGTAGAGGATGGGAAGGTGAATTTGGAGAAGGTAGACACTTTGAAGAATGGTACAGATGCATTGACGAAACTACTGGGCATAGAGAATTTCAAATGGTGTTCAGAGTCTATGGGCCTCTCGGCCTATAGCAGTTAAATCCTATTATTTATATTAGCTCTTACAAGGTGTTTGACAAGTGGGAGAATGTTGGGAATTAAGGTGTCTCAACCTTGGTAATTCCTTGCATTTATTTATTGTAATATATTTATTTATTGCCTATTGTGTAATAAGGATGCAAATCCTATTTTGTCATCTTGTGGGAGTTGGCACGGTGATGTGTCATCCTACGTGGAAGGTGACAACATGTAATTTTGTCCTCACATGAGGAGATATGCATTCCACTTAGTGGTAGAGGTATTTTTCCATGTGTCAGCACTTTGAATAGTGTGTAAGGGAATTTTGACCAAAACGGTTATGACAAATTCCTATGACAAAATCTATGATGCATAAGAGCCGTAAATAGAAGATACTATGACAGGTGAAGACATGTGTCACAAGGCATCTTGGAAGAAGGAATCTTTGGGTGCCCCAAGGAGGGTTATGACATGTTGTAAGAGAATATACTATTTTTAGTCAGTGTATGACAGATTCTCTTACAACTATAAGATATGACAATTATGACAGATTCTATGACAGTCGTAAGAGTCGTAAGAGCATCTGTCATTTCCCAACTTGGGAATAGGCAACCTCTTTGGGATGGGGTGATATGACAAGTGTCATGACCATGTTGTAGTGTTGGACAAGTGTCCCCAGGTGTGGGTTTTGGGTCATGAGGCTAAGTTGGATGCCCATCTCAAGAAAGGCTCATTTTTGCCTTGTAACTTCTATATAAATAGGTGCTTTTGAGAGGAGATGTATTACGTGATTGACAAGTACTGTTATGCTACCGGATTAACTCCAAATACAAGTGTCGAAGAATCCTGCAAGAGCATTGGCTATGTAACTGTATTGTAAACCTCATTGTTTAGATAATACATTTGAGCTATGTTTTAGAGTGTGGGGTTTTTCACCCGTAAGGGTTTTTCCCACGTATATCTTGTATCTCTCTCTTTTGTCAACTTTCTGTGTGTATGTGTATTGCTGCAATATCTCTATTGTTGGGTTAATAACACTATAATTGTAAAGGTTAAAAAAAGAATTTGCACTCTTCTCTCCTCATTAGATTAGTGTAGGAAGTGATTTCCACACACCTATCTTCCTTTCACTCCAGAGGTTCATCTTCACTATAAGTTACTCACAACTTGAAGATGATCCCATGTTTCACAAGATAGCTGAGTTTTACATTTAGCAAGGGTGCAATCTTAGTGACAACAGTACTTATGAACAAAGTAAGAGGGACTTCATCTTTTTGCTTAGGGTGATTTTTAGCTATCAACTTACACAGTCCTTTACCTCTCACCAAATTGGTGAGTTTAATGTCAACATCATATTCCTAAACCCTAGCCACCCAAGCTCCCCTTTTGTTACAACGTATATATTGCTAAGTCAGAATAGATTTAACAATAGGATCAGGAACAAAGATGACAATATGAGAATGAAGAATGTAAAACCTGAAATTCTTGACTGCCTTGACCACAACATAAGCATGTTTCTCTATTACATAATAGTTCAACTCATGCTTCTTCAGAGGTGTGCTCATGAAGGCAATTGGGGATTCTATTTTTTGTTCATTCTTTTGAAGGAGAATAGCCAACATGGTAGGTCTGAGGCATATCAATAGATAATAAAATCCTTGTTAAAATTAGGATGCACAAGGGTCAGTGTATTTGCAATAGCCTTCTTTATACTATCAAAAGTTATTTTTTCTTCTTCACTCCACCTGAAAACTGGTTTGTCTTTTGTCATCTCTACAATGTGCCTGGTCAATTCAGAAAAGTCCAAGGCAAATCTGTGAAGAGAATTTACTTGTCCAAAGAATGACTTAGTGTTGCTCTTATTGGTAGGAAGACTTAGTTGCTGAATAGTTTTCACTCTATTAGGGTCTATCTTGATACCCTCTTTGGAAATAATATATCCCAAGAGATTACCTTCAATGACTACAAAAAAAAAGTTTTTGGGGTTAAGTGAAATGTCATGATCTCTACATATTTGCAATACAACAACTAGATGATCGACGTGATCAAACCTCTTCTTGGAGAACACCGTCAGGTCATCAAGGTAGACCACAATAATCTTATTCTTTAGATCTCCAAAAGATGAGTCCATCACTCTCTGGAATGTAGCACCAACATTGATAAGGTTGAATGGCATTCTATTATATATAAACACTCCTTGAGGTGTAGTGAAGGTTGTTTTATGCTGGTCTTCTGTTGTAACGCTAATTTTATTATATCTAAAAAATTTGTCTAACATAGACATCATTTCAGATCCTTAGACAATCTGTAAAAGATGATCCATCACTATTAAAGGATAATTATCCTTGAGCAAAGCTTGATTCAAATTCCAAAAGTCAATACACATCCTTATCTCTTTATTCTTATTTCTTACTGGTACAATATTTGCAACCCATGTGGAGTGATGAATAGGATAAATAATTTGTGTCTTCAACATCTTATCAATATCATTAAAAATGGCTTCAGCTATTTTTAGATTATAAGAACATTATTTCTATCTAAAAGGTGTGGTACCAGGCTTCAAAGGGATATGATGTTGCAACTCTTCATTTCTAAATTTTTTTAGGTCTACATAACACCAGACAAAGACATCTTTGTGCCTCATTAACAGATAAGTCATACGTTATTTTTCTAAAGGAGTGGAGCATTTACCAACACATACTAGCTTGGGGTCATCCTTTGTCCCTATATTCACCTACTCATATGCCATAGAAAAATTAGTGGCTTTCTGCATTTTCCTCTAGATATATCTATCATGCTTATCAATCAGGTCTTCTAAGGACACTAGGCATTTAGGGATTTTGTTTCCTTTAAGTTGTATGACCTCTTCATTACCATCAGGTGAACTTTTGTTACCTTCTAGAGCTTCATTATTTTCAAAGGAACTACCTTCAAAGAATCAATTAGTGAAATTTCCAACCTTTTCCAAAAAGGAAATGATTTGATTGTCATCATCAAAAACTTGCCAATTATTCACGTTATTCAATACACTAGGTCTATAGAGAATTTCCACTGTATATAAATCATCTTTAAAATCATGATGTGGTAGGAGCAAGGATGTTGAAACTGCCAAGGAATCAACCCTAGTATTTTGTTCCCTTGGGATATAATCTATGGAGAAGGCATCAAAGTGTTCTAGGTTGTCCCAAAACCTATTCCTGTAATGCTTTAACCTTTCATTTTTGACAGAAAACACATTTCATACCTATTTCACAATGAGCTCTGCATCACCCAATGCCTTAATCTTCTTGATTCCCTTTTCCTTTGCCATCACCATGCCAAGAAGTAATGCCTAATACTCTATAGTGTTGTTTGTGTTATCAAATTCTAACTTAAAGGAAAAAGGAAATTGGTAATTATCAGGTGAGATGAGAACTACACCAACTCCTGACCCAGACGATGAGAAGCTACCATTGAATTCCAAAGTCCACAATTCATTGGGCAAATTCTGTCTAATCATATTAGGATCTTCTTCTTCTAAAGTAGAAGAAACCAAAATTTGAATCTAATTTCTTTACTCTAATTTCTTTACTCCTAATCCAACATTCCTAGACAAGATGAACTTGGGAGAGAAAGTGGTGCTACCAGATTGATTTTTCTACTCATCATCTCTCTTGGGAGTCTGTTGACTCCTAGTAAAAACAACACAATTTGACTTATCTAATTCAGAGTACAAGTCTTCACCTCTGTCTGAGTCTAACTTGTATTCTAAAAACTTCACATTAGCATCAGAATGATCAACTGACTTCTCTTCCACAATAGGTTCATCAACATGCTCATTCATAGATAACATATGCATAAACCTTGTCATCTCTAGAAAAGAGGTCCCATCATGATCAATAGTCTTAGATGGAAATTACACACCATATGGTTACCCTTTCCACTAGATAGTGGGCCCTCTATAGCCAATCTTTGAGTAGGGCCAGTTAAAGCACAGGGTTTATTATTATTACTCGGCATACCATAATCCCTCCTAGGAATATCTTGATGAAAAAGTTGTTAATTCCTAGGCATCTGCCTTTTTAGAGAAATAATATCATTAGCTAAATGTTGACCATGGGATCAGTAGATGTACTTACTTGGCCTTTTCTTACCTGCAACTCTTTTCTCCATTTCCCTGCAGTAAGGAGATCATCTTCAATTGAAATAGCTCTTTCTTGATCCCCTTGTAAATTTGTAGCACCTTCTCTTTTTAGACTATGGCTGACATCTGGAGGTAATGTATTGATAAAGAAACATTTCAGAATATCATCACTGGGTCTCATATTTGGAGATATTGTGTTCACAATCCTGTTAAACTTAGCCACAAATTCTCTCATAGGCTCATGCATCTCTTTCTTCAAGGAAGTTGGTTGGGCCAATAAAGTATGTTCATTCTCTACAGTTTTAAACCTATTCTCAAAATTTATCCTCATGGTTGCCCAACTATCAATAGACCTAGGAGTCAGGTGATAAAACCACTCAGCTACAACATCAGACAAAGATTCCACAAACAGTCTAATAAAGCCATCTTCATGTTGGACACCCAATATAGAACAAGTAGCGAGAAAGGCATTTATATGCTCATCTAGTGTAACCTTGCCATCTCCCTTGAATTTGGGTAAAATCTTTCCTGAACCATGAGGTAAGTCAGGTAATTGGACACCCGAAGCTAAAGGGCCAATAGAAGCAACCCAAGGAGTAGGTGGATGTTGTTGTTGGTGAGCCATATTTGGTTGAAAATTATTCACTAGAGGTAATACAATACCATGGAGGGTCAAAGATTGAAAAATAGGAGGTAATATGTCTTGAACAGGGGATGAAGCCCTACTAGAAGACCTAACTCTTTGATTAGGAGGAAAGGTAGAGAAATTGATAGCTTCTAAAATTTCCAAGTTAGAATCTAAAATACCTTTCTTTTTCTATCCTTGTGTGTATCTTTTTGAAGACAACTTTGATAAAAATCCAAGTCGTTAATCAACAAAGTCACCACCTCAAGACAATTACTGATTATTTTGAGGATTATTTCATTGGTTGTTTTGATGATTATTTTGCCTATTGTCTGGAATGACATGAATCTGGAAAGGCATGTCTCTCCTTGGCATAGAGACAATTCTTTCAACAATAAGATTCTCGTGAACTACTCCAAATTCTCTTGCTTGTATTCTAAGCTCTTGGCCAAAATCTTCTTCTTCATCTAGAACTTGGTTAACTTGATGAAATTATTGGTTTGTTCTCTTGTATCTCCAAGCCAAGTTACACAAGTCAGTGATGATATCTTCATGTTCAATGTTAATACAATTGATATTAGGTTAAAGGACTGGTCCAAATCTCCTTTGAAGTACGATTAATACCAGTGATATTTCTTAGTGTCCTCTTCTCAAGACTAGATTAACTAACTCTTCCAAATCTCTTTCTAAATGGTCCTCAAGAAGCCTTTGAGTATTCCCCTGAATCTCAATTCCTCATTGTTCCTCTTGGTTAATCACATGTTTGACTTCTTGATATTAAAGTCTGGAAGTTCTATTATGCCAAGCAACTACTGGAAAGTCTGAAATAATATCTTCAATATTACCTCCTAACCATGTTCTACCAGGCTACAACACAGGGGTTATATTAGACTGCAATCCCATAATAAAGCATGTTTTCAGATAAAGGAAACTTCAATAAAATATATGTCTCTATTCAATTTTTCCCCAGTAGAATCACCAAAAATCTTTTAGTGAACAGATTTGTCACTACACTCTTAAATATAAATTCACCCAACAAATAGCCACAAATATACTAACAGTTGGAGAAGCTATTATCAACCAATAGCCTTCCTCTGCATTTAGAGGTGTAGCTCCCTCTTATGATATAATAGAAAAATAAAATTTGGGCTTGCTTTTAACCTAAAAGCACGAAAGGATATTTTGCACAATGATTTAAATAAAAATGAGTACAAAGCCTCACTGTAAAACAAATCATTCACTGCAATAAGTACGTATGTAAAAAATTGTATGTATAAAATCACCACTTGCATACTTTAACATATGGAAAAGTAGTTCTAAGCAATAAGCCTAATGATAGAAACATAATCTAAATTTCCACCACACCACAAAAATATCTCAGAGATTAAATACTTGTACATCCAACATACGATGAATACACAAATATAGAAAAGTAACTCAAAGTCTACCAAGTTCTGTAATTTATTCACTTGAGATCCTTTCAGATGTGTCAGAAACAACAGAAAAGTCTTTTTTTATTTCACAAATCCATTCACAAAACACAATTTTCCAAAAGATCCCTAAACGACTTTCAAATAGGATATATCTAGAGCCTACCAAAAATGGAACTATCTTGACAAGTAACAACTTCTTGGAAGTTAGCCGATTGAAATTAAATAATATAAATATAAAATATTTAAAGACATTTACTTAATTTGAGAAATATAAAGTATTTGCAATGTAAACAAAAGAAATAAAATTCAAAAAACATTCTCCTGCTCCCCCTTCTCGTTCTCTTCATCTTCTTTGGCCAGGTCCCCTATAGTTGACTTGTCCTCAAGAGGAATCATCTTAGCTTTGAAGTTCCTAAACCTGATGATCACTGGAGTGATGATCTTCCCATTAGGACTGATAGTGATGTGAACCCAAATTCTCCACATATTGATGGCCTTGTCTACCTCATCAAGTCTCTTGTTTATATATGTGAGTTCCCACTTGAAATTGCCAACACTACAAGATATCTGACATATCTTTTCCATGGAAATGACATTGACCACATCTTTGCCAGTTAATTCCTCAACAATTAGTTTTTTAAAACTCTATTTAACAACCTTTACATCCAAGATATTTTTTCATCTTCATATAAAATGTTAGTTTCTAGGGCTAAATAATTGGCTCTAATGTCCAATAAGTTTGCATTGTACTGACTTGATACTCTCTTCAATTCACCCAAAAATTATTTAACATCAGAGAGTTTCCATTCAACTATGTTTAGCCATGAGATAGACTTGTTTTCCTCTGGTTTATTGAAGACATTCTCTAAAACTAAAACATTGGTGTCAACCTTGACCATTTCCTACATATCCCTGGCAATAATCATCAGTAGGGTTTCCTCCTTTTTGAAAGACTGCATATAAGTGTTGAGTTTCTTTCTTTTAACCACAATATCATTATATAATTTCATAGCCTCCTCAATATACACTAGACCATCAATTGTCACTTTTTCAACCCAAGATTTTGTAGCTCTAGCCAAGGCTTGATATTTCTTGATTTGCCTATTACACCTGAACATACACCCTTAACAGAAGAATCAAGTGCAGTATCTAGGGACTAGCAGGTAGTATCCACAATTGACTGTATATATGAGGTAAGGACATTAACTTGCCCTTGGAATGTTTCTTTCTCCATTTTATCCATTTTCAATCTCTTGGATAAAGCATTTACTGACAATTTAGCGTGATAAATATCACCTTCTACAGTGGGAGGACCCATATCAATTTTGCTAACACTAAAATCAGATTCAGTAACATTGTGTTCATCCTTATGTCCTATGGGATCAGCAATCTCCAGGACATGATGTCCAGAAAGAGGATCAACTGCCACCCTAGACATCCTTTTGGCCTTTTTGGGTTGAGGGCTAACTTGGAGTAGTTTAGCCTCAAAACCCGGGTCTACCATGGGGGTGTATTTCCTCTTTTTATCAACATCTTTCTTGAACCAAGAAGGGGATGGCAAAACAGAACTAGTACCAACAACATGAGAAATAATATTATGTGAAACTGGAGCATAGTCTAATTTCACTTGATTGGCTTGTTACCAAGGTGAGGAAGAGGGCACATTGAACATGCATGAAGAACACTATCCTGACCAATTTGCTGAAAAGATGGTGATAGATTACCTAGAGAGGATAAAGTGGGGGAATCATCATGATCAGCTTGAAGTTTCTGAAGAGAGTCCAAGACTTCATTCTCGTTAGCTTTAAGATTTTTATTCACATCCATCTTGCTTTTTGGTGTCTCACCATCTTCTTCACGTGTGCTTTTAAGATTTCAATTTTCTTCAGGCTCACCCCACCGTCTCCTTTTTGAGAAGCAACTCTAGACCTAGTAGCATACACATTAGTGGGAGCCCCTTGTGAAACTGAGGTAGTGGAAGGTCCTTTCTCTTTTGTAACCTATTCTTTTTGGGGAGAACTAGCACCTATGTAATCAATGGCTCTAGACTTCAACCACCTTTTAGTCTTGTCCAATACAAAAAAAGAATGTGCATACAATTCAATAATTTATTTTTCTAACCATCAAACTTTGGGCACAGGCTTGGAACTTTCCACATAATAGCCTTCATTGATCATGTCTAAATTATCATCTAATATATTTGGTATGATCCACCCTAGCTTAAAATCCCAAATTTGATCGACTGTCAACCTCGTCCAATCTCTATGTTTCACCTCGTGCTCATTGACACAATCCTCTTAGTAATCCTCAAGATGGGATTGGTGTTCATAGGATGTTCCTCCATAAAAATTCTTCTTAGCATAATTTTTGTTATCAAAGAAAGGTCAAGTAGAAAGAAAATGAAAATAGAACTTGGAAAGAATTCTTTCCACGTTCCTGGCATTATCATGAGTTTTAAAAGTGAAATAAGTCAAATTGGCAGGGAAGGGATAACCCCTCTTTTTCATGTCATGATACCTCTTGCTAACCTATGCCATTTGTCTGCACATTTCAAGAAAAATAATAGTCACTGGCATACCGAGGCAGCTTATACGGTGCACTTTCAAAACCACCTATCCTCACATAGGAGAATTTATCAAACTAGATGAAGAACTCCCATACTACATCACAAATTGTGTTGCCTCTTGGGATATTCTAAAACCAGGGTTACCATCAATCCTTTTCACATTGAACATTAAAAATGCATCGTTAATGCACTTGTAATTTTTGTTTCCATTCTCCTCCTGCAACTGTGGAAAATATTCATACATTGGTACATCACTAGAAAGAGTACCATGTGTTCTCAATCTTGGCCATACAACTTGAGTAACAACAATCACATAAAACATATATGAGCACATATAGAAGGTTCCTTTCTTGTGGAAATTCATCAATTGATTATTAATATGATCACTAACTATCCCAGTACAATCAATAATTGACATTCACTACAATTCACTAGAATAAATTGGCACATCCACTTCTCAAATGAATTGGATTCATTGTTCCCACCACTCTATGCAACAGAGTGATCATATCCGATATGTCTTCTTTAAAATGTGCTCGTTTTAAATTCTGGGGAACTTGTGATTTACCCTTCTTCTCGTTTTTAAGCCAGTGTTTGGCAATAGCTGTAAGACACCAATGATCCTTCCTATCAATTTAATAATTCCAACTGGCTTCAACAGACATGTTGGCATATTCGTCTGTCTCTGATAATCTCAGAGCACGATTGATTGCTTCAATGTCTAACTTGGCAACAACAGTCCAATCAAAGGACTTGATTTCTCAAGACCTCACATGATAGCTCTTAACATAGGCCAAAACTAAATCGGGGCATTGCATAGCTAGTGGAAATCCAGCTGCATGAGCGAGGCCACTAGAAAAGGTTTGTTTTTCTAGTGCTAACCTCGGGTCTTCGTTCATCCAATTCTAGAAATCCTTTAGGTCTACATGCCCCAGCTCCGTGTCTCTAATACCCACCAAATTATTATCTATGATAGATGCTACATCAAAGCCCTAGTATTTGTACTTCATCCTAACCAGCTTAACTACCCACCAAATATATGAGTCGAGGACTCTCAGTAGAGTTTGGTAGGCAATAGGAGGCTTTAGGTGGGAAGCATATACGGTACTCATGAAAACCTTCGCTGATTTAAATGTGCAATGCCCAAATTGAAAATGAATTCATAGCATGACAATATCATAAAAGCGTTCACAATTCAACTAACCTGGTTCTTTTGCAATTGCATGCAAGTTAAAATGATGCCAGGCCAATCCACCTAAAACACCTGAAAAACTGGAAACTCAAATGCCTTCCGTAGCTACTATCGTGAATGAAAAGTTCACAAATACAATGAATAGCAAAATCCTTTGATAAATCCCAATTAAGCTAGCACTTGTGGCGAAGGTCAAATCTCATTAATAAACTCCCGAGATTTTAAATGTGATGGGACTAGCCATATGTGTGAATTTACTCCTGCTAATGATGAAAAAGTACAGTGCCTTATTTTTTGAGCCCGCCAATGAGGATAACTTTATTTGAACCAAACCGGGGAACAAACGAATTTGCTAACTTGAATAGCTAATGATGCAAATGAGCTTTTCCCCATTATATAGTCTTTAGTTGGTGAATCATCAAACTTGAGATCTTTGAAACACATTATTGATGAAATGAAAGAGTTCGAGACTTGAAATTTCCGCTGATACACTTTGCATTTTGAAGTCTTCACTCATCGGTGAAAAACAAACTTCACAAACCAAACAAACTGGGGAGCATTGGGTTCACAAAACATAGAACTTGCCGACAAGGGGTTCAACCAAAACTTAAATTAGTGATCGGTTAAAATGGTTGACATAGCACAAAGTAAAACAAGGAAAAATGAATGATTGCTTTATTGACATGTTCTGAAAAAGATGAAACCGCCGATAAAGTTTGCAAATGAACAAAATCGCCAACAAAGGAAAGGAAAACTTAGGAACTTGACTAAGCTTTGAAGGGGGGAGAATGTTGTAAGCAAAGACAAACTGAAAAACATCAAAACCGGAAAATATATGTGTAACAGGTAGGGATATGTCAAGGATTAGGGAATCAACCCATCTTTGCACAAGATTGTGCCATTTGTTGATTTGTGATTGCATTAAGACATTCTCTTAAAATGAACCCGAACATGGGTATACAAATTCACCATTACTATTATTTATTAGTGGCTTGAAATTTGAAACTTTAACAAAGAAGAAAATATTATGAGAAAAAAGATGATCATCTAGACAATGTCATATTTTATTTGCTTATATTTATATTACATAGTTTGCACAATTAAGAAACATTATTTCATGTCTCAACATTACTTAATATTGAAACAATAAATGCTTCTATTGTGCGTAATTATTCATAAAACTCAAAAAAAGAAGGCAACACATAAGTTGGCATGAATTCCTCTATCAGCTCATCTATTGCACCTACTAATGGTGCAAGTGTTACTCTATGATGAATCTAGTTCATACTATGACGGAAAGGGGCTCACTTAATTTTAGAACATGTCATAATGTGATAGTGCATAGGTGTAATGGTGAAAAATGAGTGTCCATGCCTTTTCCCTTATGTTTTGGGCTTGCTTTTATTAGTGTTGTAAATGCATTAATCCTCTTACAAGTGGCATAATTATGCTTGAAATTGGCTCATAACATCACATATCTTGATCCGAATTGCTAGACCTATTTTTCACCATACTAGATCAAATTTGCAAGTGTGGACTTGACCTAGGACACTTCCATACTCATGGATTTAATCCCCTTCAATTTTAAAATTCAAATTTCAAATTTATCCATTGTTGATCACTTCACCAATCATTATGAGGCAACTAAGCATGCAATTATGTTGATTTGTGTGCTTGCCTCTTGTATTTAAGGACATTCATTCACACATTTGAAAATCATTCAAAGACAACGTAGGACTTGCTCATCACATCTATATTTTGATTTGTGAAGGTGGATAAAAACTAATTTAGCACATAATCAAAGATCACTTCATCCTAGGCACACGCATGATTGTCTATTGTCCTTAATCGTTTTGATTAGAGCCATAAAGTTGGTCCATCCAAGGGTTTGAGTTAGAACATGAACATTGTGATCTAATAGGTTCTCAAAAGGTGTTTATAAACATTGCCATCCTTACATTAACTCAAATATCAAGATTCAAGCGAGCGAATTAAACCAGCCTAGATTCTGTCAGATCATACCTACACATATTAGATCAACTTTGCACAAAAGATTAGGTTTGCATGCATGGAGGTCATGGTCATAGATGTGAAGATGAATTGGAGGGTAGATAATTAATTTTCAAAATCTGAGATCTTATCAAAGATTAGGTTTGCATTACAATTTATAGGTAACTGTTTATTCTCAAGCACGCACTTTATATAAAAATATTTCTTTGAACAAAAGAAGAACCAAAAGGTGGAAGCAAATTTGATTGGGTTGACTGTCTCATAGGCTATTTTTAGCCTCGTTAAAAGTTATTCTATTCTATATGTGGTTATATTGTGCTACTCTACATAACTAAGTGATTCATTCATAACAACGTGGTGCGTTGTATTTTTTTTCAAGCTGGCGTAGTGCATATATACACATTGCATATCTCCAACCGTGTCTGAGAGACACAAACGATGAAAGCAAGAGATCATAGGCGGACTTGCAGTTCCCTGTAGCAACGATTGCTCGCGTTTTTGAAGGCTGAAAACTATGCGAGTCGTCTAGGGAAGGAAGCCACCATCTTTTTGGCTGGTGTTTTGGAACATCTTGCTGCAGATGTAAGACAAACATATCAAATGCACTTACATTTTAGGAATGCTCCTCTGCAATCTGTTTAAATCTTGAATTATTTATACTTCATGCTTCCTTTGTTTTGTTATTACAACTGCACTGTCATATCATGGCGCATTGTGCATTTCTCGCATTTGGCCGAGTAATTTGAGTGCCGTGGATAATTGGCTCCTTTGCTTTTCTGTGGATTAAAAGATTGTGATTCGGGGTTTTCTTGGAGGTTGAAGAAATGGCGAGTGTTGTTGGAATGTGGTTTCTTGATCTTCCTCGGAATCTGTTGTGTAGTCTCTTCCTCAGTGCTTTTGAGTTCCCTGATTAATATCCTTCAGTTTAGGTTAGATGAAGCTCCTATCTAAGCTGGGGTGCTCTGGGGCTGAGCTACTCTGTCCCTTTCCTGTCCAGAGTGTCATTTGTTCTTCCAAGGCCTGTGGATAGATCTTCTCCTCTTCAATCACAGGTGGGGTGGTTTGTTCTTTCAAGTTCAACAACCCTGTGTGGATAGTTTTCCAAATACCCTCTTTGAACCCTCTCAAATCACACTTAAGCAGTCCCATGAGAGGGTTTCATGATCTATAATTATGGAATGACAGGTTCCATGAGATGAAGAAAAAATTACTATAAGATAAATTGGATGTATTATTACAGTTTTTACACAACCCAGCTTCCTAAACATTCTCAGCTAAATTTTTTAATATTAGCTGCTCTTATAAAATTCATGGTGCCACCTAATTATAAAAAACTCCTAAATTTTCTTAATAGCACCGAGTTAATTGACTCCTAACCTGACTCTGGTACCATGTTAAATTTGCATAGACCAGATAGGATTCAAAGTTGCAACCTCCCATTTGTTGTCTTATACTCATCCCTTTACTGTCTTGAGTGTGGATTATTCTAATAGCAGTTTTTACTACCTTCCCATTTATTTTCATATAGGGTTTGGATTTTGATTGCTTTGCCTTGCTTTCTTATTCAGCGCTCTAGATACCCTTAATGAAGCAATATTTGGTTTGGTTATCTTCCAATTTATTTTGCCTTGGAATTTGGAGATCGAATTTTGTGGCTTATTTTTCCAACAATGATGTTTTTCTTTTATTAAAATGGTCTTTTCTTAACTTCATAGCATTTTCTTTTATTTTGAGGTTTCATTGCTCTGGTATGTTTATTTACATCAGTGCTCTCAGTTCCCCTCATTAAATACTATTTATATTTCATTGCATTCCCATTTATTTTCATCTAATTTTAGGGCTTGTTTTCTCTGGCCTGGTTCCCAAATCTAAAATCTGTGCTCTAGGTTTCATAATTAAATAGTACTTTTTTTTAACCTTATATTTATTTTCCTATAGATTGGTGACCGTGTTGACTTTTTTTTCCAAATCAGTCCTCTGCATTCATATAATGAAAAGATCCTTTTTTCTCTTTACCTTCCCCTTTATTCTTATTCAGATTGTAGTATTTGATTTCTATGGCTTGCTTTTACAAGTCAGTCCTGTGGATTCCCTTCAGTATATTCTCATTGATTTTCTTTGTCTTCCCATTTATTCATATGGGTTAGTTTTCTGCATTTCCTTGATTAGACGGTCTTCACTATGCATACAGTCCAATTTATATTCACATTGGTTTTTAGGTTTGATTACTTTGACATGCTTACCCAAACGAGTGCTCTTTCCCTAAAATTTCCTTCATTAGATGGTCTTTACCGTTCATACAGTCCAATTTATATTCATATTGGTTTTATGGTATGATTGCTTTGGCATGCTTTTTCAAACAAGTGCTCTTTCTCTGGATTTGGATTTCCTTGATTAGATGGTCCTTACTATTCAAAAGTCCAATTTTTATTCACATTGGTTTTATCATTTTATGGTTTGATTTCTTTGGTGTGCTTTTTCAAGCGAGTGCCCTTTCTCTGGAGTTCCTTGATTAAATGCTTTTTAATTTTCATTACCTTGCCATTTATGCTAATATCAGGATTTAGTTTCCATGCTATTTAATATGTGTTGTTTCAGTTTCAATGCCTTCCCATTTAACACAGTTTTCTTTACGAATCATAGGGATTTGAGGATTTTATTTGCTCTTGCTTGCTTTAACAAATCAATTCTAGTTTGGATTTCCCTGGTTAAAGGGCCTTCAGTTTTCACCACCTTTCCATTCATTTTTATATCATTTTGGAAGTTCGATTAATATGATTAGAGCCATAAAATCAATGCTCTGGATTCCCAGAATTATCTTTAGTCTCAAGTGTCTTCTCATTTGTTTTTATAGGGACTTTAAGGTTTGATTGTACATTAGTGCTCTGTGTTAGAAATAATGAGTTGGGGATCATTGGAAGTTTATCTACTTTCAAGGTACGTGTAAAGGCCTCCATTACAACAGTTCTATGCTCTTTAGTTTATATTTCTTCTGCTTGCTGACATTGGGCATCAACTATAGGTTCTTGAGTTGGCTGCAACTGCTGCTAAGGATAACAACAAGAACAGGATTGCTCCCCAACATATACAGATGGCTGTCAGAAAAGATGAAGACATGAATAAGATATTGAGATCCGTGACTATTGCCAATGGGGGTGTGTTGCCCAATATTCATCATGCTTTGTTACCTAAGAAGTCTGGAAACAATAAGCGGGCAGAAATTGGCCATGCCTCTCAGGTTTTTAGATGACTGTAGGCTAATGTTGTAATAGTTAGTACATTCAAGGTGATTTGCAATGCAGTCATTGATGATTACTCCATTCTTAATGCCGGGATGTTGTGGCAGAATTATTTTGATTCTTGAGGCAATTTGTGACTTAAACTTCCATGAATAAAACAATTCTAACATGACACTTTTGAAATGTATATTTTGATTTTGTCAAGATTTAGCAGAATATACTTATCTTCAATGTTCCAACTATTTTGTCCTTTTACCACTTTGTGTGGTATTATTGTTTTTGTTCCTGTATTTACCAATCCGAGTTCAAGAATCTTGGAAATTGGAATGCTCAGCAATTTACATAGCTTCGTGTCCTGCTATTTGTTTATTGGAATTATCAATTATGTGCATACCCAATGATGGGTGCAAAATTTGAGGCATAAAAACTGTTATTCTGTGATTGATTTTTCTCAAGTTGGTTTTCAAGTTGCAACAGTATCATTGCTTTCCTTTTATCTGAGACAAGGTTGATGCAAGAGTATCTTAGGCCTACAAGCAATCTTGCATCAACCAAAAATACTTCTTTTCCATTTGTTTTGCTTTTCAGTTAAGAAGCTTCCTTTCTAGTCATTTTGCTATGCTGCAGTTGAATTTTGTTGACATAGTCTTCAGTGAGCAGTCTGACCAGCCGATGTGAATCATCTGTGCAACACTACATATCAATGAAAATACTCTGTGGTTCTATCCAGAGTATCAGCAGAGCACTGCAAGCATGTCCACATGTCCATTTGATTTTCTATGATCATTTGACTTTGTGGCATGCTAGATCAGTTAAGAGCAGGGGTACACACAGGGACACGTCCCCACCTCCTCCAGCCCCATCCCCGTCCCCGTCCCCGTCCCCATCCCCGTCCCTAGTGACATTTCCGGGACGGGGGGATGGCTGGGGATGTCCCCTTGGCATCCCCAGAAAAATGCAAAATCAGGAAACGTCTCGGGGACGGCGGGTAATGGATTGGGGACACCTGGCCGTCCCAGGGACAGCCAGGCATCCCTCGACGTCTTAACGCATACAACCCGTTTTTTTTAAATTTTAATTGGGTGCGGGGTCCACAAACCCTCCCATGCCCCTTCCAAAACCCTAAAATCATGATATTGATAGCCCGAATGAGGCATAGATATTAGTCTTTAGATTGTTGTATTTTGAAGTTTGAGACTGGGGGTTTAACAGTTAACTTTATCTTTAATTTTGAAGTTTGAAGTTTGAACTTCAATTTTAGAATTTGAACAACAAAATACTTTAATATTGCTGTTATGAATCTTCAATCTCATGATTATCATTAATTCTATTGTTGTTTAGATTGCTGTTATACTAGTGTTTAATCATTAATGCTCATTGTTTATTGTTTAAACTTTATAGTTTATAGCTAGCCGATAGGCTTTTATATGTGAGCATTATAGTGCTCGGAACTGTCTCATGCCGGAAACTTTTCTAAACTCGTCGGTTGTTCCTATCGGCGTATTCCTTGAACCTCTCCTATGGGTGCAAGTGCTAGTTATATTGCTGTTATACTACTGTTATACTGTTGTTACACTACTGCTGTCATGATTTATTCACATGTTGATATTGTTGTTAAGTTATTAACATATATGATATCTCTATTTCATATTGATATTTTGAAAATTTCATATATATATATATATATTGAAAAATTTATATATTGTCGTCCCCCCATCCTCGTCCCCGAAATGCCGTGGAACATAGGTTAAGAGAGGTCTAGGTGATGTGCGCTAGGATTTAGAGCTTTGTGCCACAAGATAATCATATGAGAGGCCTTATTGGTCTCATGGAAGGCCCTATTTAGCATTGCATTAAGTTTGGAATCGTATTTCTCATTTTAGGGCAACCTATAACCTTTTTCCTCAAGTATTCACTATATAAGGAGGTTTAAATCATTTGTAGAGGAGCAACATAGAGCAAGGAGAGATCTCGAGGACCAAGTAGTGTTTAATAGGATCAAAGCAGAGTAAGAGAAGTGAGATTACCTTGAGGAAGCCCATGTTGGTGGCCACACTCATGTGAAGTGCTAAATTTGTGTTGTAATCAAATGGTTGAGGCCTAGCATGTTGTAAACCCATTGCAGCAGAAACATATATACATTGAATCCAATTGATTATCATAAGATTGTTTGGTGTTGAATATCACTATGTATGGATTGTGTGTATTTGTGTTGAGACTGCATGGTTGGATAGTTTTTAGTTGGACCCTTCTACTGTGATTGCATTAGATGGTGTTAGAGCCTAGTTGTGGTTAGATTTGTGCATTGGTTGCACTATAGGTGATCTATTCGGAGGAGTGAGTTACAAATTCTTATGTGTGTGTCACATTGCAGGTGATCCATCAAAGGAGTGGCTCACAGAGGAGTGAGAATAGGTTCCTGTGGAGTGTTGAAGAATAGTAGAGTGTGGAGATATCTTCTAGCATAGGATTGTTGGTAGAAGGTATCAAGATATTCTGAGTTATCTTTTGACATTGCGGTGTTGGGTAGAAGACAATAGAGATCGTTGATGTTGTTGACAAAGCATCAAGTGCGAGGTAGCCAACATTGCATCAATGAAGTTGTCTCCCAACATTAGCAGTGTTGGGTAGAAGATAACCCCCAAACATTGAAGTTGTGGATAGAAGCATCGATTTGAGACAATCTACAAGAAGTGGAGGAGATATGTACTAAGAAGTAACTTGGCGAGCCTTGCCAACAAGCTATGGACCGGAGGGTTGTTTGTCGAAGTTGAAGTTATAGTTCCTAGTTTGGAGAGACTCTAGGAAAAGCTAGAGGAAAAGAGGAAGAAGAATAGGGAAAAGCTAATGGAGTCATTGACAAACATACCACTCCAAATTAATCAAATGGTAGTTTCTGTGGATTTTATTGTAGATGTGGTAAATTACCATGGATTGGGAGGCAATTTGTGAAGGATGGGGTGGTAAAAATGGTGCTAATAGATGTGTAGTGACATAACCAACATCAGGTAAGGAGGAGAAGTAGTTGCATTGTAAGCAATAGGTGATTGTTTCGAGGAATTGTGTTGTTTAGAATGTGACTTAGACACAACGCGGGTGAGTTAGACTCTAACTCAATACATGAACCGTATCCTTGCTATGGTTGACTGCCTAGTCACTCTTGCTCTTGTGGCAAAAGCCAGTCAAATGGAGGTATAACCAAGGGGTTGTTCTGTTCGCGAGGGAGTAGAATGTTGTGGATTGTGGTTGGGTTGATTGTGTGATGTGTGTTTGTGTATGTTTGGCAAAAAATGTTATGAATGTTGTGATGTTGATGAAAACGTTCAATGGCCATTGTGGTTGTGATTATAATATGACCCGAAGGGTCACTTGTTCTAAGCCTAGCTCAAAGACTATTTTGCTCGTTTATGATACGGAGGCAATCTAGCCTCCTTTGTTCATTTTGAATGATTTGTTGAATGAGCCCTTGTTGATCAATGATTCTTTGTTGATGTTCTTTGGCTTCTCTTCTTTGTTTTGTGTTTTGTTGAATGAGAATTGGTTGAGGGACGTTCTCCCTAATCTCATCTAAGACGGATTTCACCCAATCTTCCCTAATGCCTGGCACATCAAATGCTAGACAAAAGGGGGAAAACTTGATTTGTTTTGTTGAATTTGTTGACCTTGTGATGAAATCAAGGGTTTGCTTGATCTCTTGATTTTCTTTTTGTGTTTTCTAATGTTTTTGGTATTTTCTATGATGCAATCCTATATGAATACAAAACAGCTTTTGATTCCTTTTTGTGAATTTCAAATGATTTAATTACTAGAAAAGGGAATATATGTGCAAACTATATGATTTTTGTGTGCAATCTAAACTTTGTTTTTGTATGTTTTCGTGGGTCGATTTTGAATTGTAATCTAATGAAATGAAATTTGCAATTAAATCTAAGAACAATGAAAATGAAATTAATCTAGGAAAACAAGTAAAGCTAATATGAGCAATTAAGAAATAACAAATCTAATCTATGGAAGCAATTTAAAACTACCTATCAAGAGAAAGAAAAACAAAGTTTTACTTTCCCAAGAGAAAGATTTGATTTTCTAATTACTACAAAAGCATGAAAATCTAGTTGAATCGGGTGGCAGTGCTTGGTGTGAGTTCTTAAAGGTCCTTTTTGGCAATTGTCTCTTTCTCTATAGTAGCAAGGTCCTCCTCTTGGCAACAAGGACAAAAATGAAGATATGAAAGGCAAATGGCTATGAGCTTTGAAGCTATGGAAATTGAAAAAACAATTGAATTGAGCATATGTATGCTATGGGAAAACAAGTGGCTTGAGCTTTGAAGCCATGGCTAAAACAAAAGGCACACAAGGTCTTGCATTAAGCATAAAAATACTATGGGAGCAACTATTTGCAAAAAAATGAGCAAACCAAGAATGCAATAATGAATTTGTCTCCTCAAATGCATAGAGGAGGGGAGTATTTATAGGTTTGAAATCCACACCAAAGGTGGTGGTGATTGGGAAGTTAACAAGGATTGATTGAAGAGTGATCCACTTTTGATTGGAAGTGAACAAAGGTTGGAGAGGAGATCATAGAAGATTGATTGGAAGATAACAAAAGACTGATTGAGAGCTAACAATATAATGATTGGGAGATAAGAATAGACTGATTAGAAGTCTAAAAATAGTTAAAGGAAGTGATCAATCATTTATGCATGAAAAGGTTCGCAACCAAGAGCTAAAAATGGAGTCAAAATGGGCTAAAATTGGAAGAAATCATGCATCGAAAAGATGACAAGGTCGCCCTTACGAGAAGTGGGTCACCTCTTTTAGCAGAGCAAATCGCCCCTGGAGATCTTGCTTAAGTTGTAGGGTCACCCTCGAAGATTCTGAAGGCAAAAGGGGTGACCTAGGCCAAATGGCTTGGATAGGAGGTTAGAAGTTCGGAAAGTGAGTTTGAAGGTTAGAAATAGAGAAAAGCATAGATGGGAAGTGGGTCACCCATTTTAGCAAGGTAGATCTCCTTGGGAGATCCCACTTTAGTTGCAAAATCTCCCCGAGAGATCCTATAAGTCATAGGGGAAATCTAACCAGAATGGACTAAGCAAGTGGTTATGGAAGAATGAATGACGAAATAACCCCTTGGGGGAAGTGAATTTCCCCTCTTGGGAGGTGGATTACCCATGTTATCAAGGCTGGCAAGTGACGGGTGGTTTATAAAAAATGGGTTAGGTGGACAACAAGAAAACGTATAGGACCTTAGAAGGTTAGCTTGAAGGTTAGGGAGGCACAAATAAAGAGAAAACATTTGAAAACATGTCACCAAGAAAGAAGCTGTTGAGAGGTATATATAATTCATGCTTAAATGTACATGATTAGGACTCCAAATCATGATCAGACTGCCATGTAGGCCTGTGCACCTTTTTCGTACTTACAGAAATAACAGAGTTGCAGTCAAATAGTCAAGACATTCTAAGTTGTTCTCCGACATTGTGGTGTTGGGTAGAAGACAATAGAGATCATTGAAGTTGTTGACAAAGCACTAAGTGTGACGTAGTCAATGTTGCATCAGTAAAGTTGTCTCCCAACATTGGCAGCGTTGGGTAGAAAATAAACATCGAAGTTGTGGATAGAAGTGTTGAATTGAGACAATCTGCAAGAAGTGAACGAGATATGAACTAAGAATTAACTTGGTGAGCCTTGCTAGCAAGATGCAGATTGAAGGGTTGTTTGTTGGAGGCAGAGTTATAGTTCCCAACTTGGAGAGACTCTAGGAAAATCTAGAGGAAAAGAGGAAGAAGAATAGGGAAAAGATAATGGAGTCATTGAGAAACATAGCACTTCAAATTGATCACTTGGGGAAGCAAATGGGGGTTTCCATGGATTTTATTGTAAATGGAGCCATGGATTGGGAGGCGTTTGTGAAGGTAGGGGTGGCACAAAAGGAGAGGCAAAAAATGAAGAAAGGAGAAACAAAACAGAGGAGAAATTGCAGAACAAGGTAAATAAGTATAAGTTGAAACTTGACAGGTAGTCATAGAAAGAGGAGATTAGATTGGTGGAAGAAGTTAAATTTTAGGCGAGTGAAATGGAAGATGAAATGAAGAGCCTTGGAGCATAAGGCAAGATGGAGGCATTTAACATTAGATTGTTCAGATGCAAGAAAAGAGAGGAGTGACTGATATAGGCAAGAGAGAAGATGTTGATTTCAGAAACCTATTCATGTGTTGAGGGTGCACTGTGGTTGCTTTTTTAGCCTAAAGAGTGAATATATTACTTAGCCCTTATTTGTGAGCACTATGCTCACAAATCACTTACTCAGTGTGTTCGATGCAGGAGCATCCCAAGCCTACAAGCAATTTTGTATCAACTAAAAATATTATTTTCTATTTGATTTGTTTTTCAGTTCACAAGCTTCTTTGCCAGTCATTTTGGTATGCCGTAGTTGGATTTTGCTGTCTTAGACTTCAGTGAGCACTCAGACTAGCAGATGTGAATCATATGTGCAATACCGCATATCAATCAGAACACCTTGCAATTTCATCCAGAACATTAGCAGAGCATTGCAAGAGTGTCCACATGTCCATTTGATTTTTTATGATCATTTGATTTGTGGTGTGCCAAATTAGCTAAGAGAGGTCCATGAGATGTGTGCCACGATTTAGAGCTCTGCACCCAAAAAAAACATTTGAGAGGTCTTATTGGTCCCATGGAAGGCCTTGTTTAGCTCTACATTAAGTTTAGAATGGTATTTGTCTTCTAGGCCAACCTAGAACCTTTTTCCTCCAGTATTCACTATATAAGGAGGTTTAAATCATTTGTAGAGTGGTGGAGGGCAAGGAAAGATCCGAAGGACCATGTAATGTCTAGCAGGCTTGGAGAAGAGTAAAAGAAGTGAGATCAGCCCGAGGAAGTCCATGTTGGTGGCTGCACTCATGTGAAAGTGCTAAATTTGTGTTGTAATTAGACAGATGAGGGCTAGCATGTTATAAGCCCCTTGTGGAAAAACTGTGAATGTAATTCTGATTGTGGAACATATATATTCAATCCAAGTGATTATCATACGATTGTGTTGATATTGAGTATTGCTGTGTCCTAGATTGTTTGCATTTGTGTTGAGGTTGCATGGTTGGACCCTTCTATCATGATTGCAGTACAAGACTCTTGAAAACAACTGTAGAAGCTTTTTTTGAAATATTATGGACTCTGGAATCAAATCTTTATTTTATTAATTTGTACAACATGGTGACTGTTTCTACTAAAAATTTGAATTCAGCAATGTTTGAAGGTGGCTGCAAATCTAAATATTTGGCTAATTTTGGTATTGATAAGTAGGATGTATTTTTCGCAGCATGTCAAATTATGATATTTATGTCAGAAACTACGCAGTTAAAACTCTGCAATTAATATCATAATTTGACATGCTGCGAAAAATATCTCCAACTTATCAATTGATGAGCTAAAGGGGCTCTATAATGAATGGTTCATAAGGCACAACACTTGCTGAAGGTTTTGCAAATGGGGTAGCAAGCTAAGTGGGCTTGATCTTGGGGGAAACTCCATGGTTAAGCGCACTTGAGTCGGAGTAGCAGGAAGTCCCGATGCTTCACCTCTGTTTGCATCACCTAGATGCAATGAGTGCTAAGTGGACCATTCATTAACATGAGAGATGGATTCATGTGAACCACTACTCATGAAATATGGGTCATGTGTTTGATTCAAAAACTACGCAGTTAAAACCCTGAAATAAATATCATAATTTTGGTATTATTAAGTGTAAGGTGTAATGTTCTCTGAAAAATGTGTTGCTCCTCAATCAAAAGTCGCGGTTTGATGGCATTTCAATATACTGTGTGCACTTACCCTTGTTTTAGAGTTTTCAATATGTTCCTTAGCAAAGTTATTGACTGTTTTGGTTTCTGAAGCCATCTGAAGCGATTTTGTTGGATTCTTAACGAAATACTAGTATAAGGATGAGAGGTTGTCTTTTTTCTTTAAACACATAGGAAAGCTTGATTCAAAGATGGGGGGCTCCACTCGAACAATTTTCTTCCAGGTGGTTAGAGTGCTTTATAGCAGTGTAATTACATGACTGGCAGTTACGAACTCTTTATGTGACGTGTTATTACTTTGTCTAAGCAAGTGGCTCTGACCAAAATTGGTTGCCATTATAATGCATCTTGACTGTCAGAAGATTAAAGTGCTTACGAATTAGATGTGGACAGCTTTATTTAAGACATGAATTTATGGGTGAAGTGTCAAAAAGATTCTAATTTCCTATTGTTTACTCTGTCCAACAAAGATGTACAGTGCCTGAATCACTATGGAGTTATATACGATTTCATGATTTAGCTGTTGCCATGTAATGTTTCTCTACTTTGGGGAACGTACTGGATTAATAACGTGGCTATATGGTGTCGGTGTAGACCACCTAAATTGACTCTCCAGTCTGTAGGATAAGTACATAAACTTTCTTGCTTTTAATTCTTATGTCATGTTTGTTTTAATGACGTCCCTTAAGATTTTACCCTGTCCTTGTCCACAAAAAAAGTGAAGCGATCATCAAGCAGGCATATTTGACTTTGTTTGGAGGAGAAATCAGAATAGGTTTAGCCCTGAATATCAGAAAATCTTTAATGCTCCCTTCAGCTCACCTTTCCATGCAATGAAGTTATTATTTTCCAGTCAGGATTTCAGAATCCACCCTTGTATATGACCACTTTCTCTTCTTACACACAGACAGGTACCCATTAAATAAACTAGCAATTGAATCTATAGGTTCAATGCCCAGGCTGATAGTTTTATAATGAGATAGAATCATTTGAATAAATATGGTTTATTTAAATATGGTTTATTTACGTAATTTTCATAAATATTGTATTTAACATTTTATGAACTTTTTTTTTTTCCCCCTTTTCTACCAAAAAAAAGTTGATTTATTTATAAAATAAAATTACAAAAACAATTTTTTTTTTTTTTAAACGTTGATAATAGAGTAAAGATAAGTTAAAGTGAGAATAAATGTGAAGTGGGCAATTTTTTTTGTTTGTTTCTTGCTGGTATTATTTGAAAAAATCAATGGTCAAGGTGTTTTTGATTGTAGTCATTTTAATCTAGAGTGAAAAATTTTAAATAAACCATTTACGTAAAAAAAACCATATTGATTAAATTTGTTTTATTTCATTTATTATGCATTTATTGTAAACAGAGTAATATCAAAAGTAACAATTACAAGTATATTGAGATATTTGGTATAAATTAAGAATATGTAATTGGTATTTCAGAGGTAAAGGTTGACAATAAAAACAAAATCATTGTAAATATATATTTAGTAGTTTGATTTGTATTGATTTTTGTAGACATTTTTTTTGAGACGTTCCTCTCTTGCTTACATAAGATTACATACATATTTTTCCATACGTTTATATCTTTGAAATGAAAAAGCCATGAATATTCATAGATTCAACAAACTTCTTACTTTTGACATTGTTGTGATGATGATTCCTCAGCATTCATTATTTCCAATGTCTATTGTTGCTATATTTATAGTTAGCCCTAAATAATCCCACAATAATGTGTCCCACTTGTGGGACATCTCAATTTTTGCCTGAAATCAATATTTATTAGAAAAATTAATGATTTAAGCCTAGATGTGTTCCATCTAAGGGGGCTTAATTGAAGGGGGTTAGATCAAACCCCCTTAGATCAAATCCCCTTGGATAGAATCCCTAGGCTTAAATCAAACCCCCGACGAAGTATCCTCCACACCTATCAAAATACTAACAAAAAAATAATTTAAATTCACTTTTTGGGGGATCAAATGAAGTCATTTGGAAATTTCATTTTGTATGCATGTAGCCCTTAATATTAGCTTTCCAAAAATTATAATATGTAGTATATTTTCTTTAATATTATATTTTTAAAATCTTTTATAATAGATGTAGGACTATTATGAAAAATGATGCCCTGTATTCAAAACATTAGGAAAAATAACAGACATTGTTAGAAAAATCTCAAAAATATGCACTCACTACACATAGATGTCCTTATTTCAATGAAAAAGAAAAAATTAATTCTGATATATATGCTAAGAGAAATGTATTATGGAATAAAATAGGTCTGAAATTTTTCTCAGTACTAATTCAAAAATTAGTAATAAATAACATATTTGATAAAAAAAAATCAAAAAATATCTATGCACTAAATAGTGGACTTAATGGTCTAATTCCAATAAATCATGAAAAAAATAATTTGTAGTGAAAGTTTCCAACACATGCCTTAATAAACATATGCTAAAGTCCTTAGGGATCCCCCTTGCATGGTGTAGTGCATAACAAATGAGGGGAAGATCTAATACAAATCTCAAGGATGAGCAACTACCTTTCATAGTTCTTTTGTACTTTGGCCAGAATCTGCATGGTGGTTGACTTGAATTTGCCCAGAATGAGAGCCAAGATTCCAACCCACAATGTTTTATAGAGAATTGTGTTGAAGAGGAGGAAAGCCATAATGTTGTTCCCTGCCACAATATATGCAGCTCTGAGCTTCTTGGTAAGTAAATCCTCAGAGCTACTGTAATGGATACCATTGGGAGTGATTGTAGTGTGATAAAATAGAAAAATGGTGGGTGGAGTAGGTTGTCCCTAGAAAGAACACCAGCGGATTTATAAAATAGAATTAGACTTTTAAATATATTTTAATCAAATATTAACAATTTTTTAACACATTTATTATTTTAATTATTCTTTATATAATTTTCTAGTTTTATTAAATATTAGTTCATTTGCAAGAGATATGATCAATTAAACTCTTAGTAGTAGTTTTATTTTTAACACAATTTTTATATAATAAAAACTATTACTATAATATCTCAATTTTTACTTAGTTTAGTTTATTTATAATTAAAATAGTCAACTAAACTTTCAAATAAACTTCAATTAATTTGTTCATAGAAACATAACATATTACAATATATTTATTTATCTTAATATTAATATAAATTTCTAAATTTCATCCAAAAAAATTTAATCATATAATAAACAATAATATCGTAATTTTATATTTAATACAAATTTTGAATTATCAAAAATTTCAAAAAAATACAAATCATATATATATGGAATGTTGCTGAAAATTGTATAGATTGGGTAGGTTATGACACTCTTCTTTAGAATAGATTGGATAGGTTGTGACACTCTTGTAATAGTACTAATTATGGAATGCTTTTGAAAATTGTATAGATTGGATAGGTTGTGACACTCTTCTAATAGAACTAATTATTGAAACTACTCCCATATTTTTGCATTGTTTCCTTTCATAAACATGGCATATTAAAGTTCTTTAAAGTTAAATGACAATTTCCTAAAGCTAAAAAGGCTTTTGTAACCTTGGAAAGCAAACAATCTTGGAGTGAATGAATTTAGAGAGACATGTTAATATTGGAAGACCTTTGTCTTGGCTATGTGATGAAAAAATTCCTTTATTAGGTAAAACAAATATCTTATGGATGGTATATCTTCTTTAAATTATCTTTTTATGTAGTTTAGATAGGGATATGATATCTATTGTAGCTGGTATGTACATAGTGAGTTGTTATAGAACCAAATCCTCAACAAGCAATATGCCATTATGATTTCTTTTAACTCATCATCCAAAAAAAATATTACAATGACAATAGCCACAAAAAAGGGCTCCAAATTCTCAGAGCGATGTTAAGTACCAACATGGAGGATGATGCTACCACATCAACCTTGAGACTTGCATGTTAAAGCCCACACATGGAGGATGATGCTACCACATCAACCTTGAGACTTGCATGTTAAAGCCCACTTTTAGATTGTAAAAATGTTTTGGTGCGTGTTGTCACCCATGTCTTGCAACCGTTATCAAAATGTATTTATACCAACACATATACACCATATTTATACAACTTAAAAAAAAACCTAAACTTGATGTTGTCATTTTCTAAATCCTTCAAAAGATTTATGGATGTTACTTTCAAGAGAAACTAAGGTACATAGTAAACTAATCCCGTAAAACTTTGATAGTAAACAAATCCAACCTTGTTCAAAATACTTAACCTAAACAAGAGGCACATTGACAGATGGAACATATTATCAAATCTTATTGTGTACAACTATACATAAACTAATTTAAGTAAGCAAGCATGTTGACATGAAACCTAAGGATCAACTAGTCTACAAATAACTATGGATTGAATGAACACAAATAAATGCAGAAAAATAAAAATAGGTTATGAGGTTTAAATCCTTTCCTACATAAACCCATTAAGGGAAAAGCCACCAAAAGCAGGCAACGGCACAAAAGCAAAGAAACTTGGGAAGGAACAACCATGAAACCTCAACAAAACAAAGTAACCTAGTTATGATTCAGAATGCTAGATTAAAAGCCCATTGAAAAACAACTATCTATAATGTTTACATCAAAAGCCTCTAGATAAAAGAGATACAATTACACCAAAACTACAGATGTAAGAAGTTTTCTTGTTAATCATTTCAAGGTGCTCTGGAGAAGGATCTTATGATGGTGGTCTCCAAATATATGCCATACTTGTATTTTGCCGAATTTAATAGCCTATAATCACTTCAATCAACAGAATTGAGATGTAATCCTTGTGGCGCACTGCATTTTGGGCATTCAAATACAAGAGGTCTAATTTTGATTAGACTTCAAGCAGAGGTAACTTGTAACAAGAAAAAATCATATTCAATTCCTATAATAAATCCCTACAGCAATCTATAATTTCTGTGGAATACAGAGAAAAAAATGCAATTGAAAAAGCCAAGTGGGTCATAGCTCCAAATTGGTGTCTCTACAACATACTGCAATTGCTCAGCATGGCAAATGCATATCTTTGGAGACCACCATCAGTATGAAAATCCAATTATCTCTTTCTAGCATGCAACCCCATATTCAATTAGGCATCAACAGGAGGTTCTTTAGATCCATTTCCTGTGTTAGTCAAAAATTTCTCTTGCAAATAAAATAAGAGCAAATTCTGCAGAGCGGAGATCATTTTAACTTTGCCCTCCAAGTCAGCAACCCTGGACTCGAGCGCCCCAGCTTTGTCGTCCATTCTAGTGTCCAAAAGTCTTATGAGATCATCTTCGATCACTTTCTGTATCATTTGGGATCTCTTATACTCATCCATTTCCTGAAGCCAGAGATATGCAAATGGTCAGTCTTTCCAGGCCTTGAACAAGGGACCACCTAATGTATAATGTATGGCCTTGGGATATGTAGTGGGATCCTTGGGATGAACCTCATTGTTACCCAAAAGGAAATTCTAGTTTAAGGGATTGAAACCTGTGCAGAAATGTTACAGGCTGGGAATTGACCAGAGAGGGCATAAGGACCCTGTTCTTAGGGTGCTCACAATTATACAACAACATAGATGACCAATTTAATTTCTGTCCTCCTTTTTCTTGTTGGGAGGCACGGGCAACCAGAGTCCTCATAGTAGTCTTTATTGTGAGAGTGGGCTGGCTTCATTTGTCTTGATCAATATTTTTTTTGTTTTTTTTAACATTTATTATTTGTTTCAAAAAAATCAATGGTTAAGATCTCTTTCATAGTAGTCTTTTTAATCTGGACCACTGATCTATGTATTTTAGGTAGTGCTACTCACTAAGGGAACGCCTATCGGCTTAATAAAAATAAAAAATGGACCATTTGCTAGCTGGATTTTGGAAATCTTGTACCAAAGACAGCAGCTATTTGCTTCTTTGAGGCCTTTTACCTTTGTGATTGGATCAGAAAATGTTTATCCTTAACACAACTTGAGAATAAATTCTTTCCATAATTGAGATTATCTAACAAGAAATTACAAAGTTTGCACTATATCCCCTCTACCAAATTGGCATCTAACCTAAATAACCATCTTCCCTTTTAAAAAATGGGGTTTACAAGGAATGTCCTCCCCCACACTTTCTAAGTTTTCTAGAATGTCCAAAGAACTTGGCCAATTGACAGTTCTTTACTGTATTAAAGCTAAGCCTAGCTATTTGAAAGATTATTAAGAAATCATTTTTAAGTGAGCTATGATTCAAAAGAGCATTTAAGCATGCTTATGCTATATACTTCTTTTTGAGTGTGAGTGAGTGATTTGAATACTTTATTGAGTATTCTTAGGCAATGGTTTCACGTGGGGACCGAATAACGAACCTTTTTGTTTTCTTTAAATATTTAAATATAATTTTTGAGAAAAAGCTTATCAGATATTAATTTTCATTTGGCAGTAAATCTCTCAATGTGTACTAGATAGGCCTAGCCCCTCTTAAGAGTAGTTTTTTCCCCCCCTCAAAAAGTAGTAGTCCTATATTTTGATGAAAATATTATATTTATTTATATTTTAAATTTGAAAACTTTATATAATGAATTTGAATGTTATAAAAAGATTTAATATAGTTTTATTTCAGAAATATTTGAATGTCTCTAGCTTACTTAAGATCATCTATAAAGAATAAATAAAAGTTATAGTCCTCTTCATGGTACCACATCCTTAGAGATGTGATCCTTATTCAATGTGCATGTTGAAGCCTTCCAGTTCCTATCTAGTCATCTCTTTTTCTACGGGTTGTCCTACTTTTATATCATATTCTAATCTAGGTTATTGTAGTAGGAATAGATACTATGTCAATTTGTACTACAAACAACTAAAAGATTGTGATTGTTTGAGCTAAACAATATGCAATTGTTTCAATCTTTTTGCTTCATAATGATGTTTCTTTGAACTGAAAAATGGGAATACAAGGCATTTTAAACAAGGATGTTAGCTTTCTCATTGTTGAAACGAGGGAGAAAAATGCAAGTAGACATGGAGAAGGCACATCTCTAGTCCACTTTACAAAGGACAAGTGGAAAATTAAGGAGTATGCATTTTGATTTTAGATTGCTTTACATTTTTGACTGACTTTATTATACAAGTATTTGCTAGGGTTTTAAAAAGGTTGAAAATACTCTTGGAAAAAATTCCATATATCTAGATTAAAGTTCTTCAAATTCGAAGTGGAGATGAATAAAATGCTTCAAATAACAACTCAAAAAGAATATGTTGATCAAGGTATGGTGAATTAACAAAAGTCTATTCTCAAATCTAATGGGGGATCAAGTATTCCAATATGAATAGTGAAGTGTAATAATATAAAAAGAGAAGAATGCAAGGAGGGGGTTTTGGGTGAAGGATGGTGCAAAAATGTTAGATTGAGAAAGAATATACATTAACTGACAAGTGATATTGAGAAAGAAAGAGTACTAGATTTGATAGAAAAGTTGAACTTTAATCCACTATTGTAAATTATGATTGAGGTATTTTTTTGTTTTTACTTGGTGTTTTATTGTTGTTGTGTGTTTTTATTTTTATGTTGCTTGCAAATTAGAATTTTACTTATATCTTCCTTTCTTGCATTTACTATTGTATATTTAAATCCTTATGTTTTTAAAAAGGAGGAATAAAGGGAGGGAGGAAATTTGTTCCAATGTGCTTGCAACAAATGAGATGTTTATTTTAGATAAGTTGAGACACAAATTAGGCCTCCATTAGGTAGCTACTGAGGGAAGAGAACTACGACCAATGTATAGAGTGCACTAACATTTTCTCATGTTTAAATAATTTACATAAAAAGTGAGGGGATACAAGCTTTTAGTAAATCCTTTGGGTACTAAGCACATAGTGTAGGAAAAAGTTTGTTAATGATCATGGTGTGAATAGATGCTAAAACACTTGGCTAGGTATGGAAGGGGAAAACTATACTTTAATGCAATGTGTTTAAAGCTTAAATTTTGGTGATACACCACTTGGTTGGTCTAGTGAGTTTTATTACTTGTTTCTTTGGAATTTTTGTAAGGAAATTCACCCACACGACAAATACAAAAACTCATAGACAAAAATCTGATATCAAATGTAAATAAGCACAAATAATTTTGAGAACATATGAGAGCCATATGAGAGAGACTAATATGCCCTAGAAAACCCTTTAAGAAAAACCCAACCTCAAAAGAATCAAAACTAATGTATTTCTAGCACTAACATGGAGATCAATACTCTCAACCAAGGAAGAAATCATGCAAGATATGACCTTTTTTATAGTAGTGAGCAACCATTGTTTATATTCACATGAGACGGATCCAAGAACAGATGAGAGCCATATGTCCCACTCCATGCTCCTCAAGATCTCCTCAACATGAAACTCAAACCTCCAAGGTCTTACACCAAGCTTCACTCACAATGAGCATGCACAAGTGATGAATAACCTCTATCACAAGCCTCCTATTTAAAGGCAAGAGAGTAACATGAAAGATAAAACTTCCTAGAAGATTCCTAACCACGTTTTCCACCATTGTTTAATGCACCTAAGTCCAAATAATCAATTCACAAGCATCTCTAAGGTGGGCGCTCAAGTTTGCCATGAAGACAAGTGACAACATGTTCTCCAAGGTACCAAAATTTCTTCCTCCAAGCCTAGTTCCCAAGTTTGATTTGCAACATATGACTCAAGCATTAAATGATTTTTACAATGATTTCTAACCACTAAATGCATTCCTCCAATGAGCCCAAATAAACTATGTGCTCACTAAACCATAACCCCCAAATATTAAATGCATATCTCCTAATCCACTACTGACATTAAATGTATTTGCAATATTACACACAATAATCCCCTAGGAAGATATCGAGCTCTCCCAATGTGTGGCACCCCACTGACATGGACCACAACTCTATAAATTATCAAATATGTCTATGCAATTTGTACAATGCCTTGTCCCAATAAGTTTTATATTTTTTTAGTGTAAAAGTATTTCATTGTTGTCAATTAAAGTTTTCCATGAGTTTATTTCTTGAAACATGTCCATACAGGTACATGTGTGCACCTATGTAAATTTGAAAAGTAGGTCAATATTGAACTCATGTCTAGCCCAAGGTGTAGCCTCCTTAGTCTTCTTATTGAAACCCATTAAGTGAGTTATCCCATTCCAACACTTGATCTCCATGACATAGGAGATCTCCAAACCCTCTCCAACCTCACCTCAATCTATCTAGTAATAATAGGTACACCTCCAATCATCTCATATCTAACCAAACTACAAACTATAGCACTGCAATATCTAGGAGCATCACTCTCCAAGGCAAAATAATCATTGTACTCAACACTAGAAAATTAATCCCAAATCATAGCCAATGCTCCCATTGCATGATCAATGAATACTCTAGGGACTCTAGTATGGTTCCATGATTTCCATCTTCATAATAGATGTGATGTAGGTTAGTTGTCATTGATGTCAAAAAGGTGTTGAGTTGTTTGGCATTAATGATAGAAGTGTGTGGAGTTCATATATCAGGAGTTCACAGAGTTAGGAGTTCATGTTATGATCTTCATGTTGTCCAAGGCACAATAGATGTCAAAAGTTGTTTTGATCTTCATGTCAGGTGTTTCATGTCATGCTTTCTATTCTTCATGTCTTAGGATGCTTGGTGGAGTTGCTTCATATTTGCCTCAGATGGAGATGATTTCTTTATGTTGCAGGTTGACACAGGTTGATAGTGCTTTATGCTTTATGTCTTGTAAAGTGATTCTCTTCATAATGAGATTACATCAGGATGTCAAAGGTTCTCATTTTCATGTTCATGATGATTCATTGTTATGTCATAAGTTGTGTCATCAATACCATTATCATGATGGTTTGTCAAAGTTGTCTTCATGAAATCAGATGCACTTTATGTGTCATATAATATCATGTCAGGAGTACTTGGTGTTCAGTCAGGAGTACTTGCTTTCTCAGAGGTATGACAAAGGTTACTTGTTTTGTGATGTTGCTTCAAGTCTTGGTGTTGGTACATTACCTTAAGGAGATTTCATAGGAGTCAAATGCTCAAGTATATGTCACAATTACCAAAGACAAGTTCAAATGATTTTTAGTAAAAAAAGGTATATAATTTAGAGTGCTATCTTTAGTGGCAGAGGTATGGCAGAGGTTTCTTGTTTGGTTTCAATGCAAAATTCATTCTTTGATATATAATGGAGTTTCAACTATTGTCAAGGTAGTAGATCTTACGGTATAGTGAGTTCACTCTCTCAAATGAGAATTTGTTTTAGGTTTCTTTCTCTAAGTTAATTCACCTAAACCCTAGGTGCTTGTAGACTACAGTGGCAGAGATTAAAACATTATTGAAAGAAGTGTTCAATGATCAATGACTAATGTCATAAGTCAGGGAAATGATTTCACAAAAAGGATCATGTCTTTCAAAGTTTAAATGTGTCTTAAATAATTAGACATCTAATAAAAATCCTTATATAGACCATCATATGACTTAAGCACTTTTGTTTTAAAATTATGTTGACCTTCCATCATAGGTAAATGTCACTTAAGTGACCAGTCTAAGTGTTATTAAGTCATATGGGGACCGGCACCTTCACCTACATCTACCTCCTATTCTGGTTAATGAAGTCTTCCACGAGCGCCAAAAACATAATCAAAGGTTCTAATTCAAATACTCAGTGGACGCATGAATGTTATCGGTGGCTGTAGTTTAAAATTAGCTTCCATTTCTTGAGTTCCTCCTTTGACGTGCATGGGAACATCAAAAATGTGTTAACTACAGTGAATGTGCCTTTTAAACCCTATTATTAGACATTTTTAAGGTAGATTTGTTTTTGAGTTTTTTAAGGAAATTTTTATGAAATTTTTTTCTAATTTTAAAACACAAAGTGGGCCTCTTTCTGTCTCTCGTGTTGTTTGAAGATAATAAAAAGGAAGGATATATTTTTTTTTGGAATATAAAGAGTATCTTTTAAAGGAAGATATTAATAAAAGAAGATGATAGAGAGATATTATTCTCATCAGGGAAGATTGATTAAAAATTGATTGAAGATTTTTTTGTGATGTGATGGAAGTTTTTTTATATAGAGAAAATAAGAAATGAAGAATGGATTTGAAGATCAAAGACATGGAAGCAATTTTTCTGAAGATAAATACAGAGAAGAGATATATATGTTTTTATTTTTTGCAGGAGAAGATGAATATACAGAGTAAAGAAATGTCAAGGGTCATTCTTTTTATTTTTTGCAGATGCAAGATTTTATTGAGAACAAAATGGAATATTGAAGATATTATTTGTGAGCAGATGAAAAAGATTTATTTTTTTGAAGGTGAAAATGAAACAGAGAAGAAGAATGTGAGAGATATATGAAAGGACATTCAATTTTTATATAATGGTATTGCATGTACATTGATGGTAGTTTTTGTGTGTGGATCAATATGTAGTGATGAAGACATTATTGTGAAGATTCTTTTGAAGAGAAAATACAGATGAATCATGATATGATAGATGTATGAGATCATGTTTTTGCAGGAATGAATCAAACAAGGATGAAGACATTATGCAACAAACTTGTAGTTTGAACCATGTCAAGTATGAAGACAATATGCAATTGATCGTGCAGAGGTAATCTGGACCAGTGTGAATTAATTGTGAAGAGATAATCTAAATTAGGTGAATTGATTGTGTAGAGATAATGAGACTATTATGCAGGTTGAACTGAGTGTGATTGCAAAGGGATATGTAAATTCAGGGGTTTGTACTGAAACAAAGAAACCCTCTATATTCCTTGTATTGTTTTGAGATTGAATTTTGTTGTCAGTGAGGCTTGTATAGTCAGTGAGACCTCTTTGTAGCCAGTGAGGCTTGTATGGTCAGTGAGACCTATTTGTAACCAGTGAGACCTGTTTGTAACCAATGAGGTTTTTGATTAAGCTAGTGAAGCATTTCAGAGTGATTTTTCTTTCCCTTGAGGGTTTTCCACTCATCAAATCAGGTGTAATGGTTCTTTTTTGTGTTCATGTGCCTTAATGATTTGTTCTTAAGGTCCTAATTCATACTTTTCATTATCATACTTGTGCATATATGTTTAACAAATCATTGATGTCTTTCTCTCTCTTTGTCTTATAAATTAAAAGGTGCAAAAAGTTGTAAAAGTTTACACAACACTAATTCACCCCTCCCTCTCAGTGTTGTCCTGTACTCCAACAAGTGGTATCAGAGCACAGGTTCCCTATAGAAGCCTAACAAGCTTGGGTAGGTCCTGATAGTGGAGTACCATGAGAAAGTGCAAAAGAAATAGACAAAAGAAAAATGTCAAGTCTCATACTGATCAAAAGGTACAGTCTATATCAAATTCAAATATTGATATACAATCTGTTGATAGAAATGTCTCAGAAGTTGAATGAAGTATTAAATTAGAGGAAGAGTTTTCAGGAGTTCCTTTCTTTGATGGTTCAGATTTTTCTGTCTGGTGCATTAGGATGCAAGTCTATTTATCCTCTTTAGGGTATGGTGTATGGATGTCTGTTGAGAATGGATATTTTATTTCCTCTCAATCACCTAATTCTACAAATAACAAAGAGGATTATGAATGTAATCATATATCAAAGAAAGCTATTATGTATGGATTATCTAATGAAATTTCCTGCAAAGTTATGCATTGTGAAACAACTCAGGATGTGTGGAAGGAGTTGATTAGAATCTATCAAGGTGATGCACTTGAAGAAGAGGATAGCTTGATGTCTGAGGAAAGTGAGAATGATAGAAGACATTCACATGAAGGAGATGAGGTACACTCTGATTCAGAAGGTCACATTATAAGTGATGATGAACAAGATTGTGAGATTGACATAGAAGGAGAACTCATATGTTCTCTGAGTGAGATCAAGAAATACAAAAAGGAGAATCACAAATTAGAGTTGCAGCTAGAACAAGAAAAAGAATTAAAAAACATAGCACTTTTAGATCTTGAAGATGCTAGAAATTTGATTATATGTTTGAGAAATCAAGTACGTGAATCAGATAAATTAATTATCAATCTGAAGATAGAGGTTGAGAAAGCTAAGAGGATAGTTGATGTAACAAAGTCTGAGTTGGAAGATAAAACAATTTAATGTCAAAATCTTGAAGGAGAAATAGTCTCTTTAAGAAAAGATCTTGAGGATGTTAAGAAGCAGTTGGAAAAGAATCTAAAATTTGAAGAAAGCACAAACAAGTTACATGAAATGTTGGGCAAAAAAAAGTATCATAAGGACACTACTGGTCTAGGTTATGAAGAAAGAGAGTGTTCCAAAGTCAAAGAGACTCCTAGAAGGAAAATTGATGTGAGTTATCATGTTGCTGCTCCTGAAGGCAAAAAGAAGATTGAAGCTGAAATGAAAACCAAAGATGAGTTCGTAAAAATGCACAATCAAAGAAGAAATTTTAGAAGAACTGCTCCAATAAGACAGACATATATGTACATGTATAATTATTCATTTAATGGTTATTGTTATACCTATAATCATTTTGGACAAAAAGCAGTTGATTGCAGAAGGAATACTAATGTTGTATGTTTCAAGTGTAATTTGCCTAGTCACAAAGCATATAGTTGCAGAATGTATGGAAGAAAAGCATCACCTAGTTTGATAGGTTGGAAAAAGAAAAAGGTCAAAAAGGTTTGGAAGAAGAAACCTGAACAGAAGAAAGAACTTGTGAAAGTGTGGAGACTGAAATAGAGCCAAGATAAGATAGATCCTAAACTTGTGCATTTTGCACAAGTCACATCATTAATTGCATAATATATGGCATGAAGTTAGGGGGAGTTGTTCATGTCCTATCAATTATCCCCAAGAAGTTTCAGGAGAAGATCAATTGATGTTTGTCAATATAATTTTTGTGTCTTGATTATCATATTGTTAGATTTGTGCCTGATAATGTTTACTAATATGCTACTCATATAAGTCTTATAAAATGAAGTTCATGATGGTATTGATAACTATGCTGTTCTTTAGTGTATGTCAGTGATATAGGTGATCAGTGGTTCATGATGTTATAATGCAAACAAGATGTTGTTAAGATGTTCATGGGTCCAATGCACAAAGAGTTTGATGATGTTAAGTGACTTGGTTTATAATTGATCCTATTTATATCTTGTTCATATCATGTTGATACTTACAAAGGTTGAGTTGTCATGATGTTGTAGTTCAAAGTGTTTTTGATATGTTAAGTGAGATTGTGAAGTGTTGGTTGTAATAGCAAAGAGCTGTTCAATTCCAGTTAAGGTGTACCCAAGGAGCTCTTATCAAATGTTAGCATATGTTGGCAAAGGAGGAATAGGAAGATAGTCTTCATTCCTTACAAGATGGTCTTCATTTTTTATCATGCCAAGAAGTGTGTGTAGGAGTAGATTGGTTGCAGGTTGTTGCAGATTGATTGTCAATCTTGTAGTCATTGTCATGGAAATCTTGACATAGTCATCTCTTGTATGGTCATCATGTCATCATGAGTTGTGAATAGTGTGATGAGTAGTCTTCATGTTGGTGTTTATGGGTGTTGAAGTGGTTATGATATTTTTGCATGAAGTTCAAGTTCATATATCTTAGCCTTCATCTTGTCAAAAGATGTGATCAGACGATCTCAATGATGTCAATTTTTCATTTTTATCTTCATATTGGTGTTGTGACAAGAAGTGGTATTGTGTTGATAATATGGGACAATCTATGGGTAGTTTATAACAATGGTTTGATGCTTTGTTTGATGTGCCTCTCATGATGTTGTTCTCAGGATCTGCGATTCAGGATGTATGTGCTTCAAGTCAAATTGAAGAGTTGTTTCAGGGAATTTTCAACAAAGTTTGTCATATGCTTGCTTCAGGATTGTTATTTTTATCATCATAGATCATCACAGGTTCAAAGGAAAGATAACAGGTTAATAGGAATTTATGTTTTTAAAATCTTCATAATGCAATGTGATTGTAAATGTTACAATCAAGCTTTAACATCTTTCAGTGGAGTTAAATGATAGGGGGAGTACCTTATCCTTTGTCATTCGATGGAAAAAAGGGGGAGAGAGAGAAAATGCATCATGTAGTTTTGCCATCAATGACAAAGGGGGAGATTGATGGAGGTTAGTTGTCATTAATGTTAAAAAGGTGTTGAGTTGTTTGGCATTAATGATAGAAATGTGTGGAGTTAATATATCATGATTTCATAGAGTTAGGAGTTCATAGTAGGGTAAGTGCACAAAGATGAGGGACCAAAATTGGGTCTTAAGTTGCCACTTTTTTTTTCTGAAACCAGGAAACATTGATGTTGGATGAGAAATTGAAGATAGCTATAGTCAAAATTTAAAGATGGAACGAAAACAAGAGTTGTAGTGCTCTGAATTTAGTTTCTAAACTACTAATTTTTTCCAAAAATGGTTGAGATTAAGGGGTTCAAAAAGGGGGAGCACACAAATTGGTCCTATTTTTCTCAAAAAACATAACAGAGCGTCTGGTGTGCTCCCCCTAAAATGTTAACTTTTTTTTAGTATTTCAATAATCACTCTAGTGAGAAATTAGGTAACATCATATAGTTTATCCCTGATTTTTCTAATAATTTTTTAATGAATAATTAATTTTTTAGTAATTTTTAAAGTGGACACATCTTGAAAAATAGAAATTTGAGTGTGCTCCCCCCTAAAATGTTTGAAAACTAATCAAAAATTGAATTTTTTTTTGAATTCGTGTAGAATGAAGTCTAGTTTCTAAAAATATAACTTATTTCAATTTTTGATGAACGGTTAAAAAAATAAGTTAAAAATACTAAACACTGGTTTTGGACAAAAACTAGACACTTACAAAAGAAATTCAAGATGAAACACTAAACGTACTCAAAATGTGAAAAAAATTATATGGTTAGATAGCTAACAAAGAGCTTAAGATTATGGTGGTATTTTTTTGAGTTTTCATTGAAAAAAGTGTCGTCTTGATGGGGAGCACGCTCCAAATTTTGCTAAAAACTGATAAAAACATGTCAAACAAAGCTCATCATAATGTGAGCACGTTATAACGCGCTCGCTTTATGCTGAGCATAATTGGCAATACACAAGCCAATTGCATTTGCTTGAAAGTTTCTAAATCCTTTTCAACAAATCCATTTTTTGCATATCTTGAAATCATTGCATTCCATTATAGAACATCTCTTTGAGGTGTTATGTCTTACAATTGACATGCCTTGTCTATGCTTCCACACTTTACATATATGTCTACAAGGGCAGATGCTCTCTCTCTCTCTCTCTCTCTCTCTCTCTCTCTCTCTCTCTCTCTCTCTCTCTCTCTCTCTCTCTCTCTCTCTCTCTCTCTCTCTCTCTCTCTCTCTCTCCGTCCTACCCTTTCTCTGAGTCTCTGCTTCCCTCCCCTCTCTACCTCCCACATTCTCTCTCACTCTCTTCTTCCCTCCCCTATCTACCTTCTACTGTCTCTCTCGCTCTCTACTTCCCTCTCCTATCTACCTCCTACCCTCTTTCTGAGTCTTTGCTTCCCTTGCCTCTCTACCTCCTACCTTCTCTCTCACTCTCTTCTCCCCCTCCCTCTCTACCTCTAACCCTCTCTCTCACTTTCTACTTCCCTCCCCTATCTACCTCCTACCCTCTCTCTCAGTCTCTACTTCCCTCTCCTGTCTACCTCCTACCCTCTCTCTCTTCTTCCTTTCCCTGTCTACCTCCTATGGTCCTCTCCCACTCTCTACTTCCATCCTGTCTCTACCTCCTATCCTCTCTCTCACTCTCTACTTCCCTCCCCTCTCTACCTCTCCTCATTCTTCCCATCCAAAGAAATTTCATAAATTATCTTGTTTCCATTTCATTAAATCCCAATTTATACCATCATCCATCTTTACATGTCCTATTTTTCTTACATTTCCATGTTCCTTGTCGACAAGGGAGAGTGAGAGGGAGGAAAAGAGAGAGAGGATGGAGATGGAGGGGAGAGAAACCTGGGAGAGATACCTAGTGATAGGGAAAGAGAGAGAGATAAAGAGTCCTAGTTTTCTTGTTTTGGAGAGAGAGAGAGGGTGGGTCAGGTTTATGAGTTTAGGATTGCTTAAGTTTAGGGTTTAGGGGAATCATTTAGGGTTTAGGGGTTTAGGGCTACTCAGGTTTATGGTTTATGGTTTAAGGGTTAGGATTTAGGGGCATTATTTAGGGTTTAGGGGTTTTGGGAGAGAGAGAGAGGTTTAGAGTTGCTCAAGTTTACGGTCATTATTTAGGGTTTACGAGCTTAGGGTTGCTTAGACCTTTAGGGGCATTATTTATGGTTTATGAGTTTAGGGTTGCTCAAGTTTAGGGTTTAGAGTAATTATAAATAGGGTTTAGGGGTTTATGGTTGCTTAGGTTTATGGTTTAGGGTTTAGGTGTTAGGGATTTAGGGTTGCACAGGTTTAGGGTAAATAGCGGTTAGGGTTTAGAGAGAGAGTGTGAGGGGATCGATAGATATTAGGAGACATCTAGGGAGATAGAGGTTTAGAGTTTCTTCCAGGGTTTATGGTTTAGAGGTTTGGGGTTTAGGGTTGCTCAGTTTTAGGGTTTAGGGGTTAGGGTTAGGGTTTAGGGGTATTATTTAGGGTAACTTAAGGTTTATGTTTTAGGGGTTAGGGGTTAGGGGTTAAGGTTTAGAGGTTTAGGTTAGGGTTTAGAGAGAGAGGACTGATAGGAAGATATTGAGGAGGAGACGTAGGGAGATAGAGGGTGAGGGACATGGCTAGAGACATAGGCAGAGAGATTGAGAGGTAGAGGGATGATAGAGACAAGGAGATAGGGTTTAGAGTTGATCGGATTTAGGGTTGATCGAGTTTAGGGTTTAGGGGTTAGGAGTTTAGAGAGGGAGAGATATGGAGATAGAGGGTGAGGGATATGGCCAGAGACATAGCCATAGAGATTGAGAGGTAGAGAGATGATAGAGACAAGGAGATAGGGGTTTAGGGTTGATTGGGTTTAGAGTTTAGAGAGAGAGAGATAGGGAGATAGAAGGTGATGGACATGGCCAAAGACATATGCATAGAGATTGAGAGGTAGAGGGATTATAGAGACAAGGAGATAAGGGTTTAGGGTTGATCAGGTTTAGGGTTTATGGTTGGTATATATGATGTATAGAATGGTGTAAATGACTAACATATTGGCGCTTATGATGTTCTGATGGCTCCTGTGCCTGTCAGAGGGTAGAATGACACCTGTGACTGGCTAGGTGTAGAATGATGTTTGTGATTGATAGGTAGGTGCTACTAAGGAGCATATTGGCACATATGATATACAAAATGGTGCAAATGACTAATAGATTGGCACTATGATCTTCTAATGGCTATTGGTGAGGTATTTGTTTGATTTTGATTATTTTTGGGTATTGTTTGAGATGGAGCTTAGATTGATTTGGGATGGAGTTGGGATGAAATGGATTGGTTTAGGGATGATGAGAGGTGAAAAGGACTATATTAGGAATGATTTGGGAATTATTAGAATGGTTTTAGGGATGGTCTGAAGTGGTTTAGTACTGATTAGGGAATGATTAGAATGATTTAGCAATAGTTTAGGGATGGTATTTGAGATGAAATCTAGGTTGATTGGAAAATGATTAGGGATGAAGTTAAATTGATTTGGATGTGATTTGGGATGGTGTGAAGTGGTTTAGGGCTTATTAGAAGTGGTTTAGGGATTATTAGAGATGAAATTGAATGGATTAGGGATGATTTGGGATTGATTAGGAATGAATTTGGTTAGAATGAAAGCGTAATGTTTTCATGTTTTCACGTTATAGAGATTGGGAGAGATAGGGAGATAGAGATTTAGGGTTGCTTCTAGGTTTTATGGTTTAGGGACCTTATGGGTTTAGGGGTTTAGGGTTGCTCAGGGTTTAGGGACATTATTTAGGGTTTAGGGGTTAGGGTTTTAGGGTTGCTGGATTTTAGGGTTTAGGGACCTTAGGGTTTTATGGTTTAGGGACCTTAGGGGTTTAGGGGTTTAGGGTTGCTAGATTTTAGGGTTTAGGGTTAGGGGCATTATTTAGGGTTTAGGGTTTATGATTTAGACGTTTAGGTTTATGGTTTAGGTAGAGGGGAGAATAGGGATCCCTATCTCTATCTCTCTAGACATATGGATCCCTATCTCTTAATCTATCCCTCGCTACCTCTCTCTCCTCCTCTTTATCTCTCTCCCCATCCTTCTACCTCTTGAAATCTCTCTCCCTATGTCTCTAGACATCTCTTGATCTCTTTCCCTATTGAGCTATCTATCCTCATAATCCCATCTCTTAATATACCCCTCTCTACCTCTCTCTTTGTATTTCCCTATCTATCTCTCCCTTGCTAGATCTATCTCCCTATATCTCCCCTCTCTATATATATGTATCTCTATCTTTCTCCCTCTATAGACCCCCTTCTCTATCTTGATCCCCATCTCTCCCTTTCCCCATCTCTATCTCCACCTATCCTCTCTATCTCCATGTCCCTCTCTATCTCTCCATGTCTCCCAATCCCTCTTTATATATAGGATAGAGAAATGAAGAGAGAGAGAGAGAGACTCTCTCATGTAGATACAAGGTTACCTTTATGTTAGCATGCTTCTCAGAATGCGATCGCGTTCTTGGAAGCATGGAAAATGGTAAAAAAGCATGTGGGATCTGTGTTTCAGACCCCACATGCCTGTTATTCCTTCTTTTCATGAGTATATCAGACAAGAAAATGCTTTTCATGTTGGTTGACTAATTGAGAATCATTTTTATATGAATCCACCACCTTTTTTTGTTCTTTTCAATGTAGAAGAAGTGATTTTTCATGTTTTTGGAGAAAATTTGATTATTTAAACTGAAAGTTTCATGTTTCATGTGTGATTTTGTTTCAAAGCTAATTACCATTGATATATATGTTCATTTTTTACATTGATATATATGTTTGTTTTTTACATACATTTTACTAATCCTATTATAGAATTATATAGAATTCATAATCAAACTTGAGAAAAACAAGAATTTTAGGATTTTGAAGCCATCTTTTGGAGAATTGGTCAACTGCAATATCAAATTCTAAGGTATGTTCAATTTTAATTCACATATATATGTTCTTATGTTCTTTATGTCTTTAAATGTCTTTATGTCTTTATGTTTTTTATGTTCTTTATGTTCTAAGACATATATGTGTCTAGGTATATCAATTAGTTCAGTCAAAGAGACTCTGAATTCCTCATGTTTCCACCTTGTTTCGGCCCTTCATGCCCTTATTTCACCTATTTTCAGCTATACAAGAGAAAAACATTATCAAATACTTCATAAAATAATTTTAGTGAACAATTGTTTGTCATACTCATATTTGAGTGTATACATGGAGCCAAAATTGATTTTGGAAGACTCTTAATTTTTGCCCTAGGATGATATAGAAGGATTTATTCCTTAATACATGCATAATTCAATTCATTTAATAGAACCATGCATGAAATGATAGTTTTCTTAAAAAAATGGAGGAAATGAGCACCACAAACTAGTTGACAAATTGTTACAACTCACTTTGATACCACTCAATCCATAAAAAATATGATGGAGATTATGTATTTACTTCATCAACATAACAAAATTTTAGAGAAGACAGTTATATATGTAAATATATGGACATACAAGCATCATGACATAAGATGATACGAAGGGAGTTACAAGGAGATAAAACACTAAAAAGGAGGTTTTCATGAGTATAGGACAGTCATGTAAGTCTATATAACAGTCCACTATCATAGTCTATATAACCCTACTGTCATGTATGATCCTCCTTACATTTGAAGGTCATTTTACAATGCTATGAAAGTTATAATTTATTACAAAGTGGTCCTTCTTATTGCATCTATGTACAATGAAATTCATACATTTGTACACTATTTACAATGAATGTGTAAAGAGTTCTCTTCCTACAACTATGCACATACTACAGTTGAGATAAGAGTTTGTACACATTACAATAATGAAAACCATCACTGTTATGCTACAACATGCTACAAGTCATTTATGTTACATGCTACAACATTTATGTTACTATGGAACACAAATGTGCATGCTTACAACACCCAAAACATGTCATCACTAGCTCTTACATTCTCTATTTTCCTTGTCCTTTCTTGACCTCCAAGTGGCCATACTTTTCATACTCACCCACAGTGAGTGAAATGTACTACTTGCTTTCTCTACAAGTGAAAAACTTGAACACAACTCAATCCATAGGAAAAACTTGGAGTGCTAATCAATTGCCCCTACAAATGAAAGCAACTCACACTTATCTCCTTTGCAAATCAAGTAAATACTCTATCCAAGTATCATTACATATTAGAAATCATTCAATGTTGATGTAGACTCATGTGAGAGCTATTCTATCTTTGAATTTGATATTTTAGTGTGCTTTTTTTCCTTTGTGGTTGCTTACTCTTGCATTTGTCATTTGGGTGAATCTCTAGATGAAGCTACCAATAGTTGTTATCTTTTTTAGATTTGTTATCTTTGTTAGCTTTGTTAGCTTTGTACATACTCAAATCAACTCAACCATAAACCAAAATCTTGCAATGGCCCAACTACTTGTGCTTAAGAGCATCATAAGGCATAAGGGCTCCAAGCTATTCCCCAACCCTAGCACAAGCATACACCATGTCAATATAATGTATTCAAACCAATTTTGTCACTTTTAGTGCTTGGAAACATCAACCAATGTCTGATCCACAAATCACTCCTATCAAAAGATTGCATGCCCTTGTTTCAAGAAAAATTTTAGTTCTATGACTGACCCTCTCTAGAAATAGGCCTAATTTGGTCCAATTAACAAAGCAAGTACCCTAGGATCATTCAATAACCACTCCAAACCCCAAAACAACAAATCTATATGTCACAAAACTTCAAATTCCACCATTGGTTAGTATAGCCATGCTCATCTAGGGTGCAAACTAGAAAACCCTTCATTTCTTCACAAATAAGAGGGTTTTAATGAAAATCTCATAACCACTCCAACCCAAAACAACATAACACTTGATTCACCTTTAAATAGTCCTACATATGCTATAGGAACACTTACTTGGCTATGTTGCATTCAAATTCACAAAGAACCACTATTTAGCCACCCTTTCCACTTGGAAAATGCATGAAAATGCCCTTAGGGCATTACACAAAACCCTCTTAGACTCCTTCCCTGCACAAAACCTTCCACATTCATGTTCATCCTCCTCTTTTCTATTCAAACTAGATTCAAGTGTATATGTGTGTTCAAATGCATACTCCATGACTTATGTATGTTCAAGTTATCTTGATATGAGGTATCTTATTCAAAAGTTTGTAAAACCTTGTTATTCATTCTGATTGTGCTATTCATTGTCATTATAAAATTTCTAATGATCATTGTCTTATTCTCCATCCTTGTAGAAATCATCATCATGCCGAGGAAATGAGCAAAGACTCTAACACCAGAAGAGCGTGAAGCTAAGAATGAGAGGAAAAGAGAAAGAATGAGGTGAATTTGAGAAAGTAGGAAATTGTCAACCATACAAGAAGATATTCCACCATTGCCAATTGAAGAGGAATGTAACACGTCTAATGAAGCTAAGAGAGAGATGGAATTGGCAGCACAAAGGGAACAAATGCAAAACCTCCATGCAATGAGGAAAGTGAATCTCCAAGTTGAAGGAACACCATCATTATCTTCTCGAATTGGAGACACTCCATCTTTCATAGGTGAAGTAGAAGGCACACCATCATTATCTTCTCGAATTGGAGACACTCAATCTTTCACAGGTGAAGTAGAAGGCACATCTACATTTTCTTCTCAATTTGGTCACATGCCATCATTCACACCTCAAGTTGAAGGTACGTCATTTTCAACCTTTTCACCTCCAATCGAAGGTATGTCATCTATCCCATCTCAAGTCAATATTGAAGAAATTCCTAATGTTCAGTCAACTTTACCAAATAAAATGCCTCCTAGAATTTTACATGGGAGGCCTAAGTTTCTAATTAATATTGATGAGAATGTATTGGAGCCCATGCAAGATAAGATTCCCATGCGCACTTGCGAAAGATATGCAAATAAGATATGGAAATTATTCTTTGAAAATTTAAATGAAACTAGAAGATGTCAACTCTTTGTTGAACTGATGAGAAATCTGAAATTTAGGCCCACTATGAAGATTCTTGGCCTTAGAACATCGAATGCATCAAGTGAAAAATCAATTGTCAAGAATCTAATGAGTGTGTATGAGAGTGTGGGTTTCACCTCACGCACCAAGGATAGTAATGTCACACGACGTGTCATTACATCGACAATTGTAAGCCAACAAACAAAAAAAGCTTGCCTCATTAGAAAGACAAGTCAACAAATGAAAATAAATAGAAAAACTCTAATGAGAGCCATTCAAAGATGTTAAAGAGTTCAGGATCCAAACACTAATGAATTGTGGGCATTCTCTAGGAGACTCCCATGGAAAGACAGTTGTTGTCGAAGCTTTGAGATCACTAATTGAATACTTTTGGAAGAATTTCACAAGGGCATCTCCAAATCAAAGGGATGTGGTAAGAAGGAGAATCGGAAGTCAAAACCATGAGCCACATCCAAAGCATTTTTTGGATATGACTCAAACACAATTTTTTGGTAAATTTCTAGAGAAGTATCCTCAAATTAAAATTTCTCAAAGATATTTTGAAATACTAAAACATTTCTTTGTTAAAATAAATAACACATGCACTACTTGTTGTTGTAGATTACATATTGAATTTTCTAACCATTTTGATGTTTATCAGTCTATATGTTCAGATTTGCATGCTAACAATGTTTTGCAGGATTGTCGCATATGTCCCCCACCAACTACCTCAAGAGACTTCATATCAATGATTTTATGTGATAGAGAGGAAGGTCAATTATTCTACAGGAAATTATGCTTGGATGGCACATGTCAGCATTGCGGTGGCTTGCAACATATGTCAATATGTGAACATATGGAAATAACACATGCGGTTGAAAACGAACTAGTAGAGTTCGGCAAGTATAAAGCAATGGCATACGATACAAGAGATGGTAAAGAAGCAAAGAGGTGTGAATATGTTATTCAGAAGATTCCAGTGTATCATTTTTTGCCTATATTTCGTAACAACATAGTGTATGAGTATGTAAGACATGCCCATAGAGCTCAATGGTTGGACTTGCAATTCAAGTTATGCAAGGACACATTTCCAGTTGGTAGCATTGTTTCAATCATCGAACTTGCAAAGAACTACAATCTACAACCACAGTGTGAGGTGCAATCCCAATATTATAACTCGACACAGGTTTCTATATTTGTGCACCTCGCATTCATTCATGTGAATGATAGTATAGAGGATGACAAAAAGATCATAAGGGAGTATCATTTTTATATAACCGATGATCGTACACATTCCACGGAATTCGTGCAAGGTTGTTTTCAAGTGTTCTACAATGATCTGACTAGAAGGGGCATATCATTTAGTTAGCATCTCATATGGTCAGATAACTATGCATCACAATTAAAGAACTCGCAGAATTTCTATTGGCTGAGCAGGAGGCATAATATTACAGGTGTTCAAGATATGTGGAACTTTTGTGAGGCCGGGCATGGAAAGGGGGAGCATGATGGTGCAGGAGCGTGTATCAAAAGAGCTATAGCATGAGAATAGTTAAAGTATAAAGATAATGCAACGCTGACAGATGCAAAATCAATCGTCGAGTGGTGTAATGCTTCGATGGGTCCAGGCAATCAAGGTGTGAGGCCAATTATTTTTCCTTCCTTATTTTGATTGTTATGCATTTCAGTTGATGACATTATTAGACTTTTTAGAGACTATGGTTTCATTATGCAGATTTCATTATATCTCCTAATTTTGATATGACATTGTTTAGACATATGGTGATTCGATTTGATCATATTTTGATGCTATTTTGTGATTTGACATACGAGATATATATATATATATATATTATGATGCTTTGTGATGAGATTCTAGTTATTTATGTGATGTTTACTATTTGACATGTGATTGAAAAATGCAGTTTAATTCAGAATTATGTTATTGTTGTATTCTATGGCGTGAATTTAATTCCAGTTGCTTCGGCTATGATTATCATGATATGATTGAAACTTGATCGAGATGTGCAGGTTTCACATTCCCATGCCATGGAAAATTGGAGGTAGAATTCACACTATGTTATTCCCTGTAAAACTGATCCATTCCCAAGAGGGATGAGGATCACGTTTGAAATTGAATGTGGTTTAAGTGCTTGATTTAATTTTTAATCTTTTTGGCCTAGTACCCCTTTGTTTAATTTATTAATATTAAGTGTTGTATAATTTTTATTTGACTTACACCACTTGGTATTTGTTTTTATTTTTAAGGCCATTTAAGGTGGATTTATGACCCCCTTGGTGAACCTTAGTGTCCCAAAAGTTACCCTAGGTGGTTACCTATGGGTCTAGGGTCAATTTTGACTAACTAACCCTTGGATTAACTCACTTTTGGTCACTCTAAACTATGGTTTAGTCAAAGTGACGAAATTTGAAATTAGGGAAGGTGGGAGATGAGTCATGCTTTGGGAAAGACTCATCTCCCTTCCCAAAGTTTGGGAATCCTTTCCCAAGGAAGACTTGGGAGGTCTCCAAGACTCCCAAGTGTGTGGGATCTTCCTCCAAGACTCTCACACATGTGTGAGAGCATCTTGGAGGGAGATGGCTCTTTGAGAGAATAAGAGGATGCCAAATGACATCCCTTATCCTCTTGGAGGTTTGAGTGGGAATGCCACCTCACCACTTGTCCTCTCACACATGTGTGAGAGCACAAGCAGATAAGGTGAGGATTGATATGGAATTAGAGGATGACACTTGTCACCCTCACACTTCCTCTCCCTTGCAAGTGGCATTGGAGGAGGAAGGAGAAGGTGACAAGTGTTACCTTCTCATTCCTCAAGGCCAAAATTGATGGCCTATATTATCTCCTCTTGTTGAGGAGTGTGGGGTCTTGCATTTTGGGAGTTCTATTCTATTTTCTGAGCAATTTTGGGAAAGTTAGAGGAATTTTTTTTATTTTGGAAGGTTTGGGAAAGCTTGGAGCTCATTACCAAACGTGCTTCCATTATAGGGCTTTAAAGGTAAGCCTCATGACTATATTCTTACTCTTGCTTATTTATTGTGATGTATTGTAGTTTTGTTGGTTGTTTTTTCATTGTTTTTGTGTGGGATGGGAGTATGGTGAGAGCACCTCCATTTGAAGGTAAGGATCAACTTGTTTGGGGTAGGGGAAAGGAACCTCCTTGAGGTCACTCCCATATTGTGATATTTATGCCTTAAGGGCTTCTTATTTGTTGTGGAGGGTATTTGAATGGCAAGAGTGCCATGGAGATTATTTTATGATATTGGAGAGTTGTGGTTTTGGAGATTTTTGGCTTGAGGCCATCAGATTGGTATTTTAGCATTTTTGGGTGGCCTTTGAAGTAGAGGGGTCCATTCCCTACCCCCATAAAACTCATTTTCATGAGTTGAGTTATGTGTTCATCCTTGGGGTTATATTTTTGTGTTACTTGTTGCTTTACTTGTTGTGGTTTCTTACTTCCGTGTGAATCCCTACCTCCCTAGCTCGGGGGTGACCCACTTGCGGGTCTACGGTAGGGAGGAGGGCATTTCGAAGTGGCTGGGTTGTTCTTTTGTGTTGTGTTTTACTGCAGGTTTTTGAATGAAGAAATGGAGTTGTTGTGAAGATCATTTTGGTGTGGCTTAGTAGTATTTTTTTGGCTATTTGAGCCATGGCCATTGTGGCCTTATTGTATTTATTTTGCCAAGTTTATGCCCTTGAAGTTGGCTATAGAAAATATTGCAATGTAAACAATATTTTATTTTATTGGAAAGTTGTTTATTCCCTATTTTTGTGGTGTTGGTATGTTGGAAAAATGCATTGAATTCAAGTATATTTATTTATGTCATTATTCTTTTCAAGGAATAAAATGCTCATTTGTTGTGGAATGAAGTTTATTGCTTACAAAACAAAGAAAGAGAAAAATAGAAATATGACTGTCTTATTATTTGCAAAAAAAAAGGGAGGAAGTTGCATGGTGATATTTATTTTTTAAAAAAAAGGCATTCTGCTCTATTCCTTACTGTCAGAATAAAACATACTAGTTGCCTATTTAGCATTGCTATTTTGAAAATAATATATATATGTATCTCTATTTATTTTTGGTTTAAAAAAAAAAGAGTTAATGCTGGTTTATTTCTTTTGATACAAAACAGAAACTTAGAAATCCATATTGAACCAGATCTGTGTATTATGAGTGGTAGCTCAGTGTGTATATATAAATATACATACATTAATATATATGAGGATATATATATATACATGTATATACACATTGTTCCTTATTTTATAATTCTAGTTGTTGTATATATATTTTTATTTCTTTGTGTTTATGCTGCAAATAGAAGAAATACAGAAGTTAATTTTTGCTAGTTATATTTTAATATATATACACTCATATATATACATATATATATGTGTGTGTGTGTGTGTACATTTATAAATATAAATAATCAATATAAGAAAATGTTATTTTACTGTTATTTTTGGCAAACAATTGGTATAGAGCTGAGTATATATATATATACACACACACACACACACACACACACACATATATACTGAGTGTTTAGATCTGTGGCAGACTGTTGGTAGAAGGGTTTAAAGTTGTATCAAAACAAAAACAAACAAAAAAAACAAGTTTAAAAAGAAAGATATACAAATGGGTGGGGCTGTGGTGGGCGTCGCCCACCACAGCACCCATCGCCACCGCTGCACACCATCCAAAGTCTACCCCTCCACGGCCGCTGCACCACGCCGCCCCCTTTGCGGCCTCCACACCCAACCTCCCACGCCACGGCTGTCACTCCGCTTAAGATCCTCAGCGCCGCACTCTCCCTCCCCCGCGACGCTTACGCCCCCTTTTCGTCCCTCCTCTGCAGTTCGTGCCTGTTCCGCCACTGCCATCGAATCCTGCGCCCCTGCCATGGTCGCCAATGGCCTTTCTTACTTCTTTAACCCTGCTTAGAATGTTATAACTTCAGTATAAATAAAGATATATATATATATATATATATAAATTTCTTCTATCACAAAAAAAAGGAGACATAAATTTTTAAACAACTCCATTGTGTATACCTCCATGGGAGGCAGGAGCAAACTTCATCTATGGTCTCCATTGTTATCTTCCAAAACCCTAACCTGCAACTTGAGACAAAAACAAAACAAAAGAAAATAAGGAGATTAGGGTTCTTTTATGAGATAAACATTTTAATATGGAATTAGGGCAATGGAGAAAACAATTATAATATGAAATTAGGGATTTTCCATTAGAAAACAATTTTCTTTTAAGTGAGAGGAGTATGTGAGGATATTGGTTTTATTTTCATTTTTAAATCCTCTATTTTTTTATTTGCCCTTATTTCCTTCTTGTGTCCTTTTTAATTTTTGGTTTTATTTTAAATGGGTTTTGCATTTTTTTTACTTTTTATTACCTTGTGATTTCATTTTATCTTGGGAAATTAATTTTATTTGAATTGGGAAGAATATTCCCCTTGCTTTAAATTCATCAAATGGAAGTTTTATTTTTATTTTTCCTTAGCAAGATTTTTATCATTTTAGTTAATTATCTATTTTATTTTTTATTTTTTTGGGAATGAGTATCGTAGTCTCTTCCCTTCTTTATTCTTTTCAAGTTCGATAATAAACATAATTGCCAAATTTATGTTTATTAACGAACTCGAATTTGAAATCCAATTTGTCGTCTGGTTATTAAATTATTATTATTTTCTTTCGAATTTTTTTACCTTTTTATGCAAGGTCGATTTATTCGACCTTGGCAGGATATTTATTATTTTATTTTAAATCATTTTGGATTGGTTCTTATGTTTTAATTTAATTTTTATTCTTAAATTTTATTTAATTCCTTATTGGTGATTTATTTTAAATTTTACTTTACGTTTATTGAAAACACGTTATGCTATCAAATTTTTCCTAGATTACTAGGGTTTTAATTTTACGATATTTTATTAAGTTTCATTCCATCTTTCCACTTTAATCATGCGACCATCAATTCCATCATTTTCATAATCATTTTTTGACCGAAGTTAGAGATAAGTTTCGAACCTGACGGAATCATCTTCACACCTAAGAAACTTAGGGTTAGGATTAAAACTGTTCTAACCCCTAAAGCAACACACTCTGTGTCGCATACCCCCTAAACGGCTATCATCACGCAGGGGACTGCATGGGACAACGCACCTCCCTGAATTTTGTTGACATGTTTACGCCTTATGTGTATTGCCACCGAGCATGCAGACGTGTGCGAGGGGGTTCCTACGGATAGGTAGAAAAAATTTTCGTAGTTCGTGTCATGACCACATGGCAAATGTGGACATGACACGTGTGTTGTGTGTCGTGACCGCATGGGAAATGCGGGCATGACATAAGGTAAGTCTTCAGTTCATAGATTTTTTTGGTTGATAGATGATACTAACATTGCACCATATGAGGACTGTTGTACACTGCCAGGATCAAGTGAGCTACACTCTATCAGAAGCTCAATTGCAGGTTCATGGAGTATACATACGCAGAAGATGGCGTGCTTTTGTTCTGCATGTATAATTCAAGCCTGGAATGAGTGTGAGTCAAGGGAGTGGGTTGACGAATGGCAGTTCAGTTATCTTTGCCCACTTGACACGTATCGACCCCCGACGGCACTGGGATTGACAGAGATGGAATCGTTAGTTGACTTTGACCACATATGAGATCTAGTTCAACCAGGTAATATATCTTCTTGCATAGTTAAATTTGAAATTCCTAATGTTATCTCAAACTTTTTAGTATTTTTGTAATGTTGATTAATTTCATCTAATTTGCTGCACATATCATTGTAGGGCATGTTTATGCAGTTATTGCATATGAAGATAACGAAGAGGGAACAAATTATTACTTGTGTTGTTGTGTTGAGTCCCAAAAGAAATTGGAGGCCCCAAGTTACAGATGGAGAAAACATCGAATACCCTATAGGCTCAGTGGTTGTTACTGGAACATGGCTTAGAAGGTACCCACATTTGCTTGTTTGAGGACTTTGACACACATAAGAAGATTCTTCATTACTCCAACCTTGTCATGGCAACCAATGTTCATTTGATACAATATTGAGGTAGACCTTTGAACAAGACCTTGTGGAAGGTGCGTGACTCTGACCATGAGGCCATACTTAACACAATAAAGAGTAGAGAAGACCCAGATAATTCATTGGATTAATTTGTGAGTATGCATAAAACTTTCCTAGATGGTTACTTGTACTTTGTTTTGTATATAAATAGTAGTATGAATTGCTTCCCTCCAGTATATTTATGTTTAGTCAATTTTGCTTTTTGATGCTTCTCACAAGAGTTCACAACTCTAGTTCTCAGTGTCTTCATGCTTTTGGAGTTAGATTGGGTTGTGGTTCTTCGTCATGTTTGGAAAGGTGCTAGGAGTGACATTTTGCATTCCATAGCTCGTGGGGCCGAACAGACTTCACCGATGCATCAAGGTGGGTGGTTAAATGTGAGGGGAGGTCTCCTTTTGTGTGCCAAGCATTGCATTTGTTTGGGGTAGTAGGCTACCAACAAAGTCCCTTAAGCGCCATAAGAAGAAAAAATTACCAAACTTTGACGGAATAGTTCTTAGAATTTGTGGTAGTTGGGAATGTTCTGTTTAGACCTACAGGTGCACGTGGGGTCTATCTATAGTAACCTCTCTTGGTTTCGTTCAACTCCTGTCTATTTGACCGTGCCAAAATCAAATGCATTCTTGCAAAATGCTTCAGTTTCATGCTGTGAAAAGGTGCTAGAAGTGAGATTTTAAATTCCATAGCTCGTGGGGCCGAATAGACTTTGCCAACGTGTTGGGGTGGGCAGGTAAATTCCAAGGGAGGTCCCATTTCATGTGCCAAGCATCGCATTTGTTCAGGGCAACAGGCTACCAGCAAAGTCCCTTAAGCTCCCTAAGACAAAAAAACTACCAAACTTTGACGGGATAGTTCTCAGAATTCATGGCAGCTGGGAACATTCCATTTGGACCTACAGGTGCACGTGGGGTCTGTCTATAATAACCTCTCTCAATTTTGTTCAACTCTTGTCTATTTGACTGTGCCGAAATCAAACGCACTGCAAAATGCTTCAATTTCATGCAGTGGAAAGGTGCTAGGAGTAACATTTTGCATTCCATAGCTCGTGGGGCCGAACGAACTTTGCCAACACATCAAGGTGGGTGGGTAAATGCCAGGGGAGGTCTCATTTCATGTGCCAAGTGTCGCATTTGTTCGGGGCAGCAGGCTACCGACAAAGTCCCTTAAGCACCCTAAAAAGAAAAAAATTGCCAAACTTTGACGGGACAGTTCTCAGAATTCGTGGTAGCTAGGAACATTCCATTTAGACCTATAGGTGTACATGGATTCTATCCACAATAACCTCTCTTGGTTTCATTCAACTCCTGTCTGTTTGACCGTGCTGAAATCAAATGCATTCTTGCAAAATGCTTCAGTTTCATGCTGTGGAAAGGTGCTAGGAGTGACATTTTGCATTCCATAGCTCGTGGGGTTGAACGGACTTTGCCAACGTATTAGGGTGGGTAGGTAAATGCCAGGGGAGGTCTTGTTTCATGTGCCAAGTGTCACATTCATTCGGGGCAACAGGCTACCGACAAAGTCCCTTAAGCGCCCTAAGAAGAAAAAAATGCCAAACTTTAACGGGACAGTTCTCAAAATTCATGGCAGATGGGAACATTCCATTTAGACCTACATGTGCACATGGAGTCCATCCACAATAACCTCTCTCAGTTTCATTCAACTCCAATCCATTTGATCGTGCTGAAATCAAACGCATTCTTACAAAATGCTTCAGTTTCATGCTGTGGAAAGGTGTTAGGGGTGACATTTTGCATTTCATAGCTTGTGGGGCTGAACGGACTTCGCCAACATGTCGGGGTGGGTAGGCAAATGCGAGGGGAAGTCTCTTTTTGTGTGCCAAGCGTCGCAGTCATTCGAGGTAGTAGGCTACCGACAAAGTCCCTGAAGCTCCCTAAGATGAAAAAACTGCCAAACTTTGACGGGACAGTTCTCAGAATTCGTAGCAGCTGGGAACATTCTATTTGGACCTACAGGTGCATGTGGAGTCCATTGACAATAACCTCTCTCAATTTCATTCAACTCCTATCCGTTTGACCGTGCTAGAATCAAACACATTCTTGCAAAATGCTTCAGTTTCATGCAATGGAAATGTATATTGAAAAATTTGGATTTATAAATGGAAATGATTCAAACAATGAAATGCAATAACCTAAACCCAAATAATTCAATACCTCGAAGATGCAAGATGAGCTTGATTGATTGATTGCTTTGTTATGTTGGTTGCTTGATTCCGCAGCATAACGTTGATAAGGATGCAAGCTAGATGGATTGAAGATGATGGATAATGGTTTGAGATGAAAATTTAGCAGAGTGAGGTTGCATGAAGAAGAATCATCCCTTTAATCTCTTCTCTAATGTCTCCTCTAATCCCTTCTCTAATGTCTTCTCTAATCTTCTAAATGGATCAAAAGAGGCTTGTTTTATAGGATTGGCTTGGTTCAAATGGATGGCTAGAATCAATTAGGGCTTTAGATGAAATGGATGGATAGGATTCAGTTAGGTTTCCTTGCACATCAAGAAATTGTAGTCAATTGACATGTGGCAAGGGAAGATAAAGCTTAGGTGTTCTTGTGTAGATAAATACTAAAATTAGGTCCCATTAGTTGTGCATGTGAAAGATAAAAGTTGTAACACATGATTGAATGGACAAGTGTTGGAATGTGATGAAAGATGAGAACGTAATTCAAATAAAATATTTGAATTAGTTGGGATATGAGTTGGATATTAATCAAATAAATAAAATTTATTTAATTAATTAGATAAATGAATAGGATGGAATAAGATATGATGTGGAAATTAATTAATTAAATAAAATTTATTTAATTAATTGGCTAAGTAGGATGAGGATGGGATTGAATGGGATTTTAATTAAATAAATAAAATTTATTTAATTAATTGGCTAATGGATAAGTGGGATTAAGAGTGGGATTTAGGACAAAAATGACTTATGATGTTTAGGATAATGTTTTAACAAGGTGTTGCAAGACATAGACAAAGTTAGGACAAATTTGGGTGTCTACATTTTGCCCCTCTTTGAGATGATGTTCGAGATGATAAGATTTATGTCGAGTAACATCATTTCAAAGAAGTTAAGGTATGGATAGAGGAAAATGATAGTGATGATGATGGAAAGATATGATGAGGATGATGATGATGGTGGAAAGCTAGGATGAAATGGGATGATGATGCCCCCTCGAGAGGTTAGGCAGGTTGGACAAACACAGGTAGGCTCTCGAAAAGAAATGGCTTGGTTACAAAAGAAAGATAAGGGGATAGATAGAAGAAATGGATGATGCGTTATGCTGCAATGAAAGTGAGCAACCATGATATTTGATATAGCACTAGACGTTATGCACCAAGGTATAAGGATCCAGGGTGACAATGTGTCTTGTACCCTAGCGTAATACAACCTTGTCTAACGTATGAGGAAGAAAACTTAGAGCATTGAAGTCCTAATGCACAAAAGGTATAATATGACCTTAGATACAAAGGATAGTGCAAAAAGTTATTCCAACATACACAAGATATGAATATTAGCTGGAATGATATGGATTTGATACAAATGCAAGATAAAATGATAACACACACAAGCAAGCAAGCATGCACAAATGATTCAAAAACAAACAAGGTATTGCCCCTGTCAAGCTGTAAACCAATGATTAATTGCTGATTCTTGATAGTTGAGTGTTGTCATTGCGGGGAAAGCTATATCCCTAGATCAACACAAGGTTGTTTGCTAAGTTGGTTGGCTGGTTGATTGATTGATTTGGCTTACAACAAGGCTAGGATCAAGACCATGGATTGCGTTTGGATAACTTGGCTTGATTGATTAACTTGATTGGTATAGCTTTAAGATTGACTTGCATTTGGATCATTGCTTGGAATGGTTGGAAGATAATGAAATGTTGATTAGATGAAGTGATGGATGTTGATGATGAGATGATATGTGGTGGATTGAGCTACTTTTGATTTCCTGAAGTGATTAGATTTGTTTTGATGGTTGGCTTGATGTGCTTGAGTTGATTTGGTTTAGTGTTGATGCTGATGATTGATAGGATTTGTTTTGATAGTTGGCTCCATGTGTTTTGGTTGTGATGTTTGCTATTGCTAGGTTGATTGTTTTGATGATTGGATTGGATTGAATGATGATAGTGATGGTGTGATGATTAGAGTATCCACTCAATCTAAGCATAAGCAAGTGTTCACAGTGTGCTCAAAGGATGTAAAACAAACAAGGTATTGCCCTTGTCAAGTCATAAACCAATAATTGATTGTTTGATTGATGATGATAGTGTTGTCATTGTGGGGAAAGCTATATCCCTAGATCAACACAAAGATGTGGGAACGCTATATCCCATTGATGATGATTGATGATTGATTGATTGGGCTCATGATAAGATTAGGATCAAAAACCTGTTGATTTGATTGGATAATGTTCCTTGATTGATTAGCTTGCTTGATAAGGATTAGTGTGACTTGGATTTAAGATCATTGCTTAGATTGACTTGATTGATATGATTGGAAGAAGTGATTGATTGAAAGGGACGAATGAATGTTATTGATAAGAAGAATTGATGATTATGATGATTTGATTTTGATTGAATGTTGATGGAGTGGATTGTTGTGGATGATGTGATTGGTTTTATTGCTTGGATTTTTCGTTGGATATTGATTTTTTTGGATTTTTTTGACATATTTGATTTTTTTGTATTTTTTGAAATATTTTGGGATGTCAATGGATTTACAATTTGGGTAGCCTTTGTGCTTGATACCAATGACAAGGGAAAAAACCAAGTCTAGGTGCAAGAGATGGATAAAAGGATTGGATGGATAAAATAATGGGCTCATAGTAAATGGGATGGATGGCTCATGATAAATGGATAGGCCATATAAGGGATGGATGCATACCCCATGATAAATGGATAGGTAGGCTATAGTGGAAAGCTCATGATAAACAGATGGGGATAAGCTATAAGATGGAAAGCTCATGATAAGGGTACGCCATAGTGGATGAATCATAAGGGAGCTAGGATGTGATCTCCAAAGGCTATATTGCATAGGAGGAACTTGCCCCATTCTAGGTGGTAATGCTTAAGATTTTGTATGATAAAATTCATGACCAAGGGATGACATGATGGATTGGTTTAAATGGGATGGATAAATGGTCAATGGATAGGACTTGGTTTGGAAAAGAAGGTATGTCAAGAAATATCCAAACATGTTTCAACATTTTGCCCCTATGTCTTCATCAAGATCAAAAGGAGGGGAGGATGAATAGGCTCAATAGGATAGGCATGTTTATGTAATGGCTAAGGATGGTAGGATGGAAATGATAGGTTGGTATGATAGGATGGATGAGACAATGTGCCCCCAAGTGTAAGTGACATCGAAGATCAACCTACACATGATGCCTATTTGCCAGGTTTTCATCATGGTACTTATTCAAGGCACCTGTTTACCAGGTTTTCACCATTGGACGAAGGGATTTATCTTTACTTTTTTTTTTATTTTGTTTTTTTGCTTTTTTTTTTGCTTTTAGATGGGTTGACAATTACACATGGCGCCTGTTTGCCAGGTTTTCACCATGGTAATGGATAGGAGGGACTCAAGTGGCTAGTGCTATGAAGGTTGATAGTGTCCCTTTAGAGATGGATGTCTTCACATGGACCATGTTGTTATGCTCATAGATGTTGGTAAGGGAGATATGGATGGGAGATGGATTAGGTAGATAATGGATTATGATGTGGATTATGGAAGGTTCATGCAAGGATAGATGGATGGGGATAGTGGACTATGATGTGGATTATATTAGCTTATGGAATGAAGATGGATGAAAAGTTTATGCCAAAGCATGGACCATAGGGATAGCATGGGGGATATATGTAGAATAATGGATGGAAGATGGGGAGATGTAGTTATGTGGAGGTGTTGCAGAGTGGAAGGGAACCATGACCAACGGTTGCACACACCATGATAAATATTGAATCTTTTGATTGGATGGTGGTGTAGGAAGCAATGGGGTTGTTTGCTTAGGAGATGGTTGATGAAGTGATTTAGGAACCCACATAGATTTAGTATTTTTAGTGCTTTTGTTTTGCTTGTGGGATTTTTGAAGGGAATGGAAGTTTTGGATGGAAGTAGGATTTTGGATGGATATAGGTGATTGGGATTCTTGAGATGTGGATGAGGATGCCTCATTTGCTTTGCTAGCTATTTGCTTAGGAACCCAAACCATTTTTCTTTTGGGCTTTACTTTTGGATGTAAGGGTTTAGATGGCTGCTTAGATAAACTTTGCTTTGAGTTTGATTCTTTATGTCCTAAGGTATGAAGACCTTTAGGATTTTTGGTAGGATTTTTAACTTTATAAGTAGAGGCATCAAAATTTTTGCTTTTGAATCCCATGGGGTGGGTGGAGTGGATGGAATGATTGGAAGATTTATGCTTAGGCGATGTGTGTTGTTGTTGGCCATGATTAGGGATGTAAGGATATTTATGAATGCTAGGTATGTTAGGTGTTGGAAGCAAGGGTGGCAAGGTGGATGGAGGGATATTTGGAGTTGGTAAAAGTGGAGGCAAAGTGGATGGCGGAAGGTGTATGGTCACATGCTTTTGACATTTATAAGATGATGGAGGTGGAATGACAACATATGTTTTGGGTAGATGATGGGGGGTGTGATGGAAAGTGGACTTAGGATGGATGGAGGAATTACCAACATCTTTAGCTTGTTTACCTTGGGGTGTGTATCCAAGGCCATATGAGCATGGAGGGATCTTGATATGGTTTGGCTCCAAAATAACTTGTTTGTGAAGGCCTAGGCCTTTGCCTTGGTAGTTCATGTTTTGGAGTATGCGATGGACTATAGGACTAGATGTGTTTCGGGAGCTAGACTTGAGCTCTTTATTGGATGGAGAAGGTGAAGTGGATAGAGGTTGTTTTTGTCCTAAGGAAGAACATTCATGTATAAGGGTGGTAAGACCAATAGGACATGATGGATTTGAAGTGGAATCGATGGTGGATGTGGAAGGAGGATCATTAGGATCTTGATTAGCATTGTATTCACTAAGATCCAAGTCATTTATTTGATCTTTTATGCTTACTTGGGGGACAAGTGTCTCATCATGACAAGTGGATGTTTGCTCATTATGGATAGGGCTAGATGGCGGATGACTAGGAACAATGTGGATATCTTGCTTATGGATAGATATAGGATTATGGATAGGATCAAGGTGCTCATGGATAGCTTCTTCATAGGTACCATCTTGATCATAAAGAAGGTAAATGTTATGGATAGGTTGAATTTGGATAACTTGCTCATGAATAGTTGTTGGGAGATGGATAGGATCAAGGTGCTCATGGATAGATTCATCATTATGGCTATCATCTTGATCATGGAAAAGATACATGTTATGGATGGGTTGCATAAAAGTTATTTGATCTTGAGTTAGACTAGGGATTAATGTTTCCACATGCTTAGGATTAAACCTTTGACATACCTCTTGGGTTGCTTGAATGGAAGTGGATGACTCTTGGATAGGCTTTTGGTCAACAACATGAGAACATGATGACTCTTGACTTGGATTAATGATAGAAGGTTCACAAATAAGCTTGATGGCTTGTAGGTCACATGATGGGCTTAAACGGCTAAGAATGTTAATTGAGGGGCTAAGAATGTTAATTGAGGGCTCTTGGATAGGCTCAAGGATAGGTGGACCACATGATGGGATTATAGGATTGAACATGACCTTTGGAAGTTCTTTGGTAGGCTCATAAATGGGTGTTTGACATGGAGGTAGTTTATTCCTAGCTAGTAGCCAATGTATCACATCCTTCGCAAGGGTATGAGTGGATGGGCAATATAATGGATGAATGATAATAGTAGATGGTGTTGTAGGCTTATGATTAGGACTTTGATTGGATGGAAGGATAATTGAGTTTGATATGCTAAGATTTGGATTGGATGAGGGTAATACATGGGATTGGGATGATGTGACATGATTTCTTATTGTATGTTGATACACCTTGTAAACAATTGGGAAAAACATGGGGCATGTATTTGTATCATGGCCTTTGGTCCTATGGTATGCACAATAATCATGTTCATCATATGGACTTTCTTCACATGGTTTGACTTCAGGAAGTTCAATGAGTTTTGCTTCAAGCATCCTTTGTAAAACTCTCTTAGCTGCATCCTTTGGTGAAGGATTAGAATGACTTGGTGTTGAAGGTAATGGAGGGCTTGGTGATTTAGAAGATGGAGGGATCAATGGATTATGGTTGGGATCACATGGTGGTATTGGGATAGGACTTGTTGGCTCATATGTTGGTGGGTGATTGGATGGTGAAGGCCACTCTAGATTGGTATCTTCCTTGTCAAAGGTTATTAGATCTTGCATAGGATAACTTGGACTCATTTGATTTATGTACAAGGGGCCATTGGGATTTGGATATGATTCTTGTTGGAAAGGTGGATTTAGATCTATCAATGGTGCTTGGTGGTCTTGTTGAAAAGGTGTACTTGGACTTACTTGATTTATGTACAAAGAGCCATTGGGACTTGGATGTTGTTCTTGTAATATCACTTGATTGCTTTGTGGATGGGCTTGGTAGTGCATTGGAATGTTAGCATGAGGGATTGGATAAACTTGAGGTGGATGTTCATAGGTTTGAGGTGGAATTTGTTGAGGTTGGGATGGTGGATTAAGTTGATAGGAAGTGGATGGATATGACATGTGGCTATGAGGTGGATTGGGTTGGTATGGAATGGCTAAGGATTGTTGTACTTGTCGAGCTTGACTAGTGGCTAAAAGGTGTTGGACTTGGGCTACAAAGTGTTGTAGTTGAGGTGATTGGCTTGCATGGGGTTGAGCTCTTTAGAGGAAGAATTGTAATATTTCAATGGCATCTTGGTTGAGGGGTTGTGATCCTTGATAAAGATTTTGGAGGAATCTTTGGAATTTGTTTTCTAGGTCCTCTAGTGTAGACATGTTGTCACCCAAGTGTTTGTCTTAAGTCCTTTTAGCAAGTGCTTGTTTAGGGATTTGGATGATGATGTGGCTTTTTTGGATGACTTGGCTATGTTTGGGATGAAAGTGATTGGGTTTGAATGTTATTGACTTGTCTTTATGTGTTTGGGTGTTTAGAGCTTGATGTGACAATATTGAAACAAATGATTATGCATATACACACATGAATCACTCACACAAGACACATAAGCAAGTTTTAGTTTGGAAGAATGTGATGATGGTTAAGCAATCACGTGAAGATACTTCAACAAATCCTAGTCAAGACAAGGCCACTATCACAAGGAGGTTCTAATAAAAATCTGGGGGACTGGCGCCCCACGAGCATCCAGCAAGCCACTTAAGACTTTAACTAACCCTACTAGAAGTTTTAATATACACAAAGGTACACCTCCTTTCGAGTTAGCACTGTATGGTGAGCGCTAATACCGGTTAGACTTGGCTTTCACCTTATCCTCTAATTTTTATAGCAGATCGGATGAAAATACCACTTGAGGTCGTTCCCTTGGGGTGGATACCAAGGCAAGCCTCTCTAAGGCTAAACAGAAGCAACACAAGTAAATGTTTTTGATCTCCAAGTTCGTGTTGGGACGCGAGGAGAGAGCATACACATTTACTTGGTCACACTTGCATGGGGTTCATTAACCTTAGAAATTCAATGTGTAAAAGACAATGCAAGCACTTGTTTGTTTTAAAACCCAAATCCAAATGTAATGAAAGACAATAGTTTGTTTTACCCCAATTTTTTGATGTGAATTTGCAAATAATTGTTTATTTTATGCCTAAAATCCAAATGTGTTTGCAAACAATGATTAAGATGAAAGATTAGAATGAGTGCACCTGATTATTTTTACTTTCCAAGTTGTCGTAGATGATTGATATTGTTGCTGCTAAAGCTTCTTATGATCACCTACAACATAAAAAAAACTGATATTATAATGCAGACATAAAAAATAGGCTCATCAGGCAAGGAAAATTGTAATTTTAGATGCATAGCCAAATTAGATTTGATTATTTCAATACATTTTTGGTTCGAAAATTAAAAAATCAAAGAAGAGACCCCTATTAATTTTTAGAGAGCTTTCCAAAAATATAAAGAAATCAGAAAAATTTCCTATTTTGCACCCAAAAATGCGGATTTATGAAAACAATATAGTTGGCAAATATCTGACTTTTTCGCACTATAAACAAGCTCTAAATTAAATCTATAAAACATAGACCCCCATTAGAATTTCGAGAGCTTTCCAGAAATATAAATTTTTTAAAAAAATTCACTGATTTGCGCCCAGAATTGTGATTTTATAAAAAAACATAAAAACGTGATAAATCCCGCAAAAATCATGATAAACTAGAAATTTTTCTGCTGTAGCTTCCTTATATCATGGACAAACTTTAGCTAAAATTTTGTAGAAAAATTCATAGTCATTTGGAAGATATGATGAAATCTTTAAAACCTAGGGTTTTGTCCAAAAAGTAGCAGATCTGCAACAAAAAGTTAATTAAACCTGCAAAACTCAACAATGGGGGTTATATGAATGCAAATTTTTACTACAAAAACTTGCAAAAAAGAACAAGCGAAGTGAGTCCCACCAGGCGTGCTAGAATGTATATCGAAAAATTTGGATTTATAAATGGAAACGATTCAAACAATGAAATGCAATAACCTAAACCCAAATAATTCAATACCTCGAAGATGCAAGATGAGCTTGATTGATTGATCGCTTTGTTGTGTTGGTTGCTCGATTCTGCAGCATAACGTTGATAAGGATGCAAGCTAAATGGATTGAAGATGATGGATAATGGTTTGAGATGAAAATTCAGTAGAGTGAAGTTGCATGAAGAAGAATCATTCCTTTAATCTCTTCTCTAATGTCTCCTCTAATCCCTTCTCTAATGTCTTCTCTAATCTTCTAAATGGTTCAAAAGAGGCTTGTTTTATAGGATTGGCTTGGTTCAAATGGAAGGCTAGGATCAATTAGGGCTTGAGATGAAATGGATGGATATGATTCAATTAGGTTTCCTTGCACATCAAGAAATTGTAGTCAATTGACATGTGGCAAGGGAAGATAAGGCTTAGGTGTGCTTGTATAGATAAATACTAAAATTAGGTCCCATTAGTTGTGCATGTGAAAGATAAAAGTTGTAACACATGATTGAATGGACAAGTGTTGGAATGTGATGAAAGATGAGGACTTAATTCAAATAAAATATTTGAATTAGTTGGGATATGAGTTGGATATTAATTAAATAAATAAAATTTATTTAATTAATTGGATAAATGAATAGGATGGGATAAGATATGATGTGGAAATTAATTAAATAAATAAAATTTATTTAATTAATTGGGATGGGGATAAGATAAATGGGATTATGCATGTGAAATTAATTAAATAAATAAAATTTATTTAATTAATTGGCTAAGTAGGATGAGGATGGGATTGAATGAGATTTTAATTAAATAAATAAAATTTATTTAATTAATTGGCTAATGGATAAGTGGGATTAAGAGTGGGATTTAGGACAAAAATGGCTTATGATATTTAGGATAATGTTTTAACAAGGTGTTGCAAGACATAGACAAAGTTGGGACAAATTTGGGTGTCTACAGGAAAGGTTGCCAGGTGCCATATTTTTTGTTCTGCTCATCATGGGGCCGAATGGACTGCGCCAACACGTCGGGGTGGGTGGGTAAATTCTAGAGGAGGTCTCCTTTTGTGCACCAAGTGTCTTAGTCGTTCTGGGCTGCAAGCTACCGGTAAACTCAAAAAGTGCTAGGTCTCAGTAGCTTCCAGGCCAAAACGATTGGGACGGTTGACACACAAAACAAGACCTCCCCAAGAATTTACCCACCCACCCTGACGTGTTGGTACAATCCATTCGGCCCCACAATGAGCAGAACAAAAAATATGGCACCTAACAACCTTTCCACTGCATGAAACTGAAGCATTTTGCAAGAATGTGTTTGATTTCGGCATGGTCAAATAGACTGGAGTTGAACGAAACTGAGAGAGGTTATTATAGATGGACCCCATGTGCACCTATAAGTCCAAATAGAATGTTTCCAGCTGCCATGAATTCTGAGAACTATCCCATCAAAGTTTGGTAGTTTTTTCATCTTAGGGAGCTTAAAGGACTTTGCTGGTAGCCTACTGCCCCAAACAAATGCGATGCTTGGCACATGAAACGAGACCTCCCTTGGCATTTAACCACCCACCCCAACACGTTGGTGAAGTCCATTTAGCCCCACGAGCTATGGAATGTAAAATGTCACTCCTAGCACATTTCCACAACATGAAACTGAAGCATTTTGCAAGAATGTGTTTGATTTCAGCACGATCAAACAGTCTGGAGTTGAACGAAACCGAGAGAGGTTATTGTGGACAGACTCCATGTGCACCTATAGGTCTAAATGGAACATTCTCAGATATCACAAATTCTGAGAACTATCCTATCAAAGTTTGGCAATTTTTTTTTCTTAGGGCGCTTAGGGGACTTTGCCGATAGCCTGCTGCCCCGAACAAATATGATGCTTGGCACATGAAACGAGACCTCCCTTGGCATTTACCTGGCCACCCTGATATGTTGGTGAAGTCCGTTCAGCCCCACAAGCTATGGAATGCAAAATGTCACTCCTAGCACCTTTCAATAGCATGAAACTAAAGCATTTTGCAAGAATGTGTTTGATTTCGGCACGGTCAAACGGACAGGAGTTGAACGAAACCGAGAGAGGTTATTATAGAAGGACCCCATGTGCACCTATAGGTCCAAATGGAACATTTCCAGCTACCACAAATTTTGAGAACTGTCCCGTCAAAGTTTGGTAATTTTTTCTTCTTAAGGCGCTTAAGGGACTTTGCTGGTAGCCTGTTGCTTCAAACGAATGCAATGCTTGGCACATGAAACGAGACCTCCCCTAGCATTTAACCACCCACACCGACGCATTGGCAAAGTCTGTTCGACCCCACGAGCTATGGAATGCAAAATGTCACTCCTAGCACCTTTCCACAGCATGAAACTGAAGCATTTTGCAAGAATGCATTTAATTTTGGCACAGTCAAATGGACAAGAGTAGAACAAAATTAAGAGAGGTTATTGTGAATGGACTCCACATGTACCTATAGGTCCAAATGGAACATTCCCAGCTACCATGAATTCTGAGAACTGTCTCGTCAAAGTTTGGCAATTTTTTCTTCTTAGGGCGCTTAAGGGACTTTACCGGTAGCCTGCTACCCCGAACAAATGCGACGCTTGGCACATGAAAGGAGACCTCCCTTGGCATTTACCCGCCCACCCAGATGTGTTGGCGAAGTCCATTTGGCCCCACGAGCTATGGAATGCCAAATATCACTCCTAGCACCTTTCCACTGCATGAAACTAAAGCATTTTGCAAGAATGTGTTTGATTTCGGCATGGTCAAACGAACTGGAGTTGAATGAAACCGAGAGAGGTTATTATAGATAAACCCCACATGCACCTATAGGTCCAAACAGAACATTCCCAGCTGCCACAAATTCTGAGAACTGTCCTGTCAAAGTTTGGCAATTTTTTCATCTTAGGGAGCTTAAGGGACTTTGCCAGTAGCTTGCTATCCTGAACAAATGCAACGCTTGGCACATGAAACGAGACCTCCCCTGGCATTTACCCACCCACCCCGATGCACACAAAATGAGACCTCAGTGTGTGTGAAGGTTTTTATACATGTTTACAATAGTTCCAGTCGATCATAACTGGCTTTCAACCTGTTTGATTGTTGGGTAACCTCTTTATTACATGATTTGTTAAGTTGACAAAGCAACTTCTTACTAGTACTTGCATTATTAGACTTTTTGTTTGACAACAACATAAAACATGACTCCAAATATAAATGGCATTGGTCATTTAACCTTATTACATGCAAAATGATGACACAAGACCATTAACTTGTCCTATGATGTCCTAGGACATTGTTATGACATGCTCCTAGCCAAGATTGGCTATGACTCAGGTGCTCCTACACCATGAAATATGTTTCCATGGTGTTGAGTTGACCTCCTTACCTACTACATCACCCTTGTAGACATGTATGTAAAGTGTGGAAGCATGGACAACGCATGTGAACTGTTTGGCATGATGCCCCAAAGAAATGTCACCTCATTGAATGCAATGATTGCAAGATATGAACAAAATGAATTTTTTGATAAGGCATTAGCAACTTTCAAGCAAATGCGATTGGCGGGTGTAAAGCAAAATTGCACAACCTTAGCCAATATCCTCCTTGCCTATGCCAAAATGGACATCCATCAAAAGGATAAAACATATGGGAATTTTGTTAGATGTTGTAGTTGCAACTGCCCTCAAAGACATGTATGCAAAGTGTGGAAGCATAGACAAGGCACGTGAACTATTTGGCATGATGCCTCAAATAAATGTCACCTCATGGAATACAATGATTGCAAGATATGAACAAATTGGATTTATTGATAAGCCTTTAGAAAGTTCCAAGAAAATGCAATTGGCAAGTGTAAAGCCAAATTCCAAAACCTTAGAAATGCTATGTTTGGAGCATGGTATAGACATCCATCAAAGCATAAAGGATATAGGAATTTTGTCAAATGTCGTAGTTGTAAGTACCCTGCAAGACATGTATGCAACTTGTGTGGAAACATATATAATGAACATGAACTGTTAGACACAATGCCTCAAAGAAATGTTGTCTCATGGAATGCAATGATTGCAAGATATGCACGAAATGGATTTTTTATAAGGCTTTCAAAACTCTCAAGCAAATGCACAAAAATAAATTTCAACCATTTATGCAAATTTCAACACATCTAACACCAAATTGCACAACCTTAACCAACTTCCTGCTTGCCTATGCTATAATGGGATCTAGAGAACATGGTGTGGACAACCATCAAAGCATAAATGATATAGGAATTTTCTCACGCGTATTGTATTTGCAAAGTTGCCCTTGTAGACATGTATGGAAAGTATGGAAGCATAGACAAGGCACGTGAACTATTTAAAATGATGCCTCAAAGAAATGCACAGTTCGACAAAATTCAATGATTGCAAGATATGCACAAAATGGATTATTTGAAAACGATTCATAAACTTTCAAGAAAATGCAATTGGCACTTGTAAAACCAAAATCCTGTAACAATAATTGATTATCATATTAAATATTTAATATAAACTATCATATATACATAATGTCATGAACATAACATCTAGTTTATATAAAAATCCATATAGGCGTGTCCAAACAAAGCCATATAGAAAAATATACAAAAATATACATCGGATTAACATACAAAAGTATGTATACAAAACCATCTAGGCATACAAAAAAGTTCCCCAAAACTAGTTTCCTATGGACTTTTAGTAAATAATCGGCGGCCCTTCTTTGACTATGAAGATGGAGAGCCAATCAGTGACACATCCTCTCTCTATCGTTGAGAAGACCTCTTTGAATAAAGTTCATCCAGCTGCACCTTTTAATACAAACAAACAATATGCACATTAGTATAAAAAATGTATGAAATATATAACATCACATATGTAATTGATCACTTACTAACAACTAATGATCGCTCTCCATCATCTTGACTCTCTCTTCATCCATAGTTGGACAGACTGGAGTTGTGACCTCCTGTGAGAAGCATCAAGATGTAAAATTGACTAAACATAAATATCATTTATGTACATCAAATGACATGAGATAAAAAAGAAATACAAAATTATGATATTTTCATGTTATTGGCTCATACCTCAGTCAAAGGATTTGCAGACATCATGGCTGCATCAATGCCTATCTATGCTGACTCATGAAGATGAGGAGGAGTCTCCACTGTATTCAACATCTAAAAATCAAGTTCAAGATTATTAAAACAAAATAAATACATAACATTATTTTTAAAATGCATAATGATTAGAAATGGTTAAATTTACCTTAGTAAAAGTGGTGGTTTGGCGTCCAGGAGACCAAGGAAATCGTGGAGGTGCTGGTGACTGTTGAAATCATCAAATCAAGTCACAAAATAATATTACCATTGACATATCTACAATAATTATGAATATGTGATAAATTACATACCTGCTGACTTGACCTCCGCTCATAAGCTGCCTATGGATGGCTAACAAAGGCAGGATGAAGACTCTGACATTGGAATTTCATTGCGCAAACAATTACATACATTATTTTTGACTTATAATATAGATAATCATATAAAATTAATTACAAATTTTAAATAAAAATATACTAAATCAAGATGAAACTTGTAACAAATTACCTGAGAGTCAATACCAAATGTATGTTGTAAGAGATCATCACTAAGAACAAGATCATCCAATATGTCTTGCCCCTATGTCACAGCATGCTGCCCCTGTGTCATAGAATCCTGTCGTGCCTCCTGCGTCCCATAATCACATAGGTTCCCACATGTACTGCACAAATGTGGGGACACATGACGCCTACTACTCTCACCCTCATCACGCTGGGTCAAATCATCTACATGTTGTGATAGAGTTTGGGTGAGAGTAGTTAGTGACTATAAAGTCTCCAACTTAACACTCTCCTTCAAAGCCAAAGGGAGTGACCTACATTCTAACCTCCCTCAGGGTATAGGCACATGTTGTTCATCTCGCTGAGCCCCAGGTCTATCTTGGGCAAAGCCACCACCTCTACCCTGGAAATCATGAATATCAAAATAATTTGGAATCTTGTTGAGGATGAATTCGCAAGAGTTTCCTCAAAAAATATTGTGGTACCTCATCATTATTGTATGGCCGCTCATCGAAGACCATGTACCATCTATCCCAAAAATTTTGGGATATGTCTTCATTCCTACACCAATGTATAGGAAACCGTTTGCAAGTTTCCTCTAATGTTTGGCCAGTTTTGGGATTAGTAAATTGTGCACATAATTGAGATTTTGTAATTTTTTCCTTCTTCACTTGTTCATATGACAACTTGTCAGCATAATATTGTTGACTCCTCTCCCTATAGTCTTGGAAATCGGTGATTTGTTTCATCACCAAATCCGTGTGGGAAACAATCTCCTATAGTGATTCTGCAAGTGCCCTCCTATGCTCAGTGGTTCCACTTGGATTATTTAGGGTTTGAATAATAGTTTCAAGATGTTTCTTGTTTGCTTCTATTATCCCTAAGTAGTGTTCTTGATTATCCCTTACATGAAAAGGAGGTGAAGGTGGGTTTTGAGGGTTAGGAGGGTTTTGAGGGTTGTTTTCACCCTCCTCAATTGGATTTAGATTTTTTGCTTGTCCAATAACTGTAAATACAATATAAACATAAATCAAACATTACAAAACTAAAAAATTGATCTAAAACTAACAAATTTAGACAAACCCTACCTTCTTCTTGTGCTGGAACCTCCAAATTTGCACGATGATGTCTTTGGCGGCAAGGTGGCATTGTGAATTTCTTGTTTTCTTACTTGCACTTGATCGAATCTCCTTTTTATCAACGCGAGCGTGTTTTGCTTGCTTTCTTTGCTGTTATAAATAACCTAGCCATAGGTGAATGTGCAGAAAATGCTTTTTATTTTGCTTTTATTAAAAGCAAAATGCGAGCGCTTTATAACTTGCTCATGTTTTTCATTAATTTTGGAAATGGTGGTGACTTTTTGGTCCCCCATCTCCTTGCATTTACCCATTATAATCTTCATGTTGTCCAAGGCACAATAGATGTCAAAAGTTGTTTTGATCTTCATGTCAGGTGTTTCATGTCATGCTTGCTATTCTTCATGTCTTAGGATGCTTGGTGGAGTTGCTTCATGTTTGCCTCAGATGGAGATGATTTCTTGATGTTGCAGGTTGACACAAGTTGATAGTGCTTTATGCTTTATGTCTTGTAAAGTGATGCTCTTGTCATGCCCACAATTCCCATGTGGTCATGACACGCATCGCATGTGTCATGTCCACATCTGTCATGTGGTCATGACATGAAATACCAAAATTTTTACCACTCATCCCTAGAAACCCCCTCTCATGCGTAAGCGTGCTTGGTGGTGTTATGCATAAGGCATAAACATGTCAGACGAAGGTGGGGTAATGCACTCACTTGCGCATTCCTCTATGCGATGAAGGCCAACTAGGGGGTCAATGCGACGCGATTAACGTTGCCAATAGGGTTAGGATCAATGATCAAAACCCTAGGTTAACCTAAGTGAATGATGGGATTTTGACATAAGTCAAAATCAAAAGCCAAATTCTAGTGCATGAGAAAATATAATTTAATACCAAAACCTAATGTTGATAACCGACAAAACTAATAATTTAATCCTAAGCAAGGTTAAATTTCACTAACCTAGCTAAACCCTAAATTCTTAAAAAATCCAGCAGCATAATGCCTCACGGGAGTGATTAGGGTTTATTATAATAAAACTAATTTGGATCAAAAGTTTACTGGATTGGTTTTAAATTTCCTATGTTACACTAGTTAAATTGGTAGAAAAGTTAATTAGATTAATTAAAAACCCCAAAACTCATTAATGAAATCTCTACAAAGATGCCCAGAATATTTTTTAACAAAGCTCGATCAATTTGTTCTCCTTCACGTTCTCTATCAATCAAAGCTATCACTACATCCTTTACATTATTCCTAAATTCTTGGTAGACCAGATCACGGAAGCATGTTATACTAACTATTAACAATCTAAATCTAAAATTATCCACATCGTCAAAGGTTTGCAAACAATAGTTTATTCCCATTGATCTAAAATAGAAACACCTCTATAATTAAATTGTAATGTAGATTAAAAGAAATAAATAAATTCCCTTCCAAAAAAAATTAAATTAAAAACAATAATCTAAAAATTCCCTCTAGCCATAAGTTACCCTAGTTAAATTTTACCATGCCTCTAAACCAATAAAAATAGGAACATTTCCAAAAGGAATAAAATTACCCCAAACTATATTTATCTCTAAACCCCATTTTAAGAGAATAAACTAAATGGAAGAAATAATAAAAAAAAGGTGAGGGAACCAAAATAAAAATAAAATAATAAAATCAATTTTAAATAGCAAGCCCTAAAAGTCCTCTCAATAGAAAACTAATTTCCTTATGGGAGGGAAGGAGAAACCCTAGCCTCCATTCCTTTCTCTCTCATTTATCTTCCTCTCACTTTTCTCACATTTTCTTCTCTCAAGTGTTTGTGTGCAGGTTTAGAAAATGGCCTCCATGAATGGAAGCTCAACGAAGGTATACACACTGTGTATACCCGTGTATTTTTTTTGTGTGTTTAAATATATTATCAAATTATTTTCTTTTGTATATACCTCTGGTTATACCAGAGGGTTTCCATCATTTAGCAAGGCCAAGGGTATATATATATACACACACACACATATATATACACACACATATATATACATATATACATACATACATACATATATATATGTATGTATATATATATGTATATATGTATGTATATATATATGTATATACATATGTATGTATATACATATATACATACATATATGTATGTATGTATATATATATGTACATATATGTATATATACATACATATATACATATATGTACATATATATATACATACATACATATATGTATGTATATACATACATATATACATGTATATATACATATATATACATATATATATACATATATATATACATATATATATACATATATATATATATACATATTTATATATGTATATATATACATATATATACATATTTATATATGTATATATATATGTATATATGTATATATATATGTATAAATGTATGTATATATATATATATTGAAATAGGTAAAGAGTGTTGCAAGTATGGGCCTAACTGGTGTTGTCATTGATGTCAACATACTCATGTTGCATTAATGAGAAGGATTAGATGAGCTGTGTGCTGAGGATATTGAGAAAATAAGTCTCAATCAGGAACAGTGAAGAACAGTGATGACAAGAAGGTAAAAGTCCTCAATAGGTTGAGGATCAGAGGATGTGGTTTAAAGGGTTTGTAGATATAAGTCTTGAGATGCTCTAGTCAAGATTTCAGAGGTCCGCACGAAGATCTGAAGAAGTTATGGTCGCTCAAGTAGAACCAGTTCTGGCAGGTGTTCAGATGTGATAGAGGGCCACAGATAGGTCCGGTGAGATCCGGTATTTCATTATCCTGTTTTGCAGATCTGAGGGAGTGTTGAGGACATCCTTGTGAAGTATCAACTAGATTAGTTCGTGGGTTGAAGGTCCGGAAGTGCCTGTTCATTTGTGACAATGATGACAGACTGTGTTCTTGTAGCTCCGGATGAAGGAGAGAAGAATTCCAGTAGGATGATGAAGTGCGGATGTTTTTGGTGATTCAGGGAAGGTTATGATGATCGTTGGATCATGTCTAGTTAATGTTGGTGGTCCGCATTGAAGTTAGAGTTTGCATTTGAAGAATAACCACAGATATTTGTGTTCTTCTCGAGACTGGCCGATTGGATGTATTACACGTCATGCGGATGTTCTTGTAGGTGTTTGCTGACTTAGATGATTGTTCCTAAGTCGATGCCTTGTATAAATAAGGGATTGTGAATTCATTTTGAAGTGTGTATTGCAGTGATGAGTGTGTGGTAGCGAAGAGAAGTGTGAAAGGCAGAGCAGAAGTATTGCGCTTAAATGGAACTGATTCAAGCATGCTGAAGATGCTATTCTCCAGTTCATAAAGGTGATACTTATTCCTTTGTAGACAGTGTGTCTCTTGTAGGCAATGAGCCTCTTATGAGTAGTGTGCTCGGGCAGTGAGCCCTAATTGGCATGTGCCATTTTGTTCTTTCTATTCTTCTAACAGAGAATACATTCTTGGGTTAATCACCCCATGGTTTTTCCCTTAACCGGGTTTTCCACGTCAAAATCTTGGTGTCATATGTGTTGATATGTTTCTGCTTCTAATTTAAATGCATTATGGTTCATGATTAATATTATGCTAATCACTAAAGAAGATTCAAGTGTTTAAAAAGGGAAAGTTTCGTACAACTGATTCACCCCCCCTCTCAGTTGTATGTCCTAAGTCTAACAATTGGTATCAGAGCCAAGTTCCTCCTAACAGAGCCTAACATCTTGAGGAAGATCTAGGAATTCAAATGGATGTATATGGTATAAGGGAGCAACTCAAGACTGCCCTTGATGATCTTGAGTAGTCAAACTCTAAAGTCAATGAATTGAAGGAAAGACTCAAACAGGCTGATGATTTCATAAAAGAACTAAAAGACAAATTGAGTCTCTCTATGAAAAAGAGAAAGGAGCTACTTCAACAATTGGCAAGTCAAGGTGAAGCAAATGATACAAATGGAGATCTAAAAGAGAAAACCAAGTTATGTGAAAAATTATCAAAATAAATCATCATGGTAAGACATGAAATAGAATTAGGAGTTATGAAGTTCACCCAAGAAATTGAAGAAAGAAGAAAATTTGAAGATGATCTAAGACAATCTCTCAAAGAAAAATCAGAAGACTGCCACAAGATGGATAGAATAATTAGACATCTTGAATCTGATCTTGAAGATGCTAAAGATAATGAAGAAAAACTTGAGGATCAAATTGTCTCTCTTAAAAGGGATCTTCAAACAGCAAATGAATACAAAGAGAAATTCAAGATAAGCTTTGCTCAACTTGAAGTTCTTGAAAGCCAAAAGAGGGTAGATGACAAGTGTGGCCTGGGATATGAAAAAGGTGAAAGCTCCGGATCCAGTCAGAAGAATTTTGGATTAGAAAATCTAAGGAACAGGCCTAGAAGACCTCCAGTAAGGCAACCTAATGCTCAAAGATATCCATCCTTCAATGGATACTGTCACAACTGCAATAACTTTGGTCATAAAGCTAATCAATGCAGAAAGAGAATGAATCAGACTAATACATCCTTCTCCGGATAGTGTTTCAACTGCAAAAGGTATGGTCACAAAACTCATGAATGCAGAAATATGCAAATGAACAATTCATTCAATGGTAGATGCTTTGCATGCAATAGAATGGGTCATATGGCTAATCAATGCAGATCAAGAGGATATCAATCAAATTGCAAAGAAATGTTGTTTGCCAAATTTGCAATAGATCCAGTCATATTGCAAAATTCTGTAGAAGCAAGAATCAGGACAAAAGAGGTCCGGTACATCATAATCAGAATCAAGATAAGGGAAAACAAAAAGTGAATGCGGATGAAGTTCAAAGTGAGATGAACAAGATTTGGGTGAAGAAAAGTACAAAGAATGTAGGGGATGGATCTGCACCAGACTCTGGTGCTGATATTCCTTCTGAAAATTAAAAAGTGAGCTCTGGCTCAGGGGGAGACACAAAGAAAACCTTTTCCCCCTAGCCAGTCAATTGGTGCTGGAACTGGCACAAGGAGAGTTGCGGATTAAAGGGTTCATAAGAGAAACATGGAATTAAGAGACAGTTGTCTGCTCCGAGGACTCCACAGCAGAATGGAGTAGTGGAGAGAAAGAACCGGACCATCCAGGAAGCATCTAGGGCCATGATGATGGAAGCAAATGTTCCTCATATCTATTGGAGAGAAGTTGTCAGCACTGTAGTCTATACTCTTAATCGAGTTCAAATCAGAAGCAATACTGGTAAGACCCCTTATGAACTCTGGTTTGGCATTACTCCTACTGTAAGATATTTTAGAGTCTTTGGTAGCAAATGTTACATCAAAAGAGATGAAGATTTGGGCAAGTTTGATGCTAGAAGTGATGAAGGAATATTCTTGGGTTACTCTACTCAAGGCAAAGCATACCGATGTTATAACAAGAGACTAAGAAAGATGATAGAAAGTAAAAATGTGAAAGTTGATGAGGGAATAGAGAAACCCTCAAGGTTTTATGAGTATGATGAAGATGATCAGAATGGTGTTCTGGTTCAAGGAGCTCAATCGTCTCCTGAAAGTTAGATTCAGACTGATCAGGAAGAAGAGATAGGTTTGAATGAGCCTGATCAAGAAGCAGAAGTGCAAGAAACTCCCAAAGTTCCAAGGTATGTAAGACTGAACCACTCTGAAGATCAGATCATAGGTGACAAAAGCAAAGGTGTGCAAACTAGAAGGAAAATTGCTCAAAATTTAGATGAATATTGTCTGATTTCAAAGATTGAACCTAAGACAATAAATGAAGCCTGCAATGATGAAAATTGGACCAAAGCAATGGAGGAAGAGTTGATGCAAATTGAGAAAAACCACACTTGGGATCTTGTTCCTAGACCTAGAAACAAGAATGTGATTGGAACCAAATGGGTCTTCTGGAACAAACTAAATGAAGTTGGTGAAGTAATCAGAAATAAAGCCAGATTGGTCTGCAAAGGCTACTCTCACAAATTAAAGAAGGCACTGTATGGTCTAAAGCAAGCCCCGAGAGCATGGTATGAAAGGCTGGACAAACATCCTTTGAAGATTGGTTTCAACAAAGGTACTACTGATAGTAACCTATATTTCAAAATTGATCATGAAAACATCTTGATTGTTGAAGTATTTGTTGATGATATCATCTTTGGAGGAAGAGACAGTATGTGTAAAACCTTTGCAAATCAAATGAAAAGTGAGTTTGAAATGTCAATGCTCGGTGAAATAAATTTCTTCTTGGGTCTGCAAATTAATCAGACAAAGAAAGGAATCTTTATCTCTCAGACAAAATATGTGAAAGAATTGTTGATGAAATTTGGAATGGAAGATTCAAAGCCAATGAACACTCCCATGGCAACCGGATGTAAGTTGAGCAAATATGATGACTCTCCTAAGACAGATCAGACAAAGTACAGATCAATGATTGGAGGATTATTGTATCTCACTCAAACTAGACCAGATATAATGCAAGCTATTGGTCTTGTGGCGAATTCCAGGCTGATCCCAGAGAATCTCATGTCATGGCAATCAAAAGAATTTTTAGGTACTTAAAAGGAACAGTTGAGTATGGTCTGTGGTATCCTAGAGATCATAATTTTTCTCTTCATGCATATACAGATGTAGACTGGGCAGGAGATGTGGATGATAGGAAGAGTACAAGTGGAGGAGCATTCTTTTTGGGAAAAAGGTTGGTTTCTTGGCTAAGCAAGAAACAAGAGGCAATATCCTTGTCTACAACTGAAGCAGAATACATTGTAGCAGCAGGAAGTTGCACTCAAGGTTTGTGGATGAAGCAGATGCTAAGAGATAATCAAGTAGAATATGAGGAGCCTATCACAATTTTCTATGATAATTCAAGTGCAATAAATATTTCTAAGAATCTGATGTTGCATTCTAAGACTAAGCATATATCTATCAAGTTTCACTTTCTGAGAGAGCAAGTGAACAAGGGTGAAGTCAGATTGGAGTATGTGCCCTCCAAGGATCAGCTTGCAGATATTTTTACTAAACCTCTTCCCAAGGACTCTTTTGAGTATCTTAGGGAGAAGTTAGGGGTTATTGCCCCTCCGGTGATGAACTAGGATGCACTGATGCACATCAATCTGGTGGATATCACAGTCATATCTTGTGATCCGAATTGATGATAAGGGAGCTACTACTCAGGGGGAGCAGCTGGTATGTTATGAAGTAGTGCAGTTACAAGTATGAGCCCTTTGCCATTGATGTCAAAGGGGGAGAGAAGACATGTGAAAAACAAGTGGTTGTTGATCAAAGGGGGAGCAATAAAGGGAGAGAAGACATGTGAATAGTTGTTGCTGTTAGGGGGAGTTGTAACAGCAAGGAGAAGTTCTTATCTTGATGGTCTTTCACATCATATGTTGCCATCAATGACAAAGAGGGAGATTGTTGCAAGTATGGGCCTGATCGGTGTTGTCATTGATGTCAACATACTCATGTTGCATTAATGAGAAGGATTAGATGAGCTGTGTGCTGAGGATATTGAGAAAATAAGTCTCAATCAGGAACAGTGAAGAACAGTGATAACAAGAAGGTAAAAGTCCTCAATAGGTTGAGGATTAGAGGATGTGGTTTAAAGGGTTTGTAGATATAAGTCTTGAGATGCTCCAGTCAAGATTTTAGAGGTTCGCATGAAGATCTGAAGAAGTTATGGTCACTTGAGTAGAACTAGTTCCAGCAGGTGTTTAGAGGTGACAGAGGGCCATAGATAGGTCCGGTGAGATCCGGTATTTCATTATCCCGTTCTGCCAATCTGAGGAAGTGTTGAGGATGTCCCTGTGAAGTATCAACTAGATTAGTTCATGGGTTGAAGGTCCGGAAGTGCCTATTCATTTGTGACAGTGATGACAAACTGTGTTCTTGTAGCTCCAGATGGAGAGAAGAATTCCAGTAGGGTGATGAAGTGCAGATGTCTTTGGTGATTCAGGGAAGGTTATGATGATCGTTAGATCATGTTTAGTTAATGTTGGTGGTCCACATTGAAGTTAGAGTTTGTATTTGAAGAATAACCACGAATATTGGTGTTCTTCTTGAGACTGGCCAACCGGATGTATTACATGTCATGCGGATGTTCTTGTAGGTGTTTTCCAACTTAGATGATTGTTCCTAAGTCGATGCCTTGTATAAATAAGGGATTGTGAATTCATTTTGAAGTGTGTATTGCAGTGATGAGTGTGTGATAGCGAAGAGAAGTGCGAAAGGCAGAGTAGAAGTATTGGGCTTAAATGGAACTGATTCAAGCATGCTGAAGATGCTATTCTCCAGTTCATAAAGGTGATACTTATTCCTTTGTAGACAGTGTGTCTCTTGTAGGTAGTGAGCCTCTTGTGAGCAGTGTGCTCAGGCAGTGAGTCCTAATTGGCATGTGCCATTTTGTTCTTTCTATTCTTCTAACAGAGAATACATTCTTGGGTTAATCACCCCATAGTTTTTCCCTCAACCGGGTTTTCCATGTCAAAATCTTGGTGTCATATGTGTTGATATGTTTCTGCTTCTAATTTAAATGCATTATGGTTCATGATTAATATTATGCTAATCACTAAAGAAGATTCAAGTGTTTAAAAAGGGAAAGTTTTGTACAACTGATTCACCCCCCCTCTCAGTTGTATGCCCTAAGTCTAACAAAGAGTATTGTGTATACATTTATACTTGCAGGTTTAAGAGCTGAAAATTGTGAGAAGGGGCAGCGGGTTGTGTGGAGGTCCGGTGACGGACTGTGAGCAGCAAAGGGGAAGGCAGGACTGTGGGCGTCGGGGGGTGTGGGAGGTAAGGGAGCCGTAGGTGGTAAGGGAGTCATGGGGTGTGGGGATCGGTGGTAGCGGAGGGACCACAGGTGATGGGGTTTTGAGGTTCATGGGGAAAGGGTGGAGTGTGGGTGGGGCTTGGCCCCTCCCCATAGTCCAATGTGATAGCCGACGGTGGGGGGGTTCGAACCCCCCCCAAACCATTTCTTAAAAATTTTAAACTATAACTTAAAAGGAAATATAGTCTGCGCTCTCATCAATACAGTCATTTGTTATTCTGTTGTAAACACAGTCCTTCCTCAATAAAATATATATATATTTTAAATGCAATAAAGCAAAAGATATATTTATCTCTAACATATTAACATTGAGCAAATGAACATTTTTTTTGTGTAAAAAAAAAACTTATATTTTAATAAATATGGAATAGACATTTCTTTCACAAAAAATACTAATATTGACATAATACAGCCCACATAAAAAACTCTTCTTAAAATTTATTTGTTTTTCTCCTAAACAAAGCATTTAGTTCATTCCTTCAAAATGACAACATTTAAATTTTCCTTCTCCTAAGAAAAATGTAAAATTTCATTTTGTCTCACAATAATAAAACAACAACTATCCCATTTTGAAAATTAAATATACAAGTGAAACCAATATAAACATGCTTATCTTTTAGTGCTCTACTTTTCTTTAAATCATAAGGCATTTAAAATCTGCAAACTAAATCTTCTATTTTCAAATGTAAATAGATTATTACAACACAAGTACCAATATAACTCATACAACTTGAAAGAGAGAACAAGGGTCTCCTCTTTGAAATCTAAGATGATACACAAGGCCTCTCATGGCTATGCTCTCTCAAGAGCACAAAAATAACAACTTATAAGGACAATAATAATTTCGTCAACACCACCTAGTTCCAAGAGAAAACCTGCATAAAACACATAGAAGGGAAAAGAAGCTACTCAAACTACTCTCCTCCCTACCATTGACTCACTCATGAGTCACCCCCGAGATAGGAGGTCATCCTCACACAAGGTAAGCACACACCACTTAACAACAAAATCACTCAACACAAAACAAGAATACTCCCATGGCTCTCACATAACAAAGACTCACTCAAAATGAGTTTAATGGGGTAGGAGAGTGGACATCACTCAACTCAAGAGTACCACTTCAAAAACTTCCCAAAACATAAATCCCTCAAGGCCTCAAGCCCACACATATAAACATGATTTTACAACTTTCTCTTGGCTCTCAAGCCATATCACAATTTTCTCTTATACACATATTGCTCAAATTCACAATTTTGCCCTCAAGGCTAAAGCTCCATGAAACCAAGGATGTGACCCCGAGGAGGTTCACTCCTCCCCCACCCCACATATGTTGAGCATTTTCTCCCAAGTAGGAGAAGCTCTCACAACTCCCATACCCAATTTTCCCACAATAACAAAGTGAAACAACAAAATGAAACCCACACACACACCACATGCAAGTAAAGGAAATGCATAAGGAAAGGCATTTGCCTTGAATCCTACCTTATAAAGCCCAAATGGAAGATAGTTGAGAAGAGCTCCTCTAACGCTTTCTCCAAGTTAAGCCACCAATTTCACCTCTAACTTTTTCCCAAATAATTAAAATTTAAAAATTGCCAAAAGATTCAACAACCCCCTCCCTCCCTTCAAGAGGGATTAAAATAGGCTCTTCTCATGAGCCTTGAGGAATGGGGAGGTGACACATGTCATTCACCCAATCCACCAAGTCTTTCTCCCATCCACTTGTCCTCTCTTAATTATGTGGGAGAGAAAGGTGGAGCCAAAGAAGGAGTGGGTACCACATGTGCCCCAATCATCTCCTCCTAAGAAGGCCCACTCAACCCCAAGGTACCCTCACCAATTGTGGGAGAGGCTTGGAGTTGAGTCCTCCACAATTAAGGGGTCTTGAAGACTCCCCCAACCTAGGGAAGAGGAAACGAAGAGGTTGAGTGTTTGACCCATTCATCCTCTCCCTCCCAAGCTTCCATTTTCGTCACTTTACTTCAGGGTGAAGTTAAAGTGACCAAATGGGAGTTTAACTAAGGTTATACAAGCCCAAATGACCCCTAGACCCTAGGGGTACAACCTAGGGTCAATTTTAACCCATTTTGAGCACCATAGGTTGAGTAAAAGCACATAAATAGGGGTCTCAAAAATTAAAACTCAAAAAATAAAATTCAAATGATATTACAACTTACAACACCACTTAGAAATCAAATAAAAGAAGGGTAGACCTAACCCAACTAACACCATGCAACAACATTACAAAAATTCATCATGCAAACATAGTTGATCTTGGTTCCTCTTGGAACTAGATCGGCTTCACAAGGGAAAACAACACAGTGTGTGGGATGATCTCCGAGTATCCGTGGCTTCGTTAGAAACACTTGCGCACTCAAATGAAATGTTAATCCCACAAGTATATAATAGCCGAAGCAAATTGAAACATACACTTACATCATCACAAGATCATATAAATATCAAGAAATCTCATCATAATTAAAACATAGATAAATTTTGTATTTCAAACATCCATCACAAGATAAGGTCTCATAATAAATTTCTAACTAAAATCACATGAATAGTATCCCAATAGCACCATAATGTAAATCATATGTCTAACATCATCAGTGAATCAATATCAAGGTGTAACCACATCATAAACATGCTAAACATAATAAATCCACATAAAGTATAAGGTCTAATAGTCCTGAAATTCGGGATCAACAGTCCCACAAGTCTAGTAAGTATCACCAACAGTAAAATAAAGTAGTCAAATATAAGGAAATGAAAAGGTAGGCCTCACATCTCTTCATAATGAGATTAAATCAGGATGTCAAAGGTTCTCATTTTCATGTTCATGATGATTCATTGTTATGTGATAAGTTGTGTCATCAATACCATTATCATGATGGTTTGTCAAAGTTGTCTTCATGAAATTAGATGTGCTTTATGTGTCATACAATATCATGTTAGGAGTACTTGGTGTTCAGTCAGGTGTACTTTCTTTCTCATAGGTTTGACAAAGGTTACTTGTTTTGTGATGTTGCTTCAAGTCTTGGTGTTGGTGCATTACCTTAAGGAGATTTCACAGGTGTCAAATGTTCAAGTATATGTCACAATTACCAAAGACATGTTCAAATGATTTTTAGTAAAAAAAGGTATATAATACAGAGTGTTGTCTTTAGTGGCAGAGGTATGGCAGAGGTTTCTTGTTTGGTTCCAATGTAGAATTCATCCTCTGATATATAATGGAGTTTCAACTATTGTCAAGGTAGTAGATCTTATGGTATAGTGAGTTCACTCTCTCAAATGAGAATTTGTTTTAGGTTTCTTTCTCTAAGTTAATTCACCTAAACCCTAGGTGCTTGTAGACTACAGTGGCAGAGATTAAAATGTTCTTGAAAGAAGTGTTCAATGATCAATGACTAATGTCATAAGTCAGGGAAATGGTTTCACAAAAAGGATCATGTCTTTCAAAGTTTAAATGTGTCTTAAATAATTAGACATCTAATAAAAATCCTTATATAGATTGTCATATGACTTATGCACTTTTATTTTAAAATTATGTTGACCTACCATCGCAAGCAAATGTCACTTAAGTGACTGATCTAAGGGTTATTAAATCATATGGGGACCGCCCCCTTCACCTACATCTACCTCCTGCTCTGGTTAATGAAGTCTTCCACGAGTGTCAAAAACATAATCAAAGGTTCTAACTCAAATACTCAGTTGGCGTGTGAATGTGATCGGTGGCTGTAGTTTAAACTTAGCTTAAATTTCCTGAGTTCCTCCTTTGATGTGCATGGGAATGTCACAAATGTGTTAACTACAGTGAATGTGCTTTTTAAAGCCTATTATTAGACATTTTTAAGGCAGTTTTGTTTGAGTTTTTGAAGGAAATTTTTATGAAATTTTTTTCTAATTTTAAAACACAAAGTGGGCCTCTTTCTCTCTCTCATGTTGTTTGAAGATAATAAAAAGGAAGGATATATATTTTTTGGAATATAAAGAGTTTCTTTTAAAGAAAGATATTAATAAAAGAAGATGATAGAGAGATATTCTTCTCATCATGGCAAATTGATTAAAAATTGATTGAAGATTATTTTGTGATGTGATGGAAGTTTTTTTTATACAGAGAAAATAAGAAATGAAGAATGGATTTGAAGATCAAAGACATGAAAGTAATTTTTCTAAAGATAAATACAGAGAAGAGATATATATGTTTTTATTTTTTGCAGGATAAGATGAATATGCAAAGAAAAGAAATGTCAAGGGTCATTCTTTTTAATTTTTGTAGATGCAAGATTTTATTGAGAACAAAATGGAATATTGAAGATATTATTTTTAAGTAGATGAAAAAGATTTATTTTTGTGAAGGTGAAAATGAAATAGAGAAGAAGAAGAATGTGAGAGGAATATGAAAGGACATTCAATTTTTATATAATGGTATTGTAGGTACATTGATGGTAGTTTTTGTGTGTGGATCAATATGTAGTGATGAAGACATTATTGTGAAGATTCTTTTGAAGAGAAAATACAGATGAATCATGATATGATAGATGTATGAGATCATGTTTTTATAGGAATGAATCAAACAAGGATGAAGACTTATGCAACAAACTTACAGTTTGAACCATGTCAAGTATGAAGACAATATGCAATTAATTATGCAGAGATAATCTGGACCAGTGTGAATTGATTGTGAAGAGATAATCTGAATCAGGTGAATTGATTGTGTAGAGATAATAAGACTATTATGCATATTGAATTGAGTGTGATTGCAAAGAGATATGCAAATTCAAGGGTTTGTATTGAAACAGAGAAACCCTCTATATTCCTTGTATTGTTTTGAGATTGAATTTTATTGTCAGTGAGGCTTGTATGGTCAGTGAGACCTCTTTGTAGCTAGTGAGGCTTGTATGGTCAGTGAGACCTTTTTGTAACCAATGACATTTTTGATTAAGATAGTGAAGCATTTCAGAGTGGTTTTTCTTTCCCTTGAGGGTTTTCCACTCATCAAATCAGGTGTAATGGTTCTTTTTTATCTTCATGTATTCATGTGCCTTAATGATTTGTTCTTAAGGTCTTGATTCATACTTTTCATTATCATACTTGTGCATATATGTTTAACAGATCATTGATGTCTTTCTCTCTCTTTGTATTCTAAATTAAAAGGTACAAAAAGTTGTACAAGTTTACACAACACTGATTCACCCCCCCTCTCAGTGTTGTCCTGTACTCCAATAAGATGATCATTTGTTTCCAACTGATAGATCTACTTAAAAGTAGCTATATCATGTCAAAACTCCTAGTTGTGATCCAAAGTCCACCAAGGCACAATAATACATGTCAATATTAAATGACCATTTGTTAAATTGATATATCCACATCACTAATAAAACTCCTAGTAAAAGTGTTTTAGAGCTACCCATGACATCATGATAAACATCCTTCTAGCAAATTCATAACCATGCCTTGTCAAAATTTTGATTATGTATAGAAGCTTCTCATAGCATCATGGCAACCATCTTTAAGATAGAAGATAATTTGTCACAACAAACTATATACCTACACAAAAGATCTCACTGAACCATGATTTAGAGCCTTTCATTACAACATAGTCCATTTCTTCAAAACTAAAAGATATTCATTCCTTATTCATGTGAGGCCTTTAAAATACCTTCACAACCATCCATCTCCCTACCTCTCTACTACTCAACATGCCAATGCTTAATGATGGCCAAATGCTAGCAAACCAAAATTTGTAACTACATGGTATCTAAATAGTCTATAACAAATAACTAATATGCTAGAAAAGAAACCAACACCCCACCAACACTACTATCATGGATGATCTCCCTACTACATACACAACACCATCAACACTCCATAGATCCATTCTCAAATGAAACATGTAGGTACACAAACATGGCATCCATAACCTAATACTACACACATGTGGCCTATAATAAAAGTGATATAAGCATGGCTAGTGCTCTTACTCAAACTAAAGTAAACTGCAAAACTCATAGATCTCAAAACAATGTAACTTGTATCCACTAAAACATGTAGAGGCAAGAAACATGCAAATTCAAACCTCCATTAATGATAATAGAATTGAGGCATCATGCAAATTTTTCCCATGGCACGAACATCAAATTCAAAACACTCTAAAATCCAAAATGCTAAAAATTTGCAACTCCAAGTAAAACACAATTTGGAACCAGAGACTAATCAACAAACCTCTACCTATGCTTGAAAGAGTGCATGGTAATATGAAATTTTTTCCATCAAGACAACCCTCGAGGCTTATGATCCAGAAAATAATCTTCCACAAATCTATAAAACCATATATTTTAGAATACTTGCAAATCATCCATGCCAGAAGCATACATGCAAATCTGAAACTTTCTCCATCTAGACAATCCATAGGAATTGTGATCTAAAAAACAAACTTCCATAGATCTATTAAATCACATATTTTAAATGGAGAATTGATTAAAAAACAACCATGTTAGAAGCATACATGAAAATCTAAAACTATCTCCATCTAGACAACCCTTAGGGATTATGATTTAAAAAATAATCTCCCATAAATTTTAAATGAATAACTACAAAACCAACCATGCTAAAAGCATACCTGCAAATATGAATTTTTTATCACATCTAAAACACTCACAAATCCTAGGACCAAGAATTCTAACAAAAAATCATGACAACTGGTATTGGATTTTCTCAAACAGTTTAAAAGAGATATCTCTAATTCTTAGTGGCAAACATAAAAATTCTTTCATGACATGTCTCTCTAACTTATTTTACAAAAGCAATAGGATAGATTTTTTCATAAGGTAACATTTGTAAATCCACAATTCCTAGGAAAAAAATGACTATTCAAACTTTGGTAGCAAATGGACTTATAAAGTAACTCATGGCTTTTGTCCAAGACTTAATCCTCAAATTAATGATAAACTTTAAAAAGAATTGTTTCCCAAATAGTGTTATACCCACTAACAATTAAACAACCATGTGAAATGCATACCCAATTTTGAAATAATAAATAGGAAATTAACACCAAGTAGTATTCAAGTTATCTTAAGATTAATCAAAGACTTGTGTGTACATTCACAAATTCTTCTAAGTCATGAAGCAAATTTTAAAGTATCTTATGACAATATTGAGTATCAACAAGAAATATAACTTTTGATTATTGAATATTAACATATTTATAAGAAAGAACTAAGTTTGTAAACATGATGTATATAGTTAACTGTCACCCTTCACCTCATGATTATTTTTCACAATCTTAACATGGAACCTCACATTTTGACTTCTAACTAGGGTTCTTTGTTTGGAAAAACATACTTCCAATCTTATAATTTCTACCAATGTAATCTTTACACACATATAAGCTGGGAGGGAAACAACATCTCCTTAGAGGGCTACAACCTCTCCATTTAGTTATAATTAATCCACTCAGCTACAACTTAGATGACCACCAAGATACAACCCAACATTGGAGCTCTAAATGGTGGTGGCTACAACCTCTCTTATATTTTATGTGAAAGGTTTCATAAATCTTGTACCCTGATGTTCAAATATATTTATTATTATTTTTTATTATACGAAAAGGGACATCCAACTTTGAGGTGAAACTATTGGCCATGTGTTGTCTATCTTGAGATGCATACATAAGAAGTTGTAAGAGAACCTATTATTGTTATGATGTATAAGTTCATCTTATGACATTATAAGATGTGACATTTACTTATGACAAATTCTATGATGCATAAGAGCATATCAATTACATAGGAGTTTCATTATAATCTTGACCAACATTACGATAATATATGATAAATGCCATTAAGAATTTTTGAATGGAGACCAAGAAAAATTGGGGCTCATAAATTGATGGTTTGACTATGATAGTTATGAAAACACATGATGAGTGTAAGGTAATATTCTAAATTTAGATTGAATACCAAACTTGGAAAGGGGCATTGAAATTTGTGCCATAGTATACAGGTGCCATACCTCTTGCCTATTGGCTAATGGTTTCCAAAACTATTGGATGGCTCATCTATAAAAATGAAGTGTTTGGAATGGAGTGTGTAGTGTATTTGCAACTATCACTATGCTACTGAGACTGTTAGATTCCCAAAATTATTTGTAGTATTTCTTCTACAAATAGGATTGTTTTAAAAAACAAAAGAAATAAGAGGCACAATATGCAACCAATACTTCACGTGCATTAATTATTCACAAAGGAATAATTAATAGTTATACATTCACATTTGTCAAAAATAGGCAAAGGGGAAAAGAAAAGAAAATAATCTTATCCTATGTGATAAGATTGACAACTAATAAAGGAAAATGCTTTTCTAATTAACTTATTTTAATGTGTACATATAATTTTACACCAACACCACCCCATAAGTGTAACTTAGGCAAATCACACACAAGCTAAAAGGAAAAAAGATGGGTCCTGGAAACAAAGGCCTGATCAAGTACCCATTTACAACAAATAAACTCTCATAAAGTGGAGAAAAGGTGAAAAAACTTGTGGGAAAAAACCCTCTCCGAAAGAGAGAAAAAGAAAACAAGTACATGTAATGAAAGAAGGACTAAACAATAAGACCACCCAAGAACTAAATCCATCACAAAAGTATAATCATGAATGCCCCCCATAAGAGAGAGTGGATGAAAAATATCTTGAATCCCCTCCAATAGGTAACTCCTATACAAATGATGAGTTCTTGAAGATAGAAACTAATCCACTACCTACAAACAATATTTCTCTGCTTCAGAAGAAATAGATCCACAGTGAATGTAGAAGCCATTCCCACATTCTAGATGAGTAGGGAATCCAAATCCAAATGTAATTATGTGCCTTTGAATGCAACTCTGGTGTGCTTATTCTAGAAGAAGATATATCCGATAAATAAGAACTGAATGTCTAATCAAAGAAGTAAAAATAGGGGATGATAAAATCCTAGAAACTGCTTTTGGAAACACAAAATATGATGTGATGACACCACTATCATTAAAGATGAAATGAATATCTTCTAATGTATCATACACATCAAAATAATGAGACTCTACAAAAAATAATGAGATATCTGGTATAAAAGAATCCCAATGAGGTGGTGAATCTGGAAGACTAAGATTTACCTATTACTTCATTCGAGTTTAGACACTTTGTTCACAGAAGGCTTCTAGTGATTCCTTCCTTGCTTTGATACCATGTCAGATTCCCAAAATTATTTGTATTATTTCTTCTACAAAGAGGATTTCTTCAAAAAACAAAAGCCAGAATTGATAGGCACAATATGCAACCAATACTTCATGTGTATTAATTATTCATAAAGGAATAATTAATAGTTATACATTTACATTTATCAAAAATAGATAAAAAATTAGATGGAGGATTTGTTCATAGATCAAGATATGTGTGAACTACAATATCTCAATGCAAATGAGCTACAATATCATCCGATGATTAGATATTACTGGATATAAAGGTGAGAAGCCTTACCTATCTTTCCTTGGCAGATTCTATATTATTGAATGGTTGTGTAAAAAATAGGTGTCTTTTACATAAAAATCTATCTAATATTTATTGTATAGAAAAGCAACATATTAACCTATGTAAATATACTATATTTAATCAATCAAATCAATAATATATTGAAACTAGCATAGATATCTTCAATACATCTATCTAAAAGATGTCACTCGAGATATTGTCTATTCTTAATAACAATTTCAATATAGGCGCCATTTCTTGGGCATCTTTTAGATAGATGTATTTAAGATATCTATGGTAGTGGATATAATGAAGTTCATAATCCTCCTAAGAGATCTCTTATATCCTATATCTAGTCAATAGGATGAAACTTGAATAGCTATTCTTGTAATCAGAACCCTACGAGCAATGGTTACTATGTAACTAATGTTTTAATCATATAAAACTTCTATATTTTAAAAGCAATTGTAACATTTAACTTTCTAAGAAACTATATACAAAAACAAAAAATCCAAATTGAGCCACTAATATCTACAAAGTAACAACAACAAAGTATACCATGCCAATGTCTTGTTAATTAGTAAAGCAATGGAAAATATTGTCCATCTTGTTTATTTTTAATCTAAAACATGTAAAATTCGAAATGACAAGGTACAAAACCTTTTCAGGGTCTCTTAAGTTGCTAAAGTTAAATAGATCCCATTACTAACTATTCCAAAGAAAATTTTAAACCAAAAAGAAAATATCTTCATTGTGACTCAAATAATTTAAACTTACTTTTGAATCCATCAATTTGGAATTGTCAAACCCCTCAAAAATAAATTACACATTTGAATCTAATGTAATTATTTTACCAACATAAATAATTATGGTAAGAAAACAAAATTCAATTCAAAATCTCATTGAAACAAATCATTACTACACCAAATTTATTAACTCATCCTACACTCTCTAGTATTTACTAGCAGTTGCATGGGGTGAACGTGCAACAGTTTTGCCAATAGGCTATTTGTAAAGTAAATGTTTTTGAGAAGTGTTTGTGTTTTTGACTTGTTGGAATTGCATTGTTTGAGGAAGATAGTGTAATTTGTGATTGTAGGCATTGCAAGTGAGTATCAATTCATAATATAGTGGCTTCTCTTGTGTATATTTATGTAGCTAGTTTTCCATTACATCCTTCTTGAAATTGTATATGGCATCAGCTACCATGCTATGTTTTGCAATTTAGAAATATGATTTTTGAATTACATACTGTTGTATAAATCCTTATTCTATTAACTTGCCCTATATAAAAATGGTAACATGGAACTAGAATTATGGAAAGCGAACACTAGGTTTGTTCCACAAATGTCATTCAAAAACTGCTCAAATTGCAATTGGTGCTAGTTGTTATTCTATATTTTGCAATTTAGAAATATGGTTTTTCAACTACATACTATTGTGTAATAAATATCTATGTAATAGTTTGAGTTACTACATGCTACTATTATGACAAACTTTGACACAAAATTGGATGCACTGAATGGATTGTTGAACATATTTTTAAAACTTCCAAACAAAGCATTTGAGACTGTAAATCCTTATTCTATTAACTTGCCTTGCATAAATGGTAACATGGAATGAGAATTATGGAAAGCTAACATTGGGTTTGCTCCAAAAACATCATTCAAAAACCACTTAGATTTCAATTGGCGTCATGCCTCAAATAGATTGGGAATAATTTAATCTCTGTACAATTATTGTTTAGGAATGCATAGAGAGAAGAAATCTTATGGATTAGCAAAATATCCTTGAAAAACAAATAACCATAAAAGGAGTGTTTGAAAAACACAAGATCTATTCAACAATATTCCTAAATAGATGTGACTCTTTAAGAATGCAATTTAAACAAATCATATGCTTGACCATAGCCCTACGTGTATCACACAACGTAACACTTTTTTTCCACTATGTTTATATAATTAAGCTTAGTTTTATAATCCCATGACGACCAAATGTCACCAACAAATCAATGGCAAAACTAGATAAATTATAATTATCATTTTAAAATTAATTGCTCACAAGATAAAATACATTTTCCTAATGAATAGAATCCTACTTGTCTTACAATATAGTTGGTATTGTTAAGCTTTAAAATTCACTATTGTTACATTTTCTATTTTAAACTATAATCACTTTGCAAATTTCTTATTGCTTCATTTCCCTTGATTTGGGTAATGTATTTATTGGGAAACAATTAAAATAGATGGTGGTTTTCTCTTTATTTGTTTGCACTATAAAGGATAAGTTAAAAAATAATTAGTGGTTTGTTCTGAAATTCATTGTGTATGAGTTTTCTTTTCAAAATTAGTTAATGATTTTTTTTATTAAAATTCATGAATGACCATCACATTTAAAGCATTTTGGCATCCTTGTAAAAATAAACCTATAATACTATGAAGACTAAGTAATTGAAAACATAATTAACAAGAGGAAAATGCAACTAATGTCCCTACTAGTTGTAGGGTTGCAAAAGCATGCCAAGAAGGCAAAAGAGAAGACCTGACAAATAACATAAAATCTTAAAAAACACTGAATTAAAATTTTAGATTGCAAGTTAAAATGAGTTAAATACAAAGACATATATTACTTTATTGAATGACCATAACAAAAATATATTACACCATAGGAAAAAGGAAAACTATATTAAAATACTATAATTGTAGTTTATTTCTTACTCTATAATTGTAGCTTAAATTTAATGGATGATTTGTTCTTTCTTTTTAATTCTTGGTACAATATATAGTTTAAATTACACTAGGTATAGTTTTAGGTATAGGGACACAAACTGTGAATGCGAAAAAAAATACTATTCAAAGGGGGATCCTTCAGAATACCTTGGAAGGGAGGTAGACTACACAAAGTGTTGGAAATTCTTGGATTGTAGCTTCAGAGTGGTTTCACACCCAACAACTCTACCTCACTCATTTACTCTCAAAATAGATGGACATAATAACAGGTAAGTAATTTCATCGCAACATTCATCTAGCGGTTTCATAAACCTTTCCACATTTGTTGACATTTGAAAACTAAGGTAGCAAGCTGATTTCATACACATTGTATTGAGAAAGTGTTCGAATCTAAGGTGAACTCTTTGTTTTTTAACCAACAAGGTTTTCAATTTTCAAAATCTTGTTATGTGTTGGCCTTGAGTTATTTGGAATTGTAGTGCCCCTCAACTTGTCGTCTGTTAGACTGATGTTTGTTTAGTAGTATTAGATTTTATGACAGTATCTTAGATCGTAGATGATGGATCTCTTGTTATTTTGCTAATTCATTATGGACCTAATTGTTAGGATAACAGATGTTGATGTTAGAATAGGTTATTTTATGCTTTAGAATTTGATAAATAAACTAGATGTTACAGATGTTTGATGTTAATTGCGATATTGGATTGTAAGAGGATTGAATGTTTTATGTTGTTGATTAATACCAGATACCTTGTTCAACATAGTTAATCGTTTATTCATAAACGTGAATGGAATAGTGTTGTATTACTCGCTCTCGAGTACCCTACCCCACTATGATTTCCATTCACTATAGGACTGTATGTGGATATATATCTTGTTATGTTTAACCGTGCATTGTTGCAGGAATGCAGGTACTAGGCATCGACTCCACCTGATTACAGGTCTGAGCGTGCCTTCGCCAATGGATTAGTTGTTTGGAGTTAACGTGAGGTCCCATGTCAGTGTGGTCTGGTTGTCAGTTTATCCTTTTGGTCATTGTCTGTCATTCGATCATGATTTGCGGACAAGTAATATTGCACCTTGGAGTCTAACTAGGTTAGAAAGTGTCTAAGTGTGTAAGGTGTTGTTGTGCTTTAAATAGAATTATATTACGGAAAGTATAATGTTGATAGTTAAATGTATTGATAAAAGATAATATTGGGTATAATGTCGATAATTGTTGATTATTGTTGTAAATAAATTATTATTTTATTAGAAGTATAGTTGTTAAATAAAGATTGTAAGAAATTTTGTATTATTTAATATAATATTATTTACAATAAATATTTAAATAAATAAAATAGTTGTAAATTATGTTGTAATTAGTGATTTACAACTAAATTAATAAAATAAATTAATATATAGTTGTACAATTATAGATTGTTGTAATGTTATAACTTTATTAAATGCAATATGGTTGGTCGGCTATAAAGTCATTAAATGTTGTCGGGAATTATGTGTTTTCATTTAAAAAATGAAATACAATAAAATAAATAAAGAACTTCTTTGGGATCATTAAATTAAATAAAAGTATATCTCAAGGAGGGAGATGCACGGGATCGCGTGCCGAGTTCCTTGGACGATAGAAGGGATTGTGTTATAAAAGAAAAGCTTGTTGAGGCAAAGGGGAGGGCATTACAAGTGAAAGAAAAGAGAAGACGGCTGGAATAAGAAGCTTGGAACTGCAGCAACTGAAGCAGACTCATCGATTTGATGCCGCAGCCAGGTTCCTTTAAATGCATAATTCCTTTCCTCTGAATTTTGAATCTGTGGGTGTCTGTGGGTGTTGATCGTTTCCTTGTTTTTAAATGGATTGTTTTGGTTGAATTTCTGCTTCAAGAGATATTTTAGTTTGCAATTAAGTTGTTTTCTGCATCCCTCCGATATTTAATTTGAGATATGTATCTTAACATTTCCACTAAACGGTTTATCACTAGTTTTTATTATTGGTTGCGGTAATGTTGTAGACCTAGTGCTCTTTTAGACTAGAAAGAATTGACTCCTCTGATTTTTCATACTTTCGGATCATGTTGAAGGAGTCGTGTTTGTTATGCTATGAGATCTGGAATTTTATCAGAATTTACCACTGTTTTCATCAGCTGAAAGATGACCAAATCATAATCTGCAGAGACGTCTGTCTTTAAGGGTGCATAAACTGAATTGGACCGTCACCAAAACCTAGCATCCAGCATTTAAAATAGAAATAGATTTCTTAAATGGGCATTTGCATTCTTGTATTGGTCTGAGTAATGCCTTTATGAAGCGGTTGGAACAACCATAGCAGATTTAATAGGTATCTTAATGTAAACGCTGCCCTTGCAGCAAACCCATTTTGTATATATCCTGCGATGAGTTTATATTTGTAGATCGTTGTTTCCAGCTAAACGCCATTTTTTGTATACTAGTGGCTATTATTATATCTGTTGCACTGGGGTCATCTTCGGGTAGCAGTATCACTTTATCAGATGGACCTTATCTCCTAGTTTTACTATCACAGAGATTATCGTTGCAAACGCCTTTTCTCGGATGGATCCTCTAACAGTCTCCCAATCTCCGGGTCATAGTAAACAGCTCTTCTAACATACAAGCTTGCTATTTTGCCATCAAACGAATCTCGATTCTCTATATCTTGTAGAGGCATATCAAAAAAAAATGGAAACATTGAATTCTTCATCGGATCTACTCAAAAGGGAAAGCTCAATTGAAATACCCAAATTGTTGTCCTTGTCATGTCTGTTTTGACCCCAAGATCAGCATTTCCCTATGGATCGTCATTATTTGTGAATAGCAGTATGCATTTATCCACATTTCTGGTGGATACCTTATGTAGGAGTCCCTGAACAACCCAAAGTGCACTGTATAAGGGGCTCTCTCTTGATCTAGGAATAATTCCACTTTGACTTGCAATTTCCTTTTGAAAATTATCCTCTGTGTGGCTAAAGTCTTTAATCAATCTCGTTTTGGGCAATCAAGGTCTTCTCCTTGGCGAACATTATTAACATAGACACCCTCAGATTCCTGCGAATTTCGTTTCTCTCTAGTATTAAAAATTTAAGCCTACTTTCCATCCCTTTGGGATTGTATAACCCTTGTAATCAATGTCAGTGATGGCATCGCGAAATATTCCAAAAACTGGAGGATTCATGCGTAGTGTTCCTGAACAGCTTTTCATGGATGTCAAAATCGCGGCAGAATTGGCGAAGGCAGTGTACGTGAAGGGTGTCTGGTAATGAATGCTGATAGATTTGATCTTATATGCAGGGCCACCGCCTATTGTTTGACTGCTTATGCCGTGTTTTGGAAGGTCATGTAGCAGGCGATGAATTGGTTACCCTCACAGCTACAATATTCATTCCAAATTATAGCCTATTGCCACTTCATCATAGTCACCGTTAATCATCATTGCCACTCTTGGTATTATTGATTTATCCCACTGACTCAGCAAACTTAAATCGATCACCTTTGCTTAAATGTTATTGGTGCGAATCAATAACAGTGATGCTGTGATTACTCCTAAGCCTATATTCATATGTGATTCACAGCTACCAAGATAGCATGTCCTTTCCAAACGAACTTTGATTTATTAGTTAATTCCATAACGAGTTAGGGTGTCCTCATCACCGCCTAGCTCGGGCAAGAAGGTCGACCATGCTCCTCTTAAATCATCTGCAGGTTTCTTAGGAGAAGAACTTAAGTCACGCAGTAGTCTTGGGTTCCATGTAGAAGTCACCATAACTTAACTGAGGCCTAGTTCACATAAACTTAGATATCAAACTGGTTTATGAGCATCAACTAAGGAAGGCTGGGAGAAGAGAATGTCTATTTTGCACGTTGGGTGTGGTTTAGGCAGGATGATACTTCATTATGTATTGCTCTGCCTATAGTAGCATCTGGGCCAAAGTAAATTTATACCTTGGGGGTTGACTCCACGTCTTCTCACTTTGAAGATGCCAGACTTGCAAAATTGGAGTTCTAATGAAAATTAATATAGAAGGCCCAGTTTGAAGGGAACTGTGGTGCCACAATTGATCTGTCTGCCTTTGATTTACTCCTTTGTGTATATTGATTTCTCATCACCTTGCAGCATTAGCTGTAATGTCCCTGGGCTACTAAATATGGTTAATAAATGCAGAACTCAGAGCTATCTTTATTTCACGACAAAATTGATGTATTCAGTGCAGACTTCACTATGATTGGTACAATACAGTATTCAGAAAATAGAAGCAGTGCTCTCAGTTTGGCGGCATCAAAGAATAGAGCATATATTAATGATAAAATTCAAGATTATGGCTACTTCCAAGGAAGCTACAGGGAGCAATCCTTACACAGTAAAAGTTATAACACTTGTTATCTTGGACTCGAGTACCATTATCCTGTCTAGAGATCAACTCTGCTGGATGAAGACAATTTTCAACGTTTTCCCCTCAGCGCTAGTTTGGATCTGAGTACTTGGTTTGGTGTTAATAGTGGTGCGATACATGTTGGATAGCCAGAGACTCCTCTAAGTGCTTGAGGCACTATGGATTGCGATTCTCCTAAGTGATGGCCTTCTCGTGTGGTGTTAGTTATCCGTGTCACAGACATCTTTATTATCATGATTTCTATATGTGATTCCTCTGTATGACTGGCAAATCCTAAAAAGAAACAGAGTTCTTTACTTTCCGTGCATTAAGATTTATCGTTTCAATTCTAGTCTGCAGAAACCCGTCATTGTTAATCTAGGTTAGTCGTGCTTTCTTGTATGCATTTCATTTGATTGGCTTAGATTAACCCTAAGGAGTGTTTATTTTCTTTACAATGTGTTTGAATGCATGTGTGTATTAATAGTAGTACTATTAATATCAATGTTATTATTAGTATCATTATTATAATTATAATTATTATTATTATTATTATTTCAAAAGTATAGTTGCCAAATAAAATTGGGGATTTAGAATAATGTTGTCATTATGTATTTGATTAAAAGAAAATCGTTGTGATTATATATTATGGTTAATGAAATTTAATTTAGATTGACATCGGTTTTAATATGGTTTCTTCATTTTGTTAAGATAATGGGTTAAGGATTAGGTATATAATTATTGTAATGGAAATTTGATTTAAAGGTATTAGATAATTAGTTAGTGTGAATTGAAATTGTATGAAATGGTCAAAGTGTAAGTTGTCAAGGGTTCATTTCCAGAGGCCAAGGTTGTTGTGTTTCAACTTCATGTAATGTGTTGATAAGTGTCCTGAGTTATTGAAGTCGTGTCGCCTTTTGTCATGTATAAGGAATTTGGTTATGGTGTTGTGAGAGAATGTAAATATTCTAAATGCATCATGATGTGTAGAAAGGCTCTTCATGAATGTTGTGATTTATTTGTTTGTTTGGGATGTTGTGTTGGATTAGACAATGGGGAGACGTCGGTATTCATGAAAAAGTATTTTTCTTATGAGTTACTTCATTGGAAGCCATGAAAAATGTATTAAGAGTATGTCCTTGTAATTGAGATGATATGCAAGAAGGTGAATGCCTTGCATTATTACATATATATGTTCATATCAGAATAACGGTTATGCAAGATGGTTAATGCCTTGCATGGTTCATGTATCATCGTCGTCATGATGATGTTTTCTATGTTTGTTGAGTAGGGTCTTCTAGATGCAGGTAGGGGAGTGGCTCTCAATGGGGGCCAGAGCCCAAAAGTGGCGTCCAGGACAACCCATGTGGGAGTTTGATAATTCAGTGATAACCTAAATAATGAATTAGGGGGTTGGGTAGTTAATCACACATAAATAAAGATAAGTGGATGCCTCACTCATGGCTCAAGTGCTTGTTTAGGCTTGAGATGAGATGAGAAGGCCTGGAATGGCAAGATCGACTACCTTGTCCTCATGAAAGGTATGTTGATTCCGCATGAGCGTTGTATGGGGGCCGGGAGTCGGGAGAGGCTACCAGGACAACCCAAGATAAGGGGGCCGGGGCCTAGGAAGGCTTACCAGGACAACCCATGACAAGCCATGTGATGACACTTCTCCCTACTGCAGCCTAGCATTCCCTAGTTGTACTCTCCCCATTCGTTATGTGTTGCCTCTGGTAGTTGTATTGTGTTGTGTTGTTACTATCATGTGTTGTATTGGCGTTTGGTCGTCCTTTGTTCTTGTTTATCTTTTGTCTGCCTGACTGTTATTGTTTGGGACCTCATGTTAACTCCTAGCTCGGGGGGTGGACCTCAGGGTTCCACATGGTCGGGTGGAAGAGCTATTTTATCCATTGGTTACTCTTGTCGAAGTTCATGTGCAGAAAAGATTTACCCCAGTTTTCAGACAATTGTACTTGTACTAGTTGATGAAGATGTATGTGTATAACCTTGTACCAGATTTGTGAAACAGATCAATCATAATGTATGTGATTCTGATGTAGTCTGAAAATGGCAATGTAATGATGTCATGATGTACTTATGAGTAAGGAAAGCATTTCAGTTATGTATGTAGATTGTATTACATTATTTGTCGACATGCAATGAATATGAATCAGTTATTCAATTATGCATTGGATTTAGGTCAGTTACTGATGAATGTTAAATTATGTTAGTTGGTTTGTAAAGTAATGCAGCCTTGTATCCTTAGAGAATATGTCATAGTTAGTTATGTTAACATTATTTGTTATCTTAAACATTTAAAAAAAAATGTTCCTGTTTCATGTAGCATAAATGTGTATTTCTTTGAGGTGTACAAGGTGGGCGTTACAGGAATTTCACAATTCATTGTAAAAGAAAGTAACATACTTCATCATTGATATTTGCTTAGCAAAAGCATATTTAGTTCATTGAAAATTAAAATCTTTTTTTAAAGCTAAAAGTGTTTTGTACTTGGAGAAGCACCAATGTCTTGTTCTTGCACTTGATAAAGTTTAAGAAGCCCGATATTTATGTGCACAATGGCTCGATCTCACACCCAATCTAGTTGGATCTAATTCCTCTTAAACAACGGTGTATCCCCTTCTTGAGGAATTCTCCACAGTTGAACCCAGACGTTAGTAGCATTTGGACCCTAAGCCTCATCATCTAAGGAAATTTGTGCAACTTTAATTCCTTCTATTTCTATGGGCAAGTGTAATTTTATCACCTATTTTTGATGGCATGTGTAATTTATTGCCAAGTAAATTTGCGCAACTATAATCCTTTCTATTTCTATATTTCTATGATATACTCTTCTTAGTTAAATTTTATTCACAAGATTAAAAAAATTGCATGCAACTTTCCATTATCTTTTACTACATACCTCTGCAATACAAGAGAGCAGTGAATTATATCTAAACCAATTTCCTCCTTTTGGTCACTAATCTTGCCTTATGTTTTTCAATGCTTCCATTAGACTTGAACTTAGTTTTATACACCCACTTATTTTTAACTACATTCTTTCCCTTGCATAATTCCACCAATTCCCATCTCATATTCTTTATCAAAGAGTCATTTATTTTGCATAGCTTGTTCCAATTCATATTTTCCCTTATCCTCATGATAAGTTTGAGGATCATTAGTCTTTATTATTGTGGTCATTAGGGTATAATTAACTTGTTGATTTCTTTGATAAATTTCTTGAGGACTCTTGGTCTTATGAGAATGGCTAGATTCTTCAATTGTATTGGAAGTTGACTTTGAACTTTTGTTGGTTTCAAAAGTACTATAGGATATGCCATTATTTGTGATCACTCGTGGGATAGGATTTAGAGAGAATTTTATCATATTCTTGAACCCTTGTTTAAAATTTACATCCCTAAGGATTTCAAGGTTTGGGATAGGAACACTTATTTTGTAATGGGTACACTAAGATAGCATGTAGATAAAAGTAATTAGTTGTTCCTTAATAATTGCACATTGAATGTTGAAATTTATCGAGAACATACAATTTTGTTGCTGGTGAATGGTTGTTGTCCATCCATCATTTGAACATTGAAGGAATGTAGTGATATGTGTTTTTTCCCTTCATTAGAAAAGAAATGGAGTAAAGTAAATATGTTGACATGTATGCAAGTACATTTGATTTTGAATAGTAGTGGGTAAAAGTAGGTATACAAGTAAAGTTATTTTTTGTTTCAATCAATTATTCGCAAGTGATAGTGCCCTTAATGTGCAATGGGTATGCCAATATAGCATGTAGATAAAAGTAATTAGTGGTAGAAGACATGAAGTGAGAGTAAAAGTTCAAAGTTATATCACACTTTGGGCCAACTTATAAGCATAAATGAATTTAAGTATTTTCAACTAAAAATCAATTTTGGTGAGACTTATATTCTATCTAGATTCATTTTGGATAAATTAGATCTAGGCCACATCTTTTCCAATTAGAACCATCGACTAAAAACATATGTGGCATCACTTTGGGGCTCATTTACCAAAAAATAAAATTATTTGAAAAAATGATGTTCTAACAACTCACATTCATGCAAACAATCATTTTAAAAGAATCTAAAAATACCTTTTTATAGATCCATAAGTCTACTTTTTAAAAATATAATTTTTTAAACATTTCAATTAGTGTATATTTTATGTTTTATTTCTACTAAATGTAGGTCATCAACACCAAAATATGGTGTTGATTGTCCTCTAAAAAAAGTAAGTTTATAAAAAAAATTGAAAAAAAAATATGATGCACTAGAAGAAAGATTCCTTGTCAAGGTGATATAATTTTTTTCCTATTTTGGATAAATAATCAAGATAAAAGTTGACGTTCCATCAAAATAGTTGTGTTTTCATTACACGTAACTTCCAATATATATATATATATATCAAATTGGGGAAAAATTAATCCATGCACTAAAGTTTTGAGTTATAAATACATAAAAAAAAATATAGAAGTAAAAAAAATGAAATTTACTATATAAAGTGTGATGTCCCATTCAACCTTATTTTTCAGCATTTTATCAGCAACTAAAATATAGTGTCAATTTTATAAAATAATACATTTAAATAATTTTTAATTTTTTTAAAAAATTACAAGCATAAAATACACTAAAAAATATGCATTTCATTAGTTTACATCATTTTAAAATTCAAAGATATACGTCACTTTGTAGTGATTCAAGTTAAAAAGTTAGATCAGTGTTGGTCGTTTCCTTTATGAAAGTGTGACACAACTTTAAAATTTCACCCAAGAGCTCATTATAGATAAAATTGAGAAAGCAAAATGGCAAACTAAGCAAGGGAAGAAGAATTAGAAGAGTTGCATGCAAGTAAATTTGTTTTTTTTCAATCAATTATTTACAAGTGATAATGCCCTTAATGTCCTCTTCTTGTTTCCCAAGCATGTTGAGCCCATCTAGTTGAAATGGTATGCCTAGGTATAGAATTGACAAGACTTGCCATTCATTAGGACTATTTTATTACATTGCATGTCCCCAGTCAAAAGGAGTTTCATCATTAGTGTATGTCAATGGATCTAGAGATATATAGTGAAAATTCCATGGATGGTAGTCATTTGAAATTATTTCCCAATGGGATGTAATATATTTCTCTAATGAACCAATATCATTGTCAATATTTCTAAATGACTGGTATAGAAGCAATTTACTCAAACATAATTATTGAAAACATCGACCATTTGCTACTAGGATGGTGATGAAATGAGGGAAGACTTGAACAATAGCTAGTGTTAAGTGTTCTTTCCATTTGTTGGACTTCTGAGATGTTGCAAATGTCCATTTTTTAGCCACTTCAATAAACAACATTGTTTTCAATTGTATTGGTCATGCCATGTATGAATCAATGAATCTTGAAGACGATATGTTGCTATTGTCATAGATAGATACACTTTAGTGTGCAATGGGTACACTAAATGTTAGAAAATGAAGGGCAACAACTACTTCAAGTGGAAATCTGATTCAATATGTTAATGATCTTAAACAGTGTAATATCAATAGAGATTGCATTCATAAATCAAATCAACATAGGAAAAAACACCATAGAAGAATGATAACGTGGAGAAAACCGTTTTGGATAAAAAAAACTCCACCAAGAAAAGAGGCTCAAGTTGTATTATCTTTGAAAATCTAAACTACATAATACATGCACTTCCTCTGTCTCCACCCTTCAATCTAGCAGCACCTGTGTACCTGTAAACCTGTCATACTACAACACTACATGGCAATGGATTTATAGAAGTGTTCTCACACCAACCTAGGCATCCACTTTCTCTCTTTAGAGAATCTCCAACATACAAATATTAAATGCCTCCTTACAAGCTCATAACACATGTCCAAAATTAGCCATGTAAAGTTGGGCGCCTAAGGCCAAAAATGGTCTCTTACAACATCTTATGATGCTTCATAACCATCATATATTCCACCAAAAAGCATCTTACCAAGATGGGCACCTAGGGCTAAACATAACATATTAAAACTATTAATTACCTGTCATAAGCTATCATAGTGTCATGGAATCTTATGACAACTTGTAATTGTCATAGATTCTCTTACAACATCTCACCAACTTTATGACAACATGTCATACATACTAAAATTAAAAGATTCCTCCAAGGTGTTGCCTACCCTCATTTACTCATGATTTTTACAATTTCCAACTGTAAATGTCATTCCATAATTACCTCTGGTAACTCTAGAACTTACTTGTGCAGTAACTCCGTAATTACCATGGTAGTAAATAATTCTTACCCCTACCAGTGAAACATGTACATCCTTATGGGTAATTACAAATAATAAATTGGAATAATATAATATTGGGATTTACAAGGTTAATGGCACCTTATCCCGATATTCTCCCACTTGACATTATACATTGTATATCAACCCATAGGAAATCAAATGAAAATAATCAAGCACTAGAAGCAAGGCCCATGGCCTCTCTGAATGAAATAAATTTCTCTATACTCACAGGTTTGGTCAATGAATCTTCAACATTCTCTTGAGTGTCTATCTTCTTCATCTCAATCTGTCCACTCACAATCAATTCTCGAACAAAATGATACTGAACATCAGCATGCTTAGTTCGAGCATGATACATAGGATTCTTGGCCAAACAGATAGCACTCTAGCTATCACAACCAATCTGAATGTTCCTAAAGTCAAGGAAAACAAGCAAGATGAAAAACATAAACAAAATACATAAAACACACAAGTTTATACCTTGCAATCTTCCTCCTCCTTGATAAGGTAGAGATAGTGCACCCTTACTCTCTAGCTTCACCCATGGCTTCCAATGTGAAATGCTCTCAAACTACAACACAAATCACTACAAGCCTAGCTCAAAAATGGAGAGATGAAAGAGATTTTGGCATAATAGCAATACTCAAAGATTGCATGATGAAATAGCTTAGGAGAGGTTGTATTTATAGACATTTTGGAGAGGGATTTGATCCAATGGTTGAAATTAAATGTAGAGATCAATGGATGAGGATGAATGCAAGATGGAGGGCTTAGATTTGATCAAAAAAATTAGATGGATGAGATTAAATGTGAATTTTTAATTCACATTGGGAAGGGGTTTGCATTAATGAAGTTAGATGAGAGGGATTAGAAGTGAATTTTTAATTCACATGGGGAAGAGCTCCATTAAATGAAGATTAGGACAAATTAGGTGTTATAAGAGCTCATTAATGAAATTTAGGACAAATGTGAATTAAAAAAATTGCCTTATGTGGAATAAAGACTAATTTTTATTTGTGAAGTGTGGGGATGAGTGTTAAATGGGGTTTGACCAAACTAATCAAGAGGATTAGATTAATTAATATGGCTAGAGGAAACTAGTAGATGGATTAATTAGGGGTTAAAATTAATTAAATAAGGGTTTATTTAATTAATTTTAGGCCTAGGGGTCATGTAGGCTAGGGTAGCTAATTAAATAATAGGTATTTAATCAACTAGGTTAGGGGTAGGCTAATTAGTAGGCTGAATTAATCAAATAAACATAATTTATTTAATTAATTGAGTTTAGTGAGATGGAGAAATTAATCAAATAAATATTTGCATATTTATTTAATTAATTAGGCTAATGTTAGTAAGTGTAACTATTGAATTAATTAAATTAATTCTATTTTAGGGATTAAATGATGAAGAAAAAGGGGGAATGGATGAAATAATTAATTAAATAAAAATTTAATTAATGAATTAGAGGAGAAATTAACGATATGGGTGATGCCGAAGGTTGGTTAGATGGGTAAGACATTTTTAGGTGTCTACATTTACCCCTCTTTGACATGGCATCGTGACCTAGCAGGGATATGGCATCAAGTCAAAGAATTTGCCCCAGTTGTTGGGAAGGAACGGAATGGATGAGGGATGCCCCCTCGAAAGGTCAGGTGATTTTTTTTTTTTTTGGGTGGGCTCTTGAAAGGAGGAAATGTTGATGAAAAATGGATAGGGGATGGAAAAACAAGTTGATAGGAAGAGAAACAGGTGAAAAAGGCTAATATTTGCACCCTGGGGAGGAAAAAGTGTGTTGGGAGATGACATGGCCTTCTATAAATAGAAAAAGTGGGCCCAAAGTGCCACATTTGCACTCATTGAGCCACTTGGACGAGAGGAGAGAAGAAGAGATGAAATGGCGAACCACCTTTCCCACATTATGAGCATCTATGGAGCGCGTGCATACGTACATGAAATCACCGCTGGCTGGTGACCAGGTATGTGGACTAACTTTTACTTTGTGAATTTTTTAATTTCAGGTATTTATGACATCAGGAAATGGGTAGCTTATGGTTCTAGCGCCATTGGAGACCCGTTTGGTGCCATCGATGGCCAGAATGGTGCCATCCTCTGGAATGGCGCCATCGGCCAAGGGGAAAATTAGGTAGATTTGGTGCCAAAACCTAAATTTTTGGCACCATCATGGGGTTTGACACTATCCGTGTAGGGGTTTTTCGCTGAAATGGTGCTATTTAGGGAAACTGTGGCACCAAACTCTGGTTTGGCACCATGCATCTGACATCTAGGTTTTAGTGCCAAATGAGAGCACAGTGGCACCATCCTTTGGAATGGTGCCATACCTAGGTTTTGTGGTTCCATCCATTGGAATGGCACCTAGGGTTTGGCAAGTGAAATGGGTTTTTAGGGTGAAGCACTGGACTGGCGCCATAAGCTGAAGAATCAGCACCATTCTCTTGAATGGTGCCATATAGGTAAGGAATGGCACCATCCTCTAGAATGGCACCATACCTAGCAGGATTGGTGCTATCTCAGGGATTGGCACCAAAATTGATTTTGGCACCAAAAGGGGAAAAATTAGTGCTATATCACTGATTTGTAAAAATACCAAGTTTTTTGACTCACATTTTGCAGATGCAGGTTGATGAGGGGATTGTGGCTTCGCAAGAGCAGTGTATTCCTACAGTTATGCAGCTAGTAGATGGTTTCGACCTAGCTACACTAGCTAGGTTAGGGAGGTTGGGGCTACAGACAGTGGCCGAGATGCCCATTATTCGGGCACATAGGGCCATGATGACAACCCTAGTAGAGCGATGGCAGAGCGAGACATGCTTCTTCCTCCTTCCCATAGGTGAGATTACAATCACCTTGGAGGATTTTTATCGCATTTTAAGATTACCCATTACCGGAGCACGGGTGACTTATGACACTAGTAGAGGATGAGCAACCCTTGATAGGGCTTTTGCCTTTGGTCATCCAGTGTTGACATAGGATCAATGACAAATGAGTTATGGGCAAACATTGGCAGTGGGAGCAGATGAGTTCACATTGGTTCTTTATGTAGTGATTGGGGGTCTGGTGATGCCAGATCGATGTGCGCAGGGCTTTCTTATGGGCTGGGGAGAGGTGATCGAGAAGATGGTGTTGGATGAGATGATGTACACATGGGGACCATGCATGCTGTGACAACTATACCATGAGATGCACACCATTGTGTATCTATATGATTCGGCTTTGTCAGCTGGGGTCACACTACTGCATGTGTGGGCCTTTGAGCACATTGGGATCACGAGGCCACATGGAGCATATTTTTGGAGACAGTTTGAGGCATATGTTTTCCTATATAGGTAGCCTCTCTAGTACTCCTATGTTGGACAATTACGATACTGGTGTTGCATCTTTGATGACTTGGTTTGTGTTACATGGAGGCCATATATCAGAGTAGAGGTGTGGCCTAATGAGAACATTCACCTGCCTTACGCATTTCAGCCACGCTACCTAATGGGCCGAGGGGACCATACGATAGACATGTATCTCCCCTCTCGAGTGATGATACAATTTAGATTATGCCTGGACCTTCCACAGGTGATGGCGCTCCTTGCTAGGACAACTCAAGATGTTAGATGACTTTACAGGTTTACAACCCCAACAGTGGGATTAGGGGAGCAGGTTGGTAGACACAGGGACTACTACTTATGATCAATGATGGGCGATATGGAGGCTGATCCATTTGACAGTTCCAGCTATGGAGCCTGACATGACGATAGAGGAGGGAGAGGATGATGAGGTGGAGGAGGAGATGGTGTTGGAGGAGGTAGAGGTAGATGAGGATGACACCATTAGGATGCTAGTTGTAGCAACAACAGAGCAATATCTGGTTGGTAGGGGATAGGGGCGAGGTAGCAGGTACCTATGTAGCAGGCATAGGTTGGGCAGTAGCAGGTGAGGCTGAGACAGCAAGCTGCACATTAGAGACAGCAACAGTAGGTACTTGTACGATAGGCATAGGGAGGGTAGAGTGAATAGATGCCACCACCCCAAGCACCATTATAGCAGTAGGGACAGAGGCAGGCACCTCCACAGCAGACACCCCAGCAGTAGGTGACACCACAGAATTAATAGCGTCATATTCCAGAGATTGCGATGACATTCACAAGGGTAGGGGTTGGAGAGGCAGGGACATTAGGGACAAGGCCTGGGCCTATTCTGATTGGGTGTACTGGGCATTGGCGCACTCACGCTGATGATGACAAGGATGTGGATACCCTATGGGTACACGTCGCTAGCCTAGAGGACACTATGCAGAGACAGACGCAGGAGCTTGTGTAGTTATGAGGGATAGTCATTCTGCTAGATAGGAGTAGCAGAGCAGACAGTTAGATTAGTGCATTGTAGGCACAGTTAGCACAGGCGCAGGCACAAATGATTGCTGTCACAGCTGAGAGGGACCAAGAGAGGACACTACGGCAGGCAACCAAGGGGCAGGTGGCTAGCCAGTAGGTTGAGATTATATGGATGCAGGGTGTCATTACTAGTACCAATGCATCACAGATGTGGACTGATTATACAACAGCTCAAAGTCGTGCAGCATAGCTACAAAGTGAGCTTACAGAGGCACATGCGAGGGCAGAGTGTTATTACAGGGCCTATTATACTACAGTCCTTGAGGGTCATTGCGTGTCGAGCTATAGTTAGAGGAGTGGCTCTAGGATGTCTGGGTCATATAGGTCCAGGAGATCAGTACAGTTAGTTCAGCATCCCATGGCACCTCCAACAATGCCACCTTAGTAGCCACAATAGCCACCCCAGCGACAACCTGGGTCCCCTATCGATTATGCTAGATTCTGCTAGGGGATCATCAACCTAGGGTTGATGTTTTGTATGTACTGATGTATTTTGGCCCTTTGAGACATTTTGCATCATGACATTAAGTGATGTACATTTTGGGGGTGACGTACTTTATTTTTTATGATGTTATGGATGCTTATGTTATGATGATGTATGCATTATGACGGATATTTATGATGGTTTATGATTGCGTCATTTATGATATGTTGATTTTATGGATTATGGGTATGTATGGATACTTATGATGATGTTTTTTATGCATTATAGATATTTATGATGTGATGTGATGAATATTTATGTGATGATTAATGATATGTTATGGATGCATTTATGGATTACCTAGATGGATTGATTGTTATAGATGTTATTTGATTATGGATGCATTTATGGTATGTGATGATATAAATGGGATATATGCTCAAATTAATAAACATGTATTATGCATGGTTAAAAATGAAATAGATTTGTAATGGTTTAAATGGATTATGATGTGGATTATATGCTCAAATTAATAAACATATAATATGAATGCAAATGGAATGAATGAAATATATGCTCAAATTAATAAACATATATTATGCATGGTTAAAAATGAAATAGATTTGTAATGGTTTAAATGGATTATGATGTGGATTATATGCTCAAATTAATAAACATATAATATGAACACAAATAGAATGAATGAAATATATGCTCAAATTAATAAACATATATTATGCATGGTTAATGATAAATGAATGACAAAAAATGTAAGGATTAATGAAATGGTTTGATAATGCACTGATTAATGATGTGATAATGATAATGTAATGATAAAATGATAAGCGATAATGCAAATGGACATGTGATTACTGAAGTGATAATGGATAAATGTAATGAAATGGTCAAGTGATAATGAGATGGGAAATGGGATGGGTTGATGTTGTAGTTGAATGTCATGATACATTTGGTGTTCGTATAAACCCTGGGAGATGAGGTTAGGTGGTGATGATAAGTTTGGATAGGTTTGGGGATATGCTAGGTCACTAGAAACCACATTATTAGAAGGGGTTTTGTTGGGATGGGAAAAAATGTGTGGGGTGATTTGATTGGGATGATTGATTAGGAAAGGGGGGAATATGTTAGATGTGGGGGTTGTGTTAGGTTGAATGGATGGGGGGGAATCATTTTCAAATCCTAAGTCTAGATTTTTGTGTTTGGATGGGTGATGATTAGAAAGAGAGATGAATGAGCTAGGCAAAATACTTTCATTTCAGTTATTGAGAGAATTTCTAGGCTTATTATATCAAAATAGGATATTGTTCACCAAGGTATAAAAGGACCAAGGTGATGATTTATATCCATCTTTGCATGGACTAGACTTACAAGCAAAAGGTTGAATTCATGCATGCCCAAGGTAGTATAACCTTGCCTAGATAAGGGAAGGGGACTCATAACATAAGTTCATTTAGTACATAGAAGGTATGATTAACCTAATATGCAAGAGGGGGACACTATGCTAAAACTGACCCTATCTTCAAGATATGAATACTATTCTTGGAGTAATGAAATCAACCCAAAAACATAGCATACAGAAATAATGACCATGTCTGTTCTAGGTGTTTTTCCTCCACATACCATGATATAGTGAGATCAAGGTAGTTTTGGAAATGATTCCTAGAACAAGACAAAATATAAAAATCAATAATTAAAAGACCAACAAAATATACAAACAACCATTGTATCTCTTGCTAAGATAAGTGTTGATGATGGATTTTGCCCATTGTAGGAAAGATATATCTATTAAGGAAAGAATCAATTGGATGTCGTTGAATAAAATTTGAAAGGTGGGAAAAAGGATAGTCGTGTCATGTGTGATGATTATGGTTGGTTTGTTGATTGATGATTTTTGTGTAGGATGCGATGTTTTGAGGGTATGCTTAGCATGTGTATTTCTTGGTGAGTTTAGTAATTTCAGAAGATATGGACCATCCAAATGGGTTAGATGGGTGCATCTTATATACATGAGTACTAGATACTTCCTTCGTATTCTAGACTTCCTACATACCTTGTGTGCACGGGATTAAGGTATTTTAGGATGCGGGTGAGATGAATATGTAGTTCTGGTTTGACTTGATGATGTGGGAATGCTTTGGTATGGGTGTGATGATGATGTAAGATGATGTGTTGCATGAGATTATGATGTAGGATTGTTTTTGGTATTTTCGTACTTTTGTGATTTGTTTGGATTTTTGAATTTTGTATTATTTTTGGATTTTTTGGCTTTTCTAATGTTTTTGGATTTTTTTGGTTTTTCTAATGTTTTTGGGTTTTTTTGGATTTTCTAATGTTTTTGGGTTTTTTGGGTTTTTGAGCTGTACAAGGGAAGCATACAAGGATCCTCGTTCTGTGGATTAGCTTTGGGCGGGATAATGTGGGGTGGGTGATAGGATTTGATGTTTCATAATTCCAAGCCATGGGATGTGCATGATGTGGAATGTCGTGATAGGAAGAGGACTTATTAGATGGTAGAACTGGGCACTACCCATGGCGCCTAAAATAGGTTTTCACCATGGTACTTATCCAAGGCATCGTCGAAGTGATTTTCACCATTGGATGGATTTATTGCACTCAGTTTTTTCTTGATTTTTTTTTTTTTTTGTACTTTTTGATTTGGGATACTTTGATGCGTCATGCGTAGAACCTTTTCAAATGCAGGATGTTCATAGGTTCATCTAGAGGCTGCCCCTTAGGTGTTGCAAGCTGATATGCCCCTGACCCATAGTTGGCTGTAATAACATATGGTCCCAACCAATTAGGTTCAAACTTCCCTTTCTTGGTGCGCTCTTGTAGATTTTTTTGATTCTCCATAAGGACTAGGTTGCCTACCTCAAACTTGTGGTTCTTAATCTTCTTGTTATAGCTCATACGTAGGTGATTTTGGTAGGCCTGAAGGTGATTGAGAGCATCCAAGTATTTCTCATCCAATAATTCTAGTTCATTCAGCTGTGCAACTCAATACTCTTCCTCAGTGATTATATTCTGTAATGAAATCCTAAGTGACGGGAGCTCGACCTCAATAGGTAAGATAGCTTCAGAACCAAATAATAAGGAATATGGTGTGGCTCCTATAGGTATGTGGATGCTTGTGTAGTATGTCATGCCCACATTTCCCATGTGGTCATGACACACAACACATGTGTCATGTCCATATTTGACATGTGGTCATGACACAAACTATCAAAAATTTTTCCACGTGTCCCTAGAAACCCCCTCGCATGCATCTGTGTGCTCGGTGGCAATATGCATAAAGCGTAAACATGTCAGTTATATTCAGGGAAGTGCATCTACCTACGCAATCCCCTGCGTGATGGAAGCTAACTAGGGGGTTATGCGACATGATATGCACCACTTCTAGGGTTAGAACGGATTTAATTCAAACCCTAAGTTTCCTAGGCGAAAGAGATGATTTCAACTGAATCAAAATCAAACCTTAACTCTAATGCAATAAATAAAAAATGAATATAAAAAATGCATCCAATGGTATGATGGTCGCATGATAAAATGGAGTGGTAAAATGAAAGTCGTAAAAATGACATAAAATTAGAACCCTAAAATCTGGGAAAAATTTGACAGCATAACGCATTTTCAATAATTGAAATAAATATTTTAAAAGAAAACCTCATGAAGTAATTAATGCAAAAATTAAAATAATTAAATATTAGGATAATTTAAATAATTTTCCAAAGTCAAATAAATTTAACCACTCAAAATTTTAAAATTTGAATTAAAATAAATGACCAAAAATTAAAACTCAATACTTAAGTCCTTTAATAAATATAATCTCGATAATTACATTTATTAATTAACTCAAGTTAAAATAATTTAAAAGAGGATAAAATTAAAATGTCCCCTCTGGGATAAAATTGAATAAAATTAAATTCAATTCAATAAAAAGATTTCCCACCACATTAATTTAAAACACACTAGAAATTAAAATAAATGCCCCAAAATAAATAACTTACCAAGGGATAAAGCATCTGATCTAAAATAAGAACAACCCATTCCCACTAATTAAATTTCTACAAGGAATTAAAATCAAACCCCAAAATAATATTAAAACAACTAAAATGAAGCACAAAGAAAGTCAAATAATTCAAAAAGGCTTGAAAATCAAAAGTGGAGGGAACTTAGTTTCCCGTGCACATGGAAGGAAAAATAATGGAGTAAATAAAATAAAAACTCCTAATTTCCTACACAACCTCCAAGTGAGCCCTATCTCCATATTTTATTATTTGTTCTTTAAGAGAAGCCCTAAGCTTATTTTATTATTTTCTTATGGTAAAACCCTAACATCTCTATCTTATTCTTTTTCCTTTTCTCTCCATTTGTTTTGCCTCCATTTTATTTTTCTTTCAATGTTTCTCCATTTTTGTTGCAGGTTGAAGGTTTTCTTCTACAATGGCTTGGCAACCATGAAAGCACCTCGCAGAGGTATAATTTCATTGAATATACACAGTGGGGATTCATTCCCCCTCTTTTTTTGTTGTATATATATATATATAATTGTGGGTTAAAATCTGAAAGTGTTTAATCTTACTGATACACAGAAAAAGAGTATATATATATATAGTTAAGAGGCAAGAGAAACTGCAGGTTGAAGTGGTGACTGAGGGCCGAGGGAAGGTTTTAGGGCCGACGACCCACGTTCCATGTGATACCACCGCTGTTGTTTTAAGAGGGGCAAGAAATGGTCTAGGGTGGGGGAGGCAGTCCTCCCACCCACCCCCCACTACATAGTGGGATGTGGGTGGGGGGGTCATCCCCCCCACCATAGTATGCAAAGCTACAAGGGTTTGGGGGGCAGCGGCCAATCCATCGTCCCCCTTACTTCTCTTTTTTTTTTACACACAAAAATTAAACTTTAATAAGATCCCCAACGGATCTGCCAATATTTTCAGGAATTTTCTTTATATTGCACAATTAACATTTAATATTGTTTGGTATTTATTCTTTGTTTAAAACAATTTTATTCACTATATATATATTCTTTGTTTAAAACAGTTTTATATCTACTTGTGTGTGTGTGTGTGTGTGTGTGTGTATATATATATATACATATACATACAGATTTTTTTCAGTCCAACAATGGAGTAAGATATTAAAAACAGATATATATATACATTCAATATAAATATATGTATATAATGTACTATATACATATATATTATATCATATATGCACTTATAAACAATCTTCTAATAGGATGTAATAACCAGATATGCAAGTTTTTTTTAAAATACCCTTATATATCATTTTTCTCTTGAAATAAAGAACCAGATCTACTAAAATATAAATTTCTTTTTCTTTGATAAAAAATGACAATATTTACAAAAAAACATTTCTATTCAAACTTCAAAATCAAATATGAGAACAACAAAATAAATACCATGTATTTCCATTGCATATAACACAGTAGTGAATATTTTCTTTTCCACAAGGCATTCCACAAAAATCACAACAGCATCACATTTTTTTTTTGTGAAATAATATGACAGCAACTTATATTTTCTATAGCATTTCCCATAAACATATAATCATAACAGCATAAATTAATGACAGTTTTTTTTTGAATAAACAATATAAATTTCTTTTTCTTTGATAAAAAATGACAATATTTACAAAAAAAACATTTATATTCAAACTTCAAAATCAAATATGAGAACAACAAAATAAATACCATGTATTTCCATTGCATATAACACAGCAGCGAATATTTTCTTTTCCACAAGGCATTCCACAAAAATCACAACAGCATCACATTTTTTTTTGTGAAATAATATGACAGCAACTTATATTTTCTATAGCATTTCCCATAAACATATAATCATAACAGCATAAATTAATGACAGTTTTTTTTTGAATAAACAATAAGGATAGCTCACATTAGATTTCCTTATACAACCAACACAAGGAAAGGTAGTAATTTGACAAAATTTACAATGTGGCCTCTAAGGCCAAGGCTCCAAAACAACTAACTAAAAGTAGTGCCCAAACACCAAAAATGGACTTCAACAAGCTCCATTTTCCCCAACTGAAAACCTGCAATAAACATAAACACCAAGGGGAAACCAAGCCACTAAGAAATGCCCTCCTCCCTACTATAGACCCACTAGTGGGTCACCCCCGAGCTAGGGAGGTAGGGATCACACGGTTGCACACACGCACCACAATAAATGAAAATTTCCAAACACACAAAAGAATACTCCCAAAGATTTGCACAATACTAAACTCATGAAAATAAGTTTGAAAGGGGGTTAGGGGAGTGGACCCCTCAAATCAAGAGGTCACTCCAAGATCTCAAATCACCAAGTCTCAAGGCCTCAAGCCATAACCACATAATACATATCTCCAAATATCTCAAAAAACTATCATGACACTCTTGCCATAAAAAATGTTCTCAACACCATAGAAAAGCCCTCAAGGCTACAAGTAGCACAACAATAAGGAGGTGACCTCGAGGAGTTTCACTCTCCCCCACCCCATACAAGTTGAGCCTTACCTCCAAATGGAGGTGCTCTCACCAAACTCCCAACCCACACAAAAAGAAAACAACCATCAACATAAAATCACAAACACAACATAAATGAAATATACAAGGGAAAATGGCCATAGCCATGGAGCTTACCTTCAAAAGCCCTAAAAATGGAAGCACGTTTGGTGAAGAGCTCCAAGATTCTCCAAGTCTCCCAATCTCTAAATTTCTTTAACTTCAAAAGGAACTCCAAGAATTAAAAAAAAATTCAAAATGCAAGAACCCCACACTCCTCTTCAAGAGGAGATAATATAGGCCCTCCAATTTGGCCTTGAGGAATGAGAAGGTGACACTTGTCACCTTCTCCTTACTCATCCCATGCCACTTGCAAGGGAGAAGGAGTGTGTCCAATTCCATCCTATCCCTCACCTTATCCACTTGTGCTCTCACACATGTGTGAGAGACCAAGTGGTGAGGTGGTAATTCCCTTCAAGCCTTCATGAGGATAAGGGATGCCATATGGCATCCTCTTATTCTCCAAGTGAGCCATCTCCCTCCAAGATGCTCTCACATGTGTGTGAGAGTCTTGGAGGGAGATCCCACACACTTGGGAGTCTTGAAGACCTCCCAAGTCTTCTTGGTGAAGGAATCCCCAAACTTTGGGAAGGGAGATGGGTCTTTCCCAAACCATGACTCATCTCCCACCCTTAGCCATTTCAAAATTCGTCACTTTGAGTAAACCCTAGTTTAGAGTGACCAAAAGTGAGTTACCCTAAGGTTTAATTAGTCAAATTTGACCCTAGGCCCAAGGGTAACCACCTAGGGTAAGTTTTGGGACACTAAGGTACACCTATGGAGTCATAAATTCACTTTAAATGGCCCATAAATGAAAAAAATACCGAGTGGTGTAAAACAATATAAATATACAACACATGATGTAAATCAACTAAGAAAAGGGGTCACTAGGCCAAAATAAATAAATTAAATATGCACGTAAGCAACATCCAATCACACGTGATCCTCATCCCTCTTGGGAATAACATATGTGTGAACACTACCTCCAATTTCCCATGGCCTGGGAATATAATCCTACACAACTAGATCAAGTGTCAATCACATCATGGATAATCATAGCTAAAACAACTGAAATTAAATTCATGTCTTGCATACATCATTAATCATTTACAACATAATTTAATATTAAAGTTGCATCTTCTATCTAATGTCTCATAATCATCATCAAATACTATATCCACATAATGAACTTGAAATCACCTCAATAATCATCATCAACTATACTCATATATCTAACATCATCATAACATCAAAATATGATCAAACCAAATCACCACATGTCTAATCAATGTCAAACCAAAAGTTGGGAGCTATAATCTAATCTGTATAATGGAAATAATAGTCTCCCAAAATCTGATAATGTCACCAACTATAATGTAAAATGATAAAAAATAAGGAAAATAATCAGCCTCACATGGTAGGTACATAGAGGGGGGTTGAGTTGAAGGTGCCAATCACAGCTAGCTTCATTAACCATCTTCTTCAAAATGTGTAAGATAGTTTTATTAGAAGCATTAGCTTAACCATTACCTTGTGGGTAATAGGGTGTGGAAAAGTGATGTTGGATATGGAACTTTTTGCACAAGGTGCAGACTTCTTGGTTTTTAAATAGTTTTCTATTATTTGTGATGATGGAATGGGGGATGCCATAGCGGCATATTATGTAATGGAGAATGAATTTAGCAATTTGGATGTCTGTGGTGAAAGTGAGTGGAATGGCTTCGACCCACTTAGTGAAGTACTCGGTGGGGGTGATGATGAACTTGTGGCCATTAGATGATGGTGGATGAATCTTACCTATGAGGTCGAGTCCCCACTGTGAAAAAGGATAAGGAGTTGTTATTGGCTGCAGCTCCTGTGATGGTGCATGGATGAGATCCCCGTGTTGCTGACATGGCAAACATTTCTTCACAAATTGGTAAGCATCTCGTTCCATGGTCGGCCAATAGTACCTTGTCCTCATAATTTTATTTGCTAAGGCAAGTCCACTAGAGTGTGCCCCACAAATGCCCTCCTACACCTCTTGTAAGGCCACCTCAGCCTCCCTAGAGTCGAGACATCATAAAAGAGTACCATCAAGACTTCTTTTATAGAAGGTGTCTCCTATGAGGGTAAAGTGGGAGGCTCAAAAGATGAAGCTTTTGCGTTGTGCAGATGATAGGTTTGGTGGAATGATGTTGTTGTGAAGATACATTTAAGTCTCTTGATACCATGGAGATAAGGGACCAACAATGTCGCAAACTAGCTCTGACTGCAAAACATCATAAGCTAGAATAGGGAGCTCTTCGATCAGGAACTCACACTTCTTGCTATCTTTCTTCATATCAACCAAGGATCCTATTGTGGGCATGGCATCTGCTGCTTTGTTGTTCAATCTTGGATTTTTCTCAAAATGGATATCATGGAAATAATCTTTAAAATCATCGACCATTTTTTTGTAGGCTAGGAGTTTTTCATCCTTTGTCTTGTACTCATTGTTCACTTGTCAGATGACTAACTGGGAGTCTCCATAAACTATCAGCTTCTCAATTTTCCATTGTATTGCCATGTGGAGTCCTGTGATCAGAGCCTCGTACTCTGCTACATTATTCATGCATGGAAATGTGATCTTATAGAATTTTGGGATGGTATCTCCTTGAGGGGTAACAAAAAAGATGCCTGCCCCTGAGCCACAATGCGTGTAGGACCCATCAAAATACATTTTCCATGTTTCTGTTGTTGGTGCTATTGTTAATATGGATTCATTTGGAAATTCTGCAAGCAGTGGATGTTATGTCAGAATTGGTGCATCAGCGAGATGATCAACAATTACTTGTCCTTTGATGGCTTTCCTTTTTGTATATTCAATGTCAAACTTGCTCAAGATCATAACCCATTTAGCCATTCATCCTGTAAGAGTTGCTTTAGTCATAGATATTTCAGTGGATCAATATTGGCAATGATCTCAGTCTTATGATTGAGCATGTAGTGTCTTAATTTTTGTGAAGTGAAGAGAACAACAAGACATGCTCATTCAATTGGAGTATAGTTCAACTCATAGGTCACCAAGGTGTGGCTGATATAGTATTTAGCTCTTTCTTTTCCCTGTTCATCGTGTTGTGCTAATAAGGCCCCTATAGGTGTTTCTATTATTGAAATGTACAAAAGGAGGGGTACCCCTTGCTTTGGTGGAATAAGAACAGGTAGGTTGGCAAGGTATACTTTCAACTATTCAAAGGTGTTCTAACATTGATTATCCCATACAAAAGATGTATTCTTGTGGAGAAGATGTTGAAATGATTGGCACTTGTTGGCAAGCTATGCTATAAAGCGGTGGATTGATTGTAGTTTTCCTTGTAGGCTTCAAAGTTGCCTGAGTGTCTTGGGTGGAGGCATCTCCCCTATAGACTTGACCTTGGTGAGATCAACTTCAATTCCTGTTCTCGACACAATGTATCCTAGGAGCTTTCTGGAAGTGACCCTGAAGGCATATTTCTTTAAATTCAGCTGCACATTGTACTGCTCTAGTCTGTCAAAAATCTTAGCCAACACATTTAAGTGCTCTTGTCTAATTTTGGATTTTCCCAATAGATCATCAACATAGCCTTCCATTATACTGTGGAAGAGATCATGGAAGATGACGGTCATTGCCCTCTGATATGTAGCTCTTGCATTTTTCAGCCCAAAAGGCATCACAACCCAACAGTATGTCCCCCATGGACATAAAGGATCTCTTATGTTGAACTTCTTCATTTATCTTGATTTGATTGTACCCTGAAAAACCATCCATCAAGGATAACATCTCGTGATTGGTAGTAAGATCTATTATGATGTCGATGTTAGGTAGTGGAAAGTCATCCTTAGGGAAAGCTTTATTGAGGTCTATAAAATCAGTGTAGCAATGAATGCCCCCAGTGACTTCGGCTACTAGTATAGTATTGGATACCCATTCAAGATAGTCTATAGGGCAGATGAATCCCACATCTAAGAGTTTCTTGAGTTCCTGGCATGTCAGCATATGTCCATGCGAAGTTATGGCTTCTCTGTTTGAAAAAGGATAATAAATTCTCCTGTTCCTTTGTTGTAAGGGACTTTGCTCTAAATGTGATTTTCAGTGTCTCTTCTATTCCAAGATTCATCTCATGGGATGATTCGTCTAGGATTGGCAATCTCTCTTGATACAGCTCAGATACTTCGGGGAGGTCCATCCTCTCATCTCCTAGCACCTCATGGAGGTTTTCACTAGGTGATACATCCTCTATTTTTATTTTTTCTTCATCTGAAAGTGCCACAAAGTGGTTTTCACTAGGGGATGATATTTTTATATTCATACTTTTGTGACTAAGAGTTTGGGCTGTCTCCCCGAAGTATGCAGATGTGTTTAGCTCCATGATATAACTGGCTCTATGATCTCCAAGGGGAAAGTTATCTCTAACCCCCATCATTTTAGCTATTGCTTCATCATTTTGTGCGATATCAAGGATGGAAGGTCCTTGTTGGTCCCAATCTATGAGTTGGGGGTAAACAACAGGTAGGTCATTGGAGGTGGATGGGATGGTGGTTAAGGTGTAGATGGTGCATATGGATGATTGAAAGAATTCAATAAAGTCACTAAAAGAGTCTTGATGGTCTTCTTCATTGTTGTTGTCGACTACAAGGAAGGCCTTAGCTACCCCACTTAAGATACATTTGTCATTAGCGAGGGTAGACTCTTGTTTCCCATACCCTAGCCCATGAAGATGTAGATTTCTTGTTGCTTGGATGGGCTCTACAATTCCTTGTTCATGAAGACCTATGCTACCTTGCTCTTTGTAGCCCATACACTTGACAATTTCAAGACCCTTCCCATAGTCTCGGTTGGGATAGTAGGAGCATCTTGATCTGCTTCTTCTTCTTCTTTGTATAACCACAAAGATATATCTTTGAGAACATCTTGGTCAAGGAGGTGTTTCTTCTCAAAGGTAGGTGATGGCTTGCACTTGATGATCACCATAGAGACTTCCTCTTCCCCAGGAGCACCAAATGTCTTAGGAGATGGTAATAGTCCTACACAAAATGTGTCATGTAGGTCGTACTCTCCACATCCCATATCACTTAACTTGATCTTGACCTCGGGAGGAGGGGTTGTTTGTGATGTAGTCGCGATGTTGGAGAGATCGATGTATGAGGTGGTTGATGTGGGATTGATCTATGAGGTGGATCTTTTGGTAGCATTATTGTAAGGGTAGAAAGTGTGACCATGTCCTTCAAAGAAACTACAATATTGGAAAGGACGAGGATCAGCATATATGGTAACTTCCGTGTCGTTATGGGGGAACTTCAAGCATTGATGGAAGGTGGACAGGACGACTTGCATGACATGAATCCATGGTCAACCGAGAAGAATATTGTAAGGGAGGTCAAGATCAAGTACTTGACATTTGGTTTCCAAGATCTTCTGTCCTACTTGGATAGGAAGCTTGATGGTGCCTTTGAACAATCTCTTAGTGTCATCGTATCCTTTAATGGTTATACATTCACTAGCATCCAAAACCACATCGGAGTATCCCAAATGTTTTAATAATTTTAGAGTGCAAAGATTTAGGCCGGAACCACCATCTATTAAGACTCTTTTAATGATATGCTTATGGATTAGGACTTCAATGTGTAAGGCTTTGTTGTGGGTGGTATTAGATGCGGGTAGTTCCTTTTCGAAAAATATGAGGTGATGAGGTGAAGCGATATGGCCTACCATGGCTAGGAATAGGTCAACAGTCAAATTGGTAGGGACTTGTGTCTCCATTAAGGCTTTGTCGAGGACTTCCTTATGGAGGGGAGATGTGTAGAGCAACTCAAGAATGGAGATTTGTGCAGGGGTTTTTTTGAGGTGGTCCAAGAGGTTGGACTTGTGAGAAAAAGGTGGATTGGTAGGTGCAGATGTGGAGGGTTGATCATTGGTGGGAGCCCCACAGATAGAAATAAGGCTGTGACAAGTAGTAATGACACAATTTGAGGTCTTGGCTCTAATAGTGATAGTGTTGATGTGGTTGGAAGAATCTTCTTTTCATCTCACAATGGAGTCAAAAGAAGATGGAGGTGGTACGACATTGTATGTTTGATTGGAAGAGGATGATTTTCCTTTATTATGGTTGGGAAGAGGATTCTTATATGCTCCTAAGTTAGCATTTGATGATTGTTTTGGTGGTTCATCGATGGTTATGCGGTGCGGTCATGGTAGGAGGGTTCATAGAATGAACTGTTCGGACCGTACAGCAAGAGTAAACACAATGGAAACAACTCAAAGATATGAAACAAACACATATTTGGTCATTCATTATATAATAGAATTCAAATGCAATCTGGCCGGCTCAAAGGCCTGCTTACAGAATATTAGAATATGTACAAGATATAGCGTTGAAGTCCCCTCGCAAAGGAGCCCAAACTATCTATCTTCTAAATCATGAGAATTATGCTAGCTAATTTCCTAGGGATCTATTACATCCTTATATATCATCTCTGGTACAAAAGATTCCTCCGTGTCAGCAAAGGAAGGTCACAAACTCCAATGAAGAGCTGTAACGTGTGTACATGGATAGGTTGGACCTAATCATGTAGAACACCTCCGCAAATGAATGAAATGATGTGTGGATCTCAGGGAAGGTCGGCCATGAACTAAAGATCATTGACTAATGTGTCGTTAAGCTCCACAAGTCAAGGAATGCTCCACAAGAGACTGTCAAGATGCTCTGTTCTGAGAAAACAACTAATCTTTTGATAGTGATAACTTTCCGATACTTAATCTAAATGCTCAAGATTCTGGATATGATGTAGATGAATGAATCTAGATGCTAAGTCCAGCTCTGTAAGATGTGAAATACAATTGCAGTAGAATGCAGACCAAAATGTAGAAACTACTTTTGACTGAACTACTTGAACTAAACTGGAAAATGAAAGGAAACAAACTGAACTGCAAACAACTGAAATGCAAATGTTTTTGGTTGATGCAAGATTGCTCTTAAACCACAGATGCTCTTGCATCATTATGTCACCTCTATCAATAAGATATTGTATGCAATGTTTTAACCTCATGTAGTTAGATGTCTTTTGCCCTTTCATGCGATGGTATTCACAATAGGCGTTCTCATCGAACCAAGAGAGTTTAAATTGATTTTCATCATAGGGTCTAATAGGGGGTAGGGTGATTAAGTTTGCCTTCACAAGGTTGTTCAAAACATTTTCAATGGGTTCTCCTAAGGGTGTGAATTTTCTCTTAGGGTTATTATTTTGTCTCGATGGTCCTTTGGGAACATTAACGTTATTAGATGTGGATGTGCTTGATGGGGTTAGATTTTGTACATTTTGGATGGATTTCACATCGGTGACACCGTTGTTAAGGGTATTCTTGTTCTTTCCCCAAAAGCGGGGTTTGTCGTTTGATGGAGTGTTGTTGTTCGTGTTGTTGTTGTTGTTGGTTTTATTGTCGTTATTGTAGAGTTTTATGGAGCCTTTAGTGATGAGGGCTCTTTCAATGATGGTTCCTTTGTCAATAACCTCCTCAAAGGTTGATACACATTGTATTTATAAATGGAACCCCATTTCTTGGTTAAGGTTGGCCACAAACATAGTGACAAATTGTTTCTTAGGAATAAGCCAAGGGAGTTTTCTCTCTAAGCCTCTCCATCTTTGCAAAATTGTGGTGAAGGATTCTCCACTCTTTTCTTTCATGTTGCATAGGTCGGTCATTGATATTTCATGCTCAAAGTTGTAGGAGAAATGGTTCACAAATTTCTCCACAAGCTCATGGAATGTCTTAATGTCGGAAGAAGATGAGCAAACCATTCAATGGCTTAACCACTGAGGCTCCTAGGAAATAGTCTCATCAAATAGGTATCATCATATGAGACCTCTAAGAAATATATATATAACTACCTAAGGTGTTCCCTATGGTCTCCCTTTCCTTTGTATTTATCAAATTTAGGTGTTTCAATTTTTTTGGGAAAAGGAGTCATGTGTAATGTTCTACCAAACAGATATGGGCAAATATCCTCAAAAGAATATTGCTTTCTTTTGTTTCCATGTTGTATGTCATCAACCTTTTGGATCAATGTTTGGACAATGCTAGATAAATCTTGTGGTGGCGGTGGTTGTGGAACGTAGGTTTGTTGATTTTGTATTAGTTGTTGGAGGAAAGTCATAATTTGATTTTGGGGTGGATTGTGGTGTTGTGAGATTTGGTTTTGGGCAATTTGGTTTTGAAGAGTGAGGTGTTGTTGGTATGTGAGGAGTTGTTGTAGAACATGTGGTGGGATTTGTTGATTTTGGTTGGGGTTTTGTTGTATGGTTTGGACGAAAGATGTGACGAGTGCTTGGGAGATTGGATTTTGTATATACGTGAAATTGGATGATGGGTTGTTACATGGGTTAGTGTTAGGGATGTTGGATGTGTTGTGGGGTGGTTGTGAGAATAAGTGGGTTATGAAAGCTATGGTGTTGGGGTCAAGTTGGGGAGCACTTATGGAGGTGCTTGCATGTGTGGTGTTTTTGGGGATGTTTAGGGTGATTTGTGGTGTAGATGTGGTGATGGTGGATCTAGATATGGTTGAGATACTTGGTGTAGTCAATGTATTGGTAGGAATCGTGGATGTGGTGATATTCGAGGCTTGGGATACATTAGAGACATTATGAGATGTGGATGGTTGAGATGATGTAGTGACATTAGGTATGGTGGCTCCATTTTGAAGGAGAAATTCAAGATATCTATTAGGATCAGATTTTAGGACTCTATCAAGTATATCCATGGAATTGGCATCTTGCATGAAATCTAGGACATCTTGGTCTACTTGGTTGGTGTTGGTTGGTGGCACTTGTGGTTGGATGGTAAAAGGATTTATCATAGCATTGGCATCAAATGATGGTAGTTGTTGGATTGTAGGGATGTTGTTTTGGTCGGTTGGAGGCATCCCCATGTCGAAATTGATTCTAAAAGGATCCATTTCCTTGTTCTTCTTAGCTTGGGATCTTGTCACGGGCATGCAATGATTTTTGAGTATGGATTTGGTTGGATGAATGAAGGTTGCAACCTTAGAGAGTAGATTTTAAAGTATTGGACCCAAGGATAGGTGGTGATGAAAATTTGGTGAAGAGAAATAAAGATTTAGCCTTAAGAGACTAAAATCTCAAAATTCTAAATCTAAGGATAGTGGTAGGTTTTTAGCTCTAGAGAATAAATCTCAAAAGTTTCAAACCTAACGATGATTAATGATAAAGGTATGGGGATGGATAGAAAACCTTAGAGGTTAGGACCTCAAGAATTGATTTTCAAAAATTTTGAACCAAAGGAGATAGTGGGAGTGGGTGAAGCAATATGAATGATTTTAGGTGAAAGTGAAAGGGGTGATGATGTGATTAAGATAGTTCTAAGATGGTTTGGATAATAATCAACCAAGACCTTAGATGATTTGGACAAATCAATTTTGGATGATAATCGACTAGGGAAAACCTTAGGTTATTTGGATGAATAAAGATTTTGATGATGTTTGGATAAGATGTTCAAATCAAAGGTGAGTTTAAGTAAATCTAGCTCTTTGGATTATGAAAAGGATATCTCTCTTTAATCAAGGTAGACTTATGACCTTAGGTAAAAATAAAAGGATTATTTTACTTGAAGGTAGACTAATGACCAACAAGCAAAATGGGATGGGATGGTGAGATCTAGATTTAACTCTTGCACAAAATTGATTTGGCATATGGTTAAATGGATGTTAATTAATGCTTGGATTTTTAGATTATTTTGATTTTGTATTTGATGGATAGAATTTGGATAGGGTTGGAAAATGTTGGATTTGGAATGAATTTTGGAATGGATGAAGTGAAGGTCCAAAAAGTGAAAATTAAAATGCAAAGTTAGGTTGGATTATATGGAGATGGAAAAAAGGGATTATGGTTAAGCTTAGTGATTAATGAGATGAAGGGTCTAATAGCCATAATGATTTTTCTCTAAGGTCAAAATGGAGATAAATGGATGAATTTTGGGTAAAATGGTTATGGGTGATGGTCAAAGGTTGATCAGGATTTGATAGATTTTGACAAGATAGATACATATTATGACTGGGCAAGACTCAAGGATTCCAAAGCAAATTATCAGACACGTGTGCAACTTAGTTTCCAGATGGCACCAAATTCTAGGGATAAGGCATCAAAACATAGGGTAATGGCGCTAGGGATTTGACAGATGGCATCAAAACATTGAATTATAGTGCCAGGGGAAATGGCACCACAGGGGAATTTTTAGGCCAAAGTGTGACAGTGTTTTGGATTTTACTTAGGCTTTTGACAAATTTTTGATGTTTTGGCTCAACTTTAGGATTTTGGTCTCAAATTGTTTAGATTTTTGAAGGTCAAATGATTGATTTGAAGGTGTCAAATGTTTCAATGGTTCAATGATCTAGGTGGCTTCGAATAATGTCAATGATAGTTTCTTGGCAAGCAATACAAACACTCCAAACAAGAGAATACAATGGCCAAAGGTTTGATGGGAAGTACACGCATTATGTGTATATTCAAATGCCCCTCAAGGCCAAATTTCCATGGGTATAAGCACAATCAAAAATACTTGAAGACAATGCTTAATCTACCTAAGGTCAATGGTGGATGGAAACTTGTCAACCCACACTTGGAATCTCCGTCGACTCAAATGTCATCACACCTAGAACGGGTGTGTACATTCTTTCATCTTTACAAGAGAGGATAGGTAGGGGACTCCTAGAATGGAAGGATAACCCAATCATCCTCTCCCTAAGAAGGTACACATAGCTTATGCTAAGCCAGGGATTTCTATCTCATCTCAAGGGAGCCTTATGGTGAGTAATCTTGGGGGCAAAACCTTCTATGCCCTTGCATTGAACAAGAAACCAAGCGGTTAAAAAGGGTAGGCTTCTAACCAAAGGTGTTTAGTGGGGGATATTCGGGGGACTGACATGTTACGAGCATCCAACAAGCTACTTAAAGCTTTAACCAGTCCTACTAGGAGTCTCATATACACAAGGTACACATCTGTTCAAACTAGCACTGTACGATAAGCGCTAATATCGGTTAGACTTGGCTTTTGCCTCATCCTTTTTTTATATAGCAGACTGAATGAAAGTACCTCTTAGGGTCATCCCTTAGGATGAGTACCTCTTTTCCCACCAAGGTAGGCCCTTTTCTACAAATGAAAAAAAGAATAGAATAATTTCTCTTCACCCAAGATCCTTATGAAGGCAAGGGGAGAGGATACTTTTATTCTACCCTTTGGGATCTACTTAACACATATGTGCAAGTGCACCAACCATGCCAAACAAATCTAAGTTCTTTTTATGCACCAAAATGAAGTGCTCCTAAATTTGAGCAAACAAGGTTTATTTTAAGTACACCAAATCAAAATGTTTTCTACGCTAAACACCCAAGTTTGTTTTAGTGCACCAAAGTAAATGTTTCTAAGCTAACAAAAATCCTGCAAGGAAATGTTAGTAGTTTTGATTTTGTTCTTTGACAAGCATTCTCTTTCCCTACAAAACCCTGCTAGCTTCCTGCACTGACCCCAAAGTCAGTCCCAAAAATAGTGCCAAAACAGATAGTAATGGTGCCATAAATCAAATAAATGGTGCTAAAATTTGAGACAATGGCATCAAAAAACTAACAGATAATGTTTAGACTGATAAAAGGAGCAGATTTTAAGTTGGCGCCACAAATAAACCGAATGGTGCCAATCTTACAGATAGTGCTAAAATCTACCAAAATGGCACCAAAATTTTGAGAAATGGCATCAAAGTGTATTTATACCTGTGTTTACCTTGTTCACTAAACTTGATAGCACCAAACTATGTATGGATAGCACCAAAACGATGCAGTGTTCTAAAACCTACGCAAAAAGCTTATTAGTCTTAAAAATACCAACTTAAAACAAGTTAGGAGTCTTCCCCTTGCCAAGCAACACTCAAAAAACTAGGTTATAGATGAGAAACAAGTGCAATGCAAGCTAAAATATACTAGGGTTAGACGAAAAAATATTATATTCTCCCTTAGAAAAAATTTGCCATTATGCCTCTTTGTTGTTGTGTTAGTCTGATAAAAATAGAGAAGAAAGAAACCTAAAATCTTGCCAAAAGCTTATAAAAAGCCTCAAAAAAAACCACTAAGCCAAAAGAGTTAGTCAAATATCACAGACAAATAGCACCAAAACAATAGGGAATGGCGCCACAAATCAGGAAAATGGCACCACTACGCGACCCGATGACGCCAAACAAAGGGATTTTAACGCTAAACCCTGCAAAACATGTCTTTTTCACAAAAACTCAAATAAACTTAGTTAGCTTGGAGCCATGGGGTCCCACTGAGTGTGCCAAATGAAGTCAAGGAAAACAAGCAAGATGAAAAACATAAAAAAAAGACATAAAATGCACAAGTTTATACCTTGCATTCTTCCTCCTCCTTGATAAGGTAAAGAGAGTCCACCCTTACTCTCTAGCTTCACCCATGGCTTCCAATGTGAAATGCTCTCAAACTACAACACAAATTACTACAAGCCTAGCTCAAATATGGAGAGATGAAAGAGATTTTGGCATAATAACAATACTCAAGGATTGCATGATGAAATGGCTTAGGAGAGGTTGTATTTATAGGCATTTTGGAGGGGGATTTGATCCAATGGTTGAAATTAAATGTAGAGATCAATGGATGAGGATGGAGGGCTTAGATTTGATCAAAAAGATTGGATGGATGAGATTAAATGTGAATTTTTAGTTCACATTGGGAAGGGTTTGCATTAATGAAGTTAGATGAGAGGGATTAGAAGTGAATTTTTAATTCACATGGGGAAGAGCTCCATTAAATGAAGACTAGGACAAATTAGGTGTTGTAAGAGCTCATTAATGAAATTTAGGACAAATGTGAATAAAAAACTTGCCTTATGTGGAATAAAGACTAATTTTTTATTTGTGAAGTGTGGGGATGAGTGTTAAATGGGGTTTGACCAAACTAATCAAGAAGATTAGTTTAATTAATATGGCTGGAGGAAATTACTAGATGGATTAATTAGGGGTTAAAATTAATTAAATAAGGGTTTATTTAATTAATTTTAGGTCTAGGGGTCATGTAGGCTAGGGTAGCTAATTAAATAATAGGTATGTAATCAACTAGGTTAGGGGTAGGCTAATTAGTAGGCTGAATTAATCAAATAAACATAATTTATTTAATTAATCAGGTTTACTGAGATGGGAAAATTAATCAAATAAATATTTGCATATTTATTTAATTAATTAGGCTAATGTTAGTAAGTGTAACTATTGAATTAATTAAATTAATTCAATTTCAGGGATTAAATGATGAAGAAAAAGGGGGAATGGATGAAATAATTAATTAAATAAAAATTTAATTAATTAATTAGAGGAGAAATTAATTATATGGGCGATGTCAAAGGTTGGTTAGATGGTTAAGACATTTTTAGGTGGCTACAGTTCCTGCAATCAAATCCAATACATGTACATAGTCTCGTCAACCAAATTGCTTCCTTGGAGACATGGGTAGCAACCATATACTCTGCTTCAGTGGTGGACAAAGAAACTGTGGGCTACCTTTTACTCATCCAACTCACTGCTCCTGTAAATAAACACATAGCCACTAGTGGACCTTTGATTATCCACATCACATGCACATTCTGCATCAACAAATCCATGTATGTCCAAAGTTTTATCAACACTATTAGTACAAAAATAAACCAAACAATAATTAGGAGTACCTGCAAGATGTCTAAGCACCCTCTTCGCATAATTCCAATGTTGTCTACTAGGGTTAGACATAAATCTGCTCAAAACTCCCACTACTTGGGCAATATCTAGCCTAGTGCAAACCATTACATACATCAAACTACCTATGAAACTAGCATATGGCACATTAGACATATCGTTAAAATCATCCTTAGTCTTTAGACACATATCTAACGAAATATTAGTACCAATGGGTAAAGGAACTCAAACTGGGTTATAGTCCTGTATACTAAATCTCTGTAAAGTGGTATTCACATACTTACTCTGAGACAACCAAAGATTTCAGTTACCTCTGTCCCTCTTTATCTCCATACCCAAAATATACCTGGCTGCTCCAAGATCCTTCATATTGAATGCACCTGAAAGTTGGGCTTTCAGTTCATTGATCATACCCTTAGTATTGCTGAAAAATAACATGTTATCAACATACAATGCAATGACCAGTATAGAATCATTAATATAATAAATGTAAAAACAGTGATCTTCCTTGCTTCAAGCAAAACCCAATTTCAATAAAAATGAGTCAAACTTTTGGTACCACATTCTGGGGGATTGTTTCAAACCATAAAGAGACCTCTTTAACCTGCAAACCCAATGTTCTTTCCCTTTTACCTCAAAACATGTAGGTTGTTGCATATAAATTTCTTCCTCAAGATCTCCATGCAAGAATGCAGTCTTAACATCCATTTGCTCTATTTCCCAATCAAAAGCTCCAACAATGGATAAAATAAATCTAATAGAATTCAATTCATCAACAAGAAAGAAAATTTCACAAAAATCAACTCCCTCTCTGGGAGTAGCCCTTGGCAACTAGTCTAGCCTTATACTTCTCCAATGACCCGTCTGCTCCAAACTTCTTCTTGAAGACCCACTTGCAACCTATGGATTTTCTTCTTTTGGGCAAATGAACAAGATCCTAGGTGTTACAAGAGTCTAAAGCCATCATCTCCTCCTGCAAGGCTAACTGGCAAGACTCATTATCATCTGCATGAATAGCTTCCCTATAGGATCTAGGCTCGTCATCATTACTCAATAAAGAAAATACACAACAAAAATCTGGTGGGCTATACCTATCAACTGGGTTTTGTTGTCTTGTAGATCTCCTCAAGGGTGGAGTAAGAGACTCTACTTGTTCTTTTGGATGATCATCTGCACCAACTTCTTCTATAACAACATATTCTTCCTCATCAAAACTACTCGAATCTTCTTCTTCTTGTTCTTTTTGAGGTGCATCTTCCTGCTCTAAGTCAAAGTGCACTCTCTTCACCTTTTCTTTCTCTTTTGGCTGCTTAGGTTCATAACCATCTCTAAGTTCCCTGAAATAACATGATCTCTAGAATAGATAACCTTTTGGGTTAATGGATTCCAAAGCTTATAACCTTTTAAATTACCACCATATCCAATGAAAGTACACTTTTCATCTTTTGGATCCAACTTAGATCGCTTTTCCTTAGGCACATGAACAAAAGCCTCATAGCTAAAAACCCTTAAATGTGAAACAAAATGTTTCTTACCTATCCACACTTCATAAGGTGTCGAATTAAGAGCTTTACAAGGAGATTTGTTAATCAAGTAGCAAGCAGTACACATAGCCTCTACCCAAAAGCATTTATCCAACTGTGAATCACTCAACATACTTCTGGCTCTTTCCATGATTGTTCGGTTCATCCTTTCTACAACACCATTCTGCTATGGTATATACGTGTTGATGCGTTTATTAGTCACAACAACAAGAAATAAAAGTTCACACAACAAACCTTTATTATTTTTAAAGATACGATAAATCTAGGATGAATTTATGATCCCATGTCTCCGTGGATCAAGTCTTGATCGTCTAACGTTACTCAGAGTTTGATGTGCAATGTTGTTTTCTAGTTTGGGGGCCTTACGTACAATTATATAAAGTTTTGTATTCCTTTAATTATCTGTATCTGTTCTGTTGGTTTTTCTTCTGAATCAGCATTAGGGTTTGCCACTTCTAATGCACAGGCAGATTCAGCCAACTAATACAGGAGGTTGTGTGAGCTGCCTCCCCGTCACTTCTGGTTCTGCCGCACCAAGGGGGGTATCCCTATAACTCAAGATGTAACCTTGACTAGCTCAAAGATAGAAAGATTTAACTTGACAACAACAGGCAGAATACTCTCATGTATGGACCAAGATCTGTATGATAGATCACAAGGTTGGCAACATTCTTGGACATGATGTCTGGTTGGGTATGAGAGCATGCAGGGGGTTCCTAATCCTACTCCTACAACTAACAGGTGGAAGTATGAGATGGTTTGAAATGGTGTTTGGATGCAAACCTGGACCTGGTGTATAACCTCAACACAGAGCTAGATTGGTGCCTATCCAGGGCTTGGAGTCGGTAGACTACACCTGTGAATGATCAGCATGAATAGCTAAAACTGGATTTCAGGGGGATACACATGATATCTGCCTTACAGATATCTCCCAATACAGAGTGTTAAGCTGTCGATACTTATGGCATCCCTATTGCAGGAAGAAAGATACATGCAAAACTGGAGACAGAATCAGCATAACACATGCAAACATAGCATTATTCATATAAGATTAACCATGAAATCAGTGGATTCATTCCAAAACGTACAACAGGAGATACATAAACTCACAAGTTTTGCTGCACAGAGCAACCAAAACTAGTTGTATCTTATTACAGAGCCAAAATGTCCAGTTTTCAACAACCTGAAAAATGGTAACACAGTATGCTTATAACAGCCAGAAAGTGTACCTCTAGCATTAATTACATGGTTGACCAAAAATCCTGCCAGATACACAATATCAGAAAAATGGTGCTCAACGCATTACCAGATTGGCGCCCAAACATGAATGCAGCAGGTAGGGGAGGAGACAGGAAGAAACCTCGAGCCCTGCGCCACTGTCCGTTGATGTACACCTTCAATCGGGTACCAGATCCGTCCATACCTCTGCAACCTTCGCCATTAATGGCGCACCAACCCGCGGCCTTGGGAAATGCAGAATACTGTGCATCGCAACCGTTTCCCACCAAGATACATCATCATGATATTTGAAAATATGCAGGATATCAATTATCCCACATGCACCCCGCGGTGACCTTTTCAACACTTTATATACTAGGTCGCGAGCATATATGATGTCGGTGCTTTTGCTCCCGACGACACTAGTATAAGCCTTCATCATCATCCTCCAACAACATGATATCCTGTTGCTTGAAATATCACCCTGACGTAAGAATGACGTCAGCATCATCAGGATGATAAAACAACGAACATGAAGTGATACAACAACATCAGGATGATATTGACTAAGATCATCCTGACGTTCAAAATATGATGACCACGATGAATATCGGGTCACACTTAGAACTTTACAGCAACATCATCAGGATGATCTTAACCAAGATCACCCGATGTTAAAATATCACCCCAGCGAAAGATCATGCTGACAGAAAATATGATGACCCTCGTAAGCAACATCAAGGTGATGTCTGGAAACATGATGATGATGACCTCCTCCAAAGAAAATATGATGCTGATGTTAAAACATGCTGAGGAGGCCCAAAGACTTAGAACTTTTTGGATTTTTTTGGGAAGGTGCCTGCATGAAAATTGCTAAAATAACCGACAGTGAATTCAGGCACCAACATGTTCTACATAAAATCTTCACAATTCTATTAAATCTTACACTAACAAACATAGATTTAAGCAAATATGTGTCAATCTAATCCTAATTCATAGTAATTCACTCAACTTTATCCTCTATTTTGGCCGATTATGAAGATATCTCTAGATTTGATTAGTTCTTCTGAAACTACCTCCAATTTCAATCAATCTTTACTTTTACACCTCAAATTTACTCAAATATTGTGCTAGTAAGCTTATATTTCAATATAATTTGCCATTTTTGCATGGATATTCATTTGCAATATGCAATATACTTAAATATGCTATGGATATGCAATTATTTATACTGGTTCAACATATTTTCTCTCTATCTGCTTATTATTTATCATTATTTATAGTTCGTTATGATTATTATGAAATGTTAAAGTAGGGTTTAGAAATTGTAAATCCTAAAATTTCTTAACTTTGATCAATGATCCACACACATACTTTGATACTTTCATGAAAAAGAGAGAAACCAAACCATGTTTTGCCAGTAATATCCACAACTACATGTAGTCAGTACAAATCTTCAGAGGAAAAGATGATAACAATATGTAAGTAAAGTTAATGCACTTCAGTTTGAATGCAACAATCCACCATTACATATCAGAAATCAATCAAAGACTACATAAGATTTATGATTAAGAAGAATCTATTGCTCCATTTTCATTCAATGTGCTTTAGAATAAGTGTATATACATGTGATCCTAAGAAAGAATCTTGGGAAGCCACACAAGTTGCAAAAATATAAAGACTTAGTGCTTACAAGTTTAACAATTCAATCTCCTTTTACAAATGAGGATCAATATCCTTTTATAGAGCAAGGATATGATCAGCTACAATGATCCAATGGTTAGGATCCATACAAAATAATCAACGATTTAGATTGCCTTTGACCAAGTCAACAAACAACACTAGTGGCACGTGTTGCTAGCTGGCAACTATTAGTAAGAAACGATTGGCAAGGAATACCCTTTAGCATCTTTGCAGTGACATCCACTTGCATATCTTACTTAGACATATCAGATCCCTCTGTGATGACCACACCAGTATCTAACTTCTTATAAAATTCATATGCATGTACTACAGTGCCTATTTAGGATTTGTTACTCACTTGGACTTTTAGCCTTGCATACTCTAATGTCTTTACTTTCTCATCCAGGGATACTACCTTAGTTGTCCCGCTATCTACTTCCTTACCATATGTCCTTACCTTGACACTTAACTCTGTCATCTCATCCATGACATCCTCTTAAAAGTGTTGTGTAGGATCCTTTGAAACTGCACTAAATCTATCCTTGAATATCCGTATGGATTCCTGTTCATCTGGTGCCTTGGTTTCCACCATAGAATCACCAAGAAATTCTTCCAAGACCTTCATCTCATCCAACAACATGTCATGGATATTTGTACTCAAGTCCCCTACTTTGGTCATGCATGTCCTTAACACATCAACTTCAAACTAGAGCTCTTGTATCCATGTACTTACCTTCAGTAATGTCTGGATAGTCACAATTTGTTCTTCAAAAGATTCTAATCTTCCATCTTCTTTAGCTCCTTTAGCCTATATAAGGCATAGTCGCCCTAATTTAGTCTTTGTCTAGATGCTCTTTTTAAGGATTCAATTTCCTCCTTTAAAGCAACCAATGTGCTCTAGGTGGACAATGATGTCCTTATTGTTTTCTTCCCTACCTTCATGAATTGCATGAACCATTTGTTCATGACTTGTGTCTGATACTTTCAAGCATCGAGACCAATTATTTGTTCCTCACTGACCAATGTTAAGGCAATGGGCCTTTCTGCTTGCTGCATTGTAGATGCCAATCCTGTGGGCTTTACCAGTCCTTTAATGAATGTTTGAATTTGAGCATTTTGCTCCTTCAATTCTTTATTTTTAGTCTTCAGCTTCTTCATTCTAACTACCAAGGCTTTAGTGCTCTCTTTGAGCCCTTGGATGTCTTGATCGATAGTAGAATATCCAAGATCAACAGTGGTGACCTGGAATTCATTTGCACTTATCTCTCCCTTGTTCTTGTCAACAATAGGAAAAGCTAATTGTGTTGTTCTCTTCCCTGTGGTGGCATCCCTCCTTATTGTGGATACAGCCCTAGCTTTGCATTTGGGCTTAACATTATATGATGTAAATAATTATTTGAAATCAAAAGTAGTAAGCTCATGAATTGGAGGCTCTATCTCTAATGATATCCATGATAGTTGTAATGTCCTCCCAACAATTTACTAAAATAAATACAATTAAATAATTAAACTAAAGAAATAATTAATAAAATGAGGTAAATAATGAAAATAAACTTACACTATATTTTTAATTTCTTAAATGCTTCAGATAAAATAATGACGATTTTTTTCTTGCTAAAATCTGATCAATAGGTACATTGTAAATTAACAAATATTTCAATAACCATTTGAAGTCTTAGTAAAGAAAATTTTAATAAACAATGCATTTAAGAATTTTTCTATAACCTATATCACGTCGCTGATAACACAATATGAATTATTCACCATAATAATAAACAAAGTTACATTAAAAAAATACTTATTTTATCCCAACTATCTAAATGATTGGAAATATTTCCAAAATGCATATATATATATATATATATATATATAGAGAGAGAGAGAGAGAGAGAGAGAGAGAGTACAAATTACAACTTATTTTTTTTTTAAGGCAAAAGGTGCATAGCACCTATAATATATTATATTAAAAAAGTATTACAAAGTTATTACAATAAGCCCATGCATGGAGATTATTGGGCAAGATGAGCATGAACACAACCCTAAACAAAAAACTAGTCATCTAATGACCAAATAAACCCATACTGCCTTCTTACCAATACAAAACAAAGAAGGAGCTAGAACAAAAAGATGATAATACTACATTCATCTACCAAAGCCTTACAGAAGTATACAGTATATTTACAGATTATATGCAACTAGACAACAAAAAACTATACGTATACTAAAAACCAAATCTAGTTTATAGCATTCAAGTCTTCAAAAAGAAAACCCTGATGAGCAAGTTCAGTTGGAGCTTCATTGTCAGCAACAAGAGGTGGTGGAGGAGGTTGGAAATGCACTAGAAAATACAGTGCCTAGAAAACATCTCTGGTTGCATCCTCTAATTCGTTACCCAATTCTCCAACATGGCAGTGAAGACTATTTTGAATTGACATAATACAATTATTCTGAAGCCCATGAAGAAAAGAGCTATACACATAATGCATTGCAGGGCTACGGTTGAGATCCTTATGCATAAACAGGCCTCCAATAGGTGTTGTTCCCTTATGGAGGTCATAGTTTTCCAATTCTTCATTGAGATTTTCAATAGAAAAATAGAGCCCTTGAACAAAAATAATTCCCAGATTCCTTACTAGGTCTGTATTTTGAAGTAGGTCCATCGAATTTGAAATAAAATGAGACACCAACTAAGAGGGATAAATGGTCCTGGGGAAACGTAACATCTCACTGTCATAGACAACCACTAAAGCATTTTCCACTTCATCATTGTAAACTTTGAAGACCTCCACCAACAAATTCGATTGAAGAAGACCTTGCAAGGGATTTTCCCATTTCTGCACTGGAAAATAGATTCTTTTGTTCCTCTGAATCGATCCCATCGTCAAATATAACACCCTTCTTAGCTTGAATGAAAGAGATAATTGTGAGGAGTCTTGAAAGATAATTGTAGAGAGCCTAAAGCAAATTCTTGAATGACAAGAAAGAATATTATATAATCCTTTAAAGAGAGTGTCACGCAAGAGGTAAATGCAAGATAATTATCAAATTCTTTGGAAATCAGAACCAATGCAAACATCATCACCAACTATTAATGAAGAGAGTACAAAATGTACTAAAAAATATCCATCTGCACATGATCACCAGGGTCGACTGAATGTAACAATAATTAGATGTATATCACAAAGTCTGCTAAAATTAGAACCTGCCAAAAACAAAACAAACGTTACATAAAATAACTGTCTCTAAAGATAGAGACACAACGCCACTTTCTCCACTGCCAATCATCTCTAACAAATCCTGCCATATTTCAAAATCCTTTCACCAAAGCATTTGAATAGAAGCACGTCTTCGCTGATACCAAACAAATGATCCTTTATTGCCTCTATATCCAAGGTTTTATTATCCAAATTACATTCCAATGCCAAATTTGCCACAAAGGTAGAAATAAAAAGCATGTGGAAATTATGCCACTCATGATTGCATCTCTTTCTCCATGATGTCATTAATCTTAGGGAAACCGCTAAGCTAATCACCACCAAGATTAATAAAGTCTAAATCCAATTCAAATGCTAAATTGGCTAAACCATCTGCTAATGAATTTCCCTCTCTATAGCAATGAGAGATCTGAAATTTTTTAAAAGTCTCCAGAAGAACCCAAGCCTCTTGTAAAAGATAATGAAGCTTCCAATTCGTAACAAAATTCCTCTTCAACCCATTTATTATATTCAATGAATCCCCTTCTATATGAATCTCTTTAATTTGCAACCTATTTGCCAATTTTAGGCCTTCCACTAAAGCTAGTATTTCCACCTGATTATTAGTCATATCTGGAAGCCTTTTAGAGAAGGCCTCAATAACTTCTCCCCTTTTATTTTTTAGAACAACTTAAATTCTATTAAACTGTTGCTCATTGTTTTCTTGAACAACAATAAACATAATTATGATATAGAAATAAGTTTAAATGTATTTATACATATATTCATTTATTACCTAACATCAATTAAATAATTAAACTAAGAAATAATTAATAAAATGAGGTAATTAATGAAAATAAACTTACACTATATTTTGAATTTCTTAAATGCTTTGGATAAAACAATGATTATGAAGTTTTGCCTGCTAAAATATGATCAATAGGTATATTGTAAATTAACAAATATTTCAATAACATTTGACATCTTAGTAAGGAAAATTTTAATAAACAATGTATTTAAACATCACATTGGATCCAAACCCTGCCTGATTTGATTGCTCAATTTGAGCATCATGTGTCTCTATCTCCTTATCCTTATCCTTTTGGCCTGGAGGGATCTCTGTATCTTCTTGTTGCTGGCCCATATCTTGATCTCCACCTTTATCTTCATGGATCTCTTTTTGTTCAGGTGGTTAATGATCTACATGTGATGTATCAATTTGCTCATCTTGACCCATTGCACTCTCAGGATCGCCTTCCACTTGTTCCTTTGGTTGATTCTGATGTTGATCATTCTGATGAGGCTCTTCTTCAATTTGCTTTTGAGCATCCTCATCAGTCCCATTGTCTTCTTGAACCTGTTGTCCAAAGGCAGGTTCATGCTGCTCAAGCTTTTCCATATCCATCTGGATATCCTGCTGTGTATTTTTGGTCTAGACATCCACATCCATCTAGATATCTTCCTCCTAGACTTGGTTGTCCTTAACAACTTCTTTTTCATCATCACCAGCCCCAGGTTGATATGTCAAATCTATTACTTGTGGACTGGTGATAGTGTCTAAAAGGACATCCAGATGCCCTGTTTGTACTTCTACTTCAGGAGACTTAGGTTTTTCAACTTCCATGCTATCATGTCCTTCCTGAGTAACTATATCCTTAGATATAGGCTTTGTATGCCTCAACAAGCTCTCTATGAGATGGGCACTCACATCCCTAATAACTTCATCATTAGTCAAATTGATGGTGTGACTTAGTGGCAAAGGCCAATTGGCCTCATTTTCTAATGTCTCAATACTGGCCTCCTTGGCCAATTCACTTTTCACCTTCATCATCTTTTCTGTTGGCACATTATGTTGTAATTATTTTCCCACATGCAGAGTAGGATCCTAATACTCTGGAGTTTGCAGACTAGCTGACCTAGAAGTAGACCCTCTCATTACTGGGCCTTGATGTCTCTTCTGTTTGGGGATATTTATTCCCTTCAATACATCATCATGACTCCTATTCACCTCCACATCCATATGTTCTTCTTCTTCTTCTTCTATTTCTACAGCCTTGGGCATGGATATAGGAATTAAACATTGCCTGGGGTTGATCCCTAGGATGTGGTGGTATTGTTACAATATAGACTCCTATAGTAAATTCTTCTGCAACTCTAGATGAGCTTGGTTTTTTCAACTTGGCCTCCATGAGTTGCCTTTTATGTACAAGGAAATCATCAAAATCTAGTTCTTCCCTCTCTTTCATCTTCCTCTTCTTGTCAAAGGTGATGACAACTCCCTTGGTTTTCAACTCATTGATCTTTCTATTAAGCCAATTCTTGGTTATCTACATCACTTTTGCTGAGATAACCTCAATAGATGTTTCATCTTCCTTAGTCCAATCGGGGGGATCTAATGCTTCATGGTATACTTTCTTCACCTCATACACGGCGTCTAGAATATCTTTATCATCCACTTCAAGATTTAAGGAGATACCTCCAGATATCCAAGAGTTTTCATTTGATTAAGGGTTAGTCTTTGATACCCCATTTTCCTTACATTATACCTATCATCATAGTCTACTTAGTTATCCTCTAGATGAGTGACATGCTTATATTTTTTATTAATGAATTTCTCTATCCTATGATAGCGATCATAATCTCTTACTAAAGGAAACAACTTTAAATGAAGAATTTTTAGGTTTGCCTTTGTCAGTTTGGCATTGTCTATTAATCCACATATGAACCAATTGATCTAAAAAGGGAACTTTATGTTTCCTCTGCCCTTCTTTCTCTTGTATGCCTCAAATGATGGGATCATCTATTTGACTACCTCCATTAAGACCACTTTATGTGAAGGATATATAGGAAGCATGAAGGGATTTCTAGTGAACCCCTCCATCTAGATGTATGAATAAGATGGGAACTGGATGAACCAAGCACCATGAGGACGAATCCTTTCCTAGACTCCTAATGAGAATCATTTAGCTCTGTCTCCCTCCATTAGCTAGACCAGATGCATTATAAAACAATCATTTACTATTTTATAATGTTGAATAGACTGTCTTCTTTCAAGCTGAGGGTAGTGTTCCCATGAGGTCTTCTCATGTGGTAATCTGCCTAGCCTCCCAATAGTATGCAATCCATCAAAAGTAGACTTATAGGCACATGCATAAACTAAATAAGAGGTCATGTAAAATACTCTTTCTTTCTTCTTCCTCCATCTAACCATTTGCTTGTATAGGACATCATTGATTATTCTAGCCCATTTCACAATCTGCTTCTTCTCTATCACCATATAGATCAGGCCATACATCCAAGACTCAAAATTACTAGAATTGGGTCTTCTGCTCATCCTGCTAAGCAACACTATCATATATTGGACCTTTGGAGAGAAGTCATATTTATAAATATGTTGAGCCATCTTGGCTACAACCTTTGCTTTACTTCCAGGGTCTCTCCATCCGAGGAAGATAACCTTCCTACAATCCTTGAGGTTTCCATCATATTTCGTAGCCAACACCTTTAGATCAGGTACATACACATTCTTAGGTGCAGGCAAGTTGAAGGCCTCTGAAATGCCATCAACCGAGAGGTCAGTATATACCTTTCCTTGGTGCTCAATTCTTCTGGTCACCACATTTTAATGTTTTGTACATTCATCCTACAATTCAAGGGCTTCAGTAGCATATGGGAATCCGACTGCATAATGCCTTCCAGTAGCCACTATGTTTTCAAAATTAGATTATCCTCTCTATTTTAGATCCTTGTTTTGAAGGCATCCAGGTCTGTATTTCTGCAATGGGTATCTTCTGTGAATCCATATTTGCTACATATGCTCTTAGCTTTTGGAAACATGTCATCCTTGAATTCTAAATCATGTCTATCTATACAGAGCTGCATCTTGACCTACAAATTTAACATATCCATGTCTTAACTAGGGCTTAGGTCATGCTAGGATTAACATTCTAGTTTCTGTAATTGAATGAATAGGGCATCTGGATAATATGTAGGTAAAACGAATTAACTTTTAGTTATCTAATTTCAACATTTAACCCTTTTACCTTTGTAAAGATAATGAAATATCCTTGTGTAAACAACAAGAACGAGTTTTTTTTGTATACGTACCTATTGGTGATGGTCTTACCTAGACGTGTAGAAGTGTACAAGAAATTCCACTCATAGGTGATCCTTTGTGTAATTGAGTTCTCTTTGTAAGCGCGCTGTGGCTTCTTATAGTTCTCAAGCTCTCTATGCAAATTCTCAATTCTTCGAATGCAATTATGTGAGAAAATACAAATCAATTACCCTTTTAACTTAGTAAATCTTTCAAATTAGGGCTTATTAATTACTCTCAGAAGATTAGGTAGATTCCTCTAGTGTAAACTTGGGAGATCGTTACAGGTGTTCATTCGTACACTTTCAAATTTAAAATCCAATGGCCTTTTCAACAACATTAAATGCAAAAAGGTGCATCCGGATATGAAGACGGGTCTTGGATTAAAATGTCCATATGGATATATTCATATGGATATGTCTATATGATGTTAGTAGTAGGGTCAAGTCAACCATCATTGACTGAAAAAAAAGCTATTGGGCTCTAATTTTGCTTAAAATAATTGAAGGTATGTGAGATATCCTTATGGACACGTGGCTTGAAATGATTAGTTGGGACATGGATATGGATATTTCAAGGGGCATGGATATTATGTAAGTGCAAAATATCCATGTGAATAAATATTTGGGTGATGTCACTAGGCTTAGGATTCTGTATCAAGATGGGATGATGTGACGTCATCGAGATCTAGATATTTAGGATAAGGTATGGACATTAAGTAAGTGCAAAATATCCATGTCGACGAATATCCATATGATGTTAGCAAGTTTAAAACCCTGTATAGGGTCAAGATGATGTGACAAACCATTGGTACATGGATGTTAAAATAGTGATTAGGATCTTTTGAAAAGATAGTATCCATGTGGGTTAATATCCATATGACGTCAGCTATTTACTTTAGCTACATACGAGTGAAGGTTGATGATGTCATCAGGATCTGAACACTTCACAATAATAAAGAGATGGATATTAAGATGAGAGAGAAATATCCATACAGATGAGGTCAGTAGGCTTGAAATATTACTTTAAGGCAAAACAAGATGACATTAGTTGGATATGGATATTAAGAAATGAAATATCTGTTAGATCTAGGGCACACAACTGAGAGGGGGGGTGAATCAGTTGTACAAAAACGTGCTTCTACTTCAAACACATGATTCTTCTTTGTTAGTTAATAGCATATCAGTTAACCATTCATGAAAGCATAATGCACAAACACAGGAGCAGATAAACATCAACACATTGGACACCAAGATTTTGACGTGGAAAACCCGGTTAAGGGAAAAACCACAGGGTGATTAACCCAAGGATTATTCTCTGTTAGAAGAATAAGAAAAATGAATGGTACATGCCAATTAGGGCTCACTGCCCGAGCACACTGCTCACAAGGAGGCACACTGCCTACAAGAGACACACTATCTACAAGGTGATAAGAATCACAAACTTGAACTAGAGATTGACATCTTTACCATGTCTGGATCAGTTCCATTTAAGCCTGAGATACTTCTGCTCTGCCCTTCGCTCTTTTGCTATGCCACACTCATCCGCTCCACACTCACTTTGAAATGAACTCACAAACCTTTATTTATACAAGGCATCGACTTATGAACAATCATCTAAGTCGGCAATCATCCACAAGAACATTCGCAAGTCAGCAATCATCCATAAGAACATTCGCAAGATGAATAACTCATCCAGTCAGCCAGTTTAAACAAGAATATCTTCATCTGAAAGAATATCTTTAATTCCATGCTCTAACACTAATGTGGATCGACAACACAACCTCAACATGATCCAAGAACCTTCACAAGCTTTCCTGAATGACCAGGTACATTCGCACTTCCTCTACTCACTGGAATCTCTTCTCCTCTTCATCCGAAACTTCAAGAACACAGTCTGTCGTGACTGTCAAACTGAAACAGGTTCTTCCAGACCTCCAAACTATGTACAAACTAAGATGACACATCACAAGGACATCCCAAACACTCTTTCCAATCTACAGAGTCTGACAATGCACCTCCGGATCTCACCGGACCTTTTTGTAACACTCTGTCACTTTGGAGTATCTCCCAAAACCGGTTCTACTTGACCGATCACAACTTTTTCATATCTTCATGTGGACCTCTGAAATCTTAACTGGATCATCTCAAGACTCATATCTACAAACCCTTTAATCCACATCCTCTGATCCTCAACCTATTGAGTACATTTGCCTTCTTCTCATCACTGTTCTTCACTGATCCTGATTGAGACTAATTTTCTCAATATCCTCAGCACACAGCTCATCCAATCCTTCTTACCAATGCAATATGAGTATGTTGACATCAATGACAACACTGGTTAACCTCATACTTGCAACAATCTCCCCCTTTGTCATTGATGGCAACATATGATGTGAAAAACTATCAAGACAAGAACTTCTCTTTTCTGTCACAGCTCCCCTTATCAGCAACAACTCTTCACATGTCTTCTCTTCCTTTACTGCTCCCCCTTTGATCATCAACCACTTGTTTTTCACATGTCTTCTCTCCCCCTTTGACATCAATGGCAAAGGGCTCATACTTGCACTTGTAACACATCAGAATCATACCAACTGCTCCCCCTTAGTAGCAGCTCCCCATCATCAATCTGGATCACAAGATATGACTGTGATGTCCACCAGACTAATGCACATTAGTGCATCCTAGTTCATCATCGGAGGGGCCATGACCCCTAACTTCTCCCTGAGATACTCAAAAGAGTCTTTGGGAAGAGGTTTAGTAAAAATATCTGCAAGCTGATCCTTGGAGGACACATACTCCAATCTGACTTCACCCTTGTTCACTTGTTCTCTCAAAAAGTGAAATTTGATAGATATGCTTGGTCTTAGAATGCAATACTGGATTCTTGGAAATATTTATTACACTTGAATTATCACAGAAAATTGTGATAGGCTCCTCATATTCTACTTTCATGTCTCTTAACATCTGCTTCATCCATAAGATTTGAGTGCAACTGCCTGCTACTGCAATATATTCTGCTTCAGTTGTAGACAGAGATATTGCCTCTTGTTTCTTGCTTAGCCAAGAAACCAATCTCTTTCCCAAGAAGAATGCTCCTCCACTGGTGCTCTTCTGGTCATCCACATCTCCTGCCCAATCTGCATCTGTATATGCATGAAGAGAGAAATCCTGATCTCTAGGATACCATAGGCCATACTCATCTGTCCCCTTTAGATATCTAAAAATCCTCTTGATTGCCATAACATGAGATTCTCAACCTGAAATCTTGCCACAAGACCAACAACCTGCATTATATCTGGTCTAGTCTGAGTGAGATACAATAATCCTCCAATCATTGATCTGTACTTGGTCTGATCTGTCTTAGGAGAGTCATCATCTTTGCTCAACTTACATCCGGTTGCCATAGGAGTGTTCATTGGCTTTGAATCTTCCATTCCAAATTTCCTCAACAATTCTTTCACATATTTGGTCTGAGAGATAAAGATACCTTTCTTTGTCTGAGTAATTTGCAGACCCAAGAAGAAATTCATTTCACCAAGCATTGACATTTCAAATTCACTTTTCATTTGATTTGCAAAGGTTTTACACAAACTATCTCTTCCTCCAAAAATGATATCATCAACAAATACTTCAACAATCAGGATGTTTTCATTATCTATTTGGAAATATAGATTACTATTAGCAGTACCTTTGTTGAAACCAATCTGCACAAGATGCTTATCCAACCTTTCATACCATGCTCTTGGGGCTTGCTTCAATCCATACAGTGCTTTCTTCAACTTGCAAACCATATCATCATGATCAAACAATTGAAATCCATCCAATTGTTCAATGTATACTTCTTCTTCCAATTCACCATTTAGGAAGGCAGACTTGACATCCATCTGATATACCTTGAAGTCTTTGAAGGCAGCATATGCAAGAAATAATCTGACTGCTTCAATTCTTGCTACCGGAGCAAAGGTTTCTTCAAAATCATTGCCTTCTATTTGAGAGTAGCCTTTGCAAACCAATCTGGATTTGTTTCTAATTACTTCACCAACCTCATTTAGTTTGTTCTGGAAGACCCATTTGGTTCCAATCACATTCTTATTTCTAGGTCTGGGAACAAGATCCCAAGTGTGATTTTTTCTCAATTTGCATCAACTCTTCCTCCATTGCTTTGGTTCAGTTTTCATCATTGCAAGCTTCATTTATTGTCTTAGGTTCAATCTTTGAAATCGGACAGTATTCATTTGAATTTTGAACAATTCTCCTCCTTGTTTGTACCCCTTTGCTTTTGTCACCTATGATCTAATCTTTAGAGTGATTTAGAGTTACATACCTTGGAACTTTGGGAGTCTCTTGCACTGTTGTTTCTTGATCAGGTTCATTCAGACAAACCTCTTCTTCCTGATTTACCGGATTAGTCTGAATCTGACTTTCACGAAGGGATTGAGTTCCTTGAACCAGAACACCATCCTGATCATCTTCATCATATTCATAAAACCTTAAGGGCTTCTCAATTCCTTCATCAACCTTCACATTTGTACTTTCTATCATCTTTTTCAATCTCTTATTGTAACACCGGTATGCTTTGCTTTGAGTGGAGTAGCCCAAGAAAATTCCTTCATCACTTCTAGCATCAAACTTTCCTAGATCTTCATCTCTTTTGATGTAACACTTGCTACCAAATACTCTGAAATATCTCACAGTAGGAGTTATACCAAACCAAAGTTCATAAGGAGTCTTAACGGTATTGCTTCTGATTTGAACTCGGTTGAGAGTGTAGACTGCAGTGCTAACAGCTTCTCTCCAAAACATCTGAGGAATATTTGCTTCCATCATCATTGTCCTGGAAGCTTCCTGGATGGTCCGGTTCTTTCTCTCAACTACTCCATTCTGCTGTGGAGTCCTAGGAGCAGACAACTGTCTCTTTATGCCATGCTTCTCACAAAAGTCTATGAATTCACCGGATGTGAATTCACCACCTCTATCAGACCTTAGACACTTCAGTTTTAATCCGATTTGATTCTCTACCATAGCCTTGAAGATTTTGAACTTCTTAAAGGCTTCTGATTTCTCTTTCAGAAAGGTAACCCATATCATCCAGGAATGATCATCAATCAGTAACATGAAATATCTATCACCTTGCATACTCTTGATTCTTGTCAAACCACATAGATCAGTATGAACTAATTCCAATAATCCGGTAGAGGACTGATCTTTGCTTTTGAAGGAGACTCTGTTCTGTTTACCTAGCTGACATTCTTTGCACAAACTATTTGTAGGTTTCACCAATTTTGGAAGATCTCTTACAACCTGAATATTGCTTATCTTGATGATGTTATCAAAATTTACATGACACATCCTTCTATGCCATAACCAACTCTGATCAATTTGAACAAACAGACAACTTTTATCTGAACCAACTAGATGGAAGATATTACCTTTTGTTTGAGTACCGGATGCAGTCTCAGTTCTGGAGCTTTCAAAGATCTTGCATCTTCCATTTTTGAACTGGAGATCATAACCTTTGTCTACTAACTATCCAACACTGAGAAGATTGTGCTTCAATCCTTCAACATACAATACATTACCAGTTTTGCTCTTTCCATCAAAAGAAATAGTTCCCCTACCTCTGATTCTGCCTACAGAATTGTCACCAAACCTTACCATTCCTCCTTCATACCTTTCCAAATCTAAGAACTTGTTCTTGTCACCTGTCATGTGGTGAGAGCATCCACTGTCAATAACCCAATCATCCTTTTCTTCAACTTGGGTAGCCAAAGCTCTTTCTACAACCTTTTGATTGACAAATTCAGAGGATATTGGTTCTTCTTCCTTGATGGCAATAAACACCCATTCATTTCCAGATTTGTCTCCTATCTCTGATTCATCATCTGTTACTCCTTCATTATCAGCTTCTTCATGAACATAATAGCAGTTCTTTTGGAACCTTTGTCTGTTAGAGTTTGACCTTGCAAATCTTTCCGGACATCTTGAAGCAAAATGACCAATCTTATTGCAGTTGAAGCACTTAAAAGGTAACTTTCCTTCATACTTACCAGATCCTCTTGGCAATCTCTTTGTAATGAGGGCTTCAAGATGAGTTGTTTCTACTTCTTCCTCTTCCATGTCTTTCCTTGCTTGATCATACCATGACAGCGTCCTTGAAGAGTTTTCTCTTGGATCAAATCTTTGTTTGCCTTTCACATAGGTACTAGCTTTGAATGCAGATTCAGTCTTGGGGGGATCATCTCCAAACTCTGTCAATTCAAATGCAGCTAGTTTGCCAGCCAATTGGTCTCTTGTGACAGTTGCATGGGCTTTGAATTCATCAATGGCAGCAACCTTGATATTGTAGGCAGCAGGAAGGGATCTGAGAATTTTGCAAATAATCTCATTTTCATCGAGAACTCCACCAGCATTCATGATTCCACACACTAGCTCATTTACTCTTGGCATAAAGGTAGTGATATTTTCATCATCTTTCATCTTCAATCTTTCAAATTTCCCTTTAAGACTTTGCAACCTTGCACTCTTAACAAACTCATCTCCTTCATGCAGAAGTTCCAGTTTAACCCAGATCTCATATGCAGTTGGTAGGTTAATAACATTTGAGAGTTCTGAGTCAGTCAATGTGCTTAGAAGAGCCTCTTTGATCCGCAGATTGTTTTCAGCATCTGTGATTTCATTTAGTGTTGTCAGACCACCCTATGGAGGAACATATGCTTTTGTGACCATGGACAAGTATGCTTTTCCCATACACTCCAAGTGACATTTCATGCGGCCTTTCCAGAGAGAGAAGTTGGTACCATCAAACTTTGGGCTGTCCTTCTTGTATGACGATATCCTGGATCTCCTCAAGCTGTTAAGCTCCTTTCAGAGGAACTTAGCTCTGATACCAATTGTTAGATCTAGGGCACACAACTGAGAGGGGGGTGAATCAGTTGTACAAAAACTTGCTTCTACTTCAAACACTTGATTCTTCTTTGTTAGTTAATAGCATATCAGTTAACCATTCATGAAAGTATAATGCACAAACACAGGAGCAGATAAACATCAACACATTGGACACCAAGATTTTGACGTGGAAAACCTGGTTAAGGGAAAAACCATGGGGTGATTAACCCAAGGATTATTCTCTGTTATAAGAATTAAAAAAATGAATGGCACATGCCAATTAGGGCTCACTGCCCAAGCACACTGCTCACAAGGAGGCACACTGCCTACAAGAGACACACTGTCTACAAAGTGATAAGAATCACAAACTTGAACTGGAGATTGACATCTTTACCATGTCTGGATCAGTTCCATTTAAGCCCAAGATACTTCTGCTCTACCCTTCACTCTTTCGCTATGCCACACTCATCCGCTCCACACTCACTTTGAAATGAACTCACAAACCTTTATTTATACAAGGCATCAACTTAGGAACAATCATCTAAGTCGGCAATCATCCACAAGAACATTCGCAAGTCGGCAATCATCTATAAGAACATTCGCAAGATGAATAACTCATCCGATCGGCCAGTCTGAACAAGAATATCTTCATCCGGAAGAATATCTTCAATTCTGTGCTCTAAGACTAATGTGGATCGACAACACAACCTCAACATGATCCAAGAACCTTCACAAGCTTTCCTGAATGATCAGGTACATCCGCACTTCCTCTACTCACTGGAATCTTTTCTCCTCTTCATCTGGAACTTCAAGAACATAGTCTGTTGCGACTGTCAAACTGAAATAGGTTCTTTTAGACCTCCAAACTATGTACAAACCAAGATGACACATCACAAGGACATCCCAAACACTCCTTCCAATCCGCAAAGTCTGACAATGCACCTCCGGATCTCACCGGACCTTTTTGTAACACTGTCACTCTGGAGCATCTCCCGAAACCGGTTCTACTTGACCAATCACAACTTTTTCATATCTTCATGCGGACCTCTAAAATCTTAACTGGATCATCTCAAGACTCATATCTACAAACCCTTTAATCCACATCCTCTAATCCTCAACCTATTGAGTACATTTGCCTTCTTCTCATCACTGTTCTTCACTGTTCCTGATTGAGACTAATTTTCTCAATATCCTCAGCACACAGCTCATCCAATCCTTCTTACCAATGCAATATGAGTATGTTGACATCAATGACAACACTGGTTAACCTCATACTTGCAACAATATCCATATCAAAATATCAGACATTAAATGTCTAGATCCACTGGCATTTATGTGAGGTAAAATTTCACAGGTCGTCACTTGGATGTGGATATTCATAAGGATATGGATATTTGGAAGGGATGAAATGTCCATGTCCAAAAGATCCATGCGGATGACTGGTAATTACTTTGCCATCAGAAATTTGACAGGTCTGAAGAAAAAGACAATCATTATTAAAACACTTCACGAACTTTATTCTCATTCATCTTTCTCTTACACTAGATGATAGGACATGACATCATCAGGACCTGGATGTTAAAATAGTGGTCAGGATATTACATTGGAAATGTCTGGATATCCATGTTGACCAAACTTTGACCAACCATAACTTTCTTATTTCTTCAAATTTCAGCATGATTCAAAAGGTGAAGTTTCTCTATTTTCTACTATCTATCCAATGGAGACCTTTTCTAGGGGAATTTCTAAACTTGACTTTCCTGACTTGGATCAGGACATTACTTTTACCAAACCACCCAAAAGCAAAAAGTTGGGTCCCTATTTTGCTGGGGCAAAATGGGTCATGTTATGAAACCTCACAACAATACGAAGTTGTCTTTTGTTTGATTATACCCACATACTTACAAAACTCATCAAATTCCTTAGATAAACATTCCCCTCCATTGTTAGATCTTAATATTTTTATCTTCAATCCTGATTCAAGGTTCTCTACTAAGACTTTAAAATCCTTAAACTTAGTGAAAACTACAAATTTGTGTTTCATAAAATAAATCCATGTATATTTGGATACATCATCAATGAAGGTAACAAAATAATGAGATTTTATGATAGGTTCATTATCCATAGGTTTAAACACATCTGAATGAATAATATCTAACTTCTCTTTTGCTCTATTGCTTCCTAAAGGAAATGATTTTATGTTTTTTTTACCAAACACACAATGCTCACATAAATCAAAGTGCTCATCAGAATAGGAGAAACCATCCAACAAATTTTTATTCTTAATTATTTTCAAAACATTATTGTTTGTGTGGCCCATTCTATGGTGCCACAACATACAAGTGTTTTCAAAAGCCTTAGAAACATAAGAGGAATGACAAACTATAGTGGCATCTAGCTTAAACAAGGTTTCCAATCTCTTCCCCTTCACTACCACCAAGTTCCCTCTCACCAATTTGCAACTAGGGATGGTTTTAATCCTCCCATCACTAAAACACAACAATATCTTACCTTTCCCAACTATCAGATATGCAGATTTGTCTCCAAGGTACACATTACATCCATCATACTCTTTGTATGTGGAAAACCATTCCCTATGTGGGGGCATGTAATATGAGCATCTTGATTCAACCAACCAATGATCATTGGAAACAAGGTTACATGCAGAAAGTAAAACATCTTCACCTACATTCGAGGACTTATCAGAAGCACTCACACACTGTTTCTTTGGGTTCCTACACTCCTTTTTCAGATGTCCCCTTTTAACCCAGTTCCAACACTTAACTCTGTTCTTCTTTCTCAGAGTCTTAGAATGACCCTTAGACTTGTCTTTAGCCCCTTTCTGATCTGCTTTTAGTCTTCTTTCCTTAGACCTTCCCCTGATGCTGAGATCATCCCCTGATCTATCTGAACTCTTCTTCCTCAATTCATGTGACAACAAAACTGCAACAAGAGTATTCAACTTCGGATCCATGAGGTTAGGAGTGATAGCAAGGACAACATTCTCCCAAGACTTAGATAAAGAACAAAGAAGTAAGATACATTTATCTTCCTCAATAACCTCACATCTACAGATGGTAGCTGAATCAGCAACAAATTAAATGAATTTAAATGCTCTGCAACTGATTCACCCTCTTTCATTTTCATAGAAAATAATTTATGCTTTAAGTAAATCTTATTTACCATGCTCTTGGCTTGATAGATCTCACCCAATCTTTTCCAGAGTTTTGTGTAGTCTCTTCCTTTGAGACATTCAATAGGACAGAATCTACAAGACACAGTCATATAGTTCCTCGTGCCTTCTTATCTAACCCTGCCCATTTGTCTAGACTCACATCATCAGGCTTCTTCTCTTTTTACACAACTAACCACTGGTTCCTTTACTCTAGCAAATCCTCCATCTTCAGCTTCCACAACTCATTACCCATTCCATTGAACTTCTCAATGTACAAACGAGAGGTAGAAGCAATAGTAGATCCAACCATGATATCTACACAAAATTTACAAACACAAATAACCAAATCTCCCACCGCTGCTAAACAACCTTCACACTAGCACCCAAGAATTAAAAGTTGGCCAGGCTTTGATACCAAATGTTAGAAAATGAAGGGCAATAACTACTTTAAGTGGAAATATGAATCAATATGTTAATGATCTTAAATAGTGTAATATCAATAGAGAATGCATTCAGAAATCAAATCAACATGTGAACAAACACAATAGAAGGACACAAGATATAACATGGAGAAGACACTTTCGAGTGAAAAACTCCACCAAGAAAAGAGGTTTAGGTTATATTATCTTCAAAAATCTGAATTACATAATACATGCACTTCCTCTGTCTCCACTCTTCAATACAGCAACATATGTGTACCTATAAACCTATCATACTAGAACACTACATGGCAATAGATTTATAGAAATGTTCTCACACCAACCTAGGTGTCCACTTTCTCTCTCCAGAGAATCTCCAACATACAAATATTAAATGTCTCCTTACAGGCTCATAACACTTGTCCAAAATTAGCCATGCAAAGTTGGGCGCCCAAGGCCAAAAATGGTCTCTTACAACATCTTATGATGCATAATAACCTCATAGATTCCACTAGAAATCATCTTCCCAAGCTGGGCACCTAGGGCTAAACATAACATATTACAACTATTAATTACCTGTCATAAGCTATCATAGTGTGGTAGAATCTTATGACAACTTGCAACTGTCATAGATTCTCTTACAACATCTCACCAACTTTATGACATCATGTAATACATGCTAAAATTAGTAGATTCCTCCAAGGTGGCACCTACCCTCATTTACTCATTATTTTTACAATTGCCAACTGTAAATGTCGTTCCATAATTACCTCTAGTAACTCTAGAACTTACCGGTGCAGTAACTCCATAATTACTGTGGCAGTAAATAATTTTTACCACTGCTAGTGAAACATGTACATCCTTATGGGTAATTACAAATAATAAATTGGAACTTAATACAATATTGGGATTTACAAGGTTAATTGCACCTTATCCCAACACTAAAGAGGTCCCAAAGGTGAATTATTAGGTCCTTAAGAAAATTATGTGTTTCCCTAAGTGTAGTTCCCAATGGACAGATGACATCTTTGGATTGTTGGCATGAAATGACTGATTGAAAGTCACTCTTTCTTTTATTTATCTCTTTTTCCCTTTATATCTCTTATCTCTATCTCTCTCCCCAACCCTATCTCTCTTTATCTATTCATGTCTCTATTTTTGTAAATGTACCATCTTCAATATAGGGAACTATCCATTAGAATGCTTGGCTATAGCCCCAATTCTATCACACAATGGAATACTTTTTGCCACTATATTTATGTAGTTTTTAAATTAGTTTTGTAATCCCATGATAATAAATGATTTTTTGTTTTAATAAATGCTTTTTCAATTGTCATGGGTGGTAAAGGTAAAATTTGAAAATAATTATTCATAGTTCAAGGTTATGCATGTAGCCATGTTTTCTACTTGAAACTAAAAAGTACTTTGAATCCACAAATTTTAGTTTAACATCATACATAAATAAGGATATGGTTTGTCCATACACCTTTCAACATACTATACACATATTCAAAGTAAAAGCATGGTGGACCCTGCTCAAATTCTTTAAGCCTCCACTACTAACCCACAAGGTGATCTGGAACTTTAAATCCAATCAATCCTTTAACATGGTGTGGTAAATTTCTTTTTTCAAAAAAGGCATTCTGAACATCCATTTGGTGAAGAGACCACATGTCATGAGCTATCAATACTATTGTAGTCCTGAAAATATTAATATTTGTTATTGGCCCAAAAGTTTTTGTGTAGTCAATTCCCTCCTTTTGGTCACTAATCTTGACTTATGTTTTTCAATGCTTCCATTAGACTTGAACTTAGTTTTATACACCCACTTATTTTTTACTGCATTCTTTTCCTTGGGTAAGTCCACCAATTCTCAACTCATATTCTTTATTAAAGAGTCATATTTATTTTGCATAACTTGTTACTATTTATATTTTCCCCTATCTTCATCATAAATTTGAGGATCATTAGTCTTTATTATTGTGGTAATTAGGGCATAATTAACTTTGTTGTGTTCTTTGATAAATTTATTGAGGAGTTTTGATCTTCAGAGAAGGGTTGGATTCTTCAATTGTATTGGAAGTTGACTTTGAATTTTTATTGGTTTCAAAATTACTATAGGATGTCATTACTTGTGACCACTTGTGGGATAGGATTTGGAGAGTATTTTATCATATCCTTGAATTCTTGATTAAAATTGACATCCCTATTTGTGAACACATCCTCCACACTAGGATCATACAACCTATATCATTTCTTGTGATCATCATAGACAACAAAGATACAATTAACACTCTTACTATCAAATTTATTCTCTAATCTTATTAGGTATTTGAGAAAATCTTCACATCCAAATACCCTAAAATACTTAACATTTTGTTTCTCGATGCTCCATGCTTCCATGGTATTTTGTAAACAAGTTGTAGTAGATCTATTCAAGACATGAGTTTCCATATTAACAACCTCAATCCAAAGAAACAAAGGAAGATCCTTAGATTGTAACATGCATCGTGCCATTTAAACTAATGTCCTATTCTTTCTTTCAACGCCACCATTTTGTTGAGGAGTATATATGTTAGACATTTCTATCTTGATCCAATGATGTTCATAAAAAATAATCCTCTATTTTATATGAATTTCCATGGATTGCAATGCATTCAAGTGTAACTTTCAATAGAATAATGAAACCTTCACTTTGTACTAATTTGGACTTCAATAAATTATAAATTCCTTATTTTCATAACCAAGTTCCTGCCCAAATTGAAGAGGCTACCAAAAGGAAGTACTGAAAATTATGGACATTATTTTATTTCAATTCTATATAGAGAGGGTAATTTAAAATAGGCAGAGTACAAGTATTGAATATTATGGACATTAATATTATTATTATTTAGTGTATTAAAGTGATATAGAGAGGGAGAGAATAATATAGATAAACGCCATCCATGAAAAAATCCAAAAAATAGTATTGATTTCAAGGAAGTTTGTATGGATTTAAACTCCATACTTGGTGAGAGAGAGAGAGAGAGAGAGAGAGAGAGAGAGGAGAGAGAGAGAGAGAGAGAGAGAGAGAGAGAGAGAGAGAGAGAGAGAGAGAGAGAGAGAGAGAGAGAGAGAGAGAGAGAGAGAGAGAGAGAGAGAGAGAGAGAGAGAGAGAGAGAGAGAGAGAGAGAGAGAGAGAGAGAGAGAGAGAGAGAGAGAGAGAGAGAGAGAGAGAGAGAGAGAGAGAGAGAGAGAGAGAGAGAGAGAGAGAGAGAGAGAGAGAGAGAGAGAGAGAGAGAGAGAGAGAGAGAGAGAGAGAGAGTATAAATTGTGACAAATAGTAACATTTTTTATGGTATACTTTATATCTATGTAATTTTTAAATTTGTTTAAAATATTTTTTTTCCTAATTTTAAAAATTGAACTACATTTCTACAAATATTTTTTGAAGAAGACACAACTAATAGGCAAGTAGTAAAAATCAAGTTTGCACATTAACTTCACACACTTACCTTCAATCGCTTACATATAAATTTAAGTTACTTTTAATGAAATAAATAAAATAAACTAAAACAAGGGTAAGTTATAATTTTTTAACATACATGTGCAATATGCTTTGTGAAGGTGAAAACAAACTATTTGGTTTAGATATAATTCACTACTCTTTTGTATTGCAAAGGTATGTAGTAAACCATAATGAAAAGATGCATGCAATTTTTTAATCTTGTGAATAAAATTTAACTAAGAAGAGCAAAACATTTTAAGATAGACAAAATATGGGTGAGTATTAAGAAGTAGATGACCTAAACAAAATCCTTCAAAACTATAAAAATTGTGTCTATTATGGATCCAAATTCTACAATTTTCCAATGCATAATGAATTCATTAATGAACTTTGACAAAAGAATGATTTGATATACATTAATTTGTAGAAAACCACTCCAAACCTTTGACAAGAGAAAAATATCAATCCTAAGGAAACTTCCAACTACCTTGCAGAAAATCACTTCAAGCCTTTGACAACACACAAAGACCAATGTATAAGTTTTAGTTGCATTCTCTTCACATTACTATAGGGGACAGTATCCAATAGTAGTGTAGGTACCAATATCGTTGTCATAGAATTGGTACATTGAAAGCCTGATACTTGAAAAGTATGTTATTGGTACATACTCGTGCAATATGCTTTGTGAAGGTGAAAATAACTATTTGGTTTAGATATAATTCACTGCCCTCTTGTATTGCAGAGGTATGTAGTAAAAGATAATGGAAAGTTGCATGCATTTTTTTTAATCTTTCGAATAAAACTTAACTAAGAAGAGAAGAATGTAGAAATATAGAAATAGAAAGGATTATAGTTGCACAAATTTACTTGGCAGTAAATTACACATGCCAACATAAATAGAAAGGATTAAAGTTGTGCAAATATCCTTGGCAGTAAAATTACACATGCCCACAGAAATAGAAGGAATTATTAAAGCTGCACAAATTTCCTTAGATGATGAGGCTTAGGGCCCAAATGCTACTAATCTCTAGGTTCGGTTGTGGAGAATCCCTCAAGAAGGGGATACACCATTGCTTAAGAGGAATTCTCCAACTAGATTAGCTGTGAACTCAAGCCATTGTGCACAAAAATATTGGTCTTCTTAAATTTTATCAAGTGCAGGAACAAGACGTTGATGCTTCACCAAGTACAAAACACTTTTAGCTTTAAAAAAAATTCAATGAACTAAATATGCTTTTGCTAAGCAAATATCATTGATGAAGTTATATTTCTTTCTTTTACAATGAATTGTGAAATTCCAAATAACTCAAGGCCAACACATGACAAGATTTTGAAAATTGAAAACCTTGTTGGTTAAAGAACAAATAGTTTGCCTTAGATTTGAACACTTTCTCGATAAAATGTGTATGAAATCACCCTTCTACCTTAGTTTTCAAATATCAATAAATGTGGAAAGGTTCATGAAACCCCCAGATGAATTTTATGATGAAATTACTTACATGTTGTTGTGTCCATCTTTTTTGAGAGTAAACAAGTGAGGCAGAGGTGTCAGGTTCGAAACCACTCTAAAGGTGCCCTCCAACAATTTCTAGCACTTCGTGTGGTCTACCTTTCTTCCAAGGTAACCTAAAGGATCCCCCTTTGAATAGTATTATTATTATTTTTCATTCACAGTTTGCATCCTTATACCTAATGTAATTTAAACTATATATTGCACCAAGATTAAAAAAAAAGAACAAATTATCAATTAAGTATAAGCTACAATTATAGAGTAAGAAATAAACTGTAATTATAGTATTATAATATATTTTTACCTTTTCCTATGGTGCAATGTATTTTTGTTATGGTCATTCAATAAGTAATATATGTCTTTGTATTTAACTCGTTTTAACTTGCAATCAAAAATTTTAATTCAATCTTCTTTTTTTAAGATCTTATGTTATTTGTTAGGCCTTTGCTTTTGACTTATTGACATGCTTTTGCAACCCTACAACTAGTAGAGACATTAGTTGCATTGCGGCTCTTGTTAATTATGCTGAGAGGCATTCTACAGTCAGGGTGGAGATGAGAGTACTCATTTTTCCATGTAAATATATAACCAAAAAAAAACCAAAAAATAAATTGGAAAAAAAAAACCAAAAAAGAAATTGGAGAAAATAAAAAATAAAAACCATGAAGGATATAGCAAAACAAACAAACAAACAAAAAAAAAATGGAAAAAATAAAAAACAAAAACTAGAAAAAGAAATTGGAAAAAATAAAAAAATAAAAACCAAAAAATTGGAGAAAATAAAAAATAAAAACCATGAAGGATAGAAAGGTGGAGAAAATCACAAAAAATATGGAACCAAAAAAAGAAATTGGAAAAAAAAAAAAAAATAGTAACGATTGAAAAAAAGGTAGAGAAAATCACAAAAGGTATGGAAACCACAAAAAGCAAGTACATAACTTCTAGAAGATATCTCTCAGAGGGCCTAAATTTGATGGCCATATGGTTGTATTTAGACATTTTTGCCATAAAATACAATCAAAATTTTAAAATGATTGTATCACACGAAAGGAGAGATTAGAATTATGATGATATATATATTTGATTTATATATAATTTTTCTTATATTAAGGTATATCATAGTATTCTAAGGGCACCATTGAATAGATATCTGTCATTAAAAAATTGCTTGACAGACAAGGTCGACTGTCAAATTTAAGCCCTGCTCGGCATACTATAGATATCTTTTTTTAAATATAAATATTATAGATATCTTTTTTTAAATATAAATATACTAGTTATGTTTTCTATTACTTACTCTTCATTATATTTTAGGTTTGTTTTTACAAGGATGCCAAAATGATTTAAATTTGATGGTCATTCGTGAATTTTTTTAAAAAAAATGATTAACTAAGTCTCAAAATAAAAGTCATACATAATGAATTTCAGAACAAATGTAAATAAAAATAACTCTTCAAATAAAAAAACTAAAACTATAAAATTATTTCTTTTAAAAGTAACATACAAATACATAATATTTATTACACATTTTTTTATTTTATCTATCTTCCTCTTTGTATATGATATTACAACCCATTGAGAAAGAATTTAAAACAACTACCATATATGGAATTTGCATTGTACATCTCTAATTCCATTGACAGAGTGAGAGTGGGAGTGAGAGTGAGAGTGAGAGTGAGAGTGAGAATAGAGAGAGATAGAACATGAGAGAGATAAAGATAAGAAATAGAGAGAGGCATATATAACAAATATAAAGTATGCGAGACTATGAAAGGGAACATATTTGAAATTGTAGCTTGAGATTTTAGACCTTTTTGATATCCCTAATCATAGGGTAGTCCTAGAGACAATATTGTGTCAACATGTAACACTTTTAGAAGGGGATTTACTTATTGTACACCATGGAGGGATGGAGTAGAGTTTGAGGGTTCTAGAACTCAAGATTTATTCTAGCATCTCTATGCTTGAGACATACACAAAGGTTAATATAATTGAACCTTCCATGGTTGCTAGTAGAATGGGATAGCGTATGTTAATTCCACTTGTGTGGGGAAAGTCAGAAATGGAGGCTATACAAATTCTCTAAGCATTACAATTATTTGTAAATTTATTACAGTTAAAGCATTGCTTCCATACAACAAGGATGGGGGGGATTTCTAATAGCTCAAGATTTTCTATGTCAGTGAAGAGATTTATGTAGAGACAATGATACAAAAGGGTGGATACGTTTAATGGAGGAAGAAGAAGGTTGATAATGGTTACGTTGGACGACTATAAAGGCGGGATGGCTTGGAAGCTTAAATTTGTGCCAAAGTAAAAGCTAAAAACCATTAAGTCTTTGTGTTTGTGGGGATGAAGTCCACTAATCTAAATATTAATGTATTTTTTTCTAACAGTGTAAAGTAATTTGGCTAGCCAAGATTGAAAAAGATCAAGATAATCTAAACATCTCAGGAAGGAAAAAAATTAGCACGAAAATTTTAAAATAGGAAATGTAACAATTATATTATGAATTCATTATCCTACCATTTGTATTTTAGAAATAAGATCTCACCAAAAAAAAAAGTATTGAAAGAAGTTAATGCAGTAACATACCTATAATTTGAAATGTTGGCAAGAGTTTGGAGAATAAAAAATGCTAGCAAGAATGTGGAAGTATTTCTGCAATGCAAAGGAATTTTATGTAGAATACTGAATGACGAACTAAATCTTTATACCCATTTTTGTTTCGTTAGATGGTTGGCCACCTCCCTAAGGCATTCATGATTTTCTAAACCCTGATGACTATGTACCTCATTAATGGTTGTGGCTCCTTGTTTGGCAGTGGAAGTGAGTTAATGCGAAGCAAATATTTATGAGAACAAATTGGTATGTACATTGTTGTATTGGACATCTATCATGTCATACCATTAGAAATGAAAGTCTATAAATAATGCAAGGAAATTGCGTTATCATCATATTTGAAGGATTTTTTATTGGATAATATGGTGGGATGGAAAGTTCCATCGCAATTGACAAATAGTTGTTTATTTTTGAAGGGGCATCGAGTGAGGTCTATTAATTGCAAGCGATGCTTATGCTTGTATGTAGAGAATTGAAAAGTGAACATTTTCTTCATGAAATATAGATTTATTCAAATATAAGGGCTGACTACTTTTTTTTTACACGTGTGGCCTTTAATATTAAGGGAAAATAATACACACCCAATATTTAAGGATTATTTTAAAATTGGATTAAATTTTAGATTTTTTAAAAGGAGTTGAGAATGGAAAATGTAAATGGAGATCTAAGAATGTTGAGATGGAAAAATTGAAGTTAGGGAAGATAATTTAGGTGAAGTACCAACTTAGCATTCAAGTACTAATAAGCATTTTTAGTGGCTCATGAGAAATCATTTTTGACATTTTGCCCTGGAATCTCTTTCACCATTAGAAATTTTTTTGGAGATCAAGCAATTTCTTATAAGGCACCCTTGTCTCAAAATTCTTAGCAATGTGACATTAACCTAACTATAGTTTGTTCCTATATTTTATGTTAAGTAGATGAAAGGTTAAGTGGATTTTTTTTTAATAGAATTTAAATATTCTTTATAGTAAAATGACATTTTCCTTCATCTATATTGATAAAAATCATAAGGTAATGATACTAACTAAACACGCACACTTTTAAATATATGGTATTAAAGGTAGGAGCATCACACTTTAAGTTTACCACTCTCCATCTTCTTTTCTCAATAACAATTTTTTTGAACATTTAATTATATAAATCATTTATATTACATTATAATTCTTACCAATAATTAATATTATTAAATATTCTTATTACTATTATTAAATATCCATATGACATTTTCCTTCATTGATAAAAATCCCTAGACAATGAGACCAACTAAACACACACTTTTAAACATATGTTATTAAAGAGAATTAGGAACATGTAATTCTTTATAAATCATCTAAATTACATTACATTCCTACCATAGTTTATATTATCAAATATTCTTATTACTTCTATCTCCACGTGTTTTTGGTGCTCCATACTCTAAACTTATTTACTCATATGCATTTAAATGTATAATAGTATAACATCATTTAATTTTTTATTCATTTTATTATACTTTAAATTTTAATAGTATTAAATTGAAAAAATTACATACAAATTAACAACCTAAAAAACTTTAATATATTTTCAATTAAAATTTATTGTACTTAATTGTTTTTAAAGTTATATAAATATTTAATGTATATATATATATTTAAATAAGGGGTAAAAACTTTATTGAAATTCAAAAAAGAACATTACAAAACATCAAAGGGCCAAGGCCCTAGGAATCCATAAGAAACAGCCATACAAAGCATGAAACAACATCATCCTTCACCAATACCATTCCCATCCTTGGCAAGAATCTTCTCCAAGTCATGTCGGAGCTCATGAGGAACCTGCTCCCATTCATCAATCTTCCAGCCATCTAAATGCTCAGAAGCCCACTTAGCCAAACAATCTGCTTCCCTATTCGACTCCCTTGGAATATGGACAAAAGACACCATCTCCATCAAAGAACTTATCTGCAGAATCTGCTACACCATCATAGCCAACTACCAACTAACATCAGAAACTTTCTATTTATTTAACAAATTAATCAAAACCTGTGAATCAGACTCACAGATAACCTTGCACCATCCCAAAGCATAAGCCCTCTCCAAAGCGTAGAGGATCGCCAAACCTTCCATAAGGTTGATAGTTTGCAATCCTTCATGAACAGAATAGAAAAAAACCACCGATCCTAAAAAATCCCTACCAGTCCCACCAATCCTAGCAGGCCCACGATTGCCCCTTGAAGAACCATCAGTATTGAGCTTTAGAATGCTAGCCGGAGGGGGAAACCAACTACCCATCCTTTGAACTTTCTTTTTCACTCGCCTTCCTCTCCTGACACAAGAAGAAGCTGGAGACAACTCCTGAATACCCAATCTATCCACCAGCTCAGCATCTCCTTTCTCCAAAGGGAACACAACATCACACTTAGCTTCCACTGTCTCTCGAATCATACTCATAATTTTGTGCCAAACTTGTTGAATCAACAACTTCTCACCTCGAAATATTCTGCGATTTCGTTCCAACCAAATCTGCCATAGTATGAAGGAAGGCCCAACATACCACACATCTTGCAAGAAAGAGGCCATAGAAGGAGGTCTACCTAGACTACTCCAAAAATCCACCAGGAAGGAAACATGAACACAGGAGCTTTTCTAAACTTCCCACCAAAATGCAAAAGCTACAAAGTCAAGGGACAATGAAAAAATAAGTGAGAGGAGTCCTCTCCACATCCACACAGAACACACATAGAAGGACCCTGAAAACCCCGCTTCTGAATATTATCCCAAGTCAAGCACCTATTCCAAGCCAAAGTCCAAATAAAGTAGTTACACTTTGGCCAAGAAAGCTTATTCCACACTTTCTTCCACTAGTGAACCTCCACCCCATCCAGCCAGTTAGATAACAACACCTGATATCCAGAAGCAACAATATAGACACCCTTAGGATTAGAGACCAAGAAAGAACATCCCCTTCCTGGAGGGAGCTACAACGTCTACGAGAAAGGATACTATGAAGCTCAGCACACTCATCAGGATTCTTCCATCTCGCCACCACCAACTGCCCATGAGAAGAAAAGGACTTGAAGTCACTCACCCTTGACCAACCTACCTCACAGAACCTTTGGCACAGAGTCACCAAATTAGGAAACTGAGAAACAATGGGAGGAAAACCATCACAAGAATCAGACCAAAAATGAGCTTTTGTCCCTCTTTTACAAATCCAAAATAAACCATCCTTGACCAGAGCAACCCTTTTCTTAAGCATACTCCAAATCACTGAGCCTTTCCCCACCAGTGGATAACAAAGAATATCAATTTGAGGGATCCCCGGGAAGTATTTCTGATTTAATATCCTGGCCCAGATCCCATCCTGCTCCACACACCACCGCTAATACAATTTAGCAGCCAACTCCATCCCTGACAATGACGACTGCCTTAACCCGAGGCCGCCAAACTACTTCGGGCTACAAATAATGTCCCATCTGACAAGGCTCCATTTAGAGGACAATAAGCTACCAACCCATAAAAATTATCTTGCTAAGGAATCCAATTCCCTAACAAAACCCAAAGGGGCCACCTGAATCATACATCTATAAATGGGGAGGGCCTGCACCATAGACTTGAGCAACTGAACATGACCCGCAAAGGACAACCAACGATGGGTCCAATGATTAACTTTCACACGAAATTTATCCAGAATATTCTGCCAAGACTCCCTGGGAAGTCTTCAAACAGAGATGGGAATACCAAGATAGGTCAAAGGGAGAACCCCAGTCTGAAATCTCAAGATATGAGCAATTCACCTCTGAATGGAACCTGGAGTATTGAAGAAAAAGATGGAAGACTTATCTTCATTAATCAATTGGCCTGAATCTACAAGATAAACATCCAACACCTTGCGCAAATTCGAAGCTTCCCTAATTGTAGCCATACCCATCAAAGCAGTGTCATCAACAAACTGCAAGTGAGACTATGGAGGTAAACCACCTCCCCACCCCCAACCCTGAATGAAACCTAACTCCACATTCCTTCTTATCAAGCATCCCAGACCCTCAACAAGAAGAAGAAACAAGTAAGGAGACAGGGGGTCACCCTGCCACAAACCCCGAGAGGCACCAAAAAGCTCAGAGTGCTCACAATTTATTAACACAGAGAAGGAGACCGAAGTAACACAACTCATAACCCAATAAATCCACTCATCCCCAAAACTAAAAGCACCAAGAACCTTCTGAAGGAAGGACCATCGAACGCGGTCATAAGCCTTACCCATATCAAGCTTGATGAACATTGCCTTATCTTTGGAACTAGCCATAGAGTGAATGGTTTCAGTCGCGATAACAACCCCATCTAGAATCTGACGTCCCGCCACAAAACCACTCTGTTCCTTAGAAATCAACACTTTAAGCCACTTTTTCAACCTATCAGCAATCAATTTAGAGATAATTTTATAAATCACATTACAAAGAGAGATAGGACAAAATTGACTTAACCTATCCACCCCACCACACTTTGGGATGAGAGCAAGGAAGGTAGAATTCAAAGCCCGTAATATCTGTTTATTCTTATGAGGCTCCTGAACAACCGCCAACAAGTCCAACTTGATAATCTCCCAGAATTCTTGAAAGAACTCAATCGGGAAACCATCAGCGCCAGGAGCTTTCCCCCTCTTCATTTGAAACATGATCCCCTCTAGCTCCTCAATCGAAATATCACTCATAAGATGCTCATTCATCTCCCTAGAAACCAAAGAAGGGATACAAGAAAGGACCTGAGCTCCCTCATTAGAACCCCCTGTGAGTCCTCCCTGAATAAAGAAGCAAAATATTGCATAGCTTCACGTGTGATTTCATGAAAAGAAGAAAGAGTTTCACCCCTGTCATTCACCAGAGCAGAAATAGAATTGCCATGTCTCCTGGCTTTCATCGAGTTGAAGAAAAAAGTAGTATTTTTATCCCCTTCCTGAAGCCACTCAATCTGAGCCTTTTGTTTCCAAAAAATTTTCTCGTAGCTCACACTCTTCCAATGCTTTCAAAGCCCTAGTCTCTTCCTGCAGCAGGTCCTCAGTCACTCCATCCTCCCTGATCAACCTCGTAATACCATCCAACTCAGCTTGGGTAGCAGTCTTAGCATGGAAAATGTTTCCAAAGCACTACCGATTCCAACGTTTAAGCTGGTACTTGACAATTTGAAGTAACTTAGCAAAAGTATACATTGTTGTACCATAAGCAGGTCTACCATACCTCCACCAATCAACAATATAGTCATGGAGAGAGGAGTCACGCAACCACATAAGATGGAACTTGAAAGAAGGAGATCAAGGCACACGAGCTGAAGAAATAGCCAACTTGATAGGCCAATGTTCTGAGCCCCTCCAATCCAAAATTTTAGAGCTAGAAAAGTACAACCCACCAACCCAGTAGCAAGAAACCAGAAAGCGGTCAAGTCATTCCGCAATACAGTTATTCCCAATCCTCCAATTATACCAAGTAAACTGGCCATTAATGGGCTTGATATCCACAAGATTTAAAGCTGAGATGTTATCCTGAAGTAGCAATGCAGAAGGCTCAAGCCTCGCAATACTACCCCGCTTCTCAGCCAACTCAGAAATAGCATTGAAGTCTCCAGCCATAATCCACGGATGGAAAGGAACCATGCTTCGGACAAACTGGATATGGGACCACAAAAGTTGTTTACCCTGAAGTTTAATAGGCGCATAGATATTGGAGAAGAGAATAGACTCCTCCATCTCAAAACAAGATACAATCATAGAGATAGAAGACTGAAAGGACAACCACCAAAGAGGGCAGATCTTCCAAGGATTCCATAAACAAGCCACTCCTCTAGAAGACCCTTGAGCACCAATACATTGGCACTCTCCACTCCCCCACAACTTAGGCACTAAACCAAACATACACTCCACTGATAATTTAGTCTTCTGCAGGAAAAGAACATCAGGAGATTGACTTCTAACCAAATCACGAACAACTTTTTGTCGAGGGCCACTGTTCAAGCCCCTTACATTCCAGGATAGAACAATCATTTCAAGGGGCTCAAAAAATGAGAATCCAGAGTCTTAACAGACCCTGACTCTACCAAAGTTTCCCCTGTTAATTTAATCTTTTCCAAATCCTTTTTTCTACCAAGCTTGGAAGACTTCTCCCCAGCCCCTTTTTTGGATCCTTTTGATGAAGACCCAAATGAGAAGAGGAAGACTTATTAATCTTCAACCCCTCAGTACCTGCATTTGAAACAAGAGGAGATCCATCCTGACCACCCTTCTTCCCTACTATAATAGGAATCGATTCCACCTGGACTTCCATTTGAACATCTGTGTCCATTTGCAAAGCCCTATTATCCTGCAAAACCTGAGTAGCTTCAGGAAGAAGGCCCTCCTGTCCTGTACTCGAAGCACCCTGATCTAGATTCACCAAGCCTGGATTCACTTCTTGTTGGCTGAGATCATCTAAAACTTCAAATCTGTTGAAAGAATCTTCATCCTGCCTTTCCTTCAAAGTCCTCTTTTGGCCTCGATTCCTATTTCGAGCCTTGACAGGAACGAAACCATCAGCCCCATCCACATCACCAGGAATGGGTTCCTTCCCCTTTTCAACCCTAGGGGGATTGCGGGGAGGCTGGGAATCCACAGGCCTAGCCTTTGGGCATCTCCTCTACAAATGTCCATATTCATGACAGAGATGGCATCGAAAAGGAAGAGTCTCATAGTCCAACTGCTGTACCCAAGAGTAAGGACCCGCACACATATCCACCGAATTTGGAAAAGGTTTACTTAAATCAATCTCAACACAGATACGAGCAAAAGTCATCACCTTTTTAACTTGAGTCTGCTGTGAAGCACCAACTAGTTTTCCTAGCATTGAAGCCAACAAGTGTAAAACATCATCTTGCCAACATTCCACAGGAAACCTTGGAAGTCGAACCCACACCGGAACTCGGTTTGGAAGCTCTTCAGCAGGATTGAAGCCCACATGCCAAGGTTTAATAACTAACCCAATTTGATTATGAAAATAGGGGCCTCCTTCAAAGGCCTTTGTTGTGATCTGCCAAGCAATTGAATGAAACCATGAAAAAGTTATTTGCTAAAAGCATAACCTCCATTTCTCCCTCTGGCATCCAAGTCCGTTGGGTCCAGGATTCAAGAAATTGTAATGAAACCCGCATCCCCATAAACTTGCACATCAATGCATGCTTCGAATAATAGTCAATATCTTCCGCAATCATCTCCAGCGGGATAACCAATTTTGGCCTCTCCTCACAACATTCAAGACATCCATTGATCTTCGTAATCTGAGTACCACCAGACAAACCCGAACCAACCAACCCCGGATCTGGTGAGAACAAGTTATTATTAAAAACCTTCGAAGCATGAGAAGGAGAATTTGCACCAACCGCTGCTGAGCGAAAATCCATCTTGGGACTAGCCCCTGAAGACTCCCCGATCGACATTGAAACTAAACAAGATCCAAGGCGGGCAAGCAGGCCCTCAAGAAAAAAGAACCACCACTAGGGTTTAACCGACCCACCACCCAGCACTGCCTTCGAACTGCAGACCCAAACCAACCAAGCACAAAAACCCCACCCACAGCTTCCAACCAGGCACAAAACCCCCGCACGCTCAGGGAGGAAGATACACCGATGCAGATGAAAAAACTTTGCACTGATAAAAACACAACCCCAGACCTCCCCAAAACGCATGCACTCCCCACACTTCGCACGACCAAGAAAAAACTAGAGGATCAGGCTAGGGCATGAACGCCCTAGCTCGACATGCAAAGCAAAAAATCAACATCTCATTTAGAATATCGCATCAAATATTTAATGTATATTAAAACTATTAAAAATATATATTAATTTAAACATATCAAAATTGAAATTTATCACTAGGAACTTTACAAGCTATATGTGGCAAATAGTTTTCTAATACAAATATGATAAATTTTAAGATAAATATTATATATCAGAAATAATTATGTAGGATCATTTAAAAAGTAGACATACATTCTCTATAGATAAAGTTACAATTGTACATATTGAGAAGTGGCACACTATTGTGTTAGGTTAATCTCTTTCTATAGATTTATTTATACTTTTATCTACATTGATACATAAATACATAAAATTACATATATTAAGAACCTAATTAACATATAGAGAACGATCTCTCTCTATAGATTTATTTATACTTTCATCTATATGGATACATAAAAATATTGAATTATATAATTATGAACCTAGTTAACATATAGATATTAAATAGCTCTATATACAATTTTATCAAATGTTTGCATGAGAAAGGTTTTCCTCTTCAATATAATCTAAAATACTAAAAGTGCCTCTTAATTACATTCACTTTATATTGTATAATTACATTAAATTTATATTGTAACAACTTGACATAAAACATTGGTATTTTTAATTAAACTATAGTTTATAATATTTAAAATTGATTACAATTATTAATATATTATTAAATATTTTAAAGTTAGTTTTTTATATTTATTATGAAACTTTTATGCCTCCTCTCTTTTTGTTGAGTCTCTTGGACTAACTTCAAATTTTTTAAAGCTTGTTTTTTATATGTCTTATGTAGCTTTATGCCTCCTCTCTTTTTCATGGGCTCAAGGTTTTTGGTTCAAATCATCCTCTAGTGGTTTTTATGGAAAAGTATGGTATGGAAAAGTTGATATAGTCTTGGGAAAGCACATTAGCTGTTTTGAAGTCAAGCACTAGCATCTGCCTATGATTTGTTGGATATTGTAAGAACTACATGGTGAACTAAACTTAAGGGAGACTTTACAGTCATTATGTGTTGAGGTTTGAAGATTATTAAGGGGTCCTTAGTAGTCAATTGGACGTCATATTTTCAAATTGATACAATTCTTGGTAAGCTTCATGTTTTTCATTCCTCTTTGCATTTTAGTCTTTGCAAAATGTATGGATTGATTTTGTATATGAGCTTTTTGACCTATTCTTGAGTCATAAATTTTGTGGTTTTAGCCCTTGAAATTCTAAGGGAAAACTCTCTATTGTGGGTGGGTCATGGAATGTCTTGGGCGACTTTTATGGCATGCATAGTTTTTTTTATAAAGTTTTTTAAAAAATATTCAGGGAGGGAAAAAACTGAAATCCACTCCAATCTAAAATAGAAGCAGCTCAATCCATCTGGAAAAAGAACTCAACTAGCTTCATACTCCCACTCAAGGCAGAAATAATTCTAATATCATCTAAGAAAACCCTTAAAACACTGAAGAAATTAGCTGACATCCGGATTATTTTTGGAATGTACTTGGCTTTTTTCATTGTTTTCATTTTAGCAGGTTTTGATGTCGATAAGAATTCTATATAGGTGGACTGAGAAAATCAGAATGAAAATTTTTTGGAGTTTTGGAATTCAGTTTTTTCAAAGCTGAAAAGATGTCTGGCAATGACATCCGGAGAGTGTTTTACATGCGGAGCCTGCAAGCGGCGAATGGCATGGGAGAAGCCACGCCTAAAGCAGGCCGATGAGGTGATGCAGAACAAATCCTTCATTCGATTCGACATGCTGCTGTAATTCTTTTCTCCTTCTCTTGCATTGTCTTCCTTCTCTTTGTGCTCCTGGTGCACATTATATGAGAGCTACTGTTCTGTACAGTAGCTCTCATATAATGTGCACCAGGAGCACAAAGAGAAGGAAGACAATGCAAGATTGGCCAAATGAGATAGACGAAGATTTTTTTGCAATGAAGGGGTCTAAATTGCCATTAAGACCCAAAAAGCGCCTCAAAAAGTCTATACAGAGGGCAATCGATGTGAGTATCTCCTCTTTTCTTTTCCATCTTTTGTTTAGTTACAACAGAGAACATTTATTGGTTCCAATTGACTTGTTCTGTTTGATTCACAATTTTTTTTTTTCAGGAGGTTATCCCTTGGTTTGCTTCCTGACATTTCTCGACAACGCTATGAAGTGAAAGAAAAGAAATGGAGACAAAAAGGTAAATACTAATTTCTTATTTGATGTAAAGTTCTTTTAGTCTATTCATGCCGTAATTAGTTCTTTCCCTAACAAATTCAATATGTAATTGACCCAGATACCAATGGGTTTGAAAGCTATGGCAAGAGTACAAAGCGACTCAGGTATTGAAGTGATGGAAACATTAGATTAGACTGCTAGCAAATAGGTGGATTTTCAGTTTTTTATGGAGTCTTGTTTAGTATTGTTTGGTTTATTGCTTATACTTTTATTTCATATTGCTTTAATTTTTCATCTACTAATTGTTGGATTCAATTTTCAATATATAGGAGTATGTTGTTGTTTTTGTTGTCATGGGAAGCATCAGGATTGGGCAAAGAAAGAGTACAGCAGTGCATTTGTTACATGGTAAGTTTTGAGCTTTTCATGTCTCTTTTGATCTGAACTAATACATGCATCTATATGCATCTATATGAGATTAGCATTATGTTTTGCAACCTTGAAGTAGTATTTGTGAACATTTCAAACTGAAAACTTGTTGCTAATTTGATATGCTTCAGGGTGCTTATTGGTTTTAACTGAAAAAATGATTTTATTTAAGGTTTTCTGTAAACTAAAAGAATTCTAAACATTCATCACATCAAGATTTTAATATATCAAATTAAATGCTGGTGTCCATCATTCACAGGGAAAAACCTAATACTATATTCCATCAACCCTTTGTGAAAGGGTTTTCAATTGCTATCATATATGTTATTTTAACTTGTCATTCATCATTTTCTATGAATATATAATATTGGCAGCGGCAGTGACGAGGAATGTATCAAAAATAGAATTTTTTTTATCCACAAAGACATGCTTAGAGTGACAGCCAAGATGAGCTTCATAGGACCAGTCAATGTTGATCACTAACAGTCATGTTTAGTATATCAGCAGAAACTGATAATAATAATAATAAAATGTTTCAGCATTCCCTAAACTGCCCAAAATTTTGTAAGCGACATAAATGTTTTGTCTGTCTTCTAATATTGGTTTTTAAATCAGTTTTTTGTGCTTAGGACACAAAACAAGGATCAATATATGTTGCTTCTTAGTTTGTAGAACTCAAGGGTATGATTTTTCATTTTTTATATGTATCTTTCAACAGAATTTTTTATGATTGCCATTCACCTTCACGCCTGCATTGCCTATAGCACTTGCAAGTAAACTGAATTGTACCATAATTGGGTGTGAGACTGAATTGTACCATAATTACATTTACTAGATAACTCATTACAATTCTATGTTGGTGTCAATTTGTTAGAATATATATTGGATTTGAACCATATATTCTATTTATTTTATTAGATAAAGTAAATCATTTTGACAAGTCAAGATGTTTTCCTATTTATTTCCTTAGATGAAGTAAATCATTTTGATGGATCAAGGTGGTTTTGAAAGAGTTATCTATTCTTTTGAGCTGGGTGGTTTTTCTTGAGCTGAATTGATAATGTTTCCCTAGGTTTTGCTTTGAACGTAGAGCTTCTTAGGCCTAATTTTGAAGCCAATGAGCTTGTCCTCAAAATTCTATGGCACCATTCAGATGCTAGTATATGTTGCTCCTTAAAGGTAATGCATTTTCTAGGGACATATAGTTCTAGTTTAAATGTTATTAGGTGCTTTAGTCAATATGATGACGTTTATGGTTTATGCATTGGGTTGTTGTTTGTGCCGTGCAGACCTTACCTATTTTCACATTTGCAAATCAGGCAGGCTTGACACACTAGAACCAACTTTGGTTGCATTGCAAGATATTTTGCTGGAAAATGTGCTAGATGAAAATCGATGCAAAAGTCTTTTATCAGACTTTGCTTAGATCATGCAATAGGTAAATAATGCTTTAGCTCCTCTAAGCATAAATGTTATTCTCTATTTTTCTCCCCTATAACTACATTATGATCTATATCAGCTAATTTTATAAATCATTTCTGTTTGTTACAGGGCTATGCTTATCTTCCTCCTAGAATATGTGTTTCTAGTATAGGCAGCCCTGTTTCATATAGGGCTATTCCTTGGTAAGTCCTAAACAAAGAAGAAAACGCTCACTACACTGAGTCCATATTTTTATGTCATAATCAAAAGAAATCCATGTTGATGAGATTTCACATCATTACATTTGATTTTTAGTGACATTCTCAAAATGTGCTTGTATTTTCTCCGATTAATGATGATGCATCCTTATTTATATTCAATAGCTTCAAATTTTCTGCTCTAGAAATTGGATCTTAACTCCTAATATGTGTTTATGATGAGAATAATTTTTCTATCCTAACTTCTTATATAATTCCAAAGGGTACTTTATCCAGAAACTTAATGCCAGTTTCCCTTACTATATCTAATTCTCATTGGCATTCTCAAACTGCAATTCCATAACTCTAGTTTCTTCTTTAAGAAAACCAACTTGATTGCAATTATTTGCGAAGAATTTTATTTTTTAATCTCAATCACAATCTAGCTTACAAGAGTTGAGCCACCACATCTAGTTTGTAACCTTTGTCAACTAATGAGCAAACTAAAGATTTCTTAGTCTTACTGATTTTTGAGAGATGCATAAAGGTTGCTCTATTTATTTCTCTTCTTGAATGTTAGTTACTACTGCATTTGTCTTCTTCCACTTTGCCTGTAAGATGGCTGTGCTGGTTGGATTATGTTTTGTTAGTCTTATTTTATCATATTTACTTTGATCCAAAGAATTTCTAGTTTTGCATTCGTAACCAGCAATGTTCATTGCAAAAGTATTGTTTAATAAGTCAATTCTTGCATTAGCAAAGTAGCAGCAAGGGCAATTTTCTAAGTCCTTTTTGTTATTGCAGGTTGAAATTGTTATACACTTCGAGGATGATATAGAAGAGCTCTAGCAATAGAATCAAGAGGTAAGCAAATTTTAGCTATTAGTTGTTGAGGTCATGCTTCCTGAAGGCTTCTCTGTTCCTAGTAATTTTTCTTTTTTGAACTTCTCATCACAGATTGTTGGTTTGTGTCGAGCACTAAATGATGTCTTAGATAGCATGGCTAAGAAAGGGCTGAGCACCAGGCAGATGATATGAAGACTAAACTAGAAGTTTAACTCTTAATTTGCTTGCATCACATCTCCAAAGTGTGGTCAAGTTCAGTGTGGAGTGCATGTGATTCCTAAAATTTATTGGTTCCATTTTTGGTTGGAAGTTTTATTGTGTTACAAATGAACTAAATTCAGGTGGATTTTTATTTCTATACCTATGACATAGCTTCCTGCCTGGTTTAGTCTGCAATCAAGCAAGCACTTCTTTGCATAGCTTTTGACATTTTTTTCAAAGTTGATGAATAAATTTGGACCATTATCTTTTAGTCAATCCAAATGATATTATTTGATTACCTTGGATAACTTTAGTCCCATCACTTGTAATATGTGAAGGATGGTTGTAATTGTTTCTTGTATTTATAAACAGTTGTAATTATTTCTAGCATTTATAAATGTATTGAGTGTCAAATAACAAAAGGAATATTACTCACAAATTGGACACTCTAATTATAATATCGATTTGCACTATAAAATTATTGTAGTCAACTATAAATTCTGTCTTTATAATATATCTCAATTAAGAAATTCATTCCTGCCACTGCTCTACCATATTTGAGGATTGTGTTTTCAGGCAAACAAGGCTCAGTAGACACAACCATGAGTATCAAACAATAGGTGCTGCACACCGCATGATGCTTGTATTAATGTTGATTGAGAGATGAACACAAAAGTAGCTATACTTTTTGGAATTAAATGATGTCAGACTCAAGAAAGGATGAGTTGCAACTTCTTAAACATGACCTTTCACACTAGAAGAAAAATAGATGGGGGAATCAATGAGAAGGAAATGAATGAAACGAAGTTTTAGGAGAAGATTTGAATTTAGGGTAGGAAACAATGTGGAGAACCTTGCATCCCTATCCATTAGGCACTCAGTGGCAAAGAAAACGACAACATGGATGTTGATGGATTGGCTTGATGGAGTATGGTTTTAAAAGCATATATTCTTTTGGGACTGGGGAATCATTGAAAGAAAAGCATACAATATTGTAAAAAATGGCCTCCGCAATTCAAGCTTCTAAAGTAAACTAGCAAGATGTAGAGTGTAAGGTGTTTAATGTAAATGGTAGGATCCCAAAAATATTTCTTGGCTACAAATAAGTCAACAATAACTCAAAAAGTTGAAGACAAGGGTGGTTATGGGGTTCTCTGAGGATAAATGAAAAATTGTATGTTTTGGAGTGGGTGTGTATGGAAGGGATGGAATGAGCAAAGTTCACTGCACTTCCAAAAGATCATTTTTTATTATTGTGTCTTCCAAGGAGCAACAAAGAAAATGTTGAGCCAAGTCTTGGGTGGTGTTTTCACCAAAGGTAAATCTAGGTAAGACCTTGGAAGGTAGGTTTTACTAGTGCTCTAGATTTTTCCTCTTTTGAGCATGGTTGGGTGAGCCTATGTGGGTTACCTTTGGAATTTTGGATTGAGAAGTGATTAAGAAATATGGGTAGAGGTTTTGGGAAGGTGTTAGAGATAGATGAAAACTCTGAGGTGTAGGATCCCAAAAATGTTTCTTGTCTACAAATGATGTGCTTTTCTTTTTTAAATGGTCTTTTCTTAACTTCATAGCATTTTCTTTTATTTTGAGGTGTCATTGCTCTGGTATGTTTATTTACATTAGTGCTCTTGAGTCTCAGTTCCTCTCATTAAATGCTCTTAATATTTCATTGCATTCCCATTTATTTTCATCTAATTTTAGGGCTTGTTTTCTCTGGCCTGGTTCCTAAATCTAAAATCTGTGCTTTAGCTTCTCATAATTAAATAGTACTTTTTGTTTACCTTAATATATATTCTCCTATAGATTGGTGACCATGTTGACTTATTTTTCCAAATCAGTCCTCTGCATTCATATAATGAAAACATCCTTTTTTTTCTCTTTACCTTCCCCTTTCTTCTTATTCAGATTTTAGTATTTAATTTCTATGGCTTGCTTTTACAAGTCAGTCCTCTGGATTCCCTTAAGTATATTCTCATTGATTTTCTTTGTCTTCCCATTTGTTTTCATATGGGTTAGTTTTCTGTATTTCCTTGATTAGATGGTCTTCACTATCCATACAGTCCAATTTATATTCACATTGGTTTTTTTGTTTGATTACTTTGACATGCTTTTCCAAACGAGTGCTCTTTCCCAAAAATTTCCTTCATTAGATGGTCTTTACCATTCATACAGTCCAATTTATATTCATATTGGTTTTTATGGTATAACTGCTTTGGCATGCTTTTTCAAACAAGTGCTCTTTCTCTGGATTTGGATTTCCTTGATTAGATGGTCCTTACTATTCAAAAGTCCAATTTAATTCACACTGGTTTTATCATTTTATGGTTTGATTTCTTTGGTATGCTTTTTCAAGCGAGTGCCCTTTCTCTGGAGTTCCTTGATTAAATGCTTTTTAATTTTCATCACTTTGCCATTTATGCTAATAGCAGGGTTTAGTTTCCATGCTATTTAATATGTGCTGTTTCAGTTTCAGTGCCTTCCCATTTAACACGGTTTTCATTACGAATCATATGGATTTGAGGATTTTATTTGCTCTTGCTTGCTTTAACAAATCAATTCTAATTTCGATTTCCCTGGTTAAAGGGTCTTCAGTTTTCACCACCTTTCCATTCATTTTAATATCATTTTGGAAGTTGGATTAATATGATTTTTCTCTCAAAATCAATGCTCTGGATTCACAGAATTATCTTTAGTCTTAAGTGTCTTCTCGTTTGTTTTTATAGGGACTTTAAGGTTTGATTGTACATTAGTGCTCTGGGTTAGAAATAATGAGTTGGGGATCATTGGAAGTTTATCTACTTTCAAGGTATGTGTAAAGGCCTCCATTACAATAGTTCTATGCTCTTTAATTTATATTTCGTCTGTTTGCTGACATTGGGCATCAACTATAGGTTCTTGAGTTGGCTGCAACTGCTGCTAAGGATAACAACAAGAACAGGATTGCTCCTCAACATATACAGATGGCTCTCAGAAGAGATGAAGACATGAACAAGATATTGAGATCTGTCACTATTGCCAAGGGGGGTGTATTGCGCAATATTCATCATGCTTTGTTATCTAAGAAGTCTGGAAACAATAAGCGGCCAGAAATTGGCCATGCCTCTAAGGATTTTTAGATGACTGTAGGCTAATGTTGTAATAGTTAGTACATTCAAGGTGATTTGCAATGCAGTCATTGGTGATTACTCCATTCCTAGTGCCTGGATGTTGTGGCAGAATTATTTTGATTCTTGAGGCAATTTGTGACTTCAACTTCCATAATAAAACATTCTAACATTGCACTTTGAAATGTATATTTTTATTTTTTCAAGATCTATCATTTAGCAGAATATACTTATCTTCAATGTTCCAACTATTTTGTCCTTTTACCACTTTGTGTGGTATTATTGTTTTTGTTCCTGTATTTACCAATCTGAGTTCAAGAATCTTGGAAATTGGAATGCTCAGCAATTTACATAGCTTCGTGTCCTGCTATTTGTTAATTGGAATTATGTGCATACCCAATGATGGGTGCAAAATTTGAGGCATAAAAACTGATATTCTGTGATTGATTTTTCTCAAATTAGTTTTCAAGTTGCAACAGTATCATTGATTTCCTTCTATCTGAGACAAGGTTGATGCAAGAGTATCTTAGGCCTACAAGCAATCTTGCATCAATCAAAAAAACTTCTTTTCCATTTGTTTTGTTTTTCAGTTAAGAAGCTTCCTTTCTAGTCATTTTGGTATGCTGCAGTTGAATTTTGTTGACATAGTCTTCAGTGAGCACTCTGACCAGCAGATGTGAATCATCTGTGCAATACTACATATCAATCAAAACACTTTGTGGTTCTATCCAGAACATCAGCAGAGCACTGCAACCATGTCCACATGTCCATTTGATTTTCTATGATCATTTGACTTTGTGGCATGCTAGATCAGTTAAGAGAGGTCTAGGAGATGTGCGCTAGGATTTAGAGCTTTGTGCCACAAGATAATCATTTGAGAGGCCTTATTGGTCTCATGGAAGGCCCTATTTAGCACTGTATTAAGTTTGGAATTGTATTTCTCATTTTAGGCCAACCTATAACCTTTTTCCTCAAGTATTCACTATATAAGGAGGTTTAAATCATTTGTAGAGGAGCAACATAGAGTAAGGAGAGATCTCGAGGACCGAGTGGTGTTTAATAGGATCAAAGCAGAGTAAGAGAAGTGAGATTACCCCGAGGAAGCCCATATTGGTGGCCGCACTCATATGAAAGTGCTAAATTTGTATTGTAATCAAATGGCTGAGGCCTAGCATGTTGTAAACTCATTGCAGCAGAAACTATGAATGTAATTCTAATTGTGGAACACATATACATTGAATCCAATTGATTCTCATAAGATTGTTTGGTATTGAATATCACTATGTATGGATTGTGTGTATTTGTGTTGAGACTGCATGGTTGGATAGTTTTTAGTTGGACCCTTCTACTGTGATTGCATTAGATGGTGTTAGAGCCTAGTTGTGGTTAGATTTGTGCATTGGTTGCACTATAGGTGGTCCATTCGGAGGAGTGCGTTACAAATTCTTATGTGTGTGTCACATTGCAGGTGATCCATCAAATGGTTGGCTCACAAAGGAGTGAGAATAGGTTCCTACATAGTTGTGAAGAATAGTAGAGTGTGGAGACATCTTCTAGCATTAGATTGTTGGTAGAAGGTATCAAGATATTCTGAGTTATCTTTTGACATTGCGGTGTTGGGTACAAGACAATAGAGGTCATTGATGTTGTTGATAAAGCATCAAGTGTGAGGTAGCCAACATTGCATCAATGAACTTGTCTCCCAACATTAGCAGTGTTGGGTAGAAGATAACCCCCAAACATTGAAGTTGTGGATAGAAGCATCAATTTGAGACAATCTACAAGAAGTGAAGGAGATATGAACTAAGAAGTAACTTGGCGAGCCTTGCCAACAAGTTGTGAACTGGAAGGTTGTTTGTCGAAGTCAGAGTTATAGTTGCTAGTCTGAAGAGACTCTAGGAAAAGCTAGAGGAAAAGAGGAAGAAGAATAGGGAAAAGCTAATGGAGTCATTGAGAAACATATCACTCCAAATTAATCACTTGGGGAAGCAAACGGTAGTTTCCGTGGATTTTATTGTAGATGGAGCCATGGATTGGGAGGCAATTTGTGAAGGATGGGGTGGTGAAAATGTGCTAATAGATGTGCAACGACATAACCAACATTAGGTAAGGAGGAGAATTAGTTGCATTGTAAGCAATAGGTGATTGTTTCGAAGAATTGTGTTGTTTAGAATGTGACTTAGACACAACGCGGGTGAGTTAGACTTAAACACAACACATGAACCGTATCCTTGCTATGGGCAATTGCCTAGTCACTCCCACTCTCGTGGCAAAAGCCAGTCAAATGGAGATATAACCAAGGGGTTGTTCTATTTGCGAGGGAGTAGAATGTCGCAGATTGTGGTTGGGTTGATCGTGTAATGTGTGTTTGTGTATGTTTGGCGAAAATTGTTATGAATGTTGTGATGTTGATGAAAAAAGTTCAATGGATGTTGTGGTTGTGATTATATAATATGACCTGAAGGGTCACTTGTTCCAAGCGTAGCTCAAAGACTATTTTGTTCGTTTATGATACGGAGGCGATCTAGCCTCCTTTGTTCATTTTGAATGATTTGTTGAATGAGCCCTTGTTGATCAATGATTCTTTGTTGATGTTCTTTGGCTTCTCTTCTTTGTTCTATGTTTTGTTGAATTGGAATTGGTTGAGGGGCGTTCTCCCTAATCTCTTCTAAGACGGTTTTCACCCAATTTCCCTAATGCCTAGGCACATTGAATGCTAGACAAAAGGGGGAAAACTTGATTTGTTTTGTTGAATTTGTTGACCTCATGATGAAATTGAGGGTTTGCTTGATCTCTTGTTTTTTTTTTTGTGTTTTCTAATGTTTTTGGTATTTTCTATGATGCAATCCTATATGAATACAAACTTCTTTTGATTCCTTTTTTTGAATTTCAAATGATTTAATTACTAAGAAAAGGGAAAATATGTGCAAACTATATGATTTTTCTATGCAATCTAAACTATGTTTTTGTGTGTTTTTCGTGGGTCGGTTTTGAATTGTAATCTAATGAAATGAAATTTGCAATTAAATCTAAGAACAATGAAAATGAAATTAATCTAGGGAAACAAGTAAAGCTAATATAAGCAATTAAGAAAAAAACAAATCTATTCTATGGAAGCAATTTAAAACTACCCATCAAGAGAAAGAAAAATGAAGTTTTGCTTTCCCAAGAGCAAGATTTGATTTTCTAATTACTACAAAAGCATGAAAAATCTAGTTGAATCAGGTGGCAGTGCTTGGTGTGAGTTCTCAGAGGTTCTTTTTGGCAACTATCTCTTTCTTTGTAGTAGCGGGGTCTTCCTCTTGACAAAAAGGGAAAAAATGGAGATATGAAAAGAAAATGGCTATGAGCTTTGAAGCCATGTAAATTGAAAAAAACAATTGAATTGAGCATATGTATGCTATGGGAAAACAAAAGGCTTGAGATTTGAAGCTATGGCTGAAAATAAAAGGCATATAAGGTCTTGCATTAAGCATAAAAATGCTATGGGGGCAACTATTTGCAAAAAATGAGAAAACCAAGAATGCAATAATGAATTTACCTCAAATGCATTGAGGAGGGGGGTATTTATAGGTTTGAAATCCACACCAAAGGTGGTGGTGATTGGGAAGTTAACAGGGATTAATTGAAGAGTGATCTACTTCTGATTGGAAGTGAACAAAGGTCGGAGAAGAGATCACAGACGATTGATTGGAAGATTACAAAAGACTAATTGAGAGCTAACAATAGAATGATTGGGAGATAAGAATAGACTAATTAGAAGTCTAGAAATAGTTAAAGGAAGAGATCAATCAGTTATACTTATGCTGAAGAGGTTCGCAACCAAGAGCTAAAATGGAGTCAAACTAGGCTAAAATTGGAAGAAATCATGCATGGAAAAGATGATAGGGTCACCCTTATGAGAAGTGGGTCACCCCTTTGAGTAGAGAAAATCACCCTTGGAGGTCTTGCTTAAGTTGTAGGGTCGCCCTCAGAGATCTTGAAGGCAAAAGCGGTGACCTAGGCCAAATGGCTTGGATAGGAAGTTAGAAGTTGGGAAAGTGAATTTGAAGGTTAGAAACAGAGAAAAGCACAAATGGGAAGTGGGTCGTCCATTTTAGCAGGGTAGATCTCCATGGGAGATCCCACTTCAGTTGTAGGATCTCCCTGAGAGATCTTATAGGTCATAGGGGCAATCCAACCAGAATGGACTAAGAAAGTGGTTATGGAAGAATGAATGACGATATAACCCCTTGGGGGAAGTGAATTTCCCCTCTTGGGAGGTGGATTACGTATGTTGTCAGGGCTGGAAAGTGACAGGGGTGGTTTGTCAAAAATGGGTTAGGTGGACAACAAGAAAATGTGTAAGACCTTAGAAGGTTAGCTTGTAGGTTAGGGAGGCACAAGCAAAGAGAAAAACAATTGAAAACATGTCACCAAGAAAGAAGTTGTTGAGAGGTATATATAATTCATGCTTAAATATGCATGATTAGGACTCCAAATCATCATCAGACTGCCATGTAGGCCTGTGCCCCTTTTTCGTACTTATAGGAACAACAGAGTTGCAGTCAAATAGTCAAGACATTCTAAGTTGTTCTTTATCATTGTGGTGTTGGGTAGAAGACAATAGAGATCATTGAGGTTGTTGACAAAGCACTAAGTGTGAGGTAGTCAACGTTGCATCAGTAAAGTTGTGTCCCAACATTGGCAGTGTTGGGTAGAAAATAACCCAAATGTTGAAGTTGTGGATAGTGTTGTGACCTAATCACACATCGCCCCATTGCAAACGGGGACCCACCTTTTTTGCAATTTTGAGCTTGTAGGGTCCTCAGGAAGTGTTGTCAGACCTAGTCTCTTCCATGAAATGAAGAATGAACCTCTCCAGATGTAAAGTGAAACAAGTCAAGTGAGTCAAACAAGGTGCAATTGAGAATACTTAAGCATGTCCTTGATAGACTGAAAATTAATAAAGTCTGATGTTCTGAAATCCTGAAAATTGACTAAGTCTGAAATCTAGTGGATCCTCAAAAATCTAGAATCTGCATGTTAAATCCCATGGATCCGAGACCTATCTCAAACATCCTGGAAGTATATTTCAAAATATTTAAAGTATAGGAAATTCAATATCTAAACATATACTTTAATATATTTTGAAATATACTTGATTTCGGGCACTGAAAAATGGCTAAGTATGGAAAATTTCCTCTCCAAGAGCGGAATCTGCCGAACTTGAAGAAAATTTCCTCTGCACTAGCGGAATTCGCCCAACTTGAAAAAAATTTCCTTTGCATTAGTGGAATGTGCTCCCCTCTAAGAAAATTTCCTCTGCACTAGTCAAATGCGCTCTTGTAGGAAAATTTCCTTAGCACCTATCATATGCGCCCTAAGTGAAGATTTCTTCAACACTTGGCAAATGCGACCTCCTTTGGAAAATTTCTCCTGGCCTTTGCCTATGCACCCATCATGAAAATTTCCTTTCATTTGTCATATGCGCCCTTTTTCAAAGATGCTTCTATCACTTAGGAAAATTGCTCCTCTTTGAGAAGGAAATTTTCTTGTCACATGTTCTAGGCGCCTTCTTTTGGGATTTTTCCTGCCCTCTCCAAGTGCGCCTTCTTGAGGAAAATTTCCTTTGCACATGTGCCACCCTCTTGGGAAAATTTCTTCATCATGTGCAATATGCGCCACCTTGAAGGAGATTTCTTCACCACATGCTAAATGTGCCCTTCCTTGAGAGAATTTCTTTAACTCCTGGCAAATGCGCTCTTCCTTGTAGAAAATTTCTTCTACCCTTGTCATATGTGCTCCATCTTCAAAATTTCCTCATCCTTGTCATATGCGCTCCACTGGAGAAAAAATTTCCTTAATATATGCTAAGTGCGCCCTTCCTTGAGAGAATTTCTTCAACATGTCTCATGTGCGCCCTCATTGAGGAAATTTCTTCAATATTAGTCAAATATGCTCAAACCAAGGCAAGTGGCTAGGTCGGCCAGAAGGGGAAAAAGGAAAGTTTTAAAACATGAGAACAAAACATTCTTCATTGCATAAAACAAGTAAGATCTAGTCTAGGACCTTCGGCAGGTATCTAAAAAAGAGGCATGTTAGGAATTTGTAATACAATGTTGTTGATGATCAAATGCCTTTGCATTGATAGATGTTTCTCTTGTGTAGGTAATGGAAGGATAATGGCGAGAACTTGCATTTGAAGGTTCAAAGCATGGAAGAGCATTGCTTGAGGAAGGAGACCTATTCCAGACAGTCAAGATCCAATGCCAGAAGTCATACATCAAGGTCTTCGCCTGAAAGGGGAAGGACCAGTTTCACATTTAAGTTCCAGAATCCTTCACTTCAATCATGAAGTCTACTCCAACAACTCACACCCAAGGTCTACTTCCTGCACCATTCAGAGATATAATCCTGCACAAGAACATGACGAGATGAGAAAATGAGCATGTACATCAAAAGTTATGAATTACATGAGGACAACATCAAGAAATTCCCAAAATTCCCAAGTTTTCAAGTTCAAAAGATGCCAAGTTCCAAAGGTGAAAATCCTAGTTCGAACATTATTCCACAGGAGATGACATAATTTGGGAAATATTTCGAGCAATATGAACGCAAAGAGGATCAAACCAGTTTGCTCGGAAATGCTGAGGTGGCATATGCACGTCACTAGTCCAATCACAGTCTGGCCAAAGAGGACGTCCATGTGGAAGATGCTCTAAAGATTCCATTTCAAGTTCATCACATTGGGAAATGTGCCTTCATTGCCTTTTTTTGGGGCGGTTATGCCTTATTGTCTTCATCTGGGCCATTGATTTGCAAATCAATCTTGGCCGTTCATATAATTTCAGAGCCTATATAAGGCCCATTTCTCTCATTTGTAAAGGTTAAGACCTTTTAGATTAAAAGTTGTTGGCTCCCAAGAATAGAAGTAGAATAGGAGTAGAGTAGAGGAGACTCTTCGAAATCATTGAAGAGACATGTGAAATTGTTGTAAAAAGACTTCCAAAATCAATACAAGCTCATTATTGTTCTCATGGTGATTTGTGTGGTGATGGAATGTTAGCATGGTTTCAAATTCTCAAATATGATGGAGAAATGTTTCCAAGTAGCTTAGAATTAGACTAGAAGTTCATTGATGTAATGAGTATATGCTAAGATATTTGATGAATTCCTCTTGGTTCATACTTTTCGTGGATTGTCGAAGGAAACTCACTCTGCAAAGTTAGCTTGAACCTCCATTTGCTTTAGTTCGATTGTGAATACTTGTTCACGCTGCGCCAGCTGCGGGTGTTTGGATATGTGTTCACAATATGAAAATCATTGGGTTACCTTAGAAGATTGCACCTACTTTGTGTAGTTGTTGGTTCTCATGGCGAAGCGGAGTCAGGTTTCGTGAGGAGTTTGTCTATCTTGGCACATTTCATTATATCATTGTCCTTAGATTAGAATCCTCTCAACCCTTGCCCTTTTTTCATTTTCTTTCATAGTCGGTTAGAAGAAGTTCTATTTCATAAGAAGGAAGTAACATATTTGAGTGGAATAAGGAGTAAATTCAGTGTAAGTCCCTTTGTGATTACCAACATTATCACATCAACTACTGAGTCTATCCATTGCAAGTCAAGACCTGACATATTATGAACCTTGGAGTTGTCTCATCGGATCACATTCTTTAGCCTTTGAGAGACTTTGTTCAAGAGAGGATAGAATACTTAGTATTTTATTCTGAGTTTCCATGTGCATAAAAAACACATCAACAGATAGAAGTGTTGATTTGAAACAATCTGCAAGAAGTGAACGAGATATGCACTAAGAATTTTAACTTGGTGAGCCTTGCTAGCAAGATGTAGATGGAAGGGTTGTTTGTCAGAGGCAAAGTTATAGTTCCCAGTTTGGAGAGACTCTAGGAAAATCTAGAGGAAAAGAGGAAGAAGAATAGGGAAAAGCTAATGGAGTCATTGAGAAACATAGCAATTCAAATTGATCACTTGGGGAAGCAAATGGAAGTTTGCTTGGATTTTATTGTAAATGGAGTCATGGATTGGGAGGCATTTGTGAAGGTAGGGATGGCATAAATGGTGCGAATAGATGTGCGGTGACATAACCAACATCAGGTAAGGAGGAGTAGTTGCATTGTAAGCAATAGGTGATTGTTTTGAGGAACAACATAGTTGTGGTCAAACAATTGACTACGAATAGTGTAGAAAGTGAGATGCTTGGTGAGCAGTGTGACTGACTAGAGAAGGGAAGATATTAGCTATGATGCTGATGTAGAAGACATAATAGGTGGAATATTTGATCTAGTGAAGAATGCAATGAGTAATCGGTAAAAATTGGTGTGGAGAATAGTGCCAATGAATGAAACTAAGAATGTCTAGAGGATGTGCAGTAAGCCAATTGACATCAAGAGGTAAGGAATATGAGTTTCCCGAGGGTAATCAAGTGGATGATCTAAGGAATGAAGAAATCTAGAGAGCTCATGGGTGGTTGATAGAAGTGTTGTGACCTAATCACACATCGCCCCATTGCAAATGGGGACCCCCTTTTTTTTGAGCTCCAGTGCTTTGTCGTGAGTCTTGGATGATGTCTTAGGTTTGTTTCATGATGAAGTCGGTGGTAAGAACAAGGGAAGTTGTGCCTCAAACAATTGAATCAATCTCATGTTCTGGACTTAGATGAAATCTCAACAAATGATAAGCATACACCAAGGCACAATTTAGGAGGTTGACAGTGAGCAAAGTGCGCCTCCAACAAAATTGGCTTCAAACTACTCCAAACCTTGGCACCTTGATAGGAAGTGATGTTTTGACCCTTAAGATGCCTTAAACATTCAAAATTTTGTAAGAAAATGGCCTAAGTATGCTAGGCGCAGATCTCCATCTGTAGAACCACAAAAGTGCACCTAGGATTGTTGAAGGAAAAGGCATCATCTAGAGACCTACTTTTGCGCCTAAGGATGAAACATGAACTCTTTGACTTAGAAAATGTTGAGAAACACCAAGGGTAGTTAGGCACAAATATGCTACTGTAGAAGTCAAAAAGTGCGCCTAGAGTTAGAGCTTGAGAAATCATCATTGTCAATGATAAATGTGCACTTGGAGACACCTTTAAGGTTCAGACTTAGTCAAAATTGCTTCAAAGAAGATAAGGCGCCAATTTGCACCTGTGAAGTTATCAACTTGCGCCTTGAGAGAAGGATGTTGGAAGTTGTGATAGAAGATGGTGCCTTGAAGAATTAGACCTCCCAAGGCACCTACAATTGCTTAAGTCCAACACTCACCCACCCAAGTATGTTAGGCGCCAATTTGCACCTGTAGAAGCCCACTTTTGCGCCTTAGATAAAGTAGGCTTGAGGCTATTGATCTTGAAGGCGCCTTGCTAGAGTAAAGTTCCCTTGGCTATCACTGGTGATCGAGATCATCAAAACTTGAAGTGCACCCTTCTCAAGTGTTAGGCGCAAATTCACATCAGTACAGTCATCCATTGACGCCTAAGTGAAAGTATGCTTGACTTCATGAGTATTGAAGATACCTGAGTGTCAAGGCTTCTCTTTGAGCCTACATAACAACTTGAATACATGAAAGAAGAAGTGATCACTCATTCATATTAGGGTGCAATTTCACACCTCAACCATCATCAAAGTGCGCCTTGGTAAGGGGAGGCTTGAGACCATCAAATTTGATGTTACCTTGAGGCAAGAATCATCTAGACATCTATGAACTAGCTTAAAACCATTTAAGTTGAAATGAAATCCATCTTCAAGTGTTAGGTGCAATTTTGCATATGTGGAATCACCTTTTGGCGCCTTGACATGAAAGTGTTTACATCTATAGAAGATGATTGCGCCTTAAGAGATATAACCTTGCCTTGAGTTCCAAGATTGACTAAGTCTACAAAACATACATCTCAAGTCTAGGCGCATTTTTACCTCTGTGCAAGTTTACTTCTGTGCCTAGGCAAAAATTTGTTTGAATCTATGATTTTTGAAGATACTTAAGTGTCTTGAATTCCTCCTTGAGCCTACATAATGGTTTGGATCCATAAAATTTGAAGTATGCACCCATCCAAGTCTAGGCGTAAATTCACACTCAGAGGATCATGAATATGCGCTTTGCAAAAGGAAGGCATTCAATCATGAAGTTTGATGACATCTTGAAGCAATAAGTCCTCTAGGCGCCTATACATTGAGCTTGAAACCATAGTTCCTAAAACCCTGAAGTTTGGCGCGTTTGTACATGAGTTGAACCATTAGAATTCCATGAAACTAGCCCCAAGTAGCCTAGGCGCACATTCTTACCTCTGCAAACCCAAATTTGCCCCTAGACTAGTAACATGTTGAACATGCTAGAAAATGTTCAAAATGATTCCTATGTGTTATGAAATGAATATTTATCAATAGTTTAATATGTTGCTTTCTTTGTGTTGCAGGAGAATTGATGGAGTTGACTATCCATCCAAGGGGTAAGGCACCTGGAACCACCTTCAAGCAAGGAATGAAGTTAGGAGGTAGTCACTGCAGAGGAAACATCATGTTACCACTCCAAAGGATCACTTCAAGTTCATCATGCCAGTACACTTCATCATCTGCATCATAGAAGACATTCATCCATCAAACTTCAAGCTCTTCCATCTTCAAGTCTCTGAAAGAAGTCTCCTACTCCATGTTATGAAGGAAGCATCATTATCTACACTACTCTCTATGAAGATGCATTCAAAGAAGATCAGCATATATCTTGCAAGGAGAAGAAGTATCACAGAGTTAGGCAAATGAGCAACATGTATCATACATATCCGACTTACAAAAGACACAAGGCAGAATCAACAAGGATACATTCTCAAACATTCAAGTTCATCAAAGCAATTACATTCGAAGACATCACACAGATGATACAATTTGGGAATATGCCCAAAAGCAAATTGAATAAATTGTTGGAATCCATAAGAGTTGCTGAGGTGGCACCTACGTGGCATGCGCATCATCCTCACCAATCAAATGTTGCCACATCATCCTTATCTTCTTGGAAAACGTGCCTTCATTGCCTCTCTTATGTACTAAAAATAGCAATTTGTTGTAACTACTTGCTGAGATGGCATAATCTGGGCCCTTGGCTACTTGAATTGATCCAGGCCATTCATTGTAATTCTAAAACTCTATATAAAGGCCTTGTTGCCTCATTTGTAACAGTTAGTTCGCAGGAGAGAGTACCTAGTAGAGTAGAGGAATAGAGTAGGAAGAGACTCTTGAAATTCTCTAAGAGTACTTGAAAATTGTTGTAAATATTTCTCAAGATTAATGCAATGACATTGGAGCATTGGAGCTTGGTGCTAAGTGTTGTTTTGTGGAATAACATGGTTTCTTGTATCTTGATGAAATGGAGAGATGTTTCTAAGTAGATTAGAAGTAGAGTAGTAGTAGCTCATTGATGTAATGCATGTATGTATTGGATATTTGATCAACTCCTAGCTCATGCTTTTGACATCCATTGCTGATGGAGTGTTGTGTAAAGCTAGTCTGAGTTTCATCACTATTTGCTTAAGTTCGTTTTTGGATGCTTGTTTGAGCTGCGCCATCCAATGGGTGCTTATATGAGCTTTCATGATTTAAAAACCATTCGCTAACCTTAGGAGATTGCACCTACTCCATGTAGTTGTAGGCATTCTTGGCGAAGTGGAGTTAGGTTTATTTAAGGAGTATGTCTATTCATGCATCATCATTGCCTCATTGACCTTAGATTAGTTCCTCTAAACCCTTATCTTTTTCCTTTTCTTTATCATTGAGGCATCGTGCATACATAGTTCACACTGAAAGGAGAAATAAGCTAAGTGAATCAAGAAGAAGTTTGCGTAAGTCCCTTTGAGGAAACAACAAAATCACATCACACTAACTGAGGCTATCCTATGAGCAAGTTGAGAATCAACATACTGGAACCTTGGAGATAACCCATTGGATCACATTGTTTAGCTTTTGGGTATCTTTGTTCAAGAGAGGATAGATTACCTTAGTAATTTATTCTAAGTTGCATGTGCATAAAAACACATCAAGAAGAAGATGAAGTGATCTTCCTTGAGGATCAAGAGTTAGAAATGATTGAAGTAATGCCTAAAGAAGGAGAGGCATTGGAGGATTGTGATATCTGGATTGTTCCTGCAGAAGGAGCAGTAGGGTTGGCTTTGTAGTTGAAAACATATTTGCAAATTCCCTTCCTTGTCAAGAGTTGAGTGAGGAGTCTAGGATTGTAGATTTGCTTTTCAAAGAAGTGGACATGTTACACGAATTGCTGTAGGGAGTGTCATCTTGAGTAGAGACACTAAGTTATTGTGTCATTGTTGGCACATATTGAGGGATGGACCGGATTTGTAGGTTAGCACAAGTTGGAAATTTATAGAATGGAATTGGAGGACGAACATCATTGGTATTTGGGATAGTTGCTAAGGGTGTTGATCTACTAGAAATTTTAGGGGATGAACATTGATGTAGAAATTGAAGATTTCTTTTAGAAGTAGTTAGAGGTGAAGAATGCTAGGAACAAAGCTGATATAAGGGAGAACGACAGAGGAATTACTTACTCAGAGGAGTTAGTCATGAGACACTTCAGGAAGTGAGAATTACCTTGCAATCAAATGGTGGATGGTTGATGCAGCCTATTTGGGAGAGGATCTAAAGCATTGTGACTTGATCTGGGCTGCACTGAACTACAGACAATTGTGATTGGACTCATGTGATAGCATAGAAGGCATAGAAGAGACTACAGTGAGACCAAGAGTGGCAATTGTGAAGAGTGAGAATTTCTTTGGTGGAGGACATGAGGAAATTGTGGGACTGTTGACAATAGCAATGAAGATAATGGATTATGTGAGATCCTTGAATTGGGCTACTAATCTAAAGACTATGGTATGGATTGATTTTGTGGTAATCTTGAAGGATGTGGTTCAGAGGAATGCATCAAGTAGATACCTAGTACGGGTATGGGAGAGAAGTAGAGTTTCTTGGGTGGAAGAGACCGAGTGGAGGATGGTAATGGAATTTCACAAAAGTGTGGATAGACTTGAGATTCCAAACTAGAGGATGTTGCTACAATGTGTTATAACTCTTGCAAGGGTGAGGAGACTGCAGAATGGGTAGAAGGTGGATGCAGAATGTATTTTCCAACAACGAGGAGAGCCCATAAGGTTGAAGTCAGCACATGATGGGTGTAGACCCAACAAAGGATGGGATTTGGTGATGACAAATGATTACAAGATGAAGAAAAGAAAATCAAGGGGATTAGATGCCATAGGAATGCTTAAGTTGATAAGATAGATAATCAGAGGGATAGTTGCAAGAAACTCTAGTTGAGAGATAGAGGATTCATCCCTAATGAGAGGAATGATAATAGAGACAACTCAGAAGAAGTAGCAGATGGGAATACATGCTGCAAAAGACAAATTTGAGTTGAATTGGATAACGAGTGATTACGTGAAGAGTGTGCAGAGGAGCATATGAAAACAAGTGGGAGTGATGAGATGAAAGATGGCATTAGGGATTGTCATCAAAAGATAGAGGATAGAGAATTGACAAAGATATCAAATCAAGAGTTGGTACATTTAGCACAATTGTTTGTAGAAGCAAATGGAGGCAAAATATGAATGGATTGAAGGGAGTATACAAAGAGGGATGAACAATGCAATAAGAGGTTAGGATATGAATCAAATAACTAATAAAGACTGGAAGATGGAGTCATCATCAATAACAAATAGCAAAACTCAGATGATGACTTGGAGAAAAGATAAAAGAGAACAATGTCAGAGATGTTGCAGTGGTGTGAACTATAGATGGAAGTTGTGTAAATACAGAAAGGGGATTGTGAAACACTAATTATAGTAAGTTAAAACATTGACAAAGTGTGGTGTAGGATGTTTGGGGGGTCTCATGATGATGGAATCAGAAGGCTGGGAAGTTGTGCGGAGGATGCAATTAAGAAGATAGTGATTAGTGCAGACTGGGAGAATACAGAGTTGTTGGAATGCAGTAAGTTATTTTGACTTGGAAGCAATAGAAATAACTGGCAATACTTTCTTGAGAAGTATATAGTGTGAGAACCTGAAAAGTAAAGAGGATTGGACGCCACAAAAGGAGAAAGTGGCAAAAAATGAAGAAAGGAGAAACAAAACAGAGGAGAAATTGCAGAACAAGGTAAATAAGTGTAAGTTGAAACTTGAAACAGAGTCACAGAAAGAGGAGATTAGATTGGTGGAAGAAGTTAAATTGCAGGAGTGTGAAATGGAAGATGAAATGAAGAGCCTTGGGGCATAAGGCAAGATGGAGGCATTTAATATTAGATTGTTCAGATGACAGAAAAGAGAGGAGCGACTATTATAGGCAAGAGAGAAGATGTTGATTCCAGAAACCTATTCATGTGTTGAGGGTGCACTGTGGTTGGTTTTCTAGCCTAAAGAGTGGTTATATTACTCATCCCTTATTTGCAAATAGTACACTATGCTCACAAATCACTTACTCGGGGTGTTTGATGCAGAATCATCACAAGCCTACGAGCAATTTCATATCAACTAAAAATATTTGTTTCTATTTGATTTTTCTGTCATAGGCTTCAGTGAGCACTCAGACTAGCAGAAGTGAATCATATGTGCAATAACACATATCAATCAGAACACCTTGCAATTTCATCCAGAACATTAGCAGAGCATTGCAAGAGTGTCCACATGTCCATTTGATTTTCTATGATCATTTGATTTGTGGCATGCCAGATTAGCTAAGAGAGGTCTATGAGATGTGTGCCACGATTTAGAGCTCTGCACCAAAAAATAATCATTTGAGAGGTCTTATTCATCCCATGAAAGGCCTTGTTTATCATTACATTAAGTTTAGAATGGTATTTGTCTTCTAGGCCAACCTAGAACCTTTTTCCTCAAGTATTCACTATATAAGGAGGTCTAAATCATTTGTAGAGTAGTGGAGGGCAAGGAAAGATCCCAAGGACCATGTAATGTCTAGCAGGCTTAGATAAGAGTAAAAGAAGTGAGATCAGCCCGAGGAAGTCCATGTTAGTGGCTGCACTCATGTGAAAGTGCTAATTAGACAGATGAGGCCTAACATGTTATAAGCCCATTGTGGAAAAACCATGAATGTAATTCTGATTGTGGAACATATATATTGAATCTAATTGATTATCATAAGATTGTGTTGATATTGAGTATTGTTGTACATAGATTGTATGCATTTGTATGCATTTGTGTTGATGTTGCATGGTTGAACCATCCTTAGTTGGACCCTCCTATCTTGACTGCAGCAGAAGACTCTTGAAAACTACTGTAGAAGCTTTTTCTGAAATATTATGGACTCTGGTATCAAATCTTTATTTTATTAATTTGTACAACCTGGTGACTGTTTATACTATAATTTTGAATTCACCAATGTTTGAAGGTGGCTGCAAATCTAAATATTTGGCTAATTTTGGTATTGTTAAGTGTAAGGTGTAATGTTCTCTGAAAAATGTGTTGCTCCTCAATCAAAAGTCACCTTTTGATGGCATTTCAATATACTTTATGCACTTACCCTTGTTTTAGAGGTTTCAATTTGTTCCTTAGCAAAGTTACAAGGATGAGAAATTGTCTTTTTTTCTTTAAACACGTAGGAAAGCTTGATTCAAAGATGGGGGGCTCCTCTCGAACAATTTTCTTCCAGGTGGTTAGAGTGCTTTATAGCAGTCCGAAGTTTGGAGTAATTACATGATAAATGTAGGCTGGCAGTTACGAACTCTTTATGTGACGTGTTATTACTTTGTCTAAGCAAGTGGCTCTGACCAAAATTGGTTGCCATTATAATGCATCTTGACTCTTAGAGGATTAAAGTGATTACGAATTAGATCCTAATATAAGACATGAATTTATGGTTGAAGTGTCAAAAAGATCCTAATTTTTTTTTTTTAAAAGCAGAAAGAGGACGAGCCTCAAAAATGAATTAATATATAAGAGTATAATAAACAAAATGGGGAAATATTCAAAACCCCCGCAAAGAGTATCGAAAAACCGAGAGCCGGAAGAGAGCACGGCTTTGTCTTCACAGCTACAACATTAAAACCTGAACATACCAGAGCCACAAAATAGGACTGCCCCCACAGAAACCTACACTTAAAAGAAAACATTAAACATAAATTAAACATGCCCAAAGGCCATCGGGCCAGCTCGTTTCCGCCTCTGGTTCATGGACTTCGTTCTGGTCAGGCAGAAGGTCGGTATTGGGCACATAAATAATGTAGCCACCCAAAGGACACCTGTTACTGCGTGTGAGAGGCCAAATGGAGTGAAAAACAAAAGCTCTTATTAACTTTGCTTTTTAAAAAAGCCATGAGTAAAAAAGAGTGAGATGTCCGTCGTTAATGGGAGCTGAATCCCATTTAAGAACTTCCAGGTTTGAAGAAGTGTATTTGATATCCTTAAGGTAAAGCTCTGAACAGGAATAAAAGCTGTCTTTCTATAGATTTGCTTGAACTTATGGTCGTTGGAGAGGGATGTGACCGCCAGACAGACTTGGGCCTCCTACCCACCCCGTCCCTCCTCTGTATTGGAAAAGAAGGGACCCTAGATAGAAACTCCTTCAGCGTCCTAAAAAAAACCAATCATGAGACTTGAAGTTGAAAATCTCCTGAAACCATATCACAAAGCTTGGCCGGCCAGTCACTTGAAAATTGATGAAAAAACATCTCTTGATCCTTTTGGTCTATAGCAAAATTTGCTAGCCAATCCGCCACTTTATTCCCTTCCCTATAGCAATGAGAGATTTCGAAGGATTGGAAAAACTGGAGACATGTCCACGCCTGTTCAAGAATGTAACGTAGGGACCAGCTTTCCACTTTACGGTTTCGCAGAGCTGTGATTATGATTTGCAAATCCCCTTCAATCCAAATGTTTTTAAAACCTTTTTCTCGAGCTAGTTAGAGAGCATGTAACAAGGCAAAAGCTTCAGCTGTATTATTCGTACCTTCAGGAAGCTTCATGGCTTTCGTAGCTAAAAGTTTGCCTTCACTGCTTCTGATGACGCATCCCAGACCCGAGGGCCCCGAGTTCCCTCTACTGGCTCCGTCAAAATTCACCTTTACAAAGGGGTCCTTTGTCCAAGAAAGATGTACAGGGCCTTAATCACTATGGAGTTATATACTTTGGGGAACGTACTGGATTAAGAATGTAGCTATATATGGTGTCGGTGTAGACCACCTAAATTGACTCTTCAGTTTGTAGGATAAGCACATAAACTTTCTTGCTTTTAATTCTTATGTCAAGTCTGTTTTTATGACGCCCCTTAAGATTTTACCCTGTCCTTGTCCAAAAAAAAATTGAAGTGATCATCAAGCAGGCATATTTGACTTTGTTTGGAGGAGAAATCTGAATAGGTTTAGCCCCTGAATTTCAGAAAATCTTTAATGCTCCCTTCAGCTCACCTTTTCCATGCAATAAAGTTATTATTTTTCAGTCAGGATTTCAGAATCCACCCTGGCATATAACTACTTTGTCTTTTTATACACAGACAGGTACCCATTAAGTTCTTTGAGGCCTTTTACCTTTGTGATTGGATCAGAAAGTGTTTATCCTTAACACAATTTGAGAATAAATTCTCTCTATAATTGAGATTATCTAAGAAGAAATTACAAGGTTTGCACTATATCCCCTCTGCCAAATTGGCAGCTGACCTAAATAACCATCTTCCCTTTTAAAAAATGGGCACTTTCTAAGTTTTCTAGAATGTCCAAAGAACTTGGCCAATTGACAGTAATTTACTGTATTAAAGCTAAGCCTTTCTATTTGAAAGATTATTAAGAAATATTTTTTAATTGAGCTATGATTTAAAAGGGCATGCTATATACTTCTTTTTGAGTTTGAGCGAGTGATTTCAATACTTTATTGACTATTCTTAGGCAATGGTTTCATGTGGGGAGTTTGGGACCAACGAAACCTTTTTGTTTTCTTTAACTATTTAAAATATAATTTTTGAGAAAAAGCTTATCAGATATTAATTTTAATTTGGCAGTAAATCTCTCAATGGGTGCTAGCAGGGGTTAAATGTGACAGTTGTATAGTTGTATTTAGGTATTTTAGCTGTAAAAACAACTGAAATTTTGAAAAGGGAGAGATTTTAGACAAACTGTCAAAATTTATATAGGACTATGATGATATATATATTTACTTATACTAAAATATGTCATAGTATTTAAAAGGCACTATTGCATAGATAACTGTCATAAAAAAAATTGCTTGACAAGCAAGGTTGACTATCAAATTTAAGCCCTGGGTTCTAGATAGGCGTAGCCCCTCTTAAGAGTAGTCTTTTTCCCCCTCAAAATTAGTAGTCCTCTATTTTAATAAAAATATTATATTTATTTATAGTTTAAATTTGAAAACTTTATAACGAATTTGAATGTTATAAAAAAATTTAATATAGTTTTATTTCAGAAATATTTGAAGTCATTATAATGGAATGTGGAAATCTCATGTCTTTAACTTTACTTAAGACCATCTATAAAGAATAAATAAAAGTTATAGTCCTCTTCATGGTACCACATCCTTAGAGAGGTGATCCTTATTCAATGTGCATGTTGAAGCCTTCCAGTTTCTATCTAGTGATTTCTTTTTCTAGGGGTTGTCCTACTTTTATATCATATTCTAGTCTAGGTTATTTTGGTAGGAATGGATACCATGTCAATTTGTGCTACAAACAACTCAAAAAAAAGTGATTGTTTGAGCTAAATAATATGCAATTGTTTCAATCTTTTTGCTTCATAATGATGTTTCTTTGAACTGAAAAATGGGAATACAAGGCATTTTAAACAAGGATGTTAGCTTTCTCATTGTTGAAAGGAGGGAGAAAAATGCAAGTAGACATGGAGAAGGCACATCTCTAGTCCACTTTCCAAAGGGCAAGTGGAAAATTAAGGAGTATGTATTTTGATTTTAGATTGCTTTAAAATTTTGACTGACTTTATTCTACAAGTATTCACTAGGGTTTTAAAAAGGTTGAAAATACTCTTGGAAAAAATTCCATATATCTAGATTAGAGTTCTTCAAATTCAAAGTAGAGATGAATAAAATGCTTCAAATAACAACTCAAAAAGAATATGTTGATCAAGGTATGATGAATTAACAAAAGTCTATTCTCAAATCGAATGGGAGATCAAGTATTCTAGTATGAATAACGAAGTGTAATAATATAAAAAGAGAAGAATGCAAGGAGGGGGTTTTGGGTGAAGGATGGTGCAAAAATGTCAGATTGAGAAAGAATATACATTAACTGACAAGTGATATTGAGAAACAAAGAGTACTGGATTTGATACAAAAGTTGAACTTCAATCCACTATTGTAAATTATGATTGAGGTATTTTTTGTTTTTACTTGGTGTTTTATTGTTGTTGTGTGTTTTTAATTTTATGTTGCTTGCAATTTAGAATTTTACTTCTATCTTCCTTTCTTGCATTTACTATTGTATATTTAAATCCTTATGTTTTTAAAAAGGAGGAATTTAAAGGGAGGGAGGAAATTTTTTCCAATCTGCTTGCAACATATGAGATGTTTATTTTAGATAAGTTGAGACACAAATTAGGCCTCCATTAGGTAGCTACTGAGGGAAGAGAACTACGACCAATGTATAGAGTGTACTAACCTTTTCTCATGTTATTAATTTACATAAAAAGTAAGGGGGTACAAACTTTTAGTAAATCCTTTGGGTACTAAGCACATAGTGTAGGAAAAAGTTTGTTAAAAATCATGGTGTGAATAGATGCTAAAACACTTGGCTAGGTATGGAAGGGGAAAACTATACTTAAATGCAATGTGTTTAAAGCTTTAATTTTGGTGATACACCACTTGGTTGGTCTAGTGAGTTTTATTACTTGCTTCTTTGGAATTTTTGTAAGGAAATTCACCCACACTACCAATACGAAAACTCATAGACAAAAATTTGATACCAAATGTAAAGAAACACAAATAATTTTGAGAATAGATGAAAGCCATATGAGAGAGACTAATATGCCCCAAGAAAACCCTTTGAGAAAAACCCAACCTCAAAAGTATCAAAACAAATGTATTTCTAGCAACAAAATACTTACAATATGTATTTCTAGCACTAACATGGAGATCAACACTCTCAATGAAGGAAGAAATCATGCAAGATATGACCATTTTTATAATAGTGAGCAACCATTGTTTCTATTCACATGAGATGGATCCAAGAACAGATGACAACAATATGTCCCACTCCATGCTCCTCAAGATCTCCTCAATAGGAAACTCAAACCTCCAAGGTCTTACACGAAGCTTCACTCACAATGAGCATGCACAAGTGATGAATAACCTTTATCACAAGCCTCCTATTTAGAGGCAAGAGAGCAACATGAAAGATAAAACTTTGTAGAAGATTCCTAACCACCTTTTCCACCATTTTTTAATGCACCTAAGTCCAAATAATCAATGCACAAGCATCTCTAAGGTGGGTGCTCAAGTTTGCCATGAAGCCAAGTGACGACATGTTCTCCAATGTACCAAAATTGCTTCCTCCAAGCCTAGTTCCCAAGTTTGATTTGCAAAATATGACTCAAACATTAAATGATTTTTACAATATTGAATGCATTTTGCAATGATTTCTAACCACTAAATGCATTCCTCCAATGAGCCCAAATAAACTATGTGCTCACTAATCCATAACCCCAAAATATTAAATGAATATCTCCTAATGCACCACTGACATTAAATGTATTTGCAATATTACACACAATAATCCCCTAGGAAGATATCGAGCTCTTCCAATGTGTGGCACCCCATTGACATGGACCACAACTCTACAAAATATCAAATATTTCTATGCAATTTGTACAATGCCTTGGCCCAATAAGTTTTATATTTTTTTTTAGTGTAAACTTGTATTTCATTGTTGTCAATTAAAGTTTTCCATGAGTTTATTGCTTGAAACATGTCCATATAGGTACATGTGTGCACCTATGTAAATTTGAAAAGTAGGTCAATATTGAACTCATGTCTAGCCCAAGGTGTAGCCTCCTTAGTCTTCATGTTGAAACCCATTGATTGGGTTATCCCATTCCAACACTTGATCTCCATGGCATAGGAGATCTCCAACCCCTCTCCAACCTCACCTCAATCTATCTAGTAATAATAGGTACACCTCCAATCATCTCATGTCTAACCAAACTACAAACTATAGCACTGCAATATCTAGGAGCATCACTCTCCAAGGCAAAATAATCATTGTACTCAACACTAGAAAATTAATCCCAAATCATAGCCAATGCTCCCATTGCATGATCAATGCATACTTTAGGGACTCTAGTATGGTTCCATGATTTTCATCTTCATAATAGATGATCATTTGTTTCCAATTGATAGATCTACTTAAAAGTAGCTATATCATGTCAAAACTCCTAGTTGTGATCTAGAGTCTACCAATACACAATAATACATGTCCTCAATATTAAATGACCATTTGTTAAATTGATAGATCCACATCACTAATAAAACTCCCACTAAAAGTGTTTTAGAGCTACCCATGGCATCATCATAAACATCCTTCTAGCAAATTCATAACCATGTCTTGTCAAAATTTTGATTATGCATAGAAGCTTCTTATAGCATCATGGTGACCATATTTAAGCTAGAAGATAATTTGTCACAACAAACTATATACCTACGCAAAAGATCCCACTGAACCATGATTCAGAGCCTTTCATTACAACATAGTCCATTTCTTCAAAACTAGAAGATATTCATTCCTTATTCATGTGAGGCCTTTAAAATACCTTCATAACCATCCATCTCCCTACCTCTCTACTACTCAACATGCCAATGCTTAATGATGGCCAAATGCCAACACAGCAAAATTTGTAACTCTATGGTATCTAAATAGTCTATAACAAATAACTAAGATGCTAAAAAAGAAACCAACACCCCACCAACACTATTATCGTGGAGGATCTCCCTACTACATACACAACACCATCAACACTTCATAGATCCACTCTCAAGTTCTCCATGAAACATGTAGCTACACAAACATGGCACCCATAACCTCATACTACACACATGTGGCCTATAATAAAGGTGATATAAGCATGGCTAGTGCTCCTACTCAAGCTAAAGTAAACTACAAAACTCGTAGATCTCAAAACAATGTAACTTGGATCCACTAAAACATGTAGACCCAAAAAACATGCAAATTCAAACCTCCATTAATGATAATAGAATTGAGGCATCATGCAAATTTTTCCCATGGCATGAAAATCAAATTTAAAACACTCTCAAATCCAAAATGCTAAAAATTTGTAACTCCAAGACAAACACAATTAGTAATCGGAGACTAATCAACAAACCTCTACCCATGCTTGAAAGTGTGCATGTTAATCTAAAATTGTTTCCATCAAGACAACCCTCGAGACTTATGATCCAGAAAATAATCTTCCACAAATCTATAAAACCATATATTTTAAATGAAAACTTGCAAATCATCCATGCCTGAAGCATACATGCAAATCTGAAACTTTCTCCATCTAGACAACCCTCAGGAATTATGATCTAAAAAACAAACTTCCATAGATCTATTAAACCACATATTTTAAATGGAGAATTGATGAAAAACATCCATGTTAGAAGCATACATGAAAATCTAAAACTATCTCCATCTAGACAACCCTTAGGGATTATGATTTAGAAAATAATCTCCCATAAATTTTAAATGAAAAACTACAAAACCAACCATGCTAAAAACATACATGCAAATATGAATTTTTTATCACATCCAAAACACTCACAAATCCTAGGACCAAGAATTCTTACAAAAAATCATGACAACTGGTATTGGATTTTCTCAAACAGTTTAAAAGAGATATCTCTAATTCTTAGTGGCAAACTTTTAAAAATTATCTCTAACTTATGTTACAAAAGCAATAGGATAGATTTTTTCATAAGGTAACATTTGTAAATCCACAATTCCTAGGAAAAAATGACTATTCAAACTTTGGCAACAAATGGACTTATAAAGCAAGTCATGGCTTAGTCCAAGATTTAATCCTCAAATTAATAATAAATTTTAAAAAGGATAGTTTCCCAAAAAGTGTTATACCCACTAACAACTAAACAACCACGTGAAATGCATACCCAATTTTGAAATAATAAATAGGAAATTAACACCAAGTAGTATTCAAGTTATCTTAAGATTAATCAAAGACTTGTGTGTACATTCACAAATTCTTCTAAGTCATGAAACAAATTTCAAACTATCTTATGACAATATTGAGTATCAACAAGAAATATAACTTTTGATTATTGAATATTAAAATATCTATAAGCAAGAACTAAGTTTGCAAATATGATGATTATAGTTAACTGTCACCCTTCACCTCATGATTATTTTTCACAATCTTAACATGGAACCTCACATTTTGACTTCTAACTAGGGTACTTTGTTTGGAAAAACATACTTCCAATCTTATAATTCCTACCAATGTAATCTTTACACATGTATACGCTGGGAGGGAAACAACATCTTCTCAGAGGGCTACAACCTCTCCATTTAGTTATAATCAATCCACTCAGCTACAACTTAGATGACCACCAAGATACAACCCAACATTGGAGCTCTAAATGGTGGTGGCTACAACCTATCTTATATTTTATGTGTTAAAGGTTTCATAAATCTTGTACCCTAATGTTCATATTTATTTATTATTATTTTTTATTATAGGAAAAGGGATATCCAACTTTGAGGTGAAACTATTGGCCATGTTTTCTGCTTGTTCACAATAGAGGTCTAGCTAAATAGGAGACTTTATTTCCCTCTGCAAAAATGGGAGAGGGCATTTGTTGGTAGTTTGGATTCAGATGCGATGGCATCCATCTTTGCAGTGGACAAACCAAAAGAAGAGGAGGCCTAAGGGAGGTTATTGGAAGAGATTTATTGGACGATCGCCCGAGGACTTCGTATCCCTCTCAAGTCTTTTCTGCTTTTGCATCAAACGTCATGGATTGCTCCAGGATGTCAATGCAGTAAGAGAATTGGTGGTTAAGTTTTTTAATGGCTTTCTCTACTATGAAGACTCCTTGAATTTGGCATTTCAAAACTATGATCTGTTCAAATCGGGTGCTTTAATTGGAGGCTTGTTCACAAAGTGCCGGATTTCTCATTCTCCAGCTTTCAATTGCCTCTTTAACATTGTTCATTCTGCTATGCATCATGAGTGTGAGAAGTCTTTGCACTTTTTAATTCATGCTCACAAATCTGAAGTCAGGGAAACTTTTGCTAACCAAATTGATGAGAAATTCCAAGCTCTCCTATTTCTCTATCAGTTCCAGCCCTAGGTTCTGCCTCCTCCAGGGCCGCTATGTTGGCAAGAGACACTGTGTGGTTTCATAAGTGTTGTCATTGATGGCAACAAAGTCTATCCCACACATATGCAGTACATAATATGCCTATACCGAAAGACAGATTGAAGATTGTTTTGATCCGTTAAACAAGAACAGAGTATGTAACAAGGTTCAACAATCAGGTCTGGATCTCTCAGATGGTGTAACTTAGTAAGTTGCGGACTTGGACAAGTCAAGAGGGGTATCATGACTATTGTATTCCAAAGATTTAGCCTCTGGTGATAAAGAAAGAAAAAGATATGTGCATTTGAGTGTTGGGTTCCAATCAGGCAGAGCAGACAGAGGAAGAACTGACTGACAGAGTTTTAGACTTCAATCCGGATGAGTAAAAGGGGTTGATCAAGCAATTTGTGGGATTATACATTGTTGGTCGACATGATTAATGACTTCTATGCTTAAGCTTTTGATACGCATCACAAATCAAGCATGGATTCAGCCGACAAATCAATAACTTGCAAATATCTTGAGTGTTCTTGTTGCCGATGAAAATCCTTTATGCGGATATATTTACCAGACGGATTCCAGCATGTAAGGATGTTGTAAAAAGATGTGAAGAAAGCAGGTGCGAAGAAAAACAAGGATAAGTGTGAGAACAACAATTAGTCCGGTATGTGACTGAATAACAACATTGAACAAAGGAAGAATGAAGTGCATCAGATCAGTATATTGTGCCTAACCAGAACTGAACTCTTGCATTTGTAGATGCTTCTCATCAGTTCAACCACTTGATTATCTTCTGTAAGTTATGTAGACAGTGAGTCTCTTGTAGGTAGTGTACCTCTTGTGAGCAGTGTGCTCAGGCAGTGAGCCCTAATTGGCAAGTGCCATTTTGTACTCCTTTATTCTTTTAATAGAGAATACAATCTTGGGTTAGTCACCCCGTGGTTTTTCCCTTAACAGGGTTTCCACGTAAAAATCTTTGTGTTATGTGTGTTAATTTTATTTCTGCTCTCATGATTACATATGCTTTTATGTTTTGATATAACACTGAATATTGAGATAACGAAAGAAAAGAAAATTAAGGAAATTTTGAGATAATTGATTCACCCCCCCTCTTAGTTATCTACCTTGTTTTCAAGAATTGGTATCAGAGCAAGGTTCCTCTGAACAAAGCCTAACAACTTGAGGAAGATCTGGGAATCTCAATGGATGCATATGGTATGAAGGAACAACTTTAGTCCACCCTAGATGATCTTGAACAATCCCACTCTAAAGTTAATAATTTGAGAGAAAGACTCAAACAAGCTGGTGAATTCATAAATGAGCTAAAAGAAAAACTTAGTATCTCTGTGAAAAAGAGAAAGGAACTACTTCAAAAATTAGCCAATCAGAGTGAAGTCAATGATACTAATGAAGATCTAAATGAGAAAAATAAGCTATGTGAGAAGCTGTCAAAAGAAGTCATTATGGTAAGGCATGAAATGGAATCAGGGGTTATGAGATTCACCCAAGAAATTGAAGAAAAAAGAAAGATTGAAGATAATCTAAAATAGTCCCTCAAGGAGAAAACATAGGACTTCCACAAAATGGACAAAATAATCAGGCATCTTGAATCTGATCTTGAAGAAGCTAGAGACAATGAAGAATAACTTGAGAATCAGATAGACACTCTTAAACAAGATCTTCAAACTGCAAATGAATACAAAGAAAAATTCAAGATAAGCTCAGCCCAACTTGAAGTTCTTCTTGAAAGCCAAAAGAGGGTAGATGATAAGCGTGGCTTGGGATATGAGAAAGGTGAAAGCTCTGGATTCGGTCAGAAGAACTTTGGATCAGGAAATCAAAGAAACAGGCCTAGAAGACCTCTGGTAAGGCAACCAAATGCCCAAAGATATCCATCCTTCAATGGATACTGCTTCAATTGCAACAATTTTGGTCATAAAGAAACTCAGTGCAAGAGGAGAATGAATCATAATAATCCATCCTTCTTCAGACAATGTTTTAATTGCAAAAGGTATGGTCACAAATCTCATGAATGCAAAAATATGCAAATAAACAATTCATTCAATGGTAGATGCTTTGCATGCAATAGAATGGGACATATGGCTAATCAATGTAGATTAAGAGGATATCAATCAAATAAGCAAAGAAATGTTGTATGTTACAATTGCAATAGATTCAGTCATATTGCCAAATTCTGTAAAAGCAGAAATTAGGATAGTAAAAAGGAGATGAGCAAGATTTGGGTAAAAAGGAGTACAATGAATATTGGGGATGGATCCGCACTAGAATTCGGTGCTGATATTCCTTCTGAAAACTAAAAAGGGTGAGCTCTGGCTGAGGGGGAGTCACAGAGAAAAATAATTTCCCCCAGCCAGTCATCTAGTGCCTAAATTTGACACATTAAGTAAACATCTGACGCTGCGGATTAAAGGGTTCTCCGGAAAACCTCCAAATAACCTTTAGTCAAAATATGAAAGATCCGCATGGAGTTTTGCAAGATTTATAACAACTCAAGTTAATCCGGTTCTGACAGCTATCCGGTAAAGCAGAATTTCACAGACAGATCTGGTATGATTCAAAATTGAAATGCTTTGATTTGCGGACCCATGGCATGATTGAAGATAAGAAGATATGTTGTCAATCCTCACAAACAATGATTCTAAGTTCCAGGCAGTGATTCAAGAAAATCTCTCTCAAAACAGGGCAACCGGATAACTTAAGTTGTGCATTTATTACAAAAGGAAATTAGGGTTTATGCAAGGATAAAAAAGGTTTTTTCACTCATTATTTTCACACTTGCACTCACAAAGAAGAAAAGAAGAGCTCTGCAAAGAAGATTCTACAATTCACTCAAGATCAACTGAAAAATGAATTCAACCAGCGATTTGTTCCGACTCCTGCTTCAAACCCTAAAGCGTGAAAAGGTACTTCCATTCTGAAAATCTCTCTGAATCTCTTGCAAAATAGCTACTCCAATGGTTGTCAATATATCTGATAGGCCGAGACCTAAATTCAAGAAACACCCTTACAAATCTCTAGAAGTTGATCCCTTGGGCGCATTTTCTAGCATTCCGCATGGAGTATTGCATGTAGAAGATGTTAGGGTTTATATCCATGCAAACATTGAAGAATTTGGAGACTCAAAATTGATGGACATTTATCACAAACAACTAATAGATGAGAATTTTGAACTCAAACCTGAATTCAAGGCCCTCCGGGACAAACACTTCAGACATTGCATACATTTTGCCTGTTTTGCAGAAGATGATTGGGTTCGGTATGTTCGAAGTAGGATGCATGATAATTTTATGTGGCTAATGAGGCCATTCAAGATAACTAAAGATGCCATCAAGGCAGTGACCAGACTGCATTCATCCGATGGGTTACCTGCACTCAAATCTGTGAAGAACCAAACAGTAACTGAAGCCACCGGATCCAAATTTGACAAAAGAGCAATGACCATAGATGACATCACAGATCTGGATGTCAAGTTTGCCTCAATGATAATCGGCTACAAGATCTATCATTCGAGTAGGGAGAATTTTGTGTCTGGTACAACAATCTATGCTGCATATCAGATGTTGAGGGAAGATGTAGATTATGATCTATGTGAGGTTCTTCTAAATCAACTATTGGAGAACTTGCAGAAGATCAAAAAGGATAAGAAAAATTCCTTTAAATATGGTAGTCCAATACTGTGTCTGTTCTTCTATTATATGAATGAGCTACCTGGATCAAATGGCTGGGTCTGGCAAAATGACAAACCCATTGCAATTCAGATCAGAGATTACATGTATGGACTTGGTAATGCTCAAGCCCAAAACACAGCTCTCTGGGGTTACTTCAAGAACTTCCAGAGCATGATGCAAGCCAGAGAGAGAATACCACAGTCCATAGTTGAGAAATACAAGGACACATTTTTCTTTATGGTTGACACTGATCAATGTCTAATGGAGGCAGTTGAGCCAAGAACTGTATGGATAATGCCTATGGGATATGAGGTCGATGAAAAAATCTTGGAGCTACATATTCAACACCTGTTGAGCCAGCCTAAGGACACTGAAGCAAAAAGATTTGGCACCTTTGAAGAGCTAAGTATAAAAATACATGTTGAGTTTTAAAAGACAGCCGAAGATGAAGAGGAAAGTAAGAAAGGAAGTTGAAGAAATTGCCAAAAGATTTGGCTTATCAAAAGAGGTAGTAGATGCAAATAGAGAGAAAATGGAGAAGGCAAAGAAAGAGAGACAAGAAACAAAGAAAGGAAACATTCCAGTGCAAGCCTCCTCCCGGACTAGATCTTCCAAGAGCTATGCACCTGTCACTCCTAAAAGCTCAAAGGCTACCAAACCGGAAGTCAAGCCATCTGGCAAAAGTGAAAGAGAATGAAGACCAAAGCCTCAAGAACATATACAAGCCATAAGGATGATGAAGAAATAGAATCAGATGAAGAAATCAAGAAAATGAAGAAGAAGAAAACATCCGGGAAGTTCTCTGCTAGTAGAGATGAGGAAGAGAAGGCAGAGGAATTTGTTGAAAAGCCCATTCTTTCCATTGATAACATCATCAAGGCAGTTCTGTGGATGGGAACCTGCAGCCGGTGATTAAGTTCTATGATGCATATAGTGATGCTAACAAGAGAATTCTGGAAGAGGCTACTGTCAGGTACTTGAACATTTACAATAAAGCTTTCATTGAAATTATATCATTGATTCCTAAGAGCCTAGACAAGGTACTTAAGATGAGTAAAGAGAATGCAATGGTTAAAGACTTAGAAATTTGGGAGCAAATAATGATTCAGCTTTACCCTTCTATCACTCCAAAACAAATGGACATGATTTTCAAGGATTGTAAGGATGAGTTCTGGAGTAAGGCGAGAATGAATAAACTCATGCTTGGAGAAACTAACCAAGTAGCAAGTGAAACAAAAGATATCCTCTGGAATGCCTTGAAGAGATTCAATCTTCTTATTGTAAAGGAAACATATGAAGAACCTTCTACCATGGATGTTGAAGGATTAAATATAATCAATGAAAAATTTTCTGACAAGGATGTCGAAGGATTAAAGAAAATAGATGAAGAGAAGTCTGAGGACTTAGATTTCTCTGTTCCGGAAGAGGAAGTTCATGAAGTAGCAAATACAGGTGACATCTCTCCCCTGGATCCCACTGTAGCTATGACAAACATTCCAGACTCTGAAGCTGAAGGAGAAGGTAGAAGAGAGGAGAAGAAGATTCAAGAAGAAAAGGTTAAGGGAAAAGAAGAAGAACAAGCAGAAAAGACTAATGATGACTCTTCTGATATTTCAAAGAAGTCTCAATCTCCAGCAAGAGACAATGCAGAGACAATGAATAACTTCTTAGACAAAGAAATGATGGAGCTAGATGAACCGGAGCTATTTCAAGGACCATTGAATTTTGACTCTCTCCCCCCAGTTCAGACAATGAAAATAACATCTTTTGCTTAAGCCAAAGCAAAAGAAAAACTCTTGAAATCTCACATGGAGGACTGTGAACTGTTGGAGATTGCATCCAGGATGCTGGAGAAGATCATGCCATCTTATCAAAAGGATCATTCGGCCTCACCATCCGATAACTTGAAAAACTTAGTAAATTCTGTTAACGCTCATTTTGAATCTCTTGAGAAATCAGCAGAAGCAAAGGTCTGGAAGGAGTTTTTGGGAAAAAGATTCACTGAGGTGCAAGGACTTATTGCAAATGATAGGAGGACTCTAGATATTGGAATAAAGAGCCTTGAAAATGCTCTCAAAGACGGTGGGGACCTATTCAAATTTTGTCTGACTTGGCCTAAAGTGACAAGAAGAAAAATTGTCAAGCCTAGTTCAGAATTTTGACCCTCTTTCCTCCTCTTTAATGAATCAAGAATGCCAGGCTATTGTTATCATAAATAAATAAAGAAACTGGACAAAGAAAAGAAGAACACAATAAACAGAATGGGTAAACTCAGAGGGATAATCATCCCTAAGTTAGAGGCAATGCATGAGGCCTTGACAATGCTCAGACCACAGCCTGGACCAGTGATCCAGTAGATTTTAGAAGGACAGAAGCATATGCATTTTTGTTGAGTGGTCACATCTCCATTTTGGATAAGATGAAGAGGAGCTGGGCCACAGAGTTTGTATAGCTGAAGACTACGTTTGCAGACATACTTAAGTATATGTAAGTTTATCTTATGATTTGTATGTACTTATGCAGCCATGTATAGAATAATTTTTGCAAAATTTGGTGAAGAGTAGTGACAAATTTGGAGTCCAGCTAAGGGGGAGCTTCGGTAAAATAGTGCAAAAGACAGAGCATTAGCCAAGGGGGAGTTACTACGACACTGAGCCATTTTTCACTTAGTGTTGCCATCAATGCCAAAGGGGGAGATTGTTGGCAAGAGACACTATGTGGTTTCATAAGTGTTGTCATTGATGGCAACAAAGTCTATCCCACACATCCGCAATACATAATATGCCTATACCGGAAGACAGATTGAAGATTGTTTTGATCTGGTAAACAAGAACAGAGTATGTAACAAGGTCCGACAATTAGGTCTGGATCTCTCAGATGGTGTAACTCAGTAAGTTGCAGACTTGGACAAGTCAAGAGGGGTATCATGACTACTGTATTCCAAAGATTTAGCCTCCGGTGATAAAACAAGAAAAAGATATGTGCATCTGAGTGTTGGGTTCCAATCAGGGAGAGCAGACAAAGGAAGAACTGATTGACAGAGTATCAGACTTCAATCCAGATGAGTAAAAGGTGTTGATCAAGCAATTTGTGGGATTATACATTGTTGGCCAACATGATTAATGACTTCTATGCTTAAGCTTTTGATACACATCACAAATCAAGCATGGATTCAGCCGATAGATCAATAACTTACAAATATCTTGAGTGTTCTTGTTGCCGACTAGAAAGTTGATGAAAATCCTTGATGCAGATATATATACCAAATGGATTCCAACATGTAAGGGTGTTGTAAAAATATGTGAAGAAAGAAGGTGCAAAGAAAAATAGGGATAAGTGTGAGAACAACAATTCAAGTCCGCTATGTGACTGAATAACAACATTGAACAGAGGAAGAATGAAGTGCTTCAGATCAGTATATTGTGCCTAACCAGAACTAAACTCTTGCACTTGTAGATGCTTCTCATCAGTTCAACCACTTGATTATCTTCTGTAAGTTCTATAGACAGTGAGTCTCTTGTAGGCAGTGTGCCTCTTGTGAGTAGTGAGCTCGGGCAATGAGCCCTAATTGGCAAGTGCCATTTTGTACTCCTTTATTCTTTTAATAGAGAATACAATCTTGGGTTAGTCACCCTGTGGTTTTTCCCTTAACAGGGTTTCCACGTAAAAATCCTTGTGTTATGTGTGTTAATTTGATTTCTGCTCTCATGATTACATATGCTTTCATGTTTTGATATAACACTGAATATTGAGATAATGAAAGAAAAGAAAATTAAGGAAATTTTGAGATAACTGATTCACCCCCCCTCTCAGTTATCTACCTTGTTTTCAACATGCTAGCTGAAGATGATGATGTTGCTACTAATAATTATGTGATATAGGATTTGAACGTCACTATGGATACTTAATTTTCTATGCTTCTTCTATATTACTATATCAACTTCGTATCATTGTATAGACGATATTTTAATTTTTTGAAGCAACTCAACTTCTGTATATGGGTGTTACCTCTTTTTTCTCCTTTCTGCTAACTGTAAGTTTAGTTTTGGGCCATCTCATTGTATAAGGAGATTGTTCTACTACTTCTCTTGGTGCAGGAGTTCCTTTTCTCCCACTTTTTTGTAATCGTTATACTTTTATATAATATAATATTATAGGTGCTAGTCACCTTTTGCTTATAAAAAAAGAAACTATTGGCCATGTGTTGTCTATCTTGAGATGCGTAAATAATAAGTTGTAAGAGAACCTATTATTGTTATGATGTGTAAGTTTATCTTATGACATTATAAGATGTGACATTTACTTATGACAAATTCTATGATGCATAAGGGCATATCAATTACATAGGAGTTTCATTACAATCTTGACCAACATTACGATAATATATGATAAATGTCATTAAGAATTTTTGAATGGAGACCAAGAAAAATTGGGGCTCATAAGTTGATGGTTTGACTGTGATAGTTATGAAAACACATGATGAGTGTAAGGTAATATTCTAAAATTAGATTGAATACCAAACTTGGAAAGGGGCATTGAAATTTGTGCCATAGTATATGCGTGCCATGCCTCTTGCCTATTGGCTCATGGTTTTCCAAAACTATTGGATGGCTCTTCTATAAATATTAGTGTTTGGAATGGAGTGTGTAGTGTATTTGCAAGTATTACTATGCTACTAAGATTGTTAGATTCCCAAAATTATCTGTAGTATTTCTTCTACAAAGAGGATTGTTTTAAAAAACAAAAGAAATAAGAAGCACAATATGCAACCAATACCTCACATGCATTAATTAATCACAAAGGAATAATAAATAGTTATACATTCACATTTGTCAAAAATAGAAAAAGTGGAAAAGCAAATAAAATAATCTTATCCTATGTGATAAGATTGAAAAATAATAAAGGAAAATGCTTTCCTAATTAACTTATTTTAATGTGTACATAAAATTTTACACCAACACCACCCCATAAGTGCAACTTAGGCACATCACACACAAGCTAAAAGGAAAAAAATGGGTCATGGCAACAAAGGCTTGATCAGGTACCCATTTACAACAAAGAAACTCTCATAAAGTGGAGAAAAAGTGAAAAAACTTGTGGGAAAAAACCCTCTCCGAAAGAGAGAAAAAGAAAACAAGTACATGTGATGAAAGAAGGACTAAACACTAAGACCCCCCAAGAACTAAATCCATCACAAAAGTATAATCATGAATGCCCCCATAAGAGAGAGTGGATGAAAAATATCTTGAATCCCTTCCAAGAAGAAACTCCTATACAAATGATGAGTTCTTGAAGATAGAAACTAATCCACTACCTACAAACAATATTTCCCCCTTCAGAAGAAATAGATCCACTAGTGAATGTAGAAGCCATTCCCACATTCTGGATGAGTAGGGAATCCAAATCCAAATGTAATCTTGTGCCTCTGAATGCAACTATGGTGTGCTTATGTTGGAAGAAGAGATCTCTGAGTCCTAAATAAGAATTGAATGTCTAATCAAAGAAGTAGAAGTAGGGGACGACAAAATCTTAGAAACTGCTTTTGGAAACACAAAAGATGATGTGATGACACCACTATCATCAAAGATGAAATGAATATCTTCTAATTTATCATACACATCAAAATAATGAGACTCCACAAACAATAATGAGATGTCTGGTATATAAGAATCCCAATGAGGTGGTGAATTTGGAAGACTAAGATTTACCTTTTGCTTCATCCAAGTTTAGTGTTTGTTCACAGAAGGCTTCTAGTGATTCCTTGCTTTGATACCATGTTAGATTCCCAAAATTATTTGTAGTATTTCTTCTACAAAGAGGATTTCTTCAAAAAACAAAAGCCAAAAATGAGAGGCACAATATGCAACCAATACTTCATGTGCATTAATTATTCATAAAGGAATAATTAATAGTTATACATTTACATTGTCAAAAATAGACCAAAAAAAATTAGATGGAGGATTTGTTCATAGACCAACATATGTGTGAACTACAATATCTCAATGCAAACTAGCTACAATATCATCAGCTGATTAGATAGTATTGGATAGAAACGTGAGAAGCCTTACCTATCTTTCCTTGGCAGATTCTATATTATTGAATTGTTGTGTAAAAAATAGGTGTCTTTTACATAAAAATCTATCTAATATTTATTGTGTAGAAAAACAACATATTAACCTATGTAAATATACTATATTTAATCAATCAAATCAATAATATATTGAAACTAGCATAGATATCTTCAATACATCTATCTAAAAGATGTCACTCGAGATATTTTCTATTCTTAATAACAATTTCAATATAGGCGCCATCTCTCCCAGGCGTATTTTAGATAGATGTATTTAAGATATCTATGGTAGTGGATATAATGAAGTTCATAATCGTCCTAAGAGATCTCTTATATCCTATATCTAGTCAATAGGATGAAACTTGAATAGCTATTCTTGTAATCGGAACCCTACGAGCAATGGTTGCTATGTAACTAATGTTTTAATCATATAGAACTTCTATATTTTAAAAGCAATTGTAACGTTTAACTTTCTAAGAAACTATATACAAAAACAAAAAATCCAAATTGAGCCACTAATATCTACAAAGTAACAACAACAAAGGATACCATGCCAATGGCTTGTTGATTAGTAAAGCAATGGAAAAGATTCTCCATCTTGTTCATTTTTATTCTAAAACATATAAAATTGGAAATTAAAAGGTACAAAACTTTTTTAGGGTCTCTTAAGTTGCTAAAGTTAAATAGATCCCATTACTGACTATTCCAAAGAAAATTTTAAACCAAAAAAAATATATCTTCATTGTGACTCAAATAATTTAAAATTACTTTTGAATCCATCAATTTGGAATTGTCAAACCCCTCAAAAATAAATTACACATTTGAATCTAATGTAATTGTTATACCAACATAAACAATTAGGGTAAGAAAACAAAATTCAATTCAAAATCTCATTGAAACAAATCATTACCACACCAAATTTATTAACTCATCCTACACTCTCTAGTATTTACTAGCAGTTGCACAGGGTGAACTCGCAACAGTTTTGCCGATAGGCTATTTGTAAAGTAAATGTTTTTTGAGAAGTGTTTATGTTTTCTGACTTGTTGGCATTGCATTGTTTGAGGAAGGTAGTGTAATTTGTGATTTATAGGCATTGCAAGGGAGTATCAATTCTCATAATATAGTGGCTTCTCTTGTGTATATTTATGTAGCTAGTTTTCTATTACATCCTTCTTGAAATTGTATATGGCATCAGCTACCATGCTATGTTTTGCAATTTAGAAATATGGTTTTTGAATTACATATTGTTGTATAAATCCTTATTCTATTAACTTGCCCTATATAAAAATGGTAATATGGAACTAGAATTATGGAAAGCTAACATTAGGTTTGTTCCACAAATGTCATTCAAAAACTGCTCAAATTGCAATTGGTGCCATTTGTTATGCTATATTTTGCAATTTAGAAATATGGTTTTTCAACTACATACTATTGTGTAATAAATATCTATGTAATAGTTTGAGTTACTACACGCTACTATTATGACAAACTTTGACACAAAATTGGACGCACTGAATGGATTGTTGAACATATTTTTAGAACTTCCAAACAAAGCATTTGAGACTGTAAATCATTATTCTATTAACTTGCCTTGCATAAATGGTAACATGGAATGAGAATTATGGAAAGCTAACATTGGGTTTGCTCCAAAAATATCATTCAAAAACCACTCAGATTTCAATTGGCGTCGTGCCTCAAATAGATTGGGAATAATTTAATCTCTGTACATTTATTGTTTGAGAATGCATAGAGAGAAGAAATCTAATGGATTAACAAAATATCCTTGAAAAACAAATAGCCATAAAAGGAGTGTTTGAAAAACACAAGATCTATTCAACAATATTCCTAAATAGATATGACTCATTAAGAATGCAATTTAAATAGATCATATGCTTGACCATAGCCCTACATGTATCACACAATGTAACACTTTTTTGCCACTATGTTTATATAATTAAGCTTAGTTTTGTAATCCCATGATGGCCAAATGTTACCAACAAATCAATGGCAAAACTAGATAAATTATAATTATCATATTAAATTAATTGTTCAAAAGATAAAATACATTTTCCTAATGAATAAAATCCTACTTGTCTTACAACATAGTTGGTATTGTTAAGCTTTAAAATTCACTATTATTACATTTTTCTATTTTAAACTATAATCACTTTACAAATTTTTTATTGCTTCATTTCCCTTGATTTGGGCAATGTATTTATTGGGAAACAATTAAAATAGATGGTGGTTTTCTCTTTATTTGTTTGCACTATAAAGGATAAGTTGAAAAACAATTAGTGGTTTGTTCCGGAATTCATTGTGTATGAATTTTCTTTTCAAACTTAGTTAATAATTGTTTTTATTAAAATTCATGAATGACCATCAAATTTAAAACATTTTGGCATCCTTGTAAAAACAAACCTAAAATACTATGAAGACTAAGTAATTGAAAACATAATTAAAAAGAGGACAATGCAACTAATGTCCCTACTAGTTGTAGGGTTGCAAAAGCATGCCAAGAAGGCAAAAGCAAAGACCTGACAAATAACATAAGATCTTAAAAAAACCTGAATTAAAATTTTAGATTACAAGTTAAAATGAGTTAAATACAAAGACATATATTACTTTATTGAATGACCATAACAAAAATATATTACACCATAGGAAAAAGTAAAACTATATTAAAATACTATAATTGCAGTTTATTTCTTACTCTATAATTGTAGCTTAAATTTAATTGATGATTTGTTCTTTCCTTTTTATTCTTGGTGTATATATATTTTAAATTACACTAGGTATAGTTTTAGGTATAGGGATGCAAACTGAGAATGCGATAAAAAATACTAGTTCAAAGGGGGATCCTTCAGGTTACCTTGGAAGAGAGGTAGACCACACAAAGTGCTGGAAATTGTTGGATTGCAGCTTTAGAGTGGTTTCAAACCAAACACCTCTGCCTCACTTGTTTACTCTCAAAACAGATGGGCATAATAATAGGTAAGTAATTTCATTGCAACATTCATCTGGGGGTTTCATACACCTTTCCACATTTGTTGATATTTGAAAACTAAGGTAGCAAGGTGATTTCATAGACATTTTATTGAGAAAGTGTTCGAATCTAAGGCGAACTCTTTGTTCTTTAACCAACAAGGTTTTCAATTTTCAAAATCTTGTTATGTGTTGGCCTTGAGCTATTTGGAATTTCACAATTCATTGTAAAAGAAAGAAACATAACTTCATCATTGATTTTTGCTTAGCAAAAGCATATTTAGTTCATTGAAAATTAAATTTTTTTTTAAAGCTAGAAGTATTTTGTGATGGTGACAGGTTGTCATTGATGACAAAAAGGTGTTTGGTCCTCATGTCATATTTCAGGATGTCCTCAAGTGAGAGAGATTTAATGCAGAGACAATGATCACATCATATGTGTCTTGCAGATGCAGAGAAAGGTTTGTTCTTGCATTATCAGGAGTACATCATCTTGTGTGTGCTTTACAGATGACTTGTAGTGGTAGTGACTTGGTAATTTGATCTGCAGGAATACATCATCAAGAGTACATCATCTTGTGTGTTCTCTCCAGATGACTTGGAGTGGTAGTGACTTGGTAATTTGATCTCAGTAGCCTTCATCATGTTGTCTGGTATACTCTATATCAAGGATTGATAGAAGTGATCACAGGTTAAGTTGTCATACCACTGAGTTTACAGATGCAGATATCAGTTGGATTTCATGTAAGTTTCTTCAAGGTGATGTCATTAGGTACTACGTGCTCTGATATAAGGTTTCTCAATTGGATCTCAGTTGTACAATATTTGATGTTATTTGATGTCATAGTTATCAGTGATGTGTTGAGGATAGTCTTGTGCTTCAACAAGAGGATGATGACTTGCAAATGCATAGAATGTAACATTCATGGTAGATAAGTTTGCAGGACTAGATTGATCTATTGATGTCTATCTATGTGGATGTTGGCACTGATCGTCAATTTAAGGTGATATCATATCTTATGTTGAGACCAGGTATAAAGTGATCAAAAGAGTGCTCAAAAATTCTATACCTTCAAAAATCCTATATTCTACTCTTCACTATTTTGTCTTAATTTAATAGTGACTTGCTATTGAAGGTAAGGGTCACTTAAAGTGACCTGTTAGAGGGCTACCATCACATGATGGTGACCGGCCCTTCCTTAAGCATCGACCTTTATATGATATATGGAGCACGTTTTACAAATAAAGTATTGAAAATGTGAAGGGCCCGCGGTGTATTAAAAGGGGCAGTTTTTGTTTTTTTTAAAGTTTAAAACCTTACTATCACCGGTGGAGGAAAATGGGCGGGATTTTCAAATGAGTTTAAATTTAAAATTCACCGCCAAAACTCTAAAAGGGCACGGTTTAGTGTGAGGTCGTGGTTTTAAAGAAAAAGCTTTTTCTTTCTTAAAAATTTTGTGAGAAATTTAGTAACCCGATCTCCAAGCCTTTTTTATGGCTTTAAATTTTTTTTAGAAACCTTCTTTATTTTCTAAAATGGTCGGTCCATACCATTTAGGATTTTAAATGGAGATTTTTTTTGGTGATAAGATATTTTTAAAATTAGAAACTTTTAGTCTATAAACTCCAAGAGATGGTTTTAAGGAGATTTTTTTAAGGCAAATATTGATGGAGTTTTGGAGATTAAAAGAAAAGAAGAGATTTTCTTTTTGAGATAGATATATTGTCATTTTGGGAGAAGAGATTTTTGTTTGAGAATAAGGCAGATTGGAGACAAATTTTTGAAGACAAATTTTATGGATTGAAGAGAAGATAATAAGTTTGATGATTAAATCTTCTTGCAGGAATATGAAGAAAAAGATATTTTTTTTAAGAGGATCTGAAGATATTACTTGCAGAGAAGTTCAAGAGTTTTGAAAAGATAATATTTTCTTATAGAGCTCCGATTGATTTTATTAAAGATTTGTCTTATGAGAAAATATGGATCAGAGATTGAAGATTTATTTATTATTTTGTTTGCAATCAGAGATTGTTTGTTTTGCAGGAATATGAATCAAATTTGAAGAATCTATTTGCAGGAGAAAAGGAAATTTGTTTTTGCAGAAAAGTGAAATTTCAAAAGTCTTAATTGTTTATAATTGCAAAATTTGTGTGATCAGATGCAGGAGAAATTTATGAAGGAATGTGAAAGGTTCCAAGGCAGTGAAAAGACATTCAACTTGTATAAATTTGTTTTTCAGGTGCATTGATGAAAGTATGAAGAAGGATAGAGATGAAACAAACAGTGTTGTGAAGTGTTGGATTAGAATACACATTTGATATGCAGTGTTGTTAAAATACAGTGTTGATTGGATCAGAATAAAGGATTGTTGAGATGTCAGATTGAATAGAATGGGTATTTGACAGACATATATTTGTATTGAATGGAAACAGAGTATCCCTCTGATTTGGTTTATAACTTCTATTGGTGATTTGGTTTGCCAGTGAGGCACTGTATTAGCCAGTGAGGCTTATAGGTCAGTGTGACCTTAATATTTGTCAGTGAGACAATTTGTATTGCCAGTGAGGCATGTTTTTCAGTTAAGCCAGTGAGGCAATTCTGGAGTGGTTTTTCTACCCTGATGGGTTTTCCACTCGTGCATATCTTGTGTTATGATTCATATTGATCTTCCTTGTGTGTGTTTAATTTACTTATGAAGTTTTATTCTCTTTCTGCATTCATAGTCATGTGTATATGTATTTGACAAATCAAAGGTATCATTCATTCCTTGTGCTCAGAATGTTAAAGTTTGAAAAAGATTAAAGAATTTACACAACACTGATTCACCCCCCCTCTCAGTGTTGCCCTTAACTCCTACATTTTGTACTTGGTGAAGCGCCAACGTCTTGTTCTTGCACTTGATAAAGTTTGAGAAGCCCAATATTTATGTGCACAATGGCTCGATCTCACACCCAATCTAGTTGGAGAATTCCTCTTGAGTAGCAGTGTATCCCCTTCTTGAGGAATTCTCCACAGTTGAACCCAGACATTAGTAGCATTTAGACCCTAAGCCTTATCATCTAAGGAAATTTGTGTAGCTTTAATTCCTTCTATTTCTATGGGCATGTGTAATTTTATCGCCAAGGAAATTTGTGCAACTTTAATCCTTTCTAATTTTGTTGGCATGTGTAATTTACTGCCAAGTAAATTTGTGCAACTATAATCCTTTCTATTTCTATACTTCTATGTTCTACTCTTCTTAGTTAAATTCTATTTACAAGATTAAAAAAAAATTGCATGCAACTTTCCATTATCTGTTACTACATACCTTAGTAATACAAGAGAGAAGTGAATTATATCTAAACCAATTCCCTCCTTTTGGTCACTAATCTTGCCTTATGGTTTCCAATGCTCCCATTAAACTTGAACTTAGTTTTATAGACCCACTTATTTTTTACTACATTCTTTCCCTTGGGTAAGTCCACCAGCTCCCAACTCATATTCTTTATCAAAGAGTCAGGTGTGTGCAAGAAGTTGAGTCCCCTTTTTGGCCAAAAAGTGGAAGTGTTTTCCCTGATTTTCAGAATTTGTCATATTTGAAAAAAGTCACTAATCATAAAATGTAGTACTCAGAGTCTAGTTTCTAAATATGTAATTTATTTGCATACCTGGATGATACAAATTGATTTTCAATAGGCCTTTCTAAAAACCACTGTTTAAAAGTCACTTTTTTTTTACTATACCATGCATGTGTACATCATCCATATTTTGACCTAAATAATCATATTTTTCTAAATCCTTTTGGGAAAAGATTTGTAACTCACTGAAGCACGTTTTTCATATTTTTTTTGTAATTTTTTATTGAATATTTTTTTTGTTAATTTTTTATTGGCCATATTTGGTGTTTTAAAAAATCGTCATGTACGTCACACATAAGATGACCTAAACTTATCATTTTTAAAATTTTTTTTCAAACTAAAAAGAATTGTCTGAAGTACGTTTTCATACAATTCATTTTTCAAAAAATTATTTTAATAAAAAGTTATTAAAATATTAAAAAACCCTAGCAATTCAAGTTTATGGACCTGTTTCATCAGAAATTAATTGAAAAATAGAAAAAATAATCCAATTGTAAAAAAAATTACATATTTGAAATCTACACTGTCTCATCTATAATGGGTTTTAATTTTGTCAAAAAATTCTACAAAAAAGGTCTTCAGACATATGCCCAAAGTCACTATTTTCCTGTGACATTTACAGGACCTTCAACTTGTAGGTCAAACCAAGTCCAAAGCTAAGGGTCAGCTCCCCAAGCCTTTTTTTGACCTAAAACCCATAACAAAAATTGGGTCGTAAATTCAAATTTTAAGAAATGAGATCCCGTTTCTAAATGGGATCCCGTTTATTTTTTAATATTTTAAACTTTTATGAAACAAGATCCCGTTTCTAGAAAACAAGATCCCGTTTCCAGAAAACAAAATCCCATTTTTGGATCGGGATCCCGTTTTGCTTTGCCCAATTTCGGGTTTTCTATAAGTCTGAAACTTCCACCTTAAGTGGACTCAACTTTGTTCATTTACCTAGTCATATTTATAATTTTGCATAGCTTGTTCCCATTCATATTTTCCCTTATCCTCATCATAAGTTTGAGGATCATTAGTCTTTATTATTGTGGTCATTAGGGCATAATTAACTTGTTGATTTCTTTGATAAATTTCTTGAGGACTCTTGGTCTTATGAGAAGGGCTAGATTCATCAATTGTATTGGAAGTTGACTTTGAACTTTTGTTGGTTTCAAAAGTACTATAGGATATGCCATTATTTGTGATCACTTATGGGATAAAATTTAGAGAGAATTTTATCATATCCTTGAACCCTTGTTTAAAATTTACATCCCTAAGGATTTCAGGGTTTGGGATAGGAACACTTATTTTGTAATGGGTACACCGAGATAGCATGTAGATAAAAGTAATTAGTTGTTCCTTAATAATTGCACATTGAATATTGAAATTTATCGAGAAGAGAACATACAATTTTGTTGCTGGCGAATGATTGTTGTCCATCCATCATTTGAACATCAAAGGAATGTAGTGATATGTGTTGTTTCCCTGCATTAGAAAAGAAATGGAGTAAAGTAAATATGTTGACATGTATGCAAGTAAAGTTGATTTTGAATAGTAGTGGGTAAAAGTAGGTATACAAGCAAAGTTATTTTTTGTTTCAGTCAATTATTCACAAGTGATAGTGCCCTTAATGTGCAATGGGTATGCCAAGATAACATGTAGATAAAAGTAATTAGTGGTAGAAGACATGAAGTGAGAGGTTAAAAGTTCAAAGTTGTATCACACTTTGGGCCAACTTATCAGCATAAATAAATTCAAGTATTTCCAACTAAAAATCAATTTTGGTGAGACTTATGTTTTATTTGGATTCATTCTAGCTAAATTAGATCTAAGACATATCTTTTCCAATTGGAACCATCCACTAAAAACATGTGGCATCACTTTGGGGCTCATTTACCAAAAAATAAAATTATTTGAAAAATATGATGTTCTAACAATTCATATTCATGCAAATAATCATTTAAAAAAATCTAAAAATACCTTTTTATAGATCCATAAGTCTACTTTTTAAAAATATAATTTTTTAAACATTTCAATTAGTGTATATTTTATGTTTTATTTCTACTAAAAGTAGGTCATCAACACCAAAATATGGTTTTCATTGTCCTCTAAAGAAAAAATAGTAAGTTTATAAAAAAAATTGAAAAAAATATGATGCACTAGAAGTGAGATTCCTTGTCAAGGTGATATAATTTTTTTCCTATTTTGGATAAATAATCAAGATAAAAGTTGATGTCCCATCGAAATAGTTGTGTTTTCATTACACGCAACTTCCAAGATTTATTTAAAAATATATATATTTATCAAATTGGGGAAAAATTAATCAATGCACTAAAGTTTTGAGTTATAAATACATAAAAAAATGCAGAAGTAAAATAAATGAAATTTACTATATAAATTGTGATGTCCTATTCAACCTTGTTTTTCAGCATTTTATCAGCAACTAAATTATAGTGTCAATTTTATAAAATAATTTTTAAATTGTTTTAAAAATAACAAGCATAAAATACATCAAAAAATCTACATTTCATTAGTTTACATCATCTTAAAATTCAAACATATACATCACTTTGTAGTGATTCAAGTTAAAAAGTTAGATTAGTGTTGGTTGTTTCCTTTAGAAAAGTGTGACACAACTTTGAACTTTCACCGAAGAGCTCATTATAGGTAAAATAGAGAAAACAAAATGGCAAACTAAGCAAGGGCAAATGAATTAGAAGAGTTACATGCAAGTAATTTTTTTTGTTTTGATCAATTATTTACAAGTGATAATGCCCTTAATGTCCTCTTCTTGTTTCCCAAGCATGTTGAACCCATCCAGTTGAAATGGTATGCCTAGGTATAGAATTGACAAGACTTGCCATTCATCAGGACTATTTTGTTGCATTGCATGTCCCCAGTCAAAAGGAGTTTTATCATTAGTGTATGTTAATGGATCTAGAGATGTACAATGAAAATTCCATGGATGGTAGTCAGTTGAAATTATTTCCCAATGGGATGTAATATATTTCTCTAATGAACCAATATCATTGTGAATGTTTCTAAATGACTGGTATAGAAGCAATTTACTCCACCATAATTATTGAAAACATCAATCATTTTCTATTGGGATGGTGATGAAATGAGGGAAGACTTGAACAATAGCTAGTGTTAAGTGTTCTTTCCATTTGTTGGACTTCCAAGATGTTGCGAATGTCCATTTTTGAGCCACTTCAATAAACAACATTGTTTTCAATTGTATTGGTCATGCCATGTATGAATCAATGAATCTTGAAGATGATAAGTTGCTATTGTCATAGATAGATACACTTTAGTGTGTAATGGGTACACTAAATGTTAGAAAATGAAGGGCACCAACTACTTCAAATGGAAATTTGATTCAATATGTTAATGATCTTAAACAGTGTAATATCAACATAGATTGTATTTAGAAATCAAATCAACATAGGAACAAACACCATAGAAGAATGACACAAGATATAATGTGGAGAAAACCCTTTCGGGTAAAAAACTCCACCAAGAAAAGAGGCTCAAGTTGTAAATTATCTTCAAAAATCTGAACTACATAATACATGCACTTCCTCTATCTCCACTCTTCAATCTAGCAGCACCTGTGCACCTATAAACTTGACATACTACAACACTACATGGCAATGGATTTATAGAAGTGTTCTCACACCAACCTAGGTGTCCACTTTCTCTCTTTAGTGAATCTCCAACATACAAATATTAAATGCCTCCTTACAGGCTCATAACACTTGTCCAAAATTAGCCATGTAAAGTTAGGTGCCCAAGGCCAAAAATGATCTCTTACAACATCTTATCACACTTCAAAACCATCATAGATTCCACCAGAAAGCATCTTCCCAAGATGGGTGCCTAGGGCTAAACATAGCATATTAAAACTATTAATTACCTGTCATAAGCTATCATAGTGTCATGGAATCTTATGACAACTTGAATTGTCATAGATTCTCTTAAACATCTCACCAACTTTATGACAACATGTCATACATGCTAAAATTAGTAGATTCCTCCAAGGTGGTGCCTAGCCTCATTTACTCATGATTTTTACAATTTCCAACTATAAATGGCATTCCATAATTACCTCTGGTAACTCTGGAACTTACCCATGCAGTAACTCCGTAATTACCATGGCAGTAAATAATTTTTATCACTACTAGTGAAACATGTACATCCTTATGGGTAATTACAAATAATAAATTGGAATAATATAATATTGGGATTTACAAGGTTAATGGGACCTTATGCCAATATTCTCCCACTTGACATTATACATTGTAAATCAACCCATAGAAAATCAAATGAAAACAATCAAGAAGCAAGGCCCATGGCCTCTCTGAACCAAACAAATTTCTCTATACTCACAGGCTTGGTCAATGAATCTGCAACATTCTCTTGAGTGTCTATCTTCTTCAGCTCAATCTGTTCAGTCACAATCAATTCTCAAACAAAATGATATTGAACATCAACATGCTTAGTATGAGCATGATACATAGGATTCTTGGCCAAACAAATAGCACTCTAGCTATCACAACCAATCTGAATTTTCCTGCAGTCAAATCTAATACCTATACACAATCTCCTCAACCAAACTGCCTCCTTAGAGACATGGGTAGCAACCATATACTCTACTTTGTTGGTGGACAAAGAAACCGTGGGCTACCTTTTTCTCATCCAACTCACTGCTCCTCCAAATAAAGTAAACACATAGCCACTAGTGGACCTTTGACTATCCATGTCACCTGCCCAATCTGCATCAACAAATCCATGTATGTCCAAAGTTTTATCAGCACTATCAGTACCAAAATAAACCAAACAATAATTAGGAGTACTTGCAAGATATTTAAGCACCCTCTTCACATAATTCCAATGTTGTCTACCATGGTTAGACATAAATCTCCTCAAAACTCCCACTGCTTGGGCAATATCTAGCCTAGTGCAAACCATTGCATACATCAAACTCCCTACAAAACTAGCATATGGCACATTACACATATCTAATGAAAGATTAGTACCAATGGGTAAAGGAACTCTAACTAAGTTACAGTCCTGCATACTAAATCTTTGCAAAGTGGTATTCACATACTTACTTTGAGACAACCAAAGATTTTAGTTACCCATGTCCCTCCTGATCTCCATACCCAGAATATACCTAGCTGCTTTAAGATCCTTCACATTGAATGCACCTGAAAGTTGGGCTTTCAACTCACTGATCATACCCTTAGTATTGCTGAAAAATAACATGTCATCAACATATAATACAATAACCAGTATAGAATCATTAATACAATAAATGTAAACATAGTGCTCCTCCTCACTTCAAACAAAACCCAATTTCAATAAAAATGAGTCAAACTTTTGGTACCACATTCTGGGGGACTGTTTCAAACCATAAAGAGACCTATTTAACCTGCAAACCCAATGTTCTTTCTCTTTTACCTAAAAAATTGTAGGTTGTTGCATATAAATTTCTTCCTCAAGATCTCCATGCAAAAATGTAGTCTTAACATCCATTTGCTCTATTTTCCAATCAAAGGCTCCAGCAATGGATAAAATAAATCTAATAGAAGTCAATTTATCAACAAAAGAGAAAATTTCACCGAAATCGACTCCCTCTCTCTGAGAGTAGCCCTTGGCTACCAGTCTAGCCTTATATTTCTCCAATGACCCATCTGCTCCAAACTTCTTCTTGAAGACCCACTTTCAACCTATGGATTTTCTTGCTTTGGGCAAATGAACAAGATCCCAGGTGAACATACAAGAGTCTAAAACCATCATCTCCTTCTGCAAGGCTAACTGCCAAGACTCATTATCATCTGCATGAATAGCTTCCCTATAGGATCTAGGCTCATCATCATTACTCAATAAAGAAAATACATAACGAAAATCTGGTGGGCTATACCTATCAACTGGGTTTTGTTTTCTTGTGGTTCTCCTCAAGGGTGGAGTAAGAGACTCTACTTGTTCTTCTGGATGATCATCTGCACCAACTTCTTCTGTAACAACAGATTCTTCCTCATCAGAACTACTCGAATCTTCATCTTCTTGTTCACCCTCCAATCCATCATTTTGTTCTTTCTGAGGTGCATCTTCCTTCTCTAAGTCAAAGTGCACTCTCTTCACCTTTTCTTTTTCTTTTGGCTATTTAGGTTCATAAATAGCTCTAAGTTCCTTGAAAATAATAGATCCCTAGAATAGATAACCTTTTGGGTTAATGGATTCCAAAGCTTATAACCTTTTGCATTATCACCATATCCAATGAAAGTACACTTTTCAGCTTTTGGATACAACTTAGATCATTTTTCCTTAGGCACATGAACAAAAGCCTCACAGCCAAAAACCCTTAAATGTGAAACAAAAGGTTTCTTACCTATCCACACTTTGTAAGGTGTCGAATTAAGAGCCTTACAAGGAGATTTGTTAATCAGGTAGCAAGTGGTATACATAGCCTCTGCCCAAAAGTATTTATCCAACTATGAATCACTCAACATACTTTTGGCTCTTTCCATGATTATTCGGTTCATCCTTTCTACAACACCATTCTGCTATGGTGTATACGTGTTGATGCGTTTGTTAGTCACAACAACAAGAAATAAAATTTTGCACTTGACAAACCTTTATTATCTTGAAAGATATGATAAATCCAGGATGAATTTATGATCCCAAGTCTCCATGGATGAGGTCTTGATCATCTGACGTTACTTAGAGTTTGATGTGCAATGTTGTTTTCCAATTTGGGGGCCTTACGTACGATTATATAAAGTTTTGTATTCCTTCAGTTATCTAGTTATTTGTATTTATTCTGCATAAACTCTTCACATTTCTATTAAATCTTTCACTTTTTTTTGAAATATTATGGAGTCTGGAATCAAATTTTTATTTTATTAATTTGTACAACATGGTGACTGTTTATACTAAAAATTTGAATTCACCAATGTTTGAAGGTGCTGCAAATCTAAATATTTGGCTAATTTTGGTATTGTTAAGTGTAAGGTGTAGTGTTCTCTAAAAAATATGTTGCTCCTCAATCAAAAGCCGCCTATTGATGGCATTTTAATATACTGTATGCACTTACCCTTGCTTTAGAGGTTTCCAAAGCCATCTAAAGCAATTTTGTTGGATTCTTAACGAAATACTCTAGTGACATGTTATTACTTTGTCTTAGAAGATTAAAGTGATTACGAATTAGATGTGGACAGCTTTATTTAAGACATGAATTTATAGTTGAAATGTCAAAAAGATCCTAATTTTATTGTTTACTTTGTCCAACAAAGATGTACAGGGCCTTAATCACTATGGAGTTGTATACTTTGGGGAACGTACTAGATTAAGAATGTAGGTATATATGGTGTTGGTGTAGACCACCTAAATTGACTCTTCAATCAACTTTCTTGCTTTTAATTCTTATGTCATGTTTGTTTTTATGATGTCCCTTAAGATTTTACCCTGTCCTTGTCCAAAAAAAATTGAAGTGATCATCAAGCTGGCATATTTGACTTTGTTTGGATGAGAAATCTGAATAGGTTTAGTCCTAAATATCAGAAAATCTTTAATGCTCCGTTCAGCCTACCTTTTCCATGCAATAAAGTTTTTATTTTTCAGTCAAGATTTTAGAATCCACCCTTGCATATAACCACTTTCTCTTCTTATACACAGATAGGTACCCATTAAGTAAAAATGGACCATTTGCTAGCTAGATTTTGGAACTCTTCTGCCAAAGATAACAGCTATTTGCTTCTTTGAGGCATTTTACCTTTGTGATTGGATCAGAAAATGTTTATTCTTAACACAACTTGAGATTAAATTCTCTCCATATTCGAGATTATCTAAGAAGAAATTACAAGTTTTGCACTATATCCCGTCTACCAAATTAGCAAGGGACCTAAATAATCATCTTCCCTTTTAAAAAATGGGCACTTTCTAAGTTTTCTAGAATGTCCAAAGACATTGGCCAATTGACAGTTATTTACGGTTTTAAGCCAAGCTTAGCTATTTGAAAGATTATTAACTAGCAATCACACCTTAGTGTGCAATGGGTATGCCGATAATGGTTGTAGAAAATTGTAAATTACACGTGCAAAGTATATTAAATCTCTTAAGTGGGCGGGGGCCCTGGCTCGATTGGCTAAAAAATTTCGTTGCGGTAAAGAAGATCACGAGGTCCAATCTCCCCCTGTCCCTGTGGTACCGGAGGGCATGTCGTGCCAACATCATCAGTTACGTGAAATAAGAAATTAAACTTATGTGAAATAAAATTAAAGCAATGTGTACAATAGGTATGCGAGGATTGCATGGAGGGAAAAGCAAACAATGGTTGCTTTACAAATGCTCAACAACCGTTCATCAATATCCCTATTTATCACTACATTATAACATTGTTGTAAGACTATTGCATATTTGTTGGAGGTCCATTAAGGTTTAATATAGGTACAAGTCTATTTTAAATTAGTCTCTCTCTTTGTCCCTCTTTGTCTCTCTCACTTTTATCTCTTCCTCCCTCTCTCCCTTCTCTCTCTCACACACCACCTCTCTCACTTTTATCCAACCTAATATTTGATCTATCTCTTCTATCCAACTTGTCCCATCCATCTTGATCCATTACTGATGATAGAAAATTGAGTGCAGAAATTATTATGATCCATTGATCTCTCCATTAGAAGATCTTCAACCTTCAATTTCCACAACTCTCTCTCTCTCTCTCTCTTTATCACTCTAGGTCTCTACCTCTTTATATATCTATGTCTCTCTCTCTAGCTATTTCTCTTTATCGCACGTTGGTGTACAATTGGTATGCTAAAGAATTGTGTAAGTTCAATTGCCATGTCTTTAAGTGAATGATGATTGTCTTGTATCCCTATGGCCCATGTCATTATATAGCATTGAAAGAGCTTTGTGGTATTTAATAAACCACATGAGCTAAAACTCATGATCATCCATAGGCACCGCTTGAATATACTTTTTAATGGAATAATCTCTATTGGTTGATGGCTCCATAGCCTTCACCTTCACCAGAGGCATTACCACTTCCATACAACAGAAGCAACTAGTCTCTGCCATCTAACATAAATTATGGGCTCTTTCTACTCAATCATGGCATTTCATTCAATACACGTAGACAGTGAATGATTTTAAGACTACATGTGTTATTTACCTATAGGTGTCAATAGTTGGTAAATGTTGATCCAAAAGTTCTCCTTGCTTTCCATGTGTAGAGATGAAGGTACAAAGTAGAATGAATGGGCATTATTATTTGAATCGTCTTGCATCGCTCTAGTAAACTGTTAGTTGTTGATCTCTCAAAGTAAATCATGTCATCTTTGGATTGTTGGCATGAAACGATCAATTGAAACCCACTCTCTCTATTTCTCATCCTCCTCTCTCTATCTCTCTCCCTCATCTCTTTCTCTCTTTTCTCTATTTATCTTGCTCTCTTTATCTCTATCTCTCTTTCTATATATAAATCTCTCTCTCTCTCTCTCTATATATATGTGTGTGTGTGTGTGTGTGTGTCTCTCTCTCTCTCTCTCTCTCATATTCTCCCTTTATCTCTTCCTTTCTTTATATTCCTTCCTTCATGGGATCAATCCAAACAAAGCTTTGATACCAAATGTTGGTTTTACAATGCTTAATCCTAAATTAGGAGCAATGGGATGTAATAAAATTTGTTGATCTAAAATGTTAGAGATGAAGGTGAACAACTATAGAATGGAAATTTGATTACAACTGTAACTATTAATCTAGTGTAGAACCAAAATGCAGATAGTATGAAATCAACACAAAGAAATAATGGAACAGAAGATCAAACACATACCATAGTGTTTAAGTGGAGAAATCATTTTCAGGAAAAAAAACTCCACACAAGAAGAGATCCACCAACATGTATTAACTTCAATAGAGTTTACAATACAACATTATCAATCTCCTCATAGGTCTTCAATCCAACAGCGCCTGTAATACTCATTCACAACCATAATACAATGCCCTCATTAAAAGAGTGTTTCCTTTTAGGGCAAAAAACCCTAACATAACCTCTACTGCCAGATCTATGAGCTAATGATGAATGGTCTAGATTGAATATGAAATTACAATATTTTCTAAGGCAATTTTCTAAAAAAAATCTCTTTGGGGGTGCTACCCCCGAACCCTCGCCAGGGGCGACAGTAGTGGGGGGCCCCCACACCCCCCGTTGGGTACAAGGATCCAAAGTGCAGTTGAAACAAGATTGCTACTTGGTGAATACTTCATCCCTTACGAATGATTTGCAAACAATATTAGGAGTAATTGAATACATAGGATTTACAAGGTTGATGGGACCTTAATCCTAACATAAAACACATGTAACCTTAATTAAACATAGAAGAATAAGTGAAGGAGATAGAGAAGATACGGTGACATATATACTTGGGAAAACCCTTTTGAGTAAGAAAACACCACCAAAAGTAAATTAAAATATATTCCTTCAAAATAAGCTTCCAAAAGATTGAGAAACTCCACTAATGTTGTAGCCCATGTGTTAACACTTTAATAACATGTTGGTACTTAGGTCTAAACTAAAATCCTACAAATCCCTACAATACAATCCAAATGATATCAAAACGCTATGCAAAAGGGTTATATTTATAAAATTTTGCCATCTTATAAACCACTTGTCATTTCAACAAAACCACAGGCTAATTTTGACACCCATAATGAGAAGTTAACTATCCCAAAATAGAATATAACTCTCAATGTGTAAGATTCTACTTTTGAATCCACAAACTTGGGTAGTACACTTATATATAACAACAAAAACAATCAAAACAAGACTATTAACAACAAAAACCAAGAAGGTCAAAGGGTCATGAAAAATCTTTACAAAAAGTCCAAAGATATGCCCTCACAAACACACTCACATCTTAACAATACCCACTTCAAATTACTTCAACACTAATAAATTAACAATATATACATGAACATGAAGTCCTCATTCATGGTGCTGATAATGACAGGATTAAGGAATTTGACAAAATACTGGAGTTTCTTTCTAAAGGAGAGGATGACATCCCTTCCTAGTCTTTCTCTGCTTTCTGTTAACTAGCTTTTTACTGTTAGTATTTTTTTGCTATATATCGGCTGTATGTAAGCTGTCTGTGGTGGTTCTAGCTCTTTTTGTTTTCTGAGCCTTTTTTGCCCTTTTTGGGTTCTTCTTTGTAAGGGATCGGCCCCTAGTTTGCCGCCTTATATTATCAAAAACAATATATACATATTTTATTTATTATTAATAATTTATTTAGTTGTTGTGAGTTAATAAAATATATATTTTTAAATCACTAATATTTTATTTAAAAAACAAAATACATACATATAAATAAATAAACTTAATAAAAAATAAAATAAAAGAATAAAACAAATATTTGAATAGAACTACAATATATATTAAATAAAACAATAGGAAAATATTAGAATAAAACTAAATTATAGAAATGCTAATATTTATTGTAAATTATAAAATATTAAATACTTAATAATATTATTTTCTTATGAAATATAAATTTCATTTAATTATTAAAACTAAAATAACTTTTTTATTAATTTCATGTATGTCATATTAAAAATGCTAACATATAAATACAATTTTTATTTTGTAAATTTTCAAATGAAGACTAAGTTGTTTAACAGAGAACTTGGTTGTTGTAACTAGTACTTTTGAATTTGTGTCTCCATTGTTTATCATGTGCTTAGTTTAGACAATATAGAGTGGCATAATTTATATAGTTAGTGAGTTGTTCGTTGTGAGATTATAGAAAGCACCAGAAGGAAGTTGTAGGATATAGAGTCACAAATAAATTTATTGACCATTGTTATTCCCTATCTATAGTCATGGAAGAAACATATAGACTACTATGACCATGCAAGACCTTGATGTTGAAAAGTATTTATAATGGAGTTTCTGTTCCTTTGAAAAAATTGATTCATCACTATCGAGAAATGGAATTGAATCAAGGGTTGTTGTCTCTGCCAAATGTCAAGTAATGGATAACTTTACTTAGTTGATTGTAAGCCTTTATCTACAAAATATCTTCTCGACATTAATTGTTTTGGTAGTTAATATCTAATATCTTCATAATATCTACATTGAAGTCTCATTATACATGTCTAGTAGAAATTCAATGGTAAATAAAGACTAATAAGTGCAAAATATCATCAATGGATCATTTCTAGTGATGTGAAGAAGCATAAAGTGCATTTCTAGTTTCTAGTGGCCTGAAAATTGTTTAACGATTAGCTGGTAGGGAGATATTTTGTAGGGGTTTATTTTGTGTCACACTCAGCCAATATTTCCTTCTCTATTTAAGTAGATCTCCTTTTTGAACTATGGATTTTTAGAACTCCTTAATTCAATGGCTATGATCTCCTAACAGATCTAGCCAAATTGTTGATCAATGACCATTGTTATTTGCTAGGTCATTAATGTCCTTGTCGATCAGGTCCATTCCCTCTTTGCATCATTTGATTAGATTCGTCCCTAGTCCTAACCATTAGAACTCTTTTGATGAATGACCATGATCTTTTCATCTCGTTTGTTGATCTCCCTTAGATCCACAGTCTTTATTGATTATTGAATTGATACATCCCTTCAAGACCTAAATTTAAGTCTATATCTTGATGGAACTCAAAATATTGTAAATAAGATTGTATTGATCTCAGAGTTAAAAAGATTGTATTGACAAAAAAAATGGTAAATAAGATTGTATTGAAAAATCAACATTATGTATTTTAAAAAAAAAATTGTAAATAAGATTTTATTGATCAAATAAGATTGTAGGACAAGAGTTTTTTTTTGTTTCTTATTATTTATGGTATTGTTTTTCAACATTTATGTAGTGAAAACATGTGTGTATGCATTATGCAATATCATTGTAAAGTATTTTATAGTTTAAAAAATTATTAATCACATATTGTGTATATTACCCATATTAAATTTTGGGTTGTAGACCCTGTGCCTTTGCTTCTATACTATGATGACTTGGCTACAAAATTTATGGCAATGAAAGAGAATCACAAGGCAAGTACTAGATCCAAATAACCCAATTATATTATCAATGATGTATAATGCAATCTTTCTAGATTATAGTTCAATAGCCACACCCTAGAATTTCTTATAGTGAGGGAAAAGACAACATACATTAATAGGAGACCATTGATCATATCTCATGGTGTGATGTATTTGTAATATGGTTTCATTGATAGAGCACTCTACATTTCTTTATGTGGACCAGTTAAAATTTGAATGCTAATTCTTATAATGAAATCATGTGAATTTAGAAGACAAATGCATCTTTTTTAAATACACTTCAATTCAAATCGAGCATGTCGATTGGAAAACAAATCATCCTTGGATAATTGATTTCTTTAGTTTAATATAGTGTGCAATTGTAGGTAAGGTCCCAATTAATTATGATAAATAGGTAGGACATGAAATCATTGTCTCAGTGAAGACCTTTGTGGTAAATGGGAGGGCAAATTCAAGCTAATTAGGATACATTAGATATAGGGTATGGAATAAATTTTCAGTACGGATTTGCACCATTTCATTGGAATTCGATACATGGTTAATTGATCGTATTTAATTTTAATAAATTATTGGTGAAGTTATTTGGTTATTACTCATTATTCTAGTACTTAGGAAATTAAAACCACAATTGGGAGGAAGGGTGGGCACCCATCCCACATAAATTATGTGGACGGGCTGAGACAAAATAGACAACAGAATTGTAGTCAAGTTGCACCGAGAGCCACGGGGGATATGGTGATGTGTCCTAGTGGTGAGATGTCAGAGAATTATTATTGGAAAGCGTGGAAATGCACAAAGCCTGCCTTCAGAGGACAGAGTAGCCACATCAAATCTGCTCAGCGATCATTGAAAGGACATTAACAAGCATTGGAGTTGGCTCTCATGAGTAGGATAGCTTGACTCCTAGCTAGCCAACCATTTCACAACTAGTGTCATTATGACTTGAAAAGACTCTCTCATCCTCAACAGTCTTTTTATAGCTCTCTGGAGAATTTGACTCAAGCAAAGAAGTGTCAAAACCCTAACGGATTGGCAGAGAAGGGAAAATGGGAGAGCGTTCCAAATTTGTGGTCAAGATGTCGATAGAAACCCTGACCAACATAGGCATGGATACTCCAATTCAGCTAGATAGCTCCATCTGGGAGATGGCATTTTGAGGCATGGTCACCAACCAGAGGCTCAAGCGAATGCTGAAGAAGTGCGACCCCTTGTCTCTCACGGTAGTGAAGATGATTTTGGGTAAGGGCTTCATCAACAATGGGGAAGTCAAGAGGGTAGACACCCATATCACCTCTTGTTTCTTGGTCATTCAGCTAGAAATTAGTATGGCAAAGAAGGATGTTGAGGTGCTAATGAAGAGAATTTTTTATGTAGAGTTGATGGTTGGGCTGGAGAAAACACTTACTGGATAACAATCTCTAGGATGGGAGTGCCTAGGCCATGAGAATTTCCTTCCTTCTAAAAGCCCAGGGAAGTTGTTAAGCACTGCCCATTCCTGTTCGATTTGAAGGAATGGCTCTGGTGGAACACAAAGAGATAGAGGCAACTGGTGTATAATACCTGTTGTAGACGCTCAAGATGGAGCACTCCTTTCGCAACCATGGGATTGCAAACTTCAAGTCATTTGCCTTAGCCAATGGGTTCTTGAGTTAATTCTGTCTTAGTTTTATCTGTGATAGCATCTCTACTTGGTCTGTCTAATGTCTATGCTTATGTATATTTAGTTAAGTTTCTTGGGTCTCGGGTTTTTGGTTTGAACACCCCATTTTGGCAATTCTAGTGACCCTGCGTGGTCTGCCTTGGGGAGGCTTGGATAGGTGGCCATTTAGTCTCGGTGGCTTACAACCACAGTCATGGAAGATTGTAAATATTTTTAATATATCAATACAAACTCTTATTACAAATAAAAAAAGAAATTAAACCACAAAAAAAACTAATAGTACCTTGTGGATGTGATCTCCTGGTTACAAACTAGTAAACTTTTTTATCTATGGAAGTGAAAAACCTTATCTTCAATCCTTTGCCCTAGATCTATATACCATGAGCATTTCAAAATTGTGACCTTCTATATATATGACCATGCACCTAATTTTGTTCATGCATGCATATTTTTAGACCAGCTCTTGAATCAATATAAGAGTGGGACACTCTCCCCATATAAATAGTTGGTATGTTTATGTTGACCACAACCTACAAGTTATTTAAGATATGTTGATTACAGCTTAGCTCAATTTAAAATGTCTTGTAAAGGTTTTAGCCTTTCTATGTTGTGTTAAATTGACATCATATGAATTTTTCCTAGAACAAGAAATTATAGCTAGTTCACCTATAGAGTGAGGAAAATGATCATATTCGTTTGTTTCAAGTGATGGTCCTTTTCCTTACCCTTTGCCTCTAATTTTTAAATAGACATTCTTGCAAACTCTAGCACAATTTGAGAAGCCTTGAATCTTGCACAACCACATCTTGGAAGTGAATCTTTGTATTACTCCTCCCATGAAAGGGATAATATATGATGAGAATAAGATTTTTAGTTCATAAAAGGTTATTTTCTAAAAATAATTGTGCATGTTTTTTTTATCAATATTTTGAATCACACATTATGACAATTATACAATGAAACTAAATCAACCATTAAGTCAAGGGTAAAATGGACGAAGGGTATCTACTACGCCGAGAGCATTAAGTTCTTTCTAGGAATTAGGCCACGTGTTGAAGACAACATCTACAATTCTAAGGCAATCAATGTGCTCAAGTACCAAGGTCTTCAGTCTCGCCCTAAATTGGTATTATGAGAATAAAGATACTGAATTATTTAATTAAATGGAGAGTATGAAAAATTGTAGCACTAATTACAAGTATGGAGGGCAAGTGTAATGGCTAGCCTTGTAACACCCCCTATAATCAAAATATCTTCGTCTTCACCCATCGTAGGTATTGGTGGATGCTTTTTGAATTTGGTAAAGGTGGAGAGGTTTCATACTCTTTACCCAGAAACTTGCAAGGTTACTATCTCTCCATAACTAACAAGCTCCTTGAATGGTTTAACTATACATGTGAAGAAGTAATTGCTTCATATTATAGTCATGGTGGAAGCAAATAGGGCTTTTGTCTTGGCTTCTACTTTCTTTAGTCAAACCCATGCCTGCACTATACACATTGTTGTCGAGGATTTGCAGAGCTCATCAACATTACCAAAGGCTAGCTTGATAACTCACTCTCTTTGTTAAAACAAGGTAAAATGAAGGCAAGGGAGTAGAACGAGGTAAAGGATTGATCTACTTTGACTTGTCACCAAAAAATAGGTGTATCCCCATGCACTTTTGATTCATGTGCCTATATAGGTCCACATTAATCCCATGATGCAACTTGCCTAGAAACTCATCTTCGATGGATTCCTCATCGCATTCCTTAACATCGACAATACTTTGTAGCACATATTGGAAGTTATGTTACCATAAATGAAAACTGCAACGACAACATGAACATGACGAGAAATAGGGTATTCAGTGGTTGCATATAAGAAAAATATCTTGTATACACATACCTTTCAATTTTTTTAATTTGTTAAAGATTCACCTTGCTACCAAAGTTTTCCATTTTGGTCTCCTTATCAGTCTTTGTATCAATTTCTCTTCACAAATTTGTTTTAGAAAATTTGATCTTCCTCTCAATCTTTTTACCTATTTCTTTTAATAAAATTTATTTTATAAAAAATAAAATAAATTAAAAAATACTAAATTTAAACCAATTTTCTAAGATATTTAAAAATAATTAAAAAATTATATATTTTTAAATTTGTACTCTAAATTTATTTTTTAAAATAATTAAAAATTATATTTTTAAAAATTTAAACTACTCTAAATTCATTTTTTAAAAATTAACTATATTTTATTTTATAAATTTTAACTTTAAAAAATAAGATTAAGCATTAAAAAACCTTAACAAAATATCATTTAAAAAACCCAAAACTAAAACTCAAGTGCATTTTTAGCGGATTGCTTTTAGTTGCATCAATTTTCGCGAGAGGTTTATTGTACAGAATGGGGAGAAATTGGGTAGGGAAAACAGGCATCGCAACGTCTAAATAGAACCAGCGAACGAAATAAACCCACGAACGGAAAGGAAAAATGGCAAACGGAAAAAATCAGGAGAGATCGAACGGCCAACAACGTTTCGATCATATGGCCATACGGCCATCAAAAATTAGGCCCGCTTAAGAGTAGTTTTCTTTTCCCTCAAAAGTAGTAGTCCTATATTTTAATGAAAATGTTACATTTATTTATATTTTAAATTTGAAAACTTTATATAATGAATTTGAATGTTATAAAAAAATTTAATTGAGTTTTATTTTAGAAATACTTGAATGTCTTTAACTTTACTTAAGATCATCTATATAGAGACGTGATCCTTATTCAATGTGCATGTTGAAGCCTTCCAGTTTCTATCTAGTCATCTCTTTTTCTAGGGGTTATCCTACTTTTATATCATATTCTAGTCTAGGTAATTGTAGTAGGAATCGATACTATGTCAATTTGTGCTACAAACAACTAAAAAAAATGATCGTTTGAGCTAAATAATATGCAATTGTTTCAATCTTTTTGCTTCATAGCGATGTTTCTTTGAACTGAAAAATGGGAATCCAAGACATTTTAAACAAGGATGTTAGCTTTCTCATTGTTGAAAGGAGGGAGAAAAATGCAAGTAGACTTGGAAAAGGCATATCTCTAGTCCACTTTCCAAAGGGCAAGTGGAAAATTAAGGAGTATGTATTTTGATTTTAGACTGCTTTAAAATTTTGACTAACTTTATTCTACAAGTATTCGCTAGGGTTTTAAAAAGGTTGAAAATACTCTTGGAAAAAATTCCATTTATCTAGATTAGAGTTCTTCAAATTCAAAGTAGAGATGAATAAAATGCTTCAAATAACAACTCAAAAAGAATATGTTGATCAAGGTATGGTGAATTAACAAAAGTCTATTCTCAAATCTAATGGGGGATCAAGTATTCCAATATGAATAGTGAAGTGTAATAATATAAAAAGAGAAGAATGCAAGGAGGGGGTTTTGGGTGAAGGATGATGCAAAAATATCGGATTGAGAAAGAAGATACGTTAATTGACAAGTGATACCGAGAAAGAAAGAGTACTAGATTTGATACAAAAGTTGAACTTCAATCCACTATTATAAACTATGACTAACGTTTTTACTTGGTGTTTTATTGTTGTGTGTTTTTAATTTTATGTTGCTTGCAAGTTAGAATTTTACTTCTATCTTCCTTTCTTGCATTTACTATTGTATATTTAAATCCTTATGTTTTTAAAAAGGAGGAATAAAGTTAGGGAGGAAATTTGTTCCAATGCACTTGCGACATATGAGATGTTTATTTTAGATAAGTTGAGACACAAATTAGGCCTCCACTAGGTAGCTAATAAGGGAAGAGAAATACGACCAATGTATAGAGTGTACTAACCTTTTCTCATATTTTTAATTTACATAAAAAGTGAGGGGGGACAAGCTTTAAGTAAATCCTTTGGGTACTAAGCACATAGTGTAGGAAAAACTTTGTTAAAGATCATGGTGTGAATAGATGTTGAAACACTTGGCTAGGTATGGAATGGAAACAACTATATTTCAATGCAATGTGTTTAAAGCGTAAATTTTGGTGATATACCACTTGGTTGTCTAGTGAGTTTTATTACTTATTTCTTTCAAATTTTTGTAAGGAAATTCACCCACACTACCAATATGAAAACTCAGACAAAAAATTGATAACAAATGTAAAGAACCACAGATAATTTCTACATTATCTCTATGAGAAGAAATTTTCAACATATCATAATATATAACAAGAATGAAAGAAAGAACAACTCAGGGAGGGATGGCCCTAGGTAAACCCTTTTATAAAAATCTAGCCTCAAAAGTATAAAAATGAATGTATTTCTAGCAACAAAATACTTACAATATAATATTAGACTTTAAGATAGATCAAAGGATAAATGAGAGCCATATGTACCACTCCATGCTCATCAAGATCTCCTCAACATGAAACTCAAGCCTCCAAGGTCTTACCCTAAGCTTCACTTTCAATGAGCATGCACAAGTGATGAATAACCTCTATCACAAGCCTCCTATTTAGAGGCAAGAGAGAAACATGCAAGAGAAAACTTCTTAGAAGATTCCTAACCACCTTTTCCACCATTATTTAATGCATCTAAGTCCAATATTTAATCAATGCACAAGCATCTCTAAGGTGGGCACCCAAATTTTCTACGAAGACAAGTGACAACATGTTCTCCAAGGTACCAAAATCACTCCCTCCAAGCCTGGTGCCCAAGTTTTATTTTTCAACATTTGACCCAGGCATTAAATTATTTTTACAATGATTTCTAACCACTAAATACATCCCTCCAATTAGCCCAAATAAACTATGTGGCTCACTAATCCATAATCCCCAAATATTAAATGTATATCTCCTAACACACTACTGACATTAAATGCATATGCAATATTACTCACAACAATCCCCTAGGAATATATCGAGCTCTCCCAATGTGTGGAACCCACATAGACATGGACCACAACTCTACAAAATATCAAATATTTATATATGCAAGTTGTACAATGCCTTGTCCTAATAAGTTTTATATTTTTTTAGTGTAAATGTATTTTATTATTCTCAATTAAAGTTTTGCATGAGTTGATTTATGGAAACATGTCTACACCTACATGTGTGCACCTATGCAATTTTGAAAACTAGCTCAATATTGAACTCACATCTAGCCCAAGGTGTAGCCTCGTTAGTCTTCCTATTGAAACCCATCAAGTGAGTTATCCCATTCCAACACTTGATCTCTATGACACAGGAGATCTCCAACCCCTCTCCACCCTCACCTCAATCTATCCAGTAACAATAGGTACACCTCCAATCATCTCATGTCTAGCCAAACTACAAACTATAGCACTGCAATATCTCCAAGGCAAAATAATCATTGTACTCAACACTAGAAAATTAATCCCAAATCATAGCAAATGCTCTCATTGCATGATCAATGCATACTCTAGGGGCTCTAGTATGGTTCCATAGTTTTCATCTTCATAATAGATGATCATCTATTTCTAATTGATAGATCTGCTTAAAAGTAGCTATATCATGTCAAAACTCCTAGTTGTGATCCAAAGTCCACCAAGGCACAATAATACATGTCCTCAATATTAGATGACCATTTGTTAAATTGGAAAATCCACATCACTGCCAAAACTCCCACTGAAAGTGTTTTAGAGCTACCCATGGCATCATGAAAAACATCCTTCTAGCAAATTCATAACCATGTCTTGTCAAAATTTTGATTATGCATGAAAGATTCTCATAGCATCATGGTGACCATATTTAAGCTAGAAGATAATTTATCACAACAAACTATGTACCTATGCAAAAGCTCCCACTGAACCATGATTTAGATCCTCTCACTACAACATAGTTCATTTCTTCAAAACTATATTCATTCCTTATTCATGCAAGGCATTTAAAATACCTTCACAACCATCCATATCCCTACTTCTCTACTACTCAACATGCCAATGCTCAATGATGGCCAAATGCCAACAAACCAAATTTGTAACTCCATAGTATCTAAGTAGTCTATAACAAATAACTAAGATGCTAAAAAAGAAACCAATGCCCCAGGGTAAATGCAAGAAGTTGTGTCCACTTAAGGTGGAAGTTTTGGAGTTAGAAAAAAATTCGAAATCGGGTAACTAAAAACGGGATCCCGTTTTGGGTTGCAATCCCGAGCCTAAAATCCAAAACAGGATCCCGTTCCTTAGTGAGATCCTGAACCTAGAACCACAAAACGGGATCCCATTTAGCAAAACAGGATCCCATTTTATGAAACGGGATCTCGTTTTATGAAACGGGATCAAAACGGGATCCTGTTTTGAAAAAGTATTAAATTTTTTTAAAAAGGGTAGAGACCCCATTTTTTCCAGCGATAGGCAACAGACGACAGGCGAGAGGTGACAGCTCAGAATAGGATCCCGAGTTGAGTCACCATCAAAGTAGCAGGTAAGTGGATTTTTCTACTTCTACAATTTAGCAATCAATCTTTTGAAGTTTCACTTGTTTTTTTTGGTGTAAAATACAATCAAAATTTAAATGGTAAATTGTTATTTAGGGTTTCTGTTTATGAAATGAATAGATGTTTTTTGACATTTTAGTTGTAAAATACAATTGAAATTTTGAAAGACTATATCATATAAAAGGATAGAATTTGAACAAACTGTCAAAATTTTGTTTAAATTTAAGAATTAAATAGCTGTATTTAGACATTTTAGCTGTAAAATACAAATGAAATTTTGAAAATTTTGTATCATATGAAAGGAGAGATTTTGAACAAACTATCAAAATTTGATTTCAATTTGAGTGTTGAATAGCTGTATTTAGACATTTTAGCTGTAAAATACAATTGAAATTTTGAAACGAATGTATCATATGAAAGGAGAGATTTTGAACAAACTGTCAAAAATTATATAGCATTGGGATGATATATATACTTGGTTTTTATAAAATTTACTTATATCAATGTATACATCATTGTATTTTAAAGGCATTATTGAATAGGTAACTGTCATGTAAAACGATTACAACAAACCATAATAAAACCTTTAGAGACAACCAACTAATAAAGAATTGAGAAGATTTTACAGTTTTTGTGACAGCCAACTAATCAAGAATGAAATCAAGCCAACAAATGTAACTTTAGAGACACTTGTAGCTATCCTCACTAGCTAGGTTATGCCCCTGGGATGAACATCGTGATGTTAATTATGATACGAGCCTAACCTCATTGGTAATGCTTCCCCTAATCTTAATGACATTGATGTAGGCCCCACTCATGATCCTTACGAAGATCTTGCCACCACTAACCTCTTTCATGATAGGTCACTATCCTCACCATCTTCTTAGACCTATAATACCTTGAGCTTATCGATTGGGACCAACACGACCCTTTATGATTTGATGTTTTCCAAAATGACGAAGCCATCATGAAACTTATGAAGTGTCAAGACCACATCCCCATTGTAATCATAAGAAAGACTTTTCCACCATACTTAACACCTATGCTTATTTTGGAGAGAAAGAAGAACCCTTTAGTCCAAAGGCACCCTAGTAGGCAGAATAGCAACAAGATATAAGAAGAAACTTGTGATCGATTAAAATGATACAATAAAAATGGACACTTCCCAAGAGCTCCTTAATGACAAACTTCACATTCCATTAGATACCACTCATATACAAGATGACTCCCCTCTCCTTGTTGAGGATGCTATAGACATCAACCTATGAATAGAAGAGGACCCTAAACTCTCTAAGATAGTAGCTCCACTGGACCTTGACATCAAAGAAGGCATAACCATCACCCTTAAAGATTACGGTGATTTCTTCATGTGGTCTTATGGTGATATGCCTTGAGACTCCATCTTTAAAGTCATGCATCATCTTGTGGTTCACCTCAATGCCAAACCTATTCAATAAAAGCTACGCAAAATGTACCCCCAAGTAGCCCTCTTGGTCAAAGAAGAATTGTATAAACTCTTGGATGTGGGGTTCATTCAAACTATTACTTATCCTAAATGGGTCTCTAATGTGGTCTTAGTTAGCAAGAAAACTAAGGGAATTCATGTTTGCACTAACTTTTGAGACATCAAAAAAGGATACCCTAAAGATAACTTTTCTCTACCAAACATTGATATGATCGTGGATCTCATAGCCATATATATAAAATGTTATCATTAATCTGGATATAATATCCCTTGAAACATTTGAGTTAGACATGGAGACACCTAGATTTTGGAGAGGTCTATGTAAGAAAACACCTCCTGTAGACTCAACACAAACTTATCCCTCAACCCTCTAAATTGTGACTTAAACATCATTTGATTACCCTGGAACACACTATAGACAACTCTATACAAATTTGGCAAAATATATTTTCTCCTAACAGAAACTTGTATATGTAGAAGTATCTACTACTACATTAGATTTGATATACTTCTTAAAAGGAAAGAGTTGGGACTAACAACTAAATAGAAAACAATAATTTTGCAAATAGGAAATACCTGAAACAAACTTGAGCTAGAACCATCTTGACTAATTTATCTTTTTCTAGCTACATTGAATCCCTACAATCACGAGTTAAAAACAAAGCTCATCAAATTCTTCATTAAATTTAAATCACAAATCATCAAAATATATTCATCTTCATACTCAAATTAGTCAGGTAGGCAACTAGTAACTTCAATCCTATCTCCATTATCAAATTTGGTTCCCATAGGCAACTTCACCAAATTTAGGTTTTCAGATCATGTGGCATGCACAAGATATCCACCTCAAGGTAGTTAGACTCCAAGTTTAGTTATAGTCTTGTAGATGTTCATTATGATTCTACCTAGGTCATATGATAGTCCATTGGTTTCTATGACATCATTCAATAGCATAGATGCATCTGTTCTAATTCATTTCTTTTGTCCAAAATGGTTGTGACAATAAAAAAGAAGCAAGTATTGAACTCATAATCAATCTATAGGAAACCCCCGATCATAATAGGAGGTCTTGAATTTGGTACCAATGATTGTGAGTTCCTTGTAGAATATGATGAACCTTTTGAACAAGAGAATCTTGTAGACCATGATGCATATCTTGATTTAAACTTGAACATTATCGTCATGTGAATGCTTTTAGCCATCCTACAACCTCCTATCACCCTTCATCCTCTTATAGGGATATGGGCCACACAACCTCTCCAAGTTGACCATGCCAAACCCAAAGTCACAATCCTAAGAGGTTCCTACTTTCCTCCCAATGATCATGAGAACCTTATAGATCATGATGCATATATTTTGAGCAAGACTATCAAGTTCCTTCGCAACAGGAATGTGCAAGTCCAAGTTACCCTTTTCACCAAGATTGAAAGTGTCCTTAAATCCTTATGTTACCTTTGACAAGGGGAACACCACTCTAGATTATGCATCTTATATGGGTATCCTTCATCATCATCCAATCAAATGCCTATCGAAGAGCCTACTAGTCCTATCCCAACACCACCATGTAATCCTAATCCTAATTCATTGGTCCATCCACCTTCTAATCCATCAATCCCTTCATTACCCTCACCACCACCTAATCCTAGACATTCACCCTTCATTGATATATACGTCTCTTTGATTATTTAGATAATGCAATTGAATCTCTAGAGGAGTCTTACATCTTAACAACAATTTCATTGTCCCTTTGTAGTTCATTGTCCCTCATGACAAGTTTGTTATTAGTTTAAGGCTATCTTAAAGGTCCATATAACAATCTAGAGGAATTTAATAACAATTAATGTTCAGTCCTTAATGGTCATGACAACATTATACAAGATACTAAAGTTCACATTCAATGATTTCTTCTTTCCTATAGAAAATTTAACAAAATTGGAAAATTGGACCTAACTCCATAGAAAAATTAACAAAATTGAAACCTTGGACCTAACATATGATAACAAACCTTGAGAACAAATTTGAATTATGGTAGTCCTAATAGCCCTAGACTATTAAATTGATATTTCTTGTCTCCCTCACTATAAGAATCAAAATTTAGCTCTCAAATGAAAATCCCTTGATTTCAATTTGAAAATTGCATGTATCTGTATGTTTAATTTAAATTTATTTCTGAAAGTGTAATTTCTTGAAACATATGTATATAATTTATAATTTTTGAACATGTACATTATATGTAAATATTTATAATATATATATATATTCTTGATTTAATTTTAAATTTGTATGTTTATATGTATATATGCAGGTTCATATCTATTTTTATATATATCATGAATCTGGATGATATTCACTTTGATGTTGATGACTTCCTCAATGCACAAGATGATCCGGCCCCACCCCCACCCCCAGCGCCAGATACCCCACCTCTAGATGCCCTAGCGCTAGATGCCCCACCTCCAACCCCACCTCCACCCCCACCTGGAACTAACCAGGCTCGCTTGCGAGCCATAATAATGAAAATGTGGATTCCATACAAGAAAAATTGAATTCCATTCGCAATGAACAATTCATGCCTCCTCACATGGTACGTTTTGCATCTTTGATAATATAGTACCAAATCAACCACTGATAATATAGTACCAACTGGAAATATGTTTCTACATTCATGTAATTGTCCATCAAGCCATCGAGCTTGTTGAGAGTGCTTGACATATTTTGGTACAATTTTACTCTTAAATTCTGATATGAATGCATGCACACTAACCTTTTCTGTAATTAAATCACAACGCTTTCCAAATTTTCCATCTTTTAAAGAATATTCAACATTCTTAAATATTTTAACATCTACTAATTGTTGTCCAAAATCATTTTCAACACTTTCATGCATACAAACTCTTAACAAAGAAAGATTGCCACAACTATTGCATTGTCCAGAAATACATGAACTTAAATAAAATGATTTTTCATTAGATCTTTCACAGAACAAACTTGATATAAACTCTTTTATTGCTTCAGTTGGCATATTAATATCACATTCCTGTATAATCATGTTACTATGTAAAGTACAACGTATATATTGAAACACATCATAATAATAATGAAATTAAACATGCGTTTTACAACAAGATATTCATTGCTTATTAATCTTTACATACCATGGTTTGCATTTTTCAAAAGATCTTTGACTTATTTTAATATTACTAGGTAACACTAATTCATCACAAAATTTTCTATAAAATTTAGTTTGCATTGTATCTAATAGGTGTTTTGGATGAGGATCGTGAACTTTGGACCCCGCTCTTAATTTTAAAACATCTCTAGCATTAGATGATACCCTAGTATTATCATGCCAATATTTTTCAATCAAAGATCTGATTTCAACATTTAGTTTCATGTCAGATCTTGGGAGTCGACCACTAAAACTCCAACATTGGTTAATTGGATCATTTTCTATACTTTCTCTTCTTTTTGTTGCTCTTACCAATGTTTTAGGATGTATTTTTAGAATTCCACTAATATTGCTTACCATTCTTCTATTCAAAGTTGATTTATTCACTATAGCAGTTGTTATAGCTCGTCTTGCTGCATTCTTATCTTTGGATCGACTATTACTTCCAATAGACTCAATGGCACTAGCAATAGTAGACATAGCATGTTTTAGTGATTGATCTTTTCTTCTTGGTTTAACAAAAATGCCTAACATTTTCAATACTTTTCTCATTTTCCACATTCTCATTAATTGCATCATTAGTTGACATTGAAACGATAGTTTTTTACGATAAAAAAATTCCTTGTATAATCTATTGGCATGTGTTCTTATTCGTCTCCAAGAAATTTTACCAGGAAGATTATCCAAAACATCTCTTTCAATTTTAAAAAAAAATTTGTCATTTTCAACATCACATCCTAGATTTTCATTTTCATTTTCAACTTCAAAACGATTTTCATTTTCAACAACAAAATAGTTTTCATTTTCATTTTCAACAAAATGATTTTCGTTTTCATTTTCAACAACAAAACAGTTTTCATTTTCATTTTCAACAACAAAACGGTTTTGGTTTTCATTTTCATTTTCAACAAAAGGATTTTCATTTTCATTTTCAACAACAATTTGTTTCAAATTTTGATCTCTACGAATATTATCAATCTCAACATTGTTATATTCAGCTTGTTTTAAATATCCTATCAACACTATTTCCATTTCATTCAAAGGTAGATTTGAAGAAGTACCTGGATTTGTGCCTATTGAAACATTCTCCATAGCATTGATAGAAGGATTTGAAGACATACCATGAGTAGTTTGTATAATCGTATTAGTTTCCACATTCACCTCTTGCAAATTTGCATCGTCTACATCCATGGTCTCCTCAATGTTTTTATCTTCAATAGTTGTGGAATTGGATGCTTCAGCATTATTCATTGATTGAATCTTTATTCTTCTATCTCTTTATCTTTTTGCCTCCTCTCTCTTTGCTTCAATTTCTTCAGGGATTAATACCTTCCTATCTTTCCTCTTATTACGACTTTGTGATCCCATGATTAAAAAATTTATGAAACATGTACAAATGAATGTAAAAAACTTGAAACCCTTTCTTCTTTGTTCAAGTCCTTCAAACAAGTACCAATTCAACAAAATTTCACTCAAATAGTGTCTCAATGATGGCTTCTATCAAAATTCAAACAATATTCCAAGTTGATGGACCTGCAAAAGAAAAAATGATGGTAGAGATTGCTGCAAATGTTGCTGTCAACCGTACTGTAGAGCAAGTTGCAGGGCTGACAGTCATAGTACAGTCTTATTAAAAAAATGGACAAATAATAAACGAGATCCCGTTTTATTTTGCACCAGTGGAGTAACAAACGAGATTGCGTTATTTAAAATTTGAATTTTAAGCTCAAGTTTTGCTTTGTAACCTGGTACAGAAAATGCTTTGGGGACCCGAACCTGACCTTTGAACCTGGTTTGACCTGCAACTTGAAGGTTCTTGAAGGCCCTCTCAATGTCACAACAAAATATTGACTTTGGGCATATATCTGAAGGTCTATTTTGCATAATATTTTAACGAAATTAAAACCCATTGTAGTTCAGATAGTGTAGATTCCAAATATGTAATTTTTTTTACAATTGGATTAATTTTTCTATTTTTTAATCAATTTCTGATGAAATAGGTCCATAAATTTTAATTATCAAAGTTTTTTAGTATTTTAATAACTTTTTATTAAAATATTTTTTTGTAAAAAAATTTGTAGGAAAACGTACTTTAGACAATAATTTTCAATTTAATTTTTTTTTTTAAATGTTAAGTTTAGGTCATCTTATGCGTGATGTACACAATGATTTTTTAAAAGACAAAAAATGGCCAATAAAAAATTAATAAAAAAAAAAATTCAATAAAAAATTACAAAAAAATATGGAAAACGTGCTTCAGTGAGTTACAAATCTTTTCCCAAAAGGATTTTCAAAAATATGATTATTTAGGTCAAAATATGGATGACGTACACGTACATGGTATAGTAAAAAAAAATGACTTTTAAACAGTGGTTTTTAGAAACACCTATTCAAAATCAATTTTTATCATCTGGGTATTGAAAAAAATTACATATTTAGAAACTAGACTCCGAGTACTACATTTCTTATTTAGTGACTTTTTTCAAGATTCCACATTTAAGTGCTTCAAATTTTTAGGTCAAATGTGACAAATTCTGAAAATCAGGGAAAACACTTCCACTTTTTGGCCAATAAGTGGACACAACTTCTTGCACACACCCCCCACTAGCACCACTATCGTGGAGGATCTCCCTGCTACACACACAACACCATCAACACTCCATAGATCCACTCTTAAGTTCTCCATGAGACATGTAGGTACAAAAACATGGCACCCATAACCTCATACTACACACATGTGGCCTATAATAAAGGTGATATAAGCATGGCTAGTGCTCCTACTCAAACTAAAGTAAACTAAAAAAACTCATAGATCTTAAAACAATGTAACTTGGATCCACTAAAACATGTAGACCAAAAAAACACACAAATTAAAACCTCCATTGGTGATAATAGAATTGAGGCATCACGCAAATTCTTCCCACAACACGAACACCAAATTCAAAACACTCTCAAATCCAAAATGCTAAAAAATTGTAACTCCAAGACAACTAAAATTAGGAACCAAAGACTAGTCAACAAATCTCTACCTATGCTTGAAAGCATGCATGTTAATCTAAAATTGTTTCCATTAAGACAACCCTCAATACTTATGATGCAAAAAACAATCTTCCACAAATCTATAAAACCATATATTTTAAATGAAAACTTGTAAATCATCCTTGCCAGAAGCATACATGCAAATTTGGAACTTTCTCCATCTAGACAACCCTCAAGAATTATGATTTAAAAAATCTTCCATAGATCTATTAAACCACATATTTTAAATGGAAAACCTATTAAAAACAACCATGTTAGAAACATACATGAAAATCTAAAACTATCTACATCTAGACAACCCTTAGGGATTATAATTTAGAAAACAATCTCCCATAGATTTTAAATGAAAAACTACAAAACCAAACATGCTAAAAACATACATACAAATATGAATTTGCTAACACATCCAAAACACTCACAAATCTAAGGACCAAGAATTTACATTCTGAATGACATAATATCACAAATTTGTAACATATAGATCCAAAACACCATGAATTTGAAACATGCAAGTATATGCATCCAAAAGGACTAGGGGATATCCAAGAGCTCTAGGCCACCAAATAATCAACTCCACAACCTCCACCAAGTATGTGCATCTAGGAGCTTTAGGTCAAAGTCACTAGATGACCAACTCCTCCATCTAGTACACGCAACTAGAAGACCTAGGTGGTTATCCAAGAGCTCTAGGTCAAATTCATTACATGACCAACTCCATAAACTCCACACAACCAAGTATCCAAGGGGATTTCTAGGATCTTATAGGTCACCATATGACCAATTTCATAACCTCCACATAACCAAGGGCTTGCCCCATATTGCCAAATAGGAACTCCCAGTCAAAGTCTTGCAAGACCAAATCTAATAGTGTAAGGATAAATTCCAAGGAAACTAGAAACATGATTTATAATCCACTTTTCATGATTAAGAACATCTTGTGCTGCATCTTGAGCATCAGATACTCAAGATTAATACCATCAAGAAAGCATTCCTTCCTTGAACCCTAAACTAGGATTTAATACCAAATGTAAGGAAATTCACCCACACCATCAATGCCAAAACTCATAGATAAATCTTTGATACCAAATGCAAGGAAATACAAATAATTTTCTACATTAACCATATAAAAAGAGATGTCACATGGTATCCCTTAATCTAATTCCAATAGCATTTTGACATAATGTCACATAACAAGAATGAAAGAACAACTACATATAAGAGATAAAGACATCGATATACCATTAGAAAAACCCTGTTAGGAAAAACTAACCTACAAAGAACCAAAACTAATGTATTTCTAGTAACAAAATAATTACAATGAAATGCAAGGCTTTGAGCATTAACATGGAGATCAACACTCTCAAGCAAGGAAGAAATCATCCAATAGATGACCTTCTACAATAGTGTACAATTGTTGTTCTTATCCTCAAAAGATCAATACAATAAAAATGAGAGGCACACATCCCACACCATGCTTCTCAAGGCCTCGTTAACAAGAAGCTCAAACATTCAAATTCTTACACCAAGATTCACTCACAATGAGCATGTATAAGTGATGAATAACCTCTATCTCAAGCCTCCTATTTATAGACAAGAGAGCAATAAGCAAGGGAAAACTTTATAGAAACTTTCTAACCACCATTACCACTATTATTTAATGAACCTAAGAAAAATAATCAATGCACAAACATCTCCAAGGTGGGAACCCAAGTATGCCACTAAGATAAGTGATAACACATTCTCCAAGTCACCAAAATTGTTCCCTCCAAGCCTACTAACCAAGTTTGACTTGCAACATATGGCCCAAGAATTAAATGCTTTTTGCAATACTGAATGTATTTTACAATGATCCCCAACCACTAAATACAAACCTTCAATGAGAACAATAAACCATGTGTTCAATAATCCATGACCCTAAAAAACTAAATTCATTTCCTCTAATGTGCCATCAATATTAAATGTATAATTTAGAATGTTCCACACAACAATCCCCTAGGAAGATATTGATCTCTCCCAAAGTGTGGCACCCCACTTAGACATGGAAAACAAATTTACAAAATACCAAATATTTCTATGCAAGGTGTACAATACCTTGTCCCAACAAGTTTTATATTGATTTCAATGTATATGTCTTTCATTATTGCCAATGGAATTTTTTCATAAGTTGGTGGTATGAAACATGTCCATACCTACATGTATGAACTTGTGTATTAACCCCTAAAACCTTGTTAAATCCTTGATTATGGAAAGGTGAACTAATTGAACAATGTGGATGAACTGAACGAAGACTAATTGAATTGAGGAGAAATGAGCATGGTGAGGAGGGCCTAGAAAAATTTCACTCATTGTCTACCACGGGTCAATGGGGGAAAAAATAACACGTCACTCCATTTGAATATGATGAATTCCAACTTGTTCACCATCAACAATATATGGGTATATTATTTCTAATTTCCCTCTTGCCTATGTTATTATTAAATGTTTAATAAAACTTATTCAAGAGGAGAAAATGCTAAGTCTATTATTTCCATTATTTTTGTAGATTAATACATTTAGTTGAAGAAGTCACCTTTGATGCAACTTTCCTATTGAATATATGGGAAGTGCAAATGATCCAAATCATGATAATTTGAGTTAGTTAATAGAGAGAATGTAGTAATAAGATTGATAGATTTCCCTCCTTAAGAAGAATTTCTCTTGTCAATAATTTTGTAATTGAGTAATCCCAACTCATAGGTTATGAATATACTATTTACATATAAATATAAATCTTTTATAAATATATTGCCATATGAAATGATTAAATAAAGCTTCATTTTTATCTAATTTTGTCTATTATGATAGTACATAGTTCAAATGGTCAACATAATTTTGTCCTTACCTCTATTGGAAGTGGAAATGAGTGTTTATACAACTCATTCCAAATTATGAAAGAATTTATTGCTTTCAGTATTATTTCCCCTCTTATGAGTTATGTGATGTTTGTGCAAATAATAGTAATCTTAGAGCTAAAAGGGAACAAATGCTTTGAAATAATCCAATAAATTACAAGTGGACACATTTCATATGTCGTAAAAAATATTACAACCTCAAACCTTGCCTCTCTAGTTGCAATATTCACACCACTTCTTTGGAAATTATAGTTCTTTCAAAACCTTGAGAAAATATGTTGTTTAAGCAAATCAAAGAATGGGTGAAAACTAATTAGAATTTGACCATATAATTTAAAGAGTTATAGTACACAATTTTTTGTATAGGAATTTGTAACTTTTAGTATTAAAAAAATATATCTTTTTAAAACTTTGGTGGATAATTTGCAATCTCAAAATGTAATGAATTTTGATAAAAAATAATGGAGTTGCCCATTAAAATTTTCTTTATGTAGACCCAATTAATTTGGGTTTAGTGGTAGGGAATGGCAAGTTTCACACTAAAGATTTACATTCAAATCTCATGGACAAAGAACCTTGTAGTAGCCATGGGGACACTTGGAGGTAGGAGTCACAATTATGGCAAAGTATGAACCAAATCCCACCTCTATGTTTCATCATGGCGATACCTTTAGGTATGATCAAGTGTAACCATATTAAGGAACCAAGTCTACCACCATGTCTTCTATGAACCCTACCCCACAACTTGCCCCAAACAAAATGCTCTCACTTTTACTAAATTAAAAAAGTGCAAAGGAAGGAAACAAAAATGGAGAGGCAAACAAGGCTCAGTAGACACAACCATAAGTATCAAACAATAGGTGTTGCACACCACATGATGCTTGTATTAATGTTGATTGAGAGATTAACACAAAAGAAGCTATACTTTTGGGAATTAAATGATGTCAGACTCAAGAAAGGATGAGTTGTAACTTTCGAAACATGACCTTTCACACTAGAAGAAAAAAGATGGGGGAATCAATGAGAAGGAAATGAATGAAAGGAAGTTTTATGAGAAAATTTGAATTTAGGGGCCCTAGTTTTGGGTAGGAATCAATGTGGAGAACCTTGCATCCCTATCTATTAGCCACTCAGTGGAAAATAAAATGACAACATGGATGCTAATGGATTGGCTTGATGGAGTATGGTTTTAAAAGCATATATTCTTTTGGGACTGGGCAATCTTTGAAAGAAAAGGATGCAATATTGTAAACAATGGCCTCCACAATTCAAGCTTCTAAAGTAAAATAGAAAGATGTAGAGTGTAAGGTGTTTAATGTAAATGGTAGGATCACAAAAATATTTCTTGGCTACAAATAAGGCAACAATATCTCAAAAATGTTGAGGACAAGGGTGGTTATGGGGTTCTCTGAGGATAAATAATTAGAAAATTGTATGTTTTGGAGTGGGTGTGTATGGAAGGGATGGAATGAGCAAAGATCATTGCACTTCCAAAAGATCATTTTTTATTATTGTGTCTTCCAAGGAGCAACAAAGAAAATGTTGAGCCAAGTCTTGGTGGTGTTTTCACCAAAGGTAAATCTAGGTAAGACCTTGGAAGGTAGGTTTTACTAGTGCTCTAGATTTTTCCTCTTTTGAGCATGGTTGGGTGAGTCTATGTGGGTTACCTCTGGAATTTTGGATTGAGAAGTGATTAAGAAATATTGGTAGAGGTTTTGGGAAGGTGTTAGAGAGAGATGAAAACTCTGAGGTGTAGGATCCCAAAAATATTTCTTGTCTACAAATGATGTGCTTTTCTTTTATTAAATGGTCTTTTCTTAACTTCATAGCATTTTCTTTTATTTTGAGGTGTTATTGCTCTAGTATGTTTATTTACATCGGTGCTCTCGAGTCTTAGTTCCCCTCATTAAATGCTCTTAATATTTCATTGCATTCCCATTTATTTTCATCTAATTTTAGGGCTATTTTTCTTTGGCCTGGTTCCTAAATCTAAAATCTGTGCTTTAGCTTCTCATAATTAAATAGTACCTTTTTTTACCTTAATATTTATTCTCCTATAGATTGGTGACCATGTTGACTTATTTTTCCAAATTAGTCCTCTGCATTCATATAATGAAAACTTCCTTTTTTCTCTTTACCTTCCCCTTTATTCTTATTCAGATTTTAGTATTTAATTTCTATGACTTGCTTTTACAAGTCAGTCCTCTGGATTCCCTTAAGTATATTCTCATTGATTTTCTTTGTCTTCCCATTTATTTTCATATGGGTTAGTTTTTTGTATTTCCTTGATTAGATGGTCTTCACTATTGATACAGTCCAATTTATATTCACATTGGTTTTTTGGTTTAATTACTTTGACATGCTTTTCCAAACGAGTGATCTTTTCCAAAAATTTCCTTCATTAGATGGTCTTTACTGTTCATATAGTCCAATTTATATTCATATTGGTTTTAAGGTATGATTTCTTTGGCATGCTTTTTCAAACAAGTGCTCTTTCTCTAGATTTGGATTTCCTTGATTAGATGGTCCTTACTATTCAAAAGTCCAATTTTTATTCACATTGGTTTTATCATTTTATGGTTTGATTTCTTTGGTATGCTTTTTCAAGCGAGTGCCCTTTCTCTGGAGTGCCTAGATTAAATGCTTTTTAATTTTCATTACCTAGCCATTATGCTAGTAGCAGGGTTTAGTTTACATGCTATTTAATATGTGTTGTTTTAGTTTCAATGCCTTCCCATTTAACATGGTTTTCTTTACAAATCATATGGATTTGAGGATTTTATTTGCTCTTGCTTGCTTTAACAAATCAATTCTAATTTTGATTTCCATGGTTAAAGGGCCTTCAGTTTTCACCACCTTTCCATTCATTTTAATATCATTTTGGAAGTTGGATTAATATGATTTTTCTCTCAAAATCAATGCTCTGGATTCCCAAAATTATCTTTAGTCTTAAGTGTATTCTCATTTGTTTTTATAGGTACTTTAAGGTTTGATTGTACATTAGTGCTCTGGGTTAGAAATAATGAGTTGGGCATCATTGGAAGTTTATCTAATTTCAAGGTATGTGTAAAGGCCTCCATTACAATAGTTCTATGCTCTTTAATTTATATTTCATCTGTTTGTTGATATTGGGCATCAACTATAGGCTCTTGACTTGGCTGCAACTGCTGTTAAGGATAACAACAAGAACATGATTTGTTGGGATTAGGTGTATCATACACCTTGCAAGTTCTAATATTTGAAATATTTATTTATTTGTATTTTGGTAAAAAAAAAATTATCACTTAGTGTCATGGAAGTTGCTAAATGTAATTATGACAACTTGTAAGGTGTGTAAGAGTTGCTAAAATGGAAAGAGCATGAAAAGGAAATTACAATTAGAAATTTGAAAAGCAAGATTTTAGAAGTTTGTGAAAGCATGATTTTAGGAGCCAAAAATGGAGTGCCATATTTAGAGAGTTAGTTATGATTTGAGTAACATTCTATATTACAGTGGATTTGATTCTCCATGACTAGGCATTGTAACTCATGGTTTTAAGTTTCCATTTTGGTGGTTTCCTATATTTGAACTCCTATAAATTGAAGGCTTGAGGAGAAGTTTGTGTGAAGAGAGTTTTATGCAGGGTTATGCTGTCATTTTTTCCTCCGGAGGAGCAAGATGTAAATCTCCATGTTAATGCTTTGAGCCTAGAAGTGTATTGTAACATGTTTGTTGTTGCAGATTAATACATTGGTTCAATGCTTTAGAGTGTGGGGTTTTTTACCCAAAAGGGTTTTCCCCACGTATATTGGTTTCTCTTCTCTTCTGTCTATCTTTCTTCTATTCTTCTTCTTTTCATGTTCTTAAAGTGTTGATTTATATGCCATTATGCTGCTGAAATTTATTTACATATGTAAGCCACATTATCTTTCCTCTAAGGGTTAATGAGATGGGAAATCAACTATGTCTATTTCCGCTTTAAGGACATAGTAGTATGTGCTTGCATCAAGTTATTGAATATCTATTTAAGTAAAATATAAGATGTTGTAAGGTGCATGATGTGTTCTCTTTTCCCTTTCAATTGGTATCAGAGCTATAGTGGTTCCATGGTGTTTAAGGTTCTAGGTATTTCTTCTGTTGTGATTTCTTAGCCTGGCAAGCTTGAGGGAATCTGTAGGAAGGAATTGGCTAATTATTAATCATTGTTTGAGTGGAAGTCTTGCAGTTGATCTTGTTTTCAGGTTACAACATGCATTTGAAGGATGGAGCAGATGGAGTATTATGGAGTTGATTGTGTGGTTAGATTTAATATGATATTGATCTAGAGCTCCTATTTGATAGTATGTAATAACCCTCATGCATGGTGGTTATGTTCTTTCATTCTATGGTCGTCTGCAACAAAGTATTTGAAAGGAAGCTAGGTGTGTAGAAATAACTTCCTAAACTAATCTAATGAGGGGAGAGGTATGCAAATTTATTTTAATCTTTACAGTTATAGCAATATTAAACTTGTATCAGAGATATTACAACAACAAACACAAAATTGGTCATATGATCAGTAGTTTGGTCACATGAGCATTGGTATTTTATTGCTGATCATTTATCTCGCGACCAAATTTATGACCAAAAAAATTTTAGTCATTAATTTAGTAGTATATTTAGTCATAAATTTGGTAGTATATTTAGTCATTAATTTTGTAGTATATTTAGTCATCAATTTCGTATTATATTTAGTCATCAATTTGGTAGTATATTTAGTCATCAATTTGGTAGTATATTTAGTCACATGACCATTGGTAGTTTATTGCTGGTCATTTATCTCGCGACCAAATTTATGACTAAACAGATTTTAGTCATTAATTTGGTAGTATATTTAGTCAACAATTTGGTAGTATATTTGGTGATTTGGTAGTATATTTAGTCATCAATTTGGTAGTACATATATTTAGTCATTGTAATCATTTAGTCATTGATTGTTGTTAACTGGTCATTTATTTAGTCATGGTAGTCATTTTTATTTACTGGTTTCCATTAATTGGTAGTAAATTTAGTCATGATATGAATAATTTATTAAATACCATAAATTTTATAATGTAGAAAAAACATATTATTAAATTTGAATTTAAAACATTAAGGAAATAAATTTGGAAAACTATATATTTTATGATGCTGCCAAGTAAAGATTGATAAATTTGAGCCAACACTTTCTATTTGAGAATCAACCAATAAGAAAATGAAACAAGACAAAGCAAAGTGGCAATAAATATATTTTTTTTATTGGAACAATGTAGGAAAAGAATTACAAATAATAAAAAAGTAGTACAAGGCTGCCATAAGTACTAGAAAAAACCAGTTCATGAGCTCTGTCATGTACAACAAACTACAAGGACTGGCTAAAGAAAAAACCAGTTCAGTAGCCACATTAGATACAAGAGCAAAACAATGGAAAGGTAGGTCAGACCGATGAAGCCCTTCAAATCTTTTGACACCTAGAAAAGAGATGTTGCTAGTGAGCATTCCATGAGACATCATTTCTTTTGGCATTCTGTTAACCAGTTTAGGTGCTTTGACTACAGCCTTGGTGCATTCCATATTCTCCTTCACACAAGCCATTGAACTGTTACCTGTGTATTCAAACAACCCTGAACCACTGTGAACAATATCTGAATAACAACCTAAGAATGCTACTTAGAGGCCTCTGTAGCAGTGACGCTGCAGCAACAAGAAAACACACCAGTCCCTGTAACCTTCCATAACATGGTCCCAGACAGCTGAAGCAAAAGTGAAACTTGAAACAGTGAAATCTAGCCAATCAACAACATGTTGAAGATGACAGCATGGAAATATTTTTGGTTTCGTACAATTGTAGTAAAATATGAATTTATTTAAAACAATGTTTTCATGATATGTTCTTCATTACCTCAAGAAATCATAAAATAGATCATTACATAAAATCTCTACTCTTGGAATCAATCTCTTCCCTTTCTCACATGGCAATACTACATGTACTGCCTCGCCATGCAACCCTAGAGATAAGTTAACCAAAGCAACATAAAAGGCATAATTTTTTTTAGATAGAATTAACAATACAAATTATAACACAGTCTGTTACAACAAGCTAACTAACATCTCTAGGGATAACATGACTACATTATTGAAATTAAACAATATTCATCCATGTACAAAACTCATTTAAATTATATTTAATTACATGACTACATTACAGATCACTACATGATCTAACTAACAACCACGGTTGTTCTAAATCCCAAACGTACCAAATGAAGACACACATCCGCACAATAATGAACTCAACAAGATGATAGGATATCAATTTACATAATTTATCTTAGTAACCCAATGTTTATCAAAATGAAATGTAAGATACAACGTTACAATAAATTTATACACATTTTACACCTTTACCAATACTGTCGGATAGTCATCAGTTCGCCAAGTGGAAAAGTACGTCCTTAGCTTCAGAATCCTGCATGGCTATAGATCTCATCTACATGTCTACTTGAAATATTAGTCGATTATAAATACAAATATCAATTGTATGAAATGACTAGCCTAAGGCCCTAAGGGGCCGACCTAATGTCTCAGGGGCTCATTCATGATGGCCTTGCCTATGTACGCGTAGCGCAGAGACATCGTAGTTCAGGACTGTGCACGCATTCGCAAATTCAATCTACACTTTAGAACAGTAAGAGAATAATGTTCACTTATAACATATCATTCTCATGAAATCTCACATATCAAGCATGAACTAACATTTAATCCCCTTGAATCAATTGCGTTACCATTCCTCAAGGGTTCAATGCAACTAACTCACTAGTAAACCATAACAAGACAATGATACTAAACCTTGTTTGAAGTAATATATACTCAAGAGACAAAACACTCAAGTTTGACCTAGTCATAAATTTCATCTATTTCTATAGGTGTATTAACAATGAAAAGATTCAACCTCATATGACATTAATTTTTTTCTTATTAAATTTTGAAAGTACTTGAATCTTTTCCCAAAGATAAAGAAATCAAGTATCAAAAGCTACCCAAGATAACAACATTTAATTTTCACTCCTCTTTTACTTCAATCATCATGCTAGTCTCCTTGTCTATCCAAGACATAAGCTTACCTAATGAAGGATCCCAATCATATGGAGTTGAAGTTCAACCAAAAAAAACCCATAACTATGTCTAAATTAGTCATCTTATCTTTAACTAAGATTTTATCATCTATAAGTAGTCATCTCAACTAAAAGACTAAGCAGATACTACGATTAAAATCTCTATCCATTCTAACATCCTTAAGTAATAAAGAGTGTAATTATAAACTCTGTGCTTTTGAGAGTGACTAGCTTGCCTCTACACCTAAAGACTAAATTGTAAACTCTCTCAACATTACTTAAAATCTTGTTGCTGCCAAAAGGTAAGAAGCAACCTAATAGTCATTTATTTAGAATATAATAATAATAGACCAAGGAAATTATGAAAACAAACCAATCTCTAGAAATTTGTTAACTCTAATCCTCCAATTATCAACAAACTCCTCCATAATACCTTACATGTTAAAATCACCCATCCATACTATAACTACAACCTTCCAGCTAACAAATTACATCATACATAATCACTAATAATTAAAAACATAAGTATATTTCACTATCTTCATAAGCACAAGAATACACAAGTGTTCATCTACAAAACATTGATTTAGATATAAATGATCTAAATAAAGATTTATGCTACAGTAATCCTATAGTATTGCTACGGTTGTAACCAAATAAAAAAATACACGATAGAGTCCATTTAAATGTCTTATACCTTGGATCAATGTCTACTAAAATACAAGTATAACAAAATATCTATAAAGGCAATTACACTATGACTTGCATAATATTCTGCTACGTTTATCATTATCAATGCTTATATTCTCCGTTACAAAAACATCATTTATACTTAGGCATTCAACTAATAGTGTAAGAAGATCATTACCAGTTTCTAATAGTGTAACTCAGTCAGGAGGAAACTTCCAATTAAAACTAGACTCCACTACTTGATTTCGCCGCCCACTACAACTCTAAAATGTGAACTGATGCCAGACGTCATAAGTTTCAAAGAGTAATTCAATGCATGCAAGATAACTACAATATCAATAGACTTCTATGCATGAATCGATGCCATTACGGCGAGGTTACATGCATCTAAAATATATGGACACCTCTAGAGGTAAAAAGACACATTTTACTGTCCCGCACCAAAACCATTAAATCCGTTCCATCATATCGGGGAACTTCAATTTCATAGGTATTATACTTATCCTAAAATGTATTAAGTAAGAGCTATTTCCATCGTAGCACATTCACCATGAAGCTAGAATAACTGGACAATAAGAAATATTTATTGAATATGTTATCGCTAAATTTGGAGTTTGAGACACCCTGAAAGAAGTTCTATATAATATTAACTTACCTTTCAATTTTCTATCAAAAGATCATATGACTTTATAAAGATAGAATTTAGATGAGATTGGAGCCAAAGGATTTAAGTCACTGTGCAGTTGTGAGGTCGATACAAACTAGAATGTGTCGTTAGAGTCAAAGGAAATTTGGCATCTAGAAAGTTCAAGCAAGAGGAAACTACATGATCTGAAGGTGCATAACAAAAAGGTAGATGATATATATATAAAGAGCATAAATATGGCACAGGGCATAAAAAATATGTTTGACATCATGCCCTAAGAATGATAGAAATTTATTACACAAAAGAAAAGGGTGCGAAGGTATCATTTTCTTTCAGATATTGGAGAGAAGAGCACAAATCGTGCCACATTTAAGGGATCTAATAACATATATAGAGTCACGGTAATACTCCTAAGCCTTTACTCAAATATGATAAGTGTCATAATTAAAAAAAAAAAATAAGAGAAAAGATAAATATTGGTGATATTAAATGAAACCGACTAAAAATATCTTGTGCTATAATAACGTAGATTCCAGTAATAATGAGAGGACATCCTTAGAAGCATAACAGAAGATGGTTTACTTTGTCAAAAGTGGTAATTGAAAGTATCTTGTCCAGAATGCATGCATAAATGAGGAACCACAATGAGTGAACCGTTTGCCAATAATGTCTTAACACTGCAGATTGCAAGATATGTGCATATCAAATTTGATGATCTAATGATATAGAAGAAAATCTTAAGAAAAAAAAAATGAAAGGAGAGAAGCTTGGATTCCTCCAAAATGATTTGCCCATAGCGCAAATGGTATTTGAGACGGATTGATGTGGTGGTTTTTTTTGAAACTTACAGGCGAAGAATAAAAACTAATTATCATAGATTTATTCTTTTATCGTTAGGGGCTATAATGACTTAGCTCAAGAAAAGAAAAGAGGAATAATCCTTCATAATATACCATAACGTAATTGAGTCGCCAATATAGTGGGGCACTCTAAGAATAAGACTAGTTTTAAATCCACTCACCAACACAAGACAACTCATACTTCCAACATACATGAATAGAACTATCTAGCATAAGTCTCAAAGAGATGTCATCTTTACGAAATGCGATGATATGCACAAACAAAGAAAGATTAATGAAAACTAGATAAGATGAGTTTTATATTCAGGATCTCTTCTTGTTGTTATACCTCTGAGAAGGGAATTACCCGGATTTGGATAGGAAATATTTGGTTGTGATGGGTCTTCCAACACCAACTGTTCCATAAGCGACAGAATTATTTATAGGATATCACAGGCTAAGATCTATGGCTCACAAAGCCATATCACTTTTCCTGTATCCTTCTTAAAAATGTAGAGCGCATGATGACAAGGGCTAGGGTAGTGATTCCGGCCAAATAACCAAGATATTAATAATTATACTGATAGCCAAGCCTTAGGATGTTTGTTAAAGATTGTGTTAACTCATCAATTGAGCAGATTATAAGGCAGATGGAGGATCATAGTTAAATAAAACTAGGCATTACAAGAAGTGACTGATATCCATGCGATGAAACTCTCTAAGTATCATGATAGACATTACAATGGATGATTCCAAACTGCCTTTTTAAGCAAATCTGATCCTTATTTTAGATTTGCAAGTTATGCAGTGTTGATTTTCTACCTTGGTTCAACTTTGAAACTTTGAAGAAAGTAGGATAGATTAGAAAAGCTTCTAAGATATTATTTTGTTAAACTCATTGTGCTGCATTTGAGAATACTATCAAGTTTTATAAAAGTCCTACCTCATTAGAACGACACAAGCAACACCAAACCCCATTGATCCAATCGTGAATTTCTCCTCCTCCGAAAGTATGAGCAGTCATTCCTCCATTGTATGAAAGTGAAACTCTCATCAATAGCCGTAAGTTCCCCCCTTCCCATTTGCAACGCATGGAATATATTTTCTGATTTACTGTAAGCGTGTGCCTGAAGTTAATGTCTGGCTGTCACAAAATAGACAAAATAGTAGTGGGAAATAACTTGGCCGATAGATACAACTGACAAGTTTAGAAAATCTTCTGACGATCGAATCAACCAAGGGTTAGAACATTTTCCTATATCATTATTTCACATTGCAGGACAACTCCGAGCACTAAAACACCCATAATTAGAAATCTATAATTAATGAGGGCACCTCCATCAATACATATTGAAAAGAAAGATTTTGTCATACGTCAGATTTGCAACAGTTACCAGAAGGTACATGCATTCAAATTAATAAAGCAAGGAGAAGGCACTATTAGGCAAAAGTGGAACTAACAAAAATAGATGGAGTCTCAAATACGTCTCTTTGGAAACAATTTAGTTTCTATTTATTGTCCTCTCTAACAAGCAACTTCCAACCCTTTAATTTCCAAATAATGCATGTTCATCATGGTATCATACCTATGTCGCACTACACAATCAAAGTGAGTACAGAGGGGCATTACACTGCACTTGCCCGTTCAGACTATTAAATTTTAGAAAACAAGCTAAACAACAGACATTCAAATGACCTCCTGCATAGATAGGATCTAAAGTTCACTACTGTCTTATTGTAGCCAGAGGTGTAGCATGTACACCACATAGCAAAACATATAAAAGAAGCTTATGATGCAGAAGCTACTACTCTGGTATCAACGAAGTTCACCATTTGTTATCCTGATTGTGTTGTTTGTAATGTTGCAGGGTGCATTTTCCCATTTTCATCAGAAGGTTTTCCTCCAATCCAAAGTTCCAGTGCACAATGCATCATTAGTAGTAGCTCAAGGAATTTTTAACAGCTTTTTTAATTTCACCACAAGTTTCCAATCATCATTGGACAAATCATCCTAAAAAAATAAGAAGAATATTCCATTTTAGACATTAAAAAGTTTTTTTATCAGCCAAAAATGAAAAGCATAAATGTTCAATTAGTATAAAATGCATAATAGTAAATACATTGTAAAATTACATAACATGGATATCAAATAGCCTTACCCTGTAGTTTTCTTTCAATATATCTATGGATCTTCTGGTGAGATGACTCACAAATTCATCCTCCATTTCAAAATGCTTACCAAACATTTTCTGTGCTTCATCAACGTTGCTCCCAATAATCTGTAAAGTTCATATGATAATTCATTAACAAAAACATTTCAAAAAATAGCATCCAAAATCATATAAAACTATTAACAACAAAGACAACTTCTCAAAATACCTTCATGGCCACTTTTTCACCCTTCTTAGCCATTTCAACAGATTTATGATTGATCTCAATTGAGGCTATTTTACCAATATCTATGAAATCTTTTGTGGGAACACATAATGGCGTGCCAATCTGTAGATACAATCACCACATATGGCTTTATAAAAACCAAAAATGATACAACAATATTTTACATGCATAAGTCATAACACCGAAAAGACTAGGTCTAGATACTAACCCTTGCAATGCCTTCAAGAATATCAACACCAACAATTATAGGATCCTTCTTGTTAAAAATATAATTTGGCAAAATGCTCAGTACATAGGGGAAAACAACATCTTCTGCAACCTCCTTTTTCCTTTCTTCCTTAAGATTGTCCATATATGCTTTAAACTGGTCAAATAGATGATAAATAATGTCCGCTGCAAATATCTTGACACCAACTTCATCTACAAGCTCCTGAGCTTTAAGAGTAATTTTGACATCAAATGCCAAAATTGTAGCATACTCTTTCTTCTTTTTCTCAAGCATTACACTCGCACGCATGACATATTTTTTATGCACAAGCCCAATACCAATTGCACTAACTGGGATGCTTACAGCTGGGGTTTTCAAGAACTGAAGTAAAGCCTCCAAAGATCCAATTGTTGAAACATGAACATAAACTCCTTCCCCACTCTTGTCAATCCGAGACATTACATTATTGATATCTTGCATTGCTTCTTCCTTAATATCCTCTAAATCATCATCAGATCCAACAACATATAACTGAGTTCCTGATATGGCATGCTCAAAACCCTGAAATCAAGAAATTGTAGCTAAATTTCATTGTCCACATATATTTGATAAATTTATGCTCATATTCATAAAATTATTAGCTTGAAATTTGATACCTGAGCGGTTATCTTGGTTCCCTATGCAACCTTCAACTCCTTATGATGTTGATAAGATCCTTGAAACCAAAAAAACATCTTAAGCTATGGAATATATTATATTATTTTAACAATATGATCAATGTGACATGGTTTGAGTAATCTAAATTTGAGGTGTAGATTATTGTATTCTAGCATAGTAGATCACAAATACCACCCATTCTCCTTTACTATAAAAGAGCATTTCAATTTTTTTAACTCCACATATACTCCATTAAATAATATGGCACCATAAGGCTTCCAAGAATACATACCACTATGTAGGTTACTACAATGGACCACTTCTAAGGAACATTTTAAATTAGGATCAAAGTCACCTAGATCTTGAAACCAAAAGGCAATCCCATGGCTTTTACACCATATATATCAATTTTATCCGCCCTCTATCTTGATGTTTCAAAAGGTAACTCCTAGTGCCTGTAATTTCTCATACTATCTGACCATTCAACATTTACAAACTATTTTCTATTTTGAACAATTTCCATATCCAAGGTTGACGGTAATGACAACAGGCACTTGCGGGTTGACGGTAATGGAAGAAAATGGAATAAAGGGGACCATAATCCCCGCGATCCCACTTTGCTTGAGCATAAGGGCTGAGGGTTGGCGGTAATCAAGAAAAGTTAATAAAAGGCATTGAAGCTTATCACCATCCCATGACCGGTTTAAACAAGCTCCGTAGTAGTGCGGTAATGATAATAAATGAAGGCATTGAAGCTTATCACCATCCTGCGACCAGTTTAAACAAGCTCCGCGGTAGTGTGGTAATGATAGTAAATGAACGCATTGAAACTTATCGCCATCTCGTGACCAGTTTAAACAAGCTCCACAGTAGTGCGGTAATGATAATAAATGAAGGCATTGAAGCTTATCGCCATCCTGTGATAGGTTTAAACAAGCTCCATGGTAGTGCGGTAATGATAATAAATGAAGGCATTGAATCTTATCACCATCCTGTGACCAGTTTAAACAAGCTCCGCAGTAGTGCGGTAATGATAATAAATGAGTAAACATACTCAGTGAGGGTGTGTGATTACCGAGAAATTTGAAAGATCTTGTCATTTCATTTGATCGTTGGATCAAATTTGATCAAGGGCTTATATTTGAAATGAATTGAATGCGGAGATTTTATAATTTCATGGCACAAACCAAAAATAATGGTTGAATGCTAAACATTGTGGCTCAATAAAATCTGGAAATCTCTCAGCATTTGCTCAGTTTAGAGATTGCAGATTGGCTCAAAGAAGGCACCCAGTTCGGTATGTTCTTAGCAAGCTTTGAATTGTTCAAGTAAGTCCATCTCTACATTCTCTGCAAGAAAGTTTGAAGAATCTTTGCTCTATTTCAATTCTCTGTGCATTTGCTTGAATTTTGGAACCCTAGTTTGTATAATGGCACCCAAGAAGTCTGAATCCACAAGTAAGACCAATAAGCCTGATCCCACCCCTAAGAAAAGATCACTGCAACAATCTTTGCTAGATGTTTTACCCAATTCAATTGACAAAGGTCGAAATAAAGTATTTAAGGATGTTGATGAGGGTTGTAGGGATGCCTTAATTCCCATTTTTGGCTGGAAACTATTTTGGTACTTCTGTCAGAAGAAGGATGGTCAGGGACCGATGGGCAATCCATGGAAGCTAGATTTAGCCAAGCTAATTGTTTCAAATGTATTCGTGGATGTGGAACTGATTCATATTCTGGCACTGCATTATCACCCGGCTACTAAAACAGTAAGGTTGCCAAATGGATCTTCTCTATCGAGAATTGACAGAAGTGCTATAATTGACTATTTTATGTTGAGCAAGCAAGCTCTCACTGAAATTGACCTACAAAACATTGAACAAGAATACAAAAGTTTGAGAAGAACACTCAAAAGTGATGAGCTACTGATATTTATGAGAAGAGGTGCAAACAACATGATGGTTGATATTCCTTCCAATATATATGAACCATTCCCTGTGGAAGATTTTGCAGTCTATTTCAAATGGACCTATTATGCATTGTGCCAAGTACTAGGAATTGATGCTGATCAGAGGATGCCAATTAGTTTGATGATGATGGCTATGAAGATACAAAATTCAGAGGTAAACATTGAGTATGATTTTGCCTCATATCTTGAAAAGAAAATACATGATGGATTCATCAGTGTGAAGGAAGATAAGAAACCCATGAACTTCAAGTTTTATTCTTTGGTTTTCCATCTGATCCTATATCAAAATAGGAGTAAATGGTCAAGTAAAATGCACATCAGCATGATTGACAGGACAAGGAAAAGAATGCCTACTCAATGTTGGTGTTACATGTGGGATTCTCATTGCCAGACTGGTAGCTATAATGTATTTCATAATGAATTTTCTGTGAGAAAAATGAATTCTTTTGGTATTGGGATCCCCAGATTGTCACCAAAAATGAGGGTAATTCTGAGACCTCTTGCACATAAACCAAAGCAAGGTCATACTTTCAATTATGTTGATTGGTTCTTCCTAGCAGAGCACACAATAATCAGGGTATATGATTTCCCCCAACCACCTCACAAATTGCCAAAGTTTGTTTATGACATAATTGCATTCTTCAAATTCATGTGGCAAATGATGTGAAGGGAAAAGGAAGTGATGAAAAAGGTGAAGAAAGGCACCTTTTTGCCTGATATCACTGTCTTTGGAGATTGGTCAATTAGCTCGGACACTCTTGAGGAGTTGTAGGCCTATTTGAAGGCCAAGTACTCTTTGGAATTTGGTGTTGAAAGAGTTTGTGACCCTGAAGGTCATATGAACTTGGTGAGACAAGTGATCTTGACTAAGATGGGCATCTCCCATAAAATTTGTTATGATGAGGATGTGATAAGGAACCTGGTTACTTTTAATGAAGTGTATGACAAGAAGAGGAAATGGGAGATCCTCAAGAAAATTGAAGATGACAAAAATGAAAAGAATCTAATTTTTGAAGGATTTTTTTCTGAAGAGAAAGATCCTCTAAGGAGGATTAATACAATGATTGAAAAATTTGAAAGTATTTATGCTAAATCTGAAGTACAGCCTACCAAGGCTACCAAACTTCCAGTGAAGAGGACTACAGGAATTGAGATTCATGAGCTTGCCCCTGATGTCATATCAGTTCAAGATCCACAAATCCTTGATTCACCACCACATAAAAGGCAGAGAACTGAAGGCATGTCTCCTCTGGCCCCATATGAGATGTCTGAGGGTGTGGGGGATACTAATGAAGTTGCCAATATTTTGACACATTTGCATGATGGAAAGGAAGTTGATCAACCATTGGTTGGTCAAGAAACTAATGCACACAAGCTTGAGGCTGGGATGGAAGAACAAGCCCAAATTGATCCAGATCTATAGGAAGATGAAAGGGTGGTGGCATCATTGAGATTTATTCAAGATGATGATTTCATCAAGATTTCTGGTTAAAAATAAAGATGAAGGAATTTGATGAAAAGGTGGAAATCAATAAGATGGGTGCTGATGAGTCTTAGTATGATCAAATAACCACCTGAACAATCCAATAACTAAAAGTTGATGATATCAATGTGACTCCTGAGGAAGCAAGACAAATGGTCTTGAAGAGTAACATGCTGATCATCCCAGGTCTTGAATTGAAAAAGGTATTGCTTGACCAGGTTAGGAGTCAAGATGACCCTAATCTTGTGTCTGAATTTGATTATGAGGAGGGAATGAGTGCATGTGGTTTCAACCCAAAGATAGAGACTCTTGCCATATGGACAAAACAAAAGAACACTAGTAAACCAAGGTTGCTAGATGTTGTTCAGGAAATGAGGGGATCTGCTGTGGTGAAAACCTTACAAGATACTTCAGGGACTGAGGCCTCTACTCTTACAGTCCATTCTTCCATGTTCACCCATGCAGTTGTAAAAAAGTTGGAAAAAAAATTGTAGGATTATGAGAAAACACAACAAGACATGAATGATGAAGTGAATAGGTTGTTCATTGAAAATAGGCAATTGAAAAAGCAACTGCAAGATGTGGGTTCTTTCCAGAGTCTGTCAATAGTTCCATATCAAAATTCTGTGCCACCAACAATTGGTGATGTCACAGTGACAATGTAAGAGTTTAATGCTTTGAGAACAAAATTTGAAAAAGAAGTTGAGGACCTCAAGAAGAAAAATGAGGAAACAAAAAATGAGACAAGGATCAAGATCCTTGAAGTCTTTGAGAAAATTATGGAATACAGGATAAAGCTGTTTGTGGATAAACTTGGGGATGTGCATGATTGCTACTCCATTTTATCTCAAGCCATTAAACAATTGCAAGCAAACTTTTCTGTTTTGGAGCCACTGTACAAGAAATGGTAGCCTTCCTTGCATAATTTAGGCCTGCTTTGCAGGATACTTCAAAGAAATCTTGATGCTCCTGCTGAATTGAAGCCCACAGAGTAGATGGTGGCTATGATCATTGAAGAGCATCAATATGCCAGTAGTGAAGACAAAAGGATGCATGCCAGACTTGAATCTTTTTCTACTTTCAAGCATCAATTTATCCCCCGTATTCTGACAAAGGAAAACAAACAAGTTAAAAGCCTTGATACTTGGAAGGTAGAATTCAGAACAACAGTGTCTGTGGTTATGGAATTCTTGAAAAAGGAGTAGGATATAGATACTTTGAGCTTTAACGTGATTTTAGATAGGGTCATAGCCCTAGATGCAGGATATGGAGAATTTGTAATTGATGTTAAGGCTATGTTGGATAAAAGATGGAAGGACCATTAGACCAATCTGCTTCGAATTCAGGAATTCAAATGGCCCAGTGACCTTACATTCGATATATGGGAGCAGACATACTTGAAAGGTTGATGTACAACTACAGGTTCAGGTGTAGAAGGAGCAATGAGCAGTTTTGCTGGTGTCAACATGGAGAACAAGGATAAAATTTTGACACTTTTTTGCGATAATAGATAGGGGCACAACACAGTTAACAGATACTACAATGTGGAGATGAGTACCTTGCCAGGCTTGAGGTCATGGGTGCTCTATGATGATTAATAGATTCAGATCTTGGTTAACTTGCTTATGCCATTAATTTCTCTTTATTAAACATGTTTAGTTACAAGAGGCCTGAAGCTTGTTGCTTCCCATATTTATAAGGGAAACCAAGGCCTAGACAATCATCATCTTTATGCATCAAGACAATTTATATATTCCAATATTATCTATCCAATCATATTTCAGATTCAAGACATTACACTTCTATGATAATTTAATATTATAATGGGCAAGGATGGTTAACTTTGTGGATATGTATGGTGTTCTGATTTTCTGTTAATATTCAAGTTCATAAGTTGCTTGATTGTCTCCATATTGGCTATTTCCAATTATTCAAATCAATAGATTTATCAAGGCACATTTGTTGTCATTGTGTGGATGCTTTTAATTGGTTTCTATTAGAAGTTGATGTAATTCCCTTTAAGTGACTTACATTTATTGATCTCTCTCTAGAGTTAAATCCTTTAAAGTAAATCATACTGGTGGGTTTTCCTTCAAATAGAATTAAAACAACTTACTTGAATAGTACTTACTTGCATGTGTGTGTTAAAACAACAATGACTACCATGAAAGACATAAAAACAATCAATAACACTCACCTCAATTCCAACACCACTACTACTACTCTAAATATCATGCAGATTCTCATCAAGTAGTTCAACATAATGACTATCATCATTGTCCTCAAGTTGTGCAGCTTTATAGAGAGCTCTATTGACAGGGCCTTTTTCTTTTCATTCTGCTCTCATATAATTTCTCTGCATGTGGTTTAATCATCATGCAAAAATTAATATAAGTCAAGTAAAGAATACAAAAACTATAATTTTTTGTTCAAAATAACATTTTTCTTCCACTCTTAAATGACTAAGTCAAGGTATGTTGTGAGATTCTTCCTTTATTGTAAGCAATAGATTCCAATTTATAGGAGGATTCTTATAGTCATGAGCATAAGATTTTCAACAAGAAGGCATAGTCCCAGTCCTTCATATGATAAGGAAGACATTAAAAGTTGTAAGATGACAGTCCATATCTCTGTCTTAGGACAGTCCATAGCATGAAAGGTATAGGAGAAGATAAAGAGATGCAACAACTAGTAGGGTTTCACCAAATAAAGAGAAGAGATAAAGGCACTGTCAAAACCATTAGACAGTGACCAAGAACCCTTGGAATGATAGCAACAAAGTAGATATGACAGCCTTGACTTTAGGATAAGTGATTAAGAGCTTTACTAAGACATACTCAAAGTGACTATCTAGAATGATAGAGTTAAATGTCATAATGCAACATAGGAGCATGTCATAAACATGACAAGGACAAGAATAATGAAGTGAATACTCAAGCAAAATGGTTTGAAGTAGAACCTGGTAAATTACAGTATTGCATGTTTCTTTTGGTTCTGTAAGTAGAACAATGAGACAATTCGTGATAATGCATTTATGTAAAACATCAATGCTAAGGTTATAATGGCTAGAATTGCAGTATTGCACATTGAGGGTAGGTTCATTCTCTGTTTACAGTATCCAAGAGCTATGATAACTATTGAAGTATCCAAAAAATGCAATCAGAAGGAAGTATAACAAAAACATGGTACAAGTTTACCCAATAACAAGCACACAAAATGAAAGGATAGTGTAATAGAGCCTCTTACCTCATCCGTATCCATAATATTATGCTCATTCCATTTAGAAACTATAGGCTTAACAGAGGAAGTCAACTATGAGAATTTCTCAGTGCGACTATGTAAGCAACTCATTATATGTTGGTACCATTCATTTGAGTTGGCATGATCTGCAGAGCCTCTTACTGGGCGTCTAACAGATGGATCTGAAATCTTTGTTGACAAACTAGATTTCCACTTCATACTACCATTAGATTTACGAGGATCTAGTGCTACCATATAATTGAGCAAATCTTCCACACCTGCTTCTCTATTACTGTTTTCCACCTAAAATACAATGTCAATATCAACATATAGTTAGTTCAATAAAAAATCAAAATAAATAACCAACATAAATTGAACCAAAAAGCCATACCCTTATCCAAGTTTGTCCATTTTGGCCTGCAACCTGCCTCGGCCAAATGTATATCCAGCTGCCACATTATCTCTTGCCCTCTTTCCTTTATAACTCTTTGTCAAATATTCTTTAGAACACATATTTTCTTTCACTGCTTCCCATTGTTTAGGAGATAGAGGGGATTCTAACCTATCTTTTCCCTCCAAGATTGTTTTTCTACAATTGTATCTATAATTGTTCATCAAAAGTCTCATCTTTTGCTTGTAATATCTTCTAGAGATTTGTCCACTAGTAATCTCAGAAGCATTTTCTATTTTTTGTATAACATTTTCCACACTCTGTGGATCTTGCTCTACAAAATTTCATTTGCAAATATCCAGTTGGGCCCTACATCTCACACCCAACTCAGAGGCCTACTTTGCATTGTTTTTCCCAATGGGCTCACCATCTCTCGATACCTCAACCAAGAATGGCTTCTTGCCTTCTAATCTTCTTTGTTTTGCATTCCTCTCTATAGATCTATATAAATCTTGACTAAATCTTTTTCTTTTGAAAAAAGTAGGCACATCTTCTATTAAACCACTAGCAATATTTTTGGTTGATCCACTAGTTCCATCAAAAGTCATAGCAGGCACATCAAATGCAAATGATCTCTCTTCATGACTTTCATTAACCAGAACTTCATCGTCCTTGGCCACATCAGGTGTGTCATGAGTAGGTAGATCAGTACCGGTCTCTGTAGATTTCACTTCAAACACATCCTTTAATCTTGAATAAATCATCTATAGCTCACTTACTGTTCCTTTCCTCTCATTGTTTTCAATAATCTCTCTTAGACTCTGTGCTAAGAGATAATCACAATGTTGCACATCACCATGTGCTATATCAGGCTACACATCACCATGTGCTATATCAGGCTGCACATCACTATGTGTTATATCGGGCTGCATATCATCACAACTATTCTTTTCAGCAACTGCATTCGTACTTGAATCCCAAACGCATTGGCTTCTACGAGTTGGAAGCACTGTATCTTACTTTCCTTTTGTTTTCTCTCTGCATTTTCTTTGCACTCTTTTTCTTTCCTATAAAGAAAAAAAATATTATATTATGTCTTATATACATAAACCTCTTGCCTATAAAATTTCATAAACACAATTAAAAAAATAATATACTACTTAGTGGATTTACAACTTGCTTATTTGTCAAACCAAGATGTGATAAATATTCACTATTCTTTTCCACACATTCTTTACGAAAGCGCTCATAATCTGTCAGTGGAACTTCAACAACATGATCACTATCAACTAAATTGTGCCTCAGTCTTTTTCCTCATTTCCTGAAGTCCAAATAAACAATAATATATAAATCAACAACTTGAATCAATAAAACAAGAGTGGAATATAAACAAAGCCATTATTTTCAGTCAACTAGAGCATATAAACAAATGCAGTCATAGTATATAAGGATTTCATTTCCATTTAAATGATACAGTATATAAGGACAGTCCCCATATGAAATACATTCATAGAGCATATAAGATGCATTCTTAGAAATTAGAGGAGATAGTCTATGACAAGTGACATGACATAGGATGATAGCATATGAGATGCATTATATGGAGGAACAAAAATTCAGTAAGTAAATGTGGTACACAGATTGAAACCCAAAGGAAACTCTATTTGTTTATCCTTCTATTTGAGAAGAAACTAATTGCCTTTCTAATAGTGTGAATCATCATTATTTCTACTTATATAATCCTCATTATTTCTACTTATAAAATCCTCATTATCTCTACTTATATAATTCTACAAAAAATTTGAACACACAAATGTAAGTAAACAAAAACAGTCAATATGTGCTTTAAAAATGAGTAATTTATTTTTGGAACAAATATAGCTAGTTATATGCATGACGTGTAACAAGACAAGAACTAGAAAAACAACAAAAAGTAGAGCTCAACACAAGAGATTACCTTGAAAAATCCAAAGTGGAAGAAATTCCTGTACACTAATGCCCTTTCTTATCTTGTTGCTTCTCTACTACATTTTACAAGCTCACTATTTTCTTGATGCCTTCACTAATCATCTACATTGCCAGCAAGATCAGAATCTTGATCGCTCATGTCTGCATCTGCTTGATTTTCTTCCTCATCCTCATCTGTGTCATGCAATAAATTCTCTTTGCCAATCTCTTCATTGGTAATCAAAATATCTTCTCCAAACACTCCATCATCATCTTCATCCACTACTTCAAATGTTTCTTGTGAATTAACATATTGCCCATCAGGGATTATATCAATAGCTTCCATGAATTTTCATTTCGTACGAGACTCTATTTGAATGACATACGACCATCCTAGGCTTCTTACATCATCAATTAGAAATGATTGATTAATTTGAAAAGGGAAAACATAGGGCTCATCCCCCTCTGATAAAAATTGTCCTATAGTTGCATGTACAAATCCATACTCATCAACATGTACTGCAGATGGTCAGATCCACTTACATTTTAATAATATAGGACTGTTTTCACCAAAATCCACTTGAATAAATTCTTGGATGAATCCAGCATAGAATTTCTTCTCAGTTTTGTGAAGAAATTCGGTACTTACAACACAATCACAATTGTCTTTCCTTTGTCTTTTTCCTCCACTCTTAAATGGCTGCCATAGGCCCACATTCCACTAAAACATATAGCCCATAAATGTGGAGGTTGTGAAAGCTCACTTTCCTCCGTTGTTATATCTTGACCTTCTTCTTTTGCATCACTAACTGCATTAGCAATCCATTCTTCAAATTTTGGAAAAGAATCACCTCCATTCAAATCATGACGTCTGCGCTTTTGAGGTTGATGTTGCATCCAACTTTGATTCTCTTCTTCATATTTTCTACATAGAATATTAATGTGCAAATAGTAAGATTAATAATATAAATGTGTAAATAAATAATTGTGTAAATTTTTTTAACCTGTGCCACTTATCGAACAAAGATGTGTTTTGAAGAATAAAGGCATGTATCACACTTCTTTCTTGATGTGATAGCTTGAAGCAACATCCATTGCCTTCTAATACTTCACCTGCAACTCTCTCATCTTCATCATCATCCCATACACGTTGATTGACATTTTTAAAATCCTTCATGTATTCGGTGCAAATTCCAATGGCATCTTGCATTGAATATCCCTTAGACATGCTGCCTTCTAGTTTTGCCCTAGTATGAACAATTTTTTTCAAAACCTTCATATATCGTTCTATAGGATACATCCATCTCGTTCTTATTGGACCACAGTGCTCTAGTTCATATTCTAGATGTATCAAAAGATGCATAGAAATGTTAAAGATTGTTGCTGGAAATTCCAGTTCCAATAGACAAAGGACTTCAACAACCTCCTCCCTCAAACTATCAAAGTTCAAAGGATCTAATACATGTGAACTCATTCTCTTTAATATTAGGCCCAACCTTATAATTGTCAATCTTGGCCCCTTTGCCAAACCTGATATATTTACCAGAATAGGTAAAATATTTTCGATTATAACATGATAGTCATGGGTCTTTAGGCCTCTTAAGCTATTAATGTCAGTTTGGCTTCTGATAGTACTACTTACATATCCAGTGGGAAAGCGAGTCTGAGACATCAACTGTAAGAATTGTGCACGTTGTTCCTTTGTCCAGACATAAGGAGCACTAGGTTTTCTATATTTTGCATCATCATATTTTTCAACCCAAAGATTTCAATGAATCTTTAGTTCTCGAAAGTCTTCACGTGATGAAATAGTATCAAAAGCACCAAAAAGAGTTTCTATAATAGCATAGGCTATATTTTTCTCAGTATGCATAAAGTCAACAGTATGCCTAATGGCTATATCCTTAAAGTATGGCAACTTATAGAATATGCACAACCATTTTACACCACTTTCATTACATCGATCATATCTACTACTAGCAATCCCACCATTTTCAATAAATGACATTATTTTTTGTCCATTCTAAATAATGTAATCACCTGTTATTAGCAAAGGTGTTTCACAATTATCTTCTTGACCATTGAAACATGTTTTTTGTCAACGATATGGATGACCCACTTTAAGGTAAGTATGATGTCCACAATAAATACACTTACACAAACTTCTTGAGTGCCTCACAAAATCCTTAAAGTTGCATCTAGGACAGCCATGGTATCCATGAACAATGAGACCAGACAATGTACCATAAGTAGGAAGATCATGAATCGTAATCAATAAGGAAGCTCTTAAAGTGAATTTGATTGAATGACCATCACTTAAAGATTGAATTTCTTCAATTCCTTTCCACAAATCCATTAGCTCATCATATAATGGCTCTAGATAGGCATCTATTGTATCTAAAGTCACACTTTTCTTTCCTGGTATAATCAATGATAGCATTAAGAAAAATGGTTTAGTTGCTAACCATGGAGGAAAGTTATAATTTATTAAAAGAACTCACCAAGTTGACCATTTAGTACTCTGATATGAGAATGGGTTCACCCCATCTAGAGCCAAACCCAACCTTATATTACGAGGATCTTGAAAAAAATTAGGCCATCTGTTATCAAATTCCATCCACATCTTAGAATCAGGCACATGTCATTGTTTTCCATCAATACTCTTATTTTGGGCATGCCACTGCATAAGTTCAACAATGTCTCTGCACCTATACATTTGAAGTAATCATGGGATTATCAGAAAGTGGCGAAGATCCTTTCTAGGAACCACAGTTGATTTCAACCCTTGTCTATAACTTGCTTCATGACATTTTGCACATTCACTCTCACTTGCAAGATTTTTGTGAAATAATACACAACCATTAACACATGTGTGAATGTTTTCATACCCCAAGCTGAGCTTACTAATCTGCTTTTTACATTGACTTCATTTTGTTGGCAATGTGGAGTCAGCTGGTAACAATGAACTTAATAATGCCAATAATTGATCTACACTCTCATATGTCCAACCATGTACCACTTGCAAGTTAAGAATTTGAAGGATTGTTGTCAAATGACTTAACTTGCAATTAGCATCACAGGATTTAAAGCATCCTCCATTGACTTGGCCCAATCATTGTTTAGACCCTCATTCAACATTCTTTCAACTTTAAACCCTTCATCTAACATTTCTGCCTCTTCATCTATGTTCAGTGCCACTTCATCTATGTTTGTTGCCTCTTCATCTCTCACAGTCTGCAATTCTATCATATCTTCATAATAATTGTAACCCCAAGGGCTTATACCACTATGCTCATTTCTTATCATATGTCGATAAATCACATTTCTTTTTCTCACCCTTCCACCAAGACAATCATTACATGGACATGGATATTTTTCCATTTCCCTCTCTTTGGCTACTCTCTCATCATATGCATGATATTGATCCGTAGTCAACATTCGACGCTGATCCATCTATAATATTGTGCATTCTAGTATTAATTTAGTATAATAAGCTATCCTATGCCTAGAAGGCCTTTAAATATAAAATCTTAAAAGGTAACCTTCAATCATGCATATGGTCAAGCTAGGATAACCTTTCCTTCAGTTTGGGCTAGTCATCATGTAGGGAGATCATGCAGAGTAGAGGTGTGGTTTTATTTGAGTTCAAGGATTAGTTAAGGATCAACTTCAAAAATACTGAAGATAATATTTTCTTTTGAGTTTTCAAGCTTCAATCATGAAAATATCTCCTGGGGGTGCTCACAATTAGCATCCCCAAATTCAACTTTGCTGCAGAGGGCCTTGCCGACTTCAAATTTGTGACAACAAACTCCGAATTCCTTGCCCGCCTTTTCAAAAGTCTCTAAGTCCTTTCCAAACAAGCTTTATCACCCATGCAAGTAGCTGCTACACTTATATGCACCTAAAACATTTTTTCAAGTACATGCATTAGATAGAGTAAGTGCTTCAATACGTGTCCATGAGAATAACAAACATCAACAACAATTCAATTTCATTCCCATACTGACAATTATACATTTTACAAGTTGTCTGACTTAGAAATATAGACAAGCTATGTAAACCAATAGATAAATAGCATTTAGAAGAAATACTAAACAATTTATCAAGATTACACTTTAAAACCCCAATTAAATAACTATTGTGATGAAGTATTCATAGCAGTAAATCACTTGCCAAAATCATATGCAAAGTCACCAAATAAAGGACTCAAGATGTCAACCATTTCAAATGACAATCATGACAATATGAAAAACAACACAGAGAATACAATCATGCCTTTGATTGCAAAGGAGGGGGCATATATTACAGTCTATAGCAGCATTGAAAAGATGAAAATACAAAATCCATGAAGCCAAACACTTTTGTCAAAATACAAACCCTTACCTAATTAGTTAACTGATCCTTGAAGATTTTATCAGGCAAAGATAGTCATTATATAGATGCTAAAACAGTGACACAAGTGCCTTTGAAAGTGATGACAATCATGTCATCAAATTGACAATAAAATTAGTCATCAAAAAGAGTAATGCACAACACCATAGAAGAAAAAAGGAGATCACTATCCATTCAAAGAGATGCCCTAATCACAGTCACCAAAGTGGGCTACAACAACAGAGAAAAGACAGTGGAATATTGACAATCTTTTTGCATCCAAATGTGAATTATGTGAAAACTATGTCATATATCAATAACAAAAGTAACAGAGAGGATTTTTTATAGTCAAGAGTCTATGAATAGAATCTTCAAGTTTATCAAAATTAAGCTAATAAGCTATATGATAGTCATAGCAGTAGATGGACAAAGGGAATGTGACTGTGACAAATTTTTGCATACAAAGGACAATCATCATCAATGATATCTTTGTATTAAGGAATTTGTAGGCAAGTTTGTGATAGGACAACAAAGATTAGTTCATGTATGAAGCAATGAACAAGGTTTTCATGACAAAGGTTACTATCAAGATAGCAGTAAGAGACAGTAAAGACAGTGCAGAGCATATTTAAGGAATGAAATAAATCATGGAATAGTCTTGCATTCTCAACAACAAGCTTTCATTCTCTGTTTTGTGACAGTCATTTTGAAAATACAATCATCTTTCAAAGGTTGAATCACACACACAGGGGCAGTGTCTAAGTCACAAGTTGAAGACCATCAAATTCCTTCATGCCAAGGTATTCTAAGTATAAATCATAAATGGAAAAAGTAGAACTTTATCAATAAAGAACCATGAGACCTCTTCATATAGTCATTGAAAGAGATAGAACAGTCACTAATGACAGAGCACCAAGCTTTCAAAGATACAAAACTTTAGAGTAGGCTAAGAGAAGAATAGAGGTACGTGGAAAACCTTACCTCTGCTTCATAAAACCATTTGTTATCTGTCGTCTATCTATTGTCTTTCTGCTCCTTTGATATTTGCTGTATATAGCTGGAAATCCCAAAATTCCCTCCTTTCTTCATTCACATGATGATCTCAAAACTATTTCCAAACTCAAAGAACTACGGCCATGAACAATATTCTCATGTTCAACTACTCATACCCTATTCTTGGTGGCCATGAACAATCTTCTTCTATTCGACTACTCATACCCTATTCTTGGTGGCCATGAATAATCTTCTCCTATTTGACTAATCTGCATACCCTATTCTCGGTGGCCATGAACAATCTTCTCATGCTAAACACACAATCTTCGCTTCTTCACAGGTTTCACTTTTGTTTAAAATTCATAAACGCACAATCCTTCCATTAATTCCCTCCAAAACTAAAGTGAAAGAAAAAAGAATAGAGGAATTTATTTAGTCCTTTATTTAGTCAATTTTATTTGTAGTTGTGGCTTTTTGCCCCATGACTAAATTAGTCATTTATTTAGTCATTTCAATAGTCATTTCAACCGATGACCAAATTAGTCATTTATAACTATGTTGCAAAAATTTTGTCACGTGATTAAAAGTTTGGTCATGTGACTAAAAGTTTTAGTCACTTGGTCATTTATTTGCCATATTTCTACTAGTGAGAGAGAACTAGACACAAGATGTATCGTGGGGAAAAACTTTTTAGGTAAAAAACCCCACACTCTAAAACCTGCACAATGTATTATCTAAAACAGTTACAATTTACAACACACTTGCAATGCAAGTTCTTCCAAGAGTCTTCAAATGTCAAATCTGGAGTTATTCCGGTAGAATAACAGTACCTATAAAAACACTATGCAACTACAACTCCAAGTTCTACATGCAATATATAGAGATTACAAGCCAAATATTGGAAGCATCTTGGGATAGGCATCCACCTTGGCCACATGGCCATTATCCTGCATCAAAGGACACTTGTCCTTGCTACAAATACATCCTTTACATCTATCATACATGGCAGATTTGGCTTTCCCAATATGGAGCACTCTAGGCTAAAAATAGACTATAACATATGCTCTTATGCATCTTACAGTTGTCATAGATTTTCCCAAGATAACAACCTTTAATGTTGTAAGAGAATCCATCATACAATGCTAAATATAGCATATTCCTCTTACAACATATCATAGCCCAACTTGGGCACCCAAAGATGCCTTTCCCTCATGCAAAGATCCTCACCGACACTTGTCATAGGAATCTCCAAACTTTGCTCTTATGCATCATAGATTCTGTCATATGGAATATCCTCTTCCACATACCACAAGATGCTGACACATGGCATAATAGTGTCATCTCAAATGGGATGCCCAAATCCATGTAGGTTTGACTTGACCATCCAAGTCACATTCCAAGTAAGATGACATGTCACTGTGCCACCTCAACTAAGTGACCAAACTGAATGTGCAAGTAATTACAACATTAGGCAATAATTTAATATACAAATAAATAAATAATGCTAGGAATTTGCAAAGGTTGAGACACCTTAATTCCCAACATTCTCCCACTTGTCGAACACCTTTCAAGAGCCAAAATAAATACAAGATTTAACTGCTAGGGGCCAAGAGGCCCATAGACTCCAAACACCATCTGAACTTCTCTATGCCCACTGGTTTCATCAATGCATCTGCAACATTCTTCAAAGTCTTTACTTTCTCCAATAGATCACCTTCCCATCCTCTACCATGTCTTGCACAAAATGAAACTGTACATCAATATGCTTTGTTCTGGCATGGAAAGTTAGATTCTTTGCTAAGCAAATCGCATTCTGACTATCACAACAAATAGTAATTTGTCCTGCGTCAACACCAATATCTGAACACAACCTCTTAAGCCAAATGGCTTCCTTACAAGCATGAGTTTCTGCCATATACTCAGCTTCTATCATGGACAAAGTGACCACAGGTTGTTATTTACTCATCCAACTAATTGCAGCACTAAACATTGTAAACACATAAGCACTGGTGGATCTCCTAGTGTCAATGTTACTTGCCCAATCAGAATCCACAAATCCACGAATACATATAGAATGTGGAGGTCCTATAGGATGACCATGATAACATAGGGAATACTTGGAAGTACCCTGCAAATATATAAACACTCGCTTTACTGCATCCTAGTGTACCTATCCAAGATTAACCATAAACTGACTAAGGATTCCCACTGCTTGGGCAATGTCTGGTCTTGTACAGATCATAACATACATCAAGCTACCAACAACACTAGCATAAGGTACTCTGCTCATATCCTTTGTCTCAGAAGGAGACTTTGGACAATCATTAATAGATAACTTTGTCCCTAATGAAATAGGAATAGTAAATGGTCCTAGAATATACCTGGCTGCCCCTAAGTTTTTCATCTCAAACCGTGCTGACAACTGAGACTTCAAATCATAAATCATATTCTTACCATTCCCAATCAGCAACATATCATCAACATATAGTGTAATAATGAGAATATGATCATTGTCAAACTTATAATACACACAATGATCTGATTTCGATCTTAGATATCCAATCTACAACACAAAGGCATCAAATTTCATGTACCACATCCTAGGAGATTCCTTCAAACCATACAAAGACTTCTTTAACTTGCAAACCAAATTTTCTTTACCTTTTTCTATGTAATGCTCTAGCTGTGACATATAAATCTCTTCCTCCAAGTCACCATGAAGGAAAGTTGTCTTCACATCCATTTGTTCCACTTCTAAATCATAAGCTGCTACAAGAGATAACAAGAACTGAATAGATGTCAGCTTTGCAACGGGAGAGAAAATTTCACCATAATCAATTCCCTCCACTTGTGAGTACCCCTTCGCAACCAATCTGGGTTTATACTTCTCAACACTGTCATCTGCATCAAATTTCTTCTTGAACACCCATTTGCATCCAACAGGTTTCCGTCCATTAGGCAAAGGCACCAAGTCCCAAGTTTTATTCTTTTCCAAAGAAGCCATCTCATCTTCCATGGCCTCCTTCCAGGAACCTGCATCTTTCATGCCCATAGCCTCTGTCACAGTTCTAGGATCATCAACATTAGTAAGCAAATCAAAAGCACAACTAGAATCAAGCAATGTATAACCAAACCTCTCAGGTTACTTCTTGATTCGTGTGGACCTCCTCAAAGGCTGAGGTGGAGGTTCTACTTCATCTTCTAAACTTTTAGATCTTCCAGAGCTCTCCTCATCATCAGGTCCAACAGGGTCTTTTAGTTCAGTCTTCTCAGGGGTAGAAGGAAACTGAACCACATCCTCTTTCTTTTCTTTCTCTTCTAGCTGTAGAACATTGGAAGAAGGTGTTAGCTCTCTGAAAATAACACTTCTGCTATACAACACTTTTTCAGCCATAGGATCCCAAAGCTTGTATCCTTTCACACCGACACCATAGCCAATGAAGATACACTTAACATCCTTGTTCTCCAATATTGACCTCTTCTCCCTAGGCACATGAGCATATGCCTCACAACTAAAAACACGAAGATGTCTTATTGAAGGCTTCTTACCAAACCACACCTCCATGGGTGTCTTACCAACAAGAGATGATGTAGGAGACCTATTTACCAGGTAGCAAGCAGTGGCAACAGCTTCAGCCCAAAACTTCTGTTCGAGGCCAGCTCCACTAAGCATACTCCTAGCCTTCTCCATCAATGTCCCGTTCATCCTCTCTGCAACTCCATTTTGCTGCAGGGTGTATGGAGTTGTCTTATGTCTTTCAATCCCATGTTCTTTGTAGAACTTATCAAATTATGTGGAGCAGAACTCACCACCATTGTCAGTTCTCAAACACTTAACCTTTTTACTAGTCTGATTCTCAACAAAAGCTTTAAACTCTTTGAACCGACTAAAGACTTCAGATTTGCTTCTAAGAAAATAAATCCATGTCCTTCTACTGTAATCATCTATGAAAGATACAAAATATACAAATTTAGAGATTGAAGGAATATTAACTGGACCAAACACATCAGAATGAATAAGATCCAATACACCAGAAGACTTATGAGAACTCGAGTAAAACTGAACACGGTTTTTCTTTCCATATATACAATGTTCACAAAAGTTAAAATCGAGATTACAATCATCTAACCCCTCATCGAGGTTTTTATTTTTCAAGGTTCTAAGACCCTTCTCACCAATGTGGCCAAGTCTCTTATGCCATAACATTGTCTTCTCAGCAGGAAGCTTAACTTCCAAAGCATGAGCACCCTTAGGTACCCAAAATGCACTACCATCAGAATGTGATACAATAGATCTTTTAGTTGCTGGTTCCAATGGTGGGGATGAAGTGAGTGCAACTCTTTTCTTTGAATCAGAAGAACTATTGCATTGTCAAATGCATGCCTCCAGTTGAAATAGAGTACCTCTCCGAGTACCCTTCGCAAGCACCATAGCTCTTCTAGTCATCTTGCATCCTTCTTTTGAGAAGACAACTTGCACACCTGCGTCATTCAATTTACTTACAAAAAGTAGGTTCTGTGCCAAGCTTGGGATGTGCATAACCCCAGAGATCCCTTTCACTCGTCCATCAGGGAATCAAATTGTGACTCTTCCATGACCAACTATCTTCAGATGAGAATCATCACCTAGGTACACTCTTCCACCATTGAACTCTTCATACTTTGTAAACTAGTCTCGATGTGAGGTCATGTGGAAAGAGGCACCAGAATCAATTAGCCACACATCATCGGATCCATGGGTGGCCAAGGCTACAATGAAGGCATCACCATCATATTGTGACTTGTCAGAATCTAAATCTAGGACATTGTTCTTGTTCTTCTTTTTCTCCTCTTTGTATTCCTTTCGAAAATGCCCAGTTTTCTTGCAGTTATAACATAGTGCCTTGGACTTTCCAGGAGATTTGGATCTCCCATGGGATTTGGATCTACCCTTCTCAGCTTTCTTGTCTTTCTTTTTCCCTTTCTCCTTGGGTCTTCCACGGACTGCAAGAGCTTCTTTGGCCAACTTGGACGACTTTCTCTGCATCTCTTTAGATAATAGTGAAGACACCACTTCATCCATTTTGAAAGTGGATGTGGTACTCCCGATGCCCATAACAAGATGGTCCCATGAATCCAGTAAAGAACAAAGCAGGGTCATACACCGATCCTCTTCCTCCATGTTCACACCAACAAATGTCAATTGTGCAACTAACATATTAAAGGCATTCATGTGATTAGCAATAGATCCTCCATCTTCCAACCTCATAGAATATAGCATCTTCCGTAGGAATAACTTGTTTACCAGGGATTTAGCCTAATAAACATGACCAAGTTTCTTCCACAGCTCCTTCACAGTTTTCTCTTCATGAACATTTAACAGGACGGAATCAGCCAAACATAGTCTCACAAAACCCTTGGCTTTATGATCTTTGAGATCTCAATCATATTGCAACATTGCCGCTGGTTTTACACTAGAAATTGCTTCCCATAGGTCTCTATCAATGAGCATGTCTTCCATTTTGAGTTTCCACAACTCGAAATTGCTGCCATTAAACTTTTCCACCTCTATTCTTCTGGATGTGCCTACCATCTCCTTCCTGCAACAAGATTACAAAGTACTCTGCACAAACTCCCACTCAATCTAAGATTAGTACAAAAAACCCTACCCAGTAGCTAGGACCAAAATTGGCTAGGCTCTGATACCAACTGAAAGGAAGCTAGGTGTGCAGAAATCGCTTCCTAAACTAATCTAATGAGGGGAGAGGTATGTAAATTCATTTTGATCTTTACAGTTGTAGTAATATTAAACTTATATCAGAGATATTACAGCAGCAAACACAATACAAGAATGTAGATAGCGAGAAGTAGACACAAGACGTATCGTGGGGAAAACCTTTTCAGGTGAAAAACCTCACACTCTAAAACCTGCACAATGTATTATCTGAAAGAGTTATAGTTTACAACACACTTGCAATGCAAGTTTTTTCAAGAGTCTTCAAATGTCAAATTTGGAGTTATTCTGGTAGCATAACAGTACCTGTAAAAACAATATGCAACTACAACTCCAAACTATGCAATATATAGAGATTAAAAGGTAAATATTGGAAGCATCTTGGGATAGGCATTCACCTTGGCCACATGGCCATTATCCCACATCAAAGGACACTTGTCCTTGTTGCAAATACATCCCTTACATCTATCATACATGGCAGATTTGACTTTCCCAATATTGAGCGCTCCAGGGTAAAAATAGACTATGACAGATGCTCTTACACATCTTAGAGTTGTCATAGTTTTTCCCAAGATAACAACCTTTAATGTTGTAAGAGAATCCGTCATACAATGTTAAATATAGCATATTCCTCTTACAACATGTCATAGCCCAACTTGGCCACCCAAAGCTGCCTTTCCCTCATGCAAAGATCCTCACCGACACTTGTCATCACTTGTCATAGGAATTTCCAAACTTGGCTCTTATGCGTCATAGATTCTGTCATATGGAATATCCTCTTCCACATACCACAAGATACTGACACATGGCATAGTAGTGTCACCTCAAATGGGATGCCCAAATTCATGTAGGTTTGACTTGACCATCCAAGTCACATTCTAAGTAAGATGACATGTCATCATGCCACCTCAACTAAGTGACCAAACTAAATGTGCAAGTAATTAGAACACTAGGCAATAAATTAATATACAAAATAAATAAATAATGCTAGGATTTTGAAAAGGTTGAGACACCTTAATTCCCAACAGTATTCATGCTGGGTGTTTATTCTTGGCTCCATGATCACATGGAGAAAATCAGGTTGTAAGGACTATGGTTTGGTGTGCTTATGTTGGTGCTTGGTTTTAGTCCCTGGCATTAGAAGGCATTATTTTTGTTAACTTCAAATGCATGTAGGTTGTGGAGTTGATCATTGGATGGTTTGAATGCTTTTAGAACATCTTAGTTCTTCCGTATGCTTGTACATAGTGGTTATGGAGTTGGCCTACAAGTGGGCCTGGAGTTCCTGGACCTTTATTCCTTTTGGTTGGTTGTACTTGCATGTCTCAGTTTTATATTGATTTGATCTGAGGGTTTTGTAGATTTTCCATTCAAAATCTATGGTTATGCTTATCTGTGTTATTCCATTGTTTTGGTATTATTGTTATGCTAAATTTTCAGACTTGTGGGTCTTCCAGATGATAAGTGGATATGGATTTGCATGTATGTCAGTGACATGGTGGTTTTGTAGGTTTTACATGGTTAATCAAAACTTGTGGTTTTGTAGATCTATGAATAAACTATTTTTCAGCTTATGATTCCTTGGGGATGTTTATGGATGTAAAATAGTTGCAGGTTTGCATGTATACTCCATGCATTGTGTGAGGAGGTTTGTAGCTTTCTCTGTGTGGAGATGTTGGTATGTGATTAGTCACTCATCATTTCTACTGTGTATTTTCTTGATGAGTTCCTTGACTATGGTTACTCATATGTGGTTGATTTGGTGTTTGAGTCTTGTGGTCTATATATTATCTTCTTGTTATCTTAATTTGCAAGTTACTAATGTGATGATGAGTTTGCATGTTTCATGTTTGGGATCTACGAGTTATGTAGTTTTGTGGGTGGATCACCTATTTGATTGTAGTGGGAAGACTTGGATGTGGACTGTCTATATCCACAAGATTGATTCAATATTTATGCAAACTTTTTTAGTTGGCCTTGTCTATGTTCATTTGTGCACTGGTATGCTGCATTGGGATGAGAGGATGGATGATTAGAGTGTCTAGATAGTTGGTTATTGGGACTTGTAGCATGTTTATCATGATGTCATGGATACCTTGGTTACACAGTTTAGTGTGATCTTTTGACAGCGATGGTTTTATTTTCTTGACTTGGAGATCTTGGTTCTACTTTATTCTTTTGTACTGTTGATGTTGTAGGTGAAATTTTTGATTATGTTAGAGCCATGGATTATCTTCATTGAGAGGATGGTTATCATAATGCCTTGATAAGCTCGGTATCATAGTTTTAGTGGGATCTTTGGCAGTGATGTGGATCTATCCCTTGGTGATGGATGATCTTCTACAGTGGTTGTAGGTGTCATGGTAAGGCTTTTGGATTATGATTCTTATATGCTATGAAATTATTTTGACATCTTGAGTTCCATTGTTAGAGGATGGTTATCTTCATGTGATTGGGGATGGTATTATGCCATGATGGATTCTTATTTCTAAGATTAGATTTTTGGCATGATGGTACCCCTTTGGAAAGATATGTTCATTGGAGCAAGTAGTGATCTCCTAGGAGGAGATGTTAGATCATGATGTCATGTGTGTTCCTAGATTTTGCAGACGTGCAATGGGAGCTTTGACAGTGGTCTAGTGAAGTTCTCTTTGGCTTTGAGTATTAATCATTTGCTTGAAGCTTCATGATTTTGCAGCATCCAACTGGTTAATAGATGCTCATGGATACTAGAGAGACTTGAGGTGAGGCTAGATATCTCTTGTTGTGAGGATCATGTGTTGGAATGGTGAAATTTCAGCAGAAAGACTGAGGAGCCTTCACTTGTTATGGACATGAGTTCATGTTTGAACTTGAGAGGAGATTGTTCTTGGAGAGATTCTACGAGACTCAATGTATCTCAGTGGATCATTCTCATTCCCCACTCTCAGTTCACTCCACAGAAAATGATCTGTTAGGTATTGCCCATGTTATTTCAGATTCATTTTGTTTTATGCTTTTATTTCTCATGGATACGGATCTTGAGCTATAGTTTCTAGTTCTAGAGGGTTCATTTGAGGATTAATTGGTATGGTTATCTCCTTAGGTATATGGTTTGATTTATGAGAAGTTTTGGAGATGTAATTGGGCTGAATTCCTATTTGTGGAATGAATCTTTTAAGTTTGATCTTCCTTGGTTAGACAAGCTTACATCTTTTTTTGGTTATTTGAGATATATATGTTTTGTTTGATCTTTTGAGATTGAATAGTTGGGTGTTGTTAAGGATTTTCAGTTGGGGTTTTGTGAAGGAGATCTTACTTGGCATGGCTTAGCACTTGGTGGTGTTGGTAGAAGGACATGATATGGTTTGCAGTTTCTCTTTATGGTCTCATGTTTCTTCCTAGAGGTTCTTATTCATCTAGTATGATCATTGGTTTTGTGGTCATCTATTGTTGTTGTACTTTATTGGTTTTTATCAACAGTATGTGTTCTTTTAAAGTATATCATTTGAGATGTGGAGGACTTGGCATAAGCGGAGGAGATCAAAGGTGAGAGAGTCAGCAAAAAATGATTTGTGGAAGTATGCTCTATTTTGCAATAGGTTGGTTGCAGTTTGCAGATCATTGTGATTGTTCTTTGTATTCAACGAATTGATTATAAGCCACACTTTGATGTAAGTGCTAATTGGTAGACTTTGAGTTGCTTTGGTTGGCATTCCTAGGATGTATATGTTTTCATTGGATTGTAGTATCAAAGGTCTTCAGATTTTTTACACATCAATGGTTTTGGTGTGTTTGTTATCATGGGAGATGGTAACTTTGAGTAGGACAATGGATTATACAGGGATGAGAGTTGCATTATGGACTGGATATGTCATGTGCAAAAGTTTTATCAATGGTCAATTTTTTAGTTGGATGTAAACAACTAGTTGTGGTTGCTATTCTAACTATTCTAGAGAATTCATGTTAGATCTTGTTTTGGAGAAGTTTGGACTTTAGAGTTGCGTTCTAATAATGAGTTTGAAGTTGGATACATTCATGTGTCTATGTGGAATTTAGTGTTTCATCATGTTTTTTGGAATCCTAATATTTGGTCATATTGGTGATCACTTGAAAGATGTTCCAGGTGCTTTTGTAAATCTTGTGAGCACAATAGAGTTCAGTTGAGATAGTATGGTAAGCTTGGTGTTTCATAGATTGGTTGTGTTTCTCTTTGGCTCTTGCAAGGTATACGACAAGTGGGAGAATGTTGGGATTAGGTGTGTCATACACCTTGCAAGTTCTAATATTTGAAATGTTTATTTATTTGTATTTTGGAAATTTGTTTTTATGACTTAGTGTCATGGAAGTTGCTAAATGCAATTATGACAACTTGTAAGGTGTGTAAGAGTTGCTAAAATGGAAAGAGCTTGAAAAAGGAAATTACAATTGGAAACTTGAAAAGCAAGATTTTAGGAGATTGTGAAAGCACGATTTTAGGAGCTAAAAATGGAGTGCCATATTTGGAGAGTCAGTTATGATTTGAGTAACTTTCTATATTATGGTGGATTTGATTCTCCATGACTAGGTTTTGTAACTCATGGTTTTGAGTTTCCATTTTGGTGGTTTCTTGTATTGGAACTCCTATAAATTGAAGGCTTGAGGAGAAGTTTGTGTGAGGAGAGTTTTATGCAGGGTTATGCTGTCAGTTTTTCTTCCAGAGGAGCAAGATGTTTAAAATCTCCACGTTAAGGCTTTGATCCTGCAAGTGTATTGTAACATGTTGTTTGTTGCAAATTAATACATTGGTTCAACACTTTGGAGTGTGGGGTTTTTTACCCAAAAGAGTTTTCCCCACGTATATTGGTTTCTCTTCTCTTCTATCTATCTTTCTTCTATTATTCTTCTTTTCATGTTCTTAAAGTGTTAATTTATATGTCCTTATGCTGCTGAAATTTATTTAGATATGTAAGCTATATTATCTTTCCTCTAAGGGTTAATGAGATGGGAAATCAACTATGTCCGTTTATGCTTTAAGGGCATAGTAGTATGTGCTTGCATCAAGTTATTGAATATCTGTTTAAGTAAAATATAAGATCTTGTAAGGTGCATGTTGGGTTCTCTTTTCCCTTTTAGGATTGCTCCTCAACATATACAGATGGCTTTCAGAAAAGATGAAGACATGAACAAGATATTGAGATCTGCCACTATTGCAAAGGGGGGTGTGTTGCCCAATATTCATCATGCTTTGTTACCTAAGAAATTTGGAAATAATAAGTGAGTAGAAATTGGCCATGCCTCTCAAGATTTTTAGATGACTGTAGGCTAATGTTGTAATAGTTAGTACATTCAAGGTGATTTGCAATGCAGTCATTGGTGATTACTCCATTCTTAGTGCCTAGATGTTGTGGCAGAATTATTTTGATTCTTGAGGCAATTTGTGACTTCAACTTCCATAATAAAACAATTCTAACATGACACCTTTGAAATGTATATTTTGATTTTTTCAAGATTTATCATTTAGTAGAATATACTTAGATTGCCTTTGACCAAGTCAACAAACAATACTAGTGGCACGTGTTGCCAACTGACAACTATTAGTAAGAAACAATTGACAAGGAATACCCTTTAGCATCTTTGTAGCGACAACCACATGCATATCTTACTCGGACATATCATCAGATCCCTATGTGATGACCACACTAATATCTAACTTCTTATAGAAGTCATATGCATGTACCACAGTGCCTATTTGGGATTTGTCACTCACTTTGACTTTTAGCCTTACATACTCTAATGCCTTTACCTACTCATCTAGGGAATCTACCTTAGTTTCCCTACTATCTACTTCCTTACCATATGTCCTTACCTTGACACTTAACTCTACCATCTCATCCATGACATCCTCTTAAAAGTGTTGTACATGATCCTTTGAAATTGCACTAAATCTATCCTTGAATATCTGAATGGATTCCTATTCATCTGGTGCCTTGGTTTCCACCATAGAATCACCAAGCAATTCCTCCAAGAACTTCATCTCATCCAACAACATGTCATGGATCTTTGTACTCAAGTCCCCTACTTTGGTCATGCATGTCCTTAACACATCAACTTCAAACTGGAGCTCTTGTATCCATGTACTTACCTTCGGTAATGTCTGGATAGTCACAATTTTGCTCTTTAGAAGATTCCAATCTTCCATCTTCTTTAGTTCATTTATCCTATCTAAGGCATAGTCACCCTAATTTAGTCTTTGTCTAGATTCTCTTTTTAAGGTTTCGGCTTCCTCCTTTAAAGAAACCAATGTGCTCCAGTTGGACAAGGATGTCCTCATTGTTTTCTCCCCTGCCTTCATGAATTGCATGAACCATTTGTTCATGACTTGTGCCTGAAGCTTTCGAGCATCTAGACCAGTTATTTCTTCCTCACTGACCAATGCTAAGGCAATGGGCCTTTCTTCTTTTTGTATTGTAGATGCCAATCCTGTGGGCTTTACCAATCCTTTAATGAATGTTTAAAGTTGAGCATTTTGCTCCTTCAATTCTTTGTTTTTAGTCTTTAGCTTCTTCATTATAACTACCATGGCTTCAGTGCTCTCTTTGAGCTCTTGGATGTCTTGGTCGGCAGTAGAATGTCCAAGATCAATGGTGGTGACCTGGAATTCATTTGCACTTATCTCTCCCTTGTTCTTGTCAACAATAGGAAAATCCAATTGTGTTGTTCTCTTCTATGTGGTGACATCCCTCCTTATTTTGGATACAACCCTAGCTTTGCATTTGGGCTTAACATTATCTAATATAAATAATGATTTAAAATCAAAAGGAGTAAGCTCATGAATTGGAGGCTCTACCTCTAATGATATCCATGACAGTTGTAATGCCTTCCAAAGAATTTACTAAATTAAATACAATTAAATAATTAATAAATGAGGTAATTAATGAAAATAAACTTACACTATATTTTTAATTTCTTAAATGCTTTGGATAAAACAATGATGATGAAGTTTTTCTTGCTAAAATTTGATCAATAGGTACATTGTAAATTAACAAATATTTCAATAACCATTTAAAATCTTAGTAAAGAAAATTTTAATAAACAATGCATTTAAGAATTTCGTTATAACCTATATCACGTTGCTATGAATTGATAACATAATATGAATTACTCACCATAATAATAAACAAAGTTACATTAAAAAAACACTTATTTTATCCCAGCGATCTGAATGATTTGAAACATTTCCAAAATGCATATATATATATATATATATATATATATATATATATATACACACTACAAATTACAACTTAAATTCTATTAAACTTTTGCTCATTATTTTCTTGAACAACAATAAACATAATTATGGGATAGAAATAAGTTTAAACTTATTTATATATATACTCATTTATTAGCTAAAATCAATTAAATAATTAAACTAAAGAAATAATTAATAAAATGAGGTAATCAATGAAAATAAACTTACACTATATTTTTAATTTCTTAAATGCTTCGGATAAAATAATGATGATGAAGTTTTGCCTGCTAAAATATGATCAATAGGTACATTGTAAATTAACAAATATTTCAATAACCATTTGAAATCTTAGTAAAGAAAATTTTAATAAACAATGCATTTAAACAACACATTGGATCCAAACCCTGCCTGATTCGATTACTCAATTTGAGCATCATGTGTCTCTATCTCCTTATTCTTATCCTTTTGGCCTAGAGGGATCTCTGTATCTTCTTACTATTGGCCCATATCTTGATCTCCACCTTTATCTTCATGGATCTCTTTTTGTTTAGGTGGTTGTTGATCTGCATGTGATGTATCAATTTACTCATCCTGACCCATTGCGCTCTTAGGATCGCCTTCCACGTGTTCCTCTGGTTGATCCTGATGTTGATCATTCTGATAACGCTCTTCTTCATTCTTCTTTTGAGCATCCTCATCAGTCCCCTTATCTTCTTGAACCTGTTGTCCAGAAATGGGTTCATGTTGCTCAGGCTTTTCCATATCCATCTGGATATCCTGCTGTGTATTTTTGGTCTGGACATTCACATCCATCTGGATATCTTCCTCCCTGACTTGGCTATCCTTAAAAACTTCTTCTTCATCACCAGCCCCAGGTTGATATGGCAAATCTATTACTTGTGGACTGGTGATAGTGTCTATAAGGACATCCAGATGCCTTGTTTGTACTTCTACTTTAGAAGACTTAGGTTTTTCAACTTCCATGCTATCATGTCCTTCCTAAGTAGTATCCTTAGCTATAGGCTTTGTATGCCTCAACAAGCTCTCTATGGGATGGGTAGTCACATCCCTAATAACTTCATCATCAGTAAGATTGTTGGTGTGACTTAGTGGCAAAGGCCGATTGGCCTCCTTTTCCAATGTCTCAATCCTAGCCTCTTTGGCCAATTCACTTTTCACCTTCATGATCTTTTCTGCTGGCACATTATGTTGTAATTCTTTTGCCACATGTAGAGTAGGATCCTGATACTCTGGAGTTTGCAGACCAGCTACACACACACACACACTACAAATTACAACTTCAATTCTATTAAACTTTTGCTCATTGTTTTCTTGAACAACAATAAACATAATTATGGGATAGAAATAAGTTTAAACATATTTATATATATTCATTTATTACCTAACATCAATTAAATAATTAAACTAAAGAAATAATTAATAAAATAAGGTAATTAATGAAAATAAACATACAATATATTTTTAATTTCTTAAATGCTTCGGATAAAATAATGATGATGAAGTTTTGCTTGCTAAAATCTGATCAATAGGTACATTGTAAATTAACAAATATTTCAATAACCATTTGAAATCTTAGTAAAGAAAATTTTAATAAATAATGCATTTAAACAACACATTGGATCCGAACCCTGCCTGATTCGATTGCTCAATTTGAGCATCATGTGTCTCTATCTCCTTATCCTTATCCTTTTGGCCTAGAGGGATCTCTGTATCTTCTTGCTATTGGCCCATAAATTGATCTCTACCTTTAGCTTCATGGATCTCTTTTTGTTTAGGTGGTTGTTGATCTGCATGTGATGTATCAATTTACTCATCCTGACCCATTGCACTCTCAGGATCACCTTCCACTTGTTCCTCTGGTTGATCCTGATGTTGATCATTCTCATAAGGCTCTTCTTCATTCTTCTTTTGAGCATCCTAATCAATCCCCTTATCTTCTTGAACCTGTTGTCCAGAGGTACGTTCATGTTGCTCAAGCTTTTCCATATCCATCTGGATATCCTGCTGTGTATTTTTGGTCTGGACATCCACATCCATCTAGATATCTTCCTCCTTGACTTGGCTGTCCTTAACAACTTCTTCTTCATCACTAGGCCCAGGTTGATATGTCAAATCTATTACTTGTGGACTAGTGATAGTGTCTATAAGGACATCCAGATGCCATGTTTGTACTTCTACTTCAGGAGACTTAGGTTTTTCAACTTCCATGCTATTCTGTCCTTCCTGAGTAGTATCCTTAGTTGTAGGCTTTGTATGCCTCAACAAGCTCTCTATGGGATGGGTAGTCACATCCCTAATAACTTCATCATCAGTAAGATTGATGGTGTGACTTAGTGGCAAAGGCCGACTGGCCTCCTTTTCCAATGTCTCAATCCTGGCCTCCTTGGCCAATTCACTTTTCACCTTCATGATCTTTTCTGCTGGCACATTATGCTATAATTCTTTTACCACATGTAGAGTAGGATCCTGATACTCTAGAGTCTGTAGATCAGCTGACCTAGAAGTAGACCCTCTCATTACTGGGTGTTGATGTCTCTTTTGTTTAGCGACACTTACTCCCTTCAATACATCATCATGACTCCTATTCACCTCCACATTCTTATGTTCATCTTCTTCTTCTTATGTTTCTATAGCCTTGGGCATGGATATAGGAATTGGTGCCTAGGGATGATCCCTAGGATGTGATGGTATTGTTGCAATAGACTCTCCTTATGTAGTAAATTCTTCTGCAATTCTAGATGAGCTTGGTTTGGCCAACTTGGCCTCCATGACCTACCTTTTATGTACAAGGAAATCATCAAAATCTAGAACTTCTTCCCTCTCATCTTCCTCTTCTTTACAAAGGTGATGACAACTCCCTTGGTTTTCAACTCATTGATCTTTCTATTAAGCCAATTCTTTGTTATCCGCATCACTTTTGCTGAGATAACCTCAATAGATGTTTCATCTTCCTTAGTCCAATTAGGGGGATCTAATGCTTCATGGTAACTTTCTTCACCTCATACTCAGCATCTAGAATATGTTTATCATCCACTTCAAGATTTAAGGAGGTACCTCTAGATATCCAAGAGTTTTCATTTGATTAAGGGTTAGTCTTTGATACCCCATTTTCCTTACATCATACTCATCATCATAGTCTACCCAGTAATCCTCTAGATGAGTGACATGCTTATATTTTTTATTAATGAATTTCTCTATCCTATGATAGGGATCATAATCTCTTACTAAAGGAAACAACTGTAAATGCAACATTTTAAGGTCTGCCTCTGCCAGTTTGACATTGTCTATTGATCCACATATGAACCAATTGATATCAAAAGGGAACTTTATGTTTCCTCTGCCCTCCTTTCTCTTGTATGCCTCAAATGATGGGATCATATATATGACTACCTCCATCAAGACCACTTTATGTGAAGGATATCTAGGAAGCATGAAGGGATTTCTAGTGAACCCCTCCATTCAGATGTATGAATAAGATGGGAACTGGATGAACCCAGCCCCATGAGGATGAATCCTTTCCTAGTCTCCTAGTGAGAATCATTTAGCTTTGTCTCCCTCCATCAGCTGAACTAGATACATTATAAAACAATCATTTACTACTTTATAATGTTGAACAAACTATCTTCTTTCTAGCTAAGTGTAATGTTCCCCTTTCATGTGGAAACACTTAAACCTGAATCTGCATTCAAAGTGATTCTCAAGGTGACATTAGTAACATTAGAGATCAATAAATTTTAGTGATAAGATCAAGAATAATATATGTATTTCATTTTTATCCAAGGATTATTCATTTCCTTATCATTCATGACTATTATATAATACATTCCATAAGTACATTAGGACAAATATTAAACATAACTCAGATCCATACTCTCCCCTCTTATTATTCATCAAGGAATTAGGATCTTACATGCTAGGGCGCGTGGACCATTCCTGAACCCAACTTGAGAAACTTAGTTCCAAGCCCTTGGTGTCTACGAACGGAGCCTCAGATCTAGCTTGGGAGCTATGTCCCAGCCATTGGGATCAATACTAAATCTCCGGACCCAGTATCAGGAACTTAGTCCCTAGCCCTTGGGGTCTTCCCACAGGAAGTGGAATTACTCCGCCTTTCCCTACAATACCTATGGTTCCTCATTGGATGAAATAATAAGGGCTACAAAGATATGATCTTTATTTCAATATTCCCTTATACTCTAGATGGAATTCTATTATACCATTTATCATCATAGAGTTATTTATGTCTCAATTTAGAATGTCGTCCATGACACCCTCATTCTTACACAATTGTTTATTATTGTTATGGGGCAGATTCACACTTATGGATAGCAATTACCAATTATATGGTTCATTTACGAATTCAAGTATCTATAAACACTCATATGAAATGGATCCATGTTAAATATGAAAACTAGTAATATGATACTAATGCTAATAACATAAAAATACACATCTATCTAATTATGAACAAAAATAATTATCATAAGCATATTATGCTAACCATAACCTATGAATGGTGATATACTAATCTAATACAAACCTGTTTGCAAATTACTTATATATATACATAATTCCTATAACCTTTATATTAATTATATACTAAACAAGCAATGTTAAAATTAATATTACATACCTTATATAATGCAGATCGGGACCGTTATTCTGTCTGAATTTATCTCTTGCTGGAATGACCTGCTGTTAATTCTTGATATCCTATATTCCTTCTTTTTAATACTCCTGATTGCTTCTTATATCCATTGGCTTCCTTTCTCTTGGAATAGAATTAAGGTCCCATTTATAATAGTGAATGGGTAACTTGCTTCAATTGCCACTTTTGGTGGCAGCGGTTCCTTTGGGAATTCACTAATGGGATCAAAGTCTCTTATGAGGCCCGATCCTAATTATTTATTATTTGTTATTTAATATGCATTTTGTTAATATATATTAGTTTATATATATTATTTAATATTTACTTTATATTTTATGTTTATGTTTATATTAACATCTTATATATTATATCTATATAATAATCAATATTATATTATATATGTATTTATATATTATTATATATAATTTATAATCACTCTATATTATTATTATATCATTTTTTGTATATATTTATATATTTATACATATATCATGGTAAAATATATATATATATATATATATAATATAATCACATTAATTATTTATTTATTCTTTGTTACTATATATACATAATTATATTATATCGTAGTTGGCTAAGGGTTTTGGGCTTGTCCCATATAGGTCCCGAGGTTGATTCTCTCTGCTCGGATTTCCAAAGGATGTTCGGGGTGTGCGGGCCCCCTCAGCAACCCCTAGAGGATTAGTCTCACCTTCGCTCGCCCCGCCATTATTAGCCCCAACTCGGCACAAAATCTAAGCCCGAGGCAAGGTGCGGTGGGCAACGCTAGGCAAAGTCGCAACGCTCCTGTCTCTCTTGGGGGGTAGGGCTAGGGGATACCTCTAGGTTAAATATATATATATATATATGTGAATTGATCAAGAAATCTGACAAATTAAATCTCACAATATGAATACATATATAAATATATGAAAGTCATATGTAGTCATGAGGTATAATATAATGCCAATATAAGGGATATGATAGTCCCCTCCACTTAATATTGCTTGTCCTCAAGCAACTTAAGGTTTGGGTGATTGAAATATTTCTTTCTTCTTTTGCGAGAAACAACTTCTGGAGAATCATCAGGTAACCCTTGTAAAGTGACCTCTTTTCCTTCGTGTTGAAAATGGATTTTTAAGTTAGGAAGGTCAAACTGAAAACATCCCAATGAATATATCCAAGGGATGCCCAGTATTACATCATTATCTAGGGATACTACATAGAAGTCTTCTTGAATAGCATGTTTCCCCAAGACCATTACAAGTCAGGGAACAATCTTAGTACACGAAACCAATGCTCCTGTGGCAATAACTACTGAAAAACCCTTGAAGTCTTGGGTTTGCATCTTTCTTCTTTTTACTAACTTCTTAGCAATGAAGTTGTGGGATGCCCCACTATCTACTAGAGTGATAACCTTTTGTCATTGATATTGCCTTTGATGTGGAAAGGATGAGGCCTAGAAGTTTGGGTGATTGTGGCCAAGGTCACATGCTCATCCTCTTCTATTCTTGCCTTCTTGACAATTTTTTCTTCAACTTCTTTATCAGAGATGACGTCAATCTTTTGGGCTCGACTGATGTAGAGGCAAATTGGATGGGAAAGGATAGACAAACTAGACAAGGTTCTACTTCACCTACAAGCCCAAAATCAGAGATCTTCATGCAAAAGTGGGAACAAAAAAAAGAAACTCCAGTATCATCATGGAAATGTTGGTTTGGGATGTCAGGGGACCCATTCCATCCATTGGCCAAGGTAGATTGGATTTCGGGTTGGTACTTCCTTCACAAACCCTCTAAAATGGCTTGTAGCCCTTCAAAATGACAACAGTCCAAATAAATTTTGACTCAGACCTCCAAACCTAGATTTTAGACAATCAATAAGTACCCATTATACCCTCTATCACATATCCCAAACTTAGCATAGGTTGTTTTGGACGGAATGTCTCAACCAATAACCCCTGTCAGTGGCCTAGTGCCCTAATTAGGCCAAATTTACAAAGAGACTACCCTCAAATGCAATCCTAGAACTTAACCAAGGGCTTGAACATCTAGTATACATGCCAAAAGAAAGGATTTTGTGGGTTTCAAACTTCTACTTTATGTTGTTCCAAGAATTACCTCTTAGGTCCCTCCAAATGGCTTAATACATGGTCTTATTGGTTTTTTAGTATCTCCATACCTAACTCATCCAACCAATGCTTGGAACATATGAAATAGAGTCTTCTCATGCTTAATAAAACATCACAAAACCAACTTCAAGAGCATTCCTACCAAACTCTAGTGACAGTACCCTACAACTCTGCCCCTTAAGCCTAATTTTTGCATCCTAACTGTCAACTCTGTTTCTTCTTGGCATTATCCCAATAAAAAGACTCTTGAAAAGTTTACTATTAATTGAAAACATCAAAAAGACTCTATCCAACACCATTCTATGATTTGCAAACATTAGTAGGACACAAAATTGTCATCATACTCAGTCCTATCTGTGACTATCACAACCAGTCATAACAGGACAGAGCCACTTGTGGGTATAACCATTCATTATTTTGTCAATCCTAACTTTAGGAATATGAAAAAAGACTTCAATTTATACCCTTCCAACTAACACCACCATAAAGAATGTTCAATCCACACTAAATCATCAAAATCACAAGTTTCTGCCCTTTACCAGTCTGAAACAGGGTTAGAACAGTCCTAGGGCATCACATAAATATGACCAAACTCCATCAAATAACTCTGCACCTTTGGTATATGAGAGAACACATTTAGGAGTACCTTTTCACCCATTTGTAGTATTTTCTATTGGTTCAATATTGAGAAACACAATTAAGAATGCACGCTGTTTACCCTAAATCAGGGTTTTGACTGTTTTCAGCAAATTCACAATATCTTGCTCAAATGAAAATGAAATTGCATGAAACAAAAATAAAATGGAAGGTGATTGAATGTGCTATCACTTACAACCAATTAGGCATCATTTCCTATCTGTACAGGGCCGTACAACAACTGAAAACAACAAATTTCTGATGAAATATGCAAGAAACAATGGTTTTCTTTATTCAACTTTCATTTCTTCAATCACCCACACTTAACAACGATGGAGTTAGGCCTTTTATGCCTTCTTAGGCCTGCCCCAATGGTTACAACTAATTTTTGGATTATGGGTTAACAAATACCCATTAGTTCCCCTTTTACACACAAATGCAAAATTGCCTTTTACATCAGTTTTGCAATTTACCTTTGCAACTTTATAATATGACTCAAAACTTAAACTCTAACCTTCCAACTGACTTCAACATATGAAGTATGACTCAAATGACCCTAAAACATTATAAATGGCCTTGATATGGCCTTCTTACATCATTATGACATCAAACTTAAATCAAAATTTGAAGTTGCCTCATGGAGGCCTATTCATGCTAGGGTGCACCTACACCATACAACCAGCCTGCAAAAAGTTTCCAAGTCCCTTTGGAAACATGTATTATCAACCTTGAATCTTCATTTCTTCTTCAATCTTGCCTTGGACTGCTGCTTCTTGGAATCATGCTCTTTGTCTTTACTTTGACACCAACTTGTCCTTGCTTTTCATTTTGTCTTTAGTCCTGCCCTTTCTCTGCCTTTAATTCTGCCTTCACTTGTCTTCATCTTCTCATCTAATCCCATCGGTGGAGTACTCTTCCAACTAACTTATAGCTCTTCAAATGGATGCAAACTTTTCAAGTGCTTCTTTAGACAGATATCCATCTCCTTCACTGCTTTACCACACATCTCACCAACTCAACAAACCATCCATCTTACCCAACAGTAGATCCTGGAAGATGCACCTACCACTCTCTCCTTGGTGGTCTCACTCTCTCGGCACCTTCTCCCTAGCTTAATCTCTATTGGACGATAGTAAACACAGACTTTTCCTTGTCTATAGCCAACACATTCTCTGGCAACTCTTTCTCTCTTGCAGCTTTAAGATGGATCAAGCCCCTGCAACCAATAACTCAGTAACAACTCAACCAACCAATTAGAACCTTGCTAGCTCTGATACCACTATGATGTAGAGGCAAATTGGATGGGAAAGGATAGACAAACTAGACAAGGTTCTACTTCACCTACAAGCCCAAAACCAAAGATCTTCATGCAAAAGTGGGAACAGCAGAAAGAAACTCTAGTATCATCATGGAAATGTTGGTTTGTGATGTCAAGGGACCCATTCCATCCATTGGCCAAGGTAGATTGGATTTCGGTTTGGTACTTCCTTCACAAACCCTCTAAAATGGCTTGTAGCCCTTCAAAATGACAATAGTCCAAATAACTTTTGACTCAGACCTCCAAACCTAGATCTTAGACAATCAGTAGATACCCATTATGACCCTCTATAACATATCCCAAACTTAGCATAGGTTGTTTTGGACAGAATGTCTCAACCAATAACCCCTGTTAATGGCCTAGTGCCCCAATTAGGCCAAATTTACAAAGGGACTACCCTCAAATACAATCCGAGAACTCAACCAAGGGCTTGAATATCTAGGATAAATGCCAAAAGAAAGGATTTTGTGGGTTTCAAACTTCTACTTTCTGTTGTTCCAAGAATTACCTCTTAGGTTCCTCCAAATGGCTTAATACATGGTCTTATTGGTTTTTTAGTATCTCCATACCTAACTCATCCAACCAATGCTTGGAACATATAAAATAGAGTCTTCTCATGCTTAATAAAACATCACAAAACCAACTTCAAGAGCATTCCTACCAAACTCTAGTGACAGTACCCTATAACTCTGCCGCTTAAGCCTGATTTTTGCATCCTAACTGTCAATTTTGTTTCTTCTTGGCATTATCCCAATAAAAAGACTCTTGCAAAGTTTACTATTAATTGAAAACATCCAAAATACTCTATCCAACACAATTCTATGATTTGCAAACATTATTAGGACACAAAATTGTCATCATACTCAGTCCTATCTGTGACTATCACAACCAGTCATAACAGGATAGAGCCACTTGTGGGTATAACCATTCATTATTTTGTCAATCCTAACTTGAGGAATATGAAGAAGACTTCAATTTATACCCTTCCAACTAACACCACCATAAAGAATGTTCAATCCACACTAAAATCATCAAAATCACAAGTTTATGCCCTTTACCAGTCTGAAACAGGGTTAGAACAGTCCTAGGGCATCACATAAATATGACCAAACTCCATCAAATAATTCTGCACCTTTGGTATATGAGAAAACACACTTAGGAGTACCTTTTCACCCATTTGTGGCATTTTCTATCAGTTCAATATTGAGAAACACAATTAAGAATGCACATTGTTTACCCTAAATCAGGGTTTTGACTGTTTTCAGCAAATTCACAATATCTTGCTCAAATGGAAATGAAATTGCATGAAACAAAAATAAAATGGAAGGTGATTGAATGTACTATCACTTTCAACCAATTAGGCATCATTTACTATCCGTACATGGCTGTACAACAATTGAAAACAACAAATTTCTGATGAAATATGCAAGAAACAGTGGTTTTCTTTATTCAACTTTCATTTCTTCAACCACCCACACTTAACAATGATGGAGTCAGGCTTTTTATGCCTTCCTAAGCCTGCCCCAATGGTTACAACTAATTTTTGGATTATGGGTTAACAAATACCCATTAGTTCCCCTTTTACACACAAATGCAAAATTGCCTTTTACATCAGTTTTGCAATTTACCTTTGTAACTTTATAATATGACTCAAAACTTAAACTCTAACTTTCCTAATGACTTCAACATATGAAGTATGACTCAAATGACCCTAAAACATTATAAATGGCCTTGATATGGCCTTCTTACATCATTATGACATCAAACTTAAATCAAAATTTGAAGTTGCCTCATGGAGGCCTATTCATGCTAGGGTGCACCTGCACCATCGACCTTTCTTGATACATTTATGTCCTAGTTCCCATTTTTCCTTGCATTGATAACATGGATTTTCCTTCTTGCGGCAAATATGACCACATCCCAAAGGTTCTTGACATTGGAAACATAGGTTCTTGTCTTTGCACTCCTTTCTGGATGGCTTATTATCTTCATTCTTTTTGGGATAGGTCTTGGTATGCTCATGTGTGTTTTTAACAATAGATGTGGATGATTCCAAGTCCAAGGCTTTTTCTATGGCCTTGTCTAGGGTGGTGGGACTAAGATCTTTTATCATTCCCTTTAGGGGATCCCTTAACCCTTCTATGAAGAGGTAGGTTAACCTATCTTCATCCATTCCAGTGACCTTGATTGAAATTGTTTGAAATTCAGTTATATAATCTTCCACTGATCCTAGTTATTTTTTTTGAGTTAGCTTCTTAAAGTTTTCTTGAGGATGCTCTTTATCAAATCTTTTGATTAGTTTCCATGAGAATTCTTCATAGGTGGTAATCTTATTATGTCCTTGGGTATGTTCCCCATGGTTCCACCACTCATAGGCCATTCCTTCTAGGTGAAGGGTGGCAAATTTTATGGCCTCTTCCTCCATCATTGGGCTTAATGAAAAATAAGTATTTAGTTTCTTAAGCCATGCATGGGCTGTAATATTTCTTGACCCATCGAAATTTGGAGGGATAATTTTGTCTATTTTATTTTTTAGGTTTTTTTTTGGAGGTCTTCTTTCCCTTCGAGGAACCTCGTGCCTTTTGGCTTCACAAAAATCTCTAAAGGTGACTAATTCTCTAATCTCGGGGTCCAAATTTACATAAGCTCTTGCAATCTCCTCTGCACTTGGTGCAGACTGTTCATTCCCTTCATCTCTAGGCGACTCTTCCCTAGGTAAGAAGGTAGGTTTAGGGATTCTTAGACTTGATGATCTTTTGTTATTTTCATATATGTTAGATCCCGTGTTGCCTCCATTTAGGGTATGGGTTTTTAGGCTATCAATGCCATTGCCCATGTTATGAAAGGCCTCTATGAGTCATTCATTTTGGTTAGAGAGGGCTTGATTGTTTTGTTCCATAAAGGTTTTCATTTGATTTACCAATTCCTCACTCATGTTGGTTTTATTTCCCTGTCTTTGATAACTTTGCATTGTCAACCTTTCATAGGATGGTAGGATGACAGCTCTGATACCACTTGTAATGTTCCCCTTTCTTGTGGAAACACTTAAACCTGAATCTGCATTCAAAGTGATTCTCAAGGTGACATTAGTAACATTAGAGATCAATAAACTTTAGTGATAAGATCAAGAATAATATATGTATTTCATTTTTATCCAAGGATTATTCATTTCCTTTTTATCATTCATGACTATTATATAATACATTCCATAAGTACATTAGGACAAATATTAAACATAACTCAGATCCATACTCTCCCCTCTTATTATTCATCAAGGAATTAGGATCTTACATGCTAGGGCACGTGGACCATTCCTGGACCTAGCTTGAGAAACTTAGTTCTAAGCCCTTGGGGTCTATGCACAGAGCCTCGGATCCAGCTTGGGAGCTATGTCCCAGCCATTGGGATCAATACTAAATCTTCGGACCTAGCATCGAGAACTTAGTCCCTAGCCCTTAGGGTCTTCGCATAGGATGTGGAATTACTCTGCCTTTCCCTACAATACCTAGGGTTCCTCATTGGATGAAATAATAAGGGCTACAGAGATATGATCTTTATTTCAATATTCCCTTGTACTCTAGATGGAACTCTATTATACCATTTATCATCATAGAGTTATTTTATACCATTTATCATCATCAATTTGGAATGCTATCCATGACACCCTCATTCTTACACAATTGTTTATTATTGTTATGGGGCAAATTCACACTTAGGGATAGAAATTACCAATTATATGGTTCATTTACGAATTCAATTATCTATAAACACTCATATGAAATGGATCCATGTTAAATATGAAAACTAGTAATATGATACTAATGCTAATAACATAAAAATACACATCTATCTAACGATGAACAAAAATAATTATCATAAGCATATTATGCTAACTATAACCTATGAATGGTGATATACTAATCTAATACAAACCTGTTTGCAAATTACTTATATATATACATAATTCCTATAACCTTTTTATTCATTATATACTAAACAAGCAATGTTAAAATTAATATTACATACCTTATATAATGAAGACCGAGACTATTATTCTGTCTAAATTTATCTCTTGCTGGAATGACCTGTTTTTAATTCTTGATATCCTATATTCCTTCTTTTTAATACTCCTAATTGCTTCTTATATCCGTTGGCTTCCTTTCTCTTGGAATAGAATTAAGGTCCCATTTATAATAGTGAATGGGTAACTTGCTTCAATCGCCACTTTTGGTGGCAGTGGTTCCTTTGGGATTTCGCTAATGGGATTGAAGTCTCTTATGAGGCCCGGTCCCAATTATTTATTATTTGTTATTTAATATGCATTTTGTTAATATATATTATTTTATATTTACTTTATATTTTATGTTTATATTTATATTAACATCTTATATATTATATATATAATAACCAATATTATATTATATAATTTATATATGTATTTATATATTATGATTTATATATATATAATTTATAATCACTCTATATTATTATTATATTATTTTATATATATATTTATATATTTATACATATATCATGGTAAATTATATATATAATTATATAATATAATCACATTAATTAATTATTTATTCTTTGTTACTATATATACATAATTATATTATATATATTTGTGAATTGATCGAGAAATATGACAAATTAAATCTCACAATATGAATACATATATAAATATATGAAAGTCATCTGTAGTCATGAGGTATAATATAATGCCAATATAAGGGATATGACACTAAGGGTAGTGTTCCCATGAGGTCTTCTCATGTGGTAATCTACCTAGCCTCTCAATAGTATGCGATCGATCAAAAGTAGACTTACAGGCACATACATAAATTAAATAAAAGGTCATGTAAAACACTCTGTCTTTCTTCTTCCTTCATCTAACCATTTTCTCATATAGGACATCACTAATTATTCTAGCCCATTGCACAATCTTCTTCTTCTCTATCACGATACAAATCAGGCCTTACATCCAAGACTCAAAATTACTAGAATTGGGTCTTCCGCTCATCCTATTGAGCAACACAATCATTTATTGGAGCTTTGGAGAGAAGTCATATTTATAAAGATGCTGAGGCATCTTGGCTATAGCCTTTTCTTTATTTCTGGGGTCTCTCCATCCGAGGAAGATAACCTTCCTACAATCCTTGAGGTTTCCATCATATTCCATAGCCAGCACCTTTGGATCAAGCACATACATGTTCTTAGGTGAAGGCAAGTTGAAGGCCCCTGAAATGCCATCGATCGAGAGGTCAGCATACACCTTTCCCTGGTGCACAATCCTTCTAGTTACCACACTGTAATATTCTGTACATTCAGCCAACAATTCAAGGGCGTCGGCAACATATGGGAATCCGGTTGCATAATACATTCCAGTAGCCACTATGTTTTTTAGAATTGGATTATCCTCTCTATTTTGGATCCTTGTTCTGAAGGCATCTAGGTCTATATTGCTACAATGGGTATCTTTTGTGAATTGATATTTGTTGCATATGCTCTTAGCTTTTGGAAACATGTCATCCTTGAATTCTGAATCACATCTATCTATAGGGGGCTGCATCTTGAGCTACAAATTTAACATATCCATGTCTTAACTAGGGCTTAGGTCATGCTAGGATTAACATTCTATTTTCTCTAATTGAACGAACAAGGCATCTGGATAATATGTAGGTGAAATGAATTAACTTTTAGTTATCTAATTTCAACATTTAACCCTTTAGCTTGTGTAAAAATATTGAAATATCCTTGTGTAAACAACAAGAACGAGTTTTTTCGTATACGTACCTAATGGTAATGGTCTTAACCTAGACATGCAAAAGTGTACAAGAAATGCAGCTCGCAAGTGATCCTCTGTGTAATTGAGTTCTCGTCACAAGCTCACTGTAGCTTCTTACAGTTCTCAAGCTTTGTACAATTTCTCAGTTCTTCGAATGCAATTATGTGAGAAAATACAAAACAATTACCCTTTTAACTTAGTAAATATTTCAAATTAGGGCTTATTAATTTCTCTCAGGAGATTAGGTAGATTCCTCTAGTGTAAACTCAGGAGATTGTTACAGGTGTTCATTGGTACGCTTTCAAATTTAAAAGCCAACAGCCTTTTCAGTAGCATTAAATGCAAAAAGGTGCATCTAGATATGAAGACAAATCTTGGATTAAAATGTCTATATGGATATGTCTGTATGATGTCAGTAGTAGGCTTGGGTCAACAGTCGTTGACCAAAAAAAGCTATCGGGCTCTAATTCTGCTTAAAATAATTGAAGGTATGCAAGATATCCATATGGACACATGGCTTGAAATGATTAGTTGGGATAGGGATATGGATTTTTCAAGGGGCATGGATATTATGTAAGTGTGAAATATCCATGCGAATGAATATCTAGGTGACGTCACTAGGCTTAGGCTTCTGTATCAAGATGGGATGATGTGACATCATTAGGATCTGGATATTTAGGATAAGGTATGGACATTAAATAAGTGCAAAATATCCATATCAATGAATATCCATATGACATTAGCAAGTTTAAAACCCCGTATAGGCTCAAGATGATGTGACATCATTGGCACATGGATGTTAAAATAGTGATCAAGATCTTTCAAAAAGATAGTATCCATGTGGGTTAATATCAATATGACATCAGCTATTTACTTTAGCTACATACAAGTGAAGGTTGAATGATGTCATCAAGATCTAGACACTTCACAAGAATAAAGAGATGAATATTAAGATGAGAGAGAAATATCCATGCAGATGAGGTCAGCAGGCTTGAAATATTACTTTAAGGTAAAACAAGATGACGTTAGCTGGACATGGATATTAAGAAATGATATCCATATCAAAATATTAGGTATTAAATGTCTAGATTCACTAGCATTTATGTGGTGAAATTTCACGGGCCGTCACTTGGATGTTGATATTCATAAGGATATGGATATTTGGAAGGGAAGAAATGTCTGTCCAAAAGATCCATGCGGATGACTGGCAATTACTTTGCCATTAGAAATAATTTGACGGGTCCAAAGAAAAAGACAATCATTATTAAAACACTACAGGGAATTTATTCTCATTCATCCTCCTCTTACATTGGATGACAAGACATGACATCATCAGGACCTGGATGTTAAAATAGTGATCAGGATATTACATTGGAAATGTCTAGATATCCATGTTGACCGAACTTTGACTGACCATAACTTTCTTATTTCTTCAAATTTTAGCATGATTCAAAAGGTGAAGTTGCTCTATTTTTGATTCTCTATCCAATGGAGACCTTCTCTAAGGGACTTTCTAAACATGAATTTCCCAACCTGGATCAGGATATTACTTTTACCAAACCACCCAAAAGCAAAAAGTTGGGTCCCTGTTTTGCTGGGGCAAAATGGGGCGTGTCGTGAAACCTCACAACAATACAGAGTTTTCTTTTGTTTGATTATACTTGCATACTTACAAAACTCATCAAATTCCTTAGAGCACTATTCCCCTCCATTGTTAGATCTTAATATTTTTATCTTCAATCCCAATTGGTTCTCTACTAAGACTTTAAAATCCTTAAACTTACTGAAAAATTCATATTTGTGTTTCATAAATAAATCCATGTATATTTGGATACATCATCAATGAAGGTAACAAAATATTGAGACTTTATGATAGAGTCATTATCCACAGGTCCAAACACATTTGAATGAATAATCTCTAACTTCTCTTTTCCTCTATTGCTACCTAAAGGAAATGGTTTTCTATTTTGTTTACCAAACACACAATGCTCAAAGAAATCAAAGTGCTCATCAGAATAGGTGAAACCATCCAACAAATTTTTATTCTTAATTATTTTCAAAACATTATTGCTTGTGTGGCCCAATCTACGGTGCCAGAACATACAAGTGTTTTCAAAAGCATCAGAAACATAAGAGGAATTGAAAATTGTAGTGGCATCTAGCTTAAACAAGGTTTCCAATCTCTTTCTCCTCACTACCACCAAGTTCCCTCTCACCAATCTACAACCATGCTTATCAAATGTTACACGCATTCCCAAATCATTCAAATTTGAAACTAAAATCAGATTTCAAGCTAATCCAGGGACATGTAAAACACCAACGAGGGTTTTAATCCTCCCATCACTAAAACACAACAATTGTAGTGCCCCTCCAGTTTCACCTTGGATGTACAGGTGGTTAGACTAAGGAGCGTGAAGATGAATGTAAATAATCAGAATACTTAGGTTAGTATATTTTATCAATGAACCTTGTTGCAATATTGATAATTCACATGCTCTGACATTGCCTTGCATTCAGGTGATTATGATGTTGATTTTAATATGATTGTCATATGTTAGAATTGAGTTTTATGTGACTGATTTTGTATCATAGGAGGTTGTGATGTTTTGTGTGGATCAATCATATTATGAGTATCATGCGACTATCTAATGATGGTTCTTACTTAATCGTTCAGTAACTGATTGATATGTGTGTTGTGATTACATGTTTGATGTGTGGGTGAAAGGAATAGTGTCGCATTACTCATGCATGAGTACCCTGCTACACTGTGACTTCGTTTTAGTGTGTGTATGACTACATGATTGCATCTATATACATGTTCGACCGTGTTGTTTGCTGTAGGCTGCAGGTACCAGGCATCGACTCCACTTGAATTAATAGGTCTGAGCGTGCCTTAACCAATGGAACTATTGAATGGAGATAACATATGGTCCCCTCGCTTAGCCATCATCCTTGAAGAGGATGAGTATCTGGTTGTGCACCCTGTCAGTGTTGTTAGTTTGGTCATGATAGTTAGTCATTGTTGTGGTGGTCTTGCTTTCCGATCTTGCATAGTAGTCAGGTATAGTTTGGCAGTTGGGCTATTTTGTTGGTATTGTTTTGGTTATTGTTGCCTTAAAATAAAATAATTAGTTATGAATCTTTTTTGTTAAATAAATAAATATATAAATGTCCTTAAGTAAATTTAGTTTATGAAAAATATACTATTCTAGAAGTTAAGTTAATAAAGAATAATAATAATAGTAATAAATGTAATTCCAACTAGAGATAAATAAATAAATTAATATAATTTAATGTTGTGTTAATAGCAATAAAATACATAATATTTGCAAGTTGTCATATATGTAAATATAGAAAATACTAAAGTAGATAAAATCAGAAATGAATCTTGTCTAGTTGTAAATGAAATAAATAGCAAATTCTAAAATAAATAGAATCAAAGAGAAATTATTGTTTGGTTAAAATAGCAAATTGTAAGAAAGTAATAAAGGAGAATCTTCTGGAAGAAATTGTGGGGGTGGTTATGCATGCTCAACTTTATTTTGAAATATGAAGACATAATTTGGGGAAGGAGCGTGCATTTCAAATGAAGAATATGTTTTATGTTTTGGGGATCTCTCTCTCTCAGGAAGTTTTCATTTTCTTTTGGCACCGTAAACCATAGCTTCCAGAAGAAAAGACTTGGGAAAAATAGATGCGAGCTAGAAAATTTGTGAAGATGTGATTGAAGCAATATTCTAGGTATGGACTGAGATATGAAACTGATTTATTGTTGCATTAGATTTAGTGAAATATTTTGTGAATTCTCTTTTGCTTTTTTTGAACCTAGTCTATTGCGTCAGCTATAACTTTATTTTTATGAACTGGGTTCCTCCAAAATTTTTCTATGTCGTGCATGACCTAGTTTGCTAAATCATATCCAAAAATTAGCCATACCCAATTTGTCATTTTTGAGATATGAATATTTTGTGACTGTCTACCTGCCACCCATTTCGTCTCTGTTTTAGTAGTCTGTTGCGTTAGCCATAACTTTAATTTTATGAATTGGGTGTCTCTAATTTTGTTATATATGGTGCACGGCCTGGATTCTAAATCATATAAAAAAATCAGCAATATCCAGTTTGTCATTTTTGAGATATGAATATTTTGTGACTGTCTACCTCTCACCCATTTTGTCTCTGTTTTAGCAGTCTGTTGTGTTAGCCATAACTATTTTTTTATGAACTAGGTTTCTCTATTTTTTTATATATTGTGTACGGCCTGGATATCTAAATCATATCAAAAAATTAGCAATACCTAGTTTGTCATTTTTGAGATATGAATATTTTGTGACTGTCTACCTCTCACTCATTTCGAATCTGTTAAAACAGTTAGTTGCGTCACCAATAACTCTACATTTTCGAACTGAGTTTTTCTGAGATTTTTTCAACAAATTCATTTCGTGCATATCCTATGATCATTGCTTTCCGTCATATGACTCTCTTTGAGGCATTCTACCAATCAGTTTGCGTGCCCTGTCTATGCTTTCACATTTTGTATTGTTGGTAGCTTCTAAAGCCTTCTCAACAAATTCATTTTGTGTTGATCCTATCATATGCATGTGGTTAAAAGTTTGGTAGATTTGATGAAGATGTTAGATTTATAGGAATGTTTTGTTGTTCTGTATTCATTTCCTCTCAAACCAACCTTAGAACAAGGTTATTTCATTGTAGCTTCAGGGTTTGTATCTTGTGATTCTAACTAGTGTAAGATATTTATAGCATTCTAATATTATAGGCTTTTAGTCTTGCTTATACAGTTATATTTAATAGTATTTATAAAATTGTCTTGTTTATTAATGAAATCTACATCAGTGTAAATAATGTAAACAATTGTTGTGTTTAATTTGTATGCCTTAGGGTTATTTGCATGTTGTTTGCAATCATTTTAATTAAATGAAATTAAAAATAAGTCTTGAGAATTATTAGTTAAAATATTGATACTCGTGGATACTTAAATCTTATGATCATATTATAACTGCTACTGGTGATTAGAAAGTTATAGTTCTGTATTATTGAGATAGATTCACTTTATAATTGTTAGATGATTGATCATGCTTGGATTAATGTTACATTCCTTAAAAATATTGTTGAAGGGTATTAGTTTATGATGTGCTTTGAGACTAAATGTGATGTGAAACCATTGTGTTTTCAATGGTGTCAAGTGTTGTGTCATTTGGGAAGTTGTTTGCAGAGGCCTAGGAGGGTGTGATTGTGTGGGGGTTGGCTATGTGTGCATCATGTGAGTTGAATGAAATGCATTCTTGAAATATTGTCTCCTATTCATGTTAGTATGATACATGTGCAAGATGGATAATGCCTTGCTCAATGTACCTATTCATGTGGTTATGATGACTATGTAAGATGGATAATGTCTTGCTCTGTGTGATGTGAAATGATGTGCATTCTGTGTTGTAAATGTAACATGATGAGAATGTGGTAGTTCATGCTTGGTTTATGTTTTGGGACAAGAATTAGTCCCTGTGATTATGATTTGTATGCAAGAAGGTAAATGCCTTGCATTGTATATGTTACTTGTCATTGTGATGGTAATTGTTTTGCTTGATGGATAGGGTCTTCTAGATGCAGGTAGGGGAGTGGCTTTCAATATGGGGCCAGTGCCCAAAGAGGCTACCAGGATAACCCATTGGAAGTTTTTAATCCAGTGATAACTTAATAACAAATTTAGAGGGTTGGGTAGTTTCCACACTAAATAAGATAATTGGATGCCTCACCCATGCCTATAGTGCTTATTCAGGCTAAAGATGGGATGAGAAGGCCGTGGTTGGCAAGATCTGAGAAGGCCGTGGTTGGCAAGATCAACTTCCTTGTCCTCACGAAAGGATTGTTGGTTCTACATGTGTCACCTTATGGGGCCGATGCCTAAAGAGAGGCTGCCAGGATAACCATAGATGGGGGTCATTTTCTAGAGAGAGATAGCTTGGATAACCCATGCTAGGACCATGCGATGACACTCTTCCCTATTGCAGCCTAGCACTCACTAATGTGTGTTTTTTTCTTTCATTATGTGATTGCCTCTGGAAGTGATGTTTGAGTTACTTGTGTTGTTCATATTGCCCGTGTTGTATTCGAGCCATGTGTAGTTCTTGCACCTGTTAGTCTACTATCTTTCTTGATTGTTTTCTTAGTGGGACCTTATTGTTATCTCCTACCACGGGGAGTGGACCTTAGGGTTCCACATGGTCGGGTGGTTGTGTTGTTCTCTCCATTAGTTTCCCTTGCTGTTGATCGTGTGTGAGAAGGATGTACCTTGTATGACAGATTTTAGATCTTTCTCTAACTTGAGAAGATAGATACTTATGATCATGTTCCAGTCTTGTATATCGGTTGAATCATGTACTGTTATCTTGATATATGTACTCCAATGTAATCTGGATAGTGATATTGTAAACAATGTAATGTTGTACTCTCTTGTAAAGGAACTTGTTTATGTACTTGTAATCCTATATGCAGGATCTTAATGATTACTTATCTGATGATATAATTGTTGCAAGGTATGGCCCTTGGTCTCCTTGTTCAGCGCTGCGCTGCGGTGGTTTGTGACAAGGGCTTAATCGTCTCCCATGCTTGTTAAGTCAAGTGGTTGTATCAGACATTAATAGGTTGATCTTTTGGTGCAATGACAGCTAACAATTGGTATCAGAGCTGAGGTCACAGGTTCAAACCCTGTGCTTGCACTGAGGGGGATTGTTGCAAGGTGTGGCCCTTGGTCTCCTTGTTCAGCACTGCGTTGCGGTGGTTTGTGACAAAGGCTCCTGTGCTTGTTAAGTCAAGTGGTTGTATCAAGCATTAATAGGTTGATATTTTGGTGTAATGGAAGCTAACAATAATATGGAAATGTATGTATTTATTTGATGCAATCATATTTAGAATGAACTATGGTTGTTAGTTAATTCATAGTGTTGGTTAGATCTTGTTTTAGTTCGTTAGTAATGCAGCCGTGGAACCCTAGAGGATAAATCTTAATTTAAATGTTATGAATAAATATATGATTGTTGTTATTTCTTTCATTTAAAAAAAAATTGACCTTTTTGTAAGCTTAGTTGTGTTATCCTCTGGGTTCCTTGGCGGGGCGTTACAACAATACCTTGCCTTTCCCAACTATCAGATATGTAGATTTGTCTCCAAGGTACATATTACCTCCATCATACTCTTCATATGTGCAAAACCATTCCTTATGTGGGGTCATGTAATATGAGCATCCTGAGTCAACCAACCAATGATCATTGGAAACAAGATTACATGCAAAAAGTAAAACATCTTCACCTACATTCAAGGACTTATTAGAAGCATTCTCCCATTGTTTCTTTGGGTTCCTGCAGTCCTTTTCACATGTCCCCTTTTAACGCAGTTCCAACACTTAACTCTGTTCTTCTTTCTAAGAGTCTTATAATGGCCCTTAAACTTGTCTTTAACCCCTTTCTAATCTCATTTTCTAGTCCTCTTTCCTTAGACCTTCCCCTGACACTGAGATCATCCCCTGAACTATTTGAACTCTTCTTCCTCAATTCAAGTGACAATAAAACTGCAACAAGAGCATCCAACTTCAGATCCACGAGGTTAGCAGTGATAGTAAGGACAACATTCTCCCAAACTTAGGTAAAGAACAAAGAAGTAAGATACATTTACCTTCCTCAATAACCTCACATCTACATTTGCTAGCTGACTCAACAACAAATTAAATGAGTTTAAATGCTCTACAAGAGTAAGTGCAAAAAGATGGGGGACCAAAAAGTGGCCAAATGGTTTAAAAAAAAATCATACATAACGCGAGCGTGTTATTAACTATTATAAATTAAAAAAAAGGCTTGTCATTTCATTTCATTTCTATTTTTCTCCTCTATCCTTGCGGCTTGCAAACCCTAGGAAGCGCTCTCGCATTTTGGAAAAGATAATTCAACACCAAAATCTTGCTAATTCATCGCCAAAATGCCGCCACGACGTCGAGCACACCAAAGGAGTGAGTTTTATTTGTTTTTTTGTTTGAATTTGCTTCTAAATAGGTAGGTTTGAGTTGTTTTTTGATATATATTTCGTTAATTGTCAGGAAATGTTAATGCACCTCCTCCTCCTCAAAATCCACAAAATCCTGAGGAGAAAATACCTGCGAAACAACCTCCTCCATCCATTCCTCGACATGCCCCTGGAACACAAGAAAATATAATGGGGCAAATTAAAAACAACAAAAAAGAAATTGAAGATATAATTGCAAGGTTGAAAGATCCTTCCACTTCAACCTTGCATAGGTCAACGCTTGTTGAATCTCTTGAATCTATGTTATCAAATGTAGATTCAATTAGCAAGCAAATAACTAGTTGGATGGACAAGAGGAGAGAGTTTAGAGATTATTATGCAGACAAGCTGTCATACCAAGATGTGAAAAAATTACAAATCACAAAATTAGACTTGTGTTCGATTTTCACAAACCCACAAACAAATCAACCTCCACCCATTACATGCAAGAGATTCCTTATCCATTGGTGCAACAACCAAGCGATAAGGGACAATTTTGGGCAGAGGTGGTAGATGGTTTTTGACCATCCTCCATGCAATAATAATGAGGTCCCACAATACTTTTTTGAGGAAACTCTATTGCGAGTTTGTCCTCAATAAAGTGCCAAACTTTTTTGATATGTGGGACTTCCAGGGTAGAGGTGGGGGGTCAGCACAAGATAGACCAGGGGCACATCTTGACCCACAGTGGGTAGTGAGACGAGTAATCAGCAAACCAACCCATGAGCATGTTTCTATCCCTTCCATTGTGAAGGAGAGTGTTGAGGTCGATACACTTCAGTCCATTAGTGCCTTGACCCAGAGCATCATAGAGCATGCCGGTCATGCAGCATAGAGTGGGTTGGGAGATAGTGTGAGGAGTAGGGTCCCACCCCATGCTTGTCAGGCTTGCGGGTCAGCCTATGGTTATGACCCCATGGATAGTCAGGACGCGGGTGCACAGGCTACATCTGCAGTTGAGCAGATGGTGATGACATATACCCTCCTGAGTGAGACTTTCGGCCTTGATACTTAGGTAAATATTAGCAAGTTTATTGAATTTAATTTATTAAATTTTATTTTTGAAATGCAAGATTAACTAATTTAAATTGATGATTTTAATGAAATTTCAGGGTCATAGCATCGATGCAGTTTTCAGTGGTTCGCCACCTGCATTTTACACTAGATCATCTACTGTCGGGGTATGTAACTAGTAAACAATTATAAATATTACATGTGAATAGTATCGTTATATGAATGGTATTCTAATATCTGATTTTGGATGTTGAATAGGTTAATATTGTAGATTTCACAGAAACACCTACCAGCAGTGGTGGACTTCAAATCTTTACGGAGGTAATAAAATAAATAGTTTAATGAATGAATTGTACTTACTAGATTTTTGTATGTGACTTGTGTGCTTTATTGTATGTACTTCCATGTTTAGATGAACGTGTGTGTATGTTAGGAGCCATGATTTGCATCACTATTATAGTTTTCGTAATTGAATAATGTTGTTTTATTTCCAGATGATGCAGGCTGCAGAGACACCTCCCCATGTTCAGAGGGCAATGGAGCATGGTGTGGCCTCTGCAATTCATAGCTCCATGGCATTAACAGGGGTATGAGGTAGATTAGTAAATTTCAATTTAAATTCATTGTTATAGTTCTCTATTTTTGAAAAATCAAAAGATTATTGATTTGAAGTTTAATTTCTATCTAGATGGTTTCTATAGGACATGACATCACCAGGGCCTATTCCTGCTACTGAGATAAGTGAGGAGACAGATTATATGTTAGCGGTAAGTGATTATTTTGTTAAATGTTTCATTTTTTATAACATGTAATTTCTATATATTAATGTCTATACTTTTTATTGTAATAGCTAAAGATGCAGGAAGAACTAAATAGGAGGAGTAGCCCTTGGGTTCATAGTAGACCACCCACATGCGCATCTCCATCCCCTAGAAGATCAAAGGCTACCCATGATCTATTCTCTTCACCAGCCAGAGGGGAATGACTTTTTATTGTGTTCCTTTGTTGTATGCCTATATGGTATTTGTGGACATATATTTTGTATTGAATATAGTTGATATTGTATGCCTATATGGCATTCTTGTAAGCCTATATGGCTATTTTGTATATATGTTATACTTATATCGACAGATATTGATGTATACCTATATGGATATTTGGTTAACACAAATCTTTTTTATTGATGGCGTCCATACTTGCATTATAAATCCACGTTTGAATGGATATTTGTAGATGGCTACTTCAAATATTTAAAGTCCAATTGTATTACATAGGATGTTTGTTGATCCAATAAGCTAGCTATTGTTATTCAAGTATCACCTAAACCTCATTTTGGAACTAAAAGATAAAAGTTGTATTTAAAAAAAAATGAATCATCATGTTGAACAGAAAATATTAATATTATTTATGAGTAGCATAGAATGTCAACTATATGCAATACAAAAAAATGAATCATCATGTTATTCTTTATGTTTGAGATCCTAAAAATGACTAAGTCTGGTAGCCTGATATCTTGAAACACTAGGATGAATATCCAAGTCATTAGGATGATTGCACCTTGAGAAAAAGTCATTAAGAAGAGCACCTAAAGGAGACTTTCTTAAACATTCAAACATTGAGCAACAAGCATGAAGGGTTAAGGCGCAATTTGCAACTCATAAAGCCTCAAAAGGGTGCCCAACTTAGAGAGAGCATTCATTTAAGACAAGGCACCCATTGACACCTATTCCACCATAAAAGTGTGCCTAAGGTGGAAGGAGAACAAGTCTCTAGTAAGTGAAGCGCACCTATTGTCTAAACCACTTCATTATGGCACCCTAGCATGAGGAGGAGTATATAAGTCAATAGGAAATGGCACCTAGAATGCAAATGAAGGACTAAGTGGCATTTTCAATAAGCATCAATTCACCTTGAGCTTTCAATAAATACATCAAATTGAGCCCCATAAGCCTAGGTGCCCTTTGCCTTCAAAAGAACCTTGTATCGACATCAAGAGTTGGTCGTATCGGCGTATTGGTAGACCTTGGTTAGGCTTCACCGATAGTGGTATGTCTTTCCGACGAGTGTGGTTCGAAGTCGAAGACATCGGTGTATCAGAAGATAATCCCATCAGTGCATCGGAAGAGCAATTGAGAGATTCACCGATGAAGGGGGTCACATCGACAATCGAAATCCATCGGTGTATCGGCCCAACGAGATTAGAGTTCACTGATGTTTGGAGTCTCACCGACGGGTGTGGTCTGAAGGTTGTCATTGGTGAGATCGGTGTGTCAGCAGAAGAGTTTTTTAGTGTGCCGATGGTATTAAGTCCTACCGATAGGCGAGGGACTTAGAGTCTCGTATCGGAGTGACAAAGACATCGGTGCGAAAGGATATAAAGTCACCGATAGTGGTTTGTCTGACCGATAAGAGTCAATAATGGGATGTTTGTCTGAAGTGAAATCAAACAGAGTCAAGGTCGCATCAGCCTATCGGCCGATGAAATTTTAAGCTCGCCGATGGTATGTTGTCTCGCCAATAGTAAGTTCGAAGGTTCAAAAGTTGATAATTCTATGCTTCCACTGTGTGCTCTGCATCAGACACTCATCCCTACTACAGTCTAGCATTCTCTAGTTTTGTTCTCCCCTTTGTTTTTGTGAATGCCTCTGGAAGTAGTGTTGAGTTACTTGTGATGTCCTTATTGATTGGTGTTGTTTTGGATTCATGTGTAGTCCTTGTTCCTTATAGTCTATTGTCTACCTAACTGTTTGTTGTAACTTATTGAACCACTATGATTCATGTGTAGTCCATGTTGTTTATCAAGTTGAATGATCTATGACACATCATGTATCATTAGAAAATATTCTCGAAGAGAAAGCAAGTGAAAATACTCAAAACAACCCATAACAAGGTGGAGAAGTTTAAAGGATGGAGGTTGCAACACTTTCCAACCTTATAGCCACACTAGTCCAATGGATCAGAATAATACTATCAAGCATCCACATAATAGTAGATAATCTTATCAAAAGTCACAGAGAAATTTCTAAGGACCATAGTGTTATCCCTGTGACTTGACACATACTGCTTGTTTCATAAAGCAAAGGGACATGATATAAATATTGTTGTTATATGGAGCCTAATCAAACTTAGAGGTTAAATTTACCCAACTTTTATTAGCGTGGTTTCCTCCCAAATATTTTCCTACTAGTTTTGGCGCCTTGAAGTCTAAGTGCATGAAAATCATTCTAAGTTGGCAACCTAATCCAATGACTTGACACGGATCCCAAAACCACCTATTGGACCAATAGGATCCTAGGCGCTCACTTCATGCATTATGATTTCTAGGCGCTAGTTTGATGCTCCATCACAAGGAAAGTGCGCCCACACTTGCAAGTGTTTTTCTTCAGGATCTGGATGCCAATTGAAGGTTGTAGTTGCCAAGAAGAGCGCCTAACAAGAGGAAGTCTTTTGGAGTCTCCAAAACAAATCAAACACTTGACTAACAACAAGATAACTTTTTCCCAAGTTAGGCACTTCAAGAGGGAAGTTAAAACATGAATAAGCACCAAATTGTCTAGGCGTAAACTCAAGCTTGTTGAGGATACACATGGTGCCCAACATTCCTTGGTGATTTCATGAACTTCAAACACTCGAAACTGTTCAAGGAATGCCCATTGCCCCTTCTTGATGATAGGCACCAAAGTGAGGGTGGAATTGCGCCTTGATGGCATTAGGCGCTATCTAGAGTATGCTACTCCATGGAAATGCACCTTCTTGCTTAGAGTAATTCAAACACTCCAAGGTCTTCAGTGATCAATTCCCCAACTTATGAAATGTCCTTCATTTTAAAACACATTGTAATGCTCTAGAGAGATGACTATACCTAGGCGTCAATCTGGGTTAGAAATGCCTCCAAAGTGTGCCTTCTCTTTCAAAATGCAAAACAAGGTCCAAAGGTGCTAATAAACTAAAGCGCTTCTTTGGAAAAGTTCCGGAGGTTAAGATGCGCCTTGTCTTAATGAGGTACAACTCTTGGGTAAGAAAGCATGTAAAGTGCGCCTAACTTAGTGAAGAGGTTGATAACTTCTAAACCCTTCCTGGAACTTAGATTGCTTCAACTGAAGATCATCTTGCATCAATACATCACCAAACTTTCAATCACAAGATCAATTCAAACTTAGGTGCTCATTAAGAGTCTTTCCAATGTTGGCGCATCTGAGAGGTTGAACTGGCAAGAGATGGCGCCTAGCTTCCTAGACCTTGTTTCAATATGTTTGAGTTCTAAAGTTGACTCAATGGTATCAAGATGGCGCCATAGAGTCTTTGGACTAGTTCCTTAGAGTTTCAAAAACATTCTGGCTCCTTGAAAATTCCTCCTACATGCTTGGGCACCATTTCAAGGTCCTGGAACCATGATGTAGTGCCTTATTGCTCTAGGCACCCATTCATGATTGTGTAACTTGAGATTGGTGCCTAGAGTGAATAGGCTTTCATCCTGACTTAATACACTACCTCCTTCTGACGATTTTTGGAGCAGCAAAAAACCTTTCACTACGAGCAAATGTCTCAGAGATATAAAAAACTGAGAGAGGTTATTGTAGAGGCACTCTACATGATCGCGTTACCTCAGACGGAATGTTCTAAGTGACACAGTTTTCAAGTAACATCTCGTCAAAGATTGCTACCTTTTTGCACTTTGGACTCTTCAGGGATATCGTCGGTACAATGTAGCTCAAACTGTTTTGACATGTTTGGGTAAAAAATAGGACCATGCCTAGCGTAAATGTACCCATCCGGATGCTTTGGAATAGTCAGTTTGGTCACATCAGGAGCAGGACGAAAGTTACACCCCTTTGCAACTTTACACTGCCTCCTTCTGACAATTTTTGGGGCAGCAGAAAACCTTTCACCACGGGCCAATGCCTCAGAGATATAAAAAACTGAGAGAGGTTATAGTAGAAACACTCTACATGATCGTGTTTCCTTAGACGGAATGTTTCTAAGTGACACAATTTTTGAGTAACATCTCATCAAAGATTGCTACCTTTTTACACTTTGGACTCTTCAGGGATATCGTCGGTACAATGTAGCTCGGACTGTTTCAACATGTTTGGGTGAAAAATAAGACCATGTATAGCATAAATGTACCCATTTGGATGGGTTGGAATAGTCAGTTTGGTCACATCAGGAGCAGGACGAAAGTTACACCCCTTTGCAACTTTACACTACCTCCTTCTGATGATTTTTGGGGCAGCAGAAAACTTTTCACCACAGGCAAATGCCTCAGAGATATAAAAAAATGAAAGAGGTTATTATAGAGGCACTCTATGTGATCGCGTTGCCTTAGATGGAATGTTTCTAAGTGACATGATTTTTGAGTAACATCTCGTCAAAGATTGCTACCTTTTTGCACTTTGGACTCTTCAGAGATATCATCGGTACAATGTAGCTCAGACTGTTTTGACATGTTTGGGTGAAAAATAGGACCATGCCTAGTGTAAATGTACCCATCTGGACGTGTTGGAATAGTCAGTTTGGTCACATCAAGAGCAGGATGAAATTTACACCCCTTTGCAACTTTACACTGCCTCCTTTTGATGATTTTTGGGGTAGCAGAAAACCTTTCACCATGGGCAAATGCCTCAAAGATAAAAAAAACTGAGAGAGGTTATTGTAGAGGCACTCTATGTGATCACATTGCCTTGGACGTAATGTTTCTAAGTGACATAGTTTTCGAGTAAAATCTCGTCAAAGATTGCTGCCTTTTTACACTTTGGACTCTTCAGGGATATCGTTGGTACAATGTAGCTCAGATTGTTTCGACATGTTTGGGTGAAAAATAGGACCATGCCTAGCGTAAATGTACCCATCTAGACGTGTTGGAATAGTCAGTTTGGTTACATCATGAGCAGGATGAAAGTTACACCCCTTTGCAACTTTACACTGCCTCCTTCTGACGATTTTTGGGGCAGCAGAAAACCTTTCACCACGGGTAAATGTCTCAGAGATATAAAAAATTGAGAGAGGTTATTGTAGAGGCACTCTACATGATCACGTTTCCTTAGACATAATGTTTCTAAGTGACACAATTTCGAGTAACATCTTGTCAAAGATTGCCGCCTTTTTGCACTTTGGACTCTTCAGGGATATCATCGGTACAATGTAGCTCAGACTATTTCGACATGTTTGGGTGAAAAATAGGACCATGCCTAGTGTAAATGTACCCATCTGGATGCGCTGGAACAGTTAGTTTGGTCGCATCAGGAGCAAGACACTAAAAATGCAAAAGTTGCTTTGTGCAACTTAACAACATTGACAGTTTTCTGCAACATGACTCAAAGACTCAAACTAACCACAAATGACTCAAAGTGACTTAAAATCACCTTGATTTTGGTGCCCAATGTACATTATAGAGGTCTAGGCGCTCCTTATCATTCAAACATCTTAGATGAGCGCCTAGGAAAGGAAAAAACTCTAAGTTTCATCATCATGAGTGCCTAATATCAAGAGACTTTAATGGCTCAAACCTTAGCATGGAGTCCTAAGGCACATTTAATGGCTCAAACCTGTATGTGAAGGAAGATTTAAAGGCATGAAAGTGGATGTCGTTTTGCAAGAGTTTTGATCATCAAAATTGAAAGAAATAAGTCTATTAAGCTTGGGCACCCTTGGTCTTCTTTTCATTCATTATGAGCGCCTTGGGAGAATGGTATATAGGTCATCATCATGATTGGGTGCCCTGGATCTAGAGTGTTGGAGAGATCATCAAATGGTGTCTAGAGGAAGTAGGGTGAGTTATGAGTTTGGTCGCATCAGGAGCAGGACACCAAAAATGCATAACATGATAATGTAAAAATGTGTATATGTGTAAAAATGTAGGAGGAAATAAAAAAAGACAAACCTTACAAATTAATGTGCATACTTACAACTCAATGTAACATGACTTTACAAAATCAATGTGAATACTACAAATTAATCCAATGAACCATCCGGGTCTGCTCTACTCTTTATTGTGTCAAGTATTGCTTCATGGTCAGACTCACACACCTTCCACAAGATTTTGTTCAAAGGTCTACCCCGATACTTTATCAAATGTACATTGGATGCCACAACAAGGTTCAAGTAATAAAGAATCTTCTGATGCGTGTCAAAGTCCTGAAATAGCCAAATATTAACACTCTTATGTGGGTACCTTTTAAGCCATGTACCAGTAATAACCACTAAGCCTGTAGGGTATTTGATGTTTTCTCCATCTGTAACAGGGGCCTCCAATTTCTTTTTGGCCTCAACACAACGACATAAGTAATAATTTGTTCCCTCTTCATTATCTTCATCTGTAATAACTGCATATACGTGCCCTACATTGATATGTGTAGCAAATTAGATGAAATTAGTCAACATTACAAAAACACTACAAAGTAAGATGACATTACCTGGTTGAACTAGATGAAATTAGATGCATATACGTGCCCTATATTACCTGGTTGAACTAAATCTAATATGTGGTCAAAGTCAACTGATGATTCCATTTATGTTAGTTCCAGTGCCGTCAGGGGTTGATACGTGTCAAGTGGTCTAAGATAACTTAACTACCATTCGTCAACCCACTCCTTTGACTCGCACTCATTCGAGAATTGAATTGTACAGGAAGAACAAAAGCATGACATCTTTCATGTATGGATACTCCATGAACCTGCAATTGAGCTTTTGAAAGAGTGCATCTCATTTGATCATGTCAGTGTACAACAGTCCTCATATGGTGTAATGTTAGTATCATCTATCAACCAAAAAAATCTACAAACTGAAGACTTACCTTCATTACCTGGACCCATGGAAGCATTACACCACTCGACAATCGATTTTACATCTGTCAACTTTGCATTGTCTGTATACTTTAACTCTTCTCGTGCTATGGCTCTTTTGATACATGCTCCTGCACCATCATGCTCCCCCTTTCCATGCCCGGCCTCACAAAAGTTCCACATATGCTGAATACTTGTAAAATTATGCCTCCTACTCAACCAATAGAAATTCCACGAGTTCTTGAATTGTGACGCATAGTTATCTGACCATATGATATGTTGACTGAATGATATGCCCCTTCTAGCCAAATCATTGTAGAACAGCTGAAAGCAACCTTGCACGAACTCCGTAGAATGCGTGCAATCATCACTAATATAGAAATTATACTCCCTTATGATCTTTCTATCATCCTTTGTACTATCATTCGCATGAATGAATGCGATGTGCACAAATATAGAAACCTGTGTGGAGTTGTAATATTGTGATTGCACCTCACGCTGTGGCTGTAGACTGTAGTTCTCTGCAAAGTCGATGACTGAAACAATGCTACCAATCAGAAATGTGTCCTTGCATAACTTGAATTACAAGTCCAACCATCGAGCTCTATGGGCATGTCTTGCATACTTATACACTATGTTGTCACGAAATATAGGCATAAACTGATACACTGGAATCTTTTCAATAACCAATTCACACCTGTTTGCTTCTTTACCATCTTTTGTATTATATGCCATTGTTTTATACTTGCCAAACTCTACTAGTTTGTTTCCAACCGCATGTGTTCTTTCCATATGTTCACATATTGGCAAATGTTGCAAGCCACCACAACAATGACATGTGCCATCCAAGCATAATTTATTGTAGAATATTTGACCTTCCTCTCTTTCACATAAAATTCTTGATATGAAGTATCTTCAAGATGTTGGTGGGGCACATACGGCACAAACCTGCAAATCATTGTTAGTATGCATATCTAAACATATAGAACTATAAGCATCAAAATGGTTAGAAAATTCAATATGTAATCTACAACAACAAGTAGTGCGTGTGTGATTTATCTTAACATAGAAAGGTTTTAGCATTTCAAAATATCTTTGACAAATTTTAATTTGAGGATACTTCTCTAGAAATTTACCATAAAACTATGTTTGAGTCTCATCCAAAAAATGCTTTGGATGTGGCTCGCGGTTTTGACTACCAATTCTCCTTCTTACCACATCCCTTTGATTCGGAGATACCCTTGTGTAATTCTTCCAAAAGTCTTCAATTAGTGATCTCAATGCTTCAACAATTGGTTTATCTTTTCGTGGTAGTCTCCCCGAGAACACCCATAATTCATTGGCATTAGTGTCCTCAATTCTTTGGCATCTTCCAACGGCTCTTAATAAAGTTTTCCTATTAATTCTTAATTGTTGACTTGTCTTTCTAATGAGATGAGCTTTTCTCATTTGACTACTTACTATAGTCGATGTAATCACACGCCGTGTTGCATTACTATCTTTTGTGCATGAGGTGTTACCCACACTCTCATATGCACTCATTAGATTCTTGACAATAGATTTTTCACTTGAAGCCTCTGATGTTCTCAACCCAAGAATCTTCATGATAGACCTATACTTTATACTTCACATCATTTCAACGAATAGTTGACATCTTGCAGTCTCATTTAACTTTTCAAAGAACAATCTCCAAATCTTATTAGCATATCTTCTACAAGTGCATTTTGGAATCTTACCTTCCATTGGCTGCAAAATATTCTCATCAATATCAATCAAATACTTTGGCTTTCTATGCAAAATTCTAGGTGGTGTTAAGTTAGGTAAATTCATCTCAACATTAGGAATTTTATCAATATTTAAATGAGATGGGTTAGATGGGATACCTTCGATCGAAGAAGGAATAGATGACATACCTTAAGGTTGAGGTGGGAATGATGGCATGCCTCCTTCATCATATGTGAGTGATGATGTACTTTCAACTTTATATGTGGCAGATGGTCTCCCTACATGTTGACTTGCGGTAGAGGATGTGTCTCCAACTATGGTATTCAAATCTCTCATACCACGAAGTTTTTTCATTCGTTCTCTTTGTGCTGCCAATACCATATCTCTTTGTGATGGTTGTGGTTCCTCTTCAATTGGTATGTCTTCATTTATCATGTCCAATTTCCTCTTCTCATGAAGTTCCCTCATAGCCACTGCTTTCATTGCATTCTTAGCTTCTATCTCTTCCTGTGTTGGTTTAATTCTTGATCATTTCCTCGGCATGACGGAGAATTTGTCTGTAGCATGATAAAGAGACCAATATTAGTTCCTAAGAAATGAATACAAGATAATAGTGGGATTGTATTTTTATTATGTTGTAAGAATTTATTCTTGTATAGTTTGACATCATGGTATGTTAAGGTATGTTTATTACACATAATTATTAAAGAGCCCAAGTGTAGAAAATATACATGGCATCATGTGAGATTGTAGGCTGCTTTCTTGATTGGGAATGTGTCTATTTTAAACATGTATGATAAAGCATGATAAAATAATTCAATCCGAAATAAGGAAATTGTAAAGAACATGCATGTAAAGACTTGACATACCTAAAAAATGAAGATTCGAATGGAGAGAGTACCCAATTATGTAGTGTTTTTTTCTTCTTGCATTAAACTCCTCAACAATTTGAGTTTTTCACCACTTGCTTCCTTTTCAATGTTAAATTGAATAACACTCAAATATATTTACTGACAACAATACTATTAACCAATCTATGATGTTAAATTCCTAAAATTGAATCACAATTAACATTGCAACACTACAAAAATTGAAACTTGAATAGATATATATCAAACTTGGTGTGAAAACTATGTTATTTCCTCCTTCTCAAGTTGGCAAAGCAGAAAAGGTGGTGGAAAGATCATGCAAAGGTGGTACAACGTGTCAAATGTTCATGTGAACTTCCCAATAGCATGAAAGCACTTCTTTTTTGTCGGAGCACACGTAGAATCAATATGAAAATAGAGCATGTGGGCCTAGATCACAGGGGTCAACACTTTTTTACCATTTCTATAGCAACACAAAACGGGAGCGCGTTATAACGTGCTCACGTTTTGTCCTGCTATAGATTGATGACATCCTTTGCATTGATCACATCTCTTTCCAAACCTTCCCCTTTAGACTTGAATGACCACAAGGTTTTTGAGGGAGAACTTTTCCTGTTTCCTACAAGAGCTTGCCAGATGCTCTGCCATATGATAGGCATAACAATGAAGGAACAAGCCCTCATAATCAAGTTCTTGATAGAAAATGCCCATCGAGGAAGAAAGATAGATCTTCTTTGGAAGCAGAAGTTCTAGTTTGTGACAAATCCTTATCCAAGCATAAATAGTAGGGGTTCTATCAAGCAATTTCCAATCCACTTCCACAAAGTCTCCTGAAGACTTCCTGATTGATTCCAAAACATCCACACCCCAAAACTAGAGAGGCAATCAATATAATCAAACCCACAAATATACATTTGACGACAGAAACCCTCAACCTATACCTTAAACCCTAATCCATCAACCCTCAACCCTAAACCCTATCCCTAAACCCTAATCCCTCAACCCTCAACCCTAATCCATCATCCCTCAACTCTAATCCCTCATCCCTAAACCCTCAACAGACTCGATACTATACCTTAAACCCTAATCCCTTATCCCTAAACCCTCCAACCCTATCCCTAATCCTTACACCCTCCACACTCTACTTTAACCCTAATCCCTCGACCCTCAACCCTATCCCTAAACCCTTGACCCTCGAACCTCAACCCTCAACCCTCAACGTCAAACCCTAATCCCTCAACCCTTAACTCTGATCCCTCGACCCTCAACCCTATCCCTAAACCCTAAACCCTTAACCCTCAATGTCAAATTCTAATCCCTCAACCCTTCACTCTAATCCCTCAACCCTAAACCTTATCCCTAAACCCTCAACACTATACCTTAAACCCTAATCCCTCAACCCTCAACCCTAATCTAGCATCCCTCAACTCTAATCCCTCATCCCTAAACCCTAAATGCTATCCCTATTCCTAAACCCTCAATAGACTCGATACTATACCTTAAACCCTAATCCCTTATCCCTAAACCCTCCAACCCTATCCCTAATCCTTATACACTCCACACTCTACTTTAACCCTAATCCCTCGACCCTCAACCCTACCCCTAAACCCTTGACCCTTGAACCTCAACCCTTAACCCTCAACGTCAAACCCTAATCCCTCAACCCTTAACTCTGATCCCTCAACCCTCAACCCTATCCCTAAACCCTTGACCCTCAAACCTCAACCCTTAATCCTCAACATCAAACCCTAATCCCTCAACCCTTAACTCTGATCCCTCGACCCTCAACCCTATCCCTAAACCCTAAACCCTCAACCCTCAACGTCAAATCCTAATCCCTCAACCCTTCACTCTAATCCCTCAACCCTAAACCCTATCCCTAAACCCTCAACACTATACCTTAAATCCTAATCCCTCAACCCTAACCCTAAACCTTATCCCTAAACCCTAAACCCTAATCCCTCAACCCTTAACCCTAATCCATCATTTGTCATCCCTCAACTCTAATCCCTTATCCCTAAACCCTAAATGCTATCCCTATTCCTAGACCCTCAACAAGCTCGATACTATACCTTAAACCCTAATCCCTCTACCCTCGACACTCTTATTTAACCCTAATCCCTTGACCATTAACCCTATCCCTCAACCTCAACCCTCAACCCTCAACTCTCAACATTAAACCCTAATTCATCAACCCTAAACCCTAATCCCTCAAACCTAAACCCTATCCCTAAACCATCAACCCTCAACACTATACCTTAAACCCTAATCCCTATCCGTCAACCCTTAACCCTTAAAACTTAAACCCTATCCCTACACTCTCAACACTTGACACTATATCTTAAGCCTTAAACCCTCATCCCTAAAGCCTCAACCCTCAATCCTTAAACCTTCAACCCTAAACCCTATCCCTAATCCCTCTATCCTTGACACTCTAACCCTAACCTTGACATTAAATGCTAATCTGTCAACCCTAAACCCTAATCCGTCAACCCTAAACCCTAATCCATCAACCCTAAACCCTATCCCTAAACCCTCAACCCTCAACACTATACCGTAAACCCTAATCCCTCAACCCTCAACCCTAAACCTTATCTCTAAACCCTAATCCCTCAACCCTCAACCCTAATCCATCATCCCTCAACTCTAATCCCTCATCCCTAAACCCTAAATGCTATCCCTATTCCTAAACCCTCAAAAAACTCGATACTATACCTTAAACCCTAATCCCTTATCCCTAAACCCTCCAACCCTATCCCTAATCCTTACACCCTACACACTCTACTTTAACCCTAATCCCTCGACCCTCAACCCTATCCCTAAACCCTTGACCCTCAAACCTCAACCCTCAACCCTCAACGTCAAAACCTAATCCCTTAACTCTGATCCCTCAACCCTCAACCCTATCCCTAAACCCTAAACCCTCAACCCTCAACGTCAAATCTTAATCCCTCAACCCTTCACTCTAATCCCTCAACCCTAAACCCTATCCCTAAACCCTCAACACTATACCTTAAACCCTAATCCGTCATCTGTCATCCTTCAACTCTAATCCCTCATCCCTAAACCCTAAACGCTATCCCTATTCCTAGACCCTCAACGGGCTCGATACTATACCTTAAACCCTAATCCCTCTACCCTCGACACTCTTATTTAACCCTAATCTCTTGACCATTAACCCTATCCCTCAACCTCAACCCTCAACTCTCAACATTAAACCCTAATTCATCAACCCTAAACCCTAATCCCTTAAACCTAAACCCTATCCCTAAACCATCAACCCTCAACACTATACCTTAAACCCTAATCCCTATCCCTCAACCCTTAACCCTTAAAACATAAACCCTGTCCCTACACCCTCAACACTTGACACTATATCTTAAGCCTTAAACCCTCATCCCTAAAGCCTCAACCCTCAATCCTTAAACCTTCAACCCTAAACCCTATCCCTAATCCCTCTACCCTTGACACTCTAACCCTAACCTCGACATTAAATGCTAATCAGTCAACCCTAAACCCTAATCTGTCAACCCTAAACCCTAATCCGTCAACTCTAAACCCTATCCCTAAACCCGCAACCCTCAACACTATACCTTAAACCCTAATCCCTCAACCCTCAACCCTAAACCTTATCCCTAAACCCTAATCCATCATCCCTCAACTCTAATCCCTCATACCTAAACCCTAAATGCTATCCCTATTCCTAAACCCTCAACAGACTCGATACTATACCTTAAACCCTAATCCCTTATCCCTAAACCCTCCAACTCTATCACTAATCCTTACACCCTCCACACTCTACTTTAACCCTAATCCCTCGACCCTCAACCCTATCCCTAAACCCTTGACCCTCGAACCTTAACCCTCAACCCTCAACGTCAAACCCTAATCCCTCAACCCTTAACTCTGATCCCTCGACCCTCAACCCTATCCCTAAACCCTAAACCCTAAACCCTCAACCCTCAACCCTCAACATCAAATCTTAATCCCTCAACCCTTCACTCTAATCCCTCAACCCTAAACCCTATCCCTAAACCCTCAACACTATACCTTAAACCCTAATCCCTTAACCCTAATCCGTCATCCGTCATCCGTCATCCCTCAACTCTAATTCCTCATCCCTAAACCCTAAACGCTATCCCTATTCCTAGACCCTCAACGGGCTCAATACTATACCTTAAACCCTAATCCCTCATCCCTCGACCCTCAACCCTATCCCAAAACCCTTAACCCTCAAACCAAAATGTAATCAACCCTCAACGTCAAACCCTAATCCCTCAACCCTTAACTCTAATCCCTCGACCCTTAAAACTTGAACCCTAAAACCTATCCCTACACACTCGACACTCGACACTATATCTTAAACCCTAATCCCTTAACCCTCATCCCTAAAGCCTCAACCCTAAATCATTAAACCTTCAACCCTAAACCCTATCCCTAATCCCTCTACCCTCGACACTCTTATTTAACCCCCTAAACCATCAACCCTCAACACTATACCTTAAACCCTAATCCCTATCCCTCAACCTTTAACCCTTAAAACTTAAACCCTATCCCTACACCCTCAACACTTGACACTATATCTTAAGCCTTAAACCCTCAACCCTAAAGCCTCAACCCTTAATCCTTAAACCTTCAACCCTAAACCCTATCCCTAATCCCTCTACCCTCGACACTCTAACCCTAACCTCGACATTAAATTTTAATCCGTCAACCCTAAACCCTAATCCGTCAACCCTAAACCCTCAACCCTCAACACTATACCTTAAACCCTAATACATCAACCCTAAAACCTAATCCCTCAACCCTCAACCCTAAACACTATCAATAAACCCTCAACCCTTGACACTATACCTTAAACCCTATGAGAAAAGCTTTACGTATGGTACATCCACAGTGAGTAATTAATAGTTGAAATCAGAAGGATGATCATTATGAGAAAAGATTTGCATTGGGGTACATCTATGTTTCTTGTTGTCCACCCCGCACTTAGGGAAGGTATATTGTTATGAAATAGGCAAATAATCTCCCATTGTTTACTGGCTCTATCCACAAGAACTACTAAACTATACCTTAAACCCTAATCCCTCAGCTCTAAACTTTCAACCCTAAACCCTATCCCTAATCCCTCTACCCTCAACACTCTACCTTAAACCTAATCCCTCGACCCTTAACCCTAAATGCTATCCCTAAAGCCTCAACCCTAAACCCTAATCCCTCAAGGTCCTAAACTCTAATCCCTTATCCCTATATTCTAAATCCTATCCGTAAATGCTCAACCCTCAACCTTAATCACTCAATCCTTATCCACCCCTCTCCTCCCCTATCTGGCTCACTCCCATCTCTACCCTCCTCTTCCCTCGACACTATACATACATATATATAGGCATACATAGATACATACATACATACATACATATAGACATACATAGATAGATAGATACATGCATACATACATACATATAGGCATACATAGATACATAGATACATACATACATATAGGCATACATACATACATACATGATTAATAACCTTGAACATAAAAATATTTAAGGGGAACATAACGCGAGCGCATTATAACGCGCTCGCATTATGTCAAACATGACAAACAATAGACTTGTGAAAAAGGAAAAATGCAAAGCAAAATATAGCGTGAGCGTGTTATAACGCGCTCGCGTTATGTCTTGCTTTGGGAATCCCAAGCCTTGGGCTTGGGATTTGCTTTGGATTTCCAACCCAAAGGCTTGGAGTGCCTTTTAAACAGTCACAGACGTGTTTTTCCATATTCTTCAAGATTTCACATAATTTCGTTCGTGCTAACCCTCAGATTTGCATGTGTTTCAAGGTTGAACAAATCGAAAACCTAGGTAATGTTAGGCTTTCTCTTAGCTATTTGACGATGTGATTTTTTTCACATTTTAACAATGTTAAGCCTTTCATCTTTAATTTCTTTTGTTTGTGTGTCCGTTTTTGGGAAAAAACCACTATTTGGTATTTTTTTCATTGTAAATTAACTATTCATTGAAATTTCAAAAAAATTACATATTTAGAAACTAGACTCCATTCTACAAATATTAAAAAATGAAAAAAATGATTTTCAATTAGTTTTCAAAATTTATAGGGGTAGCATGGCCAAAATTCTATTTTTTAGGATGTGTCCACTTTGAAAATTAGTAAAAAATCAAATATTCATCAAAAAATTATCAAAAAAATTGGGCATAAACTACATGCTATTGGCTAATTTCTCACTGAAGCGATTTTAAAAATACCAAAAAAAAGTTGACCTTTTGAGGGAGCCACAAAACATGCTATGTTATGTTTTTTTGACAGAAACAACACCAATTTATGTGGCTCCCTCTTTTGAACCCCTTAATCTATGCCATTTTCAAAAAAAAATAGTAGTTTAGAAAGTAGACTCGGAGCACTACGAACATTGTTTTGGTTGCATCTCCAAATTTTGAGTGTAACTATGCTCAATTTCTCATCCAAGGCCAGTATTTCCTGATTTCAGGAAAAAAAAAAAAGTGGCCACTTAAGACCCCTTTTTGGCCCCCCATCTTCTTGCACTTACCCACAACTGATTCACCCTCTTTCATTTTCATAGAAAACAATTCACGCTTTAAGTAAAGATTATTTACCATACTCTTGGCTTGATAGAACTCATCCAATCTTTTCCAGAGTTTGTGCACAGTCTCTTCCTTTGAGACATTCAATAGGACAGAATCTACAAGACATAGTTGGATAGTTCCCCATGCCTTCTTATCCAACCTTGACCATTCATCTAGACTCCGATCATCAAGCTTCTTCTCTTTTTGCACAACCAACCATTGGTTCCTTTCCTCCAACAAATCCTCCATCTTCAACTTCCACAACTCATTACCTGTTCTGTTGAACTTCTCAATGTCCAAACGAGAGGCAGAAGCAATAGTAGATCCATCCATGATATCTAAACAAGATCTGTAAACACAAATAACCAGATCTCCTACCATAACTAAACAACCTTCACACTAGCACCCAAGCATTAAATGTTGGCTAGGCTCTGATACGAAATGCTAGAAAATGAAGGGCAACCACTACTTTAAGTGGAAATTTGATTTAATATGTTAATGATCTTAAACAATGTAATATCAATAGAGATTGCATTTGGAAATCAAATCAACACAGGAATAAACACCATAGAAGAAAGACACAAGATATAACATGGAGAAAACCCTTTCAGGTGAAAAACTCCACCAAGAAAAGAGGCTCAAGTTGTATTATCTTCAAAAATCTGAATTACATAATACATGCACTTCCTCTATCTCCACTCTTCAATCCAACATTTGTGTACCTGTAAACTTGTCATACTACAACACTACATGGCAATAGATTTATAGAAGTGTTCTCACACCTAGGCGTCCACTTTCTCTCTCCAGAGAATCTCCAAGATACAAATATTAAATGTCTCCTTACAGGCTCATAACACCAGTCCAAAATTAGCCATGAAAATTTGGGTGCCCAAGGCCAAAAATGGTCTCTTACAATAGCTTATGATGTATCATAACCATCATAGATTCCACTAGAAAGCATCTTCCCAAGATGGGTACCTAGGGCTAAACATAACATATTACAACTATTAATTACCTGTCATAAGCTATCATAGTGTCATATAATCTTATGACAACTTGTAGCTGTCATAGATTCTCTTACACTATCTCACCAACTTTATGACAACATGTAATACATGCTAAAATTAGCAAATTCCTCCAAGGTGGCACCTACCCTCATTTGATTATGATTTTTACAATTGACAACTGTAAATGTCATTCCATAATTACCTCCAGTAACTCTAGAACTTATCGGTGCAGTAACTCCATAATTACTATGGCAGTAAATAATTTTTACCGCTGCTAGTGAAACATGTACATCCTTATGGGTAGTTACAAATAATAAATTAGAATTTAATACAGTATTGGGATTTACAAGGTTAATGACACCTTATCCCAACACTAAAGAGGTCCTAAAGGTGAATTACTAGGTCCTTAAGAAAATTATGTGTTTCCCTAAGTGTAGCTCCCAATGGACAAATGACATATGTGGATCGTTGGCATGAAATGACTAATTGAAAATCGCTCTCTTTTCTTTATCTCTTTTTCCCGTTTTATCTCTTATCTCTATCTCTCTCCCCAACACTATATGTCTTTATCAATTCCTTTCTCTTTTTTTGTAAATGTACCATCTTTAATATAGGGAACTATCCATTAGAATTCTTGGCCATAGCCCCAAGTCTATCACACAATGGAACACTTTTTGCCACTATATTTATGTAGTTTTTAAATTAGTTTTGTAATCCCATGATAATAAATGATTTTTTGTTTTAATAAATGCTTCTTCAATTATCATGGGTGGAAAAGGTAAAATTTGAAAATAATTATGCATAGTCCAAGGTTATGCATGTAGCCATGTTTTCTACTTGAAACTAAAAAATACTTTGAATCCACAAATTTTAGTTCAACATCATACATAAATAAGGATATGGTATGTCCATACACCTTTCAACATACTATACACATATTCAAAGTAAAAGCATGGTGGGCCTTTCTCAAATTCTTTAAGCCTCCACTACTAACCCACAAGGTGATCTAGAACTTTAAATCCAATTAATCCTTTAACATGGTGTGGTAAACAAAAATTTTCAAAAAAGGCATGCTTAACATCAATTTGGTGAAGAGACCACATGTAATGAGCTATCAATACTATAGTAGTCCTGACAATATTGATATTTGTTGCTGGCCCAAAAGTTTTTGTGTAGTCAATTCCCTCCTTTTGGTCACTAATCTTGACTTATGTTTTTCAATGCTTCCATTAGACTTGAACTTAGTTTTATACACCCACTTATTTTTTACTGCATTCTTTTCCTTGGGTAAGTCCACCAATTCCCAACTCATAATCTTTATTAAAGAGTCACATTTATTTTGCATAGCTTGTTACTATTCATATTTTCCCCTATCTTCATCATACATTTGAGGATCATTAGTCTTTATTATTGTGGTCATTAGGGCATAAATAACTTGTTGAGTTCTTTGATAAATTTATTGAGGGATTTTGGTCTTCAGAGAAGGGTTAGATTCTTCAATTGTATTAGAAGTTGACTTTGAACTTTTATTGGTTTCAAAAGTACTATAGGATATGTCATTACTTTTGACCACTTGTGGGATAGGATTTGGAGAGTATTTTATCATATCCTTGAACCCTTGATTAAACTTGACATCCCTACTTGTGAACACATCCTCCACACTAGGATTAAACAACCTATATCGTTTCTTGTGATCATTATAGACAAAATAAGATACAATTAACACTCTTACTATCAAAATTATTTTGTCTAATATTATTAGGTATTTGATAAAATATTCACATCCAAGTACCCTAAAATACTTAACATTTGGTTTCTTGCTGCTCCATGCTTCCATGGTATTTTGTAAACAAGTTGTAGTAGATCTATTCAAGACATGAGTTTCCATATTAACAACCTCAATTTCCAAAGAAACAAAGGAAGATCCTTAGACTGTAACATGCATCGTGTCATTTACACTAAGGTCCTATTCTTTCTTTCAACACCACCATTTTGTTGAGGAGTATATATGTTAGACATTTCTATCTTGATCCAATGATGTTCATAAAAAAACAATCCTCTATTTTATATGAATTTCCATGGGTTGCAATGCATTCAAGTGTAACTTGATAGAATAATGAAATCTTCACTTTGTACTAATTCGGACTAAACTCCTTATTTTCATAACCAAGTTCCTGCCCAAATTGAAGAGGCTACCAAAAGGAAGTATTGAAAATTATGGACATTATTTTTATTTCAATTCTATATAGAGAGAGTAATTTAAAATAGGCAGAGAGTACAAGTATTGAATATTATGGACATTATTACTATTATTATTTAGTCTATGAAAGAGATATAGAGAGGGAGAGAATGATATAGATAAACATTGTCCATGAAAAAAGCCAAAAAATAGTATTGATTTCAAGGAAGTTTGTATATATTTAAACTCCATACTTGGTGAAAGTGTGGGTTATATGAGAGAGAGAGAGAGAGAGAGAGAGAGAGAGAGAGAGAGAGAGAGAGAGAGAGAGAGAGAGTATGAATTGTGACAAATAGTAACATTTTTTATGGTATACTTTATATCTATGTAAGTTTTAAATTTGATTTAATATTTTTTTTCCTAATTTTAAAATTGAACTACCTTTTTGCAAATCTTTTTTGAAGAAGACACAACTAATAGGCAAGTAGTAAAAATTAGGTTTGCATGTTAACCTCACACACTTACCTTCAATCGCTTACATATAAATTTAAGTTACGTTCAATGAAATAAATAAAATAGACTAAAACAAGGGTAAGTTATAATTTTTTAACATACTTGTGCAATATGCTTTGTGAAGGTGAAAACAACTATTTGGTTTAGATAAAATTCATTTCTCTTGTGTATTGCAAAGGTATGTAGTAAACCATAATGAAAATATGCGTGCAATTTTTTAATCTTGTGAATAAAATTTAACTAAGAAGAGCAAAACATTTTAAGATAGACAAAATTTGGGTGAGTATTAAGAAGTAGATGACCTCAACAAAATCCTTCAAAACTATGCAAATTTTGTCTATTTGTAACAAACTCAACCATAATCCACAAATTTAACATAACAATTTTAACTTAATCATGATAAAAGTTAACTACCTGATTAACCAATTCAAGTTAAGTAATACAGCTTTAGTATTAGATTATCAATTAAGCATGATATTCATAAGCAGAATATAGTGAAGCTTATAACTTCAAAATTAAATACATTTCCTTAGAGAATATCTATCACTATGCATGTACAAATTATGCTCAAGGCATTATACATATCAGAGTAAGCATTACAATTGACCAAAAAGTCATAAAATGTGTATCTGGATCATATGACATCAATCTCCATAAGTCTTAGCTTGTCTCTAGCTTGGGAAGGAGAGCACCATCCAGGTGCTTTTCCACCAACCACAGACTGGCGGTCCCCCGCATAACTTCCTACCTGAAAGTGGCCCGACCCTCCATGGAAGGGATAGATATTAGGAACTGTTAGGTTATCCATCTGAGTATCTGGTGTTGTGTCCTTCATATTGCCTCATGGTCACACAACCATAGATTCCCTCTAACTATGTATGACACTTTTAGGGACCATTATGCCATCTAGAGCACTGTGGACCGAAAATGCATGTAGAGGTGGATGCATTACTTTGGCCAAAGTTTTACATACATAGACGTTTCATCTTGAACATTGTCGTATGTCCACCACCCTAACTCAACTTATAAGCTATCATGTCCTACAATAGGTATAAAATGACCATGCACTCTAGGTCTATTTCAAGTAGGATCAATTCGATTCATAGTTTCCACTGGAATGAATTGACTCCCCTCTTAAGGTGGTTTCGACCAGTAAAGTTACTTTAGTAACAAGGAATTCGTGAATGCATGTCACCTTATTCCAATTTAAATTATATCTTATAATGAATCGTGTTCACCCCTTCCTAGGACTCCCATGGTTTACATACTTGAAATGTGTCATCAAGAAAGTTAATATTTCTCTCCAAAAACCATAGGAAAACCTTGCCTCATTTATTCACAATAGACTTATAACAAAAGAAAAAGTGTAAGAAATACACAAAGTGTTATGAGCACAATTCCAACTTAGACTTAACATCTATTATTATAGTGTAAAAGAACTATGTTGACTACATGCAACTCACATCACTAATTAGGATAGTCATGTCTAAAACTATATGTTCATATCATGAATACTCTTGACCTTACCTGTAGTGCAAGTTTGAACTCTAATATTGTTTTCCAAAGAGTTAATGGCTCAGTCTATATGGCTTGGAGCATAGTTGTATTAATGATTTCATAGCATTCATCAAGCTCGGCCTAACAGCCTTGAGCTGCACCCATAATAAAGATTGTGAAGAGAAAACATAGGCTCGGCCTACTAGCCATAAGCCATAATTATTAAAAGATTCCAAGAAAGCAATGCTCGGCCTAGAGGCCTTGAGTTGTATACAAATAAAAACTATTGAAATATATTGTTGGGTCATCGGCCTTGAGTCGTAATCTAACCAGAGATGGTCAACAAATAAAAAGTTTGACCCTTTGGCCTATAACGACAGTCAATGAAGACTTAACAACATTTCTATGGCTCAACCCTTCAACCTATAGCCACAGTTAATAAAGACTTAATAACATTTATATGGCTCAGATTTGAATCATAAAAGCATGACTATTATCAACTATGGTGAAGCTCAGCCTTACACCCTCGAATAATAGCCAAGTAAAGATTATTTATCTTTAAAGGAAACTCAGCCTATCAGTCTGTAGCTACAATCATATATTCATAGACTATCAATAAGAAGAGAGCTCAGCCCAACGACCTTGAGTCTCAACCAATACAAACAGTGAGAATACAGTAAAGAAACTCAGCCTTACGGCCTGTAGCCATAACAATGCTAACACAGATAAGAATAGTTTGGCTGTATGGCCATTTAACACCAGCTCATGACTAAGGTAAATATCCATAGTGATAACCAATACAAGGGAATACACATTACCTTAGTACAGACCACTGTCACCAAAAGGTATCCAGTTTGAAAAAGTTGTTCTTTCGCAAGAATGTCGAGCACAGCTCCCTGCTCCCTCTTCCAAAAAAATGAAAAACCAAGCCCAGAAGACCCTTTGAAAGCTAAGGTTCTTTCCTTATCAACAAAGGAATGCCTCAAATTATGGGAAACTACCACCCCCACTAAGATGGCGAGAGAGAGTGGTTTCTCCATTCGACCCACTTCCTCAAGAAGGTTCACACAAACATGACACTTGTCAGCTAAGGTGAGCATAAAGCTCCCAAATGCCTTCAACAACAATAGTGATACTCATACATAATAGGATCAATTGATATTATATATCAATCTTATATCATCAAAATATACATTTATTATGCACAACCATAAGACAATATAAACACTTAAATAATCCACATTGTCGTTATTCGACATCCTTCTACGTGGAGATAGATTGATCAAGCGATTTAGGGATTGAGCATCACTCTGCCTTATTCACTATGGACAACAAGGTAAAATTAAACAAGACTAACTCATGACTTAATTTGATGATCCAAGACTGTCGTTAGTCGAGTCGGTACTAAATTGTCGATACGACTAAATCGACAAGTCGCCTAAAAAGAAAAATTGTTAGACTTAGGGCAGACAACTGAGAGGGGGGGTGAATTAGTTCTACAAAACTTTCTTCCAATTAAACACTTAGCTTCATTTTGCAATTCAGCAGCATAATAATAAATCAATCATGGAAACATAATGCAATGAATCAAGAGCATAAACACATCAACACATGAGACACCAAGATTTTGACGTGGAAAACCCGGTTAAGGGAAAAACCACGGGGTGATTAACCCAAGATTGTATTCTTTGTTAGAAGAATAGAAAGAACAAAATGGCACATGCCAATTAGGGCTCATTGCCCAAGCACACTGCTCACAAGAGGCCCACTATCTACAGGAGACACACTGTCTACAAAGAAATAAGTATCACCTACTTGAACTGGAAAATAGCATCTTCACCATGCTTGAATCAGTTCCATTTAAGCCCAATACTTCTGCTCTACCTTTCGCTCTCCTCCTTGCTACCACACTCTCATCTCCACAAGGACACCCTTGAAATGACTTCGCAATCCCTTATTTATACAAGACATCAACTTAGAAATGATCATCTAAGTCGGCAAACATCAACAAGAACATCCGTAGGATGTTTAACTCATCCAACTGGCCAATCTCAAGAAGAACACCATCATCCAGAAGTTATTCCTCAATTGCGAGCTCCAACTCCAATGCAGACCATCAACATGAACTAGACATGATCCAAAGACCTCCACAAGCTTGCCTGAATCACCAAGATCATCCGCACTTCATCTGCATACTGAAATCCTTCTTTCCTTCATCTGGAACCTCAAGAACACAGTCTGTCACCACTTTCACAAAGGAATAGATGCTTGTGAACCTTCAAACCATGAACCAATTGGTTTGACACTTCACAGAGACTTCCTCAACACTCCCTCAAATCCGCAGAATAGGATAATACATTTTTAGATCTCACCGGACCTATCTGTGTCACTCTGTCACCTCTGAACACCTACTAGAACCAGTTTAACTTGAATAGCCATAACTTCTTCAGATCTTCATGTGAACCTCTAAAATCTCTACTGGACCACCTTAAGACACATATCTACAAACCCTTTAAACCTCATCCTCTGATCCTCATCCTATCTTGGACTTTTGTCTTACTGTCATCACTATTCTTCACTATTCCTGATTGAGACTAATTTTCTCAATATCCTCAGCTCACCGCTCATTCAATCCTTATCATTAATGCAACAGGAGTATGTTGACATCAATGACAACACCAGTTAAGCACATACTTGCAACAATCTCCCCCTTTGTCATTGATGGCAACATACGATGTGAAAAACTATTTTGATCATCAAGACAAGAACTTCTCCTCACTGTCACAACTCCCCCTATCAGCAACAACCATTCACATGTCTTCTCTCCCTTTACTGCTCCCCCTTTGATCAGCAACCACTTGTTTTTCACATTCTTCTCTCCCCCTTTGACATCAATGGCAAAGGGCACATACTTGCAATTCCACCACTTCAGAATCATACCTGCTGCTCCCCCTGAGTAGCAGCTCCCCATCATCAATCTGGATCACAAGATAGGACTGTGATATCCACCAAACTGATGCACATCAGTGCTCCTTAGTTCATCATCGGAGGGGAAATAACCCCTAACTTCTCCTTGAGATACTCAAAAGAGTCCTTAGGTAAATGTTTAGTAAAGATGTCTGCAATCTGATCCTTGGAAGGCACAAACTCCAATCTGACTTCATTCTTGTTCACTTGCTCTCTCAAAAAGTGAAAGTTGATGGATATATGTTTAGTCTTTAAATGCAACACCAAATTCTTAGATATATTTATTGCACTTGAATTGTCACAGAAAATTGTGATAGGCTCCTCATACTCCACTCTAATGTCTCTTAGCATCTGCTTCATCCACAAAACTTTAGTGCAACTACCTACTACTACAATATATTTTGCTTCTGTCATGGACAGAGATATTGCCTCTTGTTTCTTGCTCAGCCAAGAAACCAATCTCTTCCCTAAAAAGAATGCTCCACCATTGGTACTCTTCCAGTCATTCACATCTCTTGCCCAATCAGCATCTGTATATGCATGAAGAGAGAAATCATGATCTCTAGGACACCACAGACCATACTCAACTGTCCCTTTTAGATATCTAAAAATCCTCTTGATTGCCATGACATGAGATTCTCTAGGATCAGCCTGAAATCTAGCAACAAGACCAATAGCCTGCATAATGTCTAGTCTAGTTTGAGTAAGATACAATAGTCCTCCAATCATTGACCTATACTTTTTCTGATCAGCCTTGGGAGAGTCATCATCCTTGCTCAACTTACATCCGGTTACCATGGGAGTACTCATTTTCTTTGAGTCTTCCATCCCAAATTTCTTCAACAATTCTTTCACATATTTGGTCTGAGAAATAAAGATTCCTTTCTTTGTTTGAGTGATTTGTAGACCCAAGAAGAAATTCATTTCCCCAAGCATGGACATCTCAAATTCACTTTTCATTTGATTTGCAAAGGTTTTACACATACTATCTCTTCCTCCAAAAATGATATCATCAACAAATACTTCAACAATCAAGATATTTTCATGGTCAATTTTGAAATACAAATTACTGTCAGCAGTACCTTTGTTGAAACCAATCTTCAAAAGATGTTTATCCAATCTTTCATACCAGGCTCTTGGGGCTTGCTTCAGTCTATACGGTGCCTTCTTCAATTTGCAGACCATATCACCATGATTAGACAATTGAAATCCATCTGGTTGCTCAATGTATACTTCTTCTTCCAAGTCACCATTTAGGAAGGCAGACTTGACATCCATCTGATATACTTTGAAATCCTTGAAGGCAGCAAAAGTAAGAAATAATTTGACTGCTTCAATTCTTGCCACCGAAGCAAAAGTTTCTTCAAAATCAACTCCTTCTATTTGAGAGTAACCCTTGCAGACCAATCTGGCTTTATTTTTGATTACTTCACCAACTTCATTCAGTTTGTTCTGGAAGACCCATTTTGTTCCAATCACATTCTTGTTTCTAGGTCTGGGAACAAGATCCCAAGTGTGATTTTTCTCAATTTGCATCAGTTCTTCCTCCATTGCTTTAGTCCAGATTTCATCATTGCAAGCTTTATTCACTGTCTTAGGTTCAATCTTTGAAATCAGACTATACTCTTCTGAATCTTGAGCAATCTTTATTCTTGTTTTTACACCTTTGCTTTTATCACCTATGATTTGATCTTCAGAGTGGTTCAGTCTTACATACCTAGGAACTTTGGGAGTTTCTTGCATTTCTGCTTCTTGATCAGGCTCATTAAAACTCATCTCTTCTTTTTGATTTACCGGATCAGTTTGAATCTGACTTTCAGAAGAGGTTTGGGCTCCTTGAAGCAGAACACGATTATGATCATCTTCATCATATTCATAAAACCTTGAGGTTTTCTCAATTCCCTCATCAACCTTCACATTTGTACTTTCTATTATCTTTCTCAGTCTCTTGTTATAGCACCGGTATGCTTTGCTTTGAGTAGAGTAACCCAAGAATATTCCTTCATCACTTCTAGCATCAAACTTGCCTAGATCTTCATATCTTTTGATGTAACATTTTCTACCAAAGACTCTGAAATAGCTTATAGTAGGAGTAATGCCAAACCAGAGTTCATAAGGAGTCTTACCGGTATTGCTTTTGATTTGAACTCAATTGAGAGTATAGACTGCAGTGCTGACAACTTCTCTCCAATAGATTTGAGGAACATTTGCTTCCATCATCATGGTCCTAGATGCTTCCTGGATGGTCTGGTTCTTTCTTTCCACTACTCCATTCTACTTTGGAGTCCTAGGAGCAGACAACTGTCTCTTTATTCCATGCTTCTCATAGAATTCTATGAACTCACCAGATGTGAATTCTCCACCTCTATCAGACCTTAGACATTTCAATTTTAATCCAGTTTCATTCTCTACCATAGCCTTGAATATTTTGAATTTTTCAAGAGCTTCTGATTTCTCTTTCAGAAAGGTTACCCACATCATCTGGGAATAGTCATCAATTAGTAACATGAATTATCTGTCACCTTGCACACTCTTGATACTTGCCGGACCACAAAGATCAGTATGAACTAAGTCCAATAATCTGGTAGAGGACAGTTCCTTACTCTTGAATGAGATTCTGCTCAGCTTACCCAACTGACATTCTTTGCACAAGCTATTAGTAAGTTTCATCAATTTTGGAAGATCTCTTACAGCCTAAGTATTGCTTATCTTGATGATATTATCAAAATTCACATGACACATCCTCCTATGCCATAACCAACTCTGATCAACTTGAACAAATAAGTAACTTTTACCAGTACCAACCAAATGAAAGATATTACCTTTTGTTTGAGTACCGGATGCAATCTCTGTTCCAGAACTTTCAAAGATCTTGCATTTTCCATTCTTGAATCGGAGATCATAGCCTTTGTCCACCAACTGTCCAACACTGGGAAGATTGTGCTTCAAACCTTCACCATACAGTACATTAGCGGTTTTGTTCCTTCCATCAAAAGAAATAGTTCCTCTTCCTCTAATTCTACCAGTAGAATTATCACCAAACTTTACCACTCCTCCTTCATACCTCTCCAAATCTATGAACTTATTTTTTCACCTATCATATGGTGAGAGCATCCAATGTCAATGACCCAATCATCCTTCTCTTTAACTTGGGCAGCTAGAGCTCTTTCCACAGTCTTATGATTGACAGGTACAAAGGACATTGGATCTTCTTCCTTGATGGCAATGAACACCCATTCATTTCTGGATTTGTTTCTTGTCTCTGATTCATCATCTCTTACTCCATTATCATCTTCCTCATGAACATAGTAACAGTTCTTTTGGAACCTTGATCTGTTAGAATTTGGCCTTGAAAATCTTTTCAGACACTTTGAGGCAAAATGACCAATCTTATTGCAGTTAAAACACTTAAAAGACAATTTTCCTTCATACTTACTGGATCCTCTTGGCAATCTTTTTGCAATAAGGGCTTCAAGTTGAGCAATTTTTGCTTCCTCCTCTTCTAGGTCTTTTCTTGTTTTCTCATACCATGAGAGTTTTCTTGAAGAGTTCTCTCCCAGATCAAACCTTTGTTTACCTTTAACAGAGGCACTGGCTTTGAATGCAGATTCAGTCTTAGGAGGGGCATCTCCAAATTCGGTCATTTTAAATGCAGCCAATTGATCTCTTGTGACAGTTGTATGGGCTCTGAATTCTTCAATGGCAGCAACCTTGATTTTATAAGAAGCAAGAAGGGATTTGAGAATTTTGCCAATAATCTCATCTTCATCCAAGATTCCACCAGCATTTCTAATTCCACAAACAATCTCATTTACTCTTGGCATAAAAGTAGTAATATTTTCATCATCTCTCATCTTCAGATTTTCAAATTTTCCTTTCAGAATTTGTAGCCTTGCACATTTAACATACTTGTCTCCTTCATGCAGAAGTTCCAGTTTTTCACAAATCTCAAAAGCAGTTGGTAGGTCAATAACATTTGAGAGCTCTGAATCAGATAATGCACTTAGAAGAGCTTCTATAGTCCGCAGATTATTTTCAGCATCTGTGATTTCATTTGGGGCTTTCGGACCACTCTGTGGAGGTGTATACTTTGTCGTAACCATGGTCTAATACGCCATTCCCATACATTGCAAGTAACATTTCATGCGACCTTTCCAAAGATTAAAATTGGTTCCATCAAACTTCAAACTATCCTTCTTGTAAGACGTTATTCTGGATCTCCTCAAGAGGTTAAGCTCTTTTTAGAGGAACTTGGCTCTGATACCAATTGTTAGACTTAGGGCAGACAACTAAGAGGGGGGGTGAATCAGTTGTATAAAACTTTCTTCCAATTAAACACTTAGCTTCATTTTGCAATTTAGCAACATAATAATAAATCAATCATGGAAACATAATGCAATGAATCAAGAGCATAAACACATCAACACATGAGACACCAAGATTTTGACGTGGAAAACCCAGTTAAGGGAAAAACCACGGGGTGATTAACCCAAGATTGTATTCTCTGTTAGAAGAATAGAAAGAACAAAATGGCACATGCCCATTAGGGCTCACTGCCCGAGCACACTACTCACAAGAGGCCCACTGCCTACAGCAGACACACTATCTACAAAGAAATAAGTATCACCTACTTGAACTGGAAAATAGCATCTTCACCATGCTTGAATCAATTCCATTTAAGCCCAATACTTCTGCTCTGCCTTTCTCTCTCCTCCTTGCTACCACACTCTCATCTCCACAAGGATACCCTTGAAATGATTTCACAATCCCTTATTTATACAAGACATCAACTTAGGAATGATCATCTAAGTCGGCAAACATCAACAAGAACATCCGCAGGATGTGTAACTCATCCGGTCGGCCAATCTCAAGAACACCATCATCCGAAAGTTATTCCTCAATTGCGAGCTCCAACTCTAATGCTGACCATCAACATGAATTGGACATGATCCAAAGACCTCCACAAGCTTGCTTGAATCACCAAGATCATCCGCACTTCATCTACATATTGAAATCATTCTCTCCTTCATCCGAAACCTCAAGAACACAGTCTATCACCACTGTCACAAAGGAATAGATGCTTACGGACCTTCAAACCATGAACCAATCAATTTGACACTTCACAGAGACTTCCTCAACACTCCCTCAAATCCACAGAATAGGATAATGCATTTCCGGATCTCACCGGACCTATCTGTGTCACTCTGTCACCTCTGAACACCTGCCGAAACCGGTTTAACTTGAACAGCCATAACTTCTTTAGATCTTCATGTGGACCTCTAAAATCTCTACTGGACCACCTTAAGACACATATCTACAAACCCTTTAAACCGCATCCTCTGATCCTCATCCTATCTTGGACTTTTGCCTTATTGTCATCACTGTTCTTGATTAAGACTAATTTTCTCAATATCCTCAGCTCACCGCTCATCCAATCCTTATCATTAATGCAACAAGAGTATGTTGACATCAATGACAACACCAATTAAGCCCATACTTGCAACAAAAACAACTTATCAAGTTGAGAGAAACTTATGCAAACTTGCAAGGCTCAAAAGGACATAATGTCTAACACTCAAATGGCTAGCAACCTTCCCATTTTCCAACATCTATTCCTCCCTCCTGGATGACACTCTCCTTCCATCTCCGAAAGATGATCACTTTCCTAATCAAACTCACAACCAGAAAAATCATGATCAGTGCATCATAATACGATCAATAAATTATAATAATTAAAGTCATTTAAATCTAAATCTTTTAACTAACTATCATTAAAGTAAAAGTAGTGATTAATTTGACATTTCCACAATGTCATAATCTAACTACTAATCAATCCTTCAGATTATCATGTAATCATAAAAATTAAGCATAGATTCATGGGTTAGGGATGTAATATATTCCCCCCACAAGAATCATCATCCCCGATGATTTATTGTTTTAAAGTCAAATTAACAAAACAAGAAAATGTTTCATGAGCATGATAAATAAGTTTTTTCAGAACAAATGAGGAAATCTAGCATGAAAGTCATCATAGTTTTCCCAGGTGGTGTTTTCCACCGAATATTGGTCCCACTGGACCTTGCAGTATGTTATTTCCTTATTACGTAAGTATAGCTTATGCATTTCAATTACCTTGATGGGCTCGATCACCACCACTCCTGGGTCTTTCACCTATAGAACATTAAGCATAGGACTTTGATTATGAGCATCATTAAACTTTTTCAAATATGAAACATGAAACACATTATGCATCATGGCTAAGGTTGGCGGTAGAGCAATTATGTATGCCACTGGATTGACTTCTTCAAGTACTTCAAAAGGTCCCACATACCGAGGTACAAATTTAGACATCTTTTTAAATTTAATGGAACTTTTCTGAGGTTTTACTCTCAAGAGAACTTTCTCTCCTACTGTGAAATGCCTTTCGATGTGCTTAGCATCCGCATAACTCCTTTGCCTATCGTTAGCTTATGCTAACCTTCTTTTAATCAGATGGACTTGTTCTTCCATCTCTGAAAGCATTTTTGGACCAAGGCTAACCCTATCTTCTAGCTTATCCCAACTTATAGGGGTTTGGCACTTTCATCCATATAATGCCTCAAATGGAGCCATCTTAATAGCTGAATGATAGGAATTATTGTAGGCAAATTCCACCAGAGGAAGATAATCCTCCCATTTGTTCTATTGATCCATGCAGTACATCCTCAATAAGTCCTCCAACACTTGGTTCACCCTCTCAGTTTGTCCATATGTTTCAGGATGATAAGCAGAGCTTATGTTCAACTGAGTACCAAGTGAAGAGAACAAGGTTTGCCAAAACCTTGATGTCATCCATGCATCCCTATCTGAAATAATCTTCTCAAGAATGCCATGCAGTCTGAAAATCTCTTGAACAAATTTTTGAGCAATGACGAGTGCCCCATCTGTCAAGTTTCTAGGTATAAAATGAGCAGCTTTGGTGAGTTTATCTAACACAACTAAGATAGCATTGCACCTATTCCTTGACATAGGAACCCCTTGCACAAAGTCCATGCTTATAATTTGCCATTTCCACTCAGGAATTTCATGAGGGTATAATTATCCTGCCGGGTGTTGGTGTTCTGCCTTCACCCTCTAGTATTCAATACAAGTAGCTACAAAATTTGTAGCATCCCTCTTCATTCCTTTCCAAAAATATAAAGGTTTCACATCAGAGAGTAACTTGGTTACTCCAAGATGCCCAGAATATGGTGCAGAATGAACCTCTTTCCATACCATATTCCTTAACTCTGCTAAGTTAGGTACATACATCCTTCCTTTAAACCTTAATAACCCATCTGGTTCAAGGCTGAATCCCTCATATTTTGGATTCTAGGGGTTTTCTTTAAGGGCTTGTTTTACCTGCTCATAAAACTCATCTCCCTTAGATTTTTGTAGCACCTGATTCTTAAAATTAGAGTGTATGGAGATCATGGAGGAGATGTGCCTTCTCCTACTTAAAGCATCCGCCACTTGATTTTCTTTTTCTTGTATGTATTTAATCTGATGAATTCCAACCATCTTCTTTGCCGAGCATTAAGATGCAACTAAGTGAATAGGTATTTGAGTCCCTGATGATATGTTTTTAACTCAAATGGTTTCCTGAGTAGGTAGTGTCTCCACATTTGTAGAGCATGAATGACTGCTACCAGTTCTAAATCATGTGGGGTATAATTTTGTTCATAGTTTTTTAGTTTGCATGATTCATTCACAATGACCTGTCCATCCTAGACTAGTACACCACCTACGCCTTCCCTGGAGGCATCGATAATGACTACAAATTGACCTTCTAGGTCAAGTACTTTTAATATTGGGGTTGAAGTCAATTTTTCCTTCAATAGGTCAAAGGGCTCTTGGCACTTTTCTGACCATTCAAACTTCTTGCCCTTTCTTTGCAAGGAAGGTATAGGATATGCAATTTTAGAGAAGTTTTTCACAAACTTCCTATAATAACTAGCAAATCCCATGAAACTTCAGACCTCATGTACATTTCTTGGTATCGACCATTCCAAAATAGCCTTAATCTTAGCTGAGTCCATAGCAATCCCTTTAGCTAAAATTATGTGGCCCAAATATTGTACCTCATTTTGAAAGAAGGTGCATTTGGAGAGCTTTCTGTACAGTTTATGCTCTCTCAACCTTTGAAGAATAATTCTCAAATGTTGTAAATGCTTTTCCTCATTCTTGGAATAAATTAGAATGTCATCAAGAAATACTAAGAAAAACTTGTCTAAAAAGTCTCTGAACACACTGTTCATAAGATTCATAAACGCTGCCAGCTCATTCATTAATCCAAAAGGTAGGATGGTGAATTCATAATGTCCATACCTAGTTCGAAAGGCTATCTTATGGATGTCCTCATCCTTCAACCTCAATTGGTGATATCCAGACCGAAGATCGATCTTGGAAAATAATGTTGTGCCCCTCATTTGGTCAAAAAGATCATTGATGTGAGGTAAAGGGCATTTATTCTTAATGGTTGCTTTGTTCAACATGTGGTAATCTATACACAATTGCAAAGTGTCATCTTTCTTTTTCACAAAAATGACTGGTGCTCCCCATGGTGACACACTGGGTCTAATCAACTCTATATCTAACAACTCTTGTAGTTGAGCCTTTAACTCCATTAGTTCTGTAGTGGTCATTCTGTAGGGGGCTTTAGAAATAGGTTCTGACCCAGGAATAATATCACTGGCGAAATCAAAGGCTCTTTTAGGAGGTAACCCCAGTAGCTCATCCAAGAATACGTCCTCAAAGTCTCTAAGGAAAGGATACCTGTCCATATTTGATCTTTCTTGACCTATGGACTCCTTCATCCCAACTTCATTAAGTTTCTGGGATTCATAAAACATTAAGTCATCTTGGAAGTAAGTTTCCTCAGTCTCATTTAGTTTTTCCATTTTGACAGCAAAAAGCTGACATCCTTTCCTTTGAGCTCTTTTCATTTGCAAAGAAGAAATTTGCCTTAGTTTAACTTACCTAGGTTTCCCCTAGAGAAATACTTTGTTTCCTAAATCATCCAGACACTCTACTGTCAATCCACTTTAGCTCAATGTCTCCATAGCCAATTTATCCCTAGGATAACATCATACGAGCCTAGTGGGGCTACATAAAGATTTACTTCCATGGAAAAGTTTGGAAGTTCAACCCTAGCCTAAAATAGGCATTGCTCTACTTGAGCCTTGGTATGATTTGCATATTCTACAGACCAAGTGTTTGCCATGAATCCTACCTTTCTAGGTATTTTATTTACAATTTTGGGAGAAACAAAGCATTCTGTAGCACCAGTATCAATCAAAACTAAAATTGGTACTCTAAATAAAATACATGGTGTCTCTATGGGAGTTATTTGGTACTCAGCTTGCTGGTTGTCCAAGGCCACATGGATACGTTGCTGGAATGCCACTTGCTGAGAGGGTAGAGGGTTTCCTCTTGGTTGTGCTCCTTGTGATTTGTTGGGACACTAATTGGCATAGTGATCTCCACCACAAGTGTAGCATCCACCTACTGGTCCTCGCATCTTCTGAGGTTTGCCAGAATTATCTACATTCTTCCTGGAGTGGTTATTTCCCTTTTTCTCTCCCCTGGACTCAGTTTGTTTATTTTTGGCCCCTTTGTCATTTTTCTCAGTATATTCTTATTTCTTCCCCTTTTTCTTAGAGGATTGAGAAGATTGAGACCAATTATATCTCTTTCGACTTCTTTCTTTGTAAGCCGTCATAGCCTTCAATTTTTGTTTTTGCTTGATGGCCTTCTCATAGACTTGGTCCATAGTAGTAGGACCATGAGCATCAACCTCACCCCCAATTTGGACGTTCAACCCCATTATAAACTTCTGAATATGGAATTTCTCATCCTGTTGATACTGAGGCACATACTTCAACAGTCAGGTGAATTTTTCCCAATATTCATTTACAGACATATCATCCTATTTCAGGTTCTAAAAGTCTATAAGTTTCTGATCATAGAACAGTTGAGGCAACCATCTTTGCCTAAAAAGCTCTACAAAATTGTCCCATGTAAGGCTTGTAGACCTCAAGCCTAGTTCCATCTTTTTGTTCATCCACCATGTGGATGCTTCACCTGCCAGCTAGAATGCTCCCCATATAACTTTAGTGATCTCATTATAGTTTCTAATTTCAAAATACTTCTCCATTTATGTAAGCCATGCCTCTCTAGCATCTCCATTTACGGATCCGTCAAATTTAGGAGGCATGACCTTTTTCATGTCATGAGATAGTTCCATAGCTATAAGGCTCCTCTTATCCCCTTCGTGTCTAGTTGTGGAGTTATTTTCTCTGTGCTCACTTAGGGTGGTGTCATTATGGTGTTCCTCGCCATCACCCCCATCATAAGCATCTCGTCGGGCTTCTCGCTGACCTCTTACTTCTTGTTCGAGAGTTTCCACTCTCGTCTTTGTTTCTTTCAACAAAGTTAAGATCTGGTCTAGTTTAGATTCAGATTGCCCTAAAGGTACTCCTTCATCTTGGCTATCCTCCATTCTAGTTCTAATATGAACCTTTACTGCAATCTACTTCTTCTTGAAGTTTGCAGGTTAATCACGGATTAGTGTTTCCATGTCATTTAATTCATTCATTTTACAAATCTATTCACATTCATGTAATCTTTAACAAGAAAGGAAAGATTGTCAAAATTTGCCATTGCATTGCAATTTCCATTGGATTACATATAATCCACCAAAATTTTACAAAATTGTATTTACACCCTGCTACTGCAAGTCATTTACAGTTTGGGATAACTTCCTGTATTCATATTTTCTTTTCAGTCTTAGGAGGTGAGGATACACACTGGTACTCCTTCAAAATCACCTTAAGTACATTACAATATTTAGGGTTATTTCCCTCAGCTGGTGCTTTAGGGGCAGGGTTTTTTTTATGCATCAGTAGAGTTAGAGGCAGCCATCCTTTCTTCTTTCCTTAACTCTTGCTTGATGCATTTCATGGCATCAACGAAGGTTTCCTCATCAGATAACCATGGTCCTACCAGGTAGCCAGTCTGCTCAAGTTTCTTCATCCTTGAGGCTCTTGCTTTTTCTTTCCAGAAATTAAGGTAACGTCCTTTATCCATTCGCTTCTTTTGGGGCGTTGTTCTATTTCTTACCATTCTGGCATAGAACATCCAAACATTAGCATACTTAATGTTGGATACAAATAATCATCAAGTAGTGAGCTCATAGGTCCATGTATTGAACTTGGTTGCTCTGATACCATATGTAACAAACTCAACCATAATCCACAAATTTAACATAACAATTTTAACTTAATCATGATAAAAGTTAATCACCTAATTAACCAATTCAAGTTAATTAATACAGCTTCAGTATCAGATTATCAATTAAGCATGATATTCATAAACATAATAGAATGAAGCTTATAACTTCAAAATTAAATACATTTCCTTAGAGAATATCTTTTACTATGCATGTACAAATTATGCTCAAGGCATTATACATATCAGAGTAAGCATTACAATTGACCAACAAGTCATAAAATGGAAACACTGTATTTGGATCATATGAAATCAATCTCCATAAGTCTCAGCTTGTCTCTAGCTTGGGAAGGAGAGCATCATCCAAGTGCTTTTCCACCAACCACAAACTGATGGTCCCCCACAGACCTTCCTACCTATGTAACATCCACTCTCTAAAAACACAATAATATAGAGAACTTACCGTGGAATAAATTCAACAAGGTAAAAAATGAGAAAAATTTTCTTTTATTTATCATATAATCAAGTAACAACAAATTGCAAGCTTCTCTTACATAAGATAAATATGACATATTATCTTTCTCTATTACATTTATCTGCATTAGTAATTTAATTACATAAACAAATTTGGAGTGATTATTGCTTCTGAATATCTGACATCTTTATCACAAGTCACGACATGTTTTCTGCTGGAGAGAGAGAGAGAGAGAGCATCTTTCAAGTGTTTTACCTCCATCCACATACCGGTGGTCTCCCACACATCTTCCACATAGGAAGTGGCCCTACCCTTCACAAGGAATATAGACCAAAGGTGACCAGTGGTAATTTGCCTTCTGAGTACATAGTGTTGTATCCTACACAACTCTATCAATCATACAACCCTAGATACCCTCTACCTAAGTATGATTTTGTGATAGGTTATGCAATCTAGATATAGTGAACCGACAATGCATGCAGAAAATGAATGCATTACTTTGGCCAAAGTTTTAATATCAATAACATTCATAATGAATGTGGTTGAAATGTTCACCCACCCCAACTCAACTTGGATACTATCATATTCTTATAGTTTTATCCTCACGAACTATGTTTATGTATATAGTTTTAACATCTTTCATAGTAATGGTCTAGTTGACTTAGACGAGTTCATATGGATATAACTAACCATTTATATTCATGTTTGATACTAGGGTTTTCATTGCAACCTTAATAATCTGATATTTCAAAATAACCATACCTCATAACTATGAGACTAAGGTTTAAAAATGACCCCTAGGTTTACTCAATCAAGATTAAGAATAATATGATTCTGGAAAAGATATTTCCCCCTACACAATGGAGTATGAGTACCTTCTATTTCCCTATTATGATAACATTGATAATCATAAAAGTTTAGAATATATACATATATATGTTTCCTTACTAGGTCATATTCAAGTTTAGATTTCTATATTTCCATCATAATGATTTACAAAAAGAATATACTAACAAGATTACTATAACATGTATTAAGGATTGTCCTATGGACCTTATTTCTTCTATCAAATTATTCCTAGTTTTTCTATCACTCGACTAGATTTAAAACTAAACAAAGGATAGTTTAAATTGATATTAACTTAGCTTAATGATTAAGCCATGTTACTCATATCTAAAGAGCATACATATCAAAGTATCATTTTGCACTAATGACATCGAATGTGTTTTGCATGATTTAACTTATAACATCATAGTTGATCTGCTACATGATATAACTCAACATTAGGGCAACTGGTTTGAGCTTATAAGGCTCACGATAACTATAAAAATAACCTTATTCAAGCATGCGAAATTGTAATGATCATACTGTCTCTACATGATAGTTTGACATGTTAACAGTTTTAAAATATATTGTATGTTTTCGGCTCAAAGAGATTTGGTTTAAGAATTCAATGATAAAAGGATGCATCGGCCAACAAGGCTCATTCAATGCTATCAGATTTCTTGTATGATAACTAAGTACTTTACTGTCCACACTATCTATCAATTAGAACAATGATTCAATCATAGCAGACATCGTTGATTTTAATCAAAAGCACATCAAATAACATGGTTTAGCCTAACTGGCAAATTTGAATGTTTACTAACAAGATACCACAACTTGGCATCATTTGAAAGAAAATACGATTCATCATTGAATACAAAGCATACTATGCAAAAAAGTAGATAACCTGGCAGTGACGGCTCTTCAAGGATAAAACTGAGTTGCAGGCTGTAAGCTCAATAGACACCTATGGCTGACGTTCTTCCTTCACTAAATCCCCTTCATAATACCTGCTATCAATATAAATTTCACCTCAAGAATAACACCGACCGTCCTCAGCTCATAGCAAGTCGTTCCCCTTATAGGTTTCTACCACGACTCTTAATGAGTCGTATCCCCATTGATACCAACGACCAACAGTTAGACAACAGGAAAACACGTATAGTCCCACGTCTGATTCAGTTTCAACTGATTCCACTTATGATGCAAAATCAACATATGTCGATTAAGAGGTGACTTCACATGGAGTGGGGAATGAATGTGGTTTGAAACACCACCATTCCCTCTCAAAGAGGCCGAAATCACATTGATACCACTGTATGATCATTTAGTGATCACATTGAGTTATTCGATCCACCACTTGAGATAAAAGAAATGCATTCCTAAAAGCATGCCTATGGCTGCTCCTTGAGTGAGCAAGCAGTTAATAATTATGAGGTATTAATCTCAAATCGATATATATATATATATATATATATATATATATATATATATATATATATATATATATATATATATATATAAGTTGATCAAAATATGACAATAATAATAAGTCAAAAGGCTTACGAATAATGTGAAAGGGTCAAGCTTGTCTCCCCTTCACAGACTCTCGTTAAATCACGTCAACTTGACTTGATAATATTGTCATATGACGTTTAATGTCAACAAATTGAACAATCTATGACTTAAGGATGTTAACACATCAATTTTGTGACAATGTTGACGTAAGATTATGTTAGTCATAAACAGACATCGTTCTACTCTGAAGATGTCATTTTCTTTTACAAACAACAATGTCAACACAAATGACTAGCCCAGAAAAGAATCAAAATATATCGACTACTTTTTGAATAGATCCAAGAGTTATACTGACAAAACATGACTTACCTCTATCGATACTAGTTCACGTTTGTTAAACACTTATACTCATTTTGCAAATGAACACCCGTAACCCAAGGTCTATATTTCTCTCATTGAAAGATACTCTCTCTCTTTTCTCTGAGAGTCATCCATAATTTGCAATCCTGTATAAAACTTGAAATTAACAGATTATGATCAGTGCATCATTATTCAAACAATAAACCAAATTCTCATAATGCAATTATTAAATCAATATAACATATGCATATCAATAACTCCATAAATGACATTCAATAGAATCTATATTTTTCCTTGATATTAATCTAAACATCAAAATAGATTTACTTATGTCCAAGTAAAAGTAAAAAGTATTAGCAAGACAAAATTAGGGATGTAACAACTTGAAAGTGGCCCGATCCTTCATGGAAGGGATAGATATTAGGAACCGTTAAGTTAGCCATCTAAGTATCTGGTGTTGTGTCCTTCATAATGACTCACGGTCATACAACTATAGATTCCCTCTAACTATGTATGATACTTCTGGAGACCATTATGCTATCTAGAGCACTGTGGGCCGACAATGCATGCAGAGACAAATGCATTACTTTGGCCAAAGTTTTACATACATAGACGTTTCATCTTGAATGTTGTCGTATGTCCACCACCTTCACTTGACTTATAAGCTATCATGTCCTACAAGAGGTATAAAATGAACATTCACTCTAGGTTTATTTCGAGTAGGATCAATTCGATTCATAGTTCCCACTAGAATGAATTGACTCCCCTCTTAAGGTGGTTTCAACCAATAAGGTTACTTTAGTAACAAGGAATTCGTGAACCCATGTCACCTCATTCCAATTTAAATTATATCTTATATAATGAATCATGTTCACCCCTTCCTGGGACTCCCATGGTTTACATACTCGAAATGTGTCATTGAGAAAGTTAATATTTCTCTCCAAAAACCACAGGCAAACCTTGCCTCATTTATTCACAATAGTCTTATAACAAAAGAAAAGGTGTAAGAAATACACAAAGTGCTATGAGCACAATTCCAACTTGGACTTAAAATCCATTATTATAGTGTAAAAGAACTATTTTGACTACATGCAACTCGTATCACTAACTAGGATAGTCATGTCTAAAATTGTATGTTCATATCATGAATACTTTCGACCTTTCCTATAGTGCAAGTCTGAACTCTAATATTGTTTTCCAAAGAGTTAATGGCTCAGTCTATATGGCTTGGAGCACAGTTGTATCAATGATTTCATAGCATGCATTAAGCTTGGCCTAGTGGCCTCAAGCTGCACCCATAATAAAGATTGTGAAGAGCAAACTTAGGCTCTACGTACCAACCATAAGCCAAAATTATTAAAAGATTCCAAGAAAGCAATGCTCGGCCTAGTGGCCTAGAACTGTATACAAATAAAAACTGTTGAAATATATTGCTTGGCCATCGGCCTTGAGCCGTAGTCTAACCAGAGATAGTTAATAAATAAAAGGTTCGGCCCTTTGGCCTATAAAAATAGTCAATGGAGACTTAACAACATTTCTATGGCTCGGCCCTTCAACTTGTAGCCGCAATCAATAAAGACTTAATAACATTTATATGGCTCGGCTTCGAATCATAAAAGCATGACTATTATCAACTATGGTGATGTTTGGCCTTACGGCCTTAAACAACAACCAAGTAAAGATTATCTATCTTAGAAGGAAACTTGGCCTATCAACTTGTAGCTAGAATCATATATCTATAAACTATCAATAAGAAGAGAGCTCAACCTAACAGCCTTGAGCCTCGAACAATACAAACAGTGAGAATACAATAAAGAAACTCGGCCTTACGACCTGTAGCCATAACAATGCTAACACAGATAAGAACAGTTTGGTCGTATGGCCGTTTGACACCAACTCATGACTAATGTAAATATCCATAGTGATAACTAATACAGAGGAATACACATTACCTTAGTACAGACCCCTGTCACCAAAAGGTATCTAGTTTGAAAACATTCTTCTTTCTCAAGAATGCCAAGCACAACTCCCTACTCCCTCTTCCAAAAAAAATGAAAAACCAAGCCCAAAAGACCCTATGAAAGCCAAGGTTCTTGCCTTATCAACAAAGGCATGCCTCAAATTATGGAAAACTACCACCCCCACTAAGGTGGCAAGAGAGAGTGGTTTTTCGATTCAACCCACTTCCTCAAGAAGGTTCACACAAACATGACACTTGTTAGCTAAGGTGAGCATAAAGCTCCCAAATGCCTTCAACAACAATATTGATACTCATACATAATAGGATCAATTGATATTATATATATGTATCGCCCTACCATGAAACCCTAGGGAACAACTCAACAATGCTATAAAAAAGGATTTTTTTTTAAAGGGGGAAATAACAACAAAATGTAAATCATAATTATTCATAACATCTAAGTTAAGCTTTATCCTCTAGGAATTCCACGACTGCATTACTAATTATTAACATGATCTAACTAACAACCATGGTTCATTCTAAATCCAAATACATCAAATGAATCAACACATAAATACATCATTAGATAAGTAAACATCGAGATCTTGTGTAAAGTATTACAAGTACAAATACAATTTCCTTTACAAGAGAGAGTACACATTTACATTGTTACAATATCTCTTTTCTATTTACATTGGAGTACATACATCAAGAGAATAGTACATGAATCTACAAGACAAGAACATAAATATCTGTCTCCTCGAGCTAGATCAAGATCTGAAATCTGCTACATGTGATACATCCTTATCGCACACGATCAGTAGCAAGAAAACTAATGGAGACAAAAGCATAACCACCTGACCATGTGGAACCCTAAGGTCCACCCCCCATGCTAGGAGATAACAAAAAGGTCCCACAACATGAAACCATTAAGAAGACCATAACACACAAAAGGCTAACATGACTCCAACATACAAGGTACACATAGCATTCACAATAGAGTCACCACTTCTAGAGGAACATTTACATCAAGAGGAACACATGACTAGGGAAAGCTAGGTTACAGTAGGGAAGAGTGTCATCGCATGGCCCTGACATGGGTTATCCTAATAGTCTCTCTCTAGACGCTGGCCCCCATCTATGGTTACCCTGACAGTCTCTCACTAGACACCGAACCCATAGGGTGACACATGCGGAACCAACATTCCTTTTGTGAGGACAAGGAAGTTGATTTTGCCAACCAGGCCTTCTCATCCCATCCTTAGTCTAAACTAGCACTACATGCATGGGTGAAAAATCTAATTACCTTGTTAATGTGAACAACTACCCTGCCCCTAGATTAATTATTAAGTTATCACTTGATTATCAACTTTCAATGGGTTACCCTGGCAACCACTTTGGGCACCAGCCCCACATTGAAAGTCACTCCCCTATCTGCATCTAGAAGACCCTATCAAACAAGACAATGACCACATAATGACAAGTATACATAAATAATTCAAGGCATTTCCCCTCTTGCATACAAAACATAACCACAAGGACCAACTCTTAAAACATTGCCCAATACAACATTCTTCCTCATTTATGATTACCAAAGACCTCATGCATAAACAAGAGACATCAAACTCTCATAACACATCATTTCAAGACACTTTACAACACATTACATGAATTAAAACATAAACCTCCTAGGCCTCTGGATTTAAACCTTAACAACTTGCACATCGACCCCCATCTACAACCTATGACAAAATTTACTGACATAATGAAATTTTCACTCACAATACCTATTATTTGAAAGCAATACTTGAAAATAAAAAAAGAACAATGCTATATCCCAATACAAAGTTATTAACCAATTTCTGACTTAACAAAACCATTATAAGGGAAATCGTAATAAAAATCAATACTAATTTAAATTTAAATTTATCAACACATATCAATTTTTATTTAATCGAATTAAAACAAATACAAATTTAAAATTCTAATTTTCTTTATCGTATTTCTTTTCAAACTAAAGTTCAATAAAACAAATATTCTATTCAATTAAATTTCAATAACATAACCTAACTAAGTCAAGTATAATATTTGATTTATATAGGATTGATAAATAATCTATTACAATATATATACAATTATATCATGGTTACTATAACTCAATTCATAGATTTGTAGAAACTTCCTAAATTATGCCAAAGGAAACTTTCTAAATAACAAGATTTTCTAAATAAATGAAACTTCTAAATAAACTAATTATGTCAGATATTATATAAAAACAATATAATTTATCAAAGATATTGTAGTTGGAAAAGCTCTGGAGGATGGTTTGCAATGTCTGATGCCTAGACATGAATGTGAGTGTTTGCCTCAGGGATGACATCTCATGGAATGCAATGATTGCAGAAGACACACAAAAGAAATTTATTTTAAAGGCTTTAGAAACTTTCAAGCAAATTCTATTGCAGGTGTAAATGACTCCACAACCTTTGCTAGCATATCAACAGCCTGCACCAAAATGGGTGCTATAGGATGGCTAATAGCATCAGATAAAGCAAAATGTGGAAACATACACAAGGCATACAATTTGATGGAATGCCTCGAAGGGATGTCATCCCATGAAATGCAATGATAGCAAGATACGTCTAAAATGGATTTGTTGAAAAGGCTTCAGAAATTTTCAAACATAAGCTCAGGGAGACAAATATGCCAATGAGAAAGCGCAGACAAGACACAAACATTGTTTGACATAATGCCTCAAAGAAATATTTTATAACCATAACAATGATTGCAGGGAGAGCATAAAGTGGATTTGTAGAAAGGACTTTAGATTCCATGACCTTCGCTAACCTTCATACAGCCTATGTGCACAAGGGAGCGTTAGAGTAGGGCGTCGACATACAACAAGCATAAAGAAAAGATGAAATCCATCAAATGTTGCAGTTGCAAATGCCCAGATCACATGTATACGATGGTGGAAGCATGCGCAATGCATGAGCTATTTGATAAAAAGCATCAAAGAAACATGAAATGCAACAATTGTAGTCATACGCACAAAATGGATATGTGGAGGAGACTTAAGGAACTAAAATGCCATTGGTAGAAATGAATTCTCTAACGGATATGCAGAGAAGTCTTAAAAACTTCAAACAAATGCAAATAACAAGTGCAAACACACAAAACAATTTCATTGCAAAGGCTTTAAAAAAACTTCTAACAAATATAATAGGCAGAGCCAATAGACTATGCCACCCTTGCCAGCATTCACAACCTGAGAGAAAATGGGAGTGATGGAACAGAGCATAAACAACCATCAAATCATAAAAGAAGGACGAATTCTATTATATGTTGTAGTGGCAGATGCCTTGGAACACATGCATACAAAATGTAGAAGCATGCAATTACAAAGGATAACAATATGTTTTACAAAAAGCTCAGAATGAAATCATCCAAGATAGAGACACAACTTAGGAAAATGATTCACTATCACAAGGCAATGAAATACATACTAGATTTAAGCTATTTCCCAATACTTCTTTTGTCTTGTTTCCCACTTTTCTCCCAGAATGAATCGACAATCCTCTGGCTCTCTCTTCTCAATTCCACTCTTGTCCAGGCTGCTCCCCCAAAACCCAGAGAGCCCACCACAAATATATGCTCAGAAGAATAAAATAGAAAAAACAATAAATTTTCTTCCCATTACTGACCACCCACCACCTCAACAATTAATTTCATTTACAACTAGGCATGACAATCTTCATTTTAATTTATTTTGGTATTTACCATACATGATTTTTCTGACAACTCATAAGTAACATTATTATTAATCTTAAATTACAATATAGAATATTTTATGACAACACACAAATATAAATTTATTTTTATGAACACTAACAAAATATTACTTGTTTAAAAATTATTTTTCATATTAAAATTATCAATTAAATTCCCATTTTAAAACACTTTATTTACCTCATTAATATTATTATTTATTTATCAAAGTGGACTAATAATTTCTATTTTAATGGAGTAATTAACCAAAACAATGATCACACAATCACAACCTGAAAAACCACATGCCGAACAATACCTGACGACCACACACGATTGAACAACAGTGACTTACAATCATGCCCAAACTGACCTTACCGACAGGACACAAGACTGAATACTCATCCTCTTTGAGGATGGTGACAAGCTAAGGGACCTTATGTCATCTCCGTTCATCAATTTCCATTGGATTTAAGGCACACTCAAACTTGTCGATTCAGGTGGAGTCGATGTCGGATACCTGCATCCTGCAACAAACAAAATGGTCAAACAAATAGACATATATATATAATCATATAGTCAAACACATCGTGGAAGGGAATCACAGTGTAGTAGGGTACTAACGCATGAGTAATGCCACATTGTCCCTTTCACCAACACATCCACACGTAATCTCAACACACATAGCAATCAGTTACTGAATGACTAAATAAGAACCATCATCAGATAATCGCATGATACACATAATACTCAGAATAAAATTAATCCACATCATCAATATGTCCATAAAACTTTCATAACATATGCATAACCCAAGTAAATAATAGTATCACCAAAATATCATCAACTAACATCATAATAGTAAATCCATCATCAAGCAAATGTCATAATGTCCAAACCTAATGGAACAACTATCAGTCTAATAGAAAGAAAAAATGAGGAGCACTACAATATCAATATTATATCATAAAAATATAGATTTATTATGCACAACCATAAGACACTATAAACACTTAAATAATCCACGTTGTCATTATTTGACATCCTTCTATGTGGAGATAGATCCATCGAGTGATTTAGGGATTGAGCGTCACTCTCCCTTCTTCTCTATGGACAACAAGGTAAAATTAAACAAGACTAACTCTTGACTTAATTTGATGATCCAAGATCGTCGCTAGTCGAGTCAGTACTAAATTTGTCGATACGACTAAATCGACAAGTCGTCTAAAGGGAAAAACAACTTATCAAGTTGAGTGAAACTTACACAAACTTGCAAGGATCGAAAGGACATAAAGTATAACACTCAGATGGCTAGCAACCTTCCCATTTTCCAACATCTATTCCTCCCTCCTGGATGATACTCTCCTTATGTCTCCAGAAGATGATCACTTTCGTGATCCAACTCACAACTAGAAAAATCATGATTAGTGCATCATAATATGATCAATAAACTATAATAATTAAATAGTCATTTAAATCTAAATCTTTTAACTAACTATCATTAAAGTAAAAGTAGTGATTAATTTGACATTTCCACAATGTCATAATCTAACTACTAATCAATCCTTCAGATTATCATGTAATCATAAAAATAATCTATTCATGGGTTAGGGATGTAACACTATTATGGATCCAAATTATGCAATTTTCCAGTGCATAATGAATTCAATAATGAGCTTTGACAAAAGAATGCTTTGATATGTTAATTTGTAGAAAACCACTCCAAACCTTTGACAAGAGAAAAATATCAATCCTAAGGAAACTTCCAACTACCTTGCAGAACAACACTTCAACTTCAAGCCTTTGACAACACACAAAGACTAATGTATAAGTTTTAGTTGCATTCTCTTCTCATTACTATAGGGGACATTGTCCAATAGTAGTGTGGGTACCAATATAGTTGTCATAGAATTGGTACATTGAAAGCCCGATACTTGAAAAGTATGTTATTGGTACATACTCATGCAATATGCTTTGTGAAGGTGAAAATAACTATTTGGTTTAGATATAATTCATTGCTCTCTTGTATTGTAGAGGTATGTAGTAAAAGATAATGGAAAGTTGTATGCAATTTTTAATCTTTTGAATAAAATTTAACTAAGAAGAGAAGAATGTAGAAATATAGAAATAGAAAGGATTATAGTTGTGCAAATTTACTTCTCAGTAAATTACACATGCCAATATAAATAGAAAGGATTAAAGTTGTGCAAATATCCTTCGCAGTAAAATTACACATGCCCACAAAAATAGAAGGAATTATTAAAGCTGCAAAAATTTCCTTCTCAAGAAAGGGATACACGGCTGCTCAAGAGGAATTCTCCAACTATATTAACATACAAATTAACAATCTAAAAAACTTTAATATATTTATAAATATATTTTCAATTAAAATTTATTGCACTTAATTGTTTTTAAAGTTATATAAATATTTAATTTATATTAAAACTATTAAAAATATATATTAATTTAAACATATCCAAATTGAAATTTATCACTAGGAACTTTACAAGCTATATGTGGCAAATAGTTTTCTAATAAAAATATGATAAATTTTAAGGTAAATATTATATATCAGAAATAATTATGTAGGATTATTTTAAAAATAGACATACATTCTCTATAGATAAAGTCAAAGCGCCACTTTCTAATGTCATTCCATTGCTTGTCCTTCCATCACATATAAATATATTTTTATTATTTAATCTTAAATGAGAACCAATATAATCTTGTAAAGGCAAAATTAGCTTGACTCATGTTAATACCCATTTAGTTTTTGGGACATTTTGAAGGAAAGTCTTTAATACAATTGTACATATTGAGAAGTGGCACACTCTTGTGCTAGGTTAATCTCTTTCTATAGATTTATTTATACTTTTATCTACATGGATACATAAATACATTAAATTATATATATTATGAACCTAATTAACATATAGAGAACAATCTCTCTATAGAGTTATTTATTTATACTTTTATCTATATGGATACATAAATATATTGAATTATATAATTATGAACCTAGTTAACATATAGATATTAAATAGTTCTATATACAATTTTATCAAATGTTTGTATGAGAAAAGTTTTCCTCCTCAATATAACCTAAAATACTAAAAGTGCCTCTTAATTACATTAAATTTATATTGTAACAACTTGACATAAAACATTGGTATTTTTAAACTATAGTTCATAATATTAAAAATTGATTACAACTATTAATATATTATTAAATATTTTAAAGTTAGTTTTTTTATATGTATTATGTAGCTTATATGCCTCCTCTCTTTTTGTTGAGCCTCTTGGACTAACTTCAAATTTTTTAAAGTTTATTTTTTATACATCCAGCTCACGGTTTTTGGTTCAAATCATCCTCTAGCGGTTTGTATTGAGAAGTATGGTATGGAAAAGTTGATATAGTCTTGAGAAAGCACATTTGCTGTTTTGAAGTCAAGCACTAGCATCTGCCTGTGATTTGTTGGATATTGTAAGAATTACATGGTGAACTAAGGGAAACTTTATATGTTGAGGTTTGAAGATTATTAAGGGGTGCCTAGTAGTCATTTAGACCTCATATTTTCAAATTGATACAATTCTGGGCAAGCTTCATGTTTTTCATTCCTCTTTGCATTTTAGTCTTGCAAAATGCATGGATTGATTTGTATATGAGCTTTTTGACTATTCTAGAGTCATAAATTTTGTGGTTTTAGTGATTGAAAGTAAGGGAAAACTCACCATTGAGGGTGGGTCATGGAATGTCTTGGGCTACTTTTATGGCATGCATAGTTTTTTAATAAAGTTTTTAAAAAATATTGAATAAAAAACAGGGAGGGAAAAAACTGAAATCCACTCCAATCTAAACTAGAAGCAGCTCAATCCATCTTGAAAAAGAACACGCCTACCAGTACCAATAAACCAATATGCTGAAAGAGAACAACTAAATAAACCAATGGCCACTGCTTATGTTCATTAAGCTTTAGATCTAAAATGGAAAGCCAATCATTGGTACTTAGCATGGAAATCATTCCAATCTCATCGAAATAATCTACCAGCACTATGCCCATCGTTAACAATCCTGTCTAAAAAAGACAACTAGCTTCATACTCCCACTCAAGGCAGAAATAATTCTAATATCATCTAAGAAAAGCCTTAAAACACTGAGAAGTAACGCATAAATTAGCTTGACATCCGGATTATTTTTGGAATGTACTTGGCTTTTTTAATTGTTCTCATTTTAGCAGGTTTTGATGTCGATAAGAATTCTATATAGGTGGATTGAGAAAATCAGAATGAAAATTTTTGTAATTTTGGAGTTCAAGAATTTCAGAGTTTTTTCAAAGCTGGCAATGACATCTGTAGAGTGTTTTTTTCAAAGCTGGCAAGCGGCGAATGGCATGGGAGAAGCTGCTGTAATTCTTTTTTCCCCAGATAAAAACAATGCGAGATTGGCCACTAACTCTGTCTCGTAGCGAGATAGAGGAAGATTTTTTTGCAATGAACAGGTCTAAATTGCCATTGAGACCCAAAAAGAGCCTCAAGAAGTCTATACAGAGGGCAATCGATGTGAGTATTTATCTTGTGCTATTTCATTTTTTCTTTTCCATCTTTTTGTTTAGTTACAACAGAGAACATTTATTGGTTCCAATTGATTTGTTCTGTTTGATTCACAATCTTTTTTTTTTCAGGAGGTTAACATTTCTCCACAACGTTATGAAGTGAAAGAAAAGAAATGTAGAAAAAAGGTAAATACTAATTTCTTATTTGATGTAAAGTTCTTTTAGACTATTTATGCCTTAACTGGTTCTTTCCCTAACAAATTCAATATATAAATTCAATATATAATTGAAGCAGATACTAATGGGTTTGAAAGCTATGGCAAGAGTACAAAGCAGTTCAGAATAATCAGGTGGCTATTGAAGTGATGGAAACATTAGATTAGACTGCTAGCAAATAGGTGGATTTTCAGTTTTTTATGGAGTCCTCTTGAGTATTGTTTAGTTTATTGCTTATACTCTTATTTCATATTGCTTTAATTTTTCATCGACTAATTGTTGGATTCAATTTTCAATATATAGGAGTACGTTGTTGTTTTTGTTGTCATGGAAAGCATCAGGATTGGGCAAAGAAAGCGCTTGATCTATTTCTTGCGAGTACAGCAGTGCATTTGTTACATGGTAAGTTTTGAGCTTTTCATGTCTCTTTTGATCTGAAATATTTTACTAGCAATAGATACAATACATGCATCTATATGAGATTAGCATTATGTTTTGCAACCTTGGATTAGTATTTGTGAACATTTCAAACTGAAACCTTGTTGCCAATTTCATATGCTTCAGGGTGCTTATTGGTTGTATTTAAGGTTTTCTGTAAACTAAAAGAATTCTAAACATTCATCTCCATCATTCACAGGGAAAAACCTAATACTATATTCCATCAACCCTTTGTGAAAGGGTTTTCAATTGCTATCATATATGTTATTTTAACTTGTCATTCATCATTTTCTATGAATATATAATATTGGCAGCGGCAGTGACAAGGAATGTATCAAAAACTGAATTTTTTAATCCACAAAGACATGCTTAAAGTGACAGCCAAGATGAGCTTCAGAGGACCAGTCAATGTTGATCACTAACAGTCATGTTTAGCATATCAGCAGAAACTGATAATAATAATAATAATAAAATGTTTCAGCATTCCCTAAACTGTCCAAAATTTTGTAAGCGACATAAATGTTTTGTCTCTCTTCTAATATTGGTTTTTAAATCAGTCTTTTGTGCTTAGGACACAAAACAAGGATCAATATATGTTGCTTCTTAGTTTGTAGAACTCAAGGGTATGATTTTTCATTTTTTATATGTATCTTTCAACATATTTTTTTATGGTTGTCATTGGCTTTCTTCATGTCTGCGTTGCCTATAGCCCTTGCAAGTAAACTGAATTGTATCATAATTACATTTACATATAACTCATTACAATTTTATAAAAAGCTATTTGATTGGGCATTGTTCTTTATTTCTATGTTTGGTGTCAATTTGTTAGAATATATATTGGATTTGAACCATGTATCCTATTTATTTTATTAGATAAAATAAATCATTTTGACAAGTCAACATGTTTTCCTATTTATTTCCTTAGATGAAGTAAATCATTTTGATGGATCAAAGTGGTTTTGAAAGAGTTATTTATTCTTTTCAGCTGGGTGGTTTTTCTTGAGCTGAATTGATAATGTTTCCCTAGGTTCTGCTTTGAACGTAGAGCTTCTTAGGCCTAATTTTGAAGCCAACGAGCTTGTCCTCAAAATTCTATGGCACCATTCAGATGCTAGTATATGTTGCTCCTTAAAGGTAATGCATTTTCTAGGGACATGTATAGTTCTAGTTTAAATGTTATTAGGTGCTTTAGTGAATATGATGAGATTTATGGTTTATGTATTGGGTTGTTGTTTGTGCCATGCAAACCTTACCTATTTTCACATTTGCAAATTAGGCAGGCTTGACATGCTAGAACCAACTTTGGTTGCATTGCAAGATATTTTGCTGGAAAAGGTGCTAGATGAAAATCGATGCAAAAGTCTTTTATCAGACTTTGCTTAGATCATGCAATAGGTAAATAAATGCTTTAGCTCCTCTAAGCATAAAAGTTATTCTCTATTTTGCTCCCCTATAACTACATTATGATCTATATTAGCTAATTTTATAAATCATTTTTGTTTGTTACAGGGCTATAATACGTGGAAGAAAATGCTCACTAACTACACTGAGTCCATATTTTTATGTCATAATCAAAAGAAATCCCTATTGATGAGATTTCACATCATTACATTTGATTTTTAGTGACATTCTCAAAATGTGCTTGTATTTTTTCCCTGTGTTCTCTTTAAGAAAAAAGAAAAATAATCGAATTGGAATCATTAATGATGATGCATCCTTATTTATATATAGCTTTAAATTTTCTACTCTAGAAATTGCATCTTAACTCCTAATATGTGTTTATGATGAGACTAATTTTTCTATCCTAACTTCTTATATAATTCCAAAGGGTACTTTATCTAGAAACTTCCCTTACTACATCTAATTCTCATTGGCATTCTCAAACTTCAATTCCATAACTCTAGTTTCTTCTTTAAGAAAAGCAACTTGATTGCGATTATTTGGGAAGAATTTTTTTTTTTTAAATCTCAATCACAATCTAGCTTACAAGAGTTGAGCCACCACATCTAGTTGGTAAGCTTTGTCAACTAATGAGCAAACTAAAGATTTCTTAATCTTAATAATTTTTGAGAGATGCATAAAGGTTTCTCTATTTATTTCTCTTCTTGAATGTTAGTTACTACTGTATTTGTCTTCTTCCACTTTGCCTATAAGATGGCTGTGCTGGTTGGATTATGTTTTGTTAGTCTTATTTTATCATATTTACTTTGATCCAAAGAATTTCTAGTTTTGCATTCGTAACCAGCAATGTTCATTGCAAAAGTATTGTTTAATAAGTCAATTCTTGCATTAGCAAAGTAGCAGCAAGGGCAATTTTCTAAGTCCTTTTTGTTATTGCAGGTTGAAATAGTTATACACTTTGAGGATGATATAGAAGAACTCCAGCAATAGAATCAAGAGGTAAGCAAATTTTAGTTGTTAGTTGTTGAGGTTATACTTTCTGAAGGCTTCTCTCTTCCTAGTAATTTTTCTTTTTTGGACTTCTCATCACAAATTGTTGGTGGTTTGTGTCAAGCACTAAATGATGTCTTAGATATCATGGCTAAGAAAGGGCTGACCATAGTGGTGTAAGAGACTGCACCAATCAGATGATATGAACACTAAACCAGAAGTTTAACTCTTAATTTGCTTGCAACACATCTCCAAAGTGAAGTGTAGTTAAGTTCAATGCGGGTGCTTGTGATTCCTAAAATTTGTTGGTTCCATTTTTGGTTGGAAGTTTTATTGTGTTACAAATAAACTGAATTTAGGTGAATTTTTATTTCTATACCTATGCTGTGGTTTAGTCTGCAATCAAGCAAGCAATTCTTTGCATAGCTTTTGACATTTTTTTCAAAGTTGAATAAATTTGGACCATTATCTTTTAGTCAATCCAAATGATATAATTTGATTACCTCGGATAACTTTAGTCCCATCACTTGTAATATGTGAAGGATGGTTGTAATTGTTTCTTGTATTTATAAATAGTTGTAATTATTTCTAGTATTTATAAATGTATTGATTGTCAAATAACAAAAGGAATATTACTCACAAATTGGACACTCTAATTATAATATTGATTTGCACTATAAAATTATTGTAGTCAAATATAAATTATGTCTTTCTAATATATCTCAATTAAGAAATTCATTCTTGCCATTGCTCTACCTATTTGAGGATTGTATTTTCAGGCAAACAAGGCTCAGTAGACACAACCATGAGTATCAAACAATAGGTGCTGCACACCACATGATGCTTGTATTAATGTTGATTGAGAGATGAACACAAAAGTAGCTATACTTTTGGAAATTAAATGATGTCAGACTCAAGAAAGGATGAGTTGTAACTTCTTAAACATGACCTTTCACACTAGAAGAAAAATAGATGGGGGAATCAATGAGAAGGAAATGAATGAAAGGAAGTTTTAGGAGAAAATTTGATTTTAGGGGCCCTAGTTTTGGGTCGGAAGCAATGTGGAGAACCTTGCATCCCTATCCATTAGCCACTCAGTGGCAAAGAAAATGACAACATGGATGCTGATGGATTGGCTTGATGGAGTATGGTTTTAAAAGCATATATTCTTTTGGGACTGGGGAATCTTTGAAAAAAAAGGATGCAATATTGTAAAAAATGGCCTCCCCAATTCAAGCTTCTAAAGTAAACTAGCAAGATGTAGAGTGTAAGGTGTTTAATGTAAATGTTAGGATCCCAAAAATATTTCTTGACTATAAATAAGTAAACAATAACTCAAAAATGTTGAAGACAAAGGTGGTTATGGGGTTCTCTATGGATAAATGATCAGAAAAATTGTTTGTTTTGGAGTGGGTGTGTATGGAAGGGATGGAAAGAGCAAAGTTCACTACACTTCCAAAAGATCATTTTTTATTATTGTGTCTTCCAAGGAGCAACAAAGAAAATGTTGAGCCAAGTCTTGCTGGTGGTTTCACCAAAGGTAAATCTAGGTAAGACCTTGGAAGGTAGGTTTTACTAGTGCTCTAGATTTTTCCTCTTTTGAGCATGGTTGGGTGAGTCTATGTGGGCTACCTCTGGAATTTTGGACTGAGAAGTGATTAAGAAATATTGGTAGAGGTTTTGGGAAGGTGTTAGAGATAGATGAAAACTCTAAGGTGTAGGATCCCAAAAATATTTCTTTGTCTACAAATGATGTGCTTTTCTTTTATTAAATGGTCTTTTCTTAACTTCATAGCATTTTCTTTTATTTTGAGGTGTCATTGCTCTGGTATGTATATTTACATCAGTGCTCTCGAGTCTCAGTTCCCCTCATTAAATGCTCTTAATATTTCATCGCATTCCCATTTATTTTCATCTAATTTTAGGGCTTGTATTTCTCTGGTCTAGTTCCTAAATCTAAAAACTGTGCTTTAGCTTCTCATAATTAAATAGTACTTTTTTTACCTTAATATTTATTCTCCTATAGATTGGTGACCATGTTGACTTATTTTTCCAAATCAGTCCTTTGCATTCATATAATGAAAACATCCCTTTTCTCTTTACCTTCCCCTTTATTCTTATTCAGATTTTAGTATTTGTTTTCTATGGCTTGCTTTTACAAGTCAATCCTCTGGATTCCCTTAAGTATATTCTCATTGATTTTCTTTGTCTTCCCATTTATTTTCATATGGGTTAGTTTTCTGTATTTCCTTGATTAGATGATCTTCACTATCCATACAGTCCAATTTATATTCACATTAGTTTTTTTGGTTTGATTACTTTGACATGCTTTTCCAAAGGAGTGCTCTTTCCCCAAAATTTCCTTCATTAGATGGTCTTTACCATTCATACAGTCCAATTTATATTCATATTGATTTTAAGGTATGATTGCTTTGGCATGCTTTTTCAAACAAGTGTTCTTTCACAAATGTGGATTTCCTTGATTAGATGGTTCTTACTATTCAAAAGTCCAATTTTTATTCACATTGGTTTTATCATTTTATGGTTTGATTTCTTTGGTATGCTTTTTCAAGTGAGTGCCCTTTCTCAGGAGTTCCTTGATTAAATGCTTTTTAATTTTCATTACCTTGCCATTTATGCTAATGATTGGTGTGGCTCTGATCATTGGCCAATTAAGTTTTCTGCTTCTTCTTTTCCTCCTCCAAAGAATCCTCCTTTCAAATTTTAGCTTATGTGGCTCCGTGATCTGTCCTTGTATGACCTGGTTGCCCAGTGGTGGCGGGACGGGGCCCCTGCATATGGTACAGCTATGTATTGTCTTGTTAAGAAGCTGCAATTTATCAAGTATCATCTTAAGCGATGGAATAGGTCGTGTTTTGGCAATCTTCGGGCTAAGAAAAGGGAGGCGCAGGCTCATCTTGCTACTATTACTCATCAAATTCATGATTTGGGTTTTTCGGAGGATCTGGGACATGCTGAATCCCAGGCTCTGAAATTGGTGGAGGAGTGGGAGCTTCGTGAGGAGATTTTCTGGAAACAAAAGGCTAGGATAGATTGGCTTCAAGAGGGTGACAGGAATACTACTTTCTTCCATCATTCTGTGCAAGCTCGTCGGAATAATTGTTATATTTCTTCTCTGGTTAACTATGAGGGTCTTTCTATTTCCTCGCAACAGGCATTGTCTAGAGAGGCTCATCAGTTTTATTCTGCCCTATTTACTGAAGACTCACCTCTTGTTGAGGCTGATGAGAATATGATCCTTGCTTGCATTCCTTCTTTGATCTTTAATGATTTGAATGCTTCTCTTACTCGTCCAATTTCCTTGTCTGAAGTGGAGGAGGTTGTGTTTGGGATGAATAAGGGGAAAGCTCCTGGCCCTGATGGTTTTCCAGTTGAATTTTTCCACGAGTTTTGGGATATGGTGAAGCTAGATTTGTTGGAGGTTGATCGGGAGTCTCTCCATAGTAAGCAGATGCTACGGGCCCTGAATGCTACTTTGTTGGTTCTCATTCCTAAAAAGGATGGTGCTAATAGGCTTGAATTCTTTAGACCTATTGCGCTCTGTAATGTGGCGTACAAGATTATTATGAAATTGATTGCTGAGAGGCTTAAACAGTGCTTTCCCGTTATCATTTCTGAGGAGCAAGGAAGCTTTGTGGTAGGCCGGCAAATTCTGGATGGGGTGGTTGTAGCCTCTGAGGTCATTCATTCCATGGCGACTTCTTCGGAACGGTCTATGTTCATCAAGTTGGATATGGCCAAAGCTTACGACAGAGTTAAATGGAGTTTTCTTTAGAAGATTATGTTGGCCTTTGGTTTTTCTTCAGATTGGGTGAGTTGGACTTTGAGTTGTGTGACTTCCTCCTCCTTTTTAGTTATTGTGAATGGTGAACCTTCTGAGCCTTTTGGTGCTGCTAGGGGCCTTCGTCAGGGGGACGCGCTCTCTCCTTATCTGTTTATCATTATGGCGGAGGGGCTGAGTCACTTTCTTAAATGTAAGGTCTCCCAAGGCTTGATTCATGGCTGGCAGTGGGGCTTGGGTCTACCAACGATTTCCCATCTCTAGTTTGTGGATGATACTTCTCTTATGGGGTTGGCTCATATTCGAGAAGCTGAATCTTTTAGGCAAGCTTTGAATATCTACCTTACTGCTTCGGGCCAGAAAGTCAATGAGCAAAAGTCTTCTATTCTCTTTTTTAATATGCCTCAGGCTATCCAACGGTGGATTGCAGCTATTTTGCGGTTTCAAATTGGGTCTCTTCCCTTTGTCTATTTGGGTATTCCTCTGGCTGTTGGGCTTCAGCGTAAGTCCTCTTGGCAGATGTTGCTTGACAAGCTGAGGCGGAAGGTAACTCATTGGACTCATTGTTGGTTATCTACAGCTGCTAGAGTGACTCTTCTCAAGTCGGTTATCTAGGCCCTTCCTATCTACAGATGCTTTGTTCAAGTGGCCCCTATGTATTTCCTTAGGGCTTTTGATGCCCTCTCTCATCAATTCCTTTGGAGTGGTAACTTACTGTCTACTAAGTGGAGCCTTGTTAAGTGGGATTATGTGTGTAGACCAAAGCAGGAGGGTGGTCTTGGTTTACGCTCTGCTATTTTGAATGGGCAAGTTCTTACTGCTAAGCTTTACTGGCGTTGGTGTACCAATCAGCATCAGTTATGGGCCCGTATTCTCAACCATAAGTATCTTAGGGGTGTTGCTTCTTGTGAAGTCCCTCGCTATCCTCTAGAGGGGAGTGGTTCTATGATTTGGCACACTTTGAAAGCTGGGGCTCAATTGATTAAGCGTGCACTTTTTTGGATCTGTCACTTGGGGTCACAGACTCTTTTTTGGTTAGATTCTTGGGATGGCTACCCACCTATTCTCTCTTCTCTTCCTCACCTTCAGTCTCTTTCTAAGGTTTTTACTGCAACTGGCTGGGATACCATTGATCATTATAAATTTGCACAATATTGTGGTTCAGCTGTAAGCTTTCATTGGAAACTTCCCTCTGAGTGGTCTCCTGGGGGGTCTGAGGAGGATAGGTGTGAGCTTGCTCATCTTTTGGCTTCCTGTGCTTGTAATTCTTTGAAGGGACCCGATGTCTTGGCTTGGGATGGTCTTGATTTATCCGGGAAGTACTCTGTGTCTGCTGGTTATAAGCAGCTTGGTAGGCAGTTGTTTGGGTCTATTGAGGTCCCTTGGTGGAAGCATGTCTGGCACAAGTTGTCGTGGCCCAAATGCATTTTTTTCTTGTGGGTAGTTGCTCATAATCGGTGCCTTACTTGGGATAATTTGTGTAAGCGTGGTTTCCAAGGCTCTTCTATGTGTGTTTTGTGTCATAACTATGAGGAGAGTGTCTCTCATCTCTTCTTCTAATGTCCCTATGCTAGGGAGATTTGGCATTTTTGGTGGAGGGTGTGGAATATGCCCTATTGGCATGTCTCCTCCCTGGCTGAGTTTGTGGATCGGTGGGGCAAGGCCCCTGTTTCTACTTCCTTTCTTCAGGCTGCTTGGGCTATTGGCCCCTCCTTTATTATGTGGAACCTTTGGTTGGAGCGAAATCGTCAGATTTTTCAGGAGGTGCTATTGGTGGCCCCTCGCTTGTGGTGGAAAATTCTGCATTCTTTGGGGGAAACTATTGCGGCCAAGTGTGATTTTATAGCATCAATGGACCCTGGTGATGTTGGTTGTTGTCACCGTCTTCATCTTCCGCCTCCACAACATCAGCTCATGCACAACAGATGTAGACATCCTACCCCAAAGGTGAATAGGGAGGGGAGATGGTCTCCTCCGCCTCAAGGTACTCTAAAAATCAACATGGACGGCTCTTGTCGTGGAAACCCTGGGCATGCTGGAATTGGTGGTGTCGGTCGGGATAGCTCTGGAGAAGTTTAGTTTATCTTCTCTGTTTATAAGGGACTTCATACTAATAATCTTATGGAGGCTCAGGCTATTTTAACGGCTGTGGAGCGTGGAAGTCAATTGGGGTGGCAGAGGATCATTTGTGAGTCTGATTCCCAGGTGGTGGTGAACTTGTTGAATAGGAGGCATTTAGATAATGTCAGTTGGCATTTGGCTTTGATTGTTGGCCAGATTCTTAACCTCTGTGCTTCGTTGGAGTATGTTACTTTTACTCATATTCCTAGAGAATGGAATAGTGCTGCTAATTGTTTGGCTAAATGGGCTTCTGAACATATTCATGATTGGAATTTGATGGACCGTGGTTGTTTACCCCCGGATCTGTCTCAACATCTGGCTCACTTAGTGGAGCTTGATAGGGCTTTGTAATTTTCTTGCTTTGTTCTTCTTCTCGTTTTAATAAATTTTTACCCCTCCTTTATGTTAATAGAAGGGTTTAGTTTCCATGCTATTTAATATGTGTTGTTTCAGTTTCAATGCCTTCCCATTTAACATAGTTTTCTTTACGAATCATATGGATTTTTGAGGATTTTATTTGCTTTTGCTTGCTTTAACAAATCAATTCTAATCTCGTTCTCCCTGGTTAAAGGGCCTTCAGTTTTCACCACCTTTCCATTCATTTTTATATCATTTTGGAAGTTCGATTAATATGATTTTTCTCTCAAAATCAATGCTCTGGATTCCCAGAATTATCTTTAGTCTTAAGTGTCTTCTCATTTGTTTTTATAGGGATTTTAAGGTTTGATTGTACATTAGTGCTCTGGGTTAGAAATAATGAGTTGGGGATCATTGGAAGTTTATCTACTTTCAAGTTATGTGTAAAGGCCTCCATTACAATAGTTCTATGCTCTTTAATTTATATTTCTTCTGCTTGCTGACATTGGGCATCAACTATAGGTTCTTGAGTTGGCTCTAACTACTACTTAGGATAACAACAAGAACAGGATTGCTCCTCAACATATACAGATGGCTGTGAGAAAAGATGAAGACATGAACAAGATATTAAGATCAGTGACTACTGCCAATGGGGGTGTGTTGCCCAATATTCATCATGCTTTGTTACCTAAGAATTTTGGAATTAATAAGCAGGCAGAAATTGGCCATGCCTCTCAGGATTTTTAGATGACTGTAGGCTAATGTTGTAATAGTTAGTAGATTCAAGGTGATTTGCAATGCAGTCATTGGTGATTACTCCATTCTTAGTGCCTGGATGTTGTGGCAGAATTATATTGATTCCTGAGGCAATTTGTGACTTCAACTTCCATAATAAAACAATTCTAACATGACACTTTTGAAGTGTACATTTTGATTTTGTCAAGATCTATCATTTATTAGAATATACTTATCTTCAATGTTCCAACTATTTTGTCCTTTTACCACTTTGTGTGGTATTATTATTTTTGTTCCTGTATTTACCAATCTGAGTTCAAGAATCTTGGAAATTGGAATGCTCAACAATTTACATAGCTTCGTGTCCTACTATTTGTTAATTGGAATTATGTGCATACCCAATGATGGGTGAAAAATTTGAGGCATAAAAACTGATATTCTATGATTGATTTTTCTCAAATTAGTTTTCAAGTTGCAACAGTATCATTGATTTCCTTTTATCTGAGACAAGGTTGATGCAAGAGTATCTTAGGCCTACAAACAATCTTGCATCAACCAAAAATACTTCTTTTCCATTTTTTTGTTTTTCAGTTAAGAAGCTTCCTTTTGAGTCATTTTGGTATGCTGCAATTGAATTTTGTTGACATAGTCTTCAGTGAACACTCTGACCAGCAGATTTGAATCATTTGTGCAATACTACATATCAATCAAAACACTTTGTGGTTCTATCCAGAACATCAGCAGAGCACTACAACCATGTCCACATGTCCATTTGATTTTCTATGATCATTTGACTTTGTGGCATGCTAGATCAGTTAAGAGAGGTCTAGGAGATGTGCACTAGTATTTAGAGCTTTATGCCAAAATATAATCATTTGAGAGGCCTTATTGGTCTCATGGAAGGCCCTATTTAGCACTACATTAAGTTTGGAATTGTATTTCTCATTTTAGGCCAACCTATAACCTTTTTCCTCAAGTATTCACTATATAAGGAGGTTTAGATCATTTGTAGAGAAGCAACATAAAGCAAGGAGAGATCTCGAAGACCAAGTAGTATTTAATAGGATCAAAGCAAAATAAGGGAAGTGAGATTACCTTGAGGAAGCCCATATTGGTGGCCGCACTCATGTGAAAGTGATAAATTTGTGTTGTAATCAAATGGCTGAGGCCTAGCATGTTGTAAACCGATTGCAGTAGAAACTACGAATGTAATTCTGATTGTGGAACATATATACATTAAATCCAATTGATTATCATAAGATTGTTTGGTATTGAATATCACTATTTATGGATTGTGTGTTTTTGTGTTGAGATTGCATGGTTGGATAGTTTTTAGTTGGACCCTTCTACTGTGATTGCATTAGATGGTGTTAGAGTCTAGTTGTGGCTAGATTTGTGCATTGGTTGCAGTATAGGTGATCCATTTGGAGGAGTGGGTTACAAATTTTTGTGTGTGTCACATTGAAAGTGATCCATCAAAGGGGTGGCTCACAAAGGAGCAAGAATAGTTTCATGTGGAGTGTTGAAGAATAGTAGAGTTTGGAGGTATCTTCTAGCATAGTATTGTAATTTGTTGGTAGAAGGTATCAAGATATTCTGAGTTATCTTCTGACATTGTGGTGTTGGGTAGAAGACAATAGAGGTCATTTACGTTGTTGACAAAGCATCAAGTGTGAGGTAGCCAACATTGCATCAATGAAGTTGTCTCCAAATATTAGCAGTGTTGGGTAGAAGATAACCCCCAAACATTGAAGTTGTGGATAGAAGCATCAATTTGAGACACTATGCAAGAAGTGAAGGAAATATGAACTAAGAAGTAACTTGGTGAGCCTTGCCAACAAGTTGTGGACCAAAGGGTTGTTTGTCGAAGTTAGAGTTATAGTTCCTAGTTTGGAGAGACTCTACGAAAAGCTAGAGCAAAACAGGAAGAAGAATAGGGAAAAGCTAATAGAATCATTGAGAAACATAGCACTCCAAATTGATCACTTGGGGAAGAAAACAGTAGTTTCCATGGATTTTATTGTAGATGGAGCCATGGATTAGGAGGCAATTTGTGAAGGATGGGGTGGTGAAAATGATGCTAATAGATGTGCAATGACATAACCAACATCAGGTAAGGAGAAGTAGTTGCATTGTAAGAAATATGTGATTGTTTCGAGGAACTTTGTTGTTTAGAATGTGACTCTGTCATGTCCTGATATTAAAGGCATTATTTGTCATCGTCAAATTGGATGATAATTATGTATATAATAATATTTAAAAAACATAATATTATTAAATAATATTATAATATATTTATCATATTTATAAACAATAAATATAAAGACAATTATAATATTATATATGATATATATATTATATAAATATAAATATGTATATTAATATTAATATAAATATAAATAAATGTTACTATAATATAATAATGATCATATAAGCGAAGTCAACGAATTAGTAATTTATTATGATAATAGCTTGATTAAAGGTGGTGATCCTGATGAAGGGGGTAAATCATAAAACACACAACAACAGAAATTGCACACAGAAAATAGAACTTTCTTTATTATTTTGGACAACTTATTACATTATAGAAGCTCAAATACAATCAGAGGTATCAACCCTCCACAGGCTGCAACACATTACAGCTTCCTCTCACAAGACTCTGGAATCATCTGCCTTCTGTAACCCCAAATCTGCTAAGGTTTTTGTTTTCCTGCCTATTCTTGACTCTACACTTTCCCCCTTAACTCTACTATTGCCTAGGGTTCCTAAAAATGGTTATTAATAGCCTTTTGGGAGGCCAACAACCTAATTTCAAAATTTGCATCTCCCTCAAAAATAGGTCAACTTTCGGGAGCCATAACTTTTGATCCGGGTGTCTGATTGATGAATTGTTTTATGCATCAAAAATCTCGTAGAGTGCTCTATGCGCTTAGAACCCACTTTGTCAATTCTGACCATTTTCGGGCCCGTACGGGGCCGTTTAGTGCCTCAAACCTAAGTTGAATAATTTTCAGGCATTTTTCATGAAACGAAAACTTTAATATCTTTTAGCTCGCAAATGATCTTTGCGTGATTCCTTCGCCAAAGGTCTTATTTTTCAGTTATGAAGCTTCCTGTAAATTTTCACTTCAATCCATGCCCAAATGCAAACTTTCTAAAAATAGCAGGTTGCTATTTTTAGCAGTTTAGAAAAACTGAAAGTTCTACATCATTATTCAAGTGATTATGGAACCAGAACCACAAATTTTGAAAAGAAATGGAAAGAACATCAACAATTTTGAAACACATCTTTTTTTGGGTGTTGCAAGATTGCCCTTACACCATTGGATGCTCCTGCATCAGACACCAAGGGTAATTTGAGAAGTGACCCTGTCATGTCTCAGGCGTTTGTGTGAAGAAAACCCAAATGGTCAACCTCTGCCTTAGACAACCAAAAAGAATCTTCAATAGGCCTTCCTTTCCATTTCACTAGATACTCTTCATATTGTCTATTCCGAGTACTTCTTCCCATATGGCTATCCAAGATCTCTTCTATCTCCTCTGTTGAAGTAGATGTCAAAATACTCCATTGTTCTTCTATTGGTCCATCCTCTGTTCCACCTTCATGATATTCTGATAAATCAATAATGTTGAAAATAGGGGAAATGTTGATCCCACTCGGTAACTCTACCTCATATGCATTTCTTGAATCATGTTTCTTCAAAATTTTGCATGGTCCAAATTTCTTCATTTTTAGCTTATTGTATGTTCCAATTGGGAACCTTTCTTTTCTTAAGTGAACCATGACTTCATATCCCTGGAACTCCTTATATCTCCTCTTTTGATCTGCCTTAAACTTGTACTGAATATTCATCTTATTAATGTGTTTTTTCACCTCTTCATGCAAATTCTTCATGTGTTTTGCAAAGTCTTCAGCTTCAGCACTTGTCTTTTCTCCTTTGTCCATCTTCTTTAACTCAGAAGCATTTCTTGGACTATTGCCATATACAATCTGGAATGGTGATATACCAGTACTCCTATTGACAGAATTGTTGTAAGCAAATTCTGCCTATGGTAAAATCAAATCCCATCCCTTGGGCTTATCTCCTACTAAGTATCGAAGCAAGTTACCCAAACTCTTATTTACCACTTCTATATGTCCATTAGTCTGTGGATGGTGTGCAGAACTAAACTTCAAATCTGTCTTCAACTTCTTCCACAATGTCCTCCAGAAATAACCAACAAACTTGGTATCTCGATCTGAAACTATGCTCTTTGGTAGACCGTGTAACCTCACCACCTCTCTGAAAAATAATTTAGCAATATGAACAACATCATTAGTCTTCTTGCAAGGAATAGAATGTGTCATCTTTGAGAATCTATCCACCACCACAAAAATGGAATCATGTCCTCTCTGTGTCCTTGGTAAACCAAGAACAAAATCCATACTAATATCATCCCATGGCTTCTCTGGTACAGGTAGTGGCTGATATAGACCTATATTCTGACTTGGTCCTTTCACCATCTGACATACTCTGCAAATCTATACAAATTTCCTCACATCCTACTGCAATTGTGGCCAATAATAATTTTCACCAACAATAGCAATGGTCTTATCTCGACCAAAGTATCCAGCCAATCCTCCACTATGCTTCTCCTTAATCAGGTTCTCTCTCAAGGAACTCCTCAGAATACACAACTGCCTTCCTTTAAACAACATGCCATCTTGGATTATGAAATCCAACTATTTTGTCATGTCCAAAGTAACAGGTTCCAGACAAGCTTTCCAGGCCTTTGCAAAATCTAGATTTTTAGGATACAAACTTTTCAGCTCATCGAACCCAACAACCTCTATCTTCATTTCTGTCAACAAATTCTGCCTTCTGTTCAAGGCATCTGCAACTCTGGTGAACATCCCACTCCTGTGCTACAAAATAAAAGTATAACTCTGCAAAAACTCAACCCATTTTAAATGCCTTTGGTTCAACTTTCCTTGACTATTAAGATACTATAAAGCCTAATGATTAGTATATAAAACAAACTCTTTCGGCAATAGATAATGTCTCCATTTCTTCAAAGCATAAACTATTGCATAAAATTCCTGATCATAAACATAATACTTTTTCTTGGCATCATTAAGCTTCTCACTAAAATAGGCAATGGGCTTACCTTCTTGGCTCAAAACAGCTCCTATAGCACTACCACTAGCATCACAATCTACCTGAAATACCTTATTGAAATCTAGAAGTGTCAAAACAAGTTGCTCAATAACTTTTTGCTTCAATGTATCAAAGCTTTTGTCTACTCTTTTAGTCCATTTAAACTATTTTCTATCCCCTCTCATTGTCTCTGTTAGGGGTGCACAAATACTACTAAAATTTCTGATAAACTTTCTGTAAAAACTTGCCAAACCATGAAAAGATCTTACCTCGGAAGAACTCCTTGGCGTAGACCATTCAATGATAGCCCTCACCTTCTCTGGGTCCAACTTAAGACCTTCCTCCAAGATAACAAATCCCAGGTATACCAACCCCTTCTTTGCAAAACTACATGTCTTTAGATTAATCAACAACTTCTCCTCCCTCAGCTTCTCTAAAACTCTTCTAATATGCATCAGATGCTCATCCCAAGTCTTACTGAAATTTAAAATATCATCTAAATAGACAATAACAAAACTTCCCAAATTTTCTTTCAATACCTTGTTCATGAGCCGCATGAATGTGCTCAGTGCATTGGTTAGCCCAAATTGCATGACTAACCACTCATACAAACCCTCCTTTGTCTTGAAGGCTGTCTTACATTCATCTCCTTCTTTGATTTAGATTTGGTGATATCCACTCTTCAAGTCAATCTTCGTGAAGTACTTGGCTCCACTCAAATAATCTATTATGTCATCCATTTTTGGCAATGGAAACCTGTACTTGATTGTGATCTTATTTATGGCTCGAGAATCTATACACATTATCCACTCTCCATCTTTCTTTGGTGCTAGTACTGCAGGTACCGCACATGGACTTAGGCTCTCTCTTATCAACCCCTTCCTTAAAAGCTCTTGAACTTGTCTATTCAGCTCTTCATTCTCTGCAGGGGTCATACTGTGGGCTGCCTTATTTGGCAAACTGGCTCTTGGTATCAAATCCATTTGATGACTTATCTTCCTCACTGGTGGTAAACTTCTAGTATATTATTAGAGACAATATCTTGAAATTCTCCCAACATCTTTGAGACTTCGGCTGGTACATCTTCACATTTCTCTTGACTAATCTTAGGAATCAATTCATAGCAATGGCACTCATGCTTCATACCCTCCAAAAGTTTTCTACCATCTACCAAGCAAATTATAGCAGTACTACATACCTTTTCTTCCACCTCCTTCAAGGGCTTCAACTTGTGACGAACTCCATTCTTTGTTAGGGAATATGTGTTTGCATGAGCATCATGGACAACACTCCTATCATACTGCCACGACCTCCCCAACAACATATGACATGCATCCATCGGTATGATATCACACAGCACCTCATCATGGTAGTCCCCAATCTTGAACTTCACTAAACACTGCTCATTGACCAAAGCTTTGTGGTCCTTCTGTAACCATGCAATCCGATATGGATGTGGATGCTTTCTTCTTGTCAACTTCAACTTATCAACCATCTCCTCTGAAACAAGATTGTCAATACTTCCACTGTCAATAATAATATCACAACACTTACCTTCACATTTGCACCTTGTGCGGAATAAACTCTTCCTCTGATTGGGTTCTTTCTCCTCATTCAACAAAGTTCTTCTGACAACTGGGGTTTCTCCCCTTTCAACATCTTCAGAATGCTCAAACTGTGCATCTTCATCTACATGTGCAACTCATGCATTACCTTCAGGTCTTCTATTTGTCCTTCCTTGATGTTGCAGACACTCGTATGCTTGATGCCCTTCTTCTCCACATTGGAAACAGGCTCCTCTGAAACCTCCTCTTCCGGGTCCTTGCCCAGGTCTACCTTTTCCTCTTCCTCTTTGCTCACCATTGTTCTGGTCACAAGGGTGGTAGGCATTATCCCCTCTCTGATTTCGACTGGTGCCAACTTCTTCACTTTTCTTTTGATCTTCATTACGGCCTCCATAGGGTCTTCCACCAATCCTTCCACCTTGACCTCTTCCCCTTTGCTTTCTATCGAATCTTTTATTCATCTTCTCTTCCACCTTCAGGAAAAATTGGTACGCATCTTCTATGGTGGTCATCCTGACCAGCCTCAGCTCCTCTTGAATACTCGGCCTCAACCCATTAATGTAATGGGCTACCTTCTCCTTGTTGGGCTCTGCATGGCCTGTCCTGATAATAATTTTATAAAACTCTTATGTATACTCCTTAACAGACTTGTTACCTTGCTTCAGTCCATGCAGCTTCTTTAGTAGCTCCATCTCATAGTCCATAGGAATGAATTGCTTCTTCAGTTTCTCCACCATCTGATCCCATCTGGTGATCTTTCCTTTTCCTTTTGTATTCCTCTCTAATTGAACCTCCTTCCACCAAATACTGGCATGGCCCTTCAACTTTGTTTTTGCAAACTTGACCCGATCTGGGTCCTCCACATCTTCATACTCAAAATACTCCTCCATGTGTGATGCCCCGCCATGCAACCCTAGAGTGCTAGACTGACAAGCAACAATTTTACAGAAATATTTTTTTTTAAACAAGGAAATGCATTATACATTAGAAATAACTGCACTAATAACAATATTCAATGAAATGATCAGCTAACACATCTAGGGAACATAACCGCATCAGATAAAATTAAAACCATACAAGAATCCGCATCCCAGTGCAACAGAATAATAATACATCTTACATTAACAGAGATGGAAAATTTACAAGTTTCAATTCAAGATTACAAGACTGATTACATCAGTTTGCAAAAGTACAATTATGAAAGTATAAAACAACTTGAAGATGAAGAGCAAACTGGAACTGGAACACTCCTGCTCTAATCTCAAACCAAACATCCAAGAAAACCAATGGATAGCTCTGCCTCCCAACCATGTGGAACCCTGAGGTCCACCCCTCCGAGCTAGGAGATAATAATAAGGATTCCACTAGGTAAAGGTTACAACCATGAACACAATAACAAAATCTAGACTCCATCGGACAACAGGATAACAAGACTGTACAGACATGATAGTACTCACCAAGACAAATCAAAACATCAAGCTAAGATCAATCATGAAGACAAGTCAACACTCCAGAGGTAACAACAAAGATAAAGAGGAAGTAACTGAGCTACATAAGGAGAGTGTCATCACATGGTCCTAGCATGGGTTACCCAGGCTATCTCTCACTAGAAGTCGGCCCCCATCTATGGTTACCCTGGCAGCCTCTCTCTAGGCACCGGCCCCATAGGGTGACTCATGCGGAACCGACATGTCCTCTCGTGGAGACAAGGAAGTTCCTCTTGCCAACCAAGCCTTCTCATCCCATCCTTAGCCTGTGAGAGCACTCAAGGCATGGGTGAGGTATCTTACTTATCTTGTTATGTGAATTACTACTCCAACCTAATGGTAGTTATTTGTCATTGATGTCAAAAAGGTATTGAGGGTATTGAGTTAGTGTGCATCTTCATAAGGTATCATCAGGATTTACACTATTGACATAGGTTGTTCAGGATCATGTCTTTCAAAGTTGTTCACTTTATTAGGAACATCAATCAGGAGTTTTTTAGTTAGACAGGATAAGTGTTTTGATTATGCCTTCAATAAGGATGTTGTCAGTTGAGTTGGCTTGATTAGTCTTTACCTTTCATGTGGTGTGTTGATTATCAATGGTGTTGTTCATCGGTTGCTTATATAGGTGATGGAGTTTATTATCTTTCTAACATGAGTTGATCTTGTGCAAAGTCTTCTTTCAGGATGTCTTCAAGGGCTCATAAGCATCATGTGTGAGAACAAGAAGTGTAATGTTGAAATCAGGTTGAATATCTTTCATTTGGTGTGGTGCCTTCAAAGATGTAGTATCAGTTTATGGCAGAAATCAAGATATTGGTATAGTGATGATAAGATGCAGTGCATATATGTTTATGCTTCAGATTTGGCTTCTTATGCTTGATCATTTCTTCACATATGATGTTGAGTTGTTTTTCATTAATGGTTTGAGTTATTGCTTGATGATGCTTATGGTTTCATTTCAGTTGTAGTTCACTTGGGCTTTATGATCTATTCTTAGAAATTCAGTATGTTGTCATAATCAGACTGATAAGAATCATGGTTGGAGATCAATAGAGATCAAGTCATTATATTCATGTTAAGGTTTTCTCAAGAGTTGTTTATTATCCTTCATGATATGTTCATTTTAGAAATCTAAAAGTCACTATTTGTTTCCTTGTCTCTACCACAGAATGCCCTGGTAATGATATGTGATTAGGGTTTTCTTATGTGAAGTAATGAATTTAGGATTTGTGGTTCTTTATCCTAAGTCTTTTGTCTAAAAATCCTAAATGCCTTCAATGTCTTTAAACCATTATTTTACCCATCATAAAGTTTTTCACTTTATGTTATGTTTGTTAGTTGACCTTTTATTGTAGGTCAATTCACTTAGTGTTACCTGCTGATGGGTATTAGTGTCATGGTTTGATCAGTCTCTTTTATCCTTTCCATCAGTTGCTCAAGTCTTTATATGGGTGTGGGGCGTCAAATTCCTTCTCAAAGTCTTCTTTAAAAAGTTGAAAGGGCATGATTTGTTCATGCTTTGGAATATGATTTAAGGTTAGAAAAAGTATCAAATGATTTATGAAGGGAAAGATCTTCAAATATTTTTAAGGATTCAAAATGCATCAAATTTAATGGGATCCCGATTCATTTGAATGGAGAGTTTGTATTAAATATGTTTTATTCAAAAAGGCGGGAGCCTGATTAAGTCATATAAATGGCATTTGTTTATATATTTAATTTTTTTGGGGCCCATAAAGGCTATGAGGTCAAATTTAAATAGTGTGTTTTCTGAGCTATTTTTTAGCCCTCCACAAAGCCAATTTTTAAGGGATATGGAAGCATGATTTTTTTAAGGAGATTTTCAAGGAGATGTTGGAAGATTTATTTCTATTTTTTTTTACTTCATTGGTAATCTTTGTAAGGCAAATATTTATGGAGATTATTTTGGCACAAAAAGATGATTTTTTTTGTGGAAAGAAATTGTGGAAGATCAAGAGTTTTGTAAGGATCCAATGAAAGTTTTTTTCAGGATTTGAAGTATTTCTTTGTGAAGTTTTTATTTGCAGATTGAGGAAGTGGTTTCTTACAGAGAAGAAAATATATTTGCATATGTTTTTTTATTTCTTGCAGGTTGAAGAATATTTTATGATGGGAATGGAAATGTATTTTCTTCAAAGGAATATGAAGAGACTTTTTGAAGATGATCAAAGAGATTTTATTTTCTTCTACAAGGGAAGATTAAAAATATTGTTGTTGAAGACATTCAATTTAATAAAGATGAAGATTTGCAGAAGATGAAATTGAACAGGTAGAACATATTTTTGAAAAGAAGAAAATGAAAGTAAAATTAAAAAAAAAAAGCAGAGAAGAATTGAATGTGAAAGGTCGGGAGAGGATATTCAATTTCTCAATTTTTATGTCATCACATGTGCCTTGAAAAAGTGTGAATAAAATGCAAATCAATAATGAAGATGATTTTATGATACAGTTGTAATGGATGTGAATTAATATGAAGACAACTTGTATGACACAATTTGAAATTAAATGTGCAGAGATAATTGTTTACAGAGATTTGTAAAATTGTCGAAGTGTGAAAAAGAAGATTGTCTTGATTTGAAAATCAAACAGGAAGTATAATAATGTATGATGAAACACATAGTATACAATGGTGCAAATCAGATTGAGTGGCAATCACTTCTTTTACACTTTGCAGTTTGTTCTATATTAGGGGTTGGTACTCCTTGAAGTTGGTGCTTCTAAACATTGTAATCAGTGAGATTTTTTATAAAGCCAATGAGGCAATTTTGGAGTGGTTTTTCTACCCCTGGAGGGTTTTCCACTCGTGCAAATCTTGTGTCATGATTCATATTGATCTTCTGTGTGTGTGTATGATTTACTCATGAGGTGTTGTTTATATCCTCTTTTATCAGTAGTCTTATGTATATGTGTTTAACAATGTCTTCCCTTCTATTTGTCTTGTAAGATAAAATTTGCAAAAAGTTAAGAATTCACAAAACAATGATTCACCCCCCCTATCAGTGTTGTTCTTGACTCCTACACAACCCTCCTAAATAAGTTATTAAGTTTTCACTTGCTTACAACTTCCATGGGGTTACCTAGGCGGCATCTCACTAGGCATCGGCCCCACCATGAAAGCCACTCCCTTAGCAATCTCTGACCAATCATCCAAACCACAACATGCAAGGATAAAGGTTAAAAAATGATTTCAATCCATTACATATGCCATACACTTGGCCACAACAATATAAATCTCATTGTCCTCCTCAAACTCAAACAATACATCAAGAATAGTATAACACAAGTACCAAGCTGCATACCAAACAGTTAGACCTCTGGAGTCGGTAACTGAGTTCATTACCAGATTATTACAACACCTTTCCTGATAGAGAAACTAGGTTCCAATGAACATGAATTTAATACAAGATCGACAAGGGATAAATGGAAAGAAAATAATTGAATACATCCTTAATACAAGTTGATAACATAAACAATTTGTCCCATGGACAACTTCACGCAAGTTTCGGACAAGGTTTGCGGAATAAATCGTTTCAATAAAAGAAGTAAATACAATAATATGACCTAAAACCAAAACATTTCTCTTTTCCCAAATTCACTTCGTTCTCAAAATGACAAGACAAAAGATCAATAATGAGGTAAAGATAGAACTAAAATAAAATTAAAAAATCCTCCAAAGACACAATCTAATTTAATAACTAAACTCAACTAATAATGACTACAAGATTGAAAGTAACATTAAATGCAAGTAGACACTATTTTAACGATACACAAATCCGCAGCATTGCAATGAGTACTAATATTAACTAGAGACAATTAACAACACAACTATTGGTGTAATTCAACTATACTTACCTAAATTTGACCATATGATACGTTAAAGAAGGAACTATACAAATCTACTAAAGATAGAATCTTATCTATTATGGAACTTGATAGACATAGTAGGTCTTCTAAGGAGATAAACATTTTTATAAATTTAATATCTAAGTTATATCAATACCAACTAGTCATCTCGTATCCACCTACTATTCTAACAATTAATCTAGTAATCTTTTACCAAGACATTAATTTATGACCACGACTTAATTTATGACCAAGACTTAATTTATGACCATGACTTAATTTATTGAATTAACTAGCATTCTTATTAAAAGTACTTGCTATCCTATAGACATCAATTTCCAATCAGCACGATTCCATTAATGATATAAAATAGTTAATAACCTTTCAAAATTTAAGATACAATCATCTAATACAATCAAAAGAAATAAAGCGAGTTTCCTAATAAGGACTGGTACTCACAATGGGATCATCACATCATATGACATAGTCAACTACTATAGTTTATTCAAATTCAGAGGAATAAGACTAAGGATGACAGCGTGCAACCTCAATGGAACTTGAGTTCATTTAGAAACTTCCCAAAAGCAAACCAATTCCTTACACTTCCTAAAATATGCATTGCTCCATAAAATGGAATGAATACATAGAGCCAATCGACATTATAGACATAGTGACCATGAAGATGGTGAGAAAATGTCAAGTTTTCTGGATACAAAGAAATAACATGCTGCCACGGAGAGGTCGAATGACAAGCAAGAGAAAGAAGGGTAGCACGAGGTATAAAGGAAGAATGAGCTGTGAAAAAGAGGGTTTTACTAGAAAACCAGTCTATATAGTGATGTCATTCCTCAGTTTACATTGTCAAAAAGCCACAGAGGAGAAGTCGTCCTGACCAAGGAACATAGACTGCAAAATTTACCAAAGGTCGACAACTAGAAGAAATCGCTGAGTCAAACTCTCCAACAGTGGCTTGAGAGGGTAGGGAGACCATTACACAGTGTTATGAATGGTGGGAAGGGCACGAGTAAGATTCAAACAATTCACGCTCCAAAATCAAATCCTCTTTTAGAACTTCCCCTTCTATCTGCAAAATAATCCTCAAAAACCTTCGTTCCAAAAACTTCTCCAGAACAAAAATAACTTCAGACATAAAAACCCACCAAAATCTCTCCCGTGACCAAAATAGACAACCACCATTAATTTCCAATAACCCCCCCCCAAATCTGTTACACAATCCCCCTCATTAAGAGAAATTTGAAATTTTACTTAACATAGAACTTCCACATCTCCAAAACATATACGACAACTAGCCAACAATAAATGATTATCCAAAATCATTAAATTACTATCCAATACTATTCTTCAAATAATGATATACTAATTAACCACATTAACTTATGACATAGATAATAATAAAATCATTAACATATTCCATTTAATCTATATTGGAATTTACTTATATAATATTCCAATTTAAGAAAAATACCATAATATTCGACAAGCTATTAAATATTCTTAATACAACATTACCTCATTACGCATTACCCAGATACATATGGGCTAACTACACAAAACTCGACAGTAAACATTCCAACCACATGACGACTAACCAACTAAAGGTTGAACTGACCTAGGGAATAAACCTCATGTTATCTCTATCAACATTATCCATGGTGTAGGGCCCGCTCAGACCTGCTAAGTTAGGTGGAGTCGAGGCCCGGTACCCGCAACCTGCATACAAACAATGGGTTGTATTTGATCAACTATATATATACCAGTACACACCGAGTCAGGGAATCATGGCGTAGTAGGGTGCTCAAACTGAGTAGTACTACATCGTCCTTGCTCCGAAACAAGACTATAATGATTTCTATTTAACATTAGATGCATAAACATGATATTATCAAACCATCACAAAACATGTCCATCTCATCATAACAACAATGTCATCATAAACTCATACCACAAGTTAGAACTAAATCAGTCGAACATAATCTATCACATTCAGAATAAGCATAAACCATAGTCTCAATAACTCAAATGTCTCAGAACTGTTTGGATGCAATGGAAGAACTAACAATTGTCTTAGATCAAACAAAGAGTAATGTAGAACTAACAGCTATCACAAGCCAAAAATAAGGGGGCATTACACCATGTCATTGATCCAATCAATAAGCTATTCTGGATTCAAATCTCCAGAATATGTAGAAACTTTGATCCTGGGCTTCTTTTTGATCTTCGAAATGGCCCTCAACAACCTAACTTTTGCAAGATCTCCTATAGCTTCTTGTTCTTCCTCAGATAGCTCTTCTTTACCTTCATCTTCTCTTTCTTCTCTTGTTCTCGGATCAAACCCTCTTCGTAGCTCCTCTTGCAATGCATCGATTTGCCTTTATAGGGTTCTAGAACCCTCTTCCATCAAAGCATTCCTCCCAATACAATTTCTTCATGGAAGCATCTTGATCTCTACAACAAACCCACAACCTTAGGTCCTGGTGCAAACTACCTCACGATGGGCGATCTATCTACACACTTAGGAACCCTTGCTCTAATACCACTTGATGAAGGGGGTAAATCATAAAACACACAACAACAGAAATTGCACACAAAAAATAGAACTTTCTTTATTATTTTGGACAACTTATTATATTACAGAAGCTCAAATACAACCAGAGGTATCAACCCTCCATAGGCTGCAACACATTACAGCTTCCTCTCACAAGACTCTGGAATCATCCGCCTTCTGTAACCCCAAATCTGCTAGGGGTTTTGTTTCCCTATCTATTCTTGACTCTACACTTTCCCCCTTAACTCTACTACTTCCCAGGGTTCCCAAAAATGGTTATTAATAGCATTTTTGGCGGCCAACAACCTAATTTAAAAATTTGCATCTCCCTCAAAAATAGGTCAACTTCCGGGAGCCATAACTTTTGATCCGGATGTCCAATTGACAAACCATTTTATGTGTCAAAAATCTCGTGGAGTGCTCTATTCGCTAAAACCCGCTTTGCTAGTTCTGGCCATTTTTGGGCTCATACGGGGCCGTTTAGTGCCTCAAACCTGAGTTTGAATAATTTTTAGGTGTTTTTTGGGAAACAAAAATTTTAATATCTTTCAGCTCCCAAATGATCTTTGCGTGATTCCTTTGGCAAAGGTCTTATTTTTTAGTTATGAAGCTTCCTGTAAATTTTCACTTCAATCCATGCCCAAATACAAACTTTCTAAAAATAGCAGGTTGTTATTTAAATTAGCAGTTTGGAAAAACTGAAAGTTCTACATCATTATTCAAGCGATTACGGAACCATAACAATAAATTTTGAAAAGAAATGGAAAGAACATCAACAATTTTGAAACACATCTTTTTTTGGGTGATGCAAGATTGCCCTTACACCACTGGATGCTCCTACATCAGATCCCAAGGGAGAGATGCAACTAATAAAAAAGGATGCAATTATTCACAGGTATATGAAGAAATCGTCGGCCTTCAATTGGGGGGATCCATCACACAAACTATCAATCAATCTGAAACATTCATATCTCATTACGAAATATCTCATCCAGCATCTCATTAAAGATATTCCACTCTTATCTCAAGATTTCAAACATCTACATCAGATTTGCACATCGATTCCTCTAGATATTGCATCTAAGACATCAATGGAGCATTAAGGAAACCACATCCATTCAGCAGATAAAACTATCACGAGTTAGAATATAGAACATCAATTTTAATCAAACAATTGCAGTAGTTAAAGAAGTTATTAGTATTCTTTAAAAGTAAGGTAGTATACATTAGCCGTTGCCAAAGAAATAATAGGTTAAAGAATCGAACCCAAACTAGGTATGACATCTTGCCCAAGATAGTATACTGATAATCATAAATATGTGAATGATAATAGAATAAGATCATAGAATGTGAATATATATATAACACAGTAAAATGTTAAGGAATGTTCAAATCTATGAATGTAGAATATCCATAATAATAGAATAGACTAAAATATAAGGTAAGGATGTATAATCCTAGTGTCATAAAAAAATGATTATATTCATAGCTTATTGAGGCATAAGATGATGAATGCTATTCCTATAAGAATGCTTATTGAATATTGCCAAGTGATGTAAAAGGCAATCATGAGATAGTGCAAATAAGTAATATGATCTAATTGTACCATCTCGTGATCCATGAGGATCACGAGAGAGTAAAGGTAATTCTAATAAGTGTAATTCATAATCATGGAATACCCAGGATGAAAATAGAAGCCTCATCATTAATCCTACACACCCTATAAGTATGAGACTGGTGGAATGTCTTTAACTTTACTTAAGATCATATATAAAGAATAAATAAAAGTTATAGTCCTCTTCATTGTACCACATCCTTAGACACGTGATCCTTATTCAATGTGCATGTTGAAGCCTTCCAGTTTCTATCTAGTCATCTCTTTTTCTAGGGGTTATCCTACTTTTATATCATATTCTAGTCTAGGTTATTGTAGTAGGAATGGATACTATGTCAATTTGTGCTACAAACAACTAAAAAAAAGGTGAAACTATTGTCCATGTGTTGTCTATCTTGAGATGCATACATAATAAGTTGTAAGAGAACCTATTATTGTTATGATGTGTAAGTTCATCTTATGACATTATAAGATGTGTCATTTACCTATGAAAAATTCTATGATGCATAAAAGAATATCAATTACAGGGGAGTTTCATTAGAATCTTGACCAACATTACGATAATATATGATCAAGAATTTTTTACTGGAGACAAAGAAAAATTGGGACTCATAAGTTGGCGGTTTGACTGTGATAGTTATGATAACACATGATGAGTATAAGGTAATATTCTAAATTTAGATTGAATACCAAACTTGGAAAGGGGCATTGAAATTTGTGCCATGGTATATGGGTGCCATACCTCTTGCCTAGTGGCTCATAGTTTTCGAAAACTATTGGATGTTTCTTCTATAAATTATAAGTGTTTGGAATGGAGTATGTGTAGTGTATTTGCAAGTATCACTATGCTACTAAGACTATTAGATTCCCAAAATTATCTATAGTATTTCTTCTACAAAGAGGATTATTTTAAAAAACAAAAGTAAGAAATAAGAGGCACAATATGTAACCAATACTTCACGTAAATTAATTATTCACAAAGGAATAATTAATAGTTATACATTCGCATTTGTCAAAAATAGACAAAGTGGAAAGGAAAATAAAATAATCTTATCCTGTGTGATAAGATTGACAACTAATAAAGGAAAAAGCTTTCCTGATTAACTTATTTTAATGTGTACATATAATTTTACACCAACACCACCCCATAAGTGCAACTTAGGCAAATCACACACAAGCTAAAAGGAAAAAAGATGGGTCCTGGCAACAAAGGCCTGATCGGTACCCATTCACAACAAAGAAACTCTCATAAAGTGGAGAAAAGGTGAAAAAACTTGTGGGAAAAACCCTCTCCGAAAGAGAGAAAAAGCAAACAAGCACATTTGATGAAAGAAGGACTAAACACTAAGAACCCCCTAGGACTAAATCCATCACAAAAGTATAATCATGAATGCCCCCCATAAGAGAGAGTGGATGAAAAATATCTTGAATCCCCTCCAAGAAGAAACCTATACAAATGATGAGTTCTTGAAGATAGAAACTAATCCACTACCTACAAACAATATTTCTCCCCTTCAGAAGAAATAGATCCTCTAGTGAATGTAGAAGCCATTCTATCATGCCCACATTTCCCATGTGGTCACAACATGCATCACACATGTCATGTCCACATGTGTCATGTGGTCATGACACAAAATATCAAAAAAATTCCCACGCTTCCCTAGAAACCCCCGCGCATGCATAAGCGTGCTCGATGGCGTACGCTTAAGGCGTGAACAATACAGTTGGCAGCGGGGTATTACGCACATATGCGCACTCCCAAACACAAGAAGGCCACCAAGGGGGTCATCACGATGTGGTTAACATTGCTACAAGGGTTAAACTTACTAAGCTCCTAAACCCTAAATTCCAAAAAAAATTAGCAGCATAACGCTTCACGGGCGTGAGTGGGATTTATTACACTAACACTAATCTTGATACGAGGTTTCCTGATAGGGTTAACAAATTTCTTACAACTCCCTAATTACAATGAAATTACAGTTGATCACATTAATGGAACATTTTTCAACAAAGCATGATCATCTCTTCTCCTTCACGTTTTCTGAAATTTAATATTAATTTCTCCTCCTGATTTTAGCATTTTCAACAAAGCCTGTTCATTTATTCTCCTTTCCGTTTCTCTGAAATTTAATTTTGATTATATTTCTTTATGTTTATCTTGCTTTTCTTCACGTTTTCTATCAATCAGATTTATCACTGCATCCTTTACATTATTCCTAATTTCTTGGTAAATCAGATCACTTAAACAGGGTTTACTAACTTCGCTTGATGAAGTCCCCTAGGTTTCTACTCTGGTTTAATTTCAATGTTTGAATTAATTTTGATAATTAATTTGTCCCTAATCAGGATTAACGGAGAGTTAAATCTTACTTAGTTCTCTTAGCATATTTCGGAAATGCCACACATTTTCTCCTCTTTGTTTTCAGTTTTTTCTTTCTTTCTCTTTGTCTCTCAATTTTCTCAATTGGACGTTTTCTCAATCTACAGTTTGGGTTTACAATGACCACATATGAAATGCATATGATGGCTTAATTGCATTTATAAAGATACGCATATCTATATAAATGCAAATAAGCATATATAATATATATATATATGCTTATTTGCATTTATAAATATAGGTATATTTTTTCTTTTCATTTTCTTGGTATTTTAATTGTGATAATTGTTTAAACTTCTGAAATACATTTTATTTTAAATAAAATTAATATATATATATAATATTTTTTTTAATTTTTAAATATATTTTTCTTTTGTCGATAATAATCCCCTATTATATTTTTCTTTCTTTCTTTAAAAAAAACATGGCCTCCCTTTTTAAATTTATAACAAATAATTAATGTATATATATAAGGGCGGGGGCCCTAGCTCGATTGGCTAAGTAATTCCATTGTGGTAAAGATGGTCATGAGGTCTAGTCTCCCCCCATCCCCATGGTACCGGAGGGCATGTCGTGCCAGTGTCACCAATCATGTGAAAAAAGTTTACCAGGCACCCAAAAAAAAAATGTATATATATATATGTATGTATTAATATTTTATCATATTAAAATATTAGGTTTTCTTTTGTAAAACCTAAGCTACTTGTTTCATTTCATACATTAATTTGAACTTCAAAAAAAAGAACCCTAACATATTTTTTTTGTTGGGCTTGAGCAGGGACAATGGAGGCAAGGGCAGCAATGGTGGCATGGAGGAGAGACAGATCTGAGTGGAGGGGCCGTGAACTATAGGAGCAGAGAAGGGGGAAGAACGAAGGAAGGGCGGCAGTGTGAGGGAGGCTGCAGAGGGCCACAAGCAGAGGGAGGTTCGGTGGAGGGAGGCTGCAGAGACAGCGGCGGAGGAAGGTGTTGCGGGTGGAGGGATCGCGGAGGCTGCGCGGGATTCAAGCTAATGGGGGTGTGGGGAGGGGGTGGAGCCCCCACCCACATCCCACTCAATGGGGTGTGGGTGGGGGCTCCGCCCCCTCCCCACACCCGTTGCAATACATACGGTGGGGGTTCAAACCCCCACCAATATTGTAATAATTTATTTTTTTTACTGTGTTTTCAAATATGAAAACTGCGAACATAAATGTATTCCCCATTGTATTTCGTTATTAAAATTTAAAATATATTTATATATATCTATATATATATATACCACAATTTCTCAAGACAATAAAACGCACAGTTTCATTATTAATAATCATAACTATAATAATACAGAAAATATAAAATGAATATATATATACATTATTATTTAATAATTACTGTCAAATAATTTGTAAGCCAAAATAATGAATTAATTTATATTGAATTTTTATACAAATGTATTTTCAAATGCATCTCTAAAAATAAACATTATATAAAATAGTATATACAAAGATAAATAAAATCTATTTTCCTCTTAATTAAATTTCAATTTCAAGTCAATAAATCCAATTTTAAATAGTAAGCACTTGAAAAAAAAATTTAATATTATTTGCAAATTATTTACAACAAATTTCAAATGCAAGACTATAACCAAATTTCATTTCCTTCCCAAATAACAATTTACAACTTTCATAATTTATTAAAATTAATAGTTCCACTAATTCTTACAATGAATAAATTGTAACAACTTTGTTTTTCTATAACAACTAACTCTCAACTTTACTAATAGGATTAATAGGAAATAACAAAATTAATATCCTTTTAAAAACAAATTTCCTTCCTTGATCATTTCATAAATGGTAAAAAATTAATAAACACTAAAATTTAAACTATCAATACAATAAGGGAGGATTTTCTCACAACTCAAGAATACCAAATCTTACAACAATAGAAAGAGAATTTCTCCTCCTGGAAATCAACAAGGATGTAGTCATTAGTAAGACCAAGCTCTCTTATAGAGCCTTAAGAGTAAAGGAAAATAAATTATTTTCCCAAAACAAGAAAACTTCTCCAATCTTCACATTAAGCTCCATGAAAAACTGCATATCACACAAGGGAAGAAAACACCACACATTATGCTCTCCTCCCTACCGTAGACCCACAAGAGGGTCACCCCCGAGCTAGGGAGATCATCCACACACCTAGGGTATTCCAAAATCCACTTCACAACAATGCAAAACAACACCCCAAAACACAAAATATACCCATGGATATTTACACAACACAAACTCAACCAAAGTGAGTCAAAAAGGGGTAGGAGAATGGACACACTCAACTCTAGAGTGCCACCCTTCAATTAGTTCAACACAAATTTTCTCATGGCCTCAAGCCAAACATGTTAACAAGATTTCCAAGGAGTTCATATTTTGGCTCTCAAGCCATGTGACAAATTTACTCAAAATTACACAAATGCCCTCAAGGCTTTCAACATCCCAAAACAAGGCAATGACCTCGAGGAGGATCACTCCTCCCCTACCCCACACTTGATGAGCATTTCTCCCAAGTGGGAGAAGCTCTTTCAACACCCTAATAAAAATTCCCACAATAACTAATTACACACAAGCAAAAATATTTCTCACACATCCATCATGCAAGAAAAAATTAGAATTACAAGGGGAAGGCCTTAGCCTTGAAAACCAACCTTTAAAGCCCTAATAATGGAAGTAGTTGATGTAGAGCTCCTCTAAAGTCTCCTCCAACCTAAGCCACCAAACTCCCTCTATCCTTTTTCTCCAAAAAATAATATCCAATAATTAAAAATTCCCAAAAATTCAACAACCTTTCTCCCTATCCCAAGTGGGATTAAAATAACCCAATCCATGAGCTTAGAGGAATAGGGAGGTGACACTTGTCACCTCCTCACTCTTCCTCCAAACTACTATTGTGTCCCAAGGGATGAATGTTGACACATGTCACTCACCCATCCCAAAGTCTTCCTTACCCCTTACCACATGTCCTCTCTCCAACACATGGGAGAGAAAAGGGGAGTTAAAGAGGGAAAGGGTGACACATGTCTCCCCTTTCTTCCCTCTCATGAAGGACCACACAACTCCATGGGGACTCTCACCAATTGTGAGGGAGACTTGAAGTCAAGTCCTCCACAATTGGTGGATCTTTAAGTCATCTCAAGCCTTGGGAATGGAAAAGGGATGGGCTTGAGTGTTGGTACCACTCATCCTATCCCTCCCATGCCTCCAAATTCGTCACTTAACTTCAGTGTGAAGTTAAGGTGACTATATGGAGGTTAACCAATGGTTACCCAAGTCAAAAGGGACTCTAGACCCATGGGGTATAACCCAGGGTCAACTTTGACCTAGTTAGGACACCCAGGGTCAAGTTAAAACACAAGAAAAGGATCTCAAAAATTTAAAATTTAGAAATGAAATTCAAAACAATTCTTACAACACAAATCATAATTCAATTTAAAAGAGGGTAGACCTAACCCACTCAACTTCATGAAAACTAACATTACAACATTACATCAAACACAGAGTTGATCTTGGTTCCTTGTGGAACCAGATCAGCTTCACAAGGGATTACAACATAAGGTGCGGGATGATCTCCAGTATCTGTGGTTTGTTAGCAAAACCTACGCACTCAATTGCAAAGTCAATTCCACATATTAATATCATAGCCAAAGCAATTTAAAACTTGCACTCACATAAGATATCACAAGTCCTCTTAAGCATAAAGGAAATCACATTACAATTTTCTCTCTAACATCACCCAATTAGTTTTCCTGTAATGTAAACATCTATCTAACATCACCCAATTAGTTTTCCTATAAAATAAACATCTATCTAACATCACCCAATTTGTTTTCTCTTAATACAAGCATCTATCTATCATCACCCAATTAGTTTTCCTTTAACATAATAAGGTCTAAAAGTTCAGAAATCCAGGATCAACAGTCCCACAAATATAAAAGTATCAGCAACAGTAAGGTAAATAGTCACATGAACAGAATGAAAAATGTACGCCTCACATCCATTCCCACATTCTAGATGAGTAGGGAATCCAAATCCAAATGTAATCTTGTGCCTCTGAATGTAACTATGGTGTGCTTATGCTGGAAGAAGATATCTCTGAGTCCTAAATAAGAACTAAATGTCTAATCAGAGAAGTAGAAATAGGGGATGATAAAATCTTAGAAACTACTTCTGGAAACACAAAAGATGATGTGATGACACCACTATCATCAAAGATCAAATGAATATCTTCTAATGTATCATACACATCAAAATAATGAGACTCCACAAACAATAATGAAATGTTTGGTATATAAGAATCCCAATGAGGTGGTGAATCTAGAAGACTAAGATTTACATGTTGCTTCATCCGAGTTTAGTGTTTGTTCATAGAAGGCTTCTAGTGATTCCTTCTTTTCTTTCATACCATGTTAGATTCCCAAAATTATTTGTAGCATTTCTTCTACAAAGATGATTTCTTCAAAAAATAAAAGCGAGAAATGAGAGGCACAATATGCAACTAATACTTCATGTGCATTAATTATTCATAAATGAATAATTAATAGTTATACATTTACATTTGTCAAAAATAGACAAAAAAAATAGATGGAGGATTTGTTCATAGACCAAGATATGTGTGAACTACAATATCTCAATGCAAACTAGCTACAATATCATCAGATGTTTAGATAGTATTGGATAGAGAGGTGAGAAGCCTTAGCTATCTTTCCTTGGCAAATTCTATATTATTGAATGGTTGTGTAAAAAATAGGTGTCTTTTACATAAAAATCCATCTAATATTTATTGTATAGAAAAGCAACATATTAACCTATGTAAATATACTATATTTAATCAATCAAATCAATAATATATTGAAACTAACATAGATATCTTAAATACATCTATCTAAAAGATGTCACTCGAGATACTGTCTATTCTTAATAACAATTTCAATATAGGCGCCATCTCTCAGGTGTCTTTTAGATAGATGTATTTAAGATATCTATGGTAGTGGATATAATGAAGTTCATAATCCTCCTAAGAGATCTCTTATATCCTATATCTAGTCAATAGGATGAAACTTGAATAGCTATTCTTGTAATAGGAACCCTACAAGCAATGGTTGCTATGTAACTAATGTTTTAATCATATAAAACTTCTATATTTTAAAAGCAATTGTAACTTTTAACTTTCTAAGAAACTATATACAAAAACAAAAAATCCAAATTGAGTCACTAATATCTACAAAATAACAATAACAAAGTAAACTGTGCCAATGGCTTGTTGATTAGTAAAGCAATGGAAAAGATTGTCCATATTGTTCATTTTTATTCTAAAGCATATAAAATTGGAAATGAAAAGGTACAAACTTTTTCAGGGTCTAATAAGTTGCTAAAGTTAAATAGATCTCATTACTGACTATTTCAAGGAAAATTTTAAACCAAAAAGAAAATATCTTCATTGTGACTCAAATAATTTAAACTTACTTTTGAATCCATCAATTTGGAATTGTCAAACCCCTCAAAAGTAAATTACACATTTGAATCTAATGTAATTATTATACCAACATAAACAATTATGGTAAGAAAACAAAATTTAATTCAAAATCTCATTGAAACAAATCATTACTACAACAAATTTATTAACTCATCCTACACTCTCTAGTATTTACTAGCAATTGCATGGGGTGAATACATAACGGTTTTGCTGATAGGCTATTTGTAAAGTAAATGTTTTTTGAGAAGTGTTTGTGTTTTTTGACTTGTTGGCATTGCATTGTTTGAGGAATGTAGTGTAATTTGTGATTTATAGGCATTACAAGGGAGTATCAATTTTCATAATATAGTGGTTTCTCTTGCATATATTTATGTAGCTAGTTTTCTATTACATCCTTCTTGAAATTGTATATCGCATCAGCTACCATGCTATGTTTTGTAATTTAGAAATATGGTTTTTTAATTACATACTATTGTATAAATCCTTATTCTATTAACTTGCCCTGCATAAAAATGGTAACATGGAACCAGAATTATGGAAAGCTAACATTAGGTTTGCTCCACAAATGTCATTCAAAAACTTCTCAAATTGTAATTTGTGCCAGTTGTCATGCTATACTTTGCAATTTAGAAATATGGTTTTTCAACTACATACTGACAAGGGTCGTTGGTCCTCAGAATTTAATCATATTTTCATCTGTCTAATCCAGGGTTGTGTCCTTGGCTGTCTACAATTAGGAATCCTATAGTTGCCAGTTTATTTAACTAACTCTAATGATCTCTACTGATTGAAGAAACTAATGCTACTGATCTATCTACTATGAAAATGAATTCTAGGAATATTGGAAACAAAGCTGAAACAATGAATTGCTAATGTAGATCTATACTATTCCATACATTTGAAACATACATTTATCTATGATAAAATAGTAACTATCTCCTTAAATAGAATTTGAAATAGAATAACAAAACAAACAATACTAGCCTTCTGCCTTGGTGGTGGGAGTAGGCCCTTGCTCCACACCCTTAGGGTTGAAGACTAAAGCAATGAATCAACACAAGAAGATAATATCATAATTCGCTTTCAGTCCAATTCCATCAGTATCCTTTTGTATTCAGAAAAGTATATATATCAAAATGAGATCAAAATAATAATAATTCATCTGGTATCTATTTTTTGCTGCTACTTTTGTAAATTTATATCTAATCCAGTGATGAGATATCACTTACCCTAACTACTAGTTCATCTATGAGATAGTACCAATCTCTTATTCTACTAACTATTTAACTATAGAGTAAAAAGTCATGCAATTAAAATAGATTTAGTGGAATAGCAGTCTCACTAAATCTGAGTCTTAGTTTCAAATACAACTGGGTAGTGAGGCCTGAAATAGAGGTACTTAATCAGTTTGTCGAGAACTCATGCAAAATCAAAAAGAGAAATAAAACTTCTAGCAATTAACTAGGGTCTTCATTCGATTACTCAAGTGCTGATTGAGTAATAACTGGAGCACCCCAATTACCACTGGAAGTGTTGACTAGTAGTGGCGCTAGACATCTACATTTGTGTTGAGGAGGCTCCGGAGGTGTGTGCTTCTGTCTGCATCTCCAGAGATATGCTTTATGGCTTTCTATTCAACTCCAGAGATGATTCACCCCCTTATCTCAAAATCTCTCCAATCATATTGGAGACTAGTACAGTATCCTTATGTCAGCTCTGAAGATTACTAGGAACACCTCCGAAGATGACCAAAATTATCTTTGCTCGAACATCTGCACCTGTTGATTCAAAAAGAGAAGATTTTTGTATATTTCCATTAATTCAATGCACATTAGTCCTTTAATTAGAAATCATGATTTTAAGTAATTCATCTCTTATTAATCATAATTAGAACAATCTTGTTAATCTACTTTGGTGCAGTCATCAAGAAAATGGAATAAGAAGGAAGAAAAAGAGGGGTAAAAAGGTGTATTATCATGGGTGCTACCTGGCACTTATCATCCCCCCATACTTAAAGGTTAGCAGGTCCTCCTACTTTTCACAATCTAGACTTATTCAGGTGGAATATTCTATCAATCAAGTTGTACTCATTTGCATAAGTAGACCAAGTGGTGCAATCTGTATTACCATTTCCTCTAAACTGGTCAACCTACTTCATCCATTCCTAAAATCTATCATCTTCCATTTGTTCAGCCCAGATAGGTAGTGGCTCAATGATGAGAGGAGGTCTGAAATGGCCACCTATCCACTCCAACTAGTATTTATCCATCATTTTGGACACTGTCCTAGAACCTTCCTCATAAACAACCGTAGGTTGGTGGGGGGCACCACTTCTCTCATCTTATGTTCTGTAGTTAAAGTGTTCCACCTTTTCTTTGCCACTAGAAGCATTTGATTAGATAAATTGTTTAGAGGACACCAAAATCAATGGAACATTCCTACAGATGTTTTAGATATAAAGGCAAAATCTTGGTCTTACCGTCTGGGGAGTAAATGTGTGCCCTAAAATGGATCTGTTTGCATCCCCTATTCCATGGTTGCCACTGGGCCAATCAACTCCTGAATGTACTCTTCTTAATCATCTATCTTATTGTTGACCCATGTTAATTGTTTGGCTTGACTTTGTACTTTCTCAACAAGTGCTGCAATTATTATGAGACTATTGTCTCAAGCCTTTGTAAGATCAAAAATATTTTGTACTGCTTCTACCTCCTTTTCCTTGATGCTTTGGGCATCCTATGTTTCTTTGTTTCTCATTTTTGCCTCTTTCTCCTGAATTATTTTCTGTTTATTTTGGAGCTCTGCTTGCAATCCCTCAATCATCTATTTTTGTTCCATTTCTTTTTCTTTCATGACCTTCTTGAGGTTAGTAATAATTAGTTTCTTCCTCCATAATAATCTCTTCAGATTATCTATTTCTTCTAGCATCAGCTATTCCCTTGAAATCTCAACATCCTCCTAATCAGAGGGGTGAGAATAAGTCCCTGTTTCTTCTTCTGTTTATTCCACTTCAGGGTTTTCCATAGCTCTTTGCCCTTCACTATTAGCTGCATCCACTTGCCCTTTTTCAACTTCCCCTACAATCTCCTTGTCCTGAGCTTCCTCTTGATTTCTCTCTATAATTATTGGTGTTGATGAAGGCCCATCCTCATCCACAAAAGCTATGAAGCCCAAGAGAACTTCAGCCAGGAGAGCAGTATCTTTTTCAGCTTGGGTAAGTTGCCTTTTTCTCTTGCCTCTCCGTAGCACAAGTGGAGTAGGTGCCTCTGTAGTAGGGGTATTATCCTCAGAGTCTGAGGAAATAGTAAAAGTGTCTCTCTGTTATGTCTCCAGAGCAGGGGACTGTTGTGAAGTTGGACTATGGGAATCTAGATGAACAGATGGCTCTGGGGAAACTTCTCTTTGTTTCTTCTTTCTAACTAGAGGCATTTCATCTAAATCATGAGATGCTTCCTCAACCCAATAGTGTATGCTAGAATCAATTTTCTTTGAAGTTGTTTTTGTTTTTTGACCCTACCTTGTCTTCTTCTTTTGCTTCTTGGGGTCAGAAGTATGGGTGGAGGTCTGCTCTATAACAACTATTTCCCCTGTTTGTTTAATTGGAATAGACTCCTCATCCAAGGTCATCTTCCATTTTGTTGAGTAAGTCATATAGGGGTTTCTTCTATAACAGGTTTCCTTAGCTGTGCTGAGGCAGTTGAAGATTCATCCATAACTTCCTTCCCTTTCCTCATTTTGCTAGTAACAGGGGCAGTAGATGAAGTTGCCTCCAGTGAGGGTTTTTGACCTTTATCTTTCTTAGTAACTGGAGAGGAAGTTGAAGGCTCTGCCTCCTCTTCCTGCTGGGTAGAGGAAGCCTCATCTGTTCTCTGTGCCCTCTTTGGTGTTCTGTCATGTGGTTTATTGTCTAAAAATGTCTGCCATAAAGCTTCCCCATCAGCTTGAGACAGAAAGTGATGTTTCACAATTAGAAAAATGAGGCCATGGTTTTTCATAAGACCTTTCCCTTGTTGATACTTGTCTACAGATGTTTTAATGGAAGAATATAGAAAGTTTGAAATGTTTATGCTAAATTTTGGGTGAGCATTTCGGTGCCTCAGAAATATTAACATTTTTCATTATTGGTCCTAAAACTATAGAAAATTGGCAATCACATGTAAAGTATTTCATCAACCATAATGCTACAGACTGCCATGGGTGAGGAAGTGAAGATGTAACAATTCCTTTAACCTCATTTTTTCTTAAATGTAATTTTGTTGCAGGTTCACCTTCTCCAGAGGAATTTTTAATTAAATCAGCATATAGGGTTTTCAAATGGTAAAACATCTCACCTTGTTCTGGTAATCCTGAGATATGACTGATGATGGTGGAAGAGATATTGACCTAAACCCCTCTCACAATTGCTTGATTATCTTTCAGGTTACATAGGAAATCATCAACAATATCATCCTGAAAACCTTCAAATTTGTCCAAGAACTCTAACCACCCTACATTCCTTAGAATGTTTGCTACCGCTTGATCTTGTAGAAGGCCTATTATATTCTTTGGCTCTGATTTCTTTTTAACTCTCATTTCCCTGTCCTATTCCACCTTCTGTGGCTAAAATTCTTCCTACTTCTCTCTGTGGTTTATTTTTTTTCTTTTCACTCCAGAGGACTGTGTCAGCAAACTTGAATTTTACACTCAAAGATTTTTAGAGAAAGCTGCAATCTTGAATGAGGGTTGATATGTCATTTTGTTTTACTGCTTAGATTATGGGAAAGAAGCTTGAGACTGGTTTAGTGTATTTATGCAATCATAATTGCAGGAGAGTGATGGGACACTTTGTAGATAGGTCAACAGTGTGGCAAATATGGTGGCATGCATGAATTAAGAAGGGAAATAATGGCAGGGAGATGTGTCACGATAATGGCACCTAAAAATAGAATTGACAAGACAATTACTAATTAAGTTAATTAAAGAGAATTACCTAAATCAATCTTAATGATGACAGTCCAATGTACTTGGCTACAACGTCGCGGCTTTGATGAGACTTGATGTGACCTAGCACGTGAGCAGCTCCTGCACAGTTTTGAACTGGCGTCAACATCCTTGTTGTCACATATTATACAATTATTCCCGCTGAGTGGTCTAGCAATGACATGTTGTTAGGTGATGTCAGTACAACAATTTGTGATGACTTGCGCATGTGAGAGTGATGGCTTTTTTGATTGCTGACAATATGCATGTTGACTTCATCATTGTTTTTGTCATAGAGTGGACGATGAGTCATGCTGACCTTATCAAATGACATCTCCAATTTATTACCTGGAGAGGTGGGTCCCCTCCTTTTTTATATATTTTAAAATGTCTCTTTATTGGTGGAGTGCCAGAGGTACTCCTAGTTTGTGAAGCGTTGGAGGTGCTCCTAGTTTGTGAGCGCTGGAGGTGCTCCTAGTTTGTTACAGAGATGTGTTTTAGTAACTCTTGGCACCTGATTACCTTTGTAGCTTGATTATTCCAATCTGGCAAGAAGAAGGGAACTACCATTTACTAGTTTTCAATCCCTTTGGTGGAGAAAGACATCTATTTACTACTTTTCCATTTTTTTTGTTTTGAAGGCCGCCATTTGCTGGTTTTCAACCTTCCTTTTTTTTCTCTTTTTTTTTCTTTTTTAAGAAGGCCTCCATTTGCTAGTTTTCAACCTTCTCTTTTTTTTTAGTCTAATCTATGACAAAGGATGTGTCCCCTGTAACCAATCACAAATCTTTGATGAATTCTTCCTTAGTTGATGGCCTTTTATAGAGTCGAATTCTATGGCCATTCACTAAGAATGTATATGTGCTTCCATCAATAAGTTCTAGCAAAATTGTTTCGTTCTCAAAAACTTCCTTTATCTAATAAGGACCCATCCAATGAGTTTGTAGCTTGTCTTTGAACTCCTTGAACTTAGAATCATATAGGAGAACCCAATTGCCCTACTGAAATGTCCTTCTTTTGATGTGTTGGTCATGCCATTGTTTCTTTTGATATTGAACAAGTTCAGTTTGTTGTATTACTTCTGTACGGATTTCATCCAACTCATTGAGCTGAAGAATCCTGTTTTGTTGTTCTATAGACAATGGTAGACCAATATCTAATGAAGTTTTGAGTGTTTGCAATTCAAATTCTATAGACAAGATGGGTTTCTTTCCATAAACCAGTTCATATGGTGTGAATTTGGTTGTGGACTTCCAAGTGGTATTATAAGCCCAAACTGCTTTAGGTAATCTGTTAGCCCAATCCTTTCTATTCATTGCCATTGTCCTTGTTAGGATATTCTCTAGTTCCCTATTAGTCACCTCCACTTGCCGATTGGCTTGGGGATGATAGGGTGAAGATTTCTTCTGCTTAACTTGATATAAGTCTGTGAATGCTCTGATTACCTGGGAAGTGAATTGAGGTCCTCTATCTGAAACTATTGACCTTGGGGTTCCAAACCTCAAGAAAATTATGTTATAAAGGAAATTAGTAACTTTCTCTTCTCTTGTAAATTGCAATGCCTGAACTTCATCCCATTTAGTCACATAGTCTATGCATACCAGAATGTACTGTTTACCTGATGATGGTGGAGAAATTGGTCCCACAAATTCTAGACCCCATTGCTCAAATGGTTCCATCATTACTTGAGGATGAATTGACATTTCTTGGGTGAAAGTTGGTTGTCCCATCCTTTGGCACTGATCACACTGCTGCACATACTTCTTGGTATCCTTATGAATAGAGGGCCAATAGTAACTAACTCCCAGAATTTTGTGGATGGTTCTGTGTGAAGAATAGTGCCCACCATATAGTTCATCATGACATGCCCTTAGGACATCAAAAATTTCATCAGCTTTTAGACACCTGCATAAAATGAAATTAGGACCACATTTAAACAATAAACCATTTAACCATTTGTAAGATAAGCTTTTCTTAAGTAAGCGTTTCTTTTGTTTTGAGGTAAAATGGGATGGAAACAAGCTTGTAGCTAAGAGATTAGCTATGTCTACAAACCAAGGTGCAGTAGAGGAGATAGCAAAAAGATGTTCATCTAGAAATTTGTCCTCCACTGGTTGGTTCTCTCCACCTGTATGTAATCTTGACAAAAAGTCAGCAACCAAATTGAATTTACCTGGATTATCAACTATGGTAATGTCAAATTCCTACAATAGCAATAACCACCTAATTATCCTTGAACCCACTACTGGCTTATTCATTAAGTATTTGATGGCTGCATGATCAGTATGTACAAATATTTTGCATCCAGTGATATAATGCCTGAATTTGTTTATAGCATATGTCTACCAAGAATTCTTTTTCAGTTGTGGTGTAGTTTCTTTTTGCAGAGGTAAGGTTTTTACTGATGTAGTAGATGGCATGCATACCTTCTCCCTCCTCTTTCTATCCTAAGACTGCTCTAATAGATTCATTTGAAGCATCAGTTTGTATGTGAAATGGTAGAGTCCAATTGGGTCCTCTTAAAATAGGTGTGATAGTAAGTTTCTCCTTAAGGGTTTCAAATGCTAATTAACAATCCTCTATCCATAAGAATTTTATGTCTTTGTTAAGAAGGGTAAACAGAGGAGCAGCTATTTTGCGGAAATTTTCTATAAATCTCCTATAGTAGCCTGCATGACCCAAAAAACTTCTAACATCTATCTGATTTTTAGGTGAAGGTAATTGTTTGATCACTTCTATTTTGTTTTGGTCTACTTTGATCCCATTTGCTGAAATGTGGTGTCCCAATACAATTCCTTCATCTACCATCATGAAGCACTTTTCATGGCTTAGGGATAGTCAATTTTTTTCATAGCATTTTAATACCTTCTCTAGGTTTATGAGAGATTCTTCAAAGTTGTCCCCATACACAGTAAAGTCATCCATATAGATTTCCATGTACTCATTAGCTAGTTCAACAAAAATGGCTAAAACAAGCCTCTAAAATGTAGCTAGAGCATTACATAGTCCAAATGGAAGAACTTTGTAGGAAAAAGTTCCCCAAGAACAAGTGAAAGTGGTTTTATCTTGATCTTCAGGTGCTACTTGGATTTGGTTATATCCATTAAACCCATATAGGAAACAAAAATACTTTCTCCCTGCAAGGTTGTCCAGCGCTTGGTTAATGAATGGTAAGGGAAAGTAGTCCTTCTTTGTGGCTTTGTTTAGCTATCTATAGTCAATACACACTCTCCACTTCCAATTCTTTTTAGGCACTATGATTAAGGGTGAGACCCATTGACTATCTAAGATTGGATATATAAACCCTGCTTGCAGCAATTTTTCTATTTCAGTCTTTAAAATGTCTTTTAAAGTAGGATTCAATCTTCTCTGGGGTTATCTGACAGGTTTGACATCTTCAGTGTATATATGATGAGTACAGATCTCAGGAGGAATGCCTTTCATATCTTGGTATTCCCAAGCAACAGCTGTTGAATGGGAAATTAGGAGTTTGATAAGTGCTTCTTCCTAATTTTCTGCTAATTGGGTGTTTATATTTAGTGTTTTCTCAGGTAAAATCATGACCTATTTTGTGATCTGATCCATATATGTATTTAATCCATATCTTGGAGTCATGGTATTGATGGGGCAAGAATGTGGAAGCAACATGTGGAATGTGGCTAAGTTTCTATAAAAGGTCTCTCTACAAGGAATGATATTTGCTAGGGTACAATGAGCAAAAGTGAGAAATTCTCTCCTTGAATCTTGGGCTAGCTCCATTATATCCTTATTAATAAGAATGTGGATGATATCTTCCATTATATCATAGTGGATTTCTTCTTCTAAGTCACCCAAATGTTATTTGATGGTAACCATAGCTACTGAGGCACTAGTTTCTATGTTATCCAGCTCATCTACCCTTACTTTTCCTGAATAATGTATTGATGGTTTAGCTGGAGCATACAAAGATATTTTCTTCAAATCTATTCCATTAGAAATGACCATATCCCCAATTTGACAATCAATAGATGCTGATGTTGTAGCCATCCATGGTCTTCCCAATATCAATGGATATGCATTTTGCTAGTTTCTAGGTTCTAAGATCAGGAAGTCTACTGGGAATTCCCATGATTCTATCACAACTGGAACATCAGTAATCACCCCTTTTGGAATAGCTACCGACTAGTCAGCAAGTTGAAGGATTTTAGATGTGGATTGGATACCTATTAGGGCTAATTTGTCCATTGTATGAACTATCATTACATTTATTTCTGCTCCCAAATCAACTAAAACATTTGAAATTTCTACCCCTGAGATGTAAACATTTATGACAAGATTTCTAGGATCTCCATATTTTGGGAGGAGCATTTCTCCCATTAGGAGATCTACTACTTTTCCTTCCACCTGGATGGTGGAAGGAAAGTTTTTCTTCCTGCCCTGGGTCTAAACACAATTTTGTTTGATGAATTGGTTCAGTTTAGGCACATCCCTAATTGTTTGTAGGAGCGGAATTTTAATGTTCAATTGTCTAATTTCTTGTAAAAGTTCTGATTCTAGGGTAGATTGGACTTGTTTTTGTAAGACCTTTTTTTGGGTAACATGTTGTTTGAGTCGTTCTAGGTATGGTGCTAATTTTTCTATCTCTAGAGCATCTATGGAGTTCGTATTAGAAATGTTTCCAGGGGTGTTCTCTAGAGTCATTCTTTTAGGAGGAACGCTGGAGTTATCCAAGGATAATTTAGAACTGTTTCGATAGTAATCTCCTCTGGAAGCTAAGTGGATGGATTTTCAAGTTCCTCATCATTGGTTACTTCAACTATAGTTGGAAGAGATGGTCTTGGAAGTGCTTTCCCAGAATACAGCAGGAGGTTATTAGAATATATGGCATTAATACCAGCCATTTTTTCTTGTTCTGTCATGTAAACAGTTGCTCCCTGCTTATTCTGTGGGTTTGGTATAGGTTGAGCTGGTAAGGGTGGTTGGCTAACTAGTTCATTTTGTGACTGCCCTTGTGTGTTGGGGGGTCCAGTTAGCAACGCTTGTTGTTGAGGTTGGAAACATTGAGGTTGTCCCTAGTATTGTTGATTATATCCTTGTTGAGGACCCCAATGAGGCTGCATGTTTTGTGATCCAAACTGTTGTGGCCATTGTTGATTTCCCCAGGGTTGATTTTGCCAATGTTGGTTCTGCCATTATTGGTTTGGCCAACCTTGTGGTCTCAAAGGCAAATTATTCTGAGGCCCATGCCAAGTTGGATTCCATTGATTGTTTCCCTAATTAGGATGCCTATAAGAAGCCTGGTTTGGATACTGATTACAAGGAAAATTCCCAAGTTATTTTTGTCCTACATAGTTCAACTCCTCTATAATGGCATTCTTTTTACTTAGCCTTTTTAAGGTTGGGAGCTGATCACACCGACTGGTAGGATGTTCCCTATCACAGATCTGACAGATCTTTGATTTATCCAAAGGGCATTCCCTCAACAAATGTTTGTTTCTACACCTAGGATAATAGAAGGAGAGTGGTTTAGTTGTTCTATCTTGATCATTTGTTCTAGTTTTTACCTAAATCCCATCTAATGTGGTATTCAGTTGGACTAGAATATCCATTTTGAGATTTACAATTTCCTCCATTAACTGTCCTATTTCATTCTTCCTTTTGAAAGATTTGGATGTTCTCACTCCATCTTGGGTTCTGGAATAGTTCCTACAGAGTTCTTCTATAGCAGGCATATCCATTTTACTGATATTCCCTTTTCCCATTAGATCCAGTGCTTGTTTTGAGTCTTTGTCTAATCCTTTTACAAATAAGGTTCTGGCCAAAGAGTGATTTACAAGGTTGCCATACCTTCTCAAAGCGAAGTTGAACCTATCCACATAATCTTCTAAGGTCTTTTCCTCTCTCTATTTAATTTTTAATAATTCCTCATTTTTATCACTGACTCTATAGTAGTCCTGGTATTTTTCCAAGAATTCTATCTCCATCTGATCTTAGGAATGGATGGAGTTTTAGGGTAAACCCATGAACCATCTCATTGCAGAATCTTTCAGAGTTGAGGGAAACAGTTTGAGTTTTTGATTATTTGATCCATAATTGTAAGTCTGGCATACCACTTTGAATTCAAACAAAAACTAATCTGGATCCTCAAAAGCAAGACCCCTAAAATTTAGTAAATGTGTAGGTGAAATATTTTTCATAGGGGCATTATCTCCAACAGCCAGAACAATGGGATATGAGAAGGTTCTTGGAGACTGATTTTCCTCCTCTTCATCATTATCATGATTATCATCCATGTCTAATATTGGTTCTTCTCCTTGAGATTCAGTGTGAGGTCTTGAGGAATTAGTTTTTGTCAAAGGATCTGCCTGGAATTTTTGTTGCAATTTCTGGATTATTCAGTGAGTGGAGGAATTGGAGGGTTTAAGGGATTATTGAATCGGGGTACAGTTTCCAAGGTAGGTTCTAGGTGTCTCTCTTCAACAAGATCTTGTGCCACCCCACTGCTTTCTCCTATAGTTTGTTGATGGGGTATCTATTTTATGTATCTTCCTTTTGAATCCCTATCTCTAACCATACAGATTCAATCTATCTTAAAACTATTTAACTAAGTTTCCCTAATTAACACAGAGATCCCCATCAATGGCGCCAAAAATGACAAGGGTCATTGGTCCTCAACATTTAATCATATTTTCATGTGTCAAATCCAAGGCTATGTCCTTGGCTGTCTGCAATTAGGAATCCTATAGTTGCCACTTTATTTAACTAACTCTAATGATCTCTACTGATTGAAGAAACTAATGCTACTAATCTATCTACTATGAAAATGAATTCTAGGAACATTGGAAACAAATCTAAAACAATGAATTGCTAATGTAGATCTATACTATTCCATAAATTTGAAACATACATTTATCTATGAGAAAAGAATAACTATCTCCTTAAATAGAATCTGAAATAGAATAACAAAACGAACAATACTAGCCTTCTGCCTTGGTGGTGGGAGTGGGCCCTTGCTCCACACCCTGAGGGCTAAAGACTAAAGCAATGAACTAGCACAAGAAGATAATATCACAATTCACTTTGAGTCCAATTCCATCAGTATCCTTTTGTATTCAGAAAAGTAATATATCAAAATGAGATCACAATAATAATAATTCATCCATTGTCTATCTTATGCTGCTACTTTTGTAAATTTATATCTAATCCAATGATGAGATATCACTTACCCTAACTACTAGTTCATCTGTGAGATAGTACCAATCTCTTATTCTACTAACTATTTAATTACAGAGTAAAAATTCATGCAATTAAAATAGATTTAGTGGAACAGCAGTCTCACTAAATTTGAGTCTTAGTTTCAAATACAATTGGGCAGCAAGGCCCTGAAATAGAGGTACTTAATCATTTTGTCGAGAACTCATGTAAAATCAAAAAGAGAAATAAAACTTCTAGCAGTTAACTATGGTCTTCATTTGATTGCTCAGGTGGTGATTGAGTAATATCTGGAGCACCATAATTACCACTGGAAGTGTTGACTGGGAGCAGCGCTAGAAATTTGCATTTGTGTTGAGGAGACTCCGGAGGTGTGTGCTTCTGTTTGCAGCTCCAGAGATATGCTTTATGGTTTTCTGTTCAGCTCTGGAGATGATTCACCCCCTTATCTCAAAATCTCTCCAATCATATTGGAAAATATTGGAGACTAGTGTGGTATCCTTATGTCAGCTCTAGAGATTATTAGGACCACCTCCGAAGATGACCAAAATTGTCTTTGCCTAAACATCTACACCTGTTGATTGAAAAAGAGTAGATTTATGCATATTTCCATTAATTCAATGAACATTAGTCCTTCAATCAGAAATCATGATTTTAAGTAATTCATCTCCTATTAATCATAATTAGAACAATCTTGTTAATCTACTTTGGTGTAGTCATCAGGACAATGGAATAAGAGGGAAGAAAAAGAGGGGTAAAAAGGTGTATTTGTAGTGTCCCTCTATTTTCACTTTGGTTGTGCAGGTAGTCTAGCTAAGGAACCTGAAGATGAAGGTGGAACATAAGCTTTTGTTAGTACTTTCATGGGTATGATGCATATTGTTATGTTATTATTATTGTGCAAAGATTTATTTGGATAGTTAGGTGTTGCAGTAGTATGTTGTTAGGATAGGTGAAAAGGGCAACATTGTACCATTGAACGTATGGGGGACATACAGGAATGAAATACGAATGTTAGAGTTCCTTTTCAATTGCTTCAATTATTAGGAATTTGTGCTCTAATTGTTATGCTTGAGTGAACAGGTACTAGGTTACGGCTCCCCCTGAATTGGTAGGTTTGAGTGTACCTTGAAACCCAATGGAAACTATTGAACAGAGATGACATATGGTCCCCTAGTTAGCCATCATCCTTGAAAAGGATAAGTATCCAATCTCGCACTCAGTCAGTGTTGTCTGTATGGGCGTGATAGTTAGTCACTATCATTGTGGTCATGCTTTCGATCATGCTTTGTGTCAGGTATTGTTCGGCATTTGGGTTATTTTGTTTGGCATTGTTTGATTGTTGCTTTGGTTAATTATTGAATTAAAATAATATTATTAGTTATGAAAGTATTTTTGTTAAAGAAATAAATATAAATGCCTTTATAAGAATTTGGGTTTATGGAAATAAATAATAAAAAAATAGTAATAAATGTAAATACTAGCTAAAGATAAATAAATAAATTAATATAATTAAATGTTGTGTTAAGTGGCAATAAAAATAGATAATATTTGTGTATTGTCATAAACTATACTATATTGTAATGATAATTATGAGTTGTCATAAAAACTTATATATATAGCAAATTCTAAAATAAATAAAATCAAAGAGAAATTATTGTCTGGTTAAAATAGCAAATTGTAAGAAAGCAATAAAAGGCAGAATTTATTGCCTTTAATAAGGAGAATCTTCTGGAAGAAATCATGGGGGTAGTTATGCATGCTCAACTTTATTTTGAAATTTTAAGACATAATTTGGAGGAGGAGCAAGCATTTCAAATAAGGAGAATATGTTTTATGTTTTGGGGATCTCTCTCTCGCATGAAGTTTTTCATTTTTCTTTTGGCACTATAAACCATAGCTTCCAAAAGAAATGACCTGGGAAAAATGGATGCGAGATGGGAAATTTTGTGAAGATGTGATAGATGTAATATTCCAGGTATGGACTGGGATATGAAACTGATTTATTATTGCATTAGATTTATTGAAATGAATCTGTCATATGCAAGCTTTATATTATTCTGTGAATTCTCTTCTGCATATTCTGAACCCAGTATGTTGCGTCAGACATAACTTTATTTTTACGAACTGGGTTCCTCTAGAATTTTTATATATATTGCACAACTCAATTATCTAAATCATATATAAAAATTAGCCCTACCTAGTTTGCCATTTTGGAGGTATGAATATTTTGTGACTGTCTATCTCTCACCTATTTTGTCTTTGTTTTAACAATCTATTGCGTTAGCCATAACTCTATATTTTCAAACTGAGTTCCTCTAGAATTTTTATATATGGTGCACGACCTAGTTATCTAAATCATATCAGAAAATTAGCCCTACCTAGTTTGCCATTTTGGAGATATGAATATTTTGTGACTGTCTACCTCTCACCCTTTTCGTCTCTATTAAAATAGTTAGTTGTGTCACCAATAGCTCTATATTTTTGAATTGAGTTTCTCCAAAAAAATTATATAAGATTCAGCTATGAAAATTATATCCAAAAATTAACATTACCCAGTTTGTCAATTCAGAGATATGTATCAATTAGTTATAGACATTCCTCTGCTATCTTGATAGTTGTTATTAAATCTACAAATCTATTATGTGTGTATCCTGCAATCTTTGCAGTCCCAACTATCAGAAAGTTTCTAAAATCTTTTTACATTTCCATTTTGAAGCATCCAGAATTCACACTTGCCAATTGCATTTGTTCAAAAGACTCTTAAGTTGTATAATGAATCTATTGTATGGTTGTCTTGCCAATAATATTATAAACAAAACCATCCATTTTGGATTTAGCTGCAATCATTGTACATCTTGTGGTGAACTTCCCGACTTAGGCGTCTAGTTAAATGGCTTGTTGTTGTTTATCATTCCATAGGTGTTTTATAAGTGAGCATGTCATGGTGCTTGGGGTCATCTCATGCCATAAAGGAAATTCACTTCATAAATTTTCTAAACTCATTGTTCTTGTTGTTGGAATTAGGGCTAACAACTGAGAGGGGGCATGAATCAGTTGTCATAAAACTTTAAAGCTTGCTGCATTTAATTTCTTCTTTACAAATTCTTAACAGATTAATGATGTAATCATGAAAAGCAAGAATTAATATCTCATGAGTAGAAACACAAATAACACACTTGACACCAAGATTTTTAACGTGGAAACCTGGTTAAGGGAAAAACCACGGTGGGGGTTAACCCACAAGGATTATACTCTGTTAAAAGTATTACAAAAGGGGAAGGCACATGCCTTTGGGCTCACTACCTAGAACTCACTGCTCAAGAGAGGCTCACTACCTACAAGAATGATTACAAAATGATTACAGATTGTTTGAACTAATGAATAGCATTTGCCAATGTAAGAATTCAGTTTCGGTTAAGCACAAATATTGATCTTACACACTTCATCTTTTTTCTACCCTGTTTACTGCTCTGCCATAATCCGGACCACAAATCTCTTCTCTTCCACACCTTAATCTACTTTTTACACTTGATCCATCATCGCACACCATATGCATACCAATAGACTCGAATCCATCAGCTATATATATATATATATCTGCGTCAAGAAATTCAATCACTTTTCTGTCGACCTTATGAAGAACTTGACAAATAATACAAGTACCTTGTTCTATCAGCTGAATCCATACATCAATATTGATGCGTACCAAAAATAACACTTGTAGATCACAATACATGTCGGCCACTAACATTATATCTCATACACAACTCACCAAAACACTTCTACTAGATCCGCACAAGGATCTAACATAAGTCAGCCTGTTCTTCACTGAACTGTTCTTGTCATATTAGGACCCAGTACTCAGATGCTCATAAATTTTAATCTCTGTCTCTGGAGACTAAAAACTTGGATTTAGATTTTCCTGATATTCCTCTACACTTCCTTAGATTCGCAATACACAATGATTAACTGGAGAGATCCGCTAACCAAAATACTGAACTCTGCCATATACTCTGTTCCTGTCTATCCAGACTTGACAAATCTTGGAACTGACTTCTGGCATGGTCTGATACTACACTGTGGATGTGTGGAATGGACTTAGTTGCCATCAATGACAACACATGACATGCTTAGCAATGTCTCTTGCCAACAATCTACCCTTTGGCATTGATAGCAACACTTAGTGAAAAATGACTAAGTGTCATGACTGACTCTCCCTACTGTGTACACTTATATATTCTTCCACTACTCCCCCTTTGATGGATTCTTCATTTTCTTTCATTTTTCACTGTCTCTCACTCCCCCTTTGACATCAATGGCAAAGGGTGGGATTCGCAAACCAAAATTTTCACAAGAAATATGTATATAAGGTCGCATATGTACAAATAATCCATGTATTATATTTACATGAACTTGAGGATATCTGCAAAACTATTTTTCAACTGCACAAGTTCAGAGGCCCAACTACTTTTCATGCCATCCAAAATTGAGATATGTTCATTTAGTAGGAATGCCTATGTTTATGCTTTCTTCAGATCTGCTGGATCACCTGTTCGGACTGCAACTTGAGCTTCTGATAAAGTAGTAAACATTGTTTCTAACTTGGGGGCAATCAATCCCTGAATCTCACACATTCTCTCTATAATATTGTTATTTTCTTTAACAAGTTTCTTTATTTCATCAGTCAAGCTGATTCCTTGACACTCCTGACTTACCAGAGAAACTGTTAGAGGATCAAAATTTTGAGATAGATTCAACAAATTTTGTTCCCGCTCCTTTAACTTTTTCTCAATATCCTCAATAACTTTGGGCCAAGATAGACAAAATTTGTATACATCACCTCCATCATTGAGAGCATTTTGAATACTCTTTATACTGATATCAAGCATCTTTCTATCATTCCCTATTAGGCCCTTTAGCTCACTAAATCTCTTATCCAAAAATTCATTCTGGATTTTAATCTCTTCAGACTCCTCAAAGGACTCAAAGTGTGTACTTACAGAATTTACAAGGCTCTTCATATTTTTAGAGGGAGAATTAGATGGATTATTTTGGAAAGTTGGCATTATTTTCTCCAATATACCGGATGCAAGGCCTAACAGCTCATTGTCCTCTATGTGAGATTTCAATATCTTTTCTCTTGCCTTGGCGTGTGTGAAATGAGTTATCTTCATCATTTGGACCGGAGACAGAGTATCCAGGTTGATTGCTCCTTAAATCAGTTCTGGTTCATCAAACTCTAGCATCTCTTTACTTAGGAAACTCTTCACTGCGTCTACAGTGTCTCTTGCTAGAATTTCTGGACTACCTTTCTTTCCTTGAGCTTTCTCGGTATCAAAACTATTTTGTTTGGGTGCATCAACATTTGCACCATCTTCTTATGCTTTATCTTCCTTACCTTTGACTTCTTCTTCTTTCTCTGCTTCACCTTTCTCTATGTTATCTGTAGGGGGACTCTTTCCTTTGTCCTCACCATTTGCAATCTATTCCAGAGGATCTTGTGTAGCAACAGTATTCTCAACATTGTCTTCATTACCGGATTGATTAGGAAGAGTTAGAGTATCTCCTGCATCATTAGTTTTATCCACCATCTCTGTATCTTCTTTGTTTATTTGCTCCACTTCTAGAACTGAGGAGTCATCGACCTTGGTTTGCTGCTCATTAGTTTTCATTTCTTCAATATCTGGGATTGATGAATCAATCCCATCATCAGTCTCATCTTCAACAAATGGAAGATTGTGTCTCTTCAATGCACTTAGAAGTATTTCTTGTGTTTCTTTAACTGTTTTGTCTAATTCTCCAAGCATCAGTTTGTTCATTCTCTTCTTGCTCTTGATTTCATCCTTCACTTCTTTGAATATCATATTCATTTGAACTTGAGTGATCTGAGGGAATAGTTTTATCAATATATGTTCTCTAAGCTCTATATCCTTACTTTTTGCATTTTGTTTCCTCAACTCCAAAATGTCTGCAAGACTTTGAGGAATCTCAGAAGTTATTTCAATCAAGGCCTTATTATAGATATTTAGATATCTAACAGTTGCTTCCTCTAACACCCTCTTATCTATATCACTGTATTCATCATAGAATTCAGTCATGGGTTTCAAATTTCCATCCACAGTGACTGATTTTATTACATCTTCCACAGAAAGTGTGGGCTTCTCAACATATGTATCTATCTTCTACCTTTTTCTTGCCCTTTTTCTTCTTGAGGGCTTATCCTTAGTCACCTTGGCAGCTTTTGTTCCAGATGCTTTCAACTCCTTTACCTCAACATCTAAATCTGTTTCTTCTCCATCAACTTTTGTGCTCTTATAGGTTCTTGTGGCCTTTGTTTTTACTCTTTTCCCTTCTTTTCCTGATGATTTTCCTTCCAATTTCTCACGATGGCAGGTTTTGGGGGAACAGGGGCAGCAACAGACCTTCTAGTAGTCCTTGATGTGGAGGAGGATTCTACCAGAGCACTTCCTTATTTCTTATCCTGCTTCTCCTTCTCTGCCTTTTCAGTTCTTTCCCTGAATTACCTCATAGCTTCCTTTGTAAGACCTAGATTCTTGGTCAATTGCTCAACTTATTTTCTTACTTTTCTTTTGGTTTTAGTTTCTCTAAGCTCAACATACAGTTTTAAACTTAGCTCCTCATATGTCCCAAATCTTTCAACTGTTGTGTCTTTTGGCTTTCTCAGAAGGTGTTGAGGATACATATTCAAGATTTTTCCATCTACCTCATACCCCATGGGCATGATCCAAACAGTTCTAGGTTCCACTACTTCCATTAAGCATTGATCAGTGTCAAACGTAAAACATATTTCATTCTTGCATTTCTCAACAATCAATTTAGAGATTCTTTCCCTTGAATGTATCATACTCTAGAAATTCTTGAAGTATCCCTAGATTGCAGTTTTCTGATATTTATAGTCACCAATGTTGTGTAGCTGATCTCTGATCTAAATAGCAACTAACTCATCATTAGTCCAGTGTACACCCTTTACTCCAAGTACCTCATTCATAAAGTAGAAAAACAAACATAGAACCAATATTCCATATTTAAAGGTGTTTTTCTTATCTTTCTTGATTTTGTTCAAGTTCTCAATTAGTTGGTTCTGCAATAATTCACACAAGTCATAATCTACATTTTCTTTTAACATTTTGTATGCAGCATATATGGTCGTTCAGGAGATAGAGTTCTCCCTATTGGAATGATAAATTTTGTAACCAATTACCATTGAAGCAAACTTGACATCCGGATCAATAATATCATTGATAGTCATTACCCTTTTGTCAAACTTGGCACCGGTTGCATCAGTAACAGTTTGGTTTTTCACAGATTTTAGCATGGATAAAACACCGGTTGAATTCAACCCAGTCACAATCCTGATAGCATCCTTTGTAATTTTAAATAGTTTCATCAGCCACAAAAACTCATCATGCATTCGGCTTAAAACATACTGGACCCATTCATCTTCATCGAATGTTGGAAACCCCATAATCTAAATGAAATGTTTATCTTGCAATGCCTTATACTTGAGTTTAAGATAGTGATTTTCATCCCTTAGATGATTCTCAAAAAAATCTACATACCTTGAGTCCCCAAACTTATATATGTTCGCATGAATATAGACCCTAATATCTTCAACATGCAGCACACCATAGGGAACACTTGAAAATGCACCTAATGGGTCAACTTCTACTGATTTGTGTGGATGCTTTTTAAATTTGGGTCGAGGCCTTTTAGTAATATCAACAACCAAAGGTGTAGCCATTGTAAATATTAAAAGTTCAAAGCTTCACAGATAAATACCTTTTTCACAAAATTAGGGTTGGCGGATCAATTCGCCAGTCGTACTTCAAATCCTTGGAATCTCAGCTCAAACACTATTCTTCTTGCTCTCTTCGAATGTAAAGTGATTCAAATGAAGAGTGAATGGCCCTTTTAAGCTCTGCAAAACCTAATTTGCCTTTGTAATAAATGATCTGCCCTAACACATCCGGTTACACTGTTTCTGCATATAGTCGACCTTCAATTGCTCCGCAAATCGCCATATCCACTTCATTCTTTCAAAAATCCTTTCAAATGACTTGTAATAACCCAAATTATCTTTTCTCATCGTGCCAAATTCAGGCACCTACTTACTGGCTGGGGGAATTTGATTTTTAATGCTTCTCCCCCTGAGCCAGAGCTCCTAATTCAATTTATGGAGGAACTGTCAGCACCAGATTCCGGTGCAGACCCATTACTAATGTTCATAACACTTTCCTTGACCCATGTCTTGCTCATTTCATACTGGATTTTGTTCACATCAAATTTTCCCTTGCCTTTGTCATGTCTCTGCTCATCTGGTTTTCTGTTTACCAGACCTCTTCTTTCATTCTTCCTACTTTTGTAGAGTCTTGCAATATGACCAGATCTATTACAATTAAAGCACATAGTATTTCTTTTCTTATATACTTGATTTTGTTTTGATCTGCACTAATTAGCCATGTGTCCAAATCTATTGCAAGAAAAATAGTAGCCATTGAAAGAGTTGTCATTTCCTCTATTGTTAGAGTTATTCATTATCATACGTCTGCTTTCATTTGATCTATGACCATACTTCTTACACTTGAAGCATTGACAAGAGAAGCATGGACCATTTTTGATTTACTCTGCTTCTGCACTGAGTAGCTCTATGACCAAATTTATTGCAATTGAAACAATTTCCATTAAAGGATGGATATCTTTGAGCATTAGGTTGTCTTACCGAAGGTCTTCTAGGTCTATTTCTCTCATTCCTTGGTTGAAAATTTCTTTGTCTGGATCCGAAGCTTTCACCTTTTTCATATCCAAGACCATGCTTGTCATCAGCCTTTTTCTGACTTTGAAGCAGTGCTTCAAGTTTGGTTGAGCTTATCTTGAACTTCTTATATTCATTTGCAACTTCTGGGTTATGTCTGAGAATGACAATTTGCCTCTCAAGTTCTCTCTCATTGTCTTTGTTTTCTTGCAGATTAGAGTCTAGGAGGCCATCTATTTCGTCCAATCTACAGCATTCTTTACTTCTTTCTTTTAGATTTTGATTCAAGTCTTCTTTAGTTTTCTTCCTATCTTCAATTTCCTTGGTTAGCCTCATCACCCCAGATTCCATCTCATGTTTTAGGACAACAATTTCTTTAGCTAACTTCTCACATTCCTTTGTCTTCTGCTTTAGGGTCTTATCCTTGTTGTTGTCTTCATAATGATTTCCCAGTTGAAGAGGTTGCTCCTCCTCTTTTCATTGGATTTGCTCAATTTTTCTTTTAAAGTCTCAATGAAGTCTTTAGCATTTTTAAGGTTCTTTTGCAGCTCTTTGACTTCTGCTCTAGACTGATCAAGATCTTCTAAAGTGAGGTTAAGTTATCCTTGGAGGTTGTATTCATCCATTTTACTTCCTTCCTAGATCTTCCTCAAGCTGTTAAACTTTTTCAAAAGAACCTTGCTCTGATACCAATTGTTGGAATTAGGGTTGACAACTAAGAGGGGGGGTGAATCAGTTGTCATAAAACTTTAAAGCTTGCTGCATTTAATTTCTTCTTTACAACTTCTTAACAGATTAATGATATAATCATGAAAAGCAAGTTTCAATATCTCATGAGCAGAGACACAGATAACACACTTGACACCAAGATTTTTAATGTGGAAACCCGGTTAAGGGAAAAACCACAGTGGGGGTTAACCCACAAGGATTATACTCTATTAAAAGTATTACAAAAGGGGAAGGCACATGCCTTCGGGCTCACTGCCCAAAGCTCACTACTCAAGAGAGGCTCACTACCTACAAGAATGATTACAAAAGGATTATAGATTGTTTGAACTGATGAATAGCATCTGCCAATGCAAGAATTCAGTTATGGTTAATCACAGAATATTGATCTTATACACTTCATCTTTATTCTTCCTGTTTACTGCTCTGCCATAATTCAAACCTCAAATATCCTCTTCCACACCTTAATCTATTTTTTCACACTTACTCCATCATCGCACACCATATGCACATCAATACACTCGAATCCATTGGCTATATATTCATATATCTACCTCAAGAAATTCAATCACTTTTCTGTTGGCCTTATGAAGAACTTGACAAACAATACAAGTACCATGTTATGTCGGCTGAATCCATACATCAATATTGATGCGTACCAAAAATAACACTTGTAAATCACCATACATGTCAGCCACTAACATTATATCCCATATGTAACTCACCAAAACACTTCTACTAGATCCGCACAAGGATCTAACATAAGTCGGCATGTTCTTCACTGAACTGTTCTTGTCATATTAGGACCCGGTACTCAGATGCTCATAACTTTTAATCTCTTTGTCTCTGGAGGCTGAAAACTTAGATTTAGATTTTCCTGATATTCCTCTACACTTCCTCATATTACAACAGACAATGATTAACTGGAGAGATCCGCTAACCAAAATACTGAACTCTGCCATATACCATGTTACTGTCTGTCCAGACTTGACAAATCTTGGAACTGACTTCCAGTATGGTCTAATACTACACTGCGGATGTGTGGAATGGAGTTAGTTACCATCAATGACAACCCATGACATGGTTAGCAGTGTCTCTTGCCAACACCTGTCGGTGTATTCTCTGAACCACAAATGGGTGCAAGCGTTAGTATGAATTAACCTCTCGATTGCACTTGCTTGAGTGTTTCTTTAGCCTTTTCAATAAATCCATTTCATGTCTATCTTGTGATCATTGCATAACATCTCTTTGGGGTATCTTGTCAACCAATTCACTTACCCTTGCACTTTTTTCTTGCATGTCTACCATAACATTTTCAACGCTTATATCTAGCAATCCATGGCCTTATACATGAAAAGATGGCTTTTGCAAAGAGGAATAACATCCAAGTCTATCCATAGTAATCTTACTGTTAATAAAATATTCCAAGAATGTAATCTTTAATGGCCCTTCTAACCTCATTGAACCATGTTCCTTCTTATTTCTTTGTGATTCTAAAAGATTTTCTCGTTGGTTGATAGGCTCTTAATTAGGAAAGTTATATAGTGCTGGGAAAATTGTCCCACACCGCAATAAAATATTCATATCTATAACTTTGAACTTGTCAGCGTTATTTTAGTTTTGTAAGAGTTTAATTGTAGAGTTTATTATGTTATTGTTTTGTTCAAAAGATTTAAGACCAATCAAGTATTATTGCAATACTCTATTAATTCCCAATAACAATTGATTCCTATCTCTTATGAACCTTTTAACTATGTCAACTTGAATTAAAACACCTTAGACCTTATAAATATCAAGTTGATATCACTTCTTAGTCATGTATTACAACAAGAATTGGCATCCAAACCTTCATGTTCTCAACCTTATCTAAATATTTAAAGGTTTTCTCCCTGTTGTTTAAATACAATTATACTAGTCATTATCATATTGTTTAAAGAGCATTATGATACTTCTGATAACCTATTGAAATATTTGTTATATGTATATGTTTCATCTTTATGTGCATTCTTAATCCTTGCTATTGTTTTACTTAGCAAGTTCAAAGACTTTTTATGCTTACTTATAATAGATATGAAAAGAGTAAATCTTATTTTATGAGGATACTCTTGAATCATCTTTAGAACTTAAATGTTAGATGTTAATGTAGTATTTTTCTCCTTGAACTATGGTAAATGTTACTAGGAAGAAATTATAAATGGGTTTAAATTTTCTATTTATAGCAATGTGACCTAACCAAAGCTTGTCAGTCAAATCCTGTTATAGTTATTGTTTGACACTTTGTTTCTCTACCATGATTTATATTCAGTACATGCATTTGACACATGCTATAAGGTTGATCATATTAGTAACTTCTTCTAGTAGTTAGAAAATTATTGTTCTACATTGTTGAGATAGAATTCACCTTATCTTTGTTAGATGATTGATCATGATTGGATGAATGTTACATTCTTTTAGAACCATAATCAGTACATCATATCATAGGTTGCGCTCGCAGCATTGTAATTGAAATATTGATGAAGAATCTTAGTTTATGATGTGCATTGGAAAGTGAATGTGATCTGAGACCATTGTGTTTTAATGGTGTCAAGTGTTTGTGTCATTTGGGGAAATAGTTTCCAGAGGCCTAGGAGGGTGTGATTGTGTGAGGGGGTTGGCAATGTGTGCATCATGTGAGTCAAATGAAATGCATTCATGAAATATTGCCTCCTATTCATGTTGGTATGATTCATGTGCAAGATGGTCAGTGCCTTGCTCGATGTACCTATTCATGTGATTATGATGACACTCTTCCCTACTGCAGTCTAGCATTCCCTATTTGTGTTTTCCCCTTTTGTTGTGTGATTGCCTCTGGAAGTGTTGTTTGAGTTACTTGTGATGTTCTAATTGCCCCGTGTTGTAATGGAGTCATGTGTAGTCCTTGCACCTGTTAGTCTACTATCTTTCTGATTGTTTGCTAAAGAGGGACCATATGTTATCTCCTAGAACGGGGGGTGGACCTTAGGGTTCCACATGGCCGGGTAGTTGTGCTTTTTCTCCATTGGTATTTTCCTTGCCGTTGTTTGTGTGCGAGAAGGATGTATCTTGTGTGACAGATTCCAGATCTTGTACTAGTTTGAGGAGATAGTTATTCATGTTCATATTCTAGTCTTGTATATCAATGGAAACATGTATTGTAACTTTGATGTATGTACTCTAGTGTATTTGGGAAAGTGATATTGTTAACATTGTAGCGATGTGCTCTCATGTAAAGGAAATTGTATATGTACTGGAAATCCTGTATTCATGATATTGATGTCTACCTTTATGATGATACAATATAGAAATATATGTATGTAGTCAATTCATTTGATACAATACATTTAGAATGAATTATTGTTGTTAGTTAATTCATAATGTTGGTTAGATCATGTTAATAGTTGTTAAGTAATGCAACCGTGGAACCTTAGAGGATAATGCTCAGTTTAATGATATGTATAGATATGTTTAACATTACTTGTTATTTCTATCATTTAAAAAAAAAAATTGTCCTGTTTGTATAGCATAGTTGTGTTGTTCTCTGAGGTTCCTAGGCGAGGCATTATAGTATTATCATGGGTGCTACCTAGCACTCATCACATACTATTGTGTAATAATTATCTATGTAATAGTTTGAGTGACTACGTACTACTATTATGACAAACTTTGCCACAAAATTGGATGCACTAAATGGATTGTTGAACATATTTTTAGAAATTCCAAACAAAGAATTTGAAACTGTAAATCCTTATTCTATTAACTTGCCTTGCATAAAATGGTAACATGGAAAATGAATTATGGAAAGCTAACATTGAGTTTGCTCCAAAAATATCATTCAAAAGCCACTCATATTTCAATTGGTATCATGCCTCAAATAGATTGGGAATAATTTAATCTCTATACAATTATTGTTTGGGAATGCATAGAGAGAAGAAATCTTATGGATTGACAAAATATCCTTGAAAAATAAATAGCCATAAAAGGAGTGTTTGAAAAACACAAGATCTATTCAACAATATTCCTAAATAGATATGACCCATTAAGAATCCAATTTAAATAGATCATATGCTTGACCATAGCCCTACGTGTATCACACAACGTAACACTTTTTTGCCACTATGTTTATACAATTAAGCTTAGATTTGTAATCCCATGATGGCCAAATGTCACCAACAAATCAATGGCAAAACTAGATAAACTATAATTATCATATTAAAATAATTGTTCAAAAGATAAAATGTATTTTCCTAATGAATAAAATCCTACTTGTCTTACAACATAGTTGGTATTGTTAAGCTTTAAAATTCACTATTGTTACATTTTTCTGTTTTAAACTATAATCACTTTGGAAATTTCTTATTGCTTCATTTCCCTTGATTTGGGCAGTATATTTATTGGGAAACAATTAAAATAGATGGTGGTTTTCTCTTTATTTGTTTGCACTATAAAGGATAAGTTGAAAAACAATTAGTGGTTTGTTCCAAAATTCATTATGTATGAGTTTTCTTTTCAAACTTAGCTAATAATTTTTTTATTAAAATTCATGAATGACCATCAAATTTAAAGCATTTTGGCATCCTGGTAAAAACAAACCTAAAATACTATGAAGACTAAGTAATTGAAAACATAATTAACAAGAGGGCAATGTAACTAATGTCCCTACTAGTTGTAGGGTTTCAAAAGCATCCAAGAAGGCAAAAACAAAGACCTGACAAATAACTTAAGATCTTAAAAAAAAATCTAAATTAAAATTTTAGATTGCAAGTTAAAATGAGTTAAATACAAAGACAAATATTACTTTATTGAATGACCATAACGAAAGTATATTACACTATAGGAAAAGGTAAAACTATATTAAAATACTATAATTGCAGTTTATTTCTTACTCTATAATTGTAGCTTAAATTTAATTGATGATTTGTTATTTCTTTTTTATTATTGGTGCAATATATAGCTTAAATTATACTAGGTATAGTTTTAGGTATAGGGACACAAACTGTGATGCGAAAAAAAAAAATATTCAAAGGGTGATCCTTCAAGTTACCTTGGAAGGGAGGTAGACCACACAAAGTGTTGGAAATTGTTGGATTGCAGCTTCAGAGTGTTTTAAAACCCAACACCTCTACCTCACTCATTTACTCTCAAAACAGATGGACATAACAACGAGTAATTTCATCGCAACATTCATCTGGGGGTTTCATAAACCTTTCCACATTTGTTGATATTTGAAAACTAAGGTAGCAATGTGATTTCATATACATTTTATTGAGAAAGTGTTCTAATCTAAGGTGAAGTCTTTGTTCTTTAACCAACAAGGTTTTCAAATTTCAAAATTTTGTTATGTGTTGGCCTTGAGTTATTTGGAATTTCACAATTCATTGTAAAAGAAAGAAACATAACTTCACCATTGATATTTCCTTAGCAAAAGCATATTTAGTTCATTGAAAATTAAAATCTTTTTTTAAAAGTGTTTTGTACTTGGTGAAGCACCAATGTCTTGTTCTTGCACTTGATAAAGTTTAATAAGCCCAATATTTATGTGCATAATGGCTTGATCTCACACCCAATCTAGTTGGAGAATTCCTCTTGAGTAGCAGTGTATCCCCTTCTTGAGGAATTCTCCATAGCTGAACCCAGACGTTAGTAGCATTTGGACCCTAAGCCTCATCATCTAAGGAAATTTGTGCAGCTTTAATTCCTTCTATTTCTATGCGCATGTGTAATTTTATCGCCAAGGAAATTTATGAAACTTTAATCCTTTCTAGTTTTGTTGGCATGTGTAATTTACTGCTAAGTAAATTTATACAACTATAATCCTTTCTATTTCTATATTTCTATATTCTACTCTTCTTAGTTAAATTTTATTCACAAGATTAAAAAAATTGCATGCAACTTTCCTTTATCTTTTACTACATACCTCTGAAATACAAGAGAGCAGTGAATTATATCTAAACCAAATCCCTCCTTTTGGTCACTAATCTTGCCTTATGTTTTTTAGTGCTTCCATTAGACTTGAACTTAGTTTTATACACCCACTTATTTTTTACTACATTCTTTGCCTTGCGTAAGTCTACCAATTCCCAACTCATATTCTTTATCAAAGAGTCATATTTATTTTGCATAGCTTGTTCCCATTCATATTTTCCCTTATCCTCATCATAAGTTTGAGGATCATTAGTCTTTATTATTATCATCATTAGGGCATAATTAACTTGTTGATTTCTTTGATAAATTTCTTGACGATTCTTCTATTGTATTGGAAGTTGACTTTGAACTTTTCTTGGATTCAAAAGTACTATAGGATATGCCATTATTTGTGATCACTCGTAGGATAGGATTTAGAGAGAATTTTATCATATCCTTGAACCCTTGTTTAAAATTTTCATCCCTAAGGATTTCAAGGTTTGGGATAGGAACACTTATTTTGTAATGGGTACATTGAGATAGCATGTAGATAAAAGTAATTTGTCGTTCCTTAATAATATATTACACATTGAATATTGAAATTTATTGAGAAGAGAACATACAATTTTGTTGTTGGTGAATGGTTGTTGTCCATCCATCATTTGAACATTGAAGGAATGTTGTGATATGTGTTATTTTTGTTGGAATTAGGTCAGACAAATGAGAGGGGGGTGAATCAGTTGTCCACAACTTTAACCTTTTCTAATTTTAATCTTCTTTCACAACTTACAAACAGATTAATGATGTAAACATTGAAACATGAATTAACAACACATGAGTAGAAACAAAATGAACACACATAACACCAAGATTTTTACGTGGAAACCCGGTTAAGGGAAAACCACGGTAGGGGTTAACCCACAAGATTCGTACCCTGTTAAAAGTACTTAAAAGAAATGGGAAGGCACTTGCCTTTGGGTACACTGCCAAGAGCTCACTGCTCAAAGAGGCTCACTGCCTACAGGAGGCTCACTGCCTACAAGATTTTATGTTTAATACAGAAAGAATGAACTGAGAAATAACATCTTCTTTATGCCTGGTTCAGTCCCATTGAAGCGCATAACTCCTCTACTCTACTCTACCACATATTCACTCACATCCTTACATTTGATGGCCTCACTTCGCTTATTTATATATGACATCAACTTTGGAATGATCATCAAAGTCAACCTTACAAAAATCTTATTACAATTGTTCTTCAAGGTCATCCTAGCAAACTGTTACAATTACAAGACTTGATTTGATATAAAGTATTACATATGAATCCTTATAGTATTAGCCAAACATTTTCTAGGACTTGAATCTTCTTCGGTCAAAATGCAATGCTCCAGAGAATTGCTCTTAGATCATCCGCAACACGCTTGAAACATCTGGTCGGCCAAGACTAGGAAGAATAGTAACACCAAGGAAGAAATCTTCAACAACGAGCTCAATCTTCATTGTGGACCTCCAACACAGTAGGCACATGATCCAAAGACCTCCACAAGCACATTGAATTCAACAATAACATCTGCACTACTACAAATCATCAGAATCACTTGCATCTTCATCTGGTACCTCAAGAACACTGTCTGCCATGACTGTCACACTAGAAAGATTGCTTGCAGACCTCCAAACCATGAACCACTTGAGTTGAGGATACACACTAACTTCCCAAACATGCCTCTAGATCCACAGATCATAAGTTTTCATTGTGGAGCAATCCAGACTAATTTCCTATCACTCTGTCTCTTCTAAACACTGGACAACCCAGCTCTACTCAGATGGCCATAGCTTCTTCAAATCTTCATGTGGACCTCTCAAATCTTAACTAGAGCTACTTCAAATAGTCCTCTACATAGCCATATGGTCTGCATACTTTGATCTTCATTCCTCTGGAAATGCGAAGCAATCTACTTCACTGATCTGCATTGTTTCCCCTGTTTCTGACAAAGGGATATGTTGACATCAATGACAACACATCGTAGGCACATATTTGCAACAATATCCCCCTTTGTCATTGACGGAAACATATGATGTGAAAAACTAATTCAACCATCAAGACAAGGATTTCTCCCCCTTTCTCTTATCACTTCTGCAACCACTTTCTTCACTACTCCCCCTTTCATCAACAACTAGTTTTTCACATGACTTCTCTCCCCCTTTGACATCAATGGCAAAAGGCACATATTTGCAATCTTTTCTCCCTCTTTTTGTTTCAAACTGATCTCCAAAATTTGCATACTGACTACTCCCCTTGAGTAGTATCTCCTTAACATCAATCCGGATCACAAGATATGACTGTGAATTCCATCAAACTAATGCACACTAGTGCATCTTAGTTCTGAATAGGAGGGGTAATAACCCCTAGCTTCCCTCTGAGATACTCAAAAGTATCCTTAGGTAGAGGCTTGGTGAATATATCTGCAATCTAATCCTTTGAAGAAACAAACTCCAATCTGACTTCATCCTCACTTACCTTCTCTCTCAAAAAGTGAAACTTGATGGATACATGCTTTGTCTTTGAATGCAACACTGGATTCTTTGAGATGTTTATTGCACTTGAATTATCACATAAGATTATAACAGGCTCTTCAAACACAATTTTGATATCCTTCAACATTTGCTTCATCCACAAGACTTGAGTACAATTGCTTGCTACTGCTATATACTCTGCCTCTACAGTAGACAGAGATATTGCCTCCTGCTTTTTGCTCAACCAAGAAACCAATCTCCTTCCCAAGAAGAATGCACCACCACTAGTACTTTTTTTTTCATCCACATCTCTTGCCCAATCAGCATCTATAAATGCATGAAGAGGGAAGTCATTATCCTTTGGATACCATAAGCCATAATCAGATGTTCCCTTTAGATATTTGAAAATTCTTTTGACTACTACAACATGGGATTCCCTAGGATCAGCTTGAAATCTAGCAACAAGTCCAACTGCATTCATAATGTCAAGTCTGGTCTGAGTCAGATAAAGTAGTCCTCCAATCATTGATCTATACCTTTTTTGATCTTCCTTAGGTGAATCATCATCTTTACTCAACTTGCATCCGGTTACCATAGGAGTACTTATTGGTTTTGAGTCCTCCATTCCAAACTTTTTCAACAATTCTCTCACATACTTAGACTGAGATATGAATATACCTTTATCTGACTAAGTGATTTGCAGACCTAAGAAGAAATTCATTTCACCAAACATGGACATCTCAAATTCACTTTGCATCTGATCAGCAAATTTCTTACACATGCTTCCATTTCCACCAAAAATGATATCATTAACAAATACCTCAACAATTAAGATGTGCTCATGATCAATCTTGAAATAAAGATTACTATCAACTGTGCCTTTCCTAAATCCTAGCTTTAGCAAATACTTATCTAATCTTGCATACCAGGCTCTTGGGGCTTGTTTAAGTCCATACAAAGCTTTCCTCAATCTACAGACCATATCTTCTTGATCAAACAACTGGAATCCTTCTGGTTGCTCAATGTAAACTTCTTCCTCTAACTCTCCATTCAGGAATGCTGACTTGACATCCATCTGGTAAACTTTGAAATCTTTGAAAGCAACAAATGCAAGAAATAATCTGACTACTTCAATTCTTGCCACCGGAGCAAATGTTTCTTCAAAATTAATTCCCAATACTTGACAATATCATTTGCATACCAATCGTGTTTTCTTTCTCACAACTTCACCATCTTCATTCAGTTTATTTCGGAAGACCCATTTGGTTCCAATTACATTTTTTTTTCAGGTCTAGGAACAAGATCCCAAGTACAATTCTTTTTAATTTGCATTAATTCTTCTTCCATTGCTTTTACCCAATTTTCATCATTACAAGCTTCATTCACTATTTTTGGTTCAATCTTTGAAATCAAACAATACTCTACTTGATCTTCAGCAATTCTTCTTCTAGTTTGAACACCTTTATTCTTATCTCCTATGATTTGATCTTCAGAATGATTCAACCTTACATACCTAGGGGTTTTTGGAGTTTCTTGAACTTCTAATTATTGAGCTCATTCCTCAACATCTGCACTAACTTCTTGAGTCACTGGATTTTTCAGATCAATCTGGATCTGAATCTGGGTTTGAACTCACTTTCCTTGACTTTGACTTTCATCTTGATCATCTGAATCATATCCACAAGTCCTAGAAGGTATTTCTTTGCTCTCATCAACCTTGACATTAGCACTTTCAAGAATCTTTTTCAATCTCTTGTTGAAGCACCGGTATGCCTTGCTTTGAGTAGAGTAACCCAGAAATATTCCTTCATCACTTCTTGCATCAAACTTGCCTAGATCCTCATCTCTTTTGATAGAGCATTTACTACCAAAAACTCTGAAATATTTCATAGTAGGAGGATGACCAAACCATAGTTCATAAGGTGTCTTACCAGAATTGCCTTTGATCTGCACCTGGTTAAGAGTGTAGACAATAGTACTCACAGCTTCTCTCCAATAGACTTGTGGAACATTTGCTTCCATCATCATGGTCCTAGTAGCTTCTTGAATGGTCTGGTTCTTTCTTTCCACAACTCTATTGTGTTGAGGAGTCCTAGGAGCATATAACTGTCTTTGTATTCCTTGCTTTTCATAGATGTATCAAACTCTCTGGAGGTAAACTATCCACCTCTATCAGATCTCAGACACTTTATCTTCACACAATCTCATTCTCCACCATAACCTTGAACACCTTAAATTTGTCAAGAGCTTCTAATTTCTCTTTCATGAAAGTTACCCACATCATCTGGGAGTAATCATCAATTAGCAACATAAAATATCTATCTCCTTGCACACTTCTAATTCTAGCAAGACCACATAGATCAGTATGCACAAGTTCCAATAGTCCACTTGAAAATTATTCTTTACTCTTGAATGAAGTTTTGTTCTGTTTACCCAATTGACATTCTCTACACATGCTATTAGTAGGTTTCACAAGTTTTGGAAGATCTCTCACAACCTAAGTAGAACATATCTTGACAATATTATCAAAATTCACATGACAGATTATCCTATGCCATAACCAACTCTGATCAATCTGAGCAATCAAACAATTTTTTCCAGTACCACTTAAATCAAAGATGTTACCTTTTGTTTGTGTACCAGATGCAATCACAATTCTAGAGCTTCTTAAGATTTTCCATTTTCCATCCTTAAATCAGAGATCATACCCTTTGTCAACCAATTGTCCAATACTGAGAAGATTATGTTTCAATCCTTCTACATAAAGAACATCATTAGTGTTATTCTTACCATCAAAAGAGATGGATCCTCTGCCATGAATTCTACCAGCTGAATTGTCTCCAAACTTCACGATTCCACCTTCATATCTTTCCAAACTTATGATCTTACTTTTATCACTCGTCATATGATGAGAACATCCATTATCAATCACCCATTCATCCTTTTCTTCAATCTGAGTAGCCAACGCACTTTCCACATTCACACATCTAGTAGATTCAGTAGACACCGGATCTTCTTCTTTGATGGAAATGAACACCCATTCATTTCCTGAGTTACTTCCCATATCAGATTCATCATCTGTGACTCCTTCTTCATCAGCTTCTTTGACATAGTAACATTTCTTCTGAGCCCTTGATTTGTTAGGGTTTGTCTTTGAAACCCTCTTTAGACACCTTGAGGCAAAATGACCAATCTTATTACAAGAAAAACATTTGAAAGGCAACTTTCCTTCATACTTACCGGATCCTCTTGACAATCTTTTGGAAATAAGGGCTCCAAGTTCTGCAGCCTGCCTCAATTTCATCATTTTCAAGATCCTTCCTTTCCTTCTCAATTCTGTTTCATCTTCCTGAAGAGCTTTCACCCGGATCATATCTTTGTTTTCCATAAACACTAGACTTAAATGCAGATTTAGACTTAGGAAGTTAACCACCAAACTCACTCATTTCAAATGCTGAAAGCTTAGCAACCAACTGATCCCTTGTAACAGTTGTCAAAGTCCTGATCTCTTCAATGGAAGCAACTTTATGCTTGTATGTTGCAGGTAGGGATCTAAGCACTTTGGCAACAATATCTGATTCTTCCAATGTTCCACCAACACTCCTGATACCAAACACAAGTTCATTCACCTTTTGCATGTAGGAAGTAATGTTTTCACCTTCACTCATCATCAACCTTTCGTATTTACCCTTTAGGATCTGTAGCTTGGCACATTTGACATATTTATCACCTTCATATAGAGTTTCCAACTTTTCCAAGATTTCATGAGCAGTTTTTAATTCTAGGACATTGTCATTTCTGTATCAGTCAAGGCACTTAACAATGCTTCTTTAGCTTGAATGTTGTATTTACCTTCCTTGAGTTCATCTATAATTGAAGGGCCTTTCTCCGGAATCTTATACTCATTCTTAGTTACCAACCAATAGACATCACCCATACATTGTAAATGACACGGCATGTGCATCTTCCAAAGGGAGTAATTTTTTCCATCAAATCTTGAACTGTGCTTGTAAGTCGACATCTTGGATCTCCTCAAGTGATCAAGCTTCTTTTAGAGGAACCAGCTCTGATACAAATTGTTGGAATTAGGTCAAGAAATTGAGAGGGGGGGTGAATTAGTTGTCCACAACTTTAACCTTTTCTGATTTTAATCTTCTTTCACAACTTACAAACATATTAATGATGTAAACATTGAAGCATGAATTAACAACACATGAGCAGAAAAAAAATGAACACACATAACACTAGGATTTTTACGTTGAAACCCAGTTAAGGGAAAACCACGGTGGGGGTAAACCCACAAGATTCGTACCCTATTAAAAGTACTTAAAAGAAATGGGAAGGCACTTGCCTTCGGGTGCACTGCCCAGAGCTCATTGCTCAAAAAGGCTCACTGCCTACAGGAGGCTCACTGCCTACAAGATTTTATGTTTAATACAGAAAGAATGAACTAGAAATAACATCTTCTTCATGCTTGGTTCAATCCCATTGAAGCGCATAACTCCTCTCCTCTGCTCCCACATTCTACTCTACTCTACCACATCTTCACTCGCATCCTTGCATTTGATGGCCTCACTTCGCTTATTTATATATGACATCGACTTTGGAATGATCATCAAAGTTAGCTTTACCAACATACAAATATTAAATGCCTCCTTACAAGCTCATAACACCTGTCCAAAATTAGCCATGTAAAGTTGGGCACCCAAGACCAAAAATGGTCTCTTACAACATCTTATGATTCTTCATAACCATCATAGATTCCACCAGAAAGCATCTTCCCAAGATGAGTGCCTAGGGCTAAACATAGCATATTAAAACTATTAATTACCTGTCATAAGCTATCATAGTGTCATGCAATCTTATGACAACCTGCAGTTGTCATAGATTCTCTTACAACATCTTACCAACTTTATGACAACATGTCATACATGCTAAAATTAGAAGATTCCTCCAAGGTGGTGCCTACCCTCATTTACTCATGATTTATACAATTTCCAACTATAAATGTCATTCCATAATTACCTCCGGTATCTCAGAAACTTACCCATGCAATAACTTTGTAATTACCATGGTAGTAAATAATTTTTACTGTTGCCAGTGAAACATGTACATCTTTATGGGTAATTACAAATAATAAATTAGAATAATACAATATTTGGATTTACAAGGTTAATGGCACCTTATCCGAGTATTCTCCCACTTACATTATACATTGTAAATCAACCCATAGGAAATCAAATGAAATTAATCAGGCACTAGAAGCAAGGCCCATGGCCTCTCTGCACCAAACAAATTTCTCTATACTCACAGGCTTGGTCAATGAATCTACAACATTCTCTTGATTGTCTATCTTCTTTAGCTCAATCTATCCACTCGCAATCAATTCTTCAACAAAATGATATCTAACATCAGTATGCTTAGTTTGAGCATGATACACAGGATTATTGGCCAAATAGATAACACTCTGGCTATCACAATCAATCTGAATGTTCCTACAATCAAATCCAATACCTGTACACAGTCTCCTCAACTAAACTGCCTTCTTAGAGACATGGGTAGCAACCATATACTCTACTTTGGTGGTGGACAAAGAAACTATGGGCTACCTTTTGCTGATCCAACTCATTGCTCCTCCAAATAAAGTAAACACATAGCCACTAGTGGACCTTTGACTATCCATGTCACCTGCCCAATTTGCATCAACAAATCCATGTATGTCCAAAGTTTTATCAGCACTATCAGTACCATAATAAACCAAACAATAATTAGGAGTATGATGCAGAGCGGACAACGGAAGCATTCAAAAATAGGTAAAAATAGAAATAACTATTTCCATCGGCAGAACACTTTCTGTGTTTCACCGATATTCCTTATCGGCAATACTTTGCGCTATTGTTTGAACAAAACGACCTTCCTCTGATCGCATCTTTTATGTCAATGTATGCACTCTTCGTTGGTTGCCTATTGGCAACGCATGAGCTGACTGCTTGTTGAACTATCTTTGTGGTTGAACCTCTGAACCACTGAACCCACGAGCTCGTTGAACCTATCGCACCATTGAACCATTTATCCCATTGTTGAACAAATGAACCAAATGAACCTGTTGAACCAACATGAACCTTTGAACCAAATGAACGGTTGAACTGTTGAACCTTTGAACCAGTTCAACCGTTGGTTTAGTCAAAGGTTTTCTTCACCCGATACTCAGACTATTTTGTTTCGCCTCCTTGAACCAATGAACTCTTGAACCTTTTTTAAATTGGTTCAACCACCGGAAACATAAACTTTCAACAACACTTCGACTTCAAACAAGCATTTACTTAATCCGCGATTACCAGTTCCTTCACTGATCACCACCGGACACTTTCTACACATTAACAATTAAACATCTACAGAATATACACAAACATGCGGCCATGACATATACACACAAATTGTATATTTGATGGAACAACGTGGAACTTCGCCAACTTGGTCTGTCAAAACCCTTGCGATTTCATAGAACTATTTCTCCTGCAAACATATGGATTTTTATACTTTGCCAACCTAGCATATGCGGATGCTAGGATTCATTACAGCATGCTGCTAATTGATCCTGCAAATATGAAATGAACAAACAGGAAAAACAAACAAAAACATAAACTAATGTACATAGCCATTCCACCGATTATGAAGTAATCACCCGGTGGAATGGGTTAAAACCCCATTTCGACTATAAATCAAGAAAATTGATTACACAGTGAACTCAAAAACCAAAAAGACAACACAAAACAGGATCCTCTTATTGCTTTCAGAAATGTATATAGATGTCTGATTTCACAGTTCCACAACTTAACTTCACAACTACTGCTCTGTCTAACATCTGATCAATCTCTCTCCAATCGATCTAAGATAAGCTATTTATCTACTCATAGTGAGTATACTGGCAAGCTTCCCAATGGCTGGGAGATACAACTGACTAACAAACTCTTAAATAACTTAACTGGAAAGTCTTCATCAGCATCATACATAGTTTTTAAGGAATCAATACCAACACTTTCCAATTGAATCTGATTTATAGTTAAAGCCCTCCTACTCAAAGCATCTGCTACCTTGTTCTTGACCCCTTTCTTGTGCTTGAGTGTGAAGGTGAAAGCTTGCACAGTCTCTACCCACTTCATGTGCCTGTGGTTCAGCTTTTCTTGACTATTTATGAAACTAAGGGCCTGATTATTTGTAAACACTATGAATTATTTTGGCATCAAGTAATGCCTCCACTTTTTGAGTGACTGGACTAGAGCATACATCTCCAAATCATATGATGAGTACCTCTTCTTAGCATCAAAGAGTTTCTCACTGAAAAATGCAATAGGCCTACCTTCTTGACTGAGTACTGCTCCAATTGCCATGTGGTTGGCATCACATTCTAGTTGAAGAATCTTGTTGAAATCAGGGAGTGCAAGGACTGGATGTTGTGCCACCTTCTTCTTCAATGTTTCAAATGAATCATCTGTTGCCTTTGTCCAAGTAAATCTGTACTTTTGTCCTCCTTTTATGGTGTCAAGCATGGGTGCACAGACATGACTAAACCCTCTTATAAACTTCCTATAGAAGGTTGCTAACCCATGGAAACTTCTGACATCATTCATGGTTCTAGGAGTTGGCCAAGACAATATGGCACTTACCTTCTCTTGATCCATTTTCAGTTTTCCCTGTGAAATGACAAAACCCAAATAGGTGATCTCCTCCTACATGAACAAACACTTCTCCAAGTTGATCATGAGCTGCTCTTCATGTAACCTTTTGAGGACCAAGTCTATATGCTTGAGGTGTTCTTCCCTTGTATTACTAAAAATTAGAATGTCATCTAGATATACTATGGCAAATGTGCCTATAAATTCTCTCAAGACCTCATTCATCATCCTCATAAAGGTACTGGGGGCATTGGACAAATCAAAAGGCATAACCTTCCACTCATATAACCCCTCATTGGTCTTAAATGCAGTTTTCCATTCATCTCCTGGCCTAATCCTGATCTGATGATAACCACTTTTTAAATCTATTTTGGTGAAATATTCGGCACCTCCCAAGCAATCAAGCAAATCTTCTATCCTAGGTATTGGGAACCTATACCTGATTGTTATCTTGTTAATAGCCCTTGAATCAGTACAAAGTCTCCAAGTGCCTTCCTTCTTTGGTGCTAGTACAGCCGGTACTGCACATGGACTTAAACTTTTGCCAATTAGGCCTGTCTCCAACAATTCCTCAATATGCGTGGTTACCTCTGCATTCTGATCTGGGGTAAGCTTGTATACTGCCTTGTTTGGAAGTGTAGATCCTGGGATTAGATCTATGCAATGGCTAATGTCTCTTATAGGTGGTAGGGACCGTGGCATTCCATCAGAGATGATGCCTTTATACTTATCCAAAAACTCTTGGACAGCAGGATCTATGAACCTCTGTCTCTTCTTTCCCTTGATTTCTTGCTGTTGCTCCTTGTTTACCTTTAGACATGGAATTAGAGCATATGCAACTGCACCTTCTTCTACTATCTCTTTCATAAACTGTTTACCTTCTACCAGCATTATCTTGACTTCTTTCCCTTTTGATTCTACTTCCTTCTCCATCAATGGTAGTAACTCTATCACCTTACCATCCTTGGTGATTGAATATGTATTTCTAACTCCATCATGTTGTGCTCTCAAGTCATATTGCCATGGTCTTCCAAATAGGAGATGGCAAGCATCCATCTGATCTATGTCAAACAATAATTTGTCCTTATATGTTCCAACTTGAAACTTCACCCAAGCCTGCTCTTCTACAACTATTTGTTGACCTTGAGTGAGCCATGAAATCTTGTATGGGCAAGGATGTGGTAGACTTCTAAGCTTAATCTTTTCTATCATTTCAATAGACACAAAGTTTTCCGTAGAACCAGAGTCAATCAGAACTTTACATACCTTTCCTCCTGCCTTGCAAGTAGTTTTGAAAAGAGATTTTCTTTGTGGGGGTTCTTTGTCAGGTACCTTCATGGTGGTCATTGCTCTCCTAATCATCAAATATTCTCTTGTCTCATGATATCCATAACTATCAAGAGCATTCACACTTGGATAAGTGTTGGAGCTTGTCACACTTTGACAATCAGATTCTTGGATCAGATTTGTCCTTCTTTCTCCCATTGAACTTGTTGCTTTTTCTGGACATCTGCTGGCTATATGGCCTTCTTGATTGCAATTGTAACATCTGAGAGGTCCTCTGCCCTGAGATCTCCCTCTAAATGGTGGTCTTCTACCCCTAAAGTTTCCTTTCTGATCATAACTTCCTTTTTGAGTTTGATTTCTTTCTCCTTTACTATTCTCCTGATTGGATTCATCTTGGTATCCAAATCCATGTCCTCTGCCTCTGAAAGGACTTCTTCCCCCTCTTTTCTATCTTCCTCTTCCTCCATTGTTCTGCTCTTATCTTCTCTTTAATTTTTCTTCCACTTTGAGTGCCAATTGGTAGCACTTCTGAACTGTATCTGGATTATGCAGATTTAAATCTTCCTAGATGGCAAATCTCAATCCATTGAGATACCTTGCTACCCTCTCTTCCTCATTTTCTTTCACCTTTGTCTTGACACATAGCTTCATGAATTCTTCAGTATATGAGCTGACATCTAAATCTTCCTATTTCAAATTTTGTCTCCTCTTGTGTAATTGGATGTTGTAATCTAATGGAACATAGGCTTCCTTCACTAAAGCCATCATCTTCTTCCAAGTAGCAACTCTACTTTTTCCTTCTTTCACCCTGTCATCTTGGATGAAATTCCACCAAGTTAATGTAGCCTCCTTCATTTTGGACTGGGCCATCTTTACCCTTTGATGATCTGGTATTTCCTCTGTTTCAAAGAAATTATTCAAGGAGTCTATCCACTTCATCACCGAATCAGGATCCATTTTGCCTACAAACATTAGTAGGTCTATTTTCATATCCATGGTCCTTCTCTCCATGAATTTGAGGGCATTAAGTAAGGGTCTCTGGTCTACAGGAACCTCTATATCTTCCTACCTAGGAATCTCCTCTTCATCCCTGTCTTCTTCCTTACCAGAACCTACTTTGTCCCTCAACTTCTCCAACTCATCCTTTAAAGCCTGATTCTGAGCTTTGACTGTTTTGCTTTCTACAATTTGCTTCTTCACCAGTACAGCCAGCTCAGCGTTGGTCATCCTTGCTGGGAGCTCTAATGATCCTTCTTCATCTGACATCTTGTCTTCTTCTTCTTCCCAAAAGATACTCCTTTGCTCTGATACCACTATGATGCAGCGCAGACAACGGAAGCATTCAAAAATAGGTAAAAATAGAAATAACTATTTCCATCAGCAGAACACTTTCTGTGTTTCACCGATATTCCTTATCGGCAATACTTTGTGCTATTGTTTGAACAAAATGACCTTCCTTCGATCGCATATCTTATGTCAATGTCTACACTCTTCGTTGGTTGCCTATTGGCAACGCATGAGCTGACTGCTTACTGAACTGTCTCTGTGGTTGAACCTCTAAACCACTAAACCCATGAGCTCATTGAACCTATCGCACCGTTGAACCATTTATCCCATTGTTGAACAAATGAACCAAATGAACCTGTTGAACCAACATGAACCTTTGAACCAAATGAACGGTTGAACCGTTGAACCTTTAAACCAGTTCAACCTTTGAACCTTTGAACCAGTTCAACCGTTGGTTCAATCAAAGGTTTTCTTCACCTGATACTTAGACTATTTTGTTCCACCTCCATTGAACCAATGAACTCTTGAACCTTTTTAAATTGGTTCAACCACTGGAAACATCAACTTTCAACAACACTTCAACTTCAAATGAGCATTTACTTAATTCACGATTACCGGTTCCTTCACCGATCACCACCGGACACTTTCTGCACATTAACAATTGAACATCTACAGAATATACACAAACATGCAGCCATGACATATACACACAAATTGTATATCCGATGGAACAACGCGAAACTTCGCCAACTTGGTCTGTCAAAACCCTTGCGATTTCACAGAACTATTTCTCCTGCAAACATATGGATTTTTATACTTTGCCAATCTAGCACATGCGGATGCTAGGATTCATTATAGCATGTTGCCAATCAATCCTGCAAATATGAAATGAACAAATAGGAAAAACAAACAAAAACATAAACTAATGTACATAGCCATTCCACCGATTATGAAGTAATCACCCACTGGAATGGGTTAAAACCCCATTTCAACTGTAAATTAGGAAAATTGTTTACACAGTGAACTCAAAAACCAGAAAGATAACACAAAATGGGATCCTCTTATTGCTTTCAGAAATGTATATAGATGTCTGATTTCACAGTTCCACAACTTAACTTCACAACTATTGCTCTGTCTAACATCTGACCTATCTCTCTCCAATTGATCTGAGCTAAGTTATTTATCTACTCATAGTGAGTAGTACTGATAGGCTTCCCAGTGGCTGGGAGACAATTCCAAGCGGCTGGGAGATACAACTGACTAACAAACTCTTAACTAACCAACAAACTTGTCATTACAGATCAACAAGTGTCCTAAGGGCTTGTACAGAAACCCAGGTGCAACTTACAATAACAGAATATTCGTCAAACAAAGACCTTATTACATTAAATATAGAAATGCATAAGACATATCAAGATTTTAACATTCTCCCTTAGACATATAATTGACTTGTTGAGGGGTGCTCCTGCACCAGAGTACCTACAAGATATTTAAGCACCCTCTTTGCATAATTCCAATGTTGTCTACCAGGGTTAGACATAAATCTTCTCAAAACTCTCACTACTTGGGCAATATCTGGCCTAGTGCAAACCATTGCATACATCAAACTCCCTACAAAACTAGCATATGACACATTAGACATATCCTCAAAATCATCCTTAGTCTTTGGACACATATCTAATGAAAGATTAGTACCAATGGGTAAAGGAACTCTAATTAGATTACAGTCATGCATACTAAATCTCTACAAAATGGTATTCACATAATTACTCTTAGACAACAAAAGATTTTGGTTACCTCTATCCCTCCTGATCTCCATACCCAGAATATACCTCCAGGTTTAGCTATGGAGAATTCCTTAAGACGGGGATACATTGTTGCTCAAGAGGAATTCTCCAACTAGATTAGGTGTGAGTTCGAGCCATTGTACACATAAATATTGGTCTTCTTAAATTTTATCAAGTGCAGGAACAAGACATTGACGCTTCACCAAGTACAAAACACTTTTAGCTTTAAAAAAACAATGAGCTAAATATGCTTTTTCTAAGCAAATATCAACGATTTTACAATGAATTGTGAAATTACAAATAAATCAAGACCAACACATGACAAGATTTTGAAAATTTAAAACATTGTTGGTTAAAGAACAGAGAGTTCACCTTAGATTCGACACTTTCTCGATAAAATGTGTATTAAATCACCCTTCTACCTTAGTTTTCAAATATCAACAAATGTGGAAAGGTTCATGAAACCCCTAGATGAATGTTGCGATGAAATTACTTACATGTTGTTGTGTCCAGTCGTTTTGAGAGTAAATGAGTGAGGCAGTGGTGTTGGGTTTGAAACCACTCTAAAGTTGCACTCCAACAATTTCTAGCACTCCGTGTGGTCTACCTTCCTTCCAAGGTAACCTAAAGGATCCCCCTTTGAATAGTATTATTATTATTTTTCATTCACATTTTGCATCCCTATACCTAATGTAATTTAAACTATATATTGCACCAAGATTAAAAAAAAAAGAACAAATTATCAATAAAGTTTAAGCTATAATTATAGAGTAAGAAATAAACTGCGATTATAGTATTTTAATATAGTTTTACTGTTATGCCCACATTTTCCTTGTGGTCACAACTCACTTCGCACGTGTCATAGCCACATCTGTCATGTGGTTATGACACGAGATATGAAAAACTTTTCTCACACCGTCCTAAAAACCCCTTTCGCATGCGTACGCATGCTCAACGGTGTTCTCTCATGGCGAAACACTATACTCATCGACGGAATACAAGTATAATGGCGTGCAAACGGAAACATATAGATCAACAAGAGGGTCGATACAATGCTGCTAACGTCATTGCAAGAGTGAGATTACCCAAGTTCTTAAATCGCACCCTCGGCAATGTTCGGTAGCAAAATGCCTTACGGCGTTAGTGGGAATTACGCTGCACTCATTTACGCACGTGGTTCGCTGATAGAGGAACCACTCCCCTCGACGCCTTGTTCCAACTAAACCAGCTAGTGATCTCCCTATTTAGTCATTTTTCAGCCAGGCACGGTTGTCTGTCTCCTCTCTTGTTTCCTGAAACATACCCATCCTATGACTTAGCATTTTCAACAAGGCGGTTTGGTTGCCCTCTCTTCCCTTTCCACAAGTTCTTAAGTTGGATTATATCTTTATCGCCCTTACCTTAACTATCTCTTAGTTCATTTAGTGTGTTTATATTTCGGTCTCTCTCTCTCTTTCATTTTCTATACTTTCTTTATGTGCATCCTGTCCTTTCTTCGTGATTTACGTCAATCAGGGTTATTACTGCAGCTATTGTTGATATTAAACCTAAATTCAGGATGATCTCGGTCACATAGGCTGGTTTACTATTTCGCTGGACTCAGTCTCCTAATCTTCCCCGATCTAGGTTCCTCCTCTTCGTAAATACTTAGTCAACTTGTACCTAAGCACAATTGACAGAAGGGTCCGTCAACTTAGTTCTCTTATCCCGTGTGAGATATGTCGCGCATTTTCTCCTCTGTGTTTTCCAATGTTGGTTTTTCCTTCTTCGGAACCTCTTACAGGTTTATATATGAGATTGTTTGCTACAGTTGAGATTAATATGGCCACATGGATTGTTAGTGGAGGCATCATAAGTTTATTTCCAGTGTTCTTTTGCACAAGGAGTTGAGTAATTTTCCTCTTCATTTTCCGGGTGTTTAAAAGTACGTTAACAGATGAAACTTCCGAGAAACTCTTTCCAGAGTATCACTGAATATTCCTAAACTCACTTTACATCTAATTTTATTTTCTCTTGTTTAGAATTACTGTTGTTACTGTTACTCTTAATTACGATTCATACACTGTTTGTAACTCTTATGACGTTGTCAATAGATGTAGGTGGTTCACCACTTTATAAAACTCTGTTCATGGTAATATAGCTTCTTTGGTTGTTGTGTTCAACACTTAATAACATCTCCTGTGAGATTATAATTGTTATATATATATATATATATATATTTTTTTTTTTCTCTATATCCATGAAACATAGTTATTAACGATTTTAAACGAGGGCCCAATAAATATATATATATATATATATATATATATATATATATATATATATATATATATATATATATATATATATATATATATATATATATATATATATATATATATATATACATACTTACATATAATATATTTATTTTAATATCTCAATAATGAACAAATTGGTTTCCCACAACTAAAAAAAACTATATATATATATATATATATATATATATATATATATATATATACATATATATATATATGTATATATATAATCATTCTTATATTATATATATATAGCTATATACATAGACATATATAATATATATATATATGCCTTTATATAGAGCTATATAAAAATAAACTGAATTTATTTACCAAATAACCCATTCATTTGTTAGGGCCCAAGCCCTACATTTTTTTTATTGCTTTCAACCCACAGCAGATGGCGGCCATGGGCGGCAGTGGCCGCAGAGCGGCGGACGGGGATCTGTGGTGACCGCAGAGCGGCGGACGGGGATCTGTGGTGGCCGCAGAGCGGCGGACGGGGATGTGTGGTGGCCGCAGAGCGGCGGGCAAGACTTCGCGGTGGCCGCAGAGCGGCGGAAAGGTTTCGCGGGAGGCATAAGGGTTTGGAGGGGGGGGAGATGTGGAGTGGGGCGGAGCCCCACCCACATTCCCACGACGTGGGGTGTGGGTGGGGCTCCGCCCCACTCCACACCTCCATATGTAATAACAGCTCGCGGTGGGGTTTACTCCCCACCGCCCAAATAAAATTTCGACTGTGTTTCTTTTATCCGCGGCTAACATGTTGACAGTCTTTCACCATTCGTTGGTTCTTATAATAATAATATATTATATATATATATATATATATATATATATATATTTATATATATTCATATATAAATATATATATATATATATATATTTCAACAATAATATATTTATATATATCTATATTTATATAGTTCATATATATATATATATATATATATATATATATCCCCCTTTTTTTTTATATTGATATATAACAGTTATAATTACTTTCAATTACTCTTTTATTTTCTTAAAATGATAATTACTCAAAATGAGAAATATATATATAGCTCTATATATATATTTATAAATTTATTGAGAGAAAAAGAAATATTCTTTATAGATTTTTATAATACCAATTTCCACAATTTTTTTCAAAATTCACTACTCTAAGCATTTTCTCCAAATCAACCTATTATAAGAAATTGTCATAACAATTAGATATATATATCTGCCAATTTCACCAAAAAGTAATTAGCTATCCCCTCATTTAAAGTATAAATTTCCATTTTTATAAACATACAAGACTTGCAAATTTACAACCAGATTATATTTACATGCTAGATTTCCTCTAATCCTTCTAATTTAACAGAATCCATTAAATAGGGAGGATAACACAAATATTTAAAACTGTCTTTTCCATTTTAATATTGAATAGAAAATCAGCATTTCAACTAGTGAAGCAATTCCAAACTTTCAATGTAAACAACTCAGATTAAGTTGCAAAAACGAACTTATTCCTTTCAGTAATACTTGAAACACAAAAATTGCTATTGAACAAAGGTTGCAAACATCAACTTAAAAATTTAAGCACAGTCATATTACAACTTCTCAAACATGAATACCAACTTCCCAGATATGAACTTTCTCCTCCCAAACAGTATACAACTGAAAACTTATGACAACCAATAAAAGTCCAATAATAACAAGACCAGGGAGGTGATTTTCTTCACTCCCAGAATATCAGTAATTTACAACAATAACAAGAGAGGTGTTCTCTCTTCCTTTCTATGAAATAATCCAGGCCTAATTCTCATGACAAGAAGATGATCTGTTTCTTCATAAAATAGCCAACCAGAAAGCTCCAAGAGAAAAACCTGCATATCAAAGACAAACAAAGAAGAAAATACCACTTGTCTAGCTCTCCTCCCTACCGTAGACCCGCAAGAGGGTCACCCCCGAGCTAGGGAGACCATACTCACACCTGGGTATTCAAACACTCCACTCCACAACAGAAACAACAACAATCCCAAAGCACACATACACCCGTGGCTATTTTACACAATACGGAAACTCAACTACAGTGAGTTTCATAAGGGGCAGGAGAGTGGATACACTCGACTCCAGAGTGTCACCCTGACAGATAAATGAACTCATATAAATATCTCTTGGTCTCAACCAAGTGTGATCACATTTTGCAAGAAATCTGTATATGACTCTCAAGTCAAAAATACAGTCACAGATACATGCCCTCAAGGCTTTCAACATCCCAAAAGATGGAACAGGTATGCACCCGAGGAGGATCTCTCCTCCCCTACCCCAAACTTGATGAGCATTTCTCCCAAATGGGAGACGCTCTGTCAAACACCCAACAAGAACCCCACAGAAACAAATTTAAACACATATGTTACACACATTTCATACACATTTCAGTCCTACCATAACAAAGGTAAAATTCAGACCAACCTTGCAAGCCCTCCTGGAATGAAGTTGTTGCAGAGTCCACAGAGTTCACTTCCAAGCTTAGCCACCAACTCCCTCTCTCTTCTCTATCTTCCAAACTAACTTCTCTATTTTTGGTAAGGCCAAAATGAAAGAGTTTCCCCAAAATTCAACTAACTCCCTCTCATCCCAAAATTTGAAAATAAATAACCCAAAATTCTCTTTCTTTCCAATTTTGAGAAATGGGGAAGTGACACTTGTCACCTCCTCACCCTTCCCAAAAATCACTATACTGTCCAGGTGGCTTATGTCACTCTCCATTCCCAAGGGGACTCCTTAATCCTTTCATGTGACTCCACTTTCTCATGGGAGAAATAAAAAAAAGAGTTAAATGGGAACAAGACAGGTGACCCATGCCTCTTTCTCCTTTCTTCACATGGGTGTCCCCATAGTACATGGGGGAATCTTACTAAAGAAGAGGTAACTTTTACTAATGGATGGCATCTCTTATCTAGGGTAAAGTAGAGGGGATGGGTTGAGTGTTGGTACAACCCATCATGTCCCCTCCTACCTCCAATTTTCGCCACTTAACTTCAGGGGGAGGTTAAGTTGACTAGATGGAGGTTACTCAAGGGTTACCCATGCCAAATGGGCCCCTGGACCCATGGGGTAGAACCCAGGGTCAATTTTAACCCAAACAAGACACCCCAGGTCAAGGTAAAGCACAAGAAAAAGGGCCTCATAATTTAAATAAAAAATAGAAATTTCAAATTCAATCTCTTTACAACACTTACTTATAAAAATAATATTACATGAGGGTAACCTAACCCACTCGACCATACGAAAGACCACATTACATCATGACATCAAACACAAAGAGATCTTGGTTCATCGTGGAACCAGATCGGCTTAACAGGGAATAACAATTAACAAGGTGTGGAATGATCTCCGAAATCTGTGGTTTGATTAGTAGTCCCTGCACACTCAATTACAAGATCAGTAACCACATAAATTCATCATAGCCGAAGCAACTTAAATAACACATGCATTCTCATGCCTTAGTACAATTTAACATAATTAAAAAAAATCATATTACAATTTTTCCATCATCCCTAATTCATTTTTCTGAAAAGTAACTTATCCAAACATCACCCAATTAGTTTTCCCGAAAACATAATAAAGTTAAATAGTCTGACAAATTCCGGGAATTGCTATCCCACAAATATGAAAGTGACAATAACAGTACTGTAAATAGTCATAACAATAGTAGTAGAAAGGGCGGTCCTCACATCCTCTCCCCCTAAGACGGTACTTCCTCCTGGAAGTCGTCAAAAAGGTGAGGATACAGGGTCTTCAATCGCTCTGCATCTTCCCATGTTGCAGTGACTTCGTCGTATAAGTCCCATTGGACTCTAACCTGGTCCAGCTCTCGACCTCGAAGGGCCAGCTTCCGTCGAGCCAATATGCGAATTGGCTCCAACGCCAGTTGTCCGTCTGCCTCTACCTGAAGAGCACTCCAATCCAACACATGAGATAAGTCAGAAATATATTGACGTAAAACTGATACATGAAATACATCGTGGATACGTGACAGGCTAGGTGGCAAGGCTAGACGATAGGCTACTGGTCCTATCCGCTCCAAGATTTCGAAAGGTCCTACAAATCGAGGTGCGAGTTTAGAGCCTTTTCCGTAACGGATTGGACTTTTGTGCGGCCGCACTCTCAAAAATACTCTTTCCCCCACAGTGAAGCTTCGGTCTGTCCTCTTAGCATCAGCATACTTTTTCTGCCTGTCCTGTGCTTCCAGAAGCCTCTGTCTTATCTGTTTAACTTGCAGTTCCATATTCTGAACTATCTCTGGGCCGATGACTGTTCTGTCCTCTATACGATCCCAACTCAAAGGTGTTCTGCATGGTCTGCCATATAATGCCTGGAAAGGAGGCATACCCAACGAGCTATGATGCCCATTATTGTAGGCGAATTCAACTAGATACAGGTACTCCTCCCATCTAGACTGGTGATCCATCACATACATGCGAAGCATGTCTTCTAACACCTGGTTAACTCTTTCTGTTTGTCCATCGGTTTCTGGATGATATGCAGAACTGAAGTTGAGCTGTGTGCCCAACGCCTGATGTAAGGCTTTCCAGAACGATGAAGTGAATACGGAGTCTCTGTCAGATATAATGCGGCGAGGTATCCCATGAAGTCTAACAATCTGATCAAGAAACACCTTTGCCACTGATGGTGCATTGTATGTTGTACATATTGGTGAAAAATGCGCCACTTTGGTCAGCTTGTCAACTGTCACCATAATAGCATCATGGCGACGTGATGACATAGGTAGACCAACGATAAAATCCATAGAAATGGTATCCCATTTCCATTCAGGTATCTCGTGAGAGTACAACAGTCCCGCTGGATGCTGATGTTCGGCCTTAACCCTCTGACATTCCAGGCAACGAGCAACAAATTCGGCAATGTCACGCCTCATCCCAGCCCAATGATAAAGCTGTCGTAAATCAGCATGCATCTTCTTCACTCCTGGGTGTGCTGCGTAGGGTGCTCTATGAGCCTCTGATAGGATTACTGTACGAAGATTACCCGCATGGGGTACATAGATGCGTTGCCGATGTCGAAGCATTCCATCAGAATCAAGGGTATATCCTGTAAATTTGCCCTCAAGGGCCTTCTGATTTAGTACTGCCTGCTGCACTTCAAGAAACCATTCGTCCTCCGGCAGATGCTGTAAGATGCGATCCTTCAAGTCCATCTTCAAGGTCAGGGTCTGGATCTCGTGGCGTCTTCGACTCAGAGCATCAGCGACCACGTTCTCCTTCCCTTTTATATAATGGACATCGAAGTCATATTCGCATAGGAATTCCATCCAACGTCGTTGGCGGGCGTTCAAATTAGGCTGTGTAAAAATATACTGCAAACTATGATGGTCTGAATGGAGTTCAAAGCGTCGCCCTAAGAGGAAGTGTCTCCAGCGAACCAAGGCATGAACAACAGCTGCAAGCTCTAAGTCGTGCGTAGGATAGTTTAACTCATGTGTCTTTAGTTTCCGCGATTCGTATGCGATCGCTCGTCCATCCTGCATAAGCACGGCTCCCAAACCTTCTAATGATGCATCCGTGCAAACTACAAACTCTTCCGAAGGATCTGGAACTGCTAAAATAGGAGCGCTCGTAAGACGCTCTTTGAGGACTCCAAAAGCCTTTTCACACTACTCGGTCCAAGTGAAACCCTTCCCTTTTCGCTGAAGGGAAGTAATGGGATGTGCTATCCTGGAGAAACCTTCGACAAACCGACGATAATACCCAGCTAACCCCATAAAGCTTCTGACCTCTGTCACGTTCGTGGGTGCCGGCCACTCCTGGATTGCTCTAATTTTAGATGGATCTACAGAGATGCCATCGCCTGATAAAATGTGTCCCAAATACTGCACCTCTGTCCTGAAGAAGGCACACTTCGCCAAGTTGCCATAAAGTTGCTGCTCTCGTAATTTCTGCAAAACTTGACGCAAGTGCTCTACATGCTCCTCCTCAGTCCGTGAATAAATCAGAATGTCATCTAGGAATATGATCACGAACCGGTCTAGGTATGCACGGAACACCCCGTTCATGAGACTCATGAATACTGCAGGAGCGTTCGTCAACCCGAAAGGTACCACTGTGAATTCATAATGGCCATATCTGGTTCGAAAAGCAGTTTTATGAATATCTGACTCCGTGATGCGCAATTGATGATACCCAGATTTTAGATCGATTTTCGAGAACACTCTGGCTCCTTGCATCTGATCAAAAAGGTCGTCAATCCTGGGTAGAGGATAACGATTCTTCACCGTCACCTTGTTCAACTGCCTGTAGTCCATGCATAGACGAAGAGACCCATCCTTCTTCTTCACGAAGATCACTGGTGCGCCCCATGGTGAAACGCTAGGTCGGATGTGTCCCTTCTCAAGTAATTCTTCCAACTGCAGCTTAAGTTCTGTGAGTTCATGGGTCGTCATTCTATAGGGTGCGCGGGATATCGGCTCTGCACCTGGCACTAAGTCAATGTGGAAGTCCACTTCTCTACGTGGGGGCATACCAGGTAATTCTGGCGGAAACACATCGGCAAACTCTCTAAGGATAGGGTGATCATCTAAAGTAGCCTCAGGTTCATCCTCTGCTCTATCACTGACTGTGATGGCAAACATCTGACATCCCCTCCGCATACAGCGCTTAAGCTGTTGTGCGGATATCATACGAACCGCCGTGGGCTTTTGAATGCCCACTATCTCAACCGACGAACCATGATCATCTAAACAGCTAATCGTTCTCTGGCGACAATCAAGCTTGGCTCTATGTGCCGCAAGCCAATCCATACCCAGAACTACTCCGTAAGACCCTAATGGCATAATCCTAAGGTCGCATATTGTGGTGAAGGGTCCCAATGTGATCTCACAGTCTTTAACCAAGGTATCTACTAACATCCTAGCCCCTGAGGCCAACTCAACTTCCCACCTAATGTCTTGCCTAGAAGCCACCAGCCTGCAACGCTCCACTAACGATGTAGACAAAAAAGAGTCAGTAGCTCCTGAATCAAAAAGGATCGAGATGGGAAAGTCTCTAATCGTACCTGCTGCCTCGATGACAGAAGCCTGAAAATCGGCCTGGCGGTTATCAACCGCTGCAAACATGTGGTGAGATCTGCCCACGTCACCTACGGTCTGCTCAGACCCTCCTGATCGGGGCTGACCCCCTGCAGTAAATCCCTGCGGACACTCTCTAGCCAGATGCCCTGCCCCACCACATACGTAACATGGTCCCCTAACCTGTAACTGCCCTGACTGTGTTCTGCCCGACTGTTGTTGCCCGGTCCGTCCGGTGGATCCCTGTGAGCCTCTGTAAGACTGCTGGGACCTTGCGGGTCCTACCGATGAACCCTGCTGTCTCTGATCCCTGCGTGGTCCCTGCTGCTGCCATCCACGGTTCTGTCCTCCCTGTCCCCTCTGTTGAAATTTGGATTTTTGCTGATGTTGCTGTTGCTGTGGAGGCCTAGGAGGTAATGATGAAGCATTATACCCTCCTCTCTGTGTTGTGTTTTGAGGCCTTCGGAAATTTTGCTGTTGTTGGGGATTTCGTTCCTGGTACTGTGGGCGTGAATTCTGTCCTCGTCCCTGAATTTCCTCTGATATAAGGGCCTTTTCAACAGCCTCGCTCATGGTTTGGGGATTTGCCATACGAACTGGTCCTGATATCCCGTGATTTAGCCCCCTGATGAATTTGTGTATTAAGATTTTCTCGTCATGGAGGTATTCCGCATAACGAGAAAGTTCTATAAATCGGCTCTCATACTGAGTAACGGTGAGTCCCCTCTGCTGTAGATCATGAAACTCATCAATTCTGCGCTGTCTATAATGTTCGGACAAATACCGCGCATTGAAGCGCTCATTGAAGGTGTCCCATGTGAGTGTATCCACGGAGAGTCGGCGCTTGCACTCCTCTGTGCGCCACCAGGTGGCTGCTGCATCCCTAAGAAGATGAACTGCCACTCGTGCTTTCGTGTTGCTCTCATATGGTCGCAATGCGAAACACCTGTCTAAGCTAATTAGCCAAGCCTCGGCCACAGCTCCCTCTGTAGCTCCTGCGAAGGTGGGTGGGTTGAGCCTCAGTAGATCTCTGATAGGGTCCCCTCTGTCTCTAAGTCTCCCAAGTGGCTCTTCCACACCATCCTCATATACTCCCTGCTGAACCTGTTCTTGTCTCAAAAGTCTCGGAGGACTCCTGCTCCGTGCTCGGGAGGCCGACCCTACCTCCTCTACTGTTGTGTCAGGAATCTCAACGAAGGGCTCCACACGTCTCACCGCTAGTGGATCAACGCGGGGCTCCATACGTGGCTCAATACGTGACTCGGCACGTGGCTCCTCTCGCGGAGCAACACGAGGCTCTATACGTGGCTCAGGAATCACTGGTGGTAACCTGTCTAGCATAGTCTGTAGTGCCTGTAAGATCTGTGGACCTATATCCGCTACTGGTGTCGCCTGTGGTACTAGTAGTGCTTGTGGCACAGGTGGTGCAGGTGGTGCTGCTGAATCTGCAGGTGCCAGTCCCTCGGCTGAGGAATCGCTGTGCACCTCGACTGACGCTGTGTGGCGTGATCGCGCTCGTCGAACACGTCGGGGAGGCATCCTACAAAACAAGGTAGAAACTAATTAGCCAAAGTTGCGGAATAATAACGTGCCCAAATACGCCCAGTGTTTACAAACTTGGCTCTGATACCAAATGTTATGCCCACATTTTCCTTGTGGTCACAACTCACTTCGCACGTGTCATAGCCACATCTGTCATGTGGTTATGACACGAGATATGAAAAACTTTTCTCACACCGTCCTAAAAACCCCTTTCGCATGCGTACGCATGCTCAACGGTGTTCTCTCATGGCGAAACACTATACTCATCGACGGAATACAAGTATAATGGCGTGCAAACGGAAACATATAGATCAACAAGAGGGTCGATACAATGCTGCTAACGTCATTGCAAGAGTGAGATTACCCAAGTTCTTAAATCGCACCCTCGGCAATGTTCGGTAGCAAAATGCCTTACGGCGTTAGTGGGAATTACGCTGCACTCATTTACGCACGTGGTTCGCTGATAGAGGAACCACTCCCCTCGACGCCTTGTTCCAACTAAACCGGCTAGTGATCTCCCTATTTAGTCATTTTTCAGCCAGGCACGGTTGTCTGTCTCCTCTCTTGTTTCCTGAAACATACCCATCCTATGACTTAGCATTTTCAACAAGGCGGTTTGGTTGCCCTCTCTTCCCTTTCCACAAGTTCTTAAGTTGGATTATATCTTTATCGCCCTTACCTTAACTATCTCTTAGTTCATTTAGTGTGTTTATATTTCGGTCTCTCTCTCTCTTTCATTTTCTATACTTTCTTTATGTGCATCCTGTCCTTTCTTCGTGATTTACGTCAATCAGGGTTATTACTGCAGCTATTGTTGATATTAAACCTAAATTCAGGATGATCTCGGTCACATAGGCTGGTTTACTATTTCGCTGGACTCAGTCTCCTAATCTTCCCCGATCTAGGTTCCTCCTCTTCGTAAATACTTAGTCAACTTGTACCTAAGCACAATTGACAGAAGGGTCCGTCAACTTAGTTCTCTTATCCCGTGTGAGATATGTCGCGCATTTTCTCCTCTGTGTTTTCCAATGTTGGTTTTTCCTTCTTCGGAACCTCTTACAGGTTTATATATGAGATTGTTTGCTACAGTTGAGATTAATATGGCCACATGGATTGTTAGTGGAGGCATCATAAGTTTATTTCCAGTGTTCTTTTGCACAAGGAGTTGAGTAATTTTCCTCTTCATTTTCCGGGTGTTTAAAAGTACGTTAACAGATGAAACTTCCGAGAAACTCTTTCCAGAGTATCACTGAATATTCCTAAACTCACTTTACATCTAATTTTATTTTCTCTTGTTTAGAATTACTGTTGTTACTGTTACTCTTAATTACGATTCATACACTGTTTGTAACTCTTATGACGTTGTCAATAGATGTAGGTGGTTCACCACTTTATAAAACTCTGTTCATGGTAATATAGCTTCTTTGGTTGTTGTGTTCAACACTTAATAACATCTCCTGTGAGATTATAATTGTTATATATATATATATATATATTTTTTTTTTTCTCTATATCCATGAAACATAGTTATTAACGATTTTAAACGAGGGCCCAATAAATATATATATATATATATATATATATATATATATATATATATATATATATATATATATATATATATATATATATATATATATATATATACATACTTACATATAATATATTTATTTTAATATCTCAATAATGAACAAATTGGTTTCCCACAACTAAAAAAAACTATATATATATATATATATATATATATATATATATATATATATATATACATATATATATATGTATATATATAATCATTCTTATATTATATATATATAGCTATATACATAGACATATATAATATATATATATATGCCTTTATATAGAGCTATATAAAAATAAACTGAATTTATTTACCAAATAACCCATTCATTTGTTAGGGCCCAAGCCCTACATTTTTTTTATTGCTTTCAACCCACAGCAGATGGCGGCCATGGGCGGCAGTGGCCGCAGAGCGGCGGACGGGGATCTGTGGTGACCGCAGAGCGGCGGACGGGGATCTGTGGTGGCCGCAGAGCGGCGGACGGGGATGTGTGGTGGCCGCAGAGCGGCGGGCAAGACTTCGCGGTGGCCGCAGAGCGGCGGAAAGGTTTCGCGGGAGGCATAAGGGTTTGGAGGGGGGGGAGATGTGGAGTGGGGCGGAGCCCCACCCACATTCCCACGACGTGGGGTGTGGGTGGGGCTCCGCCCCACTCCACACCTCCATATGTAATAACAGCTCGCGGTGGGGTTTACTCCCCACCGCCCAAATAAAATTTCGACTGTGTTTCTTTTATCCGCGGCTAACATGTTGACAGTCTTTCACCATTCGTTGGTTCTTATAATAATAATATATTATATATATATATATATATATATATATATTTATATATATTCATATATAAATATATATATATATATATATATTTCAACAATAATATATTTATATATATCTATATTTATATAGTTCATATATATATATATATATATATATATATATATATATATCCCCCTTTTTTTTTATATTGATATATAACAGTTATAATTACTTTCAATTACTCTTTTATTTTCTTAAAATGATAATTACTCAAAATGAGAAATATATATATAGCTCTATATATATATTTATAAATTTATTGAGAGAAAAAGAAATATTCTTTATAGATTTTTATAATACCAATTTCCACAATTTTTTTCAAAATTCACTACTCTAAGCATTTTCTCCAAATCAACCTATTATAAGAAATTGTCATAACAATTAGATATATATATCTGCCAATTTCACCAAAAAGTAATTAGCTATCCCCTCATTTAAAGTATAAATTTCCATTTTTATAAACATACAAGACTTGCAAATTTACAACCAGATTATATTTACATGCTAGATTTCCTCTAATCCTTCTAATTTAACAGAATCCATTAAATAGGGAGGATAACACAAATATTTAAAACTGTCTTTTCCATTTTAATATTGAATAGAAAATCAGCATTTCAACTAGTGAAGCAATTCCAAACTTTCAATGTAAACAACTCAGATTAAGTTGCAAAAACGAACTTATTCCTTTCAGTAATACTTGAAACACAAAAATTGCTATTGAACAAAGGTTGCAAACATCAACTTAAAAATTTAAGCACAGTCATATTACAACTTCTCAAACATGAATACCAACTTCCCAGATATGAACTTTCTCCTCCCAAACAGTATACAACTGAAAACTTATGACAACCAATAAAAGTCCAATAATAACAAGACCAGGGAGGTGATTTTCTTCACTCCCAGAATATCAGTAATTTACAACAATAACAAGAGAGGTGTTCTCTCTTCCTTTCTATGAAATAATCCAGGCCTAATTCTCATGACAAGAAGATGATCTGTTTCTTCATAAAATAGCCAACCAGAAAGCTCCAAGAGAAAAACCTGCATATCAAAGACAAACAAAGAAGAAAATACCACTTGTCTAGCTCTCCTCCCTACCGTAGACCCGCAAGAGGGTCACCCCCGAGCTAGGGAGACCATACTCACACCTGGGTATTCAAACACTCCACTCCACAACAGAAACAACAACAATCCCAAAGCACACATACACCCGTGGCTATTTTACACAATACGGAAACTCAACTACAGTGAGTTTCATAAGGGGCAGGAGAGTGGATACACTCGACTCCAGAGTGTCACCCTGACAGATAAATGAACTCATATAAATATCTCTTGGTCTCAACCAAGTGTGATCACATTTTGCAAGAAATCTGTATATGACTCTCAAGTCAAAAATACAGTCACAGATACATGCCCTCAAGGCTTTCAACATCCCAAAAGATGGAACAGGTATGCACCCGAGGAGGATCTCTCCTCCCCTACCCCAAACTTGATGAGCATTTCTCCCAAATGGGAGACGCTCTGTCAAACACCCAACAAGAACCCCACAGAAACAAATTTAAACACATATGTTACACACATTTCATACACATTTCAGTCCTACCATAACAAAGGTAAAATTCAGACCAACCTTGCAAGCCCTCCTGGAATGAAGTTGTTGCAGAGTCCACAGAGTTCACTTCCAAGCTTAGCCACCAACTCCCTCTCTCTTCTCTATCTTCCAAACTAACTTCTCTATTTTTGGTAAGGCCAAAATGAAAGAGTTTCCCCAAAATTCAACTAACTCCCTCTCATCCCAAAATTTGAAAATAAATAACCCAAAATTCTCTTTCTTTCCAATTTTGAGAAATGGGGAAGTGACACTTGTCACCTCCTCACCCTTCCCAAAAATCACTATACTGTCCAGGTGGCTTATGTCACTCTCCATTCCCAAGGGGACTCCTTAATCCTTTCATGTGACTCCACTTTCTCATGGGAGAAATAAAAAAAAGAGTTAAATGGGAACAAGACAGGTGACCCATGCCTCTTTCTCCTTTCTTCACATGGGTGTCCCCATAGTACATGGGGGAATCTTACTAAAGAAGAGGTAACTTTTACTAATGGATGGCATCTCTTATCTAGGGTAAAGTAGAGGGGATGGGTTGAGTGTTGGTACAACCCATCATGTCCCCTCCTACCTCCAATTTTCGCCACTTAACTTCAGGGGGAGGTTAAGTTGACTAGATGGAGGTTACTCAAGGGTTACCCATGCCAAATGGGCCCCTGGACCCATGGGGTAGAACCCAGGGTCGATTTTAACCCAAACAAGACACCCCAGGTCAAGGTAAAGCACAAGAAAAAGGGCCTCATAATTTAAATAAAAAATAGAAATTTCAAATTCAATCTCTTTACAACACTTACTTATAAAAATAATATTACATGAGGGTAACCTAACCCACTCGACCATACGAAAGACCACATTACATCATGACATCAAACACAAAGAGATCTTGGTTCATCGTGGAACCAGATCGGCTTAACAGGGAATAACAATTAACAAGGTGTGGAATGATCTCCGAAATCTGTGGTTTGATTAGTAGTCCCTGCACACTCAATTACAAGATCAGTAACCACATAAATTCATCATAGCCGAAGCAACTTAAATAACACATGCATTCTCATGCCTTAGTACAATTTAACATAATTAAAAAAAATCATATTACAATTTTTCCATCATCCCTAATTCATTTTTCTGAAAAGTAACTTATCCAAACATCACCCAATTAGTTTTCCCGAAAACATAATAAAGTTAAATAGTCTGACAAATTCCGGGAATTGCTATCCCACAAATATGAAAGTGACAATAACAGTACTGTAAATAGTCATAACAATAGTAGTAGAAAGGGCGGTCCTCACATTTACCTTTTCCTATGGTGCAATGTATTTTTGTTATGGTCATTCAATAAGTAATATATGTCTTTGTATTTAACTCATTTTAACTTGCAATCTAAAATTTTAATTCAGTTTTATTTTTTTAAGATCTTATGTTATTTGTCAGGCCTTTGCTTTTGACTTATTGGCATGATTTTGCAGCCCTACAACTAGTAGAGACATTAGTTGCATTGTGGCTTTTGTTAATTATGTTTCCTATTACTTACTCTTCATTATATTTTAGGTTTGTTTTTACAAGGATGCCAAAATGCTTTAAATTTGATGGTCATTCGTAAATTTTAATTAAAAAAATTATTAACTAAGTTTGAAAAGAAAAGTCATACACAATGAATTTCAGAACAAACCATTAATTGTTTTTCAACTTATCCTTTATAGTGCAAAGAAATAAAGAGAAAACCACCATCTATTTTAATAGTTTCCTAATAAATACATTGCCTAAATAAAGGGAAATGAAGCAAAAATAAATTTGCAAAGTGATTATAGTTTAAAACAGAAAAATGTAACAATAGTGAATTTTAAAGCTTAACAATACCAACTATGTTTTAAGACAAGTAGGATTTTATTCGTTAGGAAAAAGTATTTTATCTTTTGAGCAATTAATTTAATATGTAAATTATAATTGATCTAGTTTTGCCATTGATCTATTGGTGACATTTGACCATCATGAGGTTACAAAACTAAGCTTGATTGTATTAACATAGTGGCAAAAAAGTGTTATGTTGTGTGATACACTTGGGGCTATGGTCAATAAGTACCCTACATTAAAGATTAGGCTATGGATTTTCAGAAATGTCTCAACAACACATAGCACTACATTCTTTCAATTGATGGATGGACAACAACCATTGACCATCAACAAAATTGTATGCTCATTTCTCTAGAAATTACTTATTGCTTTTATCTACATGCTATCTCATCATACCCATTGCACACTAAGGTACGATTGCTAGTAGTATTTTTATATCTCATGTGATTTAAAGTGTGGTAAATATTTGTTATATTTTTATTGGTCAAAATTGACCTTTAATTATTAACCTTTAATTCTATAAATTTAGTGAGATCTTAAACTTTAATTCCATTATAATATATATGTTTTGTAAATTATATTTTTATTCAATTAAATGCTACATTGATCATAGATTTGTGTTAACAAATAGAAATGAAGTGTAAGGCTCCGAGAAAAATATAGTTATGGAGAAACCACCTTTACAAATGTAAAGAAAAAAACTAAAACTATAAAATTATTTCTTTTAAAAGTAACATATAAATATATAATATTTATTACACATTTTTTATTTTATCTATCTTCCTCTTTGTATATGATATTACATCCCATTGAGAAAGAATTTAAAACAACTACCATATATGGAATTTGCATTGTACATCTCTAATTCCATTGACAGAGTGAGATTGAGAGTGAGAGTGAGATAGAACATGAGGAGATAAAGATAAGAAATAGAGAGAGACATAAATAACAAATATAAAGTATGTGAGACTACTAAAGGGAACATGTTTGAAATTGTAGCTTGAGATTTTTGACCTTTTTGATATCCCTAATCAGAGGGCAGTCCTAAAGACAATATTGTGTCAGCATGCAACACTTTTAGAAGGGGATTTACTTATTGTACACCATGGAGGGATGGAGTAGAGGTTGAGAGTTCTAGAACTCAAGCTTTATTCTAGCATCTCTATGCTTGAGACATACACAGAGGTTGATATAACTGAAACTTTCATGGTTGCTAGTAGCATGGGATAGGGTATGTTAATTCCACTTGTGTGGGGAAGGTCAGAAATAGAGGCTATACAAATTCTCTAAGCAGTACAATTATCTATAAATTTATTGTAGTGAAAGCATTGCTTCCATACAACAAGGATGGGTGGAATTTAGGACAGCTCAAGATTTTCTATGTTTGTGAAGAGATTTATGTAGAGACAAAGATACAAAAAGGTGTATAATTTTAATGGAGGAAGAAGAAGGTTGATAATAGTTACACTGGATGACTGTAAAGGTAGGGTGACTTGGAAGCTTAAATTTGTACCAAAGTAAAAGCTAAAAACCATTAAGTCTTTGTGTTTGTGGGGATGAAGTCTGCTAATCTAAATATTAATGTATTTTTTTTCTACTAATGTAAAGTAATTTGGCTAGCCAAGATTGAAAAAGATCAAGATAATCTAAACATCTCAGGAAGGAAAAAAAATAGTTTCAACACAAAAATTTTAAAATTAGAAGTGTAACAATTATATTATGAATTCATTATCTTGCCATTTGTATTTTAGAAATAAGATCTCACAAAAAAAAACAAAAAAAAGAAGTATTGAAAGAAGTAAATGCAATAGCATACCTATAATTTGAAATGTTGGCAAGAGTTTGGAGAATAAAAAATGCTAGCATGAGTGTGGAAGTATTTCTGCAATGCAAAGGAATTTTATGTAGAATATTGAATGAAGAACTAAATCTTTATAACCATTTTTGTTTTGTTAGATAGTTGGCCACCTCCCTAAGGCATTCATGAATTACTAAACCGTACATAGGTGGTCAAGCAACCCTGGTGGCTATGTACCTCATTAATGGTTGTGGCTCCTTGTTTGGCAATGGAAGTGAGTTAATGCCAAGCAAATATTTATGAGAACAAATTGGTAAGTACATTGTTGTATTAGATGTCACGTCATACCATTAGAAATGAAAGTCTATAAATAATGCAAGAAAACTAGTACGTTATCATCACATTTGAAGGATTTTTATTGGATAATATGGTTGGATGAAAGGTTCCATCGCAATTGACAAATAGTTGTTTATTTTTGAAGGGGCATCGAGTGAGGTCTATTAATTGCAAGTGATGCTTATGCTTGTATGCAGAGAATTGAAAAGTGAACATTTTCTTCATGAAATATAGATTTATGAATATAACGTCTGACCACTTCTCCTTTACATGTGTGGCCTTTAATATTGAGGGAAAATAATACACACCTAACATTTAAGGATTATTTTAAAATTGGATTAAATTTTAGATTTTTTAAAAGGAGTTGAGAATGACAAATGTAAATGGAGATTTAAGAATGTTGAGATGGAAAACTTGAAGTTAGGGAAGATAATTTAGGTGAAATACCAACTTAGCATTCAAATACTAATAAGCATTTTTAGTGGCTCATGAGAAATCATTTTGGACATTTTGCCCTCGAATCTCTTTCACCATTAGAAAATTTTTTGGAGATTAAGCAATTTGTTATAAGGCACCCTTGTCTCAAAATTCTTAGCAATGTGAGATTAACCTAACTATAGTTTGCTCCTATATTTTATGTTAAGTAGATGAAAGGTTAAGTGGAAAACTTTTATTAGATTTTTTATTTTTTATAGAATTTAAATATTCGTTATAGTAAAATGACATTTTCCTTCATCTATATTGATAAAAAGCATAAGGTAATGATACTAACTAAACACACACACTTTTAAATATATGGTATTAAAGGCAAGAGCATCACACTTTAAGTTTACCACTCTCCGTCTTCTTTTCTCAATAACATTTTTTTTTAACATTTAATTATATAAATCATTTATATTTTATTATAATTCTTACCAATTATTAAATATTATTGAATATTCTTATTACTATTATTAAATATTCATATGACATTTTCCTTGATAAAAATCCCTAGACAATGAGACCAACTAAACACACACTTTTAAACATATGTTATTAAAGAGAATTAGATAAATCATCTACATTACATTCCTACCATAGTTTATATTATCAAATATTCTTATCACTTCTATCTCCACGTGTACTCTAAACCTATTTACTCATATGCATTTAAATGTATAATGGTATCAACATAATTTAATTTTTTATTCATTTTATTATACTTTAAATTTTAATAGTATTAAATTGAAAAAATTACATACAAATTAACAATCTAAAAGACTTTAATATATTTATAAATATATTTTCAATTAAAATTTATTGTACTAATTATTTTTAAAGTTATATAAATATTAATTTAAACATATCAAAATTGAAATTTATCACTAGGAATTTTACAAGCTATATGTGGCAAATAGTTTTCTAATAAAAATATGATAAATTTTAAGGTAAATGTTATATAAAATAATTATGTACCATTATTTAAAAAATAGACATATATTCTCTATAGATAATGTCAATGCACCACTTTCTAATGGCATTCCATTGCTTGCCCTTCCATCACATATAAATATATTTTTATTATTTAATCTTAGTTCCCATTTAGTTTTCGGACATTTTAATGGAAAGTCTCTAATACAATTGTACATAATGAGAAGTGGCACACTCTTGTGTTAGGTTAATCTCTTTCTATAGATTTATTTATACTTTTATCTACATGGATACATAAATACATTAAATTATATATATTATGAACCTAGTTAACATATAGATATTAAATAGTTCTCTATACAATTTTATCAAATGTTTGCATTAGAAAGGTTTTCCTCCTCAATATAACCTAAAATACTAAAAGTGCCTCTTAATTACATTCACTTTATATTGTATAATTACATTAAATTTATATTAAACTATACTTTATACTATTAAAAATTGATTACAGGTATTAATATATTATTAAATATTTTAAAGTTAGTTTTTTATATGTATTATGTAGCTTTTATGTCTCCTCTCTTTTTGTTGAGCCTCTTGGACTAATTTTAAATTTTTTAAAGTTTATTTTTTATATGTCTTAGGGGAGAGGACCCACTAGTGGTGCGCCCTAACTTCACGCCTCTCAAAATCATATGTGGTTTCTTGTAACCTTTGCCCAGAATGTCTGATCTGGACATTTGTAGTTCCCATTTGAGCATTGACTGCATCAAAATCTGCCTTCATTTCTTGCTGCACTCGGAGAACTAAATCTCTCTGTCTTGCCATTTCTGCATCCAACTCAATTTTTCTGAGTTCAGTTTTGATAACAAATTCTTGATAGAGTACTTTCAATTCATTCAAACCATTACCAACAGTATCTACCCACTGTTGATTGATCCTTTGCTCAAGCTTCTGGAGCTCAGCAATAATGGTGTGATCATTAGAATGCATACTCTGAAAGTGCTGTTCATGCTTTACAAATTCAAGATCTAATCTAATCTTTTGATCTTCTTGAAACAGCTGATTCTTACGGTGACAGAGATTTCCCCAGTTAAGTAAATAACTTTGAGAAGGGGCATTGTTACCTAGAGGCAGAACATGAAGGGGCCAACATGGCACTTTAAACTTTCCTGTAGTATCCAACATTAGGAAATCATGAAAAGGTGGGATACGACCGGGAATAGTATTTGCACCACCAGGGTTACTAAGTACTTGGGATTCTACAACTGATATTGGGGCATCAGGAAGAGCAACCTCAAATTCAGAAAACATTTCTCTAGTAGTCATCATTCTAAGTTTGGCTTCTGTAGGCGGGAAGACAAATGAACAATCTTCACATTGGTATAAGCCATTTTGTAAAATAGAATATTTGGAATGACTGCATGAGGGTTTCCTAAATCTATTCTGGAAAGAGGGTTGTCCTGACACAGATGGTATACGGAACAAATTTTCATACCCTTGAGAGGGTTGTAACCTCATACTGGAGGTTCTTGGTAACACACTTGGTGTGGGTGGCACAGATGAACTAGGCTCATTATAAAAGAAAGGGACATCAGAAACTATATCTTTAGACTTCATTGAACTGGCAGGAAAACTGGAAGTCTTATTAGGGGGTCTTTGAGACCGCATATCTGAGGTACCAAACTTAATGACCGCCTGATCATCAATTTCTTCTAGGGTCAAACCCTGAAGTTGTGGATTTCTTGTAATCTCCTTTTCACTGATATTATCCTGTTCCCACAATTCCATAACCCATTCTTTGGGCATCATTATGTCTTTATGTTTAACAACTTTAGGCGCTGTTAACTTGGCGGTGGAACTTGAGGAACTCCATACAGTTGACAGTCCTTCTAAGCCCTTTTCATTTGGACTTCTGGGATTCACCATTAAAGGAATAACCTTATCATACAATCTATAGTGTACTAAGAAGGCTAGTGAGTGGTCAACTGAGTCTGCTTTCATAAACAAATTCATGGTCTTAAACTTGTATTCCAAGACATCCCTAAGATTTCCATCTAAAAGACTGACAGAGTAGTCTAAAAGACAGTCAACAAAAAAGGGACCTTTAGCCATAGAATCACAACCTGCGCCAAGTAGAGAATGAGACAGTTTATAAAACCTAGCATCCTTAAGCATCATCATAGCTATGATAGGTAAACCTTTTCTGTAATGACCACAGATACCTATCCTAATATAAGACAAATGCATGAATTGGGGATTCTTTTTGCTTTCTTGAGCTTTACGCCTGAATTTCTTGACTAACTCATCAGTGAATATATTTAATTTTCCTTCGTTGCCTCCTTGGACAACATGTGACAGTTCTGCTACATGACAGTTCTGAGAAGCTCTATAACCAAACCAATCACGTAAACCTATGGACTTATTATTAAACATATCTACCAAACCTTTAGGTACATCCTTGTAGATTTCATGGGCTGGAATTTTTGGTACTTTAAAAGGTTTCTCATCTACAGGAGCTACAGCATATTTATCCATTTCATCTAAACAATTTTTAACTATGGACTCTTCACTAAAACAAGTTTCATTGTTTGCAAAGAAATTAGTAAACCTAACCTCTGAGTTACGCTCCGCTGTCATATCGGAACGACTGTTGTCCTTCGCTGAAGAAGTAGAAGGGGAAGCCATCTGCGCTCTAACCTCGCTCGAACCTGCGCTCGAAAGGAACAATTACTGCCCTGTTTGCCCTGACGCCTTCACACGACGTTGAACGGGACTTACAAAACGGGACTTACAACTATCAAGGTTGTCCTGAGACTATACAGGGAGACTGTAAGGGAGCTTTACAGATATTGAGGGAAAAGAGGAGTTAACGTTAGACAACAACGTAAACAACATACAGCAATATCGTTTCCTGAGGCTCTGATACCAAATCTAAGCTGCAATAGACAAACACAAATACCGACGGTATATCTAGCTCTAATATGTATTGTAGAACTATTTGCGGTAAGCACATGCAGGAAGCTAACGGAAATGTTCATCTTTAACAATGCGCGCTATTATATTCATGATACTAAATAAAGATTACAGAGTAAAGCTGTATATGCTCAGCCTGTTATTGACGTTACAAGACTTACAAGACTCTTAGGCTCTAAGACTTTTACAAACTTCATACCAAAGACTTAGACAATTCTCCTTCAGAACTCTTTCTGCCAATGAACCGATGATGAATGCAGGCGGCCCTGGCACCCTTTTATAGGGAAGCGGGGGCAAATCTTTTAACCCCGACACCATAATTCATTTCAGATCCGTCCACAAGAAGATGACACGAAGCAAACCTTATCCGTAAAGCATCCCAAAAGGTGGGACCCAATTGCCTGTGAACAAGATAAGATCGAACCGACCGACACAAACAGACGATTCCTTTTACAATCGAGAGGAATAACTCGACCTTTCAATGAGGTGGAAAGGTAACCCCTTTAGAACGTGGTGAGGTCCACGCCTTATCGTTAGTCACGCGGAGATAAGATTCCACGCTAAGTGACATGCCCACTTAGTAGCCTAGGACCCAGTACTATTGGAGTCATCATCATCCTGCCGTCCCCATGCACAGATTCCACAAAAAGCTTTGCCGGGATGATGACATGTTTGCCGTGGTGGTGGTGGAGGAACCCCGGGGTCATCCTCTGAATGATCTTCACAGTTGTAACAAGTTTGAGTTGAGGCATGCGGGATGCATCCTGTTATCAGCTGAGGTGAGCCTTCCTTCCAGATAATGCTCATTACCTTGAGTTTGTAAGGACCGTAGATACCCCGAGTCATGGATAAAGGAGTAGCCTCGTTCATCCTGTATGTTTTTACATGTATCCAGATTGGGACTTGATGAGCATAAAAATATCTTATTCTATTTTTCAGGGTCCAATGCTCAAAAACTGACTCTGGGCCACAAGGTCCATAATGCTGAGCTATGTATCGATTCAATACACTATCTTCTCCTGAGTTAAATGTAAGGCGGAAAATACAACCTGTATAAGCTGTTGTATTGGCAAAATTTAAATTCTCCGCCGGAGGATATGGTCCTGCAAATAAATCTTGAATGAGATCTTTGCCTTCTTCAAAATTCAACCACTCTTCTGGTTTATCAATTGTGGGATTATTGAATTGAAGTGGTAAACTGAAGTCTCCGCACCAGTTGGTTAAGACGTGTCCAATGTCTAGATCAACCTGTTCTGCTTCAGCACTGAAGTGGAAGAAGGGGGTTTCTGACCATAGACCTGGAGAAGTAAGCAGCAGCTTGGCTTTCAGCATTTTGAAGCGATCATAAAGGAAGTCGTTTGCCATTCTGAAATTATGCAGCTCCCTTCGGGGGAAGGGATTAGTACTCCACTCAGTTCTACTGAGCTCATGCCACCTATGTTCTCGAATCCTTATATGAACCATTCGGACTCGACCTTTTAATTGTCTGACCTTCTTTAATTCTGGTTCTTCTGTTTCTGCTGGATTTGCTTCTGGTTCTTGATGTCCTTCACGGGATACAAAATCAGCTACAATGTTTTCAGCTCCTGGAATGTGAAGACAATCAAACTCATAAGTACACAGAAGTTGTGCCCATCTTAGCAATCTTCCTCTAACTACCTTATTCCGTGACTCCTTCTTGAAGAAACCACGAAGGTTCTGCAAGTCACTTTTGAGTAAAAATCGCTTGTCAGCAATAAACATTTGAAATGCCTGGAAGGTGTTTACTACTGCAAGTATTTCTTTGTGGGTACTATGGTAGTCTTTTTCTGACCCTTTAAAACTACCTGAGACAGACCGAACAATTTTACCCTTATCCTTGGGATTATACTCTTTGGTAGCTTGTTCTCTAAGAACTCCTGCCCATGCTAGCTCACTAGCATCAGTCTCAATTATCTTATAACCAGGGCCTGGAAGCTTCAAGTGAGGAAGTTGACTACATTTGTCCTTAATATTTTGGATAAGTCTATCATGATAAGGACTCCATGGAGGGGGCTTTTTACCTAAAAGCTTATTCAGCTCAAGCCGATCTTCGGCCAATTTATAATAAAACCCAGAAATATAATTCACTAACCCTAGGAAACGCTGCAATTCTTTTACAGTTGTTACAGGCAAATTGCGAATGCGAGTCAAAATATGTTCCTGAACCTCCATCTCCCCCCCGGGAAGAAGCTTGATCCCGATAAAAACCAACTCAGGGACAGCAATAATTGACTTAGAAGGGTTAACAGCAAGACCATTATGCTGACAAACTGAGAGAAATACTCTGAGGTGATCAAGATGAGAATCTATATTTTGGCTAAAAATGAGAATATCATCGATATATGGTTGGATGAATTTGGCATGAGGCCGGAAGATGATATCCATTTTTTGTTGGAAAATAGAAGGTGCAGTCTTTATACCAAAGGGAAGCACAGTCCATTCATACAAGCCTTGGGGAACTGAAAAGGCTGTTTTATAATAGTCAGTAGTTTTCAAAGCTATCTGCCAATATCCCTTGGTTAAGTCAAATTTTGAATAAACATGACTGCCCTGAATTGCCTGCCAAATATGATCTTTACTAGGGATAGGATGTTTATGGTCGACTAGACAATCATTCAGTGGTTTATAATTGACCACTAATCTTTTTTCCGGAAGTTCTCTGCCTTGTTCATCTACTTTCGGGACATACATTGCATGACAAGAGAACGGGGAATCTGAGACCTGAATTAAACCTAAGGCTTCTAGTTCCTTGACTTCTTTAGCACAGATTTCTACTTCAGTGGAACTCATTAAAAAATAATTAGCTTTGCCTCGGGGAAGAATTTCCTTACCGTCCACATCACGCTTTAGTGGCAGATTACAAACAAGAGACCTTTGAAACTTCTTGAGATCCTTGGTCATGACGGTAGTGGCAAAAAGCTCTTTGATTTGCTTGATTTCCTCTGTGCGGTCCTGGAACTGTTTGTGAAGCCATACCTGATTTACAGGCTTCTTCTTCTTCTCCTCTGGCTCAATCCTTGAGAAAGAGGTGGGATGATGAATCCTTGGCAGCTGGTACAAACCTTTGAATGTCAAGAAATCTTGGTCTACAATAAAAGGCTGCCATTCACTGAGAGTGTTGCTACCTATAACACCGTCATAGTCCTCAACTTCATAATGAACAAACAAAGTCTGTTGAGGTTTTTCTTCAAATCCTAGCTGGATTGGAGCAACACAGAATAATCTACTGAAAGATTTTTCATTATTTCCGAAGGTAATGTCAGTCTTACCTTCTCTCCATGCATCTTCTGGAAATGCATTCTTTCTGGCAATATTTAAATCTGCTCCAGTGTCAATGAGAAAAGACAAAGGATAGGCTTGAATACCTGGAAACTTTATCAGGAGAACAGCTCCTGGACAGTGAGTTGTGGCTTTGGAGGCGCGAAGATACGCCTTTTCTTCTCTCATACCACTGTACTTTCCTTTGCTGCTTTGTCTTTTGTATACTGGAGGATCATCTTGAACAGGAATAACTTCCCTAATGGGACTCCCGTCAAAGGCTTCAGAGCCCAAATATTGCATTGGATCATCAAGGTGTTCTTCTTTAACTTCTTGGAGGCTTTGAACTTCTCTGACTTGGAAGTTCTGCTCTGCACACATGAGGACACCTTCTGAAAATGTTGGAGTTGATTGCGGCAGGGGCGCTAAGCTTGTTTGATTATATCTGTTAATGAACTGCTGCAACTCTCTCTGAGATTCTTCAACATTTCTTTCTTCAAGATCCTCAGTCATGAGGATCTCAACTTCTTCTTGTGCTTGTTTCAGCACTTTATCTAGGAATTCAATGCGATGTCGCCGCCATAATCTTCTTGCCATGCTGCCTGGAGAAGGGGCTTCAAGAATTCCTTTCTGCTCTATTGGTGTTGTATTAACCACCACAGAGTCTACTTGACCAGCTTCCCTAAGAGAAGACACTGAACTTCTCGGCTGGTTATACCATGGAGATGGTTGATAACCAAAGTTTTGTTGCATCGGTGGCCTAGTAGCCGAGGACCTGGGAGGCCTGATAGGAATAAAACCTTTTCCTCTAGCTTGATATGGTCGAGGATGTTGATAGAAGTAGTGATCAGTTTCTTCTTCTTCTTCTTCAACAATTTCTTGTTGAACTGGTCGCTGTGACACAAAAGCTGGTTCCTTAGGCTTCATCAGATTATACTTTTTTGCTTTAAGATCCACAAGTCGAGCTTTGAGTTTCTTCCATGTCTCTGGACCCATGTCCATGACTTTTAGCTTTTGCTCGATATTCAAGATTTCTCCGATCACTTGATCTAGTTCAGAAGCCGAACCTTTCATCATTCTGATAGAGCCTGACATCTTTCTATAATAGAAAGATACTTCTGAGTCGTCTGATTGAGCTGACTCTTCACTATTAGAAACACTTTGATTTTCCTCAAGCTGTGATTTCATCAACTTGATCTTAGCCTGATCTTCTCGGGATGAGAAGTATTCTTCTTCCTCGGATTCTGAATCCTCTGGACTTGAGATCACTATGTCTTCAGAATCGGATGGATAGTCATATATATAATCAAACTCATCTGCTGTGACGCCGACACTTTTAGCTGCTCGGACCTTAGCTTTTCCCTTTTTCTTATCTTTCTTAGGACACTTGTTAGCTAAGTGGTCACCTTTACAGATGTAACACACCGGTTTCCGTCTGGCACTACCTTTTCTTCTTTTGTCTTTCTTGCGAAAGTATCCCTTTTTTCTTGGCTTTCGGCGATCCTTATCTTTTCCTTTGTCAGATTTTCTTTTATACTTTTTCTTGTATGGCTTGCAATCAACACAATCAGCATCTCCTTTTTCCAGCTGATAGCATACAGCTGCAGATAAGATCGGCTGGATCTTCTTTTTCTCTTTCCGATCTTTTACTTCATTACAGATGTCAGTGTTGATCTGTTCAAGAAACTGGACAATTTGTGGAAAAGTTAATTCTTTCATATCAGATTTATCATGCAAAAGATTCTCTAAAACCTTGCGATGATAATAAGCTCCAATGGGTCCACTGAAACTTTTGAGAAAAGTAGTGTACATGAATTCATGATCTTGTTCTTTACCTGAGAAGTAAAAATGTTCGTATTGTTTTTTACAATACTCCTTGAAATTTCTCAAATCTTTACATTTCCCTTTCATGAATTTTTGGTAAGAAAGCTGTTCCATAACATCACGCTTTCCTACAAACATTCTTGCTAACTGTGCACAGACTTGATCTGTGCCACTATCAAGCAGAGTTTCAATAAACTCATTATCTAATCTATCCCAAACTACCCTTGCCATTCCAGTCATGGAATTCAATGCTTGTTTTATTACTTCCTTTTCATCAGCATTGGGGTTCGTTGAGATATAATTGGTGATCCATGCTCTCATTGCATCGACACCTCTAGCATTTTCTATCTCCTCAAATTTATCAAAATTTACCATGGGAGGAGTGTCGGCTTTGAAAGTTTGAATATTTTTAAATGGATCACTGCCTGGTAAGGGATATTGACCATTCCCCCGGGCCATCAACACAGTACCCTGAATAGGAGCGGCTGAAACTGACGTAGAAGGAAGTGGGTCAGGAGGATTTTCAGCTGGCACAGGAAGGGGCTGTGTGGGTAAAACTTGACCGCTAGCAGGGTCATAACGCAGTGGTTCATTAGAAGTAGGGACATGAACTTGTAATCGTTGACCACCACTATACTGAGCTGCTAGATAGGTACTTGCACTATTAGCAAAACTCTTAAACGGAGGGGTTTTATGAGTTTGAGCTCTAATTCGATTAAGAGATAAGTGCAAACTATTGGCCTCGGAAGCTATTGCCTGACGAGTCTCCTGGGACTCTTCTTTTAAATTATCAGCAATCTTTAACTTCTAAATACCGACGGTATATCTAGCTCTAATATGTATTGTAGAACTATTTGCGGTAAGCACATGCAGGAAGCTAACGGAAATGTTCATCTTTAACAATGCGCGCTATTATATTCATGATACTAAATAAAGATTACAGAGTAAAGCTGTATATGCTCAGCCTGTTATTGACGTTACAAGACTTACAAGACTCTTAGGCTCTAAGACTTTTACAAACTTCATACCAAAGACTTAGACAATTCTCCTTCAGAACTCTTTCTGCCAATGAACCGATGATGAATGCAGGCGGCCCTGGCACCCTTTTATAGGGAAGCGGGGGCAAATCTTTTAACCCCGACACCATAATTCATTTCAGATCCGTCCACAAGAAGATGACACGAAGCAAACCTTATCCGTAAAGCATCCCAAAAGGTGGGACCCAATTGCCTGTGAACAAGATAAGATCGAACCGACCGACACAAACAGACGATTCCTTTTACAATCGAGAGGAATAACTCGACCTTTCAATGAGGTGGAAAGGTAACCCCTTTAGAACGTGGTGAGGTCCACGCCTTATCGTTAGTCACGCGGAGATAAGATTCCACGCTAAAATTTTTACAGTAGCTTACTTGGCAATGCCCCTACTTATAACTAAGGTTTCAAGGCCACATCATCAAATATGATGCCACATCAACATGCTTTTTGTTGAGGTGTCAAATAGTTCCCCCCCAAAAAGGGTGGACCAATAGGTGTGCATTAGGTCATGTTTTGTTTTGTTGGTGGGCTGATGTGGCATCACATGATTGGTTGCTTTTTTTAAATCTAAAGGGCACATTTCATTCAATTATTAGTACTTATAGTAACACTAACAACCTTAAAGTCACAACTACTAGTACTAAACTTCAAAAAATATTGGATCTTAAATGCACATATACTATCTCAACTATTGGGTGTTTTCCCCTATGTAGCTTTTTTGCATCCTCTCTTTTTCATGAGCTCAAGGTTTTTGGTTCAAATCATCCTCTAGTGGTTTTTATGGAGAAGTATGGTATGATTGGTATGGAAAAGTTGATATAATCTTGGGAAAGCACATGAGTTGTTTTGAAGTCAAGCATTAGTGTTACATCCCTCCTTTTGAAAACAATTATACTATTTACTTTCTTGCAAATTTCAGTAAATTACTATGTTGAGAACGACATGAAAACTGACAATTTATCTTACAAAGTTGTTATATGAAATTGCGGAATCTATTGATTACGATCAAGATATGTAGACTAAATGTCTTTATAATAAATGCAATGATGTTTGAATATATTATATTTGGATCATAGATGCTTTGACCACAAAATTGTATGCGAGTCTGTCGATGCAGGAACAGGTGGACCATGTTCGACGGAAGAGAAAGTATCTTCGAGAGAGAGTATAGACTCTGGAAACTAACCAAAGGTGTTTGCCACTGAGATCGCCAAACAGATAGATAAACCTGGGAACCAACAAGTAAGTCTTGTTTGTCGGTTTGGGTAGTTTATTTGATGTCGACGTCAAAGGATAAAGTATAACATCCTAGTCAGAAGTCGTCTTGTAGAATCTTGGAGTCGTCGATGGCGTCTAAGTCCATAATAGCAAGTCGACTTATTTAGACATTTAATATTTACGTCTATAAGTATTTAATGAGTCATCTTGTGGCGAAATTGCAAATCTTGTCTCGTAGTCAAAAAATGCGAGAAGTCGGCTTTGTGCGCCTAACGTTGTAAGAATTGTTTGCGTTACGTTCAATCCATCGTGATTGACGTAAAACGCGTCGAACTCATGAATTTATTCTTTTCTGTAGATCGACAAATGTCGATTTAACGTGATAGCGGGTAATAATTTGTGTGTCCGTCGTTTAGCTTGAGTCCTTCCTTTTGGCTTTGACCGCGAGTTATTTTGGTCTAACCTTGAGCCTCTTATTTAGAGTGGTCTTAATCGCCCTTTCTTATTCAGCCATAGAGATGCCGTAGGCAATTGTTTATTCATTACCCTGTAATGTTTAACTCCTCAATTCGACCTTTAAATTAGTCTTGGAAAGTTAAATGTTTTGTTTATCTGGAAAGGACGGAGTTGTTATGTCCTTTAACAAGCCATACCACCGAAGGAGCTTTAATCATTCTTGTGGTTGTGGTGAGTATCGAAGTCAGTTATACTCGGATATGCCGACCACCTTGAAGCTTAGGCATGTTTCGCTAGATGTTGAATGTCTTATTTTCCTCCACCATCGGAGAGAGTGAAAGTTTAGCGAATTATGATAGAAACTTAAACCGTTTGATTTAATGCCAAGCTGCCTCATCATTGAGGGAACGGAATCATTGGTGTAATTATTCATTTTACGTCAGATGTTCTTTCTTCATTGCGGATATGAAGGCCACGTTTTGCTGTTGTTCAAAAACGTGAGAAGACCGCCGCTAGGTAGCCTTTCTCCACGTCATGTGAGGTCTCACTTTGGAGGTGGGACGTATGTGGTTAGAAAAACCCTCATCATGGGCTTGAGGTGGCGAATGAGAAGCCGTTACACGTTTGTTGAGGCCGAGATTCCATGAGGCAATGGAGTTGCTGTTGTCTAGGAGAGGAAACTGCGAAGTGTTAAGGAGTGAGTGGGGAATATGGAAGGAAGATGGGATCACGAATTGAAGAGGAGGTTAGAAGACGGCCGAGTAGGAGGAATAAGGGGGATCGTGATAGAAGAAGGCAGGAAAAACTGCGAAGTGGGAGAGATTCGACGGGGATAGGAAGACAGTTAAGGAAGTCGTCTTGGTTATGGTTGGAGGATAGTCGCAGGGGGAGGAAAAGGGAAACGGCATCAAGAGATACCTGACAGGGGGCAGTGAGACTGGGGAGTGCAACAGAGATTCAGGGGGCTGTGTAGAAGGCAGTGGATGAATTTGTTTACGGGGAAAAGGAGAGCATATCGTGGTATAGAGAGAGAACTACGAAGAGATAAGGGGAAGATAGTTTATTAAGTTGTAACGCTGTGTGAAGGGGGTTGGCTGTGCAAAGAGAGCACAGCTGTGTAGAGAAAGGCCTTCATCAGAGGGAGAGGTGAGAGTTAAGGAAGTCAGGTGCTATCTAGAAGAAGTGGGGAAACGAATAGCAGAGAGGGAACGGTGAGTTACATTTTGTGCACCGTGGAAAGGATAGAGGGTCTTAGAAGTTGCTAAGGGGCAGTGAGAGATTGGTCTGGCAGAGAAGAAAACTATGGAGCTTGTCTTTGCTCGAGAAGTGACCGGTTGAGAGGAGGACGACTAGCCAGAGGAGAAAAGAACTTGGCACGGAAATCCTTATTTCTGTCAACAGGTTTTTACCATTTTCTCTTCTGTTCTAGGAATAGATCAATAAATGAGTCTAATTTATGAAAGAATAATTATGTTTCAATGAATGAAAAGTGAAGACAATCTCTTCTACTGCGAAACTGTGTGAGGTTTATTGTTGTAAATGTTTCATTGCTATCTTATAGTAATAAAAACCTCAAGTGTCTTTAATGCTGCTGTTGAATTGTTTGCAAGAACTTAGAAGATAGATTATTATTTCTCTTAGAAGATGCCGTAAGACAATAGAACGTAGGTCACCATGTTTTTCCTCAAAGATGGAACAATGCATGATTGCTAATGTGAACTACAAACTTCAAAAGACGTAGCATATTAAAGAGTTCCTTTAAAACTGAGGTATTAACGTAAAATTACCCTAAAGTATTTTAAACGATAGCTGCATTGCAAGAAATCACGTTGTTCCACGTGCGTGATGTGTGGAAGACTAAAACCACAGAATTAGAGCATGCTCGGCGTAAACTTTAATGTGTTTGACAGCCGAAGTTGTAGTTGCAACTAGCTTGAGTCGTTTCCATCTTTTATCTTTTGTTAGAGGTCGACCGTGAGTGTGGGTCATCTCTAAGGTCATATGAAAGAGTTCAAATCTTTTATTATGATAATGTGCGATTCTTACCTCAATAACTTATGCAAAATTATTGACTTAAAAGCGAAGTAGGGAGTTAATGTCCTTGTGTCGTAAAACATCATGTTTTTATGACGAGCTTGTAGAGTGGAAAACCCGCATGTGGAATTTAGATTACGTTGCATGCGTTGACTCTAGTTTTGTTTTGGTAGACCTTATGAGTCTAGAACCTCTGAAATCTGGGATAACGGGAATATGTATTAGATACTTGAGTGTGTTGCGCAAACATGGGAACCGAGTACACAACTATGAAACCACTTAGGAGTGGGCGCTTATATATAATGTTTTTACAAGAAATGGGTTTTGAAACTATGAACTCAGGATTAGAGTAAATGTTGCACCATGTGCTATTATAGGAGGATATCCTAAGCCCTTGAGGTCATCAAGGTCGTCAAAATAGTTCAAACAATGTAAATAGGAAACTGTAGGATTTCGACCAGTTCAAGTCGAGTAGGGTGGGTGAACCAAGTTCATACGTTTTTAGAACGCTAACTAAATACAAATCCTTTGGCCAAGGTGGTGTACTATCCTCAAGTGCATCGAACGTTCACCGTAACTGGATGGCGTTTCTTGTGGAGGGTCGTGCATGACTAGAGGGTATCTAGGGATCTGCACGATAACAAGACACGTAGGTTACAACACCAAAGCTCAGATGGCAAACACCGATGGTTATCCTAAGTCTATCCTCTTGAGTAGGGTAGGGCCACTTCCGGTTAGGAAGGAGTGCGGGAGACCGACGGTCAGTGGTTGGAGGTTAAGCTCCTTGAAGATACTTTCTCTTCCAAATATTGAGGAATTGCCGAGTCTTGAACGTGATGGGTTGACAATCGAGATGCATGGTAATGGTATGTTTCCGATATTTGTTATTTCAAGAAAATTTCATTTGTTAGAAAACAAAGTGTTTCAATGTATATCATTTCTTTCAGTCTTTATGAAAATGCAATCATGTTTATGATAAAATGAAAATGTGGTATTGGATTATGGATAAGTTTATTTATGTATTTGATTACCTTGTTAAAAAAAAAAAAATTTACCGTTGTGAAAACTTAGTTACTTCTTGTCATTTCGGATGTGGATGTTACAATTAGCATCTGCCTATGATTTGTTGGATATTGTAAGAACTACATGGTGAACTAAGGGAGACTTTACAGTCATTAACATTATGTGTTGAGGTTTGAAGATTATTAAGGGGTTCGTAGTAGTCAATTGGACCTCATATTTTCAAATTGATACAATTCTTGGTAAGCTTCATGTTTTTCATTCCTCTTTGCATTTTAGTCTTTCCAAAATATATGGATTGATTGCTTTTTGACCTGTTCTCCAGTCATAAATTTTGTGGTTTTAGTACTTGAAAGTCTAAGGGAAAACTCACTATAGGATTTGGGTCATGGAATGTCTTGGACGAATTTTATGGCATGCATAGTTTTTTTATAAAGTTTTAAATAAAATATTCAATAAAAAACAGGGAGGGAAAAAACTGAAATCCAATCATTGGTACTTAGCATGGAAATCATTCCAATCTCATCGAAATAATCTACCAGCACTATGCACATCGTTAACAATCCTGTCTAAAAAGACAACTAGCTTCATACTCCCACTCAAGGCAGAAATAATTCTAATATCATCTAAGAAAAGCGTTAAAACACTGGGAAATAACGCAGAAATTAGCTTGACATCCGGATTATTTTTGGAATGTACTTGGCTTTTTTCATTGTTTTCATTTTAGCAGGTTTTGATGTCGATAAGAATTCTATATAGGTGGACTGACAAAATCAAAAAAAATTGGAGTTTTGGAATTCAAGAATTTTAGAGTTTTTTCAAAGTTGAAAAGATTTCTGGCAATGACATCTGGAGAGTGTTTTCATTGCAAGCGGCGAATGGCATGGGAGAAGGTGATACAGAACAAATCCTTCATTCGATTCGACATGGAAGAAGCTGCTTAATTCTTTGTTCACCAGATAAAAACAACAGTAGCTCTCATATAATGTGCACCAGGAGCATAAAGAGAAGAAAGACAATTCAAGATTGGCCAAATGTGTGTCTCACTCTGTGTCGGAGCGAAATAGAGGAAGATTTTTTTGCAATGAAGGGGTCTAAATTGCCATTCAGACTCAAAAAGCGCCTAAAGAAGTCTATACAGGGCAATCGATGTGAGTATTTATCTTGTGCTATCTCATCTTTTCTTTCACAATCTTTTCTTTTTTTTTTTCAGGAGGTTATCCCTGGTGGTTCGCTTCCGGACATTTCTCCACAGCGCTATGAAGTGAAAGAAAAGAAATGTAGAAAAAAAGTAAATACTAATTTCTTATTTGATGTAAAGTTCTTTTAGACTATTTATTCCTTAATTGGTTCTTTCCCTAACAAATTCAATATGTAATTGAAAGCAGATACCAATGGGTTTGAAAGCTATGGCAAGAGTGGAAAGTGACTTAGAATAATCAGGTGCGTATTGAAGTGATTGGAAACATTAGATTAGACTGCCAGCAAATAAGTGGATTTTCAGTTTTTTATGGAGTCTTTTGAGTACTGTTTGGTTTATTGCTCATACTGTTATTTCATATTGCTTTAATTTTCCATGGACTAATTGTTGGATTCAATTTTCAATATATAAGAGTATGTTGTTTTTGTTATCATGGGAAGCATCAGGATTGGACAAAGAAAGCCCTTGATCTATTTCTTGGCGAGCACAGCAGTGCATTGGTTACATGGTAAGTTTTGAGCTTTTCATGTCTCTTTTGATCTGAATTATTTTACAAGCAATAGATCCAATACATGCATCTATATGAGATTAGCATTATGTTTTGCAACCTTGAGTAGTATTTGTGAACATGTCAAACAGAAACCTTGTTGCCAGTTTGATATGCTTCAGGGTGCTTATTGGCTTTAACTGAAAACATGATTGTATTTAAGGTTTTCTGTAAACTAAAAGAATTCTAAACATTCATCACATCAAGATTTTAATATATCAAATTAAATGCTGGTGTCCATCATTCACATGGAAAAACTTAATACTATTTCCATCAACCCTTTGTGAAAGGGTTTTCAATTGCTATCATATATGTTATTTTAACTTGTCATTCATCATTTTCTAATTTAGTGACTGGGAAGGCTGACGAGGAATGTATCAAAAACAGAATTTTTTTATCCACAAAGACATGCTTAGAGTGACAGCCAAGATGAGCTTCATAGGACCAGTCAATGTTGATCACTAACAATCATGTTTAGTATATCAGCAGAAACTGATAATAATAATAAAAAAATGTTTCAGCATTCCCTAAACTGCCCAAAATTTTGTAAGCGTCATAAATGTTATGTCTCTCTTCTAATATTGGTTTTTAAATCAGTCTTTTGTGCTTAGGACACAAAACAAGGATCAATATATGTTGCTTCTTAGTTTGTAGAACTCAAGGGTATGATTTTTAATTTTTTATATGTATCTTTCAACAGATATTTTTTATGGTTGTCATTGACCTTCTTCATGCCTGCATTGCCTATAGCCCTTGCAAGTAAACTGAATTGTACCTTAATTGGGTATTGTGAGACTGAATTGTACCATAATTACATTTACTAGATAACTCATTACAATTCTATAAAAAGCTATCTGATTGGGCATTGTTCGTTATTTCTATGTCTGGTGTCAATTTGTTAGAATATATATTGCATTTGAACCATGTATCCCATTTATTTTATTAGATAAAGTAAATCATTTTGACAAGTCAAGACATTTTCCTATTTATTTCCTTAGATGAAGTAAATCATTTTGATGGATCACGGTGGATTTGAAATAGTTATCTATTCTTTTGAGCTGGGTGGTTTTCCTTGAGCTGAATTGATAATGTTTCCCTAGGTTCTGCTTTGGATGTAGAGCTTCTTAGGCCTAATTTTGAAGCAATGAGTCTGTCCTCAGTCTATCCTCAAAATTCTACGGCACCATTCAGATGCTAGTATATGTTGCTCCTTAAAGGTAATGCATTTTCTAGGGACATATATGGTTCTAGTTTAAATGTTTTTAATCAATATGATGACATTTATAGTTTATGCATTGGGTTGTTGTTCGTGCCGTGCAAACCTTACCTATTTTGACATTTACAAATTAGGCAGGCTTGACATGCTAGAACCAACTTTGGTTGCATTGCAAGATATTTTGCTAGAAAAGATGCTAGATGAAAATCAATGCAAAAGTCTTTTATCAGACTTTGCATCAGGTAAATAAATGCTTTAGCTCCTCTAAGCATAAATGTTATTCTCTATTTTGCTCCCCTATAACTACATTATGATCTATATCAACTAATTTTATAAATCATTTCTGTTTGTTACAAGGCTATGCTTATCTTCCTCCTGGAATACGTGTTTCTAGTATAGGTAGCCCAGTTTCATATAGGGTTATTCCTTGGTAAGTCCTAAACTAAGAAGAAAACACTCACTACACTAAGTCCATATTTTTATGTCATAATCAAAAGAAATCCCTGTTGATGAGATTTCACATCATTACATTTGATTTTTAGTGACATTCTCAAAATGTGAATGTATTTTCTCTGTGTCTTCTCTATAAGAAAAATAATTGAATTGGAATCATTAATGATGATGCATCCTTATTTATATTCAATAGCTTCAAATTTTCTGCTTGGATCTTAACTCTTAATATGTGTTTATGATGAGACTAATTTTTCTGTCCTAACTTCTTATATAATTCCAAAGGGTACTGTTGATGTGTTTTTATGCACATGCAAACTCAGAATAAAATACCAAGGTATTCTATCCTCTCTTGAACAAAGTCTCTCAAAGGCTAAACAATGTGATCCAATGAGACAACTCCAAGGTTCCAGATTTTGGGAAAATATTTCAATCGATATGAACACAAAGAAAATCAAACCAATTTGTTTGATGTTGAGGTGGCATGAGCACAATAGTGATCCAATCACAATCTGCCACATCATCAGTCTGCATTCAATGCTCTAAAAATAGTAATTTTTGTAACAGACTGCCTTGTTGTCAAAATCTGGGCCATTGATTCTCGAATCAATCCTGGCCATTCATGTAATTTTGAGGTCTATAAAAGGGCCCATTTCTCTCATTTGTAAAGGAGATCAGAGGGGGGGAATAGGAATCAAGCAGTAGGAGTAGATGCTGTTAGAGTAGAGGTAGATTAGAGGAGACTCTTCGAAGTCATGGAAGAAACATATGAAATTGTTGTAAAAATTGCATTTCCAAAATCAATACAAGCTCATTGTTGGTTCTCATGGTGATTTGTGTGGTGATGGAATGTTAGCATGGTTTCAAATTCTCGAATATGATGGAGTAATGTTTCTAAGTAGCTTAGAAATAGATTAGAAGTGCATTGATGTAATGAATGTATGTCAAGACATTTGATGAATTCTTCTAGTTCATACTTTTCATGGATTGTCGAAGGCAACCCACATTGCAAAGTTAGACTGAACCTTCATTTTCTTTAGTTCGGTTGTGTATACTTGTTCAAACTGTGCCAGCTGTGGGTGTTTGGATGAAGATTTGCAACATGAAAATCTTTGAGTTTCCTTAAAAGATTGTACTGGCTTTGTGTAGTTGTTGGTTCTCATGGCGAAGTGAAGTCTTGTTTCATGAGGAGTTTGTCTATCTTGACATGTTTCATTATCTCATTGTCCTTAGATTAGCCTTCTAAACCCTTGTCCTTTTGCATTTTCTTTTCATGGCTGCTTAGAAGAAGTTTCATTTCACAAGATGGAGAATAACATATTTGATTGGAATAAGGAGTATATTCAACGTAAGTCCCTTTGTGAGTTTTCAGCATATCACATCACATCAACTACTGAGTCTATCCATTGCAAGTCAAGACCTGACATCTGGAACCTTGGAGTTGTCTCATTGGATCACATTGTTTAGCCTTTGAGAGACTTTGTTCAAGAGAGGATAGAATACCTTAGTATTTTATTCTGAGTTGGCATGTGCATAAAAACACATCAACAAAATTGGTGCTAGAAGGAGGGCGAGAACAACAAATTGTTGCATTTGTTCCAAGCATATAGAAGATATTCTGGTGTTTTATCACTCATTCTCTATCATTCATCACTTTTATGCATGCCTCTCCTCATACTGCTCGACAAAATTCAACAAGAAGGCCAGAATGAAGAATTTCATACATCTCAACTCAGGATAAAAGGGCATGAACAAGGAATTACATTGCTTCTTTCATTCCAAGCACGCGAACAAACTCCGAATTGTGGGATTGGAACCAAGTGACCTTTCAAAGCTAAATTTGAGATTTGCTAGATCTCTTTTATGCCAAAAAAATCCAAAAAAAGTATAAAACTTCAAAAATCCAAAAAAGTAAAAAAAATTGAAAAATACCAAAAATAAGGATGGATTTCTCAACATATGAGAAACAATTTCATGGTTGTGGGCAGCAATATGATCATCCTCACGATGATATTCTTTAGCTTTGGTGGACTTTGAATGCACAACTCTATCCTAAGAGTTTGGATGATTTTGCATCAAGAAATGGATGTAGAATTCACGAAACCAATGGACACGAGGAGATATATTACCTAACATTTTTTTATCAAGAATGGAACTAGCATTGCAAAAAAAAAATTCTTTCTCATAGGTACATGAGCCAATTGTTTCTACAAAGGTGGTTCCCGACGCCTTGTTTGATGAAAGAGAGTTCTTCGTAAGTTTTAAGGAAATGATCAAGAAGAGACTAAGTATTGAGAAGGACCTGCCCGCAGAAGAAATGTTGATTCCAGGTGGTTGGTGTAGAATTCATAACACCACTCATTCAGAACTAGAGTGTTCATCTTGTCAAGAAGCTATTCATCAAGTGAAGGAAGAATTAAAGTTGGAAGAAGAATCGAAAGTGCAATTGAGATTAGACGATTTGTGGAACAAATGCCTCCAAGAAATTTATTCACCACCCAAAGGAGAAGATGTTCCCATATTATTCAAAAGTGAAGATAACACAAGTGAACTTGATAATCAAGTGGAAGGTCTGTTTGCATACCTTCTTCCAAGTAAGAATGAACCTCCTGCTGAAGAAGTTGAAACGGGAACAGAAGATGTTCAAACAAAGGTAATTGATGAACAAGATGTTGATTCCTCCATCGAAGAAGAAAGTGAATCGAGTTCATTACAAGAAGAAGAATTTCTTGCTACATAATCATTCATGTTACTAAAAGAGATTATTAAGAGTGAATTGCAAGATGTTTTGAGAATCCTTAAAGAGATGGTAATCATGAAGATATGCTACAAGCCATCACTTGCAAGATAGAGAATCAAGTGCAATTCAAAGGGGCGCTCGATGCTTTCATAGATGAAATACAACAAGAGTTCTTACTGAGGCTATGCCAAAATGAACAAGTTGATGAAATGGAGGCCAAATACATAAAACATTTCAAATTGATGCTGGATCCGTTGCTAAAAATCTACAATGAATTAACAGGTGAAATGTTCCATGCTTCTGAATTTCCATTATTTTCACCTTTTCATTTTGATATGCCCACTATTGATCATAATGTTGATTTGCATGTTGCAGATGCGAGTGGGATGATTCATCACCAACTTCGATCTCCCGACACGTTGATAAATGACAAGCATAAATTTCCACTTGAAGATGAAGACCAATAGGTTGTATCTTTCCTTGCTTCTAGTGATGAAGATTACAAATTTGAAGATCATGAATTTCCAAATTGTGAATTTGAAGAGTATGAATTTGATTATGGAAATTTTGGAAAAACAACTTGCATATGGATTAATCATGGTCCAAATGAGTCGCCACAACTGTTGATTTTGTGCAAACTTTTTTCTAAATTCAATGATTGTGTTGTGAGAGAATTTTTCTCCGAATTCAAGGACAAATTTGCCAAAATCCAAACCATCACATGTGCCTTATTACTGCTTTTCATTTTGAGAAATCATTCAAGGTCTTGTATATACTTTGGTCTTTTGATTCGTGTCTGCTCTTTGTACATAGCTTGCTTAGAGTAAGTTTTCTTTTGTATTGTTTTAGATTGGTTTTGCCATGATTAGTCGATTTTGGCTTTGTTTGCTTTCCATAGTTTAGGTTGTTGGTTTAGTTTGCTTTTGTGGGTTTCTTGTTGGTGAAATGGGCGTTGTTATCTTTTAAAGCACATGTAGCCTGATTCTTATCAAGTGTTAGTTCATTTCTTTGATAAATGTTCATGAAATTCTTTGGAATCCAAAGATGATTTTCTTTAGCTTTATCAACTAGTTAGGATTTGGACTTGACTCGGAAGGGAATCATATATTGTGTCTTCACATTGACATCTTGTGATTATCATGTTTAATATACCAAATCTTAATCTATTTATTAACCTCTTAGTTTTCCTTTGAGAAACTTATGTCAGATGGATGGATTCATTGTGGACTCCATTGTTAGTGTTTGAATAGCATGTTTCTTGTTCTTGGAAGATAAATTGACTGTTTAGAATGACTTGAATTGTTTTGAGATCTTATATATTTTCACGCTTTTAAAAACTAGAGGTACCTAAGTGAATCTTTGTGATCTCGCATTAAGTGAAAAATCTAAAAGTCCACCTTTGCCGCCATCGTAAGTCCACACCCAGCTGGCTGAGTTATCACGTAGTGGTACTACATTGTACTCTACCAAGCAAAAGCATGCTGAAAATCAAAAGAAAAAAGAAATGCAAGGAAAATCACAAATCACACACTATAACTTAGTTAGATGGACGATCAAGTAATCTTTACTGGGGCTATGGACTCTTGACTAGAAGTAGGGCTCTGCTCGAGTGGAATTACGAGATAAACCCGTCGGGGCTATAGATGCTCGCTGGTAGTGGGGCCATGTCCAGGTAGTTCATGAGGTGTGTACTAATCATGTGGCTTAATGTGGAGGAACTGATGTGATCTTAGTTGCTGATAGATGGGAATGAATTCAATTGCACACACTTGGATCCTCGGGATGAGAATGGTTATGCTAAACTTTTGATTTTGACTCTTTGATTGAGTATGCATGTCTGTTTGGCCTAATATGTGGGTGTACTCAGGAATTTTGAAATTTTGATTCTTGTTTATCTTTGGAACACGTGAGATTTTTATTCTAATCACTATTTTGTAAATGTTTAATTGTGAAGTGTCTCGATCCAATTTAGGATTCTTCTTCCCTTTTGAGGGCAATTCCTAACTGGCTGATGACTTTAAAGGAATTGTTTGAAGTTTCTGGGTCTGGATTGGGTCTTTAGTTTTGAAATGTTCAAGAACATTTATTTGAATTGGCACTAGATGTTGTGATGTAATCACAACATCGCCCCATTACAAATGGGGACCCCCTCTTCAATTTTGAATTTTTGAGTTTTTGGCTTGAGGTTGCATTGTTTTGGTGGTAGTCCTTTGTTCTATTTTGCTTAACAGGGGTGAAATTTCAAGTTGTGTTGAGCACTTTCAAACCTCTGCTAAGTGCACATTAAGAACCACAAGTGTAGGTTGTGCAATTTCTATTCATTCATGGCATGTTCAAGTATCTTCTCATTCCCTTGGTACTCATCATGTCATTTTTGCATCACTTAGAGCATGCACAGAACATGAAAATGACCGCTTAGACGTTGGTTTTAATCAACCTTGCATTTGTCTTTTTTTTTAACGTATGTGAGCTCGGTCTAAGCATCCACTTGGACACACACTCAGAGTCACATTGTGTTTTCTCAAATAAGTGTAGTGAGTTAAATAGCTACCTCAGCCTTGCCTTTCACACTAGTGGTCAACGGTTTGAAAAGTCTCTACTCAGCAGAATTCATTCCTTGAATTATACATACCATGCTCGAATGTCCACTCTACCACATGTTTAACTCAATCTTGTAGTGCATATTATCCAGTTCATAGATGACGGTTCCACTAGTCTGGCTTGATGCACTTTCGTCCTCACATTACAATTCATGTTCTTTTCTAATTTTCTGCCTTGAAGCACTTGCTTATTCTTGCAATTCACATTCATGCTCATCGGCGGACTTTCGTGGTCCTTTTGTAAATCTTGTTCTTCAAGTGTTATGCAACATGGTCTAAAAAGTCCGCTAAGGCGGAGGTTGGTGGTTAGTTTGCAAAGGCAACGAGTTTCATGTTATACACGGGCATTCGATAAGTCCACCCAAGCATTTGATATTATACGTAGAATGCCAGATCCGCTTGTTATTCCTCATACTCACATTCAAATCTTTTCATGCTAAATATAGAACATCTGAAGACTGGCTAAAATGTATATTGGCAGGAGTGTGATAAATTCAGCATCATGCATTTGAAACTAAAAAGTCCGCTCAAAAACAAAAAACTTGTGAATGATCTATCAAAAAATGCATAGAAATTGTGATAGATAGCATGGAATCTTCGCTCAAAAGTCTATGAAAGAACACTTGCAATTTGCGATTTACATTTGTGAATGAAAACAAGAAATTTGCGCTCAACATCATGATAGAATTAAGGAGATTTACAAATTGTGAACAATTATGGGAAATTCTCGTCCTTCATCGTGAGCTGCGACTTCAATGATCCCTGGCAAAATGCTACTAAGTTGTGAATGATCTATCCAATGTGCACCTTGCAGTGTGAAGAAGTCCCTCAAACCTCCTGTTGGTGCTTGAATTGACTGTCAGTTCCCGAGCAATTTTCATGCAGGCACCTTCCCAAAAAATCCAAATAAATTTAAGTTTTGGAACCCCCTTATTGTTTTTCAACATCTGCATCATAGTTCTTGAGGAGGTGGTCTTCATGTTTTCTCCATCGGCATGAGTTTGTATTTGTCTTGGCGATCATGATGGTAGCAATCATATCTTCTTCCATCGCCAAGACTTTGTGCTATCGGTGAAGGAAATTTTTGTTCCACCAAAGGAGTTGGTTAGGCCGATGAGGATTTGGATGTCCATCGACGAGAGTGGTATTGTCGGCCGAGGAGTTTTTTGTGGCGCCGATAGACGAGTGTCTTGCCGATGGAGTATTGTTTTTGAGGTTTGAACCTCACCGGCGAACCTCAGTATTGAACCTCGCCATTGAACCATCGGGTTGAACCGGTTCATCGGTTCAATGGGTTCACGGGGTTAAGTTTGTGTTGCCGACAGAGGGTGTGTTTTGTTTATTAGCATCGGGGTGACTTGTGTGGTCGGCGTAGGTGTTTTGTGGCTTGCCGACAATCTAGGTCTCGCCAATGAGGATTTTGGAGTGCTATCGCCAAGACTTTGGCTATCAGATGAGCGGGCAAGTGTTGGACCGACGGCGTATGTTTGGCTGATGGGCTTTTGGAGAAGGAGCGTGTGTCAAGCGTAGCAAAAGCGCTCGACACCTATTATGCATATGGCCATGTTTTTAAAATACTGAAGAGATCTCCGCACCGTGCATGTGCGATTAATCTCCCTGCATAACTTGAACCTACGATGAAGCACATTTTGGTGGGAAGCTCCATTTTGAACGTTGCGACAATTTTCTCAGTGGCTGCAGGTGGTTGAGCCATCAATGGCGACTGTGCTGAGGCGTGGGTGAGTTGTTGAACAGTCATGTACCCAATTTTTGGCATGAGGACTCCCGGATGGTGGCACAAGGCTCAAGGCCACCCTTGTCTACTCTTCTGTCTGATGCAGCAATAACTTGAGCGCCATTCCTTCTAAGGACTGTATCTGGCAGATTTTTGTCAAAACATGTAATTAATTGCTAGAGGTACACTTTATGGCCGATATAGGCAGACTGTGTTACCATTTTTTGAGGTTGTTGAAAGTTGAACATTTGGCTCTGTAATACAATACAGTTGGTTTTGGTTGCTCTGTGCAGCAAAACTTGTGAGTTTATGTATCTCCTGTTGTATGTTTTTTGCATGAATCCGCTGATTTCATGGTTAATCTTATATGAATAATGCTATGTTTGCATGTGTTGTGCTAATTCTGTCTCCAGTGTTGCATGTATCTTTCTTCTGAGTCTAGGTATTCAAGGAATGTCTAAGATTCTAGAACATAGAATTCCTATGTTGAATGTTTGATCTCTTAACTTCTGCTCAAGGGGTAGATTAAATTGTTCTCAGATTGAATATTGGGAAGGATATACTGCAATAGGGATGCCATAAGTATAGATAGCTTAACACTTTGTATTGGGAGATATCTGTAAGGCAGGTATCATATGTATCCCCCTGAAATCTAGTTTTAGTTGTTCATGTTGATCATTCACAGGTGTATGTCTACTAACTCCAAGCCCTGGATAGGCACCAATCTAGCTTTGTGTTTGTGTTATATACCATGTCTAGCTTTGCATCCAAATATAAAATCAAAATCAAAACTCCAAAACAACCATTAGGACAGTAGAATTAGTTTTAAGATCCAAGTCCTCTGTCTACAACTGCAAATAGGCCCAAAGCTAGCCCCTTTGCTCTTATCTTACAGTTTTGGTCTACTTATAGGAGGACTTATCTACTTTCTGTCAGCATCCCAACCTTTATATGCATATTCTCACGGATGTTGAGTAGGGAATACCCCCCTAGGTTTTGCAGAGCCTAAAGAAGAAGAGGAGATAAAATATAGAGTCTATCTCCTACACTGTTGGCCCCTGGCCCAGAGATCCTGTTGATCATTGATGGCTACCTTGTAGGGAATCTGGGAGTAAGCATCCAATCTGCGAAAAAACCAACACCTCCGCTCAAGCGGACTTTTGTTGTCCCTTTGCAGTATTCATTTTTTTCACGTTAGTTTCTAATCTCCACTCAAGTGGACCTATTGGTGTCCCTTGCATACCTATTCACTACTGTTATGCCTTGAGCTTCAAAATGTCCGCTCATCACTTTAAATGGTCCTCAGAACATTTAAGAGGTAATTCTGATTATCTTGCTAAATTTAGTTGCACCACAAAATGCATAATGATCCATTGTAATGAGCGTTCAGTAGAGATATGACCAATTTAGGCAATGCTCATTAAGTTTTAAAGATGGTAATCGCGTTTTCCTCCAATGCCCGTGGAAGTCTTAAAAGCCTACTCACAAATTTGAAGCACCAAGTGGTGCATTTAAAGTAATTTCATGCTAAATATGGAGTATTCGAAAAGAGTTTGCAAATGCAGTCTGCACAAAATCTTTTAAACTCTGAGTTCGTTGATTTTCTGTCCATTACCACAGGATGCAAGCCATAAATTCTCTTGAGCCCCTATCATTTTAAAAGGTTTACACCCCTGCAACCGGCCTGGGAGAAAGGTTTTGGTTATGCATATATTCTTGGATTCCAGCGCTCTTCATTTCAAACTGTGTTCACAAATTTGACGTTGAATTATTGCAGGCCTATCGAGGTTTTGGCGTAGACAAATTGGAATTGCATCTGTCGATTGAGTTTTTTTTTAAAAGTTGATCGGGTTTTGTTTTCGCAAAATTTGCATTTTTTGGGCTTTCTTGAAATAAAGCGGGGAAATTTTAAAGATTCGCATATTCATTTATCCTGCATACATTATGCGGCAAGTTTCATCTCATGAGCTTGTCTTTTAAGAATTTTTGAGCGAACTAATGTTGGGTATTTGTGCAGATGAGCAATGAGTGCGAGAGACAAACTGGCAAGTGGTTATGAAGAGTGATGTGGAAGGATAGTGGCGAAAGATTTGCATAGGAGAAGTTCAATGCATGGAGGAGTTTTGTTCAAGAGCATTCGGTGGAGGAAGATATCATCGCCAAACGGGAGAATTTCCGCATCAAGATCATCATTTGCACGAAGAATATTACTTTGTATGGCAAGAGGAGGGAGAATCTATCATCCGTAGTTCACCCCAAGAATTCACGCATGGGGCATCTTTCTACTTCCAGAGTCCAGAACTAGAATCTTGCATCTTGCACAACGACATCATCAAGAAAGTTATGAATAAGAGAAATGAGTAGCCTCATCACAAATCCATAAATTATACAATTGTATGATCAACAACAACAAAAAATTTGACAAAAAATTCCCAAGTTTTCCAAGTTCGAAGCAGCCAAGTTCCAGAGGTGAAAATTTGAAGATTCGAAGACTACTCCAAAGATGACAGAATTTTGGGAAAATATTCTGATCGATATGAACACAAAGAAAATCAAACCAGTTTGTTTGATGTTGAGGTGGCATGAGCACAATAGTGATCCAATCACAATCTGCCACATCATCAATCTGCATTCAATGCTCTAAAAATAGTAATTTTTGTAATAGACTGCCTTCTTGTCAAAATCTGGGCCATTGATTCTCGAATCAATCCTGGCCATTCATGTAATTTTGAGGTCTATAAAAGGGCCCATTTCTCTCATTTGTAAAGGAGATCAAAGGGGGAGAATAGCAATCAAGCAGTAGGAGTAGATGTTGTTAGAGTAGAGGTAGATTAGAGGAGACTCTTCGAAGTCATGGAAGAGACATATGAAATTGTTGTAAAAAATGCATTTCCAAAATCAATACAAGCTCATTGTTGGTTCTCATGGTGATTTGTGTGGTGATGGAATGTTAGCATGGTTTCAAATTCTTGAATATGATGGAGAAATGTTTCCAAGTAGCTTAGAAATAGATTAGAAGTGCATTGATGTAATGAATGTATGTCAAGATATTTGATGAATTCTTCTGGTTCATACTTTTCGTGGATTGTCAAAGGCAACCCACATTGCAAAGTTAGACTGAACCTTCATTTTTTTTAGTTCGGTTGTGAATGCTTGTTCAAACTGCGCCAGCTGTGGGTGTTTGGATGGAGATTTGCAACATGAAAATCCTTGAGTTTCCTTAAAAGATTGCACCAACTTCGTGTAGTTGTTGGTTCTCATGGTGAAGCGAAGTCTTGTTTCATGAGGAGTTTGTCTATCTTGACATGTTTCATTATCTCATTGTCCTTAGATTAGCCTTCTAAACCCTTGTCCTTTTGCATTTTCTTTTCATGGCTGCTTAGAAGAAGTTCCATTTCACAAGATGGAGAATAACATATTTGATTGGAATAAGGAGTATATTCAACGTAAGTCCCTTTGTGAGTTTTCAGCATATCACATCAACTACTGAGTCTATCCATTACAACTCAAGACCTGACATCTAGAACCTTGGAGTTGTCTCATTGGATCACATTGTTCAACCTTTGAGAGACTTTGTTCAAGAGAGGATAGAATACCTCGGTATTTTATTCTGAGTTTGCATGTGCATAAAAACACATCAACAGGTACTTTATACAAAAATTTAATGCCAGTTTCCCTTACTACATCTAATTCTCATTGGCATTCTCAAACTACAATTCCATAACTCTAGTTTCTTCAAGAAAACCAACTTGATTGCGATTATTTGTGAAGAAATTTTTTTTATCTCAATCACAATCTAGCTTACAAGAGTTGAGCCACCACGTCTAGTCTATAAGATTTGTCAACTAATGAGCAAACTAAAGATTTCTTAGTCTTAATGATTTTTGAGAGATGCATAAAGGTTGCTTTATTTATTTCTGTTCTTGAATGTTAGTTACTATTGTATTTGTCTTCTTCCACTTTGCCTGTAAGATGGTTGTGCTAGTTGGATTATGTTTTGTTAGTCTTATTTTATCATATTTACTTTGATCCAAAGAATTTCTAGTTTTCATTTGTAACCAACAATGTTCATTGCAAAAGTATTGTTTAATAAGTCAATTCTTGCATTAGCAAAGTAGTAGCAAGGGCAATTTTCTAAGTCCTTTTTGTTATTGCAAGTTGAAATAGTTATACACTTCGAGGATGATATAGAAGAGCTCTAGCAATAGAATCAAGAGGGAGGTAAGAAAATTTTAGCTGTTAGTTGTTGACGTCATGCTTCCTGAAGACTTCTCTGTTCCTACTAATTTTTTTTTTTGGACTTCCCATCATAGATTGTTGGTTTGTGTCGAGCACTAAATGATGTCTTAGATAGCATGGCTAAGAAAGGGCTGACCATAGTGGTGTAAGAGACTGCAACAAGCAGATGATATGAAGACTAAACCAAAAGTTTAACTCTTTGTATTTGCTTGCATCACATCTCCAAAGTGTGGTCAAGTTCAGTGCGGAGTGCTTGTGATTCCTAAAACGTGTTGGTTCCATTTTTGGCTATAAGTTGTATTGTGTTACAAATAAATTGAATTCAGGTGGATTTTTATTTTTGTACCTGTGACATAGCTTCCTGCCTAGTTTAGTTTGTAATCAAGCAAGCACTTCTTTGCATAGATTTTGACTTTTTTTTCAAAGTTGATGAATAAATTTGAACCATTATCTTTTAGTCAATCCAAATGATATAATTTGATTACCTTAGATAACTTTAGTCCCATCACTTGTAATATGTGAAGGATGGTTGTAATTGTTTCTTGTATTTATAAACAGTTGTAATTATTTCTAGTCTTTGGGTAAGTGAAAAAAGTTTGGGGGGGGCAAAAAGTGGCCAAATTTTTTTCAAAAAAAATTAATACATAACGCGAGCGCATTATGACTTATTATAAATTAAAAAAAAGCTTATCATCTCATTTCATTTATTTATTCTCCTCTATGCCTACGGTTTGCAAACCCTACGAAGCACGCTCGCATTTTGAAAAGTTCATTCAACACCAAAATCTTACCAATTCATCGCCAAAATGCTGCCACGACGTCGAGCAGGCCAAAGGAGTGAGTTTTATTTATTTTTTTGTTTGAATTTGTTTCTAAATAGGTAGGTTTGAGTTGATTTTTGATGTAAATTTTGTTAATTGTCAGGAAATGTTAATGCACCTCCTCCTCCTCGTCCTCCTCAAAATTCACAAAATCCTAAAGAGGAAATACATGCTGAACAACAAACTCCTCTATCCATTCCTCGACATGCCCCTGGAACACAAGAAAATCTAATGGGGCAAATTAAAAACAATAAAAAAGAAATTGAAGACATAATTGCAAGGTTGAAAGATCCTTCCACTTCAAGCTTGCATAGGTGCATGCTTGTTGAATCTCTTGAATCTATGTTATCAAATGTAGATTCAATTAGCAAGCAAATATCTAGTTGGACGGATAAGAGGAAAGAGTTTAGAGACTATTATGTAGACAAGCTGTCATATGAAGATGTGAAAAAATTATAAATTACAAAATTAGACTTGTGTTCCATTTTCACAAACCCACAAATAAATCAACCTCCACCCATTACATGCAAGAGGTTTCATATCCATTGGTGCAACAACCAAGCGATAAGGGACAATTTTGAGCAGAGGTGGTGGATGGTTTTTGACCATCCTCCATGCAATAATAATGAGGTCCCACAATACTTTTTGAGGAAACTCTACTGCGAGTTTGTCCTCAATAAAGTGCCAAACTATTTTGATATGCAGGACTTCTAGGGTAGAGGTGGGGGGTCAGCACAAGATTGACCCACAACGAGTAGTGAGACGAGTAATCAGCAGACCAGCCCATGAACATGTTTCTATCCCTTCCATTGTGAAGGAGAGTGTTGAGGTCGATACACTTCAGTCCATTAGTGCCTTGACCCAGAGCATCATAGAGCATGCCAGTCCTGCAGCACAGAGTGGGTTGGGAGATAGTGCGAGGAGTAGGGTCCCACCCCATGCTTGTCAGAGCTACGGTTTAGCTTGTGGTTATGACCCCATGGATAGTCAGGCCGTAGGTGCACAGGCTACATCTACAGCTGAGCAGATACTGATGACAGATACCCTCCTGAGTGAGACTTTTGGCCTTGATACTCAAGTAAATATTAGCAAGTTTATTGAATTTAATTTATTAAATTTTATTCTTTAAATGCAAGATTAACTAATTTAGTTTGATGATTTTAATGAAATTTCAGGGTCATAGCGTTGATGCAATTTTTAGTGGTTCTCCACCTTCATATTACACTAAATCATCTACTGTCGGAGTATGTAACTAGTAAATAATTATAAATATTACATGTGAATAGCATCGTTATATGAATGGTATTATAATATCTAATTTTGGATGTTGAATAGGTTAATATTAGAGATTTCATGACAACACCTGCCAGCGGTGGTGGACTTCAAAGCTTCACGGAGGTAATAAAATAAATAGTTTAATAAATGAATTGTACTTACTAGATTTTTGTATGTGACTTGTGTGTTTTATTGTGTGTACTTCTATGTTTAGATGAACGTGTGTGTATGTTAGGAGCCATGATTTGCATCACTATTATAGTTTTCATAATTGAATAATGTTGTTTTATTTCCAGATGATGCAGGCTACGGAGACACCTCCCAATGCTCATAGGGCAATGGAGGATGGTGTTACCTCTACGATTCATAGCTCCATGCCATTGACAGGGGTATGAGGCAGATTAATAAATTTCAATTTACATTCATTGTTATAGTTGTTTATTTTTGAAAAATCAAAAGATTATTGATTTGAAGTTTAATTTCTATCTGGATGGTTTCATGACATCACCACGGCCTATTCCTGCTACTGAGGCAAGTGAGGAGACATATTATATTGTAGCGGTAAGTGATTATTTTGTTAAATGTTTCATTTTTTATAGCATGTAATTTCTATATATTAATGTCTATACTTTTTATTGTAACAGCTAAAAATGCAGGAAGAACTAAATAAGAGGAGCAGCCCTCAGGTTCGTAGTAGAGCACCCACATACGCGTCTCCATCTCCTAAAAGATCAAAGGCTGCCCATGATCTATTCTCTTCACCAACCAGAGGGGAATGACTTTTTATTGTGTTCCTTTGTTGTATGCCTATATGGCATTTGTGGACATATATTTTGTATTGCATATAGTTGACATTGTATGCCTATATGGCATTCTTGTAAGCTTATATGGCTATTTTGTATATATGTTATACTTATATCAACAGATACTGATGTATGTCTATATGGATATTTGGTTAATACAAATCTTTTTTATTGATGGCGTCCATACTTGCATTATAAATCCACTTTTGAATGGATATTTGTAGATGGCTACTTCAAATATTTAAAGTCCAATTGTATTACATAGGATGTTTGTTGATCAATTAAGCTAACTATTGTTATTCAAGTATCACCAAAACCTCATTTTAGAACTAAAAGATCAAAGTTGTATTTTTAAAAAAAAATGAATCATCATGTTGAACAGAAAATATTAATATTCTTTATGAGTTGCTCAATTGAAAATATTCAAATGAATATGCTGATCCATATTCTTTATGAGTTGGTCAATTGAAAATATTTCTTAATTTCTTGTTATTATACCATATTGGGATGCAAAGAGTATGTTTGTTGTTTTGAATAAGATAGTCAAAATCATATGCTTATGAGCACCTGATGACCATTGTGGTTATTAAATGTAATTCCTCTTGCATATAAGGTGAGGTTATGAGATTACATTGAGTCTTACCTAATTTTAGTACGCAACATCACATTGGGGCTATAGGCTTCCATAAGTCATACCTCGGGGATTTTTAGTTTTAGGCTCAAATTTGCTTTAAGACCTTAGGCGCATTTCTCTACTTGCACAACCTCAAAACTCTGCCTAGAACTCAAGGCGTCTTTCATCATCCAAACAACCTCAAAATTGCGCCTTGATATTGAAAGGATGTTTCAAAGTATAAAGGAGGGCACCATAAGGGAGGCAATTCATCTTGATTATCAAAGTTGATCAAACACATCAAACTGAGCATTATACCTCTAGGTGCATTTTTGCCTCTCTAAACTATCCATTTTGGTGCCTTGATGTAAAGTGAAGTCTAAACTTAGTGAAGATTGCGCCTAGAAAGATATCACCTTGGATATGCGCCTAGAGTCATCCTAGATCATCCATTTACACCTAAGGGTCAATATAACATAATATAACTTAGGAAGACTTTAAAAATCGTCAAAAGAAGCCTAGGCGCCTTTTCTTGTCTCCACCATCTATTTTGGGCACCTAGAGGAAAATGAACTTCAAATCACTTCCAACTATAGCACCTAGTGTTAGAACCTTCAAAATGACTAAATCTTACCAAAGGAAGTCTAGGTGCCTATTGTCACTTGGATCATCATGAATGAGCACCTAAGTGGAAGGAGAATAAGCATCTTGTATGGAGTCATACTTTTGTGTCTAAATAACCTCATTTTGGCACCTTGAAGGAAGATGTTATAAATCCTAAGATCTAGCACCTAAGTGTAAAATGGTCTCCTATAGGTTTGAACAAGTGATTGAAGCCATCAAATTGCCAAGAAATGAGTTAAGTATACTAAGGCACCTTTTCTTGTATAAACTATCCATTTTGGCGCCTAGGAGGAAGGAGATTCAACTTCATGAATCAAGGTGCCCTTTGCCATCAAAACAACCTCACATTGGCACCTTGGAGGAAATCAACTTAAAACTACAAGTCTTGGAGTTTTTTCATGTTTTGATGATGTCTTTTGAGAACAATTATAATGATTGAAGGATGAGGTGGGTAAAAAGTCTTCATCTAGGTTAGGCGCCCATTCAATATTTAGTTTTTTCACATACCTTAATCTGCGCCTTGATGTGGAGGAGTTAGTTTATGCTTTAAAATGATTTCTATGTGTTTATATGATTCAATATTTGTCAATAATTTAATATGCCGGTACAATGTAGCTCAAACTGTTTCGGCATGTTTGGGTGCAAAACAGGACCATGCCTAGCCTAAACATACCCATCCAGATGCGTTGGAACTATCAGTTTGGCCACACGAGGAGAAGAACAAAAATTACACCCCTTTGCAACTTTACACTGCCTCCTTCTGACAATTTTTGGGGCAGCAGAAAACCTTTCACCATGGGCAAAAACCTCAGAGATATAAAAAATTGAGAGAGGCTATTGTAGAGACACTCTACATGATCACGTTGCCTTAGACATAATGTTTCTAAGTGACACGGTTTTTAAGTAACATCTCATCAAAGATTGCTGCCTTTCTGCACTTTGGACTCTTCAGGGATATCATCGATACAATATAGCTCGGATTGTTTCGACATGTTTGGGTGAAAAACAGGACCATGCCTAGCGTAAATGTATGCATCTAGATGCGTTGGAATAGTCAGTTTGGTCACGTTAGGAGCAAGATGAAAGTTACACCCCTTTGCAACTTTACACTGCCTCCTGACGATTTTTGGGGCAGCAGAAAACCTTTCACCACAGGCAAATGCCTCATAGATATAAAAAATTGAGAGAGGTTATTGTAGAGACACTCTACATGATCATGTTTCCTCAGACAGAATGTTTCTAAGTGACACAGTTTTTGAGTAACATCTCATCAAAGATTGCTGTCTTTTTGCACTTTGGACTCTTCAAGGATATCGTCGGTACAATGTAGCTCAGACTGTTTTGACATGTTTGGGTGAAAAACAGGACCATGCCTAGCATAAATGTACCCATTCGGATGCATTGAAATAGTCAGTTTGGTCGCATCAGGAGCAGGATAAAAGTTACACCCCTTTGCAACTTTACACTGCCTCCTTCTGACGATTTTTGGGGCAGTAGAAAACCTTTCACCATGGGCAAATGCCTCAAAGATATAAAAAACTGAGAGAGATTATTGTAGAGACACTCTACATGATCGTGTTACCTTAGATGGAATGTTTCTAAGTGACACAGTTTTCGAGTAACATCTCATCAAAGATTGCTACATTTTTACACTTTAGACTCTTTAGGGATATCGTTGGTACAATGTAACTCGGACTATTTCGACATGTTTGGGTGAAAAACAAGACCATGCCTAGCATAAATCTCCCCATCTGGATGCGTTGGAATAGTCAGTTTGGTCGCATCAGGAGCAAGATGAAAGTTACACCCCTTTGCAACTTTACACTGCCTCTTTTTGATGATTTTTGAGGCAGCAGAAACCTTTCACCACGGGCAAATGCCTTAGAGATATAAAAAACTGAGAGAGGTTATTGTAGAGGCACTCTATGTGATCGCGTTGCTTCAGACAAAATGTTTCTAAGTAACACATTTTTCAAGTAACATCTCGTCAAAGATTACTATTTTTTTGCACTTTGGACTCTTCAAAGATATCATCAGTACAATATAACTCAGACTATTTTGACATGTTTGGGTGAAAAATAGAACCATGCCTAGCCTAAACGTACCCATCCAAACATGTTGGAACTGTCAGTTTGGTCACATCAGGAGTAGGACACCAAAAATGTAAAAGTTGCTTTGTGCAACTTAACAACATTGACACTTTTTTGCAACAGGACTCAAAGACTCAAAGTGACTTAAAAACAAATGAAATGGTCTTAGAAGAACTTATTACATACTAGAGTGAGTTGACATTTATTTGCATCTAGTTTGGCATCTTGAAACAATTCTAGAGTAGAGTAAGACTCATTTTCCTGAAAATAGTTTAAGAAACCCTTATCTAGGGTTTTGGTAAGAGTCATACATTTTTTGGCCATTCCACTGATTTGATTCACTTTTGATCAGTGGAATAGGTTGTAGTAGCTTTTTTCTAGTATGCTATGATGAGTTTTTGGCAGAAAATCTAAGGAGAAGAAGTTTTCTTTGAGAAAACCTAACAAAACCATGTGTTAGGTGATGTTTAGAGACAGAGAAGGAACAATAGAGGTATTTTTGGGAAAAACAAATTGTAGGAGGACAAAACCCACAAAATTCATAGTTTTGGCATGAATACTAAGTGCTCAAGTCATTGGTTGAGTTTTGTGTGTGAATTTAAGGGGGGTCTCTTTGTATTTTAGGCCTAATTGGGGCTCTAGGTTATTGAGAGGAGTTACAAGTTAGGGTATATCATCCAGAACAACCTAAACTTAGTTTTGGATATGTGATAGGGAGTCCAAATGGGTATCTACTAATTGTCCAAGTTCTATGTTTGAAGATCTGTACCAAAAGTTATTAGGACTGTTCTCCTTTTTTAGGGCTACAAGTCATTTCTTAGGTTTGTGAAGGAAGTGTTAATCCTGAGTTTGGTCTGCCTTTGGCAATGATTGGAATGGGTCCCATAGCATCTAAAATCACCTTTTCTATGAAGAATTCAAAGTCTCTAACTGTTGTTCCCACTTTTGTATAATGATCATGAAATTTAGGCTTTAGAGCATAAGGAAACCTTGTCTAGTTTGCCATCCTCCAACTATCCCATTGCCTCTACATCACAATTAGAGACACCTATTATCTAGTTAGAAACCAAGACACCTAGAGACACCTATATTTTATACATTACCTAGATTTTATACATTATTCTCAAAATCAACTTCATCCATCACTTAGGTCTAACCCCATGAAGCATAACATGATGATGTAAAAATATGTATATGTGTAAAAATGCAGCAGGAAATAAAAAAAAATAAACCTTACAAATTAATGTGCATACTTACAACTCAATGTAACATGACTTTACAAAATTAATGTGAACACTTACAAATTAATCCAATGAACCATCTGGGTCTACTCTACTCTTTATTGTGTCAAGTATTGCTTCATGGTTAGACTCAAGCACCTTCCACAAGATTTTGTTCAAAGGTCTACTCCGATACTATATTAAATGAACATTGGATATCACGACAAGGATCGAGGAATGAAGAATCTTTTGATGCTTGTCAAAGTCCTAAACAGCCAAACATTAACACTCTTATGTGGGTACCTAAGCCATGTTCCAGTAATAACCACGAAGCCTATAGGGTATTCGATGTTTTCTCCATCTGTAACTAGGGCCTCCAATTTATTTTTAGCCTCAACACAACAACATAAGTAATAATCTATTCCCTCTTCATTATCTTCATCTGCAATAACTGCATATACGTGCCCTACATTGATATGTGTAACAAATTAGATAAAATTAGTCAACATTACAAAAACACTACAAAGTAAGATGACATTAGGAATTTTAAAAACTATGCAAATAGATATATTACATGGTTGAACTAGATCTAATATGTGCTCAAAGTCAACTGATGATTCCATCTGTGTTAGTTCTAGTGTTGTCAGGGGTCGATACGTGTCAAGTGGGCTAAGATAACTTAACTGCCATTCGTCAACCCACTCCTTTGACTCACACTCATCCCAGGCTTAAATTGTACAGGAAGAATAAAAGCATGACATCTTTTGCATATGGATACTCCATGAACTTGCAATTGAGCATCTGAAAGAGTGCATCTCACTTGATCTTGTCAGTGTAGACAGTCCTCATATGGTGCAATGTTAGTATCAACTATCAACCAAAAAAATCTACAAACTAAAGACTTACATTCATTACCTGGACCCATGGAAGCATTACACCACTCAACAATCGATTTTGCATCTGTCAACTTTGCATTATCTTTATACTTTAACTCTTCTCGTGTTATGGCTCTTTTGATACATGCTCCTGCACCATCATGCTCCCCCTTTCCATGCCCAGTCTCACAAAAGTTCCACATATGCTGAATACCTATAAAATTATGCCTCTTACTTAGCCAATAGAAATTCTGCGAGTTCTTAAATTGTGACGTATAGTTATCCGACCATATGATATGTTGACTGAACGATATGCCCCTTCTAGCCAAATTATTGTAGAACACCTTAAAGCAACCTTGCACGAACTCCATAGAATGCGTGTGATCATCACTAATATAGAAATTATACTCCCTTATGATCTTTCTATCATCCTCTATACTATCATTCACATGAATGAATGCGATGTGCACAAATATAGAAACCTGTGTGGAGTTGTAATATTGTGATTGCACCTCACGCTGTGGCTGTAGACTGTAGTTCTCTGCAAAGTCAATGACTGAAACAATGCTACCAACTGGAAATGTGTCCTTGCATAACTTGAATTGCAAGTCCAACCATCGAGCTCTATGGGCATGTCTTGCATACTCATACACTATGTTGTCACGAAATATAGGCATAAACTGATACACTGGAATCTTTTCAATAACCAATTCACACCTCTTTGCTTCTTTACCATCTTTTGTATTATATGCCACTATTTTATACTTGCCAAACTCTACTAGTTTGTTTCCAACCGCATGTGTTCTTTCCATATGTTCACATATTGGCAAATGTTGCAAGCCACTGCAACGATGACATGTGCCATCCAAGCATAATTTCTTGTAGAATATTTGACCTTCCTCTCTTTCACATAAAATTCTTGATATGAAGTCTCTTGAAGATGTTGGTGGGGCACGTATGGCACAACCCTGCAAAACATTATTAGTATGCATATCTAAACATATAGACCTATAAACATCAAAATGGTTAGAAAATACAATATGTAATCTACAACAAGTAGTGCGTGTGTGATTTATCTTGATATAGAAAGGTTTTAGCATTTCAAAATATCTTTGACAAATTTTAATTTGAGGATACTTCTCTAGAAATTTACCATAAAACTGTGTTTGAGTCTCATCCAAAAAATACTTTGGATGTGGCTCACGGTTCTGACTACCGATTCTCCTTCTTACAACATCCCTTTGATTCGTAGATACCCTTGTGTAATTCTTCCAAAAGTCTTCAATTAGTGATCTCAATGCTTCAACAATTGGTTTATCTTTTCGTGGTAGTCTCCCCAAGAACGCCCATAATTCATTGGCATTAGTGTCATCAATTCTTTGGCGTCTTCTAATGGCTCTTGATAAAGTTTTGCTATTAATTCTCAATTCTTGACTTGTCTTTCTAATGAGACGAGTTTTCCTCACTTGACTACTTACTATAGTCAATGTAATCACACGTCGTGTTGCATTACTATCTTTTGTGCATGAGGTGTTACCCACACTCTCATACGCACTCATTAGATTCTTGACAATAGATTTTTCACTTGAAGCCTTTGATGTTCTCAACCCAAGAATCTTCATGATGGACCTATACTTTATACTTCGCATCATTTCAAGAAATAGTTGACATCTTGCAGTCTCATTTAACTTTTCAAAGAACAATCTCTAAATCTTATGAGCATATCTTCTACAAGTGTGTTTTGGAATCTTACCTTCCATTGGCTGCAAAATATTCTCATCAATATCAATCAAATACTTTGGCTTTCTATGCAAAATTCTAGGTGGTGTTAAGTTAGATAAATTCATCTCAACATTAGGAATTTCATCAATATTTAAATGAGATGGGCTATATGGCATACCTTCGATCGAAGATGGAATAGATGACATACCTTGAGGTCGAGGTGGGAACGATGGTGTACCTCCTTCATCACATGTGAGTGATGATGTACTCTCAACTTGAGATGTGGTAGATGGTGTCCCTACATGTTGACTTGCGGCAGAGGACGTGTCTCCAACTATGGTATTCAAATCTCTCATAGCACGAAGTTTTTGCATTTGTTCTCTTTGTGCCACCAATACCATATCTTTTTGTGATGGTTGTGGTTCCTCTTCAATTTCCATGTCTTCATTTATTGTGTCCAATTTCCTCTTCTCACGAAGTTCCCTCATAGCCATTGCTTTCCTTACATTCTTAGCTTCTATCTATTCCTGTGTTGGTTTAATTCTTGATCGTTTCCTCGGCATGACAGAGAACTTGTCTGTAGAATGATAAAGATACCAATATTAGTTCCTAAGAAATGAATCCATACAAATAACTAAAATATATGTCATTCAACCCTTCATAGTAAATGTACATACAATCATCATGTAAAAGAGTAAATGTCACTCAACCAAAATAGGTAGAAAGTATACAAAGCAAATTATTGCAGCCATGAAAAGATTACATGGGACTTCATGCTTGAAAAGGTTGAGGCAAACCCAATTTGACATGTTTGTTGTTACTAGGGCTACTAGGATTTGGAATTGAGTTGTTTTGTTGGTACTAATGATACTAGGATTTGGGTAGCTTGTGAAGCAATAGACAACAATTATTGTGTCATGTGCATGTACAAATCATCATGAATAGGTGCATAAGGAATGTCCTAGCCCAAGATATGTGTATACAAATCATCATGTCATGTGCATACTTGTATGATCTTGGCACCTATTCATTTGTATTTTAACTTGTTAATATGACAAGATAATAGTGGGATTGTATTTTTATTATGTTGTAAGGATTTATTCTTGTATAGTTTGACATCATGGTATGTTAAGGTCTGTTTATTACACATAATTATTAAAGAGCCCAAGTGTAGAAAATATACATGGCATCATGTGAGATTGTAGGCTACTTTCTTGATTGGGAATGTGAAGAGTTTTAAACATGTATGATAAAGCATGATAAAGTAATTCAAATAGAATTAAGGAAAATGTAAAGAACATGCATGTAAAGCTTGACATACCTAAAAAATGAAGATTCGAGTGGAGAGAGTACCCAATTATGTAGTTTTTTTCCTTCTTGCATCAAACTCCTCAACAATTTGAGTTTTTCACCACTTGCTTCCTTTTCAATGTTAAATTGAATAACACTCAAATATAATTACTAACAACAATACTATTGACCAATCTATAATGTTAAATTCCTAAAATTGAATCACAATTAACATTGCAACACTACAAAAATTGAAACTTGAATAGATATATGTCAAACTTGGTGTGAAAACTATGTTATTTCCTCCTTCTCAAGTTGGCAAAGCAGAAAAGGTGATGGAAAGATCATGCAAAGGTGGTAGAATGTGTAAAATGTGCATGTGAACTTCCCAACAGCATGAAAGAACTTATTTTTTGTCGGAGCACACGCATAATCAACATGAAAATAGAGCATGTGGACCTGGATCACAGGGGTCAACACTTTTTTACCATTTCTATAGTAGGACAAAACGTGAGTGCATTATAACATGCTCGCATTTTGTCCTGCTATAGATTGATCCATAAATATTTGTGCCTATCTCACCTCTAGTTCCATCAGCTCATGTTCTATATCTCACTTATCTCTCCCCCTCACCTCTCTACCTCTCTACCTCTCCTCTCTTTATGTCTCTCAATCGCTCCTTGTCTACCTCAACCCTAAACCTTATCCCTAATCCCTCATCCCTAAATCCTAAACACTATCCCTATTCCTAAACCCTCAATAGGCTTGATAATATACCTTAAACCCTCCAACCCTATCCCTAATCCTTATACCCTCGACACTCTACTTTAACCCTAATCCCTCGACCCTCAACCCTATCCCAAAACCCTCAACCCCTGAACCTCAATGTACTCAACCCTCAACGTCAAACCCTAATCCCTCAACCCTTAACTCTAATCCCTCAACCCTCAACCCTATCCTTAAACCCTAAAGCCTCAAGCCTCAACCCTCAACATCAAATCCTAATCCCTCAACCCTTAACTCTAATCCCTCAACCCTAAACCCTCAATGGGCTCGATACTATACATTAAACCCTAATCCCTTATCCCTAAACTATCCAACCCTATCCCTAATCCTTATACCTTCGACACTCTACTTTAACCCTAATCCCTCAACCCTCAACCCTATCTTGAAACCCTTAACCCTCAAACCTTAATGTACTCAACCCTCAACGTCAAACCCTAATCCCTCAACCCTTAACTCTGATCCCTCGACCCTCAACCCTATCCCTAAACCCTAAACCCTAAAGCCTCAAGCCTCAACCGTCAACGTCAAATCATAATCCCTCAACCCTTAGCTCTAATCCCTCAACCCTAAACCCTATCCCTAAACCCTAAACACTATCCCTATTCATAAACCCTCAACGGGCTCGATACTATACCTTAAACCCTAATCCCTTATCCCTAAACCCTCCAACCCTATCCCTAATCCTTATACCCTCGACACTCTACTTTAACCCTAATCCCACGACCCTCAACCCTATCCCTAAACCCTCGACCCTCGAACCTCAACCCTCAACCCTCAACGTCAAACCCTAATCCCTAAACCCTTAACTCTAATCCCTTGACCCTCAACCCTATCCCTAAACCCCAAACCCTAAAGCCTCAACCCTCAACCCTCAACCCTCAACGTCAAATCCTAATCCCTCAAGCCTTCACTCTAATCCCTCAACCCTAAACCCTATCCCTAAACCCTCAACATTGTACCTTAAACCCTAATCCCTCAACCCTCAACCCTAAACCTTATCCCTAAACCCTAATCCCTCAACCCTCAACCCTAATCTATCATCCCTCAACTCTAATCCCTCATCCCTAAACCCTAAACGCTATTCCTATTCCTAAACCATCAACAGGCTCGATACTATACCTTAAACCCTAATTCCTTATCCCTAAACCCTCCAAGCCTATCCCTAATCCTTATACCCTTGACACTCTACTTTAACCCTAATCCCTCGACCCTCAACCCTATCCCGAAACCCTCAACCCTCAAACCTCAATATACTCAACCCTTAACTTTGATCCCTCAACCCTTAATCCTTAAAACTTGAACCCTAAAACCTATACCTACACACTTGACACTCGACACTATATCTTAAACCCTAATCCCTTAACCCTCATCCCTAAAGCCTCAACCCTAAATCCTTAAACCTTCAACCCTAAACCCTATCCCTAATCCCTCTACCCTCGACACTCTTCTTTAACCCTAATCCCTTGACCATCAACACTATCCCTAAACCCTCAACCCTCAACTCTCAACATTAAACCCTAATTCATCAACCCTAAACTTTGATCCCTCAAACCTAAACCCTATCCCTAAACCATCAACCCTTAACACTATACCTTAAACCCTAATCCCTATCCCTCAACCCTTAACCCTTAAAACTTAAACCCTATCCCTACACCCTCAACACTTGACACTATATCTTAAGCCTTAAACCCTTATCCCTAAAGCCTCAACCCTCAATCCTTAAACCTTCAACCCTAAACCCTATCCCTAATCCCTCTACCCTCGACACTCTAACCCTAACCTCAACATTAAATGCTAATCTGTCAACCCTAAACCCTAATCCATCAACCCTAAACCCTATCCCTAAACCCTCAACCATCAACACTATACCTTAAACCCTAATCCATCAACACTAAAACTTAATCCCTCAACCCTAAACACTATCAATAAACCCTCAACCCTCGACACTATACCTTAAACCCTAATCCCTCAACCCTTAACCCTAATCCCGCAACCTTCAACCCTAAACCCTAAACGCTATCCCTATTCCTAAAGCCTCAACCCTCGACACTATACCTTAAACCCTAATCCCTTATCCCTAAGCCCTAAACCCTATCCCTCAACCCTTAACCCTTAAAAATTAAACCATAAAACCTATCCATAAACCCTCGACACTCAACATTATATTTTAAACCTCAATCCCTTAACCCTCAGCCCTAAAGCCTCGACCCTTAATCGTTAAACCTTCAACCCTAAACCCTATCCCTAATCCCTCTACCTTCAACACTCTAATTTAACCCTAATCCCTTGACCATCAACCCTATCCCTAAACCCTCAACCCTCAACCCTCAACTCTCAACATTAAACCCTAATCTATCAACCCTAAATCCTAAACCCTAATCCCTCAACCCTAAACCTTATCCCTAAACCCTCAACACTATACCTTAAACCATAATCCCTCAACCCTAAACCCTAATCCCTAAACCCAACAAAACTGGTTTGCCTTATGTTAGGTTGTTAAACCCATCATTTTTGACACTCTTCTCTTAAAGATATCTGAGTTGCAAGAATATGTCAGAAAAATGGCTATGAAATTTTTTAATGTTAGTAATGTTATATGGCATGTTTTTCTGGCCCATCTGGGGTTCATTATGCCAATAGATGTACACACTATGAGAAAAGCTTTACGTATGGTACATCCACAGTGAGTAATTAATAGTTGAAATCAGAAGGGTGATCATTATGAGAAAAGCTTTGCATTGGGGTACATCTATGTTTCTTGTTGTCCACCCCGCACTTAGGGGAGGTATATTGTTATGAAACAGGCAAATAATCTCCCATTGTTTACTAGCTCTATCCACAAGAACTACTAAATTTTTTTCTCTTGGTAATTGTAGAGGACATTCACCTATTTTTGGCAACTCCTGCATTCCCAAACCATTACAAAAACTAAGTTATTTTAACCCAATAAATAGCTGATTGCATTGATTCAATACTCTACTATATTAAAGCTTAGCATTCACACAAATGCAGATGTTCATATTATAGAAGACTGCATTTTATTAGACTATTAGAGATCCCTCAGAAAAATCTAATAACAAAATTGCTTTGCTTTATGTTACCTTACAATTAAACCCATTCTTTTTGACACTCTTCTCTTAATAAAGTAAGAGTAATAAGAATAGAAGGCAGAAAATTTGATCTTACTAGTATGCATGGTTGGTTTACATTCTGTGACTTCATTTTCATTTAATAAAAAGGTAAATATATGATTTGAAAGGTGGGGCAGAGTTCACTGTCATGTGCTTTTCTAGATGATAACGTCCATAATGTCCAGGGTTCTTCAAAGAAAGGCTTGTAACATAATTAAGTTTTGTTATACTAATCCTCTAGGTAAAGCTACAATTCAAATGCCTACTTTGAAAGTTGAAATAAATTAAATTAGACTTACAATTTTGATTTTCTTCCATTGCTTCAACAACATCATTATTTTCTTCATCAGAAACCAATTCAAGATCAGCAACTTGCTACTGATTGGTTGACTTGAATGCATCCTCTGTTAGAAGAAGGGCTTTTTTATCTGTATCAATGTTAGTATTCATAAGCTGAAGAGCATTGATATTTTTCACACACCCTGTTCTTTGAAATATCTTAACCTTAAAATATGACTTGGATATGTACTTGAACACGGCGAAATCTCCAATCTCCAACCCATGATGATTCACAAAATTTTCTCAACCCTGCCTAAATTCTAGTTTATTTATGGTACCCCTTAATTATACATCCCACTCCTACCCACCTGGGCCTTGAAGAAGGAGGCACACCTATTAAACCAACTCATTCAACAACTTGCTGCCCATCAATTGACTTGAACTGCATACTCTGTTAGAAGAAGGGCATCTTTTATCTGTATCAATGTCAGTATTCATAAGCCGAAGAGCATTGATATTTTTCACACACCCTGTTCATTGAAATATCTTAACCTTAAATTATGACTTGGATATGTACTTGAACACAACAAAATCTCTAATCTCCAGCCCATGATGATTCACAAAATTTTCCCAACCCTTCCTAAATTCCAGCTTATTTATGGTACCTCTTAATTGTACATCCCTAAACCCTAAACCCTAATCCCTAGTTCCTAAACCATAAACCCTAATCTCTAATTATAATTTATGGTACGCTAATCCCTTATCCCTAAACCATAAACCCTATCCCTAAATCCTCAACCCTCAACACTTAAACCTTAAATCCTAAACCCTATCCCTCAACCCTCAACCCTCAAAACTATACCTTAAACTCTAATCCCTCAACCCTAAACTTTCAACCCTAAACCCTATCCCTAATCCCTCTACCCTCAACACTTTACTTTAACCCTAATCCCTCAACCCTCAACCCTAAACGCTATCCCTAAAGCCTCAACCCTAAACCTTAATCCCTCAAGGTCCTAAACTCTAATCCCTTATCCCTAAACTCTAAATCCTATCCCTAAACCCTCAACCCTCAACCTTAAACCTTAATCACTCAATCCTTATCCACCTCTCTCCTCCCCTATCTGGCTCACCCCCATCTCTACCCTCCTCTACCCTCGACACTAGGCATACATAGATACATACATACATATAGGCATACATACATACATACATACATACATGATTAATAACCTTGAACATAAAAAAATTCAAGGGGGACATAATGCGAGCGCGTTATAATGTGCTCGGGTTATTGCAAACATGACAAACAGTGCACAAACTTCTGCGGAAAAGGAAAAATGCAAAGTTGAACATAACGCGAGCGCGTTATAACGTGCTCACATTATGTTTTGCTTTGGATTTCCAACCCAAAGGCTTGGAGTGCCTTCCCAATGTCCAAAGACATGTTTTTCCATATTCTACAGGATTTCACATAATTTCATTCATGCTAACCCTCAAATTTGCACGTGTTTCAAGTTCAAACAAATCAAACACCTGGGTAATGTTAGGCTTTCTCTTAGCTATTTGACAATGTGATTTTTTTCACATTTTGACAATGTTAAGCCTTTCATCTTTAATTTCTTTTGTTTGTGTGTCCATTTTTTGGGCAAAAACCATTGTTTGGTCTTTTTTTATTGTAAATTAACTATTCATTGAAATTTCAAAAAAATTACATATTTAGAAACTAGACTCCATTCTACACATATTAAAAAAAGAAAAAAATAATTTTCAATTAGTTTTCAAAATTTATAGGGGTAGTACGGCCAAAATTCTATTTTTTAGGATGTGTCCACTTTGAAAATTAGTAAAAAATCAAATATTCATCAAAAAATTATCAAAAAAATCAAGCATAAACTACATGTTAGCTAATTTCTCACCGAAGTGATTTTAAAAATACCAAAAAAAAGTTGACCTTTTGAGGGAGCCACAAAACATGCTATGTTATGTTTTTTTTTATAGAAACAACACCAATTTCTATGGCTTCCTCTTTTGAACCCCTTAATCTATATCATTTTCAAAAAAAATTAATAATTTAGAAAGTAGACTCGGAGTACTACGAACATTGTTTTGGTTGCATCTCCAAATTTTGAGTGTAACTATGCTCAATTTCTCATCCAAGTCCAGCATTTCCTAATTTCAGAAAAAAAGTGGCCACTTAAGACCCCTTTTTGGCCCCCCATCTTTTTGTACTTACCCATTTATAAATGTATTGATTGTCAAATAACAAAAGGAATATTACTCACAAATTGGACACTCTAATTATAATATTGATTTGCACTATAAAATTATTGTAGTCAAATATAAATTATGTCTTTCTAATATATCTCAATTAAGAAATTCATTCCTGCCATTGCTCTACCATATTTGAGGATTGTGTTTTCAGGCAAACAAGGCTCAGTAGACACAACCATGAGTATTAAACAATAGGTGTTGCACACGATATGATGCTTGTATTAATGTTGATTGAGAGATGAACACAAAAGTAGCTATACTTTTGGGAATTAAATGATGTCAGACTCAAGAAAGGATGAGTTGCAACTTCTTAAACATGACCTTTCACACTAGAAGATAAATAGATGGGGGAATCAACGAGAAGGAAATAAATGAAAGGAAGTTTTAGGTGAAAATTTCAATTTAGGGGCCCTAGTTTTGGGTAGGAAGCAATGTGGAGAACCTTGCATCCCTATCCATTAGCCACTTAGTGGCAAAGAAAACGACAACATGGATGCTAATGGATTGGCTTGATGGAGTATGGTTTTAAAAGCATATATTCTTTTGGGACTGGGGAATCTTTGAAAGAAAAGGATGCAATATTGTAAAAAATGGCCTCCACAATTCAAGCTTCTAAAGTAAACTAGCAAGATGTAGAGTGCAAGGTGTTTAATGTAAATGGTAGGATCCCAAAAATATTTCTTGGCTACAAATAAGTCAACAATAACTCAAAAATGTTGAAGACAAGGGTCGTTATGGGGTTCTCTAAGGATAAATGATCAGAAAAATTATTTGTTTTGGAGTGGTTGTGTATGGAAGGGATGGAATGAGCAAAGTTCACTGCACTTCCAAAAGATCATTTTTTATTATTGTGTCTTCCAAGGAGCAACAAAGAAAATGTTGAGCCAAGTCTTGGTGGTGTTTTCACCAAAGGTAAATCTAGGTAAGACCTTGGAAGGCAGGTTTTACTAGTGCTCTAGTTGTTCCTCTTTTGAGCATGGTTGGATGAGTCTATTTGGGTTACCTCTGGAATTTTGGAGTGAGAAGTGATTAAGAAATATTGGTAGAGGTTTTGGGAAGGTGTTAGAGATAGATGAAAACTCTGAGGTGTAGGATCCCAAAAATATTTCTTGTCTACAAGTAAGTCCACAATAACTCAAAAATGTTGAATACAAGGGTGGTTTTTGGGGTTCTCTAAGGATAAATGGTCAAAAAAATTGTATGTTTTGGTGTGGGTGTGTATGGAAGGGATGGAATGAGCAAAGTTCATTGCACTTCCAAAAGATCATTTTTTTATTATTGTGTCTTCCAAGGACCAACAAAGAAAATGCTAAGCCAAGTCTTGGTGGTGTTTTCACCAAAGGGGAATATAGATAAGACCTTGGAAGGTAGGTTTTACTAGTGCTCTAGTTTTTTCCACTTTTGAGCATGTTTTGGTAAGTCTATGTGGGTTACCTCTAGAATTTTGGAGTGAGAAGTGATTAAGAAATATTGGTAGAGGTTTAGGGAAGGTGTTAAGAGATAGATGAAAACTCTTTGAACAAAACTCACATGATGTTTTCTTGTTTTCAAGTTGCTTGTGATATGGATCTTCCACTTCCAAAGCAATTATGCTTAAAAGTAAAGGAATGCTCTTTTTCACAATCTCTAGATTATGAGCACATTCCATTTCATTGCTATAGATGTCATGAGGTGGGAGATATTGGACAATCTTGCATTAAAAATCAAAAGGAACTACATTCTACCTTTGTCCATCAAACATGAAAAATAAAAGCACCTCAAAAAATTGATCTTTTTTTAAAGTCTAGAATCTTGATTGATTCTTTTTCAAGAATAGGCTCCCTCAATGTTAAGAAAAGTGTCTCAACCTTCAATAAGAAACATTATTGGATATACATAGTAGGTTAGATCATTATTGACTGTTGATTGTCTTACTTATTTTGAATATCACTGTCATTTATATATAACTTGAAACTCACCAGTCAAAGAAGAATGGTGAGGGGACTATGTGGAGGAAACTCTGTCATGCCTCCCTAAGGGACTGTTTGGAGGGAGAACTAATTAACACCTTACCATGCCTCCCTGAGGGGACTGTATGGAGGCATTGTTGACAGTCTATACCCTATCAGGCCTCCTTGAGGGACTGTTTGGAAGGAGAACTGATTAACACCCTACCATGCCTCCCTGAGGGGACTGTATGGAGGCACTGTTGACAATTTACACCCTGCCATGCCTCCCAGCACCATCCACTTCTATGACTAAGTTTAGTAACAAACTGAGTTAGCTGTATAGTAGTGAATATATGATCTCTCTATATTGATATTGTTTATGAATTTGTTCATGCAAGGAAAATCTTATCTAACCCTAATGGTTAAATCTATGTATATTTGTATATCTATATTTTGTATATGTGTTTTCTTATGTCATGATTGCAGAATTCAAGCACAAGAATTATGCAGTCTTCAAGATAATAGAAATGGTAACTCATAAAACTCCAACCCTAACTTGTGTCTTTGAATTTTCTAGGGCAAATTAGGTAAGGGATATTACAGACCAAGAGTGGCAGTTGTGAAGAGTGAGAATTTCTTTGGTGGAGGACATGAGGAAATTGTGGGATTGTTGACAATAGCAATGAAGATAATGGATTATGTGACATCCTTGAATTGGGCAACTAATCTAAAGACTATGCTATGGATTGATTTTGTGGTAATCTTGAAGGATGTGGTTCAGAGGAATGCATCAAGTAGATACCTAGTACGGGTATAGGAGAGAAGTATAGTTTCTTGGGTGAAAGAGACCGAGTGGAGGATGGTAATGGAATTTCACAAAACTGTGGATAGACTTGAGATTCCAAACTAGAGGATGTTGCCACAATGTGTTATAACTCTTGCAAGGGTGAGGAGGCTGTAGAATGGGTAGAAGGTGGATACAGAATGTATTGTCCAACAACAAGGAGAACCCATAAGGTTGCGGTCAGCACATGATGGGTGTAGACCCAACAAAGGATGGGATTAGGCGATGACAGATGATTACAAGATGAAGAAAAGAAAATCAAGGGGATTAGAGGCCATATGAATGCTTAAGTTAATAAGATAGATAATCAGAGGGATAGGTGCGAGAAACTCTAGTTGAGAGATAGAGGATTCATCCCTAATGAGAGGAATGATAATAGAGACAACTCAGAGGAAGTAGCAGATGGGAATACATACTGCAAATGACAAATTTGAGTTGAATTGGATAACACATGATTACGTGAATAGTGAGCAGAGGAGCGTATGAAGACAAGTGGGAGTGATGAGATGAAAGCTGGCATTAGGGATTGTCGTCAAAAGATAGGATAGAGAATTGACAAAGATATCAAATCAAGAGTTGGTATATTTAGCACAATTAGAAGCAAATGGAGGCAATATATGAATGGATTGAAGGGAGTATACAAAGAGGGATGAACAATGTAATAAGAGGTTAGGATATGAAACAAATAACTAATAAAGACTGGAAGATGGAGTCATCATCAATAACAAATAGCAAAACTCAGATGATGACTTGGAGAAAAGAGAACAATGTCAGAGATGTTGCGGTGGTGTGAACTATAGATGGAAGTTGTGTAAATATAGAAAGGGGATTGTGAAACACTAATTATAGTAAGTTAAAACATTGACAAAGTGTGGTGTAGGATGTTTGGGAGATCTCATGATGATGGAATTAGAAAGCTAGGAAGTTGTGCGGAGGATGCAATTAAGAAGATAGTGATCAGTGCAGACTGGGAGAATATAGAGTTGTTGGAATGCAGTAAGTTATTTTGACTTGGAAGCAATAGAAATAGCTGGCAATACTTTCTTGAGAAGTATCTAGTGTGAGAACCTGAAAAATAAAGAGGATTGAACGCCACAAAAGGAGAAAATGGTAAAAAATGAAGAAAGGAGAAAGTGCAAAACACGGTAAATAAGTATAAGTTGAAACTTGAAAGAAAGTCACAGAAAGAGGAGATTAGATTGGTGAAAGAAGTTAAATTTCAGGAGTGTGAAATGGAAGATGAAATGAAGAGCCTTGAGGCATAAGGCAAGATGGAGGCATTTAACATTAGATTGTTCAAATGACAGAAAAGAGAGGAGCGACTGTTATAGGCAAGAGAGAAGATGTTGATTCCAGAAACCTATTCATGTGTTGAGGGTGCACTGTGGTTGGTTTTCTAGCCTAAAGAGTGGTTATATTACTCAGCCTTTATTTGTGAGCACTATGGTCACAAATCACTTACTCAGGGTGTTTGATGCATGAGCATCCCAAGCTTACGAGCAATTTTGTATCAATTAAAAATATTTTTTTCTATTTGATTTGTTTTTCAGTTCACAAACTTCTTTTCCAATCATTTTGGTATGCCGTAGTTGGATTTTGCTGTCATAGTCTTCAATGAGCACTTAGACTAGCAAATGTGAATCATATGTGCAATATTGCATATCAATCAGAACACCTTGCAATTTCATCCAGAACATTAGCAGAGCATTGCACGAGTGTCCACATGTCCATTTGATTTTCTATGATCATTTGATTTGTGGCGTGCCAGATTAGCTAAGAGAGGTCTATGAGATGTGTGTCACGATTTAGAGCTCTGCACCAAAAAATAATCATTTGAGAGGTCTTATTCGTCCCATGGAAGGCCTAGTTTATCATTACATTAAGTTTAGAATGGCATTTGTCTTTTAGGCCAACCTAGAAACTTTTTCCTCAAGTATTCACTATATAAGGAGGTTTAAATCATTTGTAGAGTAGTGGAGGGCAAGGAAAGATCCCAAGGACCATGTAATGTCTAGCAGGCTTAGATAAGAGAAAAAGAAGTGAGATCAGCCCGAGGAAGTCCATGTTGGTGGCTGCACTCATGTGAAAGTGCTAAATTTGTGTTGTAATTAGACAGATGAGGCCTAGCATGTTATAAGCTTATTGTGGAAAAACTGTGAATGTAATTTTGATTGTGGAACATATATATTGAATCTAATTGATTATCATAAGATTGTGTTGATATTGAGTATTGATGTCTCCTAGATTGTATGTGTTGTGGTTGCATGGTTGGACCATCCTTAGTTGGACCCTCCTATCATGACTGTGGCACAAAGCTCTTGAAAACAACTGTAGAAGCTTTTTCTGAAATATTATGGACTCTGGAATCAAATCTTTATTTTATTAATTTGTACAACATAGTGACTGTTCATACTAAAATTTTGAATTCACCAATGTTTGAAGGTGGCTGCAAATCTAAATATTTTGTCTAATTTTGGTATTGTTAAGTGTAAGGTGTAATGTTCTCTGAAAAATGTGTTGCTCCTCAATCAAAAGTCGCCTTTTGATGGCATTTCAATATACTGTATGCACTTACCCTTGTTTTAGAGGTTTCAATATGTTCCTTAGCAAAGTTATTGACATTGAAGCAATTTTGTTGGATTCTTAACGAAATACTAGTATAAGGATGAGAGGTTGTCTTTTTTCTTTAAACACATAGGAAAGCTTGATTCAAAGATGGGGGGCTCCACTCGAACAATTTTCTTCCAGGTTGTTACAGTGCTTTATAGCAGTCCGGAGTTTGGAGTAATTACATGATAAATATAGGCTGCAGTTACGAACTCTTTATGTGACGTGTTATTGCTTTGTCTAAGCAAGTGGCTCTGACCAAAATTGGTTGCCATTATAATGCATCTTGACTCTTAGAAGATTAAAATGATTACGAATTAGATGTGGACAGCTTTATTTAAGACATGAATTTATGGTTGAAGTGTCAAAAAGTTCCTAATTTTATTGTTTACTTTGTCCAACAAAGATGTACAGGGCCTGAATCACTATGGAGTTATATACGATTTCATGATCTAGCTGTTGCCATGAAATGTTTCTCTACTTTGGGAAACGTACTGGATTAAAAATGTAGCTATATGATGCCTGTGTAGACCACCAAAATTGACTCTTCAGTCTGTAGGATAAGTATATAAACTTTCTTGCTTTTAATTCTTATGTAAAGTCTGTTTTTATGACGTCCCTTAAGATTTTAGCCTGTCCTTGTCCAAAAAAAAAGTGATCTGATCATCAATTAGGCATATTTGACTTTGTTTGGAGGAGAAATCTGAGTAGGTTTAGCCCTGAATATCAGAAAATCTTTAATGCTCCGTTCAGCTCCCCTTTTCCATAAAATAAAGTTTTTATTTTTCAGTCAGGATTTCAGAATCCACCCTGGCATATAACCACTTTGTCTTCTTATACACAGACAGGTACCCATTAAGTAAAAATGGACCATTTGCTAGCTGGATTTTGGAACTCTTCTGCCAAAGACAGCAGCTATTTGCTTCTGTGAGGCCTTTTACCTTTGTGATTAGATCAGAAAATGTTTATCCTTAACACAACTCGAGAATAAATTCTATCTATAATTGAATTATCTAAGAAAAATTACAAGGTTTGCACTATATCCCCTCTACCAAATTGGTAGCTGACCTAAATAACCATCTTCCCTTTTAAAAAATGGGCACTTTCTTAGTTTTCTAGAATGTCCAAAGAACTTGGCCAATTGACAGTTATTTACCGTATTAAAGCTAAGCCTAGCCATTTGAAAGATTATTAAGAAATATTTTTTAATTGAGCTATGATTTAAAAGGGCATTTAAGCATGCTTATGCTATATACTTCTTTTTGAGTGTGAGTGAGTGATTTCAATACTTTATTGACTATTCTTAGGCAATGGTTTCATGTGGGGACCAGGGGTTAAATTTGACAGTCAACCTTGCTTGTCAAGCAATTTTTATGCCGAAGGCGTTCCCTTTGTGAGTAGGCCAGCTGACTTGGTAGATCAACGACCGAGAGTCTTCCAAAATGGATGCAAGACGATCAAAACAATCTTGACCGTTGGGTGTCGTCAATCTCCTTTGCAGGACACGTAGCATACCTCTCCATCATCGTTGACGGCCTTTGTGCGCCATTGCTCGCTCGTGTTAACTTCGCCCACCTGAAATTACACGTAGAAGCGGCTTTTGGCTATGAGAAAGGATTCTTTTCGAATGCATTTAAATCCATGCAGAACTTTCAGTTATTAGCGCTGGCAGATTAAATGGCGCAAGACACTCGTACAAAACCTTCCTGAAGCAATAAACAACCCATGGTATTAGTTTTAACTAAATGATAGAAAGACAAAAGGCTTCAATAAACAAATAAACAATCTTTGTAGATATTGCTTTTTAAATTGAAAAGTAGTAAGGATGGACAAACACACTTTTATCGATATACCATAAGGTCCAAAGTCTTAATTAATAATATTTTAAATAGTTATCTATAATTTATATTAATTATGTTTTTAAATAAATATTTTAAATAGGAAAAATAAATATTATGTAATTAATAAATAATATCAATAATATTAATTGAAATCAATTAAAATTTTAGCAACATATATTTTCTTCATAAATGAAATAGCACAAAATTAATGAGTTTTTTTTTTTTAATATTAATTATATTGTAATTTTTTTAAGAGTTTCCATAGATTTTATTTGGTTGGTTTCATGATATGAGTAGTCATTTTTAGTGTTAGAGAAACAAGTCATAAAGTATGTTGGTGGTTTAGTTGTAGAGCACCCATTAGTAAATTATATTTGATAGTTGGATGCCCTTTGTCGATAGTTTAATCTTTATTTTCATCTCAGGTTTTCTTGAAAATAGAAACACAAAGAGATTACATGGCTAATTTAAATTGAAGATTGGAACAGACTGATTTGAGCTCCTCCTATTCCTATTTATAGGTAAATATATGGATTGATTTATAGTTCTCATTATCCACATTTCATAGCAATTAGTTAAAAATTATTTATGAGTGTAGACTTTTAGCAACAATGAGTGGCGATAAATGCTAGTAAGTGGAAATAGAGACACAAAGAGATTACATGGCTAATTTAAATTGAAGATTGGAGTGTACTGATTTGAGCTCCTTCTATTCTTAATTATAGGTAAATATATGTGGATTGATTTATAGTTCACATTGTCCACATTTCATAGCAATTAGTTAAACATTATTTATGAGCATAGACATTTAGCAACAATGTGTGGTGATAAATGGTAGTAAGTGCTTGTGTCATCTTGGTTTGTGCCAAGCAACTACAAATTAATATATTCTAACATTACCCCATAAATTATTTTACTAATAAGTTCTAAATATCTCCCCATAATCTAGAAAAGATGGATTTTGACACAAAGCCTTGTTAGGTACCTATTTACAATTACTTATTCACTATTACAATGTAGACATTCAAAATAACCCCTCAAATGACAACCATTAGATACTCATGTGACTTCTCTCAATCCTAAAAGACGAGTCTAAGATAAACAAACTTAGTCTCACATAAAGCCTTGGTGAAAAGATCAACTATCTGCTCCTTTATCCTACAATATTCAAGATGAATCACCTATTGTTGAATGAGATCCTTGATGTAATGGTGATATACATCTATATTCCTTGTTCTAGCATGAAACACTAGATTTTTGGACAACAAAATGGAACTTTGGTTGTCATAACGGAGTAAAGAAGGCCCTACTTGATGTTGTTTAAGTATTGAAAGAATAGCCCATAAATAAGTTATTTATTTAGCTATCTCATTTGGTGTTTCATATTCTGCCTCTATAGTTGATAAAACAAAATTAGATTGCTTCTTACTACACCATGAAATTGGGCCAAAACCAAGAGAGAAAACATAACCTATGGTAGATTTTCTATCATCTGCACAACCTACCTAATCTAAATTAGAATATCTTGCAAGTCTTAGGTCTCCAAGAGAAAAATAATAAACTCCCAATAGTCAAAGTCCCCTTAACATATCTCAATATTCTATTTCTTGCCATCCAATGTGGAACCTTAAAGAACTCAAAAACCTTGAAACCACGCCTACTACAAAATACATATTTGGTTGAGTGTGAGTCAAGTACATAAGGCTAGCAACAAGTTAGCTATATAAGGTAGGATCAACATCCTCACCTTTGATATCCTTAGTCAACTTCAACCCTAGAGTAAGTGGAGTTGAAACACTCTTACATAAAGCACAATAATAACTATGCCACCTTCATCAAATTCCTTCACATACAAGTTTGGTGTGAGGACTATTACGGAAGCCTTGAGTCTTAATATACTCATTAATCCTAACATACCAATCTATTGAAGCTTGCTTCAAGCCATAAAAAGACTTCCTTAACTTGCAAAATAAGTGATGATTTCCTGAACCTTGGAATTTCCTTATGGATGGATCATTAAGATCTCTTCATCAATTTCTCCATTCAAAAAGGAATTCTTAACATCCATTTGATGAAGTGATCACTTGAAATGGGCTATCAATACTATAGTAGTTCTGACAATATTAATCTTTGCTACTAGTCCAAAAACTTTTGTGTAATCAATTCCCTCCTTTTGTGAGTACCCTTTGGCCACTAATCTTGCCTTTTATTTTCCAATGCTTCCATTAGACTTGAACTTAGTTTTATACCCCCACTTATATTTTACCGCATTCTTTCCCTTGGGTAAGTCCACCAATTCCCAACTTATATTCTTTATCAAAGAGTCATATTCATTTTGCATAGCTTGTTCCCATTCATATTTTCCCCTATCCTCATCGTATGTTTGAGGATCATTAGTCTTCATTATTGTGGTCATTAGGGCATAGTTAACTTGTTGAGTTCTTTGATAAATTTCTTGAGGACTCTTGGTCTTCTAAGGAGGGATAGATTCCTCAATTGTATTGGAAGTTGACTATAAACTTTTGTTGGTTTCAAAAGTACTATAGGATATGTCATTATTTGTGATCACTTCTAGGATAGGAATTGGAGATGATTTTATCATATCCTTGAACCCTTAATTAAACTTGACATCCCTACTTGTGAACACATCCTCCACACTAGGATCATACAACCTACATCCTTTCTTCTAATCATCATAGACAACAAAGATACACTTAACACTCTTATTATCAAAATACCCCAAAATACTTAACATTTCGTTTCTCACTGCTCCATGCTTCCTTGGTATTTTTAAAACAAGTTGTAGGAGATCTATTCAAGACATGAGTTGCTATATTAACAACCTCAAACCAAAAAAACGAAGGAAGATCCTTATATTGTAACATGCATCATGCCATTTCCACTAAGGTCCTATTCTTTCTTTCAACAACATCATTTTGTTGAGGGGTATATCTATTAGACATTTCTATCTTGATCCAGTGATGTTCACAAAAATCATTGAATATGTTATTGACATATTCTCCACCATTATCTATTCTTATTAGCTTGATCCTATTCCCACTTTGATTTTCCACAAATCCTTTAAACATTTCAAATTTGCCAAACACTTCATCCTTTTACATAAGGAAGTATGCCCAAACCTTCCTTGAAAAATCATCAATGCATGTTAATATGTGCCTAGCTCCCTCTTGGTAGAGGATCCATAGGCCCACATAAATCACTATGAACAAGTTCAAAAGATTTACTTGCACTCCATTTAGACTTTTCAAACTTATCTCTATGTAGTTTGCCAACCATGCATCTTGTACACACATTTGTGTTTACCCTTATCCAAGGAAGTCCACCAACCATATTCATCTTTGAAAGCATAGCTAAACTTTCATAATTTAAGTGACCAAATCTTTTCTGCCACAACTCACTTGTAGAGGAACTTGTAGTTATGTAAGTTGTCTTATCTACATAGGACAAAAAATTGTAAATGGTATCACTCTCAACTCATGTAGCCATAATTTTGAATCCATCATTAATGTTTCTTATTAGACACTTATCTAAATTGAATTCCACCTTATAACCATGTTGAGTTATTTGACTTACTACGAGAAGATTTTTTGATAACTTAGGTACAAGGTTCACATCTCTTATTTCTAAATTCTTACCATCATGCCCTTTCATTGGAATTGAAACCATTTATTCAATTCATGTGAACTATCATCACCAAAAAATATGCTTGCACCTTTCACTTTTTCTAAAGAACCAAAGAATCTCTTATTGTAGATCATATGTTGGCTAGCCCCTGAATCAATGTACCGTGTGTTATTTGAATTTCCTTGAACAATGAAAGACACTATCAATATATTTCTATTATGTTCACCTTCTTTTTAAGCAAAATTTGATTATTTTCTTTGATAAAACTTTCTTTTCCATCCTACATCTAATTTCCTAGGACATTGATCACTTTTATGCCCTTCTTCAAGCCACAATTGTAACATGTTATGACTTTTTCCCTTCTAGAGTTGTCCTTTTGATTCTACCATTTTTTAAAAAATTTGTGCTTTTGTTGATTATCCCTTAGTTGATTGCACTGCCTTTGATTATTTTTATGTGGATTCCCTTGATTTTTTTGTCTTTGATTTTGGTATTGATTTATCTTAATTATAATTGTTATATGTGCCTCTCACCATAAATGCTTATGAACTCTTGCCAGATTCGCCTATGAACTTTTTAAGCCTGTACTCTTTATTCAACAATTCCCCATATACTTTTATTTTTATATTGTCAATTTTTTCAGTTAGATTCAATGTGCATATGAAATTATGATACTTATTTCGAAGACTTTCAATCAAAAAATCTATAATTTTTGAGTCTTTGTATTCCTCCTTCATCATTGCAAGTTGATTTCTTAGATTCTTCAACTTTGCAATGTGATCATTCATGTTTTCCTTCATTCATTTTTAGATGAATCAATTGTCTTTTAATATCCATAATTTTTAATTTCAACTAATTTTGCACTAACCACAATTTAGAGCTTTCAGATAAAGTCATAGATAGAATAAAACAAACTCTCCAAGTAGACAAACTCAAAGGCTTGAAAAATGAAGCCCCTACCAATACACACAATGAAATTTTTATATTATGTTGCTTTGTTATTTGCCTTCTTATAAACTAAACAAACAAGGATTGTATAAAATTTGTAACTTACAAATATGAAGGAGAGCCTCATCAAACATTTGGCCTCAATAAAAAAATGTCAACTATTACAATATAACATAAATGACAATTTTTAACTTCCCTTTCTTTATGAACACTCCAGACTATATAACCATACATCAAAGAAGAATTAAGGAACTTGTCACATGGAAAATAATGGAGGCTAACTATTTCCTTCAAACAAAGAGATTAAAATAAAATGGTTTAATTAATAACCATTACCCTTAAAGCTTTCCCATGAATTGATTTTTCAAAGATGGACAAATAATACATGACGTAGAAACTCCCATCTAAAATTATGGGAAGGTGATGTTTTAAAGTTACATTTTGAACAATTATTTTAAAACTCATGGCAAAGACTCTCTCTCTCTCTCTCTCTCTCTCTCTCTCTCTCTCTCTCTCTCTCTCTCTCTCTCTCTCTCTCTCTCTCTCTCTCTCTCTCTCTCTGTGAGTGGTTCATAATTAAAATAAATAAATAAAATGTAGGCTATTATATAAACATAAAGTTACAGTTTAAGTTAGTGAGCAAAACTTTCAATCTCTCTCTCCAATAACAACTAAAAATTTGCACCTATAAATATGAGACTCTTCTCCTCTCTAGTACCATTGACATTTATTAATGAAACCTTCATTTTATACTAATCGAGACTTTAATTACTCCATATAATCAAAATAATATCTATAGTTTTCAATACTTATTTTTTTGAACCTCTTCAATTTGGGGCAACAAGAAATTACTAATCTACTTAAGTGTAGACAAGTGCAAAATAAATAATCCATTACCAAAATACCATATGGGTCTATAATTGGCATGTTGATTGTGCAAACAAATTTGCTACATAGAATCAAAATAATAATAATACATCCATAATTTTCAATACTTGTTTGTGCTAACCTCTTCAATTTGGGCAAGAACCTGGCTATTAAAGTAAGGAATTTATAATTTATTGAAGTCCATATTAGTACAAAATGAAGGTTTCATTATTTTGTCAAGTTACACTTGAATGCATTGCAAGCCTTACATAGTTCACAATCCGTGGAAATTCATAGAAGATAGAGGAATGCTTCCCCTCTAACCCATCTCTTGTGTTCCTATTGTTGCCTATCAGATTATTATAGGGGCTTCCAGCTATTATTAGATCAAAACCTCCAATTGAATTAATCATTTCATCAAGTCTTTCTTTTCTCAAATTCTACACATCTTTCACCTTAATCAATTTACCCTTTTGATGTATTTTTCCCACCCAACTTTTGAGGATAAGCTTTTTTTCTTTACAATTTGTGCAGATACAACATAATTGAGTGGTACACCCAAATGATGCAAAGCAACTTCTACACCCTCAGTTCTAGAGAATAAATAAAATTCAGTGGAACAATTATTATAGCATTCCTTGATATTCATGGTTATGTGGATTTAGACTAGGTAGGTGATGTTGATAGTAGAAGATCCACTAGTGCTTATGTGTTTACTTTATTTGGTGGTGTAATTAGTTGGATGAGTAAGAAATAGGTTCTGGTTTCTTTGTCCACTATTGAGGATGAGTATATGGTAGCTACTAACACTTGTAAAGAATCCATTTGGCTTAAGAGACTATGTTTAAATATTGGAATAAAAAAAGGTGCAATGACAATTTATTGTGATAGTCAAAGTGTGATCTACTTAGCTAAGAACCTGACATTTCATGCTAGGACCAAGGACATTGATGTACAATATCATTTTGTTAGGGATATCATCGAGGATGGCAAGGTGAAGTTGGTTAAGGTAGAGACTTTGATGAATGTTGCAAATTCATTAACTAAGCCTGTGAGCACATAGAAGTTTAGATGGTGTTTAGAGTCCATGGGTCTCTTAGACCCTAGAAATTAAATCATGGTGTTGATACTCCCTTTTCTCTTGCAAGGTGTTTTACAAGTGGGATAATGTTAGGAAAGGTGTCTCAACCTTGCAATTACAAAAAGTGCAATTTTTTAGTTATCAATTTGAATAAACTCAATTTCTGGGTTATAGGGTTGGTTTTTGGCCAAAATAAAAATTCCAAGTTGTTCGGCAATACCTACAAAGGTTCTCAGTGCGTAGATCTATTTGAGCTCTATAAATGGGCCCAATCAACCTCCTAGATCAAAAGTTATGGCCTCTGAAAGTTGGGCCTCATGTATTGGAAAATATAAAAATGTGTTGGACACATAAAAGAGTTGTAAGGGGGAGTTACGTGTGTTGATGCATGTTATGACACATAATAAGGCATATTTGATTGGAGATAATGAAACCCTAAGGATTTGGGTGCCACTTTTTGGTGGTTTAGCTCATGGTTTAATAATTACTGTCTGACAGTTTCATGTATTGTATCTCCTATATATATTAGGTGCTTGAGATGGAGGTTGCATGTAAGTCTTGTAGATGTTGAGTTGCCTCCAGATATGTGGTTGGTGATACTCTTGTGAAAGCTTGCTCTACAAGTATATTGTAATCTTGTTGAGATTTTTGAATAATACATTGGGTTTCTTTTGGAGTGTGGGGTTTTTCTCCCGAAAGGGTTTTCCCCATGTAAATCATTGTGTTGTGGTATGATTGTTATTTATGTTTATTTCTATAATTATTGTAAAGATCTACAAAGTTTTGCATAACCCTCCTCTCAAGATTAATGTAGGAAGTTGTTCCTCTACCTTAGCTTCCTTACAACATTGTTGTACCCTTATACATGCATGTTTATTTAGTATTTATTATACATAATGTTGACCTATTTTCCTCTTTCTAGAGTCAATAAGCCCAGCTTGAAAATATTGTTGAAATTTCTAAGTCCTTGCCTTAGTTTTTGGCCCTTTTTTGGCCTTTGTCGACAAAACTTTAGGTTCACGAACTAGCCAATTCGCCGATTGGTTGATTCACCAACAAAGGGAGAAAACTCAAAATTTGAAGAAAGCAAGGAAATCTCTTTGCCCTTTATCAACAATTTCTATGTTTCACGAACTCTTCAAAAGTTTGCATTTTCACAAGTTCATTGATTCGGCGATTTGCCGATAAAGGGCTAGGTGAGTGAGTTGTCTTCAAAATTTTGGCTAAGGCAAAGAAAGCAAGGAATTCCTTTATCGGCGATTTCCCAATGGCGTGAACTCTTCAAAAGTTCAAAAATTCTTAAGTTCGCTGATTGGGCAATTTCCTGATAAAGGAAGGCAAAGGAAAGAAGACAAAAGGCTTTGTCGGTAAAGTTCAAAAAGTGTGAACTTTCCAAAGGTTCAAAATCTCTATGGTTCACTAAAAGGGAAAATCACTGACAAAGGGAAAGGAAGAAAGGTTCGTGAAGGAGCAAATGGGCTGATAAAGGGAAAATTGACTAAGGCATGAAAAGTTTGAAGTTTCAAGGTTTCGTCAACGGAGATTTTGCTGACAAGGCAAAAGAAGAGTGAAGAAGCAGCTAAAGAGAATGGTTTAGTGAAATGAAGTTTTTCCGACAAGGAAGGCTTAGTTTGAAAGTTGATGGTTTTGCTGATAAGGCATTTGAATAGGAAACATAAAAATGGCTAAGTAAAGGAAAGAAAAAGAAAGCCTTATGGGTGAATTGGTAAAAAGTAGAACTCTTCAAAAGTTCAGAATTCCTCAAGTTCGCCAATAAGGTGATTCGCTGATAAAGAAGGAAGCAAAGGTGGAAATAGTTGGTTCGGCAAAGTGACATTTCACTGACAAAGAGAAAAGATAGACCAAAAGGCAAAGTTCACGAAAGCAAACTTTTACCAATAAGGCAAAAAAGACACAAGGCCAAAGGTTCGGGAAGGTGGGACTTTTTTGATAAAGAAGATAGAGAGGTAAAGTTTGAAAAGTTGGAACTTTTTTGATAGAGAAGGAAAAGAAGCAAACATGGCTTGGTTCGCAAAATCAAGATTTTGCCAATAAAGGGCAAACAATGAAGCAAAGCCAAGGTTCAAGAAAAGTTAGTTTTATCGATAAGGCAAAAGAGATATGAAAAAGATGGAGCCAAAGGAAAGTTAGAAAAATGATATTTTGTCGATAAGGACAAAAGATAACAAAGCGAGAATAGTTCAGAAAAGTGGATTTTTGCCAATAAGGGCAAAAATGGGAGAAATAAGCCATAGTTCAGAAAATTGAAACGTTGCCGATTGGAAATAAAAATATGCAGAAGGCAAAACATAATGGTTTGTAAAATACAAATTTTGCCGAGAAGGTAAAATTCAGGCCAGGGTTTCTAAATAGTGCAAAATCAGTAAAAACAAAGTTTATACTGTATTGTAGACTTTAGATATTCGAATTTCAATATTTAAAGTGTTGTAAAAGCTCTGTAAAAGGAGATTTTGGTGAGAAAATACATATGAATATCTTCTTCAGCCATTAATACAGAATCAGATATTTTAGCTACTCCATATCTAGATATTTTACATTTATTATTGTAGATGATGAATCAGTGCCTGCATTCAAGGCAACAAAATAGCTCCCAGCGACTTCAAGATCCAAGAGATTTTCTACAATTAATTCTTGCAGATAGACATTCCTTCTAGCAAGGATATATTCTAACAGGCCCATGGGGTGAATTTATTGTAACAAGTGACTCAGGTCAATGTAATGAAATGTTATATATACATGTAAAAAAGATGTAATGAGGGTTAGATACAGAGACATTTTTGTACTCCAAATAGAATCCTCCTCTATTGTAACTGTGCCTTTCTAATTACTGCATGCTGGTTGTTTTTACCTCTTCATGTCATTTTTAGCTATGTGTAATTTAGAACTGGTTGCATGTGAATATTTATTTGCTCTCAACCTTGTTCTTCTCTTTACCTCTATTAGAATATGCTAGATCTATGTAAGTTTATCAGTTGTATCTGATTATTTTATGCATTTTAGTTTTGTGAGTGTTCTCTATTCAAACCTAGTGTATCACCTCTTTTAATTTCCAATTTTACCCATCTTCCCCTTTTCCTCAATGGTGGATAGATTAGGTTTAGTCTTAGCAATAGCTGAATCTCCCATTCAGTGAAGGAACCAGCCTCTCTCTGGAGATTTGATTTCCTTGTAGGGTCCCACACCTGGAAATCATCTCAATGTTTCACTGGATTGTTGGAGCCCTAAACCCCTCCAACACAGGGTGCAAATCCTAGTGATACCACATACTATTTGGCGTGTGTGTTTCCATGCACTCCTTTGTTTAATGTGAGTGTGATTGGTACCCATTTTGACCATCTCCTAGTTTAGAGGGGTGGGCTTGAGGGTTCCACATGGTAGGGTGGTGTTGAACCATTGTTGGGGCCAACTAGATTTGGAGGATGCTCATTGGAGGATGTGTTGGACTCTCATTGGAACTAGGGTTTATAAATTTTTACATAATACATGAATTTGATTGAATTATTTCATAATGTTGTGAGCCTCAAAAAATAAATAAAATATAATAGACCCCTTATAAATTTTCACACTTTCTAAAAATGTAAAAATATCAAAAACAAATTGTGATATGTGGCTTGAAAAGTGAATTTATGAAAAATCATAAAATTGCAACAACTCATTCAATATTGATGATAGAAACCTAAATTTTGGACGGTATTAGCCTTAGATGATCCTCCACCGCCCAAATCGTAGCTCTGATACCACTTGATAAGATCCACACATATAATAATGAAACTAATATAATGTAGAATATTCACACACCACAAGAGATGGTTGTGGGCTAAGATGTCCTAATATCCAATATATGTAGAAATAGAATAAACCCTTGAGGTGGGGTAACATTGTACAATACTCCTTAAGGAAGAAGCCACTCCATGTTATATCTCGAAGAGATCCCAAATACAATATCACACTCAACACATATCTTACAATGATAATCAACTCCTTTATATATATGTCCTCCTAATAATATAATGGAGGGGTAATCCCAATGAAGGCCTACTCAATACTTGATGTAATTAAATACACAAGTTATTCACAAGACCCAATATAACTAACTTAAGGGATGTGTGCCACATGACGACATCTCCATCCACCTAAATACATTATAATATCATATCCAAGGTACATAACATCAACCTTATGTCTTATGGGATATAAATTTCTTTTTGTTAATTCTACAAATTCTTCCCATTTATCAACTATTGACTTGTTCCTTTTGTTACAATTTGCAACATATGCATCCCACCATACAAGAGCATGATCAATCATCTTAAGACATGCAAAATTATTTAATTTTGAGATCATTTATTTTTTGCACACTAAAATAGTCTTCTAATTGCTTAGCATTAGTTTGTCCATTAAAAGGCTTAATTTTTACTTTTGTTTCAACCTTAAATGGACTCACAGTCGTTGCCTATATATCAAGTTCATTTAGAAGAATTTCTTCTTTCATGTCATCTTCAATAGTACCAAATTTCTTTGTCGTAGCTTTAACCAACTTACGAATGGAAGTATGTTCTTCCATTTTACCTTGTTGCCTACTCATGTGCTCTTCTTGTTTCCTTAACATTCCTATTTTTTGTGATTCTCTCATGTGGCCTTCTAGTGTTGTCACCCATGCATTCAACTCCTCCATGGTTGCACTTTGAGCTCTTGTTACAGTCATGCAAATCCACAAAAGATTAAATTGCTCTAATATAAAAATTGATCTATAAACTTTACTTCCAAATTTAGAAATCAATTATAATACTTAATATTCTCGCACTTGTTTTGCAATGGAAAATTTAGATTGTTAAGAAATTACTGTGCTTAAACATAATCAAACATGAAAACAACTCACAACACATGGATATTATCCTAGAATATTGCCAATGTGGGGGAAAACCCAATTTTCATAGTGGTAATGTGCCTTGCTACCCTCCTTTATTACTTTGCAAAGATATTATTATAGCAAGAAAACAATCTTGCCTTCTACTTATTTTTTCTACAAGAATAGAGAATATAATAATTCCAAACCACTCCAATTATTGATGGATTGAATGCTCTCATACAAGCCTATTTAAAGATTTTTCAATGCATAATTTAGTTTTTGTAGTGGCAATGTGCCTTGCTACCCTCCTTTATTACTTTGCAAAGAGATTACTATAGCGAGTGAGCAATCTTGCTTTCTACTTCTTATTTTTTCTACAAGAATATAACATACAATAATTCCAAACTTCTCCAACTATCGATGGATTGCATGCTCGCATACAACCTTATTTATAGATTTTTCAATGTACAGTTGAGTTTTTCCAGGCCATAGGTGAAGATCATCAATCACCAGATGTAGAACAAATGGTTGTATGGTTTGAATTCTAAATTTTGATGTTGGTACAGTCGTGGGCACTAACTCACTTATGTTATAGTCTAGACTTTAGCACACCTACATTGTTGTCTTCCTACTCACGTTGTCATTTGTCTCTGATATAGTCTAACACATGTCCTTGCACTTGAAATCTTATTTTTATTCTTGTTTTTCCTATTACATATGTTTTCTCATATCCTTGTGATCATGTTTCCCTTCCCTTGTTTCCCAACTAGGGTGATGAATGATGTAAACGTAAAGCCAAATTTCAACCCTAGAGATGAATAATTATGGGAACAAGATAAGATGATGTTATTTTCCAACTAAAACACAAAATAAACCATCTTACACATTAGTCAATACATATAAAGTCCAAAACATAAAGAAAAAAGGACACGAGTACACAATTTTCACCCTTACAATCTTTATATCATAAAATGAAAAGTTCATACAAAAATTGACAGATTATATTGAAAAAATATGTAAATCAAGGGACATGGAACGGTGAAATTTATGCAGTAAAAAAAAAGATGAAAAAGCTTGTATTTGAAAGCCAAGGTTGATTGATTCATATGGGTTGGTTGAACCCCAACCCATATGAAATTATACTAATATGATTTAGTGCATGTGTGAGTTCATGCATGGCAGCCTTAGAATAACTAATTCATTCTCCTTTATGATACTCTCCCATTGAGAGAGATTGTGGTGGATCATGTCGCACTCATACATCCATTGAAGTTAGTCAACATCGATTAATAACAAGGTATAAACAAGTCATAATCATCCATGAATTATGCTATAAGATAAAATATCAAAATCCATTTCAAATAATGTAACAAAACAGTTAGCCAAATAGTTCAAAAATAGCATATATTTTCAAAATAACATCATATATGTCTTGAGCAATAATACAGTTATATAATACTGTACCATATACAAAATGGGTTGTGACAATGATCAATCATCTTAAGACATGCAAAATTAATTTTTGAGATCCATTTATTTTTTGCACACTAAAATAGTCTTCTAATTGCTTAGCATTAATTTGTCCATTAAAGGGCTTAATTTTTACTTTTGTTTCAACCTTAAATGGACTCACGATCTTTGCCTATATATCAAGTTCATTTAGAAAATTTTCTTCTTTCATGTCATCTTCAATAATACCAAATTTCTTTGCCATAGCTTTAACCAACTTACGAATGGAAGTTTGTTCTTCCATTTTACCTTGTTGCCTACTCGTGCTCTTCTTGTTTCCTTAACATTCCTAATCTTTTGTGATTCTCTCATGTGGCCTTCTAGTGTTGTCACCCATGCATTCAACTCCTTCATGGTTGCACTTTGATCTCTTGTTACACTCATGCAAATCCACAAAAGATTAAATTGCTCTAATATAAAAATTGATCTATAAACTTTACTTTGGAATTTAGAAATCAAATAAAAAATACTTAATATTCTTCGACTTGTTTTGCAATGGAAAATTTAGATTGTTAAGAAATTATTGTGCTTAAACATAATCAAACATGAAAACAACTCACAACACATGGATTATATCCTAGAAAATCACCAATGTGAGGGAAAAACCAATTTTCATAGTGGTAATGTGCCTTGCTACCCTCCTTTATTACTTTGCAAAGATATTATTATAGTAAGCAGACAATCTTGCCTTCTACTTATTTTTTCTAGAAGAATAGAGCATACGATAATTCCATACTTCTCCTAATGGATTGAATGCTCTCATACAAGCCTATTTATAGATTTTTCGGTGCACAGTTGAGTTTTCGTACTGACAATGTGCCTTGCTACCCTCCTTTATTACTTTGCAAAGAGATTATTATAGCAAGTGGGTGATCTTGCCTTCTACTTATACTTATTTCTTCTACAAGAACAAAGCATACAATAATTCCAAACTTCTCCAACTATCGATGGATTGCATGCTCGCATAAAAGCCTATTTATAGATTTTTCAATGTACAATTGAATTTTTTCGGGGCCCTAGGTGAAGATCATCAGTCACCAGATGTAAAACAAATGGTTGTATGGTTTGAATTTTGAATTTTGATGTTGGTACAGCCGTGGGCACTAACACACTTGTGTTATAGTCTAGACTCTAGCGCCCCTACGTTGTTGTCTTCCTAGTCACGTTGTCATTTGTGTCTGATATAGTCTTAACACATGTCCTTGCACTTGAAACCTTATTTTTGTTCTTGTTTTTCCTATATGTTTTTTTCATATCCGGTTGGATCATTTATGATCATGTTTTCCTTCCCTTGTTTCCCAACTAAGGTGATGAATGATGTAAGCGTAAAGCCAAATTTCAAACCTGGAGATGAATGATGATGGGAACAAGATAAGATGATGTTATTTTCCAACTTGCACACAAAATAAACCATCTTGCACATTAGTCAATATATGTAAAGTCCAAAACATAAAGAAAAACAGGGCACGAGTACAAAATTTTCACCATTACAATCATATATAATAAAATAAAAAGTTCATACAAAAATTGACAGATCATGTTGAAAATATATGTAAATCAAGGAACGCAAAACGCCGAAAAAAATTGCAGTAAAAAAACAACGAAAAAGCTCGTATTTGCAGGTTTCCATTTGAAAGCCAAGGTTGATTGATTGATTCATTAGGGGTGTTTGTTCTCCCACGTGAAGACCCTACGGCAGACGAATATATTAAAGAAAAAGAGAATAAAGTAGCATAAAATAAAAATAATAATATCTCAACAATTAAAGTAACCAACATTTGTTTTCCATTTGGAAAAAGGCCCATTATTTAATGCAACGGAGTTTGGTTGGAAAGTGAAAAGCGACCATAATTGTTATGTTTTTAAGTTTGGAATAAGTCAACACGTTAGGAAAGGCACGGCGAAAGTATCTGTATAAAATGGTGACGTGGACGATAGGAATAGACCTCCAAACTACAAAGTAAAAGTTAATGAGTGGAAGCTTTTATTTTTCTATTGAAAAGCAGGCCCGATATTCTTTTGTCTTTGTAAAACGTGTAGTCACAACACAACCTTTATGCTTCTTTACAGTCAACCGATTTGACCAGGCGACTTGTCACTACGCGCCCACGTGGGAGAAAAGATTTGGCGAGGAGATTAAGGCTCGACAGCTGTCCTTCCTCGACCTGGACACGTGGCTGGAGAGGCCTGGGGACCGCAGAAAGAAGAAGGATGATGTTCGATGAAGTCGGACCGTCCGGTAAAGGCCATCGACGGCGTAGAGATTTTTTTGGGGGCGCGGGGCCCACAAGAAACAGATTCTTTGTCAACTGAAAGAAAGGGTTGATTATTGATAAGTAAAGGCATTTTTAGCCGCATGTCAAATTATGATTTTACATGATCCATATTTCATGAGTAGTAGCCAAAGGAATTATAGGGGCGTGCGCCCCCTAATGGATTCGGAGGGATGGAACGATAATGGCTGGAAGAGGTGCGCCCTGGGGGGGAGCTGATGACTCCCAAAACTTTTTATTCCTTTCCCCGAGCGGCATTGCACCACCGGGATACTTCAGACGAATGAGGGTGCATCATCCCATCCGTACCACTGAACCGACCCGAAACAAAATGAAGTGGTTGTTAATACGTATATGATTCATGCTCGAGTGTTCACATGAACCATCGCTCGTGTTAATGAATGGTCTACTTAACACTCATTGCATCTAGGTGATGCACACAAGGGTGAAGCATTGGGACTTCCGAGAGGTCACCCATCCTAGTACTACTCCGACTCAAGTGCGTTTAACCATGGAGTTTCCCCAAGATCAAGTCCACTTAGCTTGCTACCCCATGGTTAAGCGCGCTTGAGTCAGAGTAGTACTGGGATGGGTGACCTCCCAGGGAGTCCCGATGCTTCACCCTTGTGTGCATCACCTAGATGCAATGAGTGCTAAGTGGACCATTCATTAACATGAGAGATGGGTTCATGTGAACTACAACTCATGAAATATGGGTCATGTGTTTGACTCAAAAACTAGGGAGTTAAACCCTGAAATAAAATCATAATAATGGGTTGATTATTGTTTATTGTTAATTGTTAATTTATGTTGTGGATAGGCATAGGATAATTATTGATAATGAGCTTTCGCTGACGTGCATGAAAACAAGGGAGAAAGATCTGTACGGGAGGGTTTTGTTTTTTTTTGTTTTTTTGGCGTCACTTGACAGAGAAGGAGTGTGGAAGAAAATTTAGCGGATCGAAATGAAAAATATCTTAGGTCGGGGTTTATGTTTAGTGGAGGATCGATTTGAGCCACAAGTGAGTGTTGGGGAAAGTTGGAGTTGAGCCACAAGAAAGAGTTTGTGGCTCAGGTGGACCATGGTTTCCACGTCAGTTGAATTGATATGATGGAGTTTTTAGTCGAATCGAGTGTGGAAGAAAGAGGTTGTGGTGTGAGTCAAGTGTGGTTTCAACGTCAATTGAGGAAATTTTTGTTGAGCCGGCGGTTCTGAATGTGGACTTGCAGGGCGCTGCAAGAGATCGGTTCGTTAACAGTATAATTTGAGGGGTTTATGAGAGGATAGGCGATAAAAGATTTGGTTTTGGAATTGAAAGAGTCTGAATAAGGAAATGGAGGTGCCGAGTTCTTCCAGGTTCGGCATTCTGAGATGAGGTTGATTGATTTCAGAGAAAAGAGGGTTTGAGATTGCTTAATTGGTTGAGAAATCATGAGTAATTGTATTATGAGGTGTAAAGAGGGTGAGGGATTTGATCCTGGGTTCAAGCTCTTCGGAAAGACTATTCCGGTAGTATCTTGTCACCCTCGGGAGGAGGATTTTAGAGACGAGAAGAAGGCGTCGGCGGCGACGGAGCAAGATACAATCTTCGTGCAATCCTCGTCTTGCGAACAGGACAAGGTATGTGAAATTTGGTGAAGATTTTGAGATCCGGTGGCCGTGTTGTTCAATTCTTTAAAATTTAAGCCGTGTGGTTCAATTCGTGCTTCTGGATTGAAATTGTGTAAAATTTAAGTCGTGTTGTTCAATTTTTTGAAAAATTTAAGCAGAGTGGTTCAATTTGTGCTTCTGGATTGAAATTGTGTAAAAAAAATTTTCAATTCTTGAAAAATTTAAGTTGTGTTGTTCAATTCATGCTTCTGGACTGCTTATGCCTTTCATTAAGCCGTGATGAAAAATACTATGAACTGTGGAAATCTTATGCCTTTGGTTAAAGTCTGTTGAACAATACTATGGAATGTGAAGATCTTATGCCTTTCATTAAGCCGTGATGAAAAATACTATGAACTGTGGAAATCTTATGCCTTTGGTTAAAGCCTGTTGAACAATACTATGGAATGTGAAGATCTTATGCCTTTCATTAAGCCATGTTGAACAATACTATAGACTGTGAAAACCTTATGCCTGTGGTTAAAGCTGTTGAACAATACTATGGAATGTGAAGATCTTATGCCTTTCATTAAGCCGTGATGAAAAATACTATGGACTGTGGAAATCTTATGCCTTTGGTTAAAGCCTGTTGAACAATACTATGGACTGTGAAAATCTTATGCCTTTGGTTAAGCCATGATAAAAAAATACTATAACTGTGGAAATCTTATGCCTTTGGTTAAAGCCTGTTGAACAATACTATGGACTGTGAAAATCTTATGCCTTTGGTTAAGCCATGATAAAAAAAATACTGTAACTGTGGAAATCTTATGCCTTTGGTTAAAGCCTGTTGAACAATACTATGGACTGTGAAAATCTTATGCCTTTCATTAAGCCGTGATGAAAAATACTATGAACTGTGGAAATCTTATGCCTGTAGTTAAAGCCTGTTGAACAATACTATGGACTGTGAAAATCTTATGCCTTTGGTTAAGCCGTGATGAACAATACTATGAAGTGTGGAAATCTTATGCCTTTGATTAAGCCCTGTTGTTTCTGTGCCTGCAGGACAACGAAGAGGAAGTCGTGAGCAGCGAAGCGGAGAATAAGAAAGAGGAGGAGGAAGGGCAAGCGGCGCTGAAGAAGCCGGACAAGCTTCTGCCCTGCCCTCGCTGCGAGAGCATGGACACCAAATTCTGCTACTACAACAACTACAACGTGAACCAGCCACGGCATTTCTGCAAGAATTGCCAGAGATATTGGACAGCCGGCGGGTCGCTGAGAAACGTGCCCGTAGGGGCAGGGCGGCGGAAGAACAAGCAATCCATGGCGGTATCATCGCCACATCGCAGACAAATAAGGTCAGCTCTTGGCTATGGAAGCGACGATTTCGACAGCACAATCGCCGCCTGCGCACGGCCCTTCAAGCTCGGGCGCTCAGCCATCCAGATCGATGTATCAGACTCAGGGGCGACCGTATTGAATTTTGGAACCGATGTAAAACCCTCGCGCGAGCAGCAGAACAGGGACGAGATTTCCTGCGGCTCTACAGTTACAGCCGAAAGGGAAGCCCAGGGTCATATGAATCAGCACCCGCGGCGCTCCACAGGAGCTGTTGCTGGGTGTCCTCCCGTGCCTTTCTTTCCTGGCCCTTGGTCGTATGGCTGGAATGTTGGCGCCCCTGGTCCTTGGGGGGCTATGCCTTGGCCCTTGGTCGCTGCCCCGCCCTGGGCCACAGGACCGTGGGTTCCGGCGCCATGGCCTGTTCCTCCTCCTCCTCCTGCTGCTGCTGCTGCTACCATTAGTACTAATAATAACCAGGCTTCTAAGAGATCGGATGCCTGTTTATATGCTCCCAAAACCCTAAGAATTGACGATCCAGGCGAAGCCGCAAGGAGCTCAATTTGGGCAAGTTTAGGGCTTGGAAATACATCAGAATGCAGCGCTACAGCAGCTTACAAGACCTTCCAGCCCAAGACAGAAGTCCAGTCTGAAACAGCCTCACAGACGCTCCGTGCCAATCCTGCTGCCTTCTCCAGGTCAATATCATTTCAGGAAAGCAATTGAACAAGGAAGGCCTTTAATAGCCATCAGATTTCCACAGTCTATAATGTTATTCTTGAGTGCTTCAGGATAATGTTATTCTTGAGTAGTCCATAATGTTATTCTCGAGTGCTTCAGGATAATGTTATTCTTGAGTAGTCCATAATGTTATTCTTGAGTGCTTCAGGATTTAACTGTGTATAAGTTTTTACTTCAATATTTCGGATGATCACACTCAGTAATCCATCATCAAGAAAAATGGAGCCAAAGAAAAACCTTTGTTTGTCATCTCTTTTCTCCCTTATACCAAATCAAGATAAAGTGAGTGAGCTACAGAGCCCCATGCAAGCAACAACAGCCATGTCTGTGGATAACTTGCATTTGCATCCCAAACAGAAGTTGGATACATATTTTATGTATTTTATACGCGATATGTGTAAAGATTCAGACCTCTTTCACTTGTATAGACTTCCACTTTTCATGGGGGTGAGCCTTTTCCAATGAATACAGAAATTCGTGAATTCATTAGCAATGCAGTCTAGCGATCCAAAATCAAAATTGCTTCATAGTGCCAGACTGCATTTTTTCAACTAGTTTCTGTTTTTGATGGTTCATTTTATTTTTCTATTCATCCTCTAATCAGAGCTTCTTAGTACTAAGTATAAAATGCATCAAAGAAATTGTTTTGATAGGTTTTGTTGATACAGTAAAAAAAATTAAATAAGCCTTAGTGTCTGCTCCTTTTTGTTTGATAGTTTCTGTTAGTATTTTAAATACAGAAATAAATTTACAAAAAGCCTGCTTTGCTGCTCAAATTGGGTACCTATCTTTTCCCTCTATTTCTGAGCCTTCCATACCCTGTTTTTTTTCTGTGGCATCAAGGTACAATAATTACATGATTTTATTCCATTGCCAATCATGAAATCTGACAAGATTTTGCGCGATTGTGGATAAGAGAACAACTTTCGAAATATAGAAACCGAAATTCAATCGACCGATCGAAATGCAAGCTTGAAAAATATCTTTTGTAGGAAAGACCTTAAAAATATGTGTGTTAAATAAATGAATAAAATTAAGTAACATTACTGAACTTTGTATGCCTATGCTATTTTAATTCAGTTTTGTGTTAGTCGATGATGGCATGGTTCGGTGGTTAAGTTGCTCAAGATGTAGTGGCGGCCACCAGAGTTCAAACCCCCGCTGGGCCAACGAGCTCGCAAGGCTTTACGCCTTCGCTGGGCCAATGAGCTCGCGGGTTTGAAGTGTTCTTCCTAAGGGATGAGGTCCCCCAGTTGTGGCCTCACCGGTTCATTGCTCTGGGCAAAAGCATTCGCGTGGAGCCGGAATGCGTGTCGCACCAGCGTCGCCGATCACGTTAAAAAGTTTACCAGATTCAGTTTTGTGTTTATTTTGAGCTGGGTGTCTTATATATATCCATATATTGACAAATGATGTATATGTGTATAAAGTTGGATCCCTTGTTCTATGTTACCTATCTATCAATTATATACATTCCTATACACTTATCCCTTACTCCATTTATTTTCATATATTCCTATATATTTGTCTTATCCACACATTTATTATATTTGTATCCACATAATATTTCTATGTATCTAATCCGCACATTCATTTAGCCCCTTTTTATGTACTAGGTCATTTCCACGGCTCGAAACTTGACCCTTTCAAATTTTATATTGATTTGACTCTTGCCTATACCCTAAGGAAACCTATTGGAGTGATAAGGAACCAATCCATCTCCATTTGACAACAAAAGTCATAAGGTGTTATGAATTGATTATCTCCGAGTATTAATTACTGGAACCCAACTTGAATGTGTGTGTAATCTTTGTAATTGTGTCCACATTGTACACCAATGACATGTTATCCTTGCAAATTAAAGTCAATAACCAACAAGAAACAAAAAAAATATCTGAATGCTAGTGTCAATACAAGCTTCTATTTATCTAGTTTTGTAATCATTATAAAATGTTATGACAAGAAATCAATAGGTTGCAAGATCAATTACAAGATCAAACACTTGACAGCTTCACAAAGAAGAAAGATGTTGTCAACAATGATGTTCCTTTTTCAACTAGTTCAACTCAAAAGGTTGGTAAAGACAAAAAGTCCTTGAAAAAAGTGTTGAGACCCTCGCTGTGTCACAAAACAATGTTATGTCTAAATCAAAAAGTGTTTTGTCAAAACCCATCATGGATACAATGCATGTTAGTCCTCTTATTGTTGAATCTCCACCTATTATGTGTGTCTAGGAGACAATAAAACCCAACAAACGATGTACTAGTCTAGGGTATACAAGTATTGCAAATTTTCATATACCAGAATATTCCAAACCTATCAAATTTGTGTCTAGATGTATTTTGAACAATAGTCAAGTTGAGTCTTCACTTATTGGTCAGCGCTGTGAAATTGGCAAATTATCACTTGTCAATTAAAATCAACTTGCACTAAAACCCATCAAGTCCAAACATGTTATCATTGTGGACATCGAGGCCATACCTCTAGTGATTGTTTTGATCTACATCCTTGTCTATCATGTGGTCAACACACACATTCTACAAAACACTATTGTGTCAAAAGATCCGCCTACCAAATCAATGAGGCATATGCATTTTGGATGGATAGGTCACTCCAAATGGCAAACTAAGGCTTTCCTACTATCAAAATCCTATAGGAGAGTTTAAACCACCATTTTAGATGATGGCTTATCTACTCTTGCTACAAATGTTGTTGTTGATCTAGTTGATAATAAACTCAACATTACAAATATTATTGAGCATTGGTATGAGAGCTTGTTGAACTTGTCTACTCATGATGTGGATGTTGTTGTCAATCCAATTAATGATAAGATTAGCATTGTAGATATTGATACTTGTACTATTGAGTAACAACCTACTAAGAGAATTATAGAGTTCGCACTCAATTCCCATAGAGGATAATTATGCACTCAATACCTTTGATTTCCCATTCTGATTGGGATATTGATAATGAGCATGCTGAGAACACTAGATATGTAGCTCAATATAGATTCTCTGAGGATATGCATATGGCCTCTTGTTGATTATACTTTTGTACATGAGCTATAAGTTGAAAACTTAAATGGGTGGCTTTATGAAGACTCGTGATGAAAACCTAAGAGGGCATCATTGAGATGTGCATCTCTATACACAAGTTCATATATGTTGTTCTCTTTCTAGGGAGCCTTTGCAGTAGCTCTCCACTCTCATCTTACAAGGGGAACAATAGGATTTAGATTTTGAATTCTTTAAGCATGGTATGTGGAGATTTCTCACATTGTTCCCTAAGGATTTGTCATTGCCTCATATTATAAATTATAGCATATTGCTACTTATCACTATAGCATCTCAGTAAATAATGTTTAGGTGAGCATCTAAGCACCTAAGATTGCACATTTCATTATGGTTTTTGATGACTATGCATGGAGCAAGATCATCATATGCCTTCATTTTTAACGTAATTTTTCCTAACATAGGCATTGTTTTTTATGTGTTGACACATGTCTTCAATTGAGAGCATTATAGATAGCAAGTGGTTCACATTTTTATCTTGACAGAAAGTCAAGTCATTCAATGCATACTTTAGCAAACTTTTGGGTTACCCATGGGCATAATTAACCTAGGTTATTTAGTTTTTAGGCCACACAGTGTGGCTACAACACACTTTTGGGGTAATCATGGGCATAATCATCCAAGGTTCTCTAGTTTTCACTCTCTTTGGAGATAGAAGTGACAGAGATAGAAGTTGAATAGTCTTCTTCTGTAAATTTATTCATCACTTAGAATAGAAAATGGTGGCCAATTCACAAATTTCATGGCAAAAGGGTCCAGTATTCTATAAAAATGGGATATAGCATCATGGATGACTAACTTGACTTGGGAAAACAAACTCAAGTCTTTACCAAGTCAATGTCTTGGTTCTTAAAAATTCTCAAACTACAAAAGGGAACAAGCTAGGCAAAATCTTTTGCAGAAGATTGGAGCTTCATGTCAAGAAAATGAGGTGCCAAAAACATGAGAAAGGTTTCCCAATGCACAACAAAAATATTGGTTTTACAACTACCCCTACAGATTAATGTGGGATGTAACACTATTGTACGTAATCCTAGGTGTAGTAGGATATTATTCAATATTTTATATTTCCTAGATACACTAGAAGTTGAACATTCATCTAGAAGATGAATTGAATAGTGACTTCATCTTGATAAATATGTACATTTTAAATGATTGGAATATGAGTTTCATTAAATACTTTATTTTTGTTTAATTTTCCATCCATTTCATTTTGTTAATCGTTCATCTGCATTTCATTCCTAAACCTACAATGTCACTATTTAATTCAGGTTGATTAATTTTCTTAATTAATTACATTTATTTAAAATGCCGGGTTAATGCTAAAGAAAGCTTATTTTCCTTTACATTTTGGGGAACTCATTTGATCCTACATGACCTAGTTTACAAGTCCTAAGGTTTCTTATTCATATTAAAGGGCCTTTCAAATATCTATTTCTTTGATTTTACATATTACTTTTAGATCTAATCTTCATTTTATACCCTTGCACATCCTTGGTCTACAAGATATTATATATTCATTTTCACATCATTTGATTACTCTTGTTAGGATTTTACATCAAAATTGCATACCTTTGTCAACCCTACATCCTTGGATAGACTTTTGTTTCTACATTATGAATTATCATGTTCCTTTATCCTTGGATTCTATTCATGCTTCCCTCACCAATTTTGACATGTTTACACATTTTGTGCATGTGACCCATTTGTCCTTGATTCACTAATGGAATTTTACCTCACAAATCAGTCACTTTATCCATGGAAGCATTATACCACCACATATGTTCATTTTCTTCATTTAAGGATTTGAACATTAATTTCCCTTCTTCATTGGATAATATTACTTCACTCCCCCATGATTACAATTTGTTACATATTTCTTTTATGGAGAGTGATAGTAGTGTACTTGATACTAGTTGTATTATACCTTTGATCACCCATCCTTCACATGATTCACTTCATGCTACATCTATTATGAAGGATGTACATGATATACTTACATCTTCCATTAATTTAGATGATACATCATATGATGAAGGTATATTTTATGGCATAGTAGCAACTTATGATACTATTTATACATGGTGTATGACTTATGCTTCTCCATGCTTTACATCTCATACTAAGCCCAATTATATTCCTACTTTTCATGTCTTAGTTATGCCACTGACTCATCCTACACCTATGCATTCACACTTGGGGTATGATACACATGATCATTCTTATAATACCCCCACCAAAATATCTCTTTGGGATTGGGTATGTTCCTTGAAAAATCATAAGAACATCTTAAAGGACATCCTAGAGTGCACAATTGTTTCATCTACTCTTACTCCCAAGGACTTGGCTTCATTATTGCAAACCTATTCAACATAATTCTTTAATTTCCTTTGCACTTCATGACTTACCATCCCTACATGTGATTCATGAGTATAGGCCATTATATATTGTGTAGAGTTAAAAATGCACTAGTAGACAATGGATTCAGATTGAATATATGTTAGCTACTCTAAGATCTCTAAAAAATTAAGGTAACTATTGGCAGTAGAATTTCTACTATGTATGTTGGGGGAAAATATCTCACAAGGAGATAGACTGAGGGCTTAGGTGCTCATAGACAAGCATGGGTTCTTGATTCTCCTAGGTGGGCAAACTTGAGTTTACAACCACCACCTACTAGATCCAATGGAATATATTTGTGCCCATAGATTTTTATTGGTTTTGAGAAGCTTCAAAAGAATGGAAACTCACGTGTCTATAATTTTTCACAAATTCACACAGGAATCTCCATACAAAGGTTGGCTTCCTCTTCTACTCTACTACAAAACCTAATTCTAATCTAATCTACCATAAGAAATGCAAAACATAAGCTAATATAATGACTACTCTAACCTAAGCTAACAATGGCAAGGGAAAAGGGGTAGGAGGAGGATAAGGCTTAGAAGGAGAGGTGGGGTTAAAAAGAGACTTGGATAGAGAAATAAAATAAAAATGGGGCTATGTGCCAAAGATTAGTGATTAGTTAGGTCTCTCTCACACACTCAACCAATCCTCATTCATGAGCAAGAAAATGCTTGTGATAGAGCTACCTCAACTTACTTTACATAAACTTGCCCATGTATCAAACTGCCTCAACTAACATCAAAGATTGATGGATTTTAGATATGCATAGATAATTTGCTTTTGTTTGGGGGTATAAGTAGAAAAACATAAACACATTCATAAAATCAAAACAAGGGGCACTCTTTGAGATAAGTTATGACAAACAAAGCCCAAAATTAATACTTCTATTCATCAAGAGCCAAAAGATATTTACATAGGGACTAATCCCATATTTATACAAAATTGTAGGTTCAATCCTTATGCAATGACAACCAAGGAAACCTAGTAGAATTCATAAAAAAGAATAAAGAATGAGAAGAGAGTAAGGGATAGATGTTGGAAGGACTACACCATTCTCATGATGATATTCAAGTGATATCAAATTGGTGGCTGAGAAGGTGCAAGCATAGGTAGTTAGGAGCTTGGTTTCTACCCTTTGGAGTAATGGTGGCATTTTTCAAGTGCATGAACCATTTGTAATGTTCTACTGAGGAGAGCCCATGATATCTAGTGGAGAAAAGATCTCAATCACCCATGTTATATATTTTGGTGGTAGTTGTTGGGGTGATGGAGGTGCATGCTAGACATGGGTCCGAAGGAGTCACCTCAACTTGATACCATTTGACTTGGAGGATCAAATTAGTACCTAGAAAGAAGAAAACCGTGTCAATTCCACTATAAGTAGAAGTAATTTCCTACACAAAAATCTTTGAAAGAAGGATTCAACTATACTTTATGAAGGAGAGCTTGAGAATATCTAGACCATTAGATCATCCACTACATCAATGACTAGCACAATCACGGGGGTGCTAGCATGGCATGAACTTAAACAAATTTAGAGAAGAAAAAGTAATAAAAGAGAGTGGGTCCCCCCATGGTGTTGGGCCTGGTAGTATATAAAAGAGTAATGCACTGATATTTGTACTATTGGATGCTACTTAAGATCTATGGCTAGTGCATCTTGAAGGTTGTGAGCATGAAAAAGGATTGGGAAAACTTTAGAGAGAGAACAAATAAAAGAAGTGAGGCTTGTCATGCTTGTAATGTTACAAAGGAAACCATTTTCACCATCAAATTTGACAATGAATAGCTCATGGGAAATCTTTCTACTGAGTCACCAAAAGGACACCAAAGGATGTGAGTCAATTAGAAGGAAGATATGATATACACACAATTAGGAGGCTTGCAATATGAAAGCTTCTAGACATTACTTTTGACAATGTAGTTTTTTTGGAAGAGCAGGCTAGATGGACTTAGTTGAAGCAACCAAAACTGGGGTTGCAAATGACATAAAGGAACTAGAAGCCAAAGAAATGCTTCACTAATACCATGCAACTGCAACATTGAACATTGAGTCACTTAGATTATTGATATGATCTAGGACTTGAATTAAGGAACCCTACAAACATTAAAGAGAATTTGGGGAACAAAGAATTATGTCACCTAAAGGTAACTAGCTTGGAATCCATATATAGAAGCATGGATTACTCAAAGGGAGTGTACATAAAAACACACTACATTTCACGTGACTTGGACCATCATCCATTGGATTTAGCTTCACCCCTTTAAAAAGGATGTCATCAAAATTCATTAGTTCTTCCTAGATGGATAGTACTATGAGAAAGGGGTCAAGAATGTAGACCCCATCCATCACTCTGCTTTAAAAAAAAATCATAATAAATGACCTTTCCAAGAAAAAGCAAGATCTAATCAGTCTAAAGCTATGTTTGGAGAGGTACCATAGGTTGGGGGAGGAAGATCGATTAGTTGTGAATACTCACCCACAAAGATGAATACAACACAAGAAAGTGAGGAGGTGGATCAATGAGAATACAAATGACTATAGAGACCTGTAGACACTAAAATTTGTCCATGTCTTGACCATCCCCTAGTCGATATGACCTTGTAATGTTTTGCCCTAGGTCCTAGGCCATCCCACTTAATCACCTAATCCAATTAATTAAAGAAACCCACTTATTTAATTAATTCCCCCTTGTCACATGTCTCACATAATTCAAATTAAATATTTGAATTATTCCCTCACCTCTCACCTCATTCAAACAAGTGTCACATGACTAGAACACTTCACATGTCAAACTAATTTAAATAATATTTTATTTAAATTAGGTCTCATTTATCATCCATTGCACACTTGTCACATGACTACAATCCCTCTTGAAGTGGGAAACCCTAATCAACCCTAATTAATCTCAATTGTTCATATCATTCAACATAACTTGCAATCTTATCCATCCATTTGAATTTGCCTTTTCTATAAAGGTAGCCTCTCACAAGCCATTTTCATACATTCAGCTTTTGAGTACTATTATGTTGCTGAAATATTGAGCAACCAACAATCCCCCATTGATCAACCCTTCGAAATCTTGCATTCTCATGCGGGGTTCAGAAGAGCCATGGAGGTCAATCAACACTAGTATGAGAATCAGTTTGCATTTCATTTATGTTTTGCATTTTCATTTTAGTTTGTGTTGCATGGTGCTAGTTAGGGTTTCATTTCTACAATTTTGATTTCTGCCCTAGATTTTGCCCTAACGACAAATGGTGAACCTGACGTGAGCTGACGAATTTCACGAATTTTGTGCGAATTTGATGAATTTAGGTTTTTACAGGTTGTGCACCGCATACGTGGCTTTCTGCACCGCATACGTGGCTTTCTACACCGCATATGTGGCTTTCTGCACCGCATCCGCTAATTCCTACATTGCATCCACTGATTCTTGCACCGCATTTGTTGAATCCTGCACCGCATTTGCATAATCTACTTGACTATTGATTAGGGTTTTCTAAGGCTCTCGAGGCATTTTTTTCATTTGAATCTTATTTGCAGGGAGTTTAAATGCTTTATCTGTTTATCTAACCCTCTAATAATCAATTTACATCATTAGTGTTTCATGTCCAGGTGACTTTTTATCAAATTTCATGTGTTTTTGATGCCTAGAATACAATGTGACGCATCTGCAAGTTCTATGATGCATCTGCAAGTTTTTGTGACACATCTGCCAATTCCTATGACACATCTGACTGTTTTGCTCATAACTTCGTCATACAATATCAAAATCGTGAAAACAAGGGCTCGTTGGAAAGATGATTCAATCAACTACAAAATGGTATAAGTTTTATCAGGTGACTATATCATTTTCCCTCTTTTTTTCTTGGTCAAAGTCAAACTTGATTTCAAACTTCAAATGCTCATATCTTTTGCAAATTTCATCCAATTTTCACGATTTTTTTAAAGTACATAGAATTTTCTAAATTTTATGTTTATGCAATCCATTCAGCTGTATCAAATCATATTAATCAGATTTTATCAGACTTCATCTTTTTCATATAACAGTCTTCTATGCAAGTTTACTTTTTTCTTTTGCGATTTTGTGGCTTGTAGGCGACCTCACGAGACTGGAACAGTGTTGAATCAATCATACACAGCAAATTGGAAGTGAAAATTTTAGGTTCATTCCTTCTAATCTTTCATTTCTCAATCAATCTTGCTTGTCTCACATTTGGATTTTGGGCTCCTAAAATGAACATTGCTTGCTATCACACATCAAAATTGGGTATTAAAATGAACAAGTGTCTTCATTCACATTTTGACTTGGGGATAAAAAGAACTAGTGCTTGAATTTTTTGGTGAACTTGATTGCGATTAGGGGTGTGTATGCTCTTCTCATGCGATCTTGAGAATCAAAAACACCTCTCATCCATTCATTTTCACAACACACATTTCAATTTCTTAAGGGCAATTAACAAGTGCGAGTGTGAATCAAGTGCGCGTGTGTATGCTCTCTTCTCGCACTGCAAGGTGATCTTGGAGATCAAAAACACCTCACTTGGTTTTCTTTTGTTTAGCCTTTCTTAAGAGGTCTGCTTGGAGACACACCACTCCAAGGGATGACCTCGATCAAGGTGTGAATCGAAAGACACCCTCCGTGGAAGTTGAAATCTTGTCACTCTTGGCTAAACCCCAAAGAACTTTATACCTTTGGGAGGTGAAGGTGAAGGGTGGGTTACCCCTTTCTCCTAGTTGTGTGGCGGGATTTTGCTCTCATGTCATTTCCCTGGTCAACCTTGTGCAACCTAGTTTAAGACCTAATTGGCCATACCCCACTTGACTAATTCTAGGGATTGTTGATGTGTCTTCCACGTGTGCTTGTTTAATCATCATCACATTCTTCAAATTCAAAATTCAAAATTGCTTATGTGTCTTGCGTGAGTGATTCATGTTTGTACATGTGTGATCATTTGTTTGAACATTGCCAAATCAAGCTAAACACCAAACACATAAACAAGTCTTCCAACACATTCCTCCCAACAAATTCAAATCCAATCACTTTCATCCTAATCACCCTTCTTAGCCACTTCATATCCTAGTCATATCCAAGTCTCTATAAGCCAAACCCTAATCATTCCTTGTTACCTTCTTCCTAATCAAACCCTAATCATTCCACATTGTATCCTAATCATATGGGCAAGTCATCATCGTCAAATCAATATCATTCTAATCATTACACGTCATCCAATCAATTTCAATCCTAATCATACCTAATCACATTCTAATCATATCTTCATCATTCAACCGTCATCCTAATCATCATCCTCTCCATTCTAGTCTAATCAAATTCATCCTAATCATATCATGACCATACCCTAATTATTCCTAATCACCCAATCACTCATTCCAAATCATTTCACATCATCCTAATCCTAGTCAACACTAGTCAAAATGGTCCTAATCATAAACAAGCCCAATCCTAAGCCCAAAATCATAATTCAAGGGGCTATCCCTCTAATTCAAACAATGAAGACAATGCAAGACCCAAGGTCATACTTAGAGGGGGACTATCCATCTAGTTCAAATCATGAGACAAGACCTAAGCCTAAAATCACCATCAAGGAGGCTACCCCTCTAATTCAAACAATGAAACAAAACCAAAACCTAAAATCATACTTCGAGGGGCTCTTTCTCCTCCTAATGATGACATAAATCATGTTGCATACCTTGAGGAGCAAACTAAAATACAAAAACTTAAACACATGTGTGACACCATGCCAACATTTGAAAACAAAGTCCTAGCATCCGATCTCCAAAACCTCCTTCAAACACTTCACCACGTACCCCAACCCTTCGACCAACCAACCATACAATGACTCCAAAAAGCCATCTTTCAAAAATTTCAGCCAATCCAATCACCCCAAATAGAGCATCTCCTCATCTAAGCCCAACAATTCATGGCCACTTGTCAAGTCCAATAAACACATCATCCTCTATCCATTCATTATCAACCAATGCCACCTCAACCTTACATGTCATCCCCCTCCACTTCATACCAATCTAATCCATCCACTTCATATCATGTCAATGCCACATCAACCTATCAAGTTACTTCACAACAAGCACATGTGAACTTAAGTCTACCTTTGCAACAAGTCCAAATGCCTTCATGCTCTAATGCCACCTTTGGCAAGGGGAATACCAATCTAGGTCATCCACCCTATAAGTATATCAAACCACTATCCAATCAAAAGCCTATCCAAAAGCCACCATGTCCTTGTTGTAACCTAATGGTCCCTAGACCTTCCAACCCATTAACCCCTTCATTACCCTTACCATCCTCTAATCCACTTGTCAATACATCAACTCCACATCCTAAGTTCAAACATTACAAAAATAAACATGTGGAGTTATCCAAATCCACCAACCCATTCAATTCATTCGTTCCTCCATCCAATCAAAATCCAAACCCTAATCCGACACCTTCCATCCCTACACTTATAAAGGATGTGATGCAAGGGCTACTAGCAAGGAATCAATTATTGCCATGTCATCCAACACATATGCTTGAACATACAAAAGAGTCCTCAAACATCATGCCAAAGCCTTCAAACCAACCATGTCATCCACAACCCCTTGGGCCTATTCAAGAGTCTCCCCCATTGAGTCCAAGTCAACCTCCATCATGCTCCCAAACAATTGACCATCTAGAACATATCAAGCCTATCCAAGAGTCTTCTACTTCCATTCAAACAAGTCAAAAGGTATGTCAAGAGCACATACCTAAGCACATGGAAATATCTAACCCTCACTCTAGTCAAGATCAAGTCACCTCCCTTCAACCTATCCATAACATGTATCTTTTCCATGATTAAGACATTATCCTTGATGAAGAAAATATCCATGAGAATCTTGATCCTATTCGTACCTCCACAACCATTCATGAGCAAGACACCCAAGACTTATATGATCCACCTAATGAAAGTCTTGTTGACCTACTTGAGCACTCGCCCTATTTCATGGCCTTCCTACAAAGTGGAGAAACTCCACCAATCCATGACCCAAATGTTGCTACTTGTGATGATGAGACATGTGCCTCCCAAGAACACATAAACATAGAAGATCAAACAAATAAATTGGATCTTAGTGAGCACAATGATAATCAAGATCCTAATGATCCTTCCACATCCACCACAAACTCCATTTCAAATCTACCATCATATCCTATCGGTCTATCCACCGTCATTCAGGAATGTTCCTCCTTGGGACAAAAACAACCTTTATCCACTTTGCCTTCTCCACTCAATAATGAACTCAAGTCTAGTTCCAAAAACACACATAATCCCATTGTCAATCGCATGCTCCAAAACATGAACTACCAAGGTAAAGGTTTAGGTCTTCATGAACAAGGAATTTTGGAGCCTATCCATGTCAATGTGCCCCCATGCTCATATGGCCTTGGATACACACCTCAAGGTCAACAATCTAATGATGTTGGTACTTCATCCATTTCCACCACTTTCCATTGCAAACCTTATTATATTCCCAAAACATACGTTGTCATTGCGCCTCCATCATTCTACAAGTGTCAAAAGCATGTGACCATACACCTTCCACCATCCAATTTACATCCACTCCTTCCAACTCCTCATATCCCTCCATTCACTTTACCTCCATTGCTTCCAACACCTAATGCCCCAATCATTCATAAGTACCCTAAATATCCTAGTCATGACCAACAAATGCATACATTGTCTAAACATAAATCTTCCACTCATTCCATCCACCCCATGGGATTCAAAAATAAATATTTGGATGCCTCCTTTCATAAAGACAAAATTCTAAGGGTCCTAATGCCTTAGGACATCAATCCAAAAATTCAAAGCAAGGTACATTCAAAAATCCATCCAAACCCATGCCTCCAAAAGCAAAGTCCAAAAGCAAAATGGTATGGGTCCCTAAACAAAAAAGCAAGTCAAATGAGGCAACCATCTCTCAAAAATCCCAACCATCTCCTTCCATCCACTCCATTTAAACATTCCAAAATCCCACAAGTCAAGCAAAAATCATAAAAATACTAAGTCTATGTGGGTCCCTAAAATCTTATGTCATCCATCTACTAAGGAAACATCACCATTGCTTCCTACGCCACCATCCAATCAAAAGCTTCCATGTTTATCATGGTGTGTGCAACCATTGGTCACGATTCCTTTTCATTCCTCCATCACCCCATCATTCAACTATTATCCTACATATTTCACCCATCCTATCCCTGTGGTCCATGCTTTTGGATAAGTCATTCAACCATCCTTACACGAACCTTCCATAATCCACATCATAATCCACTATCTTCCCTACATAATCCACATCATAATCCACTATCTTCCCTACATAATCCACATCATAATCCACGTCATAATCCACATCATAATCGACTATCGTTCCCATCATAATCCACTATCTACCAACTCCATCTCATTTTCATGCAATATCCTTACCAACATCGATGAGCACAATGACTTGACATGGTCTGTGTGATGACATCTTTCTCCAATGGGACTATCACCTTCATGGAACTAGACATTTGAGTCCCTCCTTTCCATATTCCACCTATCCCCATTCACAAAAAAATTAAAATAAAATCAAAAAAGTAAAAAGAAATCCCTTCGTCCAATGGTGAAAACCTAGTAAACAAGCACCTTGGATAAGTACTATGATGAAAACCTGGCAAAAAGGCGTCATGTGTAAGTCGATCTTCTATGTCACTTACAACTAAAGGGCACATTGTCTCATCCACCCTATCATTTCCTTCTTATCATATCCTATCCATTACATACACATTCCTATCATATCAAACCCATCCATTCTCCCTTCCTCTTTTGATTTTGATAAAGATTGGGGGTACAATGTTGACAAATGTTTTGGATGTCTCGTGGCATACCTCATCATTTCCAAATAATCCTATCATCCTCCTATCATATGCTTTGTCATGTTAAATCCTAAGTATTGCACCTAGAATGGGGCATGTTATTCCTATGTGACATAGTCCTTGGAGATCACATCCTTGCCCTCTTACACATACATCCATTCCATCGATTATCGCCTATCATTTTATCCATCCTTCCTTCTTACACCTAGACTTGGTCCTCCCTTGTCATTGGTATCTAGCATAAAGGCTACCCAAATGTTCATCCAAAGCCACTTTCCAAAACATTCAAAAATCCAATAAAAATCAAATATTTTTAAAAAATCCAAAAAAATCACAACATTCAAAAACACAAAAAAAATCAAAACATTTTCAAAATCCAAAAAAAATCAAAACATGTCAAAATCTAAAAAAATCAAAATATTCCCCAAAATTCAAAAAAATTAAATATCACTCAAAAATCCAAGCAATAAAGTCAATCCAAATCACCAACCCAATTCATTATATCAAGTCATCAAATCAATTCTTCAATCATTTCAACCAATCCATCCAATTCTTCAAGTCCACCCATTCAACTTCATTTCAATCAACTTATCCAATCAATCATCAATTCTTCAAATCAAATCTTCCAATCATCAAAATCAATCACAACAATTCATCAACTTAATTCACTTTATCTAATCATCAATTCACTTCCTCCATTCATCAATCCAAACAATCAATCGCATTCTTCAAATCAAATCAATCCCAATCCATCAAATCAATTCATTCATCAAATCCTTCACATCAATTCAAATCAATCAATTCAAATCCATTTCTTCCAATCACTTCATCCAATCATCCTTATCATTTTTCATTCCAAGCAATTGATCCAAATGCAAGCCATCATCAATCCATACCAATCAAGTCAATCAATATTGCCAAATTATCCAATCACATTCAATGGTCTTGATCCTAATCTTGACGTAAACCAAATCAATCAATCATAATCAAACCCTAGTGTTGCTCGCATGGCCAACAACACTAGTGCCAATCAATCAATCAATCAATTGTCTTATACAGGATGTTGCATTGTCGAAACCAGACCAGGCATCTTATACGGCATGTTTCATTTCCTGAAACTAGACACAATCATCATCCATCAATCAATCACTTAATTATTGGTTTACAGCTTGATGAGGGCAATACCTTGTTTGTTTTTGTATTATTTATGCATGATTGCTTGCTTGCTTGTGTGTGTTATCATTTTTTCTTGCATTTGCATCGAATCCGAGCCAGTTAATATTCATATCTTGTATCTAGACAAGGTTGTATTACGCTGGGGCACAAGACACATCGTCACCTTGGTCTTTATACCTTGGTGCATAACGTCTAGTGCTAAATCAAACATCATGGTTGCTCACTTTCATTGCAGCATAATGCATCCTTCCCTTTCTTCCATCCATTCCGTCATCTTTCTTCCTTGACCAATCCCTTTCATTTTGAGAGCCTACCCATGTTTGTCCAACCCGCCTATCCTCTCGAGGGGGCATCATCATACTATCTTTATATCAATATCCTTTTCATCATCCTTTACCTTAGCTTCTTTGAAATGATGTTACTTGACACAAGATCTCATCATCTCGAACATCATCTCAAAGAGGGGCAAAATGTAAACACATAAATTTGTCCATGTCTTGACCATGACTTAGTCGATACATTACTTAGACATCATAAAGATATTTTGTCGTAATCCCACTCACAATTCCAACTTAATCACATTCCTAATTAATTAAATAAATCCATTTATTTAATTAGTTCCCCCTTGTCACATGTCTCACATTATTCAAATTAAATATTTGAATTAAATCCCTCACCTCTCACCACATTCAAACAAGTGTCACATGACTACAACACTTAACATGTCAAACTAATTTAAATAATCTTTTATTTAAATTAGGTCTCATTTATCCTCCATCGCACACTTGTCATTTGACTACAATCCCTCTTGAAGTGGGAAAACCCTAATCAATCTTGATTGTCCATATCATTCAAAATAACTCTCAATCTCATCCATCCATTCAAATTCACCTTTTCTATAAAGGTAGCCTCTCACAAGTCATTTTCATACATTCAATTTTCAAGTATCGTTATGCTGCTGAAATCTTGAGCAACCAACAATCCCTCATTGATCAATCCTTCGAAATCTTGCATTCTCATGCAGGGTCGAGAAGAGCCATGGAGGTCAATCAAGTCTAGTTTGAGAATTGGTTTGCATTTCATTTATGTTTTGCATTTTCATTCTAGTTTGTACTTCATGGTGCTAGTTAGGGTTTGATTTTTTGCAATTTTGACTTCTACCCTAGATTTTGCCCTAACAACAAGACCAAATCGAACAAATGAACAAAAATATCCCCCTAGATAATAGCTCTCTATATTTAACTATAGAGGCTCATTGGAAGGGGGATGAAGGCTAGGATATTTGTTGAAAATTTTAGTATTTTTTTAGGTAGCCTACTAGGGTGAGTTAGGTGGATCCAAGCTCTTCATGAAGGGTTGCTAATGCTTGAAGAATAACTGGAACCCTATAAAAAGGGAAGGCACCTTTGGAGGTACCAACTAGCATCCTCCTCTACATGCCAATTCTTTGAGATGACCTTCACCATTGCACCAAGAATTAGATAACAGAATATGTCTAAAGAGAGAGGGATGAGCAAAGATGGGAACTTGTGACGTCCTATTGGGAAACATTTGTAGGGACAACTCATAGTTTGTAGAGAGCTTGAAAAGGCTAGAATCTCATGGCATTAACATACCATTTCTTCATTCTCTTTGCTTTTAGAACACACTGTTGGCAAGAGACACTATGTGGCTTCATGAGTGTTGTCATTGATGGCAACAAAGTCCATCTCACACATCCGCAGGACATGGTGTGTCTATACTGGAAGTCAGAGTGAAGAGTATTTTGGTCCAGTGACCAAGAACAGAGCATGCAGCAAGGTCCAACAATCAGGGCTGGATCCCTCAGAGGAAGTATCTCAGTAAAGTGTGGACTTGGAGAAGTCAAGAGGAGTACCATGACTAGTATATTCCAGAGATTGAGCCTCCGGTGATGAAAGAGTGAAGAGATATGAGCACCTAAGTGTTAAGTTCCTGTTTGGCAGAGTAGACTGAGGAAGACCTGACCAGCAGAGCATCAGACCTTAATCCAGATGAGATATTGATTGTGATCAAGTTTCTTGAGGTATCATTCTTGATTGGCCAACATGATTGATGACTTCTATAAGCATCTCTTTCGTACGCATCACTTGGTAAGCAAAGATTCAGCCGACAGACCAGAGTTTGGGAAAGTATTGACTATTCCGGATGCTAACTAGAAAGATGATTGAAATCATTGATGCGGATATATATACCAAATTGAGTTCAGTATGAAGGTGTGTGTGGTGTATTGTGAAGTGTGAAGAAAAGCAGAAAGCAATGTGGAAGCAATAATATAGGTCTGGTATGTGACAGGACAGCAGCACCAAAGAAGAGGAAGAATGAAGTGCAGTAGATCAGTGTATTGAGCCTAACCGGAACTGAACCTCAACATATGTGGATGCTTCTCATCAGTTCAAGTATCTTGTTACTTTCTTTGTAGCTTGTATACATTGAGTCTCTTGTAGGCAGTGAGCCTCTTGTGAGCAGTGTGCTCGGGCAGTGAGCCCTAATTGGCAAGTGTCATTTTTGTACTATCTTATTCTTTTAACAGAGAATACAATCTTGGGTTAGTCACCCCATGGTTTTTCCCTTAACAAGGTTTTCCATGTCAAAATCATTGTGTTATGTGTATTCATGTTATTTCTACTCTCATGGTCATGTTTACTTATATGATTTGATGCTGCACTAATTATTAAAGAAGAATAGAAAGTTGAAGTAATTAAGATAACTGATTCACCCCCCTCTCATTTATCAACAATTGGTATCAGAGCTAAGTTCCTCCAAACAGAGCCTAACAGCTTGAGGAAGATCTGGGAATCTCAATGGATATGTATGGTATGAGGGAACAACTTTAGTCTACCCTAGATGATCTTGAACAATCTCACTCTGAAGTCAATAACTTGAAGGAAAGACTCAAACAGGCTGATGATTTCATAAATGAACTAAAAGAGAAACTGAGTATCTCTATGAAAAAGAGAAAGGAACTACTTCAACAACTAGCAAGTCAAAGTGAAGCCAATAATACTGATGAAGATCTGAATGAGAAGAACAAGTTATGTGAGAAGCTATCAAAAGAGGTCATTATGGTAAGACGTGAAATGGAATCAGGGGTTATGAAATTCACCCAAGAAATTGAAGAGAAAAGAAAAATTGAAGATGATCTAAGACAATCTCGCAAGGGGAAGTTAGAAGACTGCCATAAAATGGATAGAATAATCAGGCATCTAGAATCTGATCTTGAAGAAGCTAGAGACAATGAAGAACAACTTGAGAATCAGGTTGACACTATTAAAAGTGATCTTCAAACATCAAAATGAATACAAAGAGAAATTCAAGATAAGCTCTACTCAACTTGAAGTTCTTCTTCAAAGCCAAAAGAGGGTAGATGACAAGCAAGGCTTGGGGTATGAGAAAGGTGAAAGCTCCAGGTCCGGTCAGAAGAACTCTAGATTAGGGAATCCAAGGAACATGCCTAGAAGACCTCCGGTAAGGCAACCAAATGCTCAAAGATATCCATCCTTCAATGGATACTGCCACAATTGTAATAACTTTGGTCATAAAGCAAATTAGTGCAGAAGAAGAATGAATCAGACAAATTCATCCTTCTCCAGACAGTGTTTTAACTGCAAAAGGTATGGTCACAAATCTCATGAGTGTAAAATTATGCAAATAAACAATTCATTCAATGGTAGATGCTTTGCATGCAATAGAATGGGACATATGGCTAATCAATGTAGATCTAGAGGATACCAGTAAAATATGCAAAGAAATATTGTTTTCTACAATTGCAATAGATCTGGTGATATTGCCAAATTCTGTAGAAGTAAGAATCAAGACAAAAAAAGTCTGGTGCATTATAATCAAAACCAAGACAAAGGTAAAGGAAAAGTGAATGCGGATGAAATTCAAAGGGAGATGAACAAGATTTGGGTGAAGAGGAGTACAGAAAATGCTGAGGATGGATCCGCACCAGAATCTGGTGCTAATATTCCTTCTGAAAACTACATAGATGAGCACTAGCTCAGGGGGAGTCACAAAAGAAAACTAGTTCCCCTAGCCAGTCAATTGGTGCCTGAAATAGGCACATGGAAAGTTGTGGATTAAAGGGTTCTCAAAGAAACATCTAAATAAGCCTTGGTAAAGATATGGAAGATCCGCAAGAAATTTTGAAGAGGTTAATCTTCCAAGATTGATCCAGTTTAACAGTCATCCGGTAAAAACATAATTTTCACAGTGAGATCCGGTATGATTCAAATTTGAGGTATCTTGATCTACAAATAAATGAAATTATTGGAGAAAGGTAGATAGATTGCTAATATTCACCGAGAATAACTCTAAGTGCATCTCAGTAATCCAAAAAATCTCTCAGGACAAGGAGAACAAAGCAACCGGAACAACTTAAGTTGTGCATTTATTACAATGTGAAATTAGGGTTTGCACAGATATATAAGGTTTCCCTTGTTCATCATTTGCACATTTGCATTTGAGAAGAAGAGAGAAGGAGCTCTGCAACAAATTGTCTCAAACCTCTCAAAGATCAACCACAGAAATCGATTTATCCAGCAATTCAATCCGGCTCATTTCGTGAACCCTAAAAGCATAAAAGGTATTTTCCGTTCTTGAAATCTCTCTCTGAATCTTTTGAAAGATGGCTACTCCAAATGTTGTGAAGATCACTGATAGGCCGCGTCCTAAATTCAAGAAACATCCATACAAATCCCTATAAGTTGATCCCCTAGGCGCCTTTTCAAGCATTCCGCATAGGGTTTTGCATGTAGAAGATGTTAGGGCATATATTCATGCAAACATTGAGGAATTTGTGGAATCCAAACTAATGGATATCTATCACAAACAATTAATAGATGATTCTTTTGAACTCAAACCTCAGTACAAGGCTATTCGGGTTAAGCATTTCAGACAGTGCATCCATTTCCCCTGTTTTGTAGAAGATGAGTGGGTCCGGTATGTTTTGAGCAGAGTGCATGACAACTTCATGTGGTTAAATAGACCATTTAAGATCACAAAAGATGCTATTAAAGTGGTAACTGGTTTGCACTCATCTAGAGGGCTACCTGTTCTCAAATCGGTCAAAAACCAAACTGTGAGTGAGGCTACCGGATCAAAATTTGACAAGAGAGCCATGACAATAGAAGATATCACTGATCTGGATATCAAGTTTGTCTCCATGATAATTGGTTACAAGATATATCACTCCAGTAGGGAAAACTCAGTACTAGGAACTACAATTTACACTGCTTATCAGATGCTGAGAGAAAATGTTGACTATGATCTTTGTGAGCTTCTCCTAAACCAACTATTGGAGAATTTGCAAAAAATAAAGAAAGATAAAAAGAATTCTTTCAAATATGGTGGCCTAATACTTTGCCTATTCTTCTACTATATGAATGAGCTACCCAGAACTAGTGGTTGGATATGGCAAAATGATAGACCTGTTGCCATAAAAATCAGGGATTATTTATATGGGCTTGGTGATGCCAAGGCACAAAATACAACACTGTGGGGTTACTTCAAAAACTTTCAAAACATAATGCAGGCCAGAAAGAGAATCCCCCAATCTCTAGTTGAAAAATACAAAGATACAGTGTGCTTCATGGTGGATACTGATTAATGCCTAATGGAAGCAGTGGAACCAAGAATAGTGTGGATCATGCCAATGGGGTATGAGGCTGATGAGAAAATCCTAGAGTTGCACATTCAACACCTTTTGAGTCAGCCCAAGGACCCTGAGGCAGAAAGGTTTGGAACCTTTGAAGAGTTGAGTGTAAAGATTCATATGGAGCTTAGAAAACTGGAGATGAAAAGAAAAGTGAGAAAAGAAGTAGAGAATGTTGCCAAAAGGTATGGCATTTCAAAAGATGCACTCGATGCAAATAGAGAGAAGATGGAAAGGGCAGAGAAAGAAAGGCAAGAAACAGAAAAAGAAAGTGCTCTGGTGCAAGCCCCTTGCCGGACCAGATCCTCCAAAAGCTCTGCACCTGCCACCTCTAAGAGCCAAAAAGCATCAAAATCAGAAGTCAAGACATCCAAAAAAGGAGAGAAGAGAACTAAGACAAAGGCCACAAGGTCTTACACCAGTCAAAAGGGCGATGAAGAGACTGAGTCAAACAAGGAGGTCAAGAAAATGAAGAAGAAGAAAGTGTCTCGTGAATCCTCTACCGGTAAAGACAAGGAAGAAGAGGCAGAAGAATTCGTTGAAAGACCTACTCTCCGCATTGATGATATCATCAAATCAATTACTGTGGATGGAAACCTGCAACCAATGGTTGAATTTTATGATGAATATAGTGAAGCTAATCAGAAGATATTGCAAGATGCCACAGTCAGGTATCTAAACATCTACAACAAAGCATTCATTGAAATTATATCTCTGATTCCCAAAAGCTTAGAGAAGGAACTTGAAATAAGAAAGAACAATGCCCAAGCAAAAGACCTAGAAATCTGGGAGCAGATTGCTATTCAGCTCTATCTGTCCATTACCCCTAAACAAACGAACATTATCTTCAAGGATTGCAAGGATGAGTTCCGGAGCAAAGCTAGAATGAATAAGCTTATGCTCAGAGAGACTGATCAGGTGGCTAAAGAGACTGAAGAGATCCTCTGGAATGCCTATAAAAGATTCAATATTCCTATTATAGAGGACTTAGGTGATGAACCCTCTGTCATGGATGACAAAGGAGAATCTACTGAGACAGTTGCAGAAGAGACAAAGGGAGGTGAGGAGAAAACTGAGGATCTAAATTCCTCTGCTCCGGAAGAGGAAGTCCATAAAGAAGCAAACATCTCTCCTCTGGGTTCCCCAGTAGACTCCAGATCTAAAGGAGAAGAAAGAACAGAAGAGAAAATCAGTTAAGAAGAAGAGGTGAAGGGAAGAGAAGAAGGTCAAACAAAGAAGACCACAAGTGATAGTGCTGAGACTGCAGAAGGGAAGAAAACGTTATCTCCAGCAAGAGACACTACAGAAGCAGTCAAAGACTTCTTGACAAAAGAAATGATGGAATTAGATGAACCAGAGCTACTTCAAGGACCATTCAGTTTTGATTCCCTCTCCCCGGTTCAGACTATGAAGATAGCATCCTTTGCCCATGCAAAGGCAAAAGAAAAACTTTTGAAGTCTCACATGGAAGACTGTGAGCTAATAGAGATTGCATCCGGTGCATTAGAGAAAATCATGCCATCTTTCCAGAAGGATCTTTCAGCCTCTTCATCTGGTAACTTAAAATCTCTTGGTAATTCAATTAGCACACATTTTGATTCTTTGGAGAAGTCAACTGAAGATAAAGTCCAGAAAGAGTTTTTGGGAAAAAGATTCTCTGAAGTACAAGGGCTAATAACAAATGATAGGAGAAATATGGATATTGGGATAAAGAGCTTAGAAAATGCTCTTAAAGATGGCGGAGAAATATATAAATTTTGTTTATCCTGGTCTAAAGTGACAATGGATATTGAGAAAAAAGTGAAAGAACAAGAGGATAAACTGTCAAGTTTATCCCAGAATTTTGATCCTCTTACCTCCATAATAAATCAAGAGTGTCAGACTATTGCAGTCATAAATGAAATAAAGAAGCTTGAGAAGGAGAAGAAAAATAGAATAAGCAGGCTAAGTGAACTTAGAGGGATAATTATCCCTAAGTTAGAGGCCATGCATGAGGCCCTAACTGATGCTCAGACCACAGCCCAGACCAGTGATCCAATAGATCTAAAGAGGGCAGACGCTTTTGCATTCTTGTTGAGTGGTCACATCTTAATTTTGGATAGGATGAAGCAGAGTTGGGCAACAGAATTTGTTCAGTTAAAGACAACTTTTGCAGATATACTTCAGTATATGTAAGTATACTTTGTATATATATTTATGCGGCTAAGTATAGATTGTTTTTAGAAATTTTGGTATGCACCTACCCTTTGCCATTGATGTCAAAGGGGGAGTGAGGAGCAGTGAAAAATGTGGAATCTAGCTAAGGGGGAGCTTCGAAAAAGTGTACATTAGAACAGAGCATCAGCCAAGGGGGAGTATAGTATGACGCTTAGTCATTTTTCACTAAGTGTTGCCATCAATGCCAAAGGGGGAGATTGTTGGCAAGAGACACTATGTGGCTTCATGAGTGTTGTCATTGATGACAACAAATTCCATCTCACACATCCGCAGGACATGGTGTGTCTATACCAGAAGTCAAAGTAAAGAGTATTTTGGTCCAGTGACCAAGAATAGAACATGCAGTAAGGTCCGACAATCAGGTCTGAATCCCTCAAAGAAAGTATCTCAGTAAAGTGTGGACTTGGAGAAGTCAAGAGGAGTACCATGACTAGTATGTTCCAGAGATGGAGCCTCCGGTGATGAAAGCATGAAGAGATATGAGTACCTAAGTGTTAAGTTCATGTTTGGCAGAGTAGACTAAGGAAGACCTGACCGGTAAAGCATCAAACCTTAATCCGGATGAGACATTGATTGTGATCAAGTTTCTTGAGGTATCATTCTTGATTTGCCAACATGATGGATGACTTCTATAAGCATCTCTTTGGTACGCATCACTTGGTAAGCAAGGATTCAGCCGACAGACCAGAGTTTGGGAAAGTATTGAGTATTCCGGATGCCGACTAGAAAGATGATTGAAATCATTGATGCGGATATATATACCAAATTGAGTTCGGTATGAAGGTGTGTGTGGTGTATTGCGAAGTGTGAAGAAAAGCAGAAAGCAGTGTGGAAGCAATAATACAGGTCCGGTATGTGACAGGACAGCAGCACCAAAGAAGAGGAAAAATGAAGTGCAGTAGATCAGTGTATTGAGCCTAACTGGAACTGAACCTCAGCATATGTGGATGCTTCTTATCAGTTTAAGTATCTTGTTACTTTCTTTGTACCTTGTAGATAGTGAGTCTCTTGTAGGCAGTGAGCCTCTTGTAAGCAGTGTGCTCGGGAAGTGAGCCCTAATCGGCAAGTGCCATTTTTGTACTATCTTATTCTTTTAACAGAGAATACAACCTTGGGTTAGTCACCCCGTGGTTTTTCCCTTAACAGGGTTTTCCAAGTCAAAATCATTGTGTTGTGTATTGATGTTATTTCTGCTCTCATGGTCATGTTTGCTTATATGATTTGATGTTGCACTAATTGTTAAAGAAGAACAAAAAGTTGAAGTAATTAAGATAACTGATTCACCCCCCCCCCCCTCTCAATTATCAACACACACAAGACCTAGAGATAAGATAGTCATATTTTCACTATACTTGGAATGTCACTAGTCTATCACATTTATAGGGAAGTGAGGAATCTTGAGGCACACACTAATTGATGCTTGACTTGAAAAATTAGTTGGTCTTTTCCACATAGGCAAATTGCACTTTCCTTGCTATGGTTTTTGGATTTGCATTAATGTGTAGATCTACAAATCACATAGCATATCTTGTACTTGATTATGTCTTGATACTAATTTAAACATTTTTTTACCATCATTTATAGAGTTGGATGATGCTCATGATAGTAAGAAATTGGAAAGTCAAACTTGGGTGACACAAGTCTTTTCATCGCTTTATTGAAATAGTTTACAAGGATGGACCCATTAGGTGGAAAGGATGTTTTGGGGAAGCCAAAACTCAATTAAGAAGGGAGCTACTGAATTATCTCAAAAAATTTAAATCAAAGAATAAACAATAAACAATTTAGTCAATATGATAAGGCATTGACCAAGGTCACCAAATCTTCCCATGTGTTACTTGGTGGGAATGATAGCTAGTTCAAGAGATCAACCTCACTAGCATGGTTGATGGAAATAGAGAACTTGAAATTTTGCAACTTGGATAATTTCACCTCAATCTTCACTTCCAAAGAAATCTAGGGACTGAGAACTCTGACAAAATATTCCACATTGGGATTGCTAGGTAGACCAGCTCTAGGAAAATTCGCCGCTATCAATTAACCACAGTAAAATCCACCGCCAACAATTCACCGCCATGACAAATTTCAAAGTTTTGGAAATATATGTTAAAAAAATGTTAATGCGATTAATTTTCTGTGGCGGTGAATTGCTTGTGGTGAATTTTCCTTGAGGTGAATTTGTCATGGCGATGAATTTTTCCGTGGTGAATTGTTGGCGGTGAATTTTCCTAGAGCCTCCCAGACACAACGGTGAGGTCAGATTTGAGCTAGGAAGCCACCTAAAAAACATGATCACCAAAACTTGACAAAAAATATGTTAGATTCACATCAAGTTCACCAATGTAAGTTAGGGAAAATCAAGCATAAATCACTAACATCAATCATAAAACCCTAACTCAGCAATGGAGTACAAAATAAACATAGAAATTCAAAGGATAAAGCAACTAAATCTAAATCTCTATGCTAGGCTTGGCTCTCCTCCATTGCTCTTCTCCATTTTGCATAGGATGCAAAATATCGAAGATTGTGGTTCTTGGATGAATGTTGATTGCTCACTTCAGCAGCATAACACTAGCATGAAGATGAATGAAGAGAGGATCTAGAATCATTTCGACAGCATAATGTTACTTGAAAATCTATTCCCCAAATGGCTTGGGTGAGGCTTGACTTATAGGAAATGAGTGATATGATTCAATGGTTAAGATTGAAAGTTGAATTGTGTGATGTGGGCGGCTAAGATTAAAAGATGATTTGACTTTGGATCCCTTCATTCAAAAAAGGTAGTGGAATGACAAGTGTGCAAATAAGAATAGAGGTGACCTAATTTAAATAATAAAATTATTTAAATTAGTTGGTAGTGTGACAAAGCATTAAATGAAAGTTGTAGTATCGTTGTAGTATGGGACATCTATTGGCATGAGGTTGAAGGTGAGAACTAATTCAAATATTTTATTTAAATTAGTTGGAAAATGGGAGAGGAAATGTGGGAAATTAATAAAATAAATAGGATTTATTTTATCAATTGACTAGTGGGATAAATGGGATTAAAAATGGATTAGGATGGGAATTAATTAAATAAATAAGATTTATTTAACTAATTAGGTGATAGAGGGATTATGTAAGGGACCTAGGACAAAATGTCATAAGATGTCTTACTTAATGTATCAACAAGGTGATGTTGTAAGACAAATAATTTTATGTGTCTACATAGACAACTAGAAAGGTATATCGCACCTGGTTTAGATGTATATTTTCTTTGTCAACTAACACTAATGAGCCCAAAACAGTTAAACAAGTAATGGAAATGGATGATTGTGAGCACTAGAAATTGGCCATGGATGAGGAGATGGCACTAAGGAAGAATGATACATGGGATTTAGCAAGTTGCCTAATGGTAAAAAACCATTGGTTGAAAATGGGTGTTCAAAAGGAAGTTGGGCTTTGATGGTAACATTAATAAGTACAAAACACAATTGGTTACCAAAGGTTATTCCTAGGTTGGGGGAATAGATTTTGGTGAGATTTTCTCTCCTCTTGAAAATTTTACATCTATCATAATGTTATTAGCTTGTGTTCTTTCTTTTGATCTTGATATTGAGTAGATGGATGTGAAGACAACTTTCTTGCATGGTGATCTAGAGGAGATCTAAATTGCACAATCAAAGCACTAAATTGAGAAATGTAAAGAAAACTTTGTTCGTCGATTGAAGAAATCACTATATGGTTTAAAACAATCTCCTAGAATGTGGTATAAAAAGTTGATTCATATGTTTTAGAGTTGGGATTTATCAAGTCTAAGTTAGATCATTATGTTTTCTATAAACATAACTATCATCATTTTATCATTACCACTTTATGTGTTGATAATATGTTGTTATTTGGTAATGGTAAGGAAATGATTAGGGACTCGAAATATCAATTTTCATTAAATAGTTTGAAATGAAAGACTTAGGGGTTGCTAAGTACATTCTTTGGATGGAAATTAGATGGGATAGGGCTAACTAAAAACTTTGGATTAGTTAGAGGAAGTATGTTGATTTTTCTTTGCAGTGTTTTGGTATGGTTGACAACACACCAGTAATTGTTCATATTTCTATGAGAACTAAGATTTTAGTTGAGTAGTGTCCTACAACACCTGCAAAGATAGAGGAGATGAGTTTAGTGCCCTATGATAATGAAGTTGTGATCCTTATGTCTATTATGGCCTACACCAAATAAGATATTGCCCAAGTAATGGGAGTTTTGAGTCATTATATGGTTGATCTTGGATGGGAACATTGGATTGCAGTGAAGAGGGTCTTCAAGTATTTGTGGGGTACTTCTAAGAATTTTATTTTTTTATCATGGTGATATTTCAAAGGAGTGGTACTTAGTTGATATTCAAGGTTATGTGGATTTATATTTGGCAAGGGATGTCGATAGCAGAAGGTCTATTAGTGGCTACATGTTTAGCTTGTTCGATGGTGCAATGAGTTGGATAAGTGATAAGATGTGGTCACTCTATACACAATAGAGGCATAGTACATGGAAGCTACTCATTCTTGTAAGGAGTCCATTTATCTTTTGAGATTGTATTTAGATGTCAAGATGCATCAAAGAGTAGTTAGAGTTTATTGTGATAGAGTCTCATCAGCTTGGCAAAGAACCTAACCTTTCATGCATAGCCTGAGTACATTGATATATAGTATCATTTTGTTTGTGACATGGTGGAAGATGGGAGTATGTTGCTGGAGAAAGTTGATACTCTAGAGAATGTTGTGGATTATTTGACAAAGTCAGATAGCACCAAGAATTTCAAGTGGTGTAGTAAGTCTATGGGTCTTTCTACCCCTAGAAAATAGTTGGCGGTGTTGGTATTCCCTTTACTCTTGCAAGGTATTCAACAAGTAGGAAAATGTTAGGAAATGTGTCTCAACATTGCATCTTAATGTTGAGAATACTAAAATGTAATTTTTGGGCTATAGAGATCATTTTTAGCTTTGAAATTTATCAAAATAAACTTTAACTAGCTAAAGTTGGTTACAATGACATAGACCTCTTTGAGGTCTTCATTTTTTTAAATAGGCTCAATCAACTACCTAGGTCAAACGTTATGGCCTTCACAAGTTAAGCCCCCCACATTAGAAATGTAAAAGAATTTATGAAACACAAGAGAGCTCTAAGATGGAATTACACATGTTGACCAAGAACATCCAACATATGACTATCATAAAGCATCTTTGAAGGGTTTAAATAAGACAAATTAGAGTGCCAAGTTGGGCGGGATAACTATGACATGTTATGATATTTTCTTATGACAGGTGTAAGGAATAAATTATATTTTGCATGCGGACTCTTCTTAGGATTTGGATGTTGGAATTTGACTAGAGGATTTGGGCATAACTTTTGTATGGTATTAGCTCATCGTTTCATGATTCTCCTTTGGTGGTTTCTTGTATTGGTTTCTCTATTTATTGGGTGATTGAGATGAAGTCTGCATAGTGTATTTTGTAGGTAATATTAAGCTACCAATATTACTCTAGATCTTAGTGTTGGTGTTGTATCGTGTGAAGGCTCCTTACCCAGATTGTATTGTAATCAATATTGTTGTTTATTAATACATTGGTTCAGAGTTTGGATGCTGAGTTTTTCCCGAAAGGAGTTTCCTAAGATACATCATTGTGTTATGGTGAAATATTTTATTGTGTTGTTTATTTCCTACAAATTATTTTAGATCATATTTTAAGTTCATCTCTCCTCTTATGTTAGTGTAGGAAACATTTCTACACCTTTTCTTCCTTTCAAGTACTCCATTTTAGACTCTTCCACTTTCTTATAAGATACTCTTATGTGTCAAAGGTTGATCAAAAGCCTCTCATATATATTTAGTCCACTTTGTAACTCCCTATTACATGCTCCTATTTGTCATAAGATCTTATATGCTTCTTACAATGTCATATATGATTTTACACATCTTACATGACATAGATGCTCTTACAACATGTCATAATATAGTTTACATGTAACAAACAATGTCACATCAAGTGGGATGTCCATTTCCCTGTGGGCACATCAATATTACAAAATAATAATAAATAAGAACATTAGGAATTACAAGGTGTATGACACCTAATTCTAACAACCTAATCATCTTACCTCTAGTCAAACCAATAGATAATTCTAATATTGCACCACACAAGGCTTAGTACTTCTATTCCTTTCATCACATAGTGGACATTTTGTAGATAGATTCATGGTGTTCAAGCATAAAGTTCAAGATCTTATAGATAACAGGAAGAAAAATTTGAGCATAATAATGAGCCCACAACCCTATCACTTGATGAGGTTAATCATATGAGAGAAAATGAGGTGTGTCGAGAGATTGGTCCTCTTCACCATAACACACCTTGTATTGAGATTACATGTCAAATAAAAGAGAAACCACCTAATGTGCAACCAATTAGTAAATGTATTTATAAGAGATTATCAACAAGAGACACGTGTGATACAATAAACAAATCATGAAGAAGAAAATGCAAGAATCAATGAACATTATGGTGATACATTTTGAGATGCTAATGATGATAATCCTCTTACATTTGTTTGTTGATTCATGAGATTCGTTATAAACTATACACCTACAAACCAATATTTCTTGTTTGCACTTTGGCCTCTTACTTATGTCTTGTTTGTTGTGCCTTCCAATATCTTATTTCCTACTTTGTCTTCCCCCATTTGGGGGCCTTCTCCTTCCTTCTTACTTGAAATGTTTTTTCTTATGCTCATTTACATCTCCCTTAATTATTGTTGTTTTATATTAAAAAGGGGGATTGATGGATGGGGTGTTGGTTTCAATGGTTTATGTGGAATCCTCCTTTCACACAAAATAGTCCAAGGGCATATTAACCGAGTTGAACCTCCAATTTATGCAAGAGGATTCACCTATCAAGTTGGGTTGCCACTTGGGAAGATGCAGAATCTTGGATGTGTCAAACAATATCTCAATTTAATGTTCAATTTCACTTAAAACTTGAAATATGAAAAACAGTAAGCAAATTATTGAATCACGACAAATCCTTTCAGAATGAGATGAGGGACAGAGATATTTAACTCACTATTTTTTGAAGTTCAGAAGGCGGAGAAGTCGGGGACACGGGGACTAGCACCCAAGTCCAAGGTGTACGTTTCGTCATGGAATCCAGAACTTCTCCTAACACTGATCTGCGCTGCAACTTTCGTTTCTACTTCAGGAAAACTGGAGGACACAAGGACTAGGCCCTAGTCCAGGAAAAGCTCCAATGTTTGGCTTCTTTTCAGATCCTGAATCCTTGATGTCTATCACTCCCTTTCTGCAACTCCACTCCACGGAACTCGGTACCTGTAAACTGCAATCACAAGGAGTGTGGGAGGGGGTTGTGGTGTTTAGAGTCTTGCCTTTGTCAAGCCCTGGAGAGACATTCTTGAGTCTTCTGAACACCGTTGTTAGATAAGAGTGCATATCGTGGCGGGATAGAGGTAAAAATCCAAATGATAAATGATTGAAAACACAATAGATATCACCTTGAAGTGTAGATCTCATGGAAGGAAGATGTTCTTCATGCCATGAGGAGATGGATGCCAAATCTACAAATACAAACACAATAACAACAAAGTACTACTCTGCAACACAATAAATGCCTTGAATCACTTTCACAAAATCATAATGCTCATCTAATTTCCATCTAGTTTGCAAATGAAATCTAATCATGCTTATATATACAACTACAAAGATTCCCACTAAGAATTTTGTAATTCAAACTTTAGATGTCGGCATAGGACCTAAATAACGGTTACTAAACTGACATTTGAAATTAGGGCAGGACTAAGGCGCTAGCGCCCAAGTCCACCCTACCATTTTTTGTTCAAGATACATCAAAATGTAATCCCATAGGTGCTATTTGCCATAAGACTTCAAGGTTTTCTCATCGGGAGTCAGAAATAACACACAAGATGCTCTAAATGCAATAATAAGACCTAGGAGCAAAACCTTAAGAGGGAAAAGCCCCCAAGTGGACATTTTTCAACATAACAATTGCTATGCACTTGCATGCCTTACTATGTTTTATCATTCCTACAACATCGATTTCTCATTTTCCCTTATTGCTTTCTACTCTTATATGCATCTTTATGCTTGTCCTTACCATGATCTTTCTTTGGTTTTACTCCCATGATTATCCACCTATGCTCTTATCTTCCATACCTTATGAGGGCCTTACTTTTCCTTATATTTCATCATTCCTACAACATTGATTTCTCATTTTCCGTTATTTCTCTCTACTCTTATACACATCCTTATGCTTGTCTATACCATGATCTTTGTTTATTTTTGCACCCCATGATTGTTCGCCTATGCTCCTTTCTTCCATACCTTATGATCATCATCACATGCATGTGATACTTACCTTTGTTAGCATTTTTATGTTATCTTTCTTATGTGTCTTCTCACACCCTTATATTACACCTAGTTGGCTCTTGCGCTTATTGCTCACATCTTATGTTTCCATATTGTGCTTTCATTACCATATCAACCTATCACATTATGAGGCACCATGCTTCCCCAATGCTATAATATGTTTCCATTGTCATAAATTGCCCCTAGAGTTATCCTACTAGATTGGGTGCATCTTGCCTTCCCTCTCTCTATTGTGTTATCGTTGCTTATCTTTTTACATTTGGAGGCAATATGACTTCCCCATATCATTTTGTGCTTATGTTCCTAATTCTGTATCTAGAGCTTTGTTACCACTAGGAACCTATTGTCTTACCTTGACCATTGTGTGTTTATTCTCTTGGATGCCACAATGGGGTATATGTCTAGCCTAGTGTCTTAGGTACTTACAGGTATTTTTGGTCATTGAGAGTCACTTCACCATTTTCATTTGCTTATATTGGGAGCACAATTACATTTATTCATGATTAGCTCCAAGCCATGTGCTTACCATGCTTATCATTTGAGCTATCTTACCTAATTGACACACATTGTATTCATAACATTCATTTGCTTTACATGATTTACATGCTTACATGATTAGTTTACATTTACATTTCATGTACTATTTTTCCCTCTCCTATTTCTTGCATGCAATAGATGCAACTAATTGAAGGAGAAATAATACATTGCTAACACTCCTATATCAAGATTGGGGACAATTATTGGTGCCTATACAAGGACTCATCATCGTGACTAGATGAACCTTGATCGATATGCCATGTCATCCTATGGTCATTGCACAAGACAAAGCATCACCATATCACTTTCCATACAAGTAATGCCTATATAAGGACTCATCACCGTGACTAGATGAACCTTGATCACACAACATGGCAGTGCTCAATATGCCATGTCATCCTATGGTCATTGCATAGGACAAAGTGTCACCATACCACTTTCCATACAAGCAATGTTTTCTAACTCTACTCTCTCCTCACAATGCTAGAATTCAATTTGTAATTGTTCTCATTTCTACTTACATGATAGAAGCTACTCATTACACATATTTCCTCTATTTTATATGTTCCCATGGAGCAGGCATGCCAAAGGATGAACACACATGATACCATCTAAGGGGTCCATTACTTTATATGGACCTCAATATCCTTTTATGCCATGCATGTTTATGAGTGCTCATTTACTTTGAAATACATGTTCACATTAGGATTCACATGCACATCAAAATGGTGGCAAAATGTAAATGTGAAATTTTGGTGCAGGGCACCATAGGTCTTAATGTGAAAATTGCAGAGTGTTTTGGTGTTTTGTGTTTAAGTTATGTTGATCATGTGTAATAAGGTCTTTTAAGACCACTTGTTATGATTTTGAGTCATGTGGGGTTAGGTTGGTTAAAGTGTCAAATTGTGCAAAAGTTACAAAAATGTTGCATAAGCATTTTTTGGCATTTTGTGTCTTAGATGGAAGTTGAAAGGCTGTGTTGTGTTTTTTGGTGGGAAAACAATTAGAACTGGTTGGTTGTGATTGGGAATGCTTTAAAAAGCCTTTGTGAATGTTGTGGCAAGGTGGGCAAGTGTAAAATTTGAATTTGAAATATAAAAACTTTGTTTTTTCTGTGTTTTAAGAGAAATTTTGTTGCTCCAGCGTGTTGTACGACCTGTAAGTGCATATTTATGCATTGGAACTTGTGAAGGAATGAATTAACTCTTGTTTTCACTTTGTCTCATTTTATTTCATCAAGTATTGAGTGAGTTACAATAGTTTTTTTCTGAAAACTGTTAGAAAACCCTAGTTTGTGAAGGTTTAATTGAAGAAACAAGTTTCTTTGAACCATTTCATAGCTCTAGTTGATAAAAGTGGCACATTCAGACCCCATGTAATGTGAGGAAAGCATTGAAGTAAGGTTTTGTGATCTTGGTTTTGAATTTCATATACTTGCTTTGTAAAACAGGGCTAATTAGGCCATTGCCAAAACGGGATAGTCAATTTTGGGGGCTTGAGTTACAAAACAACCCCACCTGCACTCGAGATATGTTATGAAATAGGAAAATGGGTATCTAAATCTGTAATTTATTTCTAGGTTTCAGGTCTTACCTAAAAGTTATGCTTGAAAAACCAATTTTGTTGTCCTAATTGGCCTAAATTGAACTGTAGCAGTCAATTTTTGAGGGTTGTGTTCCAAAGTAACCCACCTTGCAAATTTGATATATTGTATAACTCCCAAATGGGTGTCTAAAACAGCCTTTAGATTTTGGGTTGAAGGTTTGACATGGAAGTTATGAGAAAAAAACAAGGTTTGTTGTCCTACTGGGAGGATGGTGAAATTGTGAGAGAAACCCACCAAATTAGGGTTCTAAGTTGGAAAGTTCGATTTGTTTGAGTTAGTTTGGGGCCCTCCACCTTACCTTTGCATCAATTTTGCATACTAATGTCAATTCAATTCCCTTTTTTGGGGGGCCATTTTGATTAATGGCTTAATGGAATTACATATGGACAAATGGTGCAATCTTGTGCAAAGTTGGGCTCATTCTCTAATCTATTACACCTTCCCATTTACACATCCTATTAAGAACCTCAATTGAAAATATATAAATGTTGCAATATATTGAAAAATAATCAAACCCTTAAGGTAGGGCAACACCATACAATAGCCACTTCAAGGGGGCCAACCTCTTAATGCCACTCTAAGGGGGAAATCATCCCAATAGATCATAAACTCCAATAACAATCTTCAAGATGCTTTCCACTTGGGAAGTCATTACAATTTATAGTCTTCTTAAAGACTACTACTATCCCATGCATGGGGAATAAATGCTTTATTCTAACCAACTAGTGGGATTACTTATAAAGTATATGCATCCCAATACATTATTATTGCTAGTTAATACACTATAATACTACACCTCTAAGTATTATGTTACATCCTCCTTAAACATGTTTCATCCTCAAAATATTCAAGTACATAGCATAAGGCAAAATATGAGCTTTATAAGAAAATAGCCCAATTACATTGCACAATAAAAAATATGTTGTCCCCAAAGCTTGATAACCAAATTAAAACTCATCGATGCATCTTCTTCTTCTTCCTTTTTTTCCTCTTTGCTTAGGTATGAGCATGTACAACTTGAATAGATAGAAGCTACGATTATAGTTCATTTTGATGTACATAATAAATTTGTTCCCTAGAATCAATTAACAATGCTTAAAAAATCATAAGGATCTATGTATGAATCAACCAATATAATATCATCTATTGGAAACATGTGATCAAAACTCTCCAATGCTTGTTGAAATGAAAAAAATACCACTGGTGGAAAATCATTGAATTCAACGGAAGATAAAGAAATTATTTTCTAAAACAAAATACTCTTCCACATCATGTCCATTAGTGAACTCAGAATAAGAGGAGAATCGTCAAAATTGAGTTGAAAATATTTTTCATCGTGTATGGGAGATTCTTAAAAAAGAAGCCCAAATAAATTACTCTCACCCAACTGAAAAAAAAAATCAATCCTCCAAATCTAGCCATGCATGTATATTTACTTTTCATATGCCCATTTTACCTCAAGAATAAAAATAATATTGATCATAGACATACAAAAATTTCTTTAAAGAATCTTTGATTTCATTTGTTGTTTGGCAATTTTTATCTAGGGCTTCCAAAATCTTAGAATTTGCCATAAAAAACTAGGGTTTGAAAAAAAACGTTTTTTAATTTTTAAACTCATTTTCTTTCACAAATCTGAAAAGAAAATAATGTATAAACGTATATTTAAATATTTCTATCCACTTGCAAAAAACAAGATGTGATTTCTTCACCTAGTTTACAAGATATCAAAAAAAAATTGACAAGTTGCATGCCAAAAAAGTTTTAAAAATTAATATTGCAAGGTCAACTTCAAATCACCATATTGATCCAAATTTTTAATGTGATCACTTTTTGAAAAGTTCTCAAAGTCCGCTTTCCAATGAATTCAAATTTGTCTTTTTTAAGTACATGTGTGAAGCACACAACCCTCTACAAAAAATTTGGCCCAAAATAATGAAAAAACTCCCACTTTGCCTTAAAAAGAGTTTTGATACCAAATGTTAAGAACTTCAATTGAAAATATAAAAGTGTTGCAGTATATTCAAAAACAATCAAACCCTTAAGCTAGGGCAACACCATACAATAGCCACCTCAAGGGGTCCAACATCCCAATGTCACTTCAAGGGGGCAAGCCTCCCAATAGAGCATAAACTCCAATAACAATCTTCAAGATGCTTTCCACTTGGGGAAGTCATTACAATAGTCTTTTTAAAGACAACTACTACTATCCCATGCATTGGGATAAATATTTTATTCTAACCAACTAGTGGGATGACTTACAAAGTACATGTACCCCAATACATTACTTAATACACTATAATACTATACCCCTATGTACATTACACATCCTCACATATTTGATCCATGGGATAAATATTTTATTCTAACCAACTAGTGGGATGACTTACAAAGTACATGTACCCCAATACATTACTTAATACACTATAATACTATACCCCTATGTACATTACACATCCTCACATATTTGATCCTATCCACATACATTTGTTATTTATTACATCTACCCTTGCACTTACTCCTATACATTCATTCTTATACATCCATTCCCTATTCCTAAATTAGCAATTTCCTATCTCAAGTCAATCCCACTACGTTTGGGATCTATCTCACATCACATGAATGTGGTAGGATCAATCTCACAACATGTGAATTGACCCTCAACAATTCAAATTCAAAAGTTGTCAACTCTCACCTATTATATACCCATTATTAGCCAACTTGGTACACATTCTTGCATGATTAGTTGTTGTATGTTGGTAATTAAAGTCATTCAATACACATCCATTTATCATTTGTGTATCATTCACACTATGAGGAGAAATCATTAAAGGAATCTCTCAATTTGGAGCACTATAAAGAACCTAGATTCTACATTAGTATCCTAGGGCATTTGCGTGACTATGAGTGGTCTTCGATTATTTTCATGACTGTAAAGCAAATCTAATCAAGGTGATCGACTTAGGAGAATATGAGGTCGTAGTTCGATAATCTCCCCCAAAGTATTTTTAAATAGCCAATACAAGGCAGAGATCATGGCAAAACAAGTCACATCTATCCATTGTCAACAAATTTATTCCAACAAATTATAGCTTAAATCTACAACACTCGAAATTGATTATACGGCCCATTAATCTTGAAATTCAATATAGAGCAAAGATCACGATGAAACAAGTCACATTTATCCACTATTAACAAGTTCATTCCTACTGATTACAAGCAAATCCACACAAAAGATCAAACATGCAACACTTGGGATCAAATTTATTGTGCAAGGTTGTCTGCGAAATTCTAAGAGTAACCCAATTCAAATTTTGTTCTTATGCTTCCAACGCATATAAGATGTGAGTATTACTTATGATTAAAAAAACAAACAGCTATCATTTGGCTATTTTTAAATTCCAAAGTTCTTCTACATAATCTGTCCCAACTCTTAATTAAATTAAATAAAACCTAACTAATGTAAAGTAATCCATTTATTCCTTAAAATTTTTATTGTTATTTCAAAAAGAAAATGATTGGCATCAGTTACGCATTATTACTTCAAGGAAAATGTCTCACTACGTATACAAGGAAAGAACGAACTTGAGCCTGCCCACAAAAGACCAAAAATAATTATAGTTATGCAAGCTTGGCTTGCACAATCAAAGCTACTTAAAAGCCCCGTGATAAATGAGGAGGTATCACTAAACCCTTAAGATGCTTGAAATGACATTTCAAATAATTAGTAGTATTTAGATGAGCCTAAAAGACTGAAATCTCCATTACTTTTAGCCTAACCCGATATGCATTTAAAATCGCAAGGACCGTAATATTTGACTTCTTGTGGATGTAAAAGGACAATCAGACATGACTAGTTGGTAAATAAAAATGAAAACCCCCAAGTTGGTAAAAGCGACTTTTGAAACTTCAAAGAAATATCAGTATCTATATAAAGCTGAACTGTATGACTTCATTCCAAGACAATAAATGTCCAAGCAATTTGTTTATTTGTTTCCATAAAAGAGGCCACGAAGAACACATTTTGAACACTACACGTTAGAAATCACGATGTTGGAGACAACATTAAATTAAATTAAAAAATCATAACTAGATATTACTTGATGGCAGATGTGATTGGAACAGAGGCCATATATCAACATTAAAATATCTGTGCGAGGCATTGAATCTTGGCATTGTTTAAATAGAAATGCTCATAGCAATTAATAGCCAGTGCCTACATAACTACTGTTGTATTTTAAAATTGTCTTTGTTTTAATGCCAGATCAACACTTCACACCTAGAAAGTTATGCATCATTATATCATCATCAACAAATATCAATTCAATAGTGATTCTTAGGAATATTAATGTTGTCTAGCAGACTGTGTAACTGTCAATAAGGAGTATGCTCAGCTCATAACTAAAGTTTTCAGGAAATCTTCAATGCACATTTTAAGTGCTAACTTATGACTAGCACTTGCACCCATAGGAGGTTCAAGGAATACACCAATAGGAACAACGGACGAGTTTAGATAATTTTCTGGCGTGAATTTTTTTTACGGCGTGAGACAATTTTCCAAGCACTATAATGCTCACATATAAAAGCCTATCGGCTAATAATAAATGAACACGCATATAAGCCATGGAAAGTGTTCCTCTGTCAAACAAGTTACAAACTACTTTTTGCTTGAGTATCTCTCCTAGAAGAATTCTCCAAAGAATTCTTTTTAAATCGAATGTTTCATCACATGAGCAGTAACAGGCAGTCGATGTTTGCCTACCTTGAAATCACAGAATTCATCAGGGAATGCAAAGATCCTGCTTCATTTGTGGACTTGCAAAACATATTTCAGAAATTTTGACAGCCATAGATAATGCATCCATAATTTCAATGCATGGAAGAGTATTTTAAGATCGAAAATTATTTGCAAAAGATCCTGGAGAGGCATCATGGAAGAGTAACCATAAATATTCTGCCCGTGTTGTGACTAAAAGGGCGATATATGTCCTTTCCAAAGGAATAGAAAAACCCTTTCTAGTGGACAACAGAATACAGAAGCAAGAAGAAACTGTCAATATAAACATTAAATGGATTTCAATGGCATATCTGAAATCTCAGTAAAAAGAAGATAACAGGGCAGAGATTCCAAGGAAAACAAACTCCAAAGAGAAACCATTAACTCTATGAGGACATAGATGACAAACCTCTCTTTGTTTCCTGCACATGCCTATGCCTTAAAAACATATTTACATCTGTCACGTCAGCACTACAGATCTCATAATTTCAGGGTTTGTACAAGCACAGGCAGAAATGGGTTTGCCAAAGCTTAAAATTATCCTTGGAAAGGGTAGGTTAGGAATCTCCAAGAACCAAACAACTGCATAATTTAATGATTGCCACAAACTGCATCCTCATAAATACAAGCATCTTTTTATACAAGGAAAAAAAACATTTCGGGTTGATAAAGCCTATTCATGCAAGATACCAAACTTTGTGAACATCCTCTATATTCATTAACATTTGAGTAACGTCTCTTAATAAAATTACACTTATGATAGGTCTAATAATGTCTGAAGGTATCTTGAAGTCACAGTGCCTCATTTAATAGGAAATGAGGCAAAATTTCCTAATATTTCATCTCAAAAACTTTCACTAACAAGTTCAAAACAATAATGAATTTCTTTAGTGTTCTACTTCTTGTGAAGGAATTAATTCAATCAATTGGCTAATACATATACATCAAAATTAGGTCTAGAACAACTAAAGAATCTGAAGGAAAAAAAAAAAAAATGCGTGTGGGGAAATACCACTATTAATTAATAATGTATATTTTATTTTTCCACCATAGATAAAAGGTATGCTCTAGACGAGATTTCAAGAAAATGAAGTAGATCCACAAAATCCTGCTTGGAATATTCTTCATCGGCATCACTCTAATCACTTAATACCATGGAATGATGGTAGAACAGCAACAAGAGGATCATCATAACCAACAGGCGCTGCAAAAAACAAATGTGGAGTAAAAAAACACATCAGTTGAGTAGTTAATGCATTTAAGAAAAAAATACAACACTGTAATTGCAGTGTGAGCACTACAGCAGAATATAGCTAGTTCTCTTGGAATCTGAATATCTTCAGCAGAAAATTACTTGATAGGCACAGTAACTTTAATTTTAATAACTGATAATCCTTATAATCACAGTGACACTTATGGTAATGATACTGGATGCCATAGATAATACTACCTCCATCATCTGGTATGACTGAGACAATTTCTCCTGCAACTTTTGACTGCAAGATATAATTAACATATAAGAAATGTGCCCAAATGAAACTCCACAAAAATGTTCACAAAGTTTCTTGACATTGGTAAGAGTTCAAAATTGGTTGATGCCCCATACGTGAGCTTATGAATTGGTAAACAAAACAAAGTGCCTACTCACCATTATAGGTAGCTGGGAGCCAAGGTGCTCCAAATAACAGACCACCTGCCCTTCTTTTATGGTTTTTCCCTGCAAGTCATATCAACAATCTACTTTCAGAAAAATACTTCACAAGAGTTGTCTTCTCAATTTCTAGAGTCGCCTTGTTTCTTTGACCCACAGAAAATAGGCATTACACACAAAGACAAACAAATGGGAAACCCCAAGAATACATTTGCTCAGAACAAATATATTTCTAGGACATTTGATTCAAAATGCTTTTAAATGGCAGATAGCATCTACAATAATATGACAAAAAAGGTGAATAACTCAGTCTGATGTATTTTTGAAAAATTCCATAACATAATAGAGTATTGCTGAGGCATAAATTAAAATAACAGATTAAGTTCCGACAAAACTCTGTAAATAATAGCTCTCCAGAGAAATAAATTTTTGTTTGTTCAATTATACGAAATCCCAGCTCTATTCATATAATTAATAACTTCTAAGAAGTCAAACATGTACGGCTCATATAATGCCATGTGTTTTGCTACACAAGCAATTAGAGACCACAAATTTGAGAATGGCAAGTTCATTCTACTTGACTATGATTGTCACCATTAGTAAATTCATAATCAAACTTCACAATAAGCAAGGGGATTTGTTAACAGAAGTTAAGACTGGAGTAAAGAGAATAAAAGGGAAGGCATGCAAACATATGAGGAGTTCTTTGCTAAACTTCTTAAGTTATTATTCTATTTTCAGTTCAAAATGTTACAAACTCCACTTTCTCTGCCAAGTAGTTCCTTGATTCCCTATTCAATGTTAAGAACCACATGTGAATTACTATAGCAGATAGGTGCATCTATGAGGGAGGTCAAACCTAAGGTAGGCCAGTTGAACAATAAGCAAAGAAAAATAACATATATTGACACCTTCACCAACTCCATGAACCTCGTGTTGATGACAACAAGAAGGAAATTGGGTGCCTGAGACATCTGTAGTGAGATACACTGCAGACACTTCTGCCAATAGCAAAGCAAGTCCACAAATAAATATAAACCTGGATTGAGGTGAAGTAGATGCTCGTTTTTGTTAGAAGTGGTAATTTTTCTCCGAAACACAAATGCTATATACACTAACTATGGAAGCATCAGAATGCAACAGTTTCTGCTAAACAATCTTGTAATGGTTTAATATAAGTCACATGGGCAGATGTAATGTCCCCCTATTGGAACAATACTAATTTTACCCTAAAAATCCAAATACCCCAAGTTTAGGGTTAGGGTTTTGGAATTATCATGTAATGTCCCCTTCTAGATTTGCCCTAGATTAAACCCTACAATCACAATTATAATAAATTAGGGTTAGGGAGATGACTTATAGGTAGTTATTTCTTCGTTATGCTTTTGAATATAAATCTTGTAATCATCACATAGAAAACACAAGTGCATATATATACTAATGCCATTGTTAGGGTTAGCTAAGCATATATTAAACTCAGAATACAACTCCAATATTACTATTACTATCAAACACATTTAGACCATAGGGATAGGGACATGATAGGTTTGACCCAGCCAACCCATACTAATCCCAAGGGCGGAACTTTGGCCCTCCTGGGTTTGGTGGCAAGACTTAGAAATCCACCAAAGTGGGGTACTTAGTAGAGTGCTTGTCTTGCTTCCCTATCCATGCCTTATCTCTTACAATTATCAACTCATCATGGTAGGAATGGTATGGGGATCATAGCGGAGTTCTCAGTTTATCCAATCTAAGCCCAAGAGCGGGACTTTGACCCTCTTGGCCTTGATAGCAGGGCTTTGACATCCATCCAAGGTGGGGTACTTAGATGGAAACCTTATACCCTCTTACCTACGTCTCCTTCCTTTCCTCCATGATGAGGTTCAATATCATTTTCATCTAAAATACATTGATACATAATAAATACAAGCATTATCATTTAAGCTATATTAGCATTTCATATTCTATTTGTTTACATCTATTCCTTCTACATAGGTAATGCAATATGAAATGGATATTGATTCTTTGACTGCTACTGTGTTATCATACTTACTGATTATTATTATATCTGTTGCTTCCTCTGATTGTATATCCTTGTTCGCTGCTTTCCTTCTTATATCTGTGGATTAGATCTTGAATGAATAATGTATATTTTCTTTTGTTTGATTGCTTCCATTTACAATGCTGAGTGCAGCCCTTCTGATAGTGATTGCTGCTTCCTCAATTCCATTCTAATCCTTGCTGCCTGATTCTCCTCATCGTTCTTCCCTTTATACCTCTAACAATGGTGTCTTTAGTGACGGGATGTATCCCTTGTGCAGATTGCACCCTTTCTTAATTACTTCGCTGCCCTTCACTATCGATTAATACCCTTTTAATATGCCTTTTTTCCTTTCGTTATATTCTTTGATTTTGCAAGGCTAATATATGCTGCCTATATAAATTATTCCTCAAAAGATCAGTTCATAAATACGGTGATGAATCGCTGACCTTAAATCGTGGGTCCCTTATTGTCATTTATGAGGATCGCTGTCTGTAGGCAGCGCTCTATCTGATTTGATATATATAATAATATTTTTATTAATATAATATTTTATATAATATCTTCATTAATATATATATATATATATATATATAATGATATCTTATATAATATTTATTACCTCTATTACTATATGAATAATATAATAATATCTTGATTAATATCTTATGGATATATGAATAATAATATTTTTATTAAATGAATAATATAGTAATTCCTTATAGTTATTAATGAGATAAGAGTGATAGATTCTAGGTTTCATTCATATCTTTAATTTGAATGAATATAATCAATTCATAAATACGTTTGATTATAAGAAAGGACAGGATGACATATTTGAAGAAAACAATTTCACCGTTTATCATGATGGTTCAAATCTTTAATTTAAACAATGCCTTAATATCAGGATATTACAGCAGACAATATTGTTGCGATTTCCAATTCAACTATGACCATTCAGTGCCCAGAAAAAAGTTACCACAAAGCTCAAGCACCTCAGGTAGCTAATCACCACTATGGTAGTGCTTCCTGTACCATTGGTCAAGGCTCACCCAATCAAGACCTCGGATAAATCTCTTAGCCAAAAAGGGAGTCATAAGCAGCCATGTCAATTTGCATCTGTATCTCCTCAATATAATGACTGCCATTTTGCTAGGTCCATGTGTATAAGAAAATAATGATTGCTAGGATATAAAAGCCTCTGATCCCAAACCTAAGCTGATGGATTGAGTGCTGATAGCAATAATGAGAAGAATCATCCTCCAACTGAAGGATCTGTGAAACCAAATACTCACAAGTTACGTGGCCATTTCATGTTTATTTGTTATCTTAAACACGCCCACTCATGGGAGTTGTGTGAATTCGTGATTCAAACAACACCAGTACACCAACTAAGCCATCTCATTTAAATATTTTCGAGTTATGCTTTAGTATTTATACTTAACTGGCTGCATAAGCATTGTTTGATGCTTTTTGTACTAAAAGGCATTATGCACTTTCAGGACTGCCAAGGGCAGGCAATCATGGCACCAGCTTTTTAATATAAAGCAAAAAGATACAAATTAATTCAAATAAAACAAGAAGAGATATTTGCAGTGAAGTGCATAAGTGCAAATTGGGATCACTTTTTATTCTCTTTACTTTGGTGTCGTATGGATTTGAGATAAAAAGAAAAATCATATGTGCAACATATAAAGATGATTCTGGCTTTCATCTCTTCAAAAGCACTAACAGCTTGAGCAACTTACAAACTTAAAAGTGTCCAACACATTATTGGACATGATGGATGTATCTTATATTTTCTTATAACTTCTTGCTGTGCCATGTTTTCAAAGGAAACATGTTCAGAGAAAATAAAGTTTGTAATGAGAAAAATCACACGAGTAAAGAAAAGAGTATAATAGTAAGGCAAGAGAAAGCAAATAATACCTCTTTACACATCACTGGGCCAACCTTCCCCTTTGCAACTCGGTTCTTTTTGAAGATACCAACCTATCAAAGTTACAGAATTTCATATCCCATTAGACATCATCAAAATAAATATCAACAGCTTGTTCCATTATGATAATATCAATGTAATCAGAAAATCATCACCTTTGGAGCAGTTACAATAAAAAGTCCCTCGTCACTGGTAGCCCCGACAGGTTTGTTAGTAAATGGATTAGAAGACCCAGTGGGAATAAGTAGTTTAGGCGGCTTTGGAGAAGGTACCGGAGTGCTAACTATTGGATCAGAAACAACCGTGGCTTTGCTTGTGATAGGTGCAGTCATCGATGGAGATGTAACAGGAGATGACCCTTTCCTGTTCTCTATATTCCGACGCATGTGCATTTCAAAGCTTCCAGCCTGCAGTGAAACAAATGATAAACAATTTAGGAGGTATTGTTGCATGCCAAAACAAGCAATGTTATTTATAAGCCTCATCTACTCATGCATTATTAATGTAAGCAGTGATTAGCCTCATCTCTTTCCTGTTTATACAGCTGAAGGCTTGTTATCTAATTCAAGTTCTAAATATTCACTTTCTATAAAGATTTGTTATTTTATTTTAACCTATTCTCGTCATGATAACAAAGGGACCCATTTGTTACAATAAAAAAGAGTCCTTGAAGAAATTATCAGTTCAGTGTTGATAGATTATTGGAAATCCTCTGAAGCAACACTAGTATTCTGCTACAGCACAGGCACACAATGAAAAATTCCTTCCCTAAAACTGGGAAAGTCAGGAAACTACAGAGTACACTCACCATGTGATCCATAAATCTATTTATATAAGGGTTTTTGTTTCTGCCAAAAATAGGAATTTGCACCAAATTTTCAAAATCTACTAAAATTTTGACTTGGATCATGTTCAAATTCACCTCATTAAACTTGGGCTCACATTCTTAACATACCACATGTTTGTTACACTGCGGTTGGAATAGAAAAAGCCCATGCAGGAAATAGGAGGAGGTCTCACTTCTTGAAGAACATAGGTAACCTACTAATTGTGTATGATAGTTCTGCAGCCCCATTGAACATGTTGACAAGGAGACCAAAAAACAGAGCTCCAAGATATAAACTGCCATCATCCTCATTTCTTTGATGCATTTGGGTTCTCAGGAATACTGTAGTTGCTACTACTTCCCTGATCGATAGCGTGCCTTCATCTCTTCACCGCCTTCCTATTTAAAACCCTAACTCTTAACGTGTCTTGACCGATGGTTTAAATCAACGCCCAAGGAAATTGTAACGTTTCATTCTCCGAACCTTTCTTACATGATGTCTCTTCCATCCTCTATTTTTGGGTCCTCTATTTTTTTGTTGTTTTAAACATTTATTTTATATGGACAACCAATTTTTTTTTTGGACGACCAAAAAATAGGACTACCAAATTTTTGGCAGTTACAAGATGTGTGCACATATAGAATGGCCTATACGCCAAACAAGGCTAAGATGATAGTTCTCCAGTCACAGTCCAAACAGCCCATGGTGGATGCCAACAAACCTAGAAAGAGGCTAACCAGCAAAGTGGAATTAAATGAGCAGCAGATAGGTTTAAAACATTACTTCTTAAGCCAGCCCAAAAGAGGTGTTTCAATGAGATATTGACTAACATGAAAGGTGAGAAGTCATTCCTACATGCAGATCTGCTTAAAAACATCCTATAAGCTATTTCCTTTGGCTTGGCCATCTTCTTCTAAACTTTCTTCCCAATCAAACTCTGTAGCTACATTCCATCACAAGCCAGGAACATCAGGCGGTTGGTTCAACATTTTTCGAGAATCGGAAGACATGTAGCATCAGCACATAAGAAATTTTCAAATTTAATTGAGTGTTGAGGGGGGATGGACTGGCAGATAAAGAAGATGATAATTCAATCACACAAGGTGTCTGATTCGCAGCTATGCAATTCAGATATCCTGTTCTCGTTGGCCTCCATAAATGACTTAGGGTTTAAAGACTTTCATGCAAAAGCATTATTCCCAGCTAAAGCCACAGTAAGTATGATCATAAGTTTCTTCTACCCTGATTCCTAAATCCTCGGTAATTATGCAGCCAATACTACATCTTACATCTGTGCCTCTTACTATTGAGCATTTGTATGATAATTCCCCCCAAGTCACAACATTAAATTCAGACATCAGTCTAGCCATAAAACAGGAGATTCAGACCCACATGGCAGAGCCCATTCAGGTTCTCCAGCAAAATGAAGTCCTGCTAACTTTAGAATTCCAGAAACTATGTCTTGTCCCAGCCATCTTCAAAACAGAAATCTGTTGACCTTGGAGGATGTCCAATCTTTTAATGTCAAACCAAGCAGCTTATTTTCATCCCACCACTCCAACACAGCTCAGGTTATCCACAACATATCTATTTTCAAGTGACATAGTTTGCAACCTGTGTACTCAAACCTAGCTAATCTGGCAGATATGTTGTCTTATCACTTTGTATGTCCATCTCTCATGGCTCCTCTCAAAGTCTCTGATCATTAATGGGATATTTCTTGAAAATGTATATCCAATAGTTAGCACAAAAGCAATTGATGAAATGCCTGATGTTATGTATTATCTCTCAATTCTGAGACATCAATTTGCTCTCTTACTAGAATAATTGCAGACTAATTGTGTAATTTTGTACCCCCAAAAATTTTGATGTTCGTGTAATTGTACTTTTGCTGCTTAACAAATAATTGGAGTAAGAAAATAATCAATTCCATAGCATCAGTGTCTCACCTTAAGCTTGATCTCAGCAACATCTGTCTCATCGCAGACCTCCATGATCAAAGACTGCAATTTCAAAAATCAACCAATTATTAAAACATAAATAAATAAAATAAAATAAAAGAAAGAAAGAGTGACAACCATAAAACAAGCATTATTGTTGCCCTTTACATTTAGATCATAATGGATCATAAGATAAAGTAGAAAAATATATTATTATATTGCAATTAAAATTGCCCATTGTAAAGGGCCAAGGCTTACTCAATACATGAAATGAAGAGAACAGCAAGGGATTTACTTTGATCCAAATTTCATATCAAGTTGAAAATCCCAAGGAAGATGGTAAATGAGAATGCATTTACAAAAAAGCACTCAAATAACATAGAAAACAGTAACCAAACTCCAAGGTGCCAAGCTTCTGTAACAAACCTTTCAAAATGAAGCAATGCTTTTCTTGTTCCTCCTAAAGCACCTTAGACTTACAAATTACAAAAAGTTAAGCTTTTCAAGAATATTGCTTTTGTAATTGAGCTTGTTTTATGTAGATATGGTCCATTTCATTAAATATTATAAAGAAAAACCATACAAGAGTAACACAAAATTTACAAAGGAAATGCACTTGTATAAGATGCAAAAGATTTCCGAAATGGAAGGTTTCAAGTATCTGAGCAATTTAAAATCCCAAACCCAAATTTACAAATGCTGAAAAAAGTTATTCTTAAATGTCCAACGAGAAATTTCCCATCTCTAGTGCTTACCAGTATGCTTCATTCAGTGGTTTATTTGTTTGTTGGGGTCTTCAGTTAGAACATAATTTTTGTGTTTAGATCTGAGGCCTGCATCATCCTCAAACCATTGTGAGTATTTTGCAACAGTCTGGTGCCTCTACCTACTATGATTGTAAGCCCAGTCATATTTCAAATCTTGATGAACTTACGATGCTGGTCTCATGGCATATTCTAGCACATTACTCAGCCCCACATTTGAAAACCAACCATATGCCACATCCTACCCAACAATTGAACCATACTACAGGCTTAACTTTGATAGCTCTAGCAGATCAAATCCAAGGCATGTGAGAATAAATAGGGTCATTACTCATTAAAACCTCTGTAGGACAAGCAGTAAAAGTTTAAGCCACTAACGTGGGCACTGCATCTAACAACCTAGCTGAAGGACTCGGTTTCTCAATGCTTGGTAATAGTTGGTATCTGTCATTTGCAAAAGAATGACAATTTACAAGTGATTATTAAATGGTTCATGAATGATGACCAACCACCCAATTGTCATCGAAAGATGATCAATCTCAAATGGTTATTAAATGGTTCGTTAATGATGCCCTGTCACCCAATTAGTATCATCAATAATGGAGTCCAGGTGCCACAGAAAAGGTAAAGTTTGAAGTTTTGAACATAGTTTGAGAAGTCTAACCCTCTAGCCAATTGGCTATTCAAACCTGAGTGATTTGTCTCATAGTGAAGAGTTGGAATTCGGTCCTACCTCATTTGAAATCTGTCCAGACCCGTATCAGCTATGGCAGCAAAACTTTTCTGACCCTAACTACCATGCTTAATATGCCCATTTCAAGATCAGACAAAAAGGCCATGGTGCAACCTAGAAGGACTAATGGAAGATAGAAATGGGATACAGCAGATGCTTTTAGCAAGACAGATGGAAAATTGTATGGAGGTTGCTACAACTCCCATATCGAAGCACTACTTCTATAAATTTCTTACAAGCATGGATGATAATAATTCCCCTCTATGCACAGAGCTTAAAGGCATTCCTCCAACTGCTGTTTTTAGACCAGGCATGCACAAACATCTGCCTCTATCATTTACAACAACCTCTCCATGTCTCAACACTGTGGCAAAATTAAGAAAAGGAAAGAGCTGATCAGGATCATGTCTCAGACACTTAATTTGTCCAACAATTTCTAATGCGCAGTAGTAATGCCATAAGCTTCAAGTTAGCAAAACTGACCAGTCATATATTTGTTAGACAAGTGCACAGTCGGTCAGAATGGAGGCAATTAAGAGACAGAAGAATCTGATAGGGACAGAACTTTAAACAATGTGACAAATTTAGACTGCATTTCTACCAGCAATTTTGCCTCGTCAGCTAGCAGCCTTGTTCAATCTAAGAGTAACTAAGATATCTTGGATACCCTTAATGTAATTCAGAACAATGCACAAAAGAAAAATGAATAATTGAGCTAATTTAGAACTTAAACAGAATAAATAATCTTGTAGCAAAATGAACAATGACTCAAGAAAAATTGTTTCTCACCTCAAAGCCATCAGGAAATAAAGAACTGTTTTGAATACCGTTTTCTACTTCTCCCTGGGAATCACTCTCTGATGCAACCCCTGTATATCATGTTACAAAATCACATAGAATTTTGAAAATATTATTAAGATTGTAACTTTGGAGAGACTTTCAACAAATAAGTCATTTCACAAAACCATTACACATAAATGGGAGAAAATGCTTGGCTAACTACCAAAAAGAATGCTCTTCTTAATAAGCTACTTTGTGGAACCATCACACAAGAAATGGAGAGAATCATATAGAACTTTGAAAATCTTTTTTAAGTTTCCAACTTTGTAGGCACTTTCAACAAATGAATCATATCATCGAACCATCATGTCTATATGGGAGAAAATAATTGCTAACTGTCAAGATACAAAATGCTCTATTTGATAGATTATTTTGCAGAACCGTACATGAAATGTAGAAAGGCAACAAGTATCAGAAAGTACAAACCTGACAAGGCTATGTACCTAAGATAAAATTGGATCATAATAAGACTAATACAAGCAAAATTCTAATTCAGTTTAACAGCTCTTACACTCCCAAGTACATTCTTAATACTAAGGATCAAGATAGAGAATACCTTAGCTATCACAAGTCACAACTTTAGCCTAACACAACTTTTTAAGGAATTGCAATCAAAGTCTCAAGTAAAAATTGGGGACATTTAACTATCACCTGCTAGTTCTGTAAAATATTACAGCAGGCACTGTGTCCTACAGGGTATACTTTATAAGAAATAGACACTTGAAAATTCTATAGAAATCCTAGTGAATCTACTCCAGAGAAGAGTGGTGGATCTGTTATTTTTCTATGTACCCATTTTTTGTGATTTAGAGTAGAAATCCTAGTGAATCTACTATAGAGAAGAGTGGTGGATGGTGATATTTTTCTATGTACCCAGTTTTTTGTGATTTAGAGACTAAATTTTCCTATCAATATATAACTTGTATGGCGATTTAGCTACTAGATACCCCATCAATATATAACTTGTAAATGAAGATGTTAAAATAGGGGCAAGTATAGAAAAAAAAAAAGCCCCTAAAAAAGTGGGGGTGATTAAGGCCCAAATTGTTATAAACAATGATGGTATATGGGTCTATCCTAAATACCTAAAATTTCTAAGCCAATGCAATTTTGTGTTGGGAACAAGGACAACACATTAAATATAGGCAAATGGGGTACCTCTAAAGAACCCCAAAAAAAAACCAAATTTTAGGGATATAAATGTCAAAATTAGCTAAATGGTGTCATATAACCACTAAAAAAAAATCTATGGTGTGCTGGGATTCAGTCAAATGTGACAAAATTGAATCTCAATGTCTCAATGCTTTCAGTGATGACATTTAAATAACTGGAAGGAGTCTCCTCCACAACTTTTTACCATTTAGGAAAATTTATGAAGGCAACATAGAACCAAACTCAGTTCAAATGAGTCACTTTGAAATTTTTCACCTACCAAGAAAATTCTATAAATGCAACATATAACTAGACTTATAACTTCAACCTTAAGCTTGCCAAAGAAATTCAGTTTCAGTGTGTGTGTGTATATACAATATATATATATAGTCAAACAGTGACACATAGCCACTAAAATATTCTATGGTATGCTGAGAATTCAGTCAGAACTGATAAAATTGAATCTCATTGTTTGAATGCTTTCAGTGATGACATATAAATAGCTGAAAAGAGTCTTCTTCACAAATTTTTACCATTTAGGAAAATATATGAAGGTAACATAGAACCAACTCAGTTCAAACGAGTCACTTAGCAATTTTTCATCTACCAAGAAAATTCTACAAAGGCAACATATAACTACACTTGTGACTTCAACCTTAAGCTTGCAAAAGAAAATCGGTTTCAGGATGTGTGTGTGTGTGTGTGTGTGTGCACGTGTGTGGAGCAAAATGTTGGGGTGAAAATGTTAAAATAAGGCCAATGGTGACATATAGCCACTTTAAAAGTTCTATGGTATGCTGGGAATTCAGTCAGAACTGATAAAATTGAATCTCAGTGTCTGAATGCTTTCAGTGATGACATTTAAATAACTCAAAGGAGTCTTCTTCATAAATTTTTACCATTTAGGAAAATTTCTTTGTAATGTCCCCATTATTTTAACTTTTCATACTCAAAGAGGGTCGGACCTATAATTGTGGGGCCAAAGTTAATAAGTGTTTCATGAGGCCCAATTGTAAAAGGGAAATGAAATCTTTAATTACATTTCCTTAATCTATTCTTAGATAGGACCTATTAACAATTTGTGTGGAGTGTGTGAAGGGATAGGTCCAAACTAAAGGTGGCCAAAATGCAAATGATATTCTAAAAGAGGCAATTAGCCATCATAGAGACCCAACGAACATACAAGAGGAAATTCAAATTCGAAAAGCATGTTTTGGAGGGAAAAAGAATTCAAATTCAAATACCCATGGGTCATTCGCCAATGCTCAAGGTATTCGGCCTAGCCTTAAAAAGACATTCATCTATAAAAGACTCCAATTCAAAGTATCAACAGTTAGAGGAGAAGGAGCTACATTGGATCATGTGCCTAGTGAATGGAAAAAGCACTCGTGATATTTGGCCAAAAGAAGATGTATTTTCCTATTTCAATTTCAATTCCAATGGAGGCCAACGATTGGAAGAAGTTGTAATATAAAATTCAATCACAAAGGAGAGCATTCGCTTATGCCAAGACCAAGGGAGAGAAGTAGTTTTCAGATGCATTTGCCTATGCTAGGGGTTTCAACCAAAAACAGGGAACAAAGCAAAGAGGAAGCTCAAACGGTTCTAAACACATTCGCATATGAGAGTGTGAAAGGATCGATGCATATGAAGATAAGGTTCATTGGGGAAGATGCATTCGCCCAAGGGAAACATGAACCCAATACCATTCGCCAAGGTTTCTATGCAATAAACATGATGCCAACACATTCGGCCAAGGCATGACAAGTAATAGAAGAAAAGCATTTAACAAAATCCCATGTCCAAACACATTCGCCTAGGAGGAAGGCAATTATCAATCCCTATGCAATTGTAAATACTCATCAAGCACAATCGACCGTGGGAGAGGAGAATAAATAGTGGAATGGCCTCTCATTTGAGGCATAACTGATTTGGTATGTTTGTTTATTCCTTTCAAGTCCGAAAATTCCAATTTTCATACTTAATTGCAAGGAGATGTGCCCTTGCACATAGGGTGATGATCCCCTATGCTCTCTTGAGGTGTTATTGCTTCTAATATCACCATTGCTATTCAAATTGTAGGTATTGAGTGTTATTGCAGGTTTGGGAAGAGCTTGATAATCATAGAACATCATTGAAAAGTCAGTTGGAGGGTTTGCATTGAAGATACTCTTTTGGAAGGCATTCTCATTGGCTGCTCCATATCAAACTTTTGCAACAGTCCCACAGTCAAATCTGAGTGCCCTTCGGAGGTGTTGCAAGGATCGTCAAGGGCTGAAGACACTTGGCAACTAGTTGGCAATAAGCCTTCATCATTGGGTTACCATTCGGGCCTATTTGTAATAAAATAAGAGGACTGATTTTATTTCTGCATGTGACTGTCACAGTGGACAGCGGATTATTGATTGTAATTGCATCATTTCTATTGAAGGAATAAAGCCATTTTGAGTTGGGTTTCATTAAAGTATTTGTGCACTTGTTCAAATTCATTTGAGTGGCCAATTGTTTGCAAATATTCTTGTTTAAGTTGTAATATAAATTCAAACAACTACTAAGGAACATTACATTCTTAAATATATATATATATATAGAGAGAGAGAGAGAGAGAGAAATTTCTTATCCTTGATGTTTAAGAATTAATGAAGAGGCAATTCCCACTTTAACGAGAAAAATTTTAGGGTTTCCCAATGCACGCAAAATCCTTCTCAATATGAATAAAGTGAAGTATTTTGGACCAGGGCATCTTCTACTTGATTCTTGCCAAGTGCTGATATCCTTAAAGAGATGGAAAAGAGTAACTTTCATTACCTGCTGAATATAGTACAAGCAATGAAGGTAACAAATCTATATATCAATTTCACATAATTAAAAAGTCATCATATTTACAAATCATGTTTCAGATTCCTTTCTCACCCACTTGAAAAAGATTTTTCCAATTTTCCCATGAAAGCTATTTGCAATTCACTAACCATAGAGCTATGACTAAAAATAATTTGTACCATATCATTGTGATGACCACACTTACTGTCAGAAGCAACAGCCAATGTTGCATGTGAAATTTTGAAATGGGATGGAGAGCTGAATTTGATTCTGCCACTGGTGGAAAGTGTTCCACAGTTATTTCTAGTGTACTTCCCATTATCCAACCTTGGCAAGGATCTGTTTGAGAATCCATAGTGCATCTGTCTTGCATCACCTTTGTCACACAAAGCCTGAACATGTATACGGGTTCCAAGAGAAGCTACAAAAATATAACAATCAGGAATATCAATTCATTGACCACTTGAAGAAGAAGAAGAAATAAAAATTGGAAGCTTGAATTGCTGAAACAAATAGCATCACATATTAGAAAATATATCTCGCAGAGCGCTTACAAAAACATTGTCCAGAGTAAGTGATACAGATTTAACCATCTGAAGAAAGCAACTTTTAGCAAGTGGGACTTGAAATTTAGAGTGAAACGGTCAAAATTGTGATTGAATAAACTTGCACCTTCTTAAGACCAAACAAGCAACTGAAGACAACAAATTAACTTCAAAATGCTCAGTGCAGATTTAATCACCACCATTTTCACCATTTCATTTGTCAAACACATGTGATTATGTAAAATTTCAAAACATGTGAGATAAAAACAATTAAGACTTTGGAAGACGTAATAGAAGACTGAATAAAAGAAAATAGCCATTATTGTTGCTTCAAAAGAAAATCGAAGTTTCAAAACATCAAATACCCTGCTAAGCCAGCAAGGCCAAATGCCCCAAGAGATGAAAACATAAATAGATGGACTCAAGAAATAGGTTATTTCAGTAATTTCCTTAAACACAAAGATTACTAGGCTGTCACTGAGGCAAACTAAATATCCAGAAGAACAATCCATGCTTCGAAAAAAATAAAAAAACATTATTTCCTAGGAGGTAGAAAACATATTTTATGCCTCGTATAATATGTATGAACCATTATGGATTTACGATTGTTCTTTGTGTAAATGTCATTATAATAAAAAATAGCAGCTGCATTAGATGCATTTCTATCCTAGTGGCCATCATGTAGAAAGTAAATTTAGGGGAGAATTTTTAGGTTCCATCCTAGCCAGCACACCAAGGATGGCACAAGGGACCCCCTTTCATGAAAAGGGAAAAAAATTTCACCATAACTATATTGTTTTAATTTTGTATTATAGTTATGAGCTGAATGGATCGAAATGCATGGCTTTTTGTAGTGCATTCACAAATGAATGAGTAAAGCTTGTTTATGTGATATCCCGTATTCTCTTTTGGTAGCAGTTAGACAAATGATTTTATATCATTTATGCCTTTAATAAACTTCCCTCCAAAACATGCATGCAAATACATTTCCGATTATTTATAAGTTCTTGACCAACCTTACATATGATACACTCATGAATGTAAGTTGCCTAAATGTTGCCTTTAATTCTTCCATAAAGCGGTTTCTTCATGTATACAGAGTACAGACAATTTGGAGTGTTATAAGGATTATGGATAATGAGTCCTTAAATGAATACATTTATTATTTTATAGCATGTCTTTAGTCTATTTTCCTACTTTTCACTTCATTTTACCATCCATTCTTCCATTTTCACACCATAATAGTTATGCTATGATAGTTTGATTTCTAAGGATTATTGATAGGATTTAGTAACTTTTGATAGGAATTAATAATAGTAAACATGATGTTTCCACAGTCCATGATAGTCAAATGAAAGTTTCTGGTTTAAACTGTGTTGCCTTTTTTTGCATCGACGTTTCGGATCACACTCCGTGATCCATCATCAGGGAAAAAATGAGAATGAGATAGTAAAATTGCACACTTAGTTTAACTTAAAAAGAGAGAGGGGGGAGTCTCCTGGCACGGAGTGCTAGGTTGCCATGAGCTAAGGAAACTAAAAAATAAAGAAAAATGGACAAATATAAATCCACCAATTAAAGTTATTTGGCCTTCCCCTTTACACATCTCCTTTTTACTTTTTCACCGTTGAGCTTTGTTTTTCCCACCTTCTCTCCGCTCTCTCTCTTTTCTCTTTCTCTTCTTCTCAGTGCTTTCTTCTTATTCCTTGTTGCCCCTCTAGGTAGTTTCTCTCCCCTCCCTCCTCTTCTTCTTCATTGATTCCATTCTTCGATCTTCCCTTCCTATACTCCCCTCTTGGTTGCTTGCTCATGCTCTTTCCACTCCTTTCACTCTTTCCTGGTCTTTCTCGTTTACCCATCTTTGTTTTGGTCATTTATTTTTTTATATTTTTATTTTTTGGTTTAACTTTACTTAATTTATTTAGCAAGTTTGTGTTTTGATTACCCTCTCTTTCGTTTCATTTCCTCATTTGTCTCTTTCTTGCTCTTCTTTACCTTTCTAGACTCCGAGCTTTATTATCCTCAATTTCTTAAAATTTTTTAAATTATCTCCTTATGGTTTAAATTTTCTTATTTACTTACTTATTTTTCTTTCTCTTTTAATCTCCTCTCTCTATTTTTATTTTTTATTTTTTATTGTGATTTATATTTTATTTTCCTTTTATTTCTTACATTTTTTAATACTTTATATTTCTTATATCTTTTTCGTCCTCTGCAACTCTTTCCTCTCTGTTTTTTGCATTTTTATTCTTTGTCACCAGCTTTTTCCCTCTCTTGTTTTTATTAACTTTAATTGGTGGATTTATATTTGTCCATTTTTCTTTATTTTTTAGTTTCCTTAGCTCATGGCAACCTAGCACTCCGTGCCATGAGACTCCCCCCTCTCTCTTTTTAAGTTAAACTAAGTGTGCAATTTTACTATCTCATTCTCATTTTTTTCCTGATGATGGATCACGGAGTGTGATCCGAAATGTCGATGCAAAAAAAGGCAACACAGTTTAAACCAGAAACTTTCATTTGAGGAATTAATAAGTTGAAAGTTGCTTGCTAATTATTGCCATAAATAATCTCTTGCCTATAGCATTGTTGTTATAGTTGCTACAGTAGGGGAGCTCATAAGGTAGGTTCCAACATCCAAACTAAGAAGAAAGTAATTTTGAGCTTTGGTAGGCACTGTAATAGTAAATTGCAGCTTGCTGCAGTATGCTGCAGGTCATAGTTTGTTGCCGTTACAAGTCATTTTCCAGCATGCTACATTTTTACCAACTAAATAATAAGTCATTGATGGTTGGAAACAATGTCATTTCCACCTTGATGATTTTTAGTTATTTCAAATTTAAAAGGTTCCTTGTAAATAGAGATTCCTTTGGTTTAGTTGTATGGATATTAGGATGTTTAACAAGTTTCTTGGGATTGTTACAACCACAAGAGATTTTGTTGGGACAAGATTGTTGTAAATCCCTTTCATTTAAACAATTTGTTAAGAATGTGATGTCTATATATTCTCCTTCATTTCACTTGACGAAAGGGGGGAGAGAAGGAAAAAAAGACGAAGATGAGAAGAACAAAAGAATTGTGCAAATCTTTTTCAATTAAATCTTATTTCAACAATTATACTTTGTTTCTGATTGTTGCATAAAGTTCAAGTATAGAGGGGGTCACACACGCCGATCTTCTTGGGAAGAACCTGTTCAGAAAGATTGGTGGTTGATGTCTTCCCTCAAGGATAGATTAATGGTCGTGTGTGTGTATCAATTTCTGTTTAATGTTTTCAATGTGTGCATAGTTTATTATTCATTATTATTTCTACGGATATGTTTCAGCTATTTCAACTTTAATAGATCTGATTTTTTTATTCATCATGGTGAGTGCATACCTCCTGTGATTAGTTTAGTTTTGCTTCAGTACATTACAGTTTTCTGCTTTTTCATATTTCAGTACTTCACAGTTTTCTGTAGTTTCAGATTTCAGCAATTTGCAGTCATAGATTAGTAATTCCTCCCCGAATTAAGTTGCATTCATTATATTTACACTTAGTCCAAGCCCCTCTGACTCTAGGTGCATATATTTTTCCATAACATAGTCATAGAACTACACTCCTTGGTTTGACAAAAGGCATAATTCAGCCCATCAATGGGTAGCAAGAAAATTCCTCCAAGGGATGAGAATGAACATTATGCTCTTGGCCCATGGTACCACATTCTTTGGATATAGAGGCTTTTAGAGGCACCAAGTAAAGTCATCGCTCATTGATCTTATGAGAGTATCGAGTCATAAAGATGGTCACTTGTAAAGTGTCTAATAGTTAAATGGCACTAGCAATGGTAGGTTATGACTTCCAGTTGATCATTTTCTAACTATGTGTGTTTGTAAGGACATTACACAATGCTATTGGATCATTGCATACACCTTTTGCTTTACTAGGATTGCATGCAAATAGGTATCACACATTTATATATATCAGTCCATGGGCTCATGTTTTCATCTTATGCAGGCCCAACGTGGAGATATTATGTTATCAAACCTAGGGTTGTAAACCTCCTTGTCAAAGCTGGAACATGATTCTTCCAAGAAACGTTAACTAATGAAGTGGACTGTCTTCAAAACATTGGCAATACTCCATGTAGAGACGGAATCATTATCCATGAACCTCTCATAGGAAACTAAATTTGGACTTCCTTGCAACATATATAATAATATAAGAAACTTTGATTAACTAGACAGTACTTTCCAAATGATAGTATATTTGGCATTCCCCAGTGTGAGACAAAGCCTTTTCCCTTGGTAGTGTACACCCTTGGACACTTCACCTAATGAGAAACGAAGTCATTTTTTAATAGGAGGATAAACATCCTACAATGCCAGGTTTAGCACACTATGGCATCAAGTGCGCAAATTATCACCTCCTTCAGCTAAGAGCCAAGGTCTGAGGGATATCCATTCCACCAAATTTTCCCAAGGCAAATTGCCAGCCTCATCCCTTTAGAGCGTCGGACCTTTGCACTCAGCAGGACTTAATCCCTAGTGGGCTCTTTATGAGCCATTCAACTTCACTAGTAGACCAAGGGCCACCTGATGAAGCAAAGTCTCTTTACTAAGTTACAAAAAGAAAAGCAAGATGTTCAAAATGAACAAGAGGGGCAATCAATAAGTAAAAAGAAGATATTTAAGAGGATACCTAAAATATAAAGTTGGTTTTAGTTCTCCCTTATAGGCATGTTCGTTTTCTCAAGGAATGATAGTACATATATGAAGGTGAAGATACAAATATCCTCTCAACATGAACAAATTTAAGATATAAGGGGAAACAATTGTATTCTATATTAATCTAGAAATGTTTCTTCAAGGGCAAGTTATAGCAATTTAGACATGTTTCTAAAGAAATTTAATAATCCTTAGATTGGGATCTAGGGCAACTTGCAACCACAATACAATCACCACAGCCTTGCATCCAACCGTTTGGACCTTGTTCTGTTTTCTCTAAGATAGGATTGACACAACCCAGGCCATCTAACCTTGGGAGCAGGTCATCTAACCTTTATAGAAGCCTATGCAAGTCAGTTGAGGTTGTGAGCATTTTCCAAGAAAGAATTCACAAACTCAAAATCTCAGTTCTCGAAATCGATTTTTTTTTTAAATTTAGGCCATAATAGAAAGTGTTGGAGCTCTCCAAAGATTAAATTTTTAAAGGTTTAACAGGGGAGACATCATAGTCCTTGTGCAAGCCATCTGACCTAAGTGCTAAAATAAGCAAGACACCATGCCACAACCCACTAAGGTGACATCACAACTTGCATGTTTCAATTGTGAGACATTTGAGGTATGTTCTCACATATTTTGATATCACATGTAACATATTCTATCATCTAAGGGTGCTTATGACTTCATCCAACAGTTCAGTTGATTAAATAAATGAACCATATGGCCCTGTGACATCACCCTGCCATCACAACTCCAAAATATTGTTGGTCGTACAAGCTTGTGACATCAACAAGCCATAACAGACCCAGATTTACAGTCCACACAAACACATGATGCCAACAGCCTGTCACAACCTGATACCAGAATATATGGGGAAAATTGAAAAATTCAGAGTTTCATCTCAAATTTCATTCAACTCTGCCCTATTTGTCCAGTTTAGAACCAAACTTATATCTTGTGTTATAAAATAAAATTAAAAATCCAGGATTTTTACGCTAAATGGGAAAACACAGAGCAAATGTCATGAAAAAACTAGTTCCAACATCTGGCTTAAAGTTGAAAATATCCTAAAAAGTTGGATTCTATAGATGACATAACCTGATAAGCAGTGGAGCCACTACAAGGCACTTGTGACAAAATAATAAGGGTTGCGTTTTGAGTGATGCATTATACAGAGCTCAATTGAATCACGTCTCCATGATGCAAGTATTTGATAATCAACATAAGTCTTATTTGTTGAATATTGATAAGACTTACAACTTAAATTAAAATACATAAAATCGCTACTATGCTTGATGGTGGGGTAGCAATGGTCATATATATAATATGAGCCTAAGGACTTTAACTATTTCATGGATTTACTAATGATTGATCAGAAAATAGAGCAAACAAAGCCAAATACAAATGAAAAGCTAAGGTACATCAACAGATTTTTTGTTCCTAATCTGCCCAAGAACAGAATTTTGTGGTGTTAAGACTCTTTCAAGAGGTAGTTTATCTGTTTAAGGTGTTTCAAGCAGCAACAAATGATGTTGACTATGTAAATCTAAAGTAGACAGGCATAAATGCTTTAGATGTGTCATAATTGATGTTGTAATCTGAATTGACTGAAGAATTTATTCCTTTGGTACTTTACTGTGGTCATTCTGCTGTATTGGTTTTGGGGTTCAGCCAAGTCATCAAGGCAAGTAGCCACAATGAAGTTTTAACACATTGTATGCATGAAACCCTAATTCAAGTAGCCTGAACTACCCTGGTCCTTGAGGGAATACTAGTGCAGTCCTTAAGCCCCATAGCATATTGGTTACTAGGAATTCCTTTAGCACCACAAAACATCAGTTATTTATAAAATCCTCCAGCTTCACAAGACAGTGCTATTTGTGAAATCCTCTTGTGAAGCTATTTGCGGTATCGGATACGAATACGGCTATTTTTCAAGACCCCTAATATGGATACGGCTAGACACGACATATATATAAATAAATTTAGAAATAAATAATATTCAATAATTTAAATTTAATAATAATATAATTTAATATAAATAATATATATTAAACAAATATATTATATATTAATAAACTATATTTAATAAACATAAACTTAATTAAAAAAATTGCAATCTAATAATAAGCAATATTAAACTCCCCAAAACCATTCTCTAGATGGGACGGGGACGCTATGAAGAGATGGGAAGATTTAAAAATCCCGCCAAATTATAATACAACATCAGGGGATTCTAAATTTAAAAGGGCAAACATCAAGTGGTGCCCTCCCCCCGGTAGGAAGACTGAAAATGAATTTTGATGGAGCAGCAAAAGGGAATCCAAGGACTTCAGGCGCAGGAATGATCTTCAGAAATTCAGAAGGTAAGATAATTTGGGCAATGATGAAAAAACTCCCGGATGGCACCACTAACCAAGCAGAGTTCTCAACACTTCTCGTTGGTTTACAGTTATGCAAAAAGGAGAACCTGAGGGATATAGATATCGAGGGGGACTCACAGATATGCATAAACACCATTAAACGAAGGAGGGTAATAAATTGGAGGCTCAAACACTTAGCGGAGGCCATATGGGAAATCCTGGAAGGGATGAATTACACTATCAATCACACTTATCGGGAGGGGAACTGTGCAGCGGACTACCTTGCCAATAAGGCATGTGAATCACAGGGCAAACTGATCGTATCCTCCAACGCAATCGAATGGAAGGACATCCATGTCTGATTCTAGGTGAAATCACATCGTGGCAGAATGCAATGTCAGCGACTAAATCTCCCCAGTATCATCAAGGCTCCGCAAAGGCCAAAGAGAAATCATTCCCTGGAAAAGAAGTGAAAGCCGGGAAAGCAAGGTCTCTAATCATGATCTTCTCATGGATTTGGTGCCCGAAAAATCCTGCGATCAATCTTATCAATCAAAGAAGGGTAGCTCATGACATCCCTATTATTTAAGCAAGCGGAAGACAATGCAGTCTTCACAGACAGCGAGATGGTCGAGAGGATGTTGATTAATTGTGTTTTCAACTATCAACGAGAAGAGTACGTCTTAGAGGAGGAGGTGGACGCAGAAAACCAAGACGACGATCAGGAGGAAGAGCAGGAAGCAGAAGTAGAATCCTTGGACGACCAGATCCAAAGACTTTTCAAAACGGAGAAAGAGGGAGCAATCAAGGCAATAAAACAAGTTATTGGCGTGAATCAGCTATCAAATGGGCACAACCACGACAGCACTCTATATGAAGACTTTCTGATGCCGGTCATTCTAATATTTGGCAAGAAGCAGAATGGGAAAACTATGGCATACTCCTACCTAAAGGAAGAGATCGGGAGGAGGCTTACAGGGCCATCTCTGCATTCAACAAGAGGCCTTCTTCTGGGATGATCGGGGGGATCTTTGAGGCTGCAGCAATAAGGAAAAACAAGGTGACAACCGAGGCGTTGAGGCTCTTCCAAGATAGAATTCGAAGGAACAATAGGGAGGTTTTCACCTTCTTTCTTAGTCAATATGGAGACTTACTGTCACCACCTCGCTTGGAGCGTGCCTTTGAACTCGCGGAGGGCCTACGCTTTTTATGGCACCACTAAAGGGCTAAGTAACTAAATTTATGTAATGCACGCTCATTAGAGTCATACCTATGTATGTTCCTATTTTCAAATATAATATAAAGGGCACTACCCCCTAGGTAGCACTTATAAAAAAAAAAGCAATATTAAACTTAATAAAATTTTAATAAATTAAACTTAAATTAAAAGTTAAATGTATTAAACTTAATAAATAAATAAAAGTTTACAATGTAAAGTAAAACAAAAAGGTCAAAATTCAAAAAAAGTATCACCAATTAATAAAATTGGCCTCTTCCTCCATTGCCTGTTGACACTATATCTCCAACTTTAGAATGAACACAATTATTTGAGTAAATACGATCATAGAGAAAGACATATTTCCAATCGTGTGCATGCTGGTCTAGAGTAGTTCCCCGCGACAAGAAATCAACATGCCAGGTCATGAAGTAGTTGCTTACGGCAATTTTTAACATTCTAGGGTTAATATTTTTGGGATACGGCACAACTATCATGAGAATATCGTATTTGCGCATATCCAACATGGGAAAAAAATAGGGTTTTTTTTTTGGTACGGCCGGACACTGTATCTAAGTTGTATCCTGTGAGTATCCGTATTCAATACGGCGATACGCATCCCAGGGGAGAGGGGGTGGCGTATCCTGTAACTGTGCCCAAAAGCCATTAGATATTGTTAAGTTCTAAAAAGTCTAAAATGCATTGCTAATTGTGAAGTCCTGGAGCCATGTGAAGCATTGGTTGTTATGAAGTCCTTGAACCCCACAGGGCATTGGTATTCATTAAAATCTCAAACCCCACTAGGCACTACTATTCATGAAGTCCTCTAACCCAACACAGGATTGCTAATTAGCTACTCATAAAGTCCTCAAACCCCTAAACCTCAACCTTTACTTCATTGATTTGAAAGTAGCCCTTTATATCCAAGGCATCGATTCTAGTTAAGTCTTTGGGGTATTATAAATTTATTTAGTGAAGTTTTTGGATCTTCCAAGGCATTGATTGAATTATGTCTCTCAAAGCACTATGTTTTCTATAATTTTAACAATTTTACCCTAGATGGCAAAGATGAGTTTATAGGAGTCCAAAGTTAGTGATGCATTAACATTAATGAATGTCTAGGGATGTTCCATGTTTGATGATGATTTCCTTCCACATTAGATCTATTTGGTTCACTACTGTGTGTGTGAATAGTTTGCCCATATAGAAATGGGGACGATTCAAACAGGGTGAGATGTTCTCTATGTGTTCCTTTGTGCATGGCTAGATCACCTCTTCTCTAAGCAATTAATACTCTTCCTTTGTTAGAAACTTAGAACCTTTTGCTAAAGAGCTCTATGTTGAAGACCATGCTAATGATAAAGATTTCAGCAAGATATCAAAGCAGACCAAAACGGGCAAAGCGTAGACTATTTCCTCATAAATGGGCTTCTATACAAAGCAAGTAAGTTGTGCATCCCTAAAGAAAGAATGTTGATTTTTATGCGTGAGACTCATACCTCAAGAGTTGCAGATCATTTTGGGGTGACTACATTATTGCTAACCTTCAGCGTTATATTTATTGGCCCTACGTGCATGTGGATATGTCCAAATTCATTGGAAGTTGTAAGTTGTGTAGCACTTGCTAATTGGAATCTTGGGCTGTACCCGCCACTACCAGTGCCTACCAGACCATGGGAGAGCACATCCATCAACTTTGTTGGAGGTGTTCCAATGTCCAAGCCTAGGCATGATTACTTGTTCGTGGTGGCGCATCATTTTAGCAAAATGTGTGTTGATTGCATGCAATAAGAACATCAAGGGAAGTGAAGCAACTGAGTTGTTCTTAAACCATGTGTGGGTTCACTTTGGACTTCCAGAGAGCATAATATCAGATAGGGATGCTTGCTTCTTGGTAAAGTTTTGGAGTACATTATGGGAAGAGATGAATGCTCGTTTGAAGCCCTCCACTGCTTTCCATCCACAAACCAATGGACAAATGGAAGTTGTCAACAGAACTTTGGTGCAGATATTAAGAGGCTATAATCAGAAGCATCCTAAAAATTGGGATGATATTTTGGCTTATATTCAGTATTCTTAGAACAAGACAGTCCACCCTTCCACCATATTGTCACCATTTCGGGCATGTTTTGGATACCTACCTCCTAGTCCGTTTGATGTCTTGATGGGAGAGTCAAAAGGAGGGCACGGCAATGTGGATAAAGAGGTCCACAAGGCTGAACAATGCATTGGTAAAGTTCCACAAATCCATCTTTGTGTGCAGGAGAAGCTCAAGGAGTCACAAGCAAAGTACAAACAAAGTAATGACCAGCACAGAGTTGAACATATGTTCCAAGTTGGAGACCAAGTTTGGGTGTATCTGGGAAAGGAAGGAGTCCAAAGACAAGCTAAGAAGTTGAATCCTATCAGATATGGTCTGTTTCAGATTGTAGAACACGGGGGAGAAAATGCTTTTCAGTTAGATTTGCCTCCATTCATGAAGATGTACTCAACAATCAATGTTGATAAACTCTGATTATTTGAACCTTCCATGTAGGATGAAGAAGAAGACTTGGTTCAACATTCCATAGATGACTTGGCTCCAAGTAATCTAGAGGACCTGAAGGGTAATGTGGTGTTGGACAAGAAGGTGAGGAAGACAAGGAAAGGAGAATATGAAACATAGCTTGTAGAGTTGAACGGGCAATTGGCAAGTAAGGCAAAATGGTATCCCAAAGAAGATGTGTGGAAGAAAGTTCCTTGCTTGCTGAATCCCTAAGCTTTTGGGGACCAAAAGCCTCCTCAATGGGGAGGTATGATTTTAAAATCAGGTCACAGTTGATGAACCAAGAGGTCAAGTGTTGCCATTTCCAGTTGAGGCGTTATATTGTACCTAGAAACCAGGCAACTTCATCGATTTTCAATATAGTATCATGTGAAAGGGACTGTCTTCTTGTTAGAAAGGGATGATCCAAAGCATCTCAAGAATGACTTAGAATAGGGGTGCAGGTCATAAAATGAAGAAGACAAATAAGTTTGATGTTTTGCCCAGTTTCTACAAGCAGCGAAAATGCAACCACCATGGCAATTTCATCACAACCATGACAAATTGCAAAATCACCTCCTAATGAAAGTGCCAAAAGTGTCTTGACCATAGTGTTTTCAAAAATGCCTCCTAGTGGAAGCGTCAAATTCGTCACTGTTGAAACAAAGCATGGAAGATGAAGGGTTTTTGACATTTCATTTTGAATTCCTGACATTAGATCTTCTTTTTGGAACCAAGAAAGGACATAGGGACTTCAAAAAAGACTAGAGGAGCACATTTAAAGGGTTGGCTCTCATGGTAACCTACATTTTATATCCATTTTGACTGTTGTAAGTTTGAAAACAGGCGTTCCTAAGGTGCAAGGACATGTTGCAGGTGATTTTGAGCTAGTTGTAGCTTTGTCGAAGCTCATATTTGCCCTTGGGGCGTTGTAATCACTTGTTTTGGACTGGAAGATAGTGGCATGAGGAGAATAAGCTCACTCTTTTGGAGTTTTCTTCCCTTTTGAGGGTTTCTCTAGGTGTAAAACTTGGGTTTTCAGTCTGTGTGTTATTTCTTTGCATGGTTGTACCCTTCTTTCATGTTTATTTTGTGTTTGCATCTACAATGAACATGTGTTACTCATATTACATCCATTAGAAATGGAAATTCAGTTGTTTGAAGGTGTTTGTAGGGTTGACAAGATAGAAATCCATAGTTTGTGAAGGCTAGGAGAGTATCTCCAGTTTTTTACAGGTCAATGACTCAAGAAGAAATAAGTTTTCAGTGACCAAGTTGAAATCCTATGCTACAGTTTGGTAAGATAATATGTAAAGTGGGGGAAAGAGACAAGGAAAAGAGAATATTATCTTGTGGACAAAGATCTTTAAGCATTTGAGAGCAGAACTTTTACCTTTTGATTACTAGCAAAAAACTATTCAGAGAGCTTCCAAATTTAAGACAAAAGGGCATTGTGTGTGTAAGAAGACTGAGCATTTTGTGAGGGTTCAAAAATCTGACTGAGTTGCAAGAGGATGAAGCAGGAGCGGTCGGGTATTTTAAAAGTCTGCATTTCCAATTCCAGGATGTGTCGGCTTTAGAGAAGGTGCATTCAGCGGATGAAGCATACCAGTATGCTCTAAAGGCGGAGGAGAAGATAGATAGAAGAAAAGGGGAAACAGTGACAAAAATTAGCAATGCACCCTTAGTTACAAGGGAAGTTCTTCAACATCACCTGAGGTTGAAGACCCAAGCGAATACAGGGAAGTGAAGCAAAATTTGGAAAGTGAAGGGGGCAAAGAGGAAAGCTGTGACTAGGAAGGAAGAGGAGGTTTTGGTTTCAAAGGTAGAGAAGGAAGATGAAAACCATTTTTAAGCTATTTGGGGCCAAGGAGGTGCCATATTTGTAGTAGATCACATAAAGACCAAGTTTGCCCTGAAAACTGGTAAATTTTTTGCTTGTCTCTTGCAGGCTCATGGCAAGAGACCTCACATCTATGTGAGAAGGTGGGCTACTAAACAATAACTTAGAAGCTACTACTGGTCAATAAGTATTAAGAACACAGACAGTGGTCGCTCTTATCAACCAACATGACTAAATCAAAAATAATTCAAGGGACGTTACAAATAATTAATAGAAAGTTGAAACCAACATTTTTCTGCTCCAAGGTTTAAATTAGGAGCTTTTACATGGGACATTAAAGAAACTCTAAAGTTCACTTTAAACTTAATAATTATACATAAAAGTTACCATACAGCATGTGGAAAAACCATCTACACAAATTGATCCAAACTATACGGATTTTCACTGGTTCACTGGTATAGAAATAACTAGAACATACACAGAATCAAAAAACATTCAAGGCAGAAAATAAGAACTTGCATTGCTCCAGACATAAGATTAATTTCCGCCTAAACCATCTAATCAATCGTCCATGAAGAACCATGCAGATAGACAGCAAACATCACTCTACTAGTAAGGGCAAATCTGTCCGACCCAGCAAAATCTCAAAGAGGATGTGAGAAGCGAAGCAACATAGATAGCTAAAACATTACAGCAGACATTCTTAGCTATGATGAAGGGTTCATTGAATTCCCTAACATTGTTTTTAATCCGTTAACACAGAAACTTCATGGGAAAGTGGTATGTCAAGAACCCCAGATGTCCAAAGTCCCCGTAACCCTGGATTGATCTGAACAAACACAATTTACTAAACACATTAATATCATTTTAGATCTATGATAATTCATTCTGGTTGGTCTTCCCTACCCTTAACATGATCATACAATCAAAATAGGCAATGTCAGACGTCTTAGAATAGTTTTAAAAATAACGTGACTCAAAATGAAAGAGGCCACGACACTCTGATCCAGTAGTTACATTTATTTCTTTAAAACAGATTTCCACTGGTTGACCTCTAAAAAAGTCCTCCAAGCAGACCCATTTCAATTTTTTCACATGGCTATTCACAACGAGTTTTTATGCAGACCCATTACAAATTTTATATATCAACCAGCATTTCTGCGTTCCAGCTTAAATATTTTGAGAGGACTATTCAAAAAAAGTTCTTCTCGGCATCGATACGTCCACATCAAAATCTCAAAAACAAAGTTAAGAATAACCCTTGCTACTCAGATTCAATCGAAAATCTCTAAAACCATCACTTTGATGTATATCTGTCGAGCAAAAATGCGAAAACCCAAAACAAGGTAGAGAAGATACATACTGTGAATGAAGGTGGAAGCATATGAAGCTGCCATTGTCTTCTCCTCGCCTTCTCGAGTCCAATTCAGTGTTCTTTGGTGTGTTTCACACAAATTAGGAGGGGGAAATTAATGCAGTTGGTAGATGATTTATAGCTACATGTAAGACTCTAAACACTCGCTGGCTTCTTCGTTAACTCCGTCCTCCCTTTCTCTATTTCTCCACCTAAACACACCATTATTTCTTGTTTCTTGGGATATCGCTCAATTTTTTTGGTGTGACTTCCATCTACCTATATCGGAGCATGAAATCAGAACTTTCCAAAATACTAACTGAAATTTACGAGAGCGTAAAGTTTTTGTTCATTGGTGATTTGTTTTATGATTTTCATTAAAACATCATTCATTCATTCATTAGTAGTATCGTCTCGATCTTGAAATGAAGGGAGGCCTATGTTTGTATTGTGAGCGAGTAGTGAAGTGTATAGGTTTGTTAGTCCCTCAAACTAAATGTTTTTCTGTGCGCTCATGCCTATTAATGCATTCGTTAGAAATCGTGTTACTAATGTTTATGTTATAGTTTGTGGGATTATTTTATTAATAGGGAATTTTGCCTTTTATTTTTGCAATTTTCTTATTGGTTATTGGTATTTTCCTCGTGGTTTTGTATTTTTCTAATTGCAAATTATTTTCGGGGCAAGAAAGGGAAAAATTAAATCAATTCCTAATGTTTTGTTGCTATTGGAAATATTTCATGACTTTGGAATGTTCTTTGATATAGTCGTGTATTCGCACCTAGTATTTTTGTCGACGTGTGGCGTTTTAACGAGGACATTGTGCATTTATTAGTCCCTAATTTTCATTTATTGTGAATAGACTGAAGTGCATGCGTCATTAATGGCTTATGGTGTGAAGTTTTAAGTCTATTGAACAAAGAATTATTTGTGTTGTTTATTCATTTGTTCGGATTGTTTGATGAGGGTGAAATCTGTGTCTGTTGAGAGGGTTTATATCTATCGTATTGGAAGCGAAAAAGCAGGCGTTTATAAGTTCCTATATCTTTTACACTATCATTTTTGCATTGTTTATTCATTTGTTCATATTGTTTGATGAGGGTGAAATCTGTGTCTGTTGAGAGGGTTTATATCTATCATGTTAGAAGCGAAAAAACGAGGCGTTTGTAAGTTCCTATATCTTTTATAGTGTTGTTTTATAGTTTTTTACATCTTTGTATTTTATGGGTTAATGTCTATTGTTTGTTATTCTTTGCATTTTATGGGTTAATGTCTACTCCTCCCCATCTTTGAGTGCTTTTATAGGTTAGTCTTCGTTGTTGAGTTAAAGACTTAACACAATAATTCATTAATGTCGACTTCTCTGCTGGCCACGATTAAGAATAGAACTAATCTTTTCTCTGCATGCATGCATGCCAACTGCAATTCAATCTATTAAATAAAAATAAAAATTAAGTCTAAATAAGTGCAAAATGTCTCGATATAAAATTATTTCATCAATTGGTAATGTTTTGTTGCTATTGGAAATATTTCATGACTTTGTAATGTTCTTTGACATAGCCGTGTCTTCGCACCAAGTGTTTCTATCAATGCGTGGCATTTTAACGAGGACATTTAGCATTTGTTAGTCCCTAATTTTCATTTATTGTCAATAGACTGAAGTGCAGTCATCATTAATGGATTGTGGTGTCAAGTTTTAAGGCTGTCGAGCAAAGGATTAATTGCGTTGTTTATTCATTTGCTTAGATTGTTTGATGAGGGTGAAATCTGTCAAAAAAGGAGGTGTTTGTAATTTCTTATATCTTTTACACTGTCATTTTTGTGTTGTTTATTCATTTGCTCAGATTGTTTGATGAGGGTGAAATCTGTGTCTGTTGAGAGGGTTTATATCTATCGTGTTGGAAGCAAAAAATGACGCGTTTGAAAGTTCCTATATCTTTTACACTGTCATTTCATTTTTTTTTATGTCCCTCTAATGGGTTAATCTTTGTTGTTCATTATCATTGAGTGCTTTTATGGGTTGATGTTTGTTGTTCAGTTAAAGACTTAACACCATAATTCATAAATGTCAAGTTCTCTGTTGGCTACCATTAACAATGTAACGAATCTTTTGTCTGTCACGCATGCATGCCAACTGCACTTCAATCTATTAAATGAAAATTAGGTCTAGGTAAGTGCAAAATTTGTCGGTGTAAAATCTATGGTTGTTGGGAGGGTTTATAACTATCATGTTGGTATACATTTTGTAACAAATATCTCTGCATTGTTTAAAAGATCTTGTGCAGTTAGTCCATGCATTTTAAGGTGGGAGACTAATGTTTTCTATGCGCTCATGCCTATTAATGCATTTGTCAGAAATCATGCTACTAATGTTTATGACATTGTTTGTGGGATTATTTTATTAATAGGGAATTTTGGTTTTTTTTTTGTAATTTTCTCATTAGCTGTTGGTATTTTCCTCGTGGTTTTGTATTTTTCTAATTGCAAATTATTCTTCGCAACAAGAAAGGGAAAAATTTAATCAATTCCTAATGTTTTGTTGTTATTGGAAATATTTCATGACTTTGTAATGTTCTTTGATATAGGCGTGTCTTCGCACTGAGTGTTTCTATCGACGCGTGGCGTTTTAACGAGGACATTGTGCATTTATTAGTTCATAATTTTCATTTATTGTGAATAGACTAAAGTGCTCATATCATTAATGGCTTATGGTGTGAAGTTTTAAGTCTATCGAGCAATTTGTTCATTTGCTTAGATTGTTTGATGAGGGTGAAATATGTATGTGTTGAGAGGGTTTATATCTATGGTATTGAAAGCGAAAAATGAGGCATTTGTAAGTTTCTATACCTTTTACACTGTGATTTCATAGTTTTTTACATCTCTACAATGGTTTAATCTATGTTGTTCCTTATCGATGGGTGTTTTTATGGATTAATCTCTGTTCTTGCTATTTCCTCATTGGCTGTTGATATTTTTCTCATGGTTTGATATTTTCCCAATCCAAATTAATTATGTGTTCATGAAACAGCGATAGACATTGAAAATGTCTATGTTTTCAACATATATATGATGTACCGTGGATGTTTTGATGCATGGACATCATGCATATCTTGAACAGATAAGACTTCTGTTCAGGATGTGTATTTGGAACTATTAAAATGAAGTTTGGGCTTTTTTTGCAATTGTCTCATGAATGCAGTTTGCCAGTGGGTATTAGACATTGCACAGATTCCCCAATTGCTTATTATCCTATTATACACATCACATATCCACGTTGTTACAATCGCAATGAAATTATTATTTCTACATCCACGAGTTTGACCGATTCACTGTACATAAAACTATTTGAAATTCTATAAATTAGATAATATATTTCATATTTCATTGTCATTTATGGAATATCATATTTTTGATTTAGACGATTCATTGAAGGATGTTTATCCTCATGTTGATAAAAACTTATAAAACAAAAGTTATCTCATCATATTTATGCTCAAAGATTTTTTAATATGAATATTCATAGGATGTTTGTTTGATTTCACCTTATTGCATTATGGTGTCCTTTGATGTTTCCATATAAACACTTGAGAAAATTTCATAAACATACAAATTGTGCCCAAATAAATAGTCCACAAAAATATTGCAATTATTTCCATACTGTGACATTTTTATTTATAATGTCATTATATGAATGAATCTAAAGCTCGTTGTCTATTGACCAATATAATTTTTTACAAAAATAAAAAGTATAAATATGACATGAATCAAAATATATTTTAACATTTTTCTTTAATTGAACCCACAGTTTAAATATTACTTTAAAAAAAACTACTATTTGTATCATTACTCAATTGTCTCATACTTTGTATCATTACTCAACTGTCTCATAGCAAGTTCTTCAAGGTCAATGGAGATAATCCCTTAAAATCATGTTTGAAGCTCAACTTGGTGCCAACACTTACCTATGTTATCTCCAAAAGTGGGTCCTAGTTGCCTTTCTTAACAATCAAATGAACATTGTAGCTTTAAGTGACAAATTACAATTATCTTTGAATTTAACAATGTTGTATTATTTCTCGTGTACTTTAAAACATATAAAGTACATATTGCACAAAAGGACTACAATTATTGATTTCACAAAATATAACAACTAAGAATGAAATCGTGATGACTTTCAATAATACCTAAATAGTAGTTGCATAAAGGATAAACGAATGATGAATTTCAATTATATGCACTAGTTTTAACTCTAAGTGCATTTTATTCCATTAAAAATAGAAACTAAACAAATCTAAATAACTTTTTATCTCTCAATGTCCATGTTTAGTGAAACTTGAGATTTTCCATAATAGTTAATAAACTCATGATATTTAAATTAGGTTAAGCACTAAGTGTATCAATAGATCTATGAGATAAAACATTGAAGGTCACGTTGTTTGCAACTTGTTGCAACCATTAAGGTATTGCTACATGTCAAACCAAAGTTGATTCTTGCAAGGATTGATTAGAAATTTGGTAAGAAGTTTCCTATAATTTTATCAAGTTTCAACGACCATAATAACTTTCAATTAAAATACACAAGTTTTAATCTTATTACATTTAAATTCAAGAATTGAGTCTTAAATTCAACAATTGAGTTATAATCTTATTATCTTGATTCTCAAATTTATAATGTACCTTTTAATGACATCAAAGTCACCAACACACAAAACATATAGCTATATACACAAAAAATTATAAAACTATATCAATTGCAATTTTGCATAAGCATATTTATTCCCTTAGGCAGGGACTCCAACTCTTTCAGAGCTCTTGTTTCATATGATGTAGATCACCTTGGTGGTTTTTATATATTGTAAGGTAGTTAGTGTTTTAAGTAGAATTGGTTGTGTAGTGGCAAATCATTATGGATCTTAAAGGGAACTTTATGCTATACAATTTGTTTTGGTTAGTTGTAATGGCGAAAATTGTATATCGGTGGTTTTTTTTCTCTTTTTGTTTTATGTTTTGGGCCATTTGGATATTGAAGAGGTTCATCCTAAGGTTCTGCTCTCGTATCGGGTAGCAAAAACAAACTTGTGGATGATCTCCATAAAAAAATGTATTTTTGTATATATAATTGATTATGAGAGTTGGGCATTAATATTTTGATAATGTGTCATAATTATTAAATGTAGGAAATGTAAATAAAAATAAATGCACTTAGTTTTATAACCAATGAATGTTGGTGAAAATCTAAATCTAATATATCTCAGATCAAGACTAGAGAATCTCAAATTGGAAATTGCTTTAGAATTAGAATATTATGTTAACATTGTATAAGGATGAGTCTGACAATCTAGGACTAATCATGTGATTGCAAACTTGTCTTGCATTCGTGAATATATGTTGTGTATTATGAGACTTATGTTCTTTATTTCACTTGGTTTGTCTTCACTTCTTCATCCTTTGATATCTAATCGATTAGCAATACTTATAAATACCTTTGTGGAGTTGTCAATGTGATAACTAAGTTTGAAACAAAAAGGACGAGAAATGCATTAGAAACATAAACATCCAATCCAGATCAAACTACACCTCAAATAGAGCAAAGAAGGCATTGACAACAACAAAATGTAGAAATGAACACCAACATTGCACCTCCATGACCTTGGGATGTGCTCTTCGACGAGAGATTGAGTTGATAAATTGTTATGTTGGTTTCTCGCTCTTAGAGATTTCCTAATTTGGCAACATGTACTTGTCACTTCTTATTATGGTAAATGTCCTTGGAAGAGAAGGTTTATATAGATTTTTGGAGATGAATGTGAATGGTTGAGATTTGATCTTGGATTGGATGGTTATGATTTGCTATGTGTAGGGTCGATGTGAGTGGAGGGATAGGATGAGATCAAGTTGATGAAGGGCTAAGATTACCTTAACTTGCATGGAAAAATGAGATGCACACAAGTGGAGGCTTAGGGAGATTGCAAGTGGATGTGTAGGATTAAATCATGTGATGAAGGACTAGGATTACCTTAACTTGCATGGGGAAATGAGATGCACACAAGTGGAGGTTTGAAATAAGTGCAAGTGGATGTGTAGGATTAAATCATGTAAATTTGAATGGAGGGTGGAGATGAAAAGAGATTAAAATTTTTGGATTTTAACTTGGTGAGATGGAAATGGGGGTTTTTCAAATGAGAGGAAATAGAAGGAATGTGCATTAGCGTAATTAATTAAACAAGTATGCCTTATCTAATTAATTAGTTAGAAGAAGGTTAGGCTAATTAATTAAATGATTAGTTTAACTAATCAGTGTACATGGGAGAGGTTAGGCTAATTAATTAGATAAATAAAATTTATTTAATTAACTAGTGACGAAAAATTGGCCTAGTTAATTAAATAAATAAAATTTATTTAATTAATTAGTGATGAGAAATTAGCCTAATCAACTAAATTTATTTTATTAACTAGTGATGAGTTGACATGGGAAAATTAGGAGCAGATTTGGAGTGTCTATATTTTGCCCCTCTTTGAAGTGGTGTTGAGACCATGAGGAGTGATGTCGTTTCAAATAAAATAAAAAAAGGTACTCGAGGTAGTGAAAATGGTGACAGAATTTCCCAGACATTTGGAAGAAATATGTCACAACCCACATTTGAATTTTGAATTCAAATTGGAATACTATTGTAATAATATAAAAGCCTATATATATATACATATATATATAGTCTCATTTAAAAGAATAAATTAATGAACAATTCTAAATAAATAAATGAGGGGACACTTCTAGAAAGAGGAGTAAATGAGGTTCACCCCCCCCCCCCTCATTCTCAAGTCAATATTCAAAGATCATATTTAATAAATAAATGGTAATTTTTCTCCTTGAATTTAATGAGGCAATATAGTTTTCTACATGAATTAATGACAAAGGAGAAAAATTGAAAGAAAACAATTGGAGATAAATGAGTCATTTTCCACAAAATTGAATGGCAATTTGGAAAAATGAAGAGAGGGAAATTAATTAGGAAGACTTGACTCCAAAGTCTTTTAGATTTTCCAACATGTGTTTGGAAAATAAGGTTCTAAGCAAGGGTTGAAACTTTCTATAAATAGTCACTGAAAGATGAGGGAGACACACACATGGTTTTTGGCTAGATTGTGGATTGTTGGAGAATTCTGTACGATCAATCCTTCCCTCCATAATTTCTTTTATGTCAAATAGTTCATTTTCTGATAAAGATCATTTTCACGATTTCATAAATCTTTACACGATGTCATAAATCTTTAGTTTTTTTTTTTTTTTTTCTGTATATAGAATCTTTTAATATTATGGATTGTATTTAATTTTCAATGAAATTCAATATCAGTTAGAATGTTTCTCAATTATGTTTGTGACTGTAGTTTCATGGTAACTTTTGCATCCTCCAACATCAAATGAGAAACAATATTTATAATATTGTGATTTGTTCATTTTTTTATTTTTTATTTTTTATTTTTTATTTTTTTTATGGATTTACCTTCGTAAAATACTAGTTTTTGTCTCAAGATTCTCTCTTTGTCTTACCCTTTTAGAAGAAAAGTAGAAGCCGTGCTAGCTAGCTCCGTTGTAACAATCAAATTCAAGTTAAAGAAAATACAATGATATGTTTCTTGCTAAGTTTTGTATGGGATCAGTATGAAATCATTCAAGAGAGAATTTGTGAGGGATTTGGTGATTAGCTTAAACATATGACAAATTTTGCCCCTTTTTATGTTGTGATTTGTGTGTCCATACCCTATGCCAAAGCTCCCATTTTGGCACACACAAGGCAGATGCTGGCAAGATTGTAGAATTTGACTTACGCCTGCCAATCGTAGCTGCCATTAAAGTCTTTTCAACAGATCCATTTTGTGCATATCCTGTGATCATTGCAGTCCTGAGACCACACTTCCTTTCCAGATTTTGGTCAAATAGTTCATATTCCTTGTTGATGATTCCGCATTGTGCATGCATGTTTACTAGAGCAATTGAAGTATAATACCTGACAAAATTTTCCTTACCTTTATGCTTTGACGGATGCCCCAAACCCTGTCTGAAAACTCCCAATTTGGGGGTACGTAGGGAGGATGCTAGCGGAGGTTGAGGAGTCTAGTTTATACCCGCTAGTTGCATTTGATCGAAATTTTACTAAGCCTTCAAACAGATCCATTTTGTGCTTATCCTACAATAGTTGTATTAGATGATTTCTCTTTAAGGCATTCTATCAAATAGCAGATGTGCCTTGTATGTGTTTCCTCCTTTTGCACATATGCCTACCAGAGTAGTTTCAAGCATAGTCCCTTTCCGGTTTGTTTTGATAGGTGTCTCAACCCTGTTCAAAGTACCTAATTCAGCACAGGCAGGGAAAACGCTGGCAAAGGTCATGAAATTTGACCTTACACCTGCCAATTACAATTGCTCATAAATTTCAAAAGCCTTTTTAATAAAATCTATTGTGTGAGGTTAAACATCTCACTATTTTGCCAAATAGTTCATGTGTTTAGTGCGCGCTTCTACATTTTTGCATACATGGTTACCAGGGCACTTGTAACTGCTCCATCCGACTACAACTCCCCTTAATAGATGTCCATCCCCTGTTTAAAATCATCCATTTTGGCAAAGGCATGGAGGATGTCAGCAAAGGTTGGGAATTTGTCTTTACACCTGCCAAGCACATCCAATTGGAGGTTTCTAAAGTCTTTTCAACAAATCCATTTCAGTTCAATCCTAAAATCATGGCATTTCATGAGATCATATTCTTGAGGCATTTTGACAAACAGTTCACATGCATTATCTATACTTTCACATTTTGCAAGCATGGCAATTATAGCAACTGACGAAAATTTCCTTCTATTCTGATGGATGTCTATGACCCCATCCAAACCGTCAATTTGTGCACAGGTCGAGAGAGTGCTGGCAAGCATTGAGGAATTGGGGTTCTACACCCGCCAGTGGGAAAGCTGAGACACTGTACATTGTTATAGTGTAAGCCTATTTTTCAGATTGATTCGTTTAGCATCATCAATAATCTCCACTAGAACATTTCCCTGTTTAAAATGATGGGAAATGTTCACATCTCACAACAATGTCTCTGGTAACAATCTTGGAGATAACGTTTTGTAACAGTGTGGTAATCTGTAACAGTGTGGTAATAGTCGTGTATAGGGTATATTCCACAAACCAAATACAATTTCCAACTTTTCTTTATGGTCGTAGAGAAACAATTCCTCTTCCTAGTCTTCTACAACATTAAGTAAATGTTTTGAATCTGGAAAATACCTTGCTGCCTTCACCTTCCAAGATGTTCTCCATCTTTACATAGGCCTCCTTTGTCTATGGATGTGATCTCTCTACCACATAAAGAAGTAGCATCGCAATCACAAAACTTTATGCCTATATTCATATGTGATCTACATGCACCAAGAAAACACACCCATATGATCATCACAGGTTTAATTGGTGTTTCATTGATAAAGTTTAGGAAATTCTCAAGATAGTTAGCACGGGCAAGAAGGTCAAACATGCACACAAGTCTTGGGAGGGTTTAATACATAGATGCCATTACTTATCAAAATACAAATTTGTAGTCTAAACATATATAGTTTTATTAATACATATATAAGATTTATTATGTAATATTAAAACATTAAGTCTTAATGTTTATAAACGGACTTAAATAATAAATACCCTCATATTTCTATCAGCATACCCCTGGGACAACTTAGAAGTGATGATTCACTCTTATCAAATTGAAAGGAGTTATAGAATGTTTCTAAAACTCTTAGTAACATAAGTTTTTGCATGTAGCATCTTAGGTGGAATTTGGATAAGTCTTTCTCTTTCATATTAATAACAATAATAGGGTATTGTGTGATAAATGGGTAATGCTCAAGCAATAGAAAGTTTGACTATTTAATGATGATTTAACATATAGTGAATTATGTAATTAAATATTATTGATAATGAAGAAAATATAACAGTATACATAAGGATGTTATAGTATATGATTAGGAAGGACTAAGAAGATGAAAGATAAGTAGAATTGAATAATGAGAATTGTTAAAAATATGGAAGATATATCTAAGAGAATAAGTGGATAGGATGATTTGGAAAATATGTAAATGAGGAAATCCTTCAATGGTATTAGAATAGATCATTAGGTATTTAATTGATCAAGTATCCTTCAAAGCCTCATGCTTTTTGAATTAATTCAAGAAAAGTATTATTATAAATGCATAAATCATAAATATATTAAAGGTTGATCATTCATGTAGTATAGTTGTCTTGTGAGTTATAAGTAGTTCAATTGTAAAATGATATTTCTTATAATGATGTTAGAATATAAAGTACTTAATGATTGGTGAAAGTTTATTAACAATGAAGGTTAGTTAGTTTTGTTAAAGTATAAACCTATTTAGGGAGTATCAAGTAAACCTCTTGTTGAGATAACTGTCTTAATTTACAACTTTTATAAACCCCTTTTTGAAGTAAGTTAGTAAGATCATGCAAGAAGTTGTAACAAATTTTGTACTTGTATGATGAAACAAGAGTCCCTTGTTTTTCTTAAGACTGAATCTTTATATGCATTATTGATAAAATATCTTTTCTAGTTTACGTTATATGCAATTATGAATTGATCACATTGATTGTATCATTCATGGTCCTATTCATTTTGTATAAAAGAATTGATCAAGCATATTTTCTATACTTGACTTGCATCAAGATTCAATGAAGTATTTTATTTATTTATTAGTTTTGCTACAAGTTTTACTTTTCTACTTAGCTAGGTAAACTTTTAAATAAAACATCCAAACTCAAATAAAGCGCAGTGTTCGGTATTTACGGTACCTCTGTGTCACGTTTACGAGTAATGCCGTCGCGTTGAACCAAGTACCTCGCGCCTAACATAGCTGCAACAACGATGTCTGGGCACCGTCCCTCTAAATCGTCAGGGAGTTATAAGGGACATGTCAAGTTAAATCCGCAGGAAGGGAAAATCTCCTCGGATATCTCATTAAGAAGATTAACTAAAAAGAGTGGATGAGTCTATTGAAATAATGATTACCATGATGCTCATTTGGAAAACACTTCAAGCTACTAACAGAAAATGAGGCTTATTGACACGTGCGTATAGATCAGGGAGGACATGCGAAATGTCAGATAGGGCAACTAGGCCGATCTAGAAATGCTATTTATCATATGCTCTCACCTCGCCCTCACAGGTCATGGTGAAAGTAGTAGGGGATCAGGAACGGACTTAGTCACGAAAATTACCTAATTTGGCTTGGGGGAGTAAGTTAGATTTCATGGGTAGACACCTTATAGGGATTCCTCCACACTAGGACTAACTGACAAACACCCCTTTAGGTGTTTGTGGTAGTGGACTAACTTTTGTCCTTGTTTCACTGAGTGGGTGGAAGCCGACGAAGAACTGTCTAGGGCAAGGAATAACCCTAGAAAGGGCTAGGTACCCGCTCACAGTTACACCAAACATAGTGCAAAATAGAACTACATGTTCGCAATCCCCGCGTTAGTCACATCCGAAGGAGGGGGCCTTGATCTCGTGGATACAGGGTATATAGGCAGTCTGGATGGCGAAGGATGCCCCCAGTACTCAGGTCCCTTGGATGTAGGGTGTCCTACAATTAGCATCGTGATCTTAATTTTCTGTGTAGTGATTACTGAGTTGTGTTAACATAAGATTATTCAGTTAATTTTGTGCAGATGATAAGGATACAGTTGCCGGAGGAGAAGCAAGCTATCAGAAATGAATGCAAGATGTAATGCATGACTTAAGGTATGCACTGATCCGTGGTTCTTATAGGTTATCTTGCATAACGTACTCCCTCTTCACTAGGTTTAAAATTGGTGATCCTTTAGGACTTGATGGTTTTTAGAAAACTAAATTCAAGTCGTCCCATCTCTATAACAAGCATTTAACACTTCTCAGAAAAATTTCTCATTTCCTGCATCTGTTAGATCAAAAATTTTATTCCTCGGTATTTTTGAATTTAGAGTTTAGTGTTATTTGATTTAGGATGAGTTGGGTCCTTACAAAATAGAGGTTATAAAATGGCATGTGGATGCCCTCGAGAGAGAGTAAGCGAGTGTACAGGGCCTAGGTGGTCTTTCAAAAGGAGAACCAAGGCGTAGGGGATGAAAAATAGAGAGGGGGTGAAAGAAAGGGGGAAATGTATAAATAAGGGAGAGTGGAGGTAAAAAAAATATTTTTACCCTTGCTTATAGAGAGAAGAGAGCTTTGACGTTGAGAGAGAAGATAGATCATGTACCAATTCACAAGCACTAGAGAAAGCAAGTGCAAGAGTATAGGCAATTGAACAATGCTAGACCGTCGGTGAGTATCTTTATTGTTTTTGCAATTTAGCATTTAACAACATTTATTAGGGTAGGAAAATGAATAAATGTGCAAATGTTGCAAGATTATTTCATCCTATGGTGTTTATGTGGTTGCTCATGGTATTTGCGTGGTAGAATGTAATGCTTGCATAGGGAGAAATATAAAAAGTGCAAAGTGACATTTTTGCCAAAGGTGTGTCGTTTGTGCTCCATACTGGAACATTTATGTGATGAGACATCTGCACATCACAGGAAGGTATTTGCACACCTAATGTAGTCATGATAGGAGGCTCTAATGAAGGACTATCTAGCTGTGCATCCAACACAATAAACAACCACAAAACCACAGGATTTCACAACAAAAGCAATAGCATTCTCATTGATTTCATACTTGCATGATTACAACCATGATTACAAACATCACAACTTATGTTTTAAGTATGTGCCTAATCGGTGTTGTCATTGGTGTCAAATGTGCTCCTATCTTGTTGTTTGCTTTTAATGAGTAAGAGGCTTTGTATTTACTTATGTAAGTAATCTTGATGTTGAGGATATTGAGAAAATTAGCTTCTTCAGTAGAAACAGTGAGTTGCAATGGAAACAGTGTATTGCATATAAAAGAATAGTCTAGAAGAATGCTCTGCATTTTCTGTAGAATGAATATCTTTGTTTGCGGATTGGAAGTTATTTAGAAGTCCATCTGAAGATGCTATGTTCTGATTGATCTGCGGTTCTAGAGATAAGTCTGAGATAATCTTAAGTACCTTCAACTCCAATGGTTCATGATTTGGCGGTCCACAAGCTATCCTTTCTTTATGACAGTAGCTGACAGTGTTGTTCTTATGCTTCGGTTTGAAGAATCTTTTTGACAGAGTGGTTAGAGATCGTGTGGTTGTTCCTGGTGATTACAATGTGCTTGTGGATGTTTCCTGATCATGTTCCTACTTTTGGATTGGTTCGCAAAGAGAAGTGTGGATCATGAAAGAAGAATGTTCTTAGAAAACCTAGTGTTAACTCCAGTCTTGGCCGACTTGGTTGTTTTCACTATTTGCATAGATGCATTGTAGATTGTAGAAGCATGTTGTAGCGTGAAGGATTGGATTTGAGTCCTAGCTAAGGCGTGGTGTGTTCATCATACTTCTCTACATCTTTCCTTAGCTAAATTTTGTAATGGGTCTAGACCTATTTCTATGTATGTTTTGTAATGCCAACCTTGGAGAATGTTCCAATGGTTGATGAATGCAATGCTAACCTTGATGTACATTCCAAGGTTGATGAATTGTATAAAATCATGTAATAGAGTTGCGAAAAGTGTGTGTTTGAATATGAAGAGATAAGTACGAAAGTGTGAAAGAGTAGAGCAGAGAAGTTATATTGTGCTTTAAAGGAGCTAAATCCTAGCATGGAGTAGATGCTACTTAATCAATTCACCACTTTGGCAGTGAGCCACCCCTTGGCAATGAGCCACCCTTTGGTAGTGAACCATTCTTTGTAGTGAGCAATTTGGGCACTGAGCCTCTATTTTTTGGTATTGTTATAACTCATATTTTTGCAGACTGACACCCACTGTGGTTTTTCCCTTTTAGGGTTTTCCACGTAAAAAATCTTGTGTCTATTGTGTTGGATGTGTTTGTGATTAAGCTTATGGTTTCATGCTTTCATGGTTAAATCTTATTATAAGCAATTAAGTTGTTGATGGTTTGATGTTTATATGAAGCTAAGTTTTTTTGACAACTAATTCACACCCCCTCTCAGTTGTATTTCAATAATTGGTATCATAGCAAGGTTCCTCGATGGTAAGCTTAACAACTTGAGGTAGATCCAGGATGTCTTACAAGAAGGAGGCTCCGCAATTTAATGGGATGAATTATGCAACTTGGAAGATTCACATGAAAAGCCATCTGCTTTGCATTGGTTATAAAGTATGGAAAGCAACACAGACTGAATATACCATGTCAGAGAATGGTTTAACAATTGAAGATGAAGTCAAAGAATATGAGGTAAATATAAAATCTTGATATGCTCTGTTGAGTGCACTGATTGACTCTAATTTAATAAAAGTCATGGATTATGAGTATGCTAAAAAAGTCTAGGATAAGATGAGTAATCTGTATGAAGGAGATGATTCTATAAAGAGTGCCAAATTGTAGGGACTGAAAGCCAAATATGAAGGTCTTAAAATGGGAGAAAATGAAAACATAACATCCTTCATACAAAAGGTAGATGAACTTGTTATTGGAATCAAAGGTATGGGAGGAATTGTTGATGAAACTGAAGTTGTGATGAAAATTCTTAGGTCATTACCTAAATCCTATGCACACAAGATAGCTACAATTAAACAAATAATGACTGTGAAAAAGATTATGAAGGATTAGTTGCTTGGTAAGATTACTACTTTTGAAATGAGAGATCTTGGTGATGCTCTGCCAAAAGTAGAAAATGCTTTCAAAGCCAGTACTTCATAAAAAGATCTCCAGAGCAGAAAAGGACAAGTTAGAACCTGATGATGAGCTTGATGAAATTGAAGCCAACTTTGTTGACAGACTGCAAAGAGGTTCCAGTAAGTTCAAAGACAAATTACCTTTCAAATGTTTCTCATATGGTAAAGTAGGTCATTATGCTTCCAAATGTGCTGAAAGAATTGAAAGGAATAGAAAAAGATTTGAGAACAGGCCTAGAGCTCCAAAGAAATGCTACTATGTTAGAGATTTTGATGATGAAGGTGTGATGGACGATGAATCTAATGATGCTAGTACTAGTGCAAATTAATGCTTGTTTATTGCTATTAAAGAAGAACCCGTGTCTACTAATCCTGCTAGCTGTGTGAAGGAAGAAAAACTAGTGGAAGAAAGTGCTTTGGCTGTTCAGGTTAAGAAAGATGAGGACGAATGGATTATTGATAGTGGATGCTCACATCACATGATTGGTGACAAAAGTAAGTTTGTAAGTTTGGAAAAATATGATGGAGGATTGGTTAGGTTTGGAGACAATGCAGCTGGTAAGATTTGTGGAAAAGGATCTATTTCATTTGATGGAAAGCATAACACTGACAATGTTCTTAATGTGAAGGGTTTAAAGCATAATCTTTTGAGTGTTGGTCAGATGTGTGACAAAGATTATGATATGAGATTCAAAGATAATCAATGCAAGATAATGGAAAGCTTCAGAACTGTGAATGCTACTGGTAAGAAGACCAGAGGTAACATTTATCAATTAAGAGGAACTAATGATTACTGTTTATTAGCCCAAGCAAATGAAAGTTGGTTGTGACATAGAAGGTTGTGTCATATAAATTTTGATAATCTAGTAAAGATAAGTTTAGGTCAGACTGTAAGAGATCTATCACAACTTGTGAAACCCTCCAATACTATTTGCAAGGAATGTCAGTTAGGGAAGCCTACAAGAACAAGTTTCAAGAGTAAAGAGCAATTTTCTACTGGTTTGCTCAATCTAGTTCATACAGATCTATGTGGTCCTACAAGGATAAGAAGTTTGTAAGGTGATAGGTACTTCATGTTGCTTATTGATGATTATTTTAAAATGACTTGGGTTACTTTTTTAAGAGACAAATCAGAAGCCCTAGAGAAGTTCAAATCCTTCAAAGCAATGGTTGAAAATGAAATAGAACTGAAAATCAAATGCTTGAGGTCTGATAGAGGAGGTTAGTTCACATCAAATGAATTCAACATTTTTTGTGAAGATCAAGGAATAAAAATATAGTTGTTTGCACCTAGAACTCCTTAGCAAAATGGAGTCGTGGAAAGGAAGAAAAGGATAGTTCAAGAAGCTGCCAGAACAATGATGAAGGAAGGAGGCATGTCGGAAGTCTTCTGGAAATAAGCTATACATACTGTTGTCTACATTCAAAACAAAGTTCAAGTGAAAGGTAATGGCACTAAAACCCCCTATGAATTGTGGTATGGAAGAATTCCAATAGTAAGATACTTCAAAGTCTTTGGAAGAAAATGCTATATCAAAAGAGATGAAGACCTAGGGAAATTTGATGCAAGATGTGATGAAGGAAACTTTCTTGGATACTCTACCAAGAGTAAGACCTACCCGTGCTACAACAAAAGGTTGAAGAAGATTGTGGAGAGTGCAAATGTGAAAGTGGATGAAGGCAAAGGAAAAACATTAGTTCAAAGTGGCTATGAGTCAAATGAAACTACTGATACAACTCATGAAGAAAAAGTTAAACAAGAAGACAATCAAAGTGAAGAAGAAAAGGCTCTAGAAATTGCTAAGACTCCCAGGTATGTGAGAACCAATCACTCTAGAGATCAAATTATTAGAGACAAAGAGAAAGGAGTGCTGACAAGGAAAAGAGCTGCAAAAGAACAAGTGAATTACTGTTTGCTCTCTACATTTGAACCAGAAACTATGAATGAAGCCTGCAATGATGAAAATTAGGTTAAGGTAATAGAAGAAGAACTAATGCAGATAGAGAAAATGAAACTTTGGAATTAGTTCCTAGACCTATTAACAAAAATATCATAGGAACCAAATGGGTCTTAAGGAATAAGCTAAATGAAAATGGAGAAGTTGTAAGGAATAAAGCAAGGCTTGTGTGCAAAGGATATTCTCAAAGTGAAGAGATAGATTTTGAAGAGACTTTTGCTCCAGTAGCTCAGATTGAAGCAATCAAAATGTTTCTAGCATTTGCAACTCACAAAGATTTCAAAGTGTATCAGACGGATGTGAAGTTTGCATTCCTGAATGGGGAGTTAGAAGAGGAAGTCTAAATTGAGCAACCAGAAGGATTCCAACTATCAAATCAAGGTGCTATGGTATACAGGTTGAAGAAATAATTATATGGACTCAAGCAAGCTCCCAGGGCATGGTATGCAAGGTTGGATAAGTACTTATTACAGTTAGGATTCAACAAAGGCACTACTGACAGTAATCTTTATTTCAAGATTAATGGCGATCAAATTTTGATTGTTGAAGTCTTTGTTGATGATATCATCTTTGGTGGAAATGAAGGAATGTATACGAAAAGAGCTAGTGAAATGCAGAAAGAGTTTGAGATGTCTATGTTTGGTGAGATGAATTTCTTTCTAGGTCTACAAATCAATCAATCAGATAAAGGAATCTTCATATCTCAGTCTAAGTATGTAAAAGAGTTGTTAAAAAAGTTTGGGATGGAAGACTCTAAACTGGTATGTACTACCATGGTGACTAGCTGCAAATTGAGCAAAACTAATGAATCACCCAAGTCTGATAAAAAAAAGTACAAATCCATGATTGGAGGATTACTTTATCTAACTCAAACTAGACTTGATATTATGCATGCAATTTGTCTTGTTGCAAGATTTCAAACTGATCCAAGAGAATCACATGTGATGGCAGTAAAGAGAATCCTAAGGTATTTAAAAGGCACTCTGGATCATGGCTTATGGTATCTAAAGGATAATGATTTTACTCTCAGTGCTTATACTGATGATGATTGAGCAGGAGATGTTGATGATAGAAAAAGTACAAGTGGAGGTGCTTTCTTCTTGGGAAATAGATTGGTTTCATGGCTGAGCAAGAAACAAGATTCAATTTCATTGTCAACTATAGAAGCAGAGTATATTGCAGCAACATGTTGTTGTACTCAAGTGTTATGGATGAAGCAGACTTTGAAGGATATAAGAGTTGTTTATGAAGATCCAATTGTGATCTTGTGTGACAATACAAGTGCCACAAATATTTCCAAGAATCCAATGATGTACTCATGAACAAAACAGATATCTATAAGGTATCACTATTTGAGGTAAAAGGTGACAGAGAATGAAGTTAAGTTGGAATATGTCCACAAAGGATTAGATTGCAGATATTTTCACTAAGCCTCTGCCTAAAGATACTTTTGAGTATCTCAGGGAACAATTAGGGGTCATTACCCCTCCAGTTTTGAACTAGGATGCAAAGGAATGCATCAGTCCAGTGGTGCCCAAAGATTCACTATTTGATCTGGATTGATGTCCTGAGAGCTACCTCTTAGGGGGAGTAGCTGAATAATGACAAAAGAGTTGGTTGCAGAAGTTCAAATTTGATCAGAGCAGTAGAGTGCAAGTATGTGCCCTTTGCCATTAATGTCAAAGAGGGGGAGAAATCATGTGAAAATCTCATAAGCAGAAAAGAAGTGCAAATGTGTAAAGAGAAAGGGGGAGAATCATGTCCTGATGGTCTTTACAATTTTTCACATCATATGTTGCCATCAATGACAAAGGGGGGATATTGTTGCAAGTATGTGCCTAATTGGTGTTGTCATTGATGCCAACATATCTGTGTTGTCATTGGTGTCAACTATGCTCCCATCTTGTTGTTTGCTTGTAATGAGTAAGATGCTTTGTATTTACTTATGTAAGTAATCTTGATGTTGAGGATATTGAGAAAATTAGCTTCTTCGGTAGAAACAATGAATTGCAGTGGAAACAGTGTATTGCATATAGAAGAATAGTCTAGAAGAATGCTTCGCATTTTCTGTAGAATGAATATCTTTGTCTGTAGATTGGAAGTTATTTAGAAGTCCATCTGAAGATGCTATGTTCTGATTGATTTGCGATTCTAGAGATAAGTCTGAGATAGTGTTAAGTACCTTCAACTCCAATGGTTCATGATTTGGTGGTCCGCAAGCTATCCTTTCTTTATGACAGTAGCTAACAATGTTGTTCTTGTGCTCTGGTTTGAAGAATCTTCTTGACATAGTGGTTAGAGACATGTGGTTGTTCTTGGTGAATACAATGTGCTTGTGGATGTCTCTTGACTGTGTTCCTACCTTTGGATTGGTCTGCAAAGAGAACTGTGGATCATGAAAGAAGAATGTTCTTAGAAAACCTAGTGTTAACTCCAGTCTTAGCTGACTTGGTTGTTTTCACTATTTGCAGAGATACATTGAAGATTGTAGAAGCATGTTGTGGCGTGAAGGATTGCGTTTGAGTCCCAGCTAAGGCGTGACATGTTCATCATAATTCTCTACATATTTCCTTAGCTAAATTTTGTAATAGGTCTAGACCTATTTTTGTGTATGTTTTGTAATGCCAACCTTGGAGAATGTTCCAGTGGTTGATGAATGTAATGCTGACCTTGATGTACATTCCAAGGTTGATGAATTGTATAAAAGCATGTAATAGAGTTGCGAAAAGTGTGTGTGTGTGTGTGTGTGAATATGAAGAGATAAATGTGAAAGTGTGAAAGAGCAGAGCAAAGAAGTTATATTGTGCTTCAAAGGAACTGAATCTTGGCATGGAGTAGATGCTACTTGATCAGTTCACCACTTTGGTAGTAAGCCTCTATTTTTGAGTATTGTTATAACTCATATATTTCTGTGGGATAACACCCACCGTGGTTTTTCCCTTTTAGGGTTTTCCACATAAAAAATCTGGTGTCTACTGTGTTGGATGTGTGTTTGTGATTAAGCTTATGGTTTCACGTTTTCATGATTAAATATGATAATAAGCAATTGAGTTGTTGATGGTTTGATGTTCACATGAAGCTAAGTTTTTTTGACAACTGATTCACCCCCCCTCTCAGTTGTATTTCAACAACTTATCGCAGTGGGCTCCTTACATGCCAAACTGTAGTTGTTTGATTATTAACTAAGATTCACAAATGGATAGTCATTGCAATGGATTCCTACAATAGTATCATGCCATGTGATAATTCAAGTACAATTACATTACTAAACACCACTTTACTGTAATGACACCCACTATACATTGCATTGTCAAACTCCTGCCTTAGTATTTTCTTTCCTCACGATTGCACTCCACATCATACTCCTATTCAGTCACTCTACCTATCAAGCCTCACTCCTCTCCTTCCCTCACTGTCAAAACTCACTCATTGTTCTCCTACTTCATTATGTTTTCTTTCTTGCTTTCAAACAACTCACAACTAAGTATATATAGCATTCCCAAGTTTTCCAGGTGATCTATGTCATCTCCAAGATGGCACAAAGCCTAATACCACATGAAACATGTGGTCGACCCAAAATAACAAACTTACAAATTCAAATGGTAAAACAGTGGAAAACCACCATGTAGTACACAACATACATCCTCAATGGTTCACTAAATCCTTACAAATATTCCTCTATTGGCACAAACTCCAAATATCTGGTTGAAAATAGAAATAATCACAACTATGCACAACTGTCAACCAATAGACACTCTTGAACCAATTTATAGTCATTTATTCATCCAATTCACCTCAAACATTAACATGACACTAATTAACCACAACTCAAACTATCCTCAAAACTATGAAAGCTAATTTCAAATTATGGTGAAATGCGCTTACTTTCTCTATCATGGAACGATAACCACAAACTCAAAAAATAAATAAGCAACTAAAATAAACCATAAAATCCACTTTTCTAGAATGATGCAAGATTGCCATGATGCCCAAGGATGCTCCTACATCAGACACTTGGGGTTAATAAAAAAATAAGTCCCTCATTTTCCAGGATACCCTGCCCCTGCCTCGAGATCCCAACCTACTACTTCCTCAACTCATTCTTTCCACCTCTTCAGGTACGCCTCATTCTCCTTTGTCACTTGTGATCTCAACTAGATTCCTCTTTTAAGGTTGCAATACCATGTTCCATCATTCATCTCTTGCACTATATCATTTTTACTTGATGCCACTCACAATCCTCTTGTTCTTTCCATCAACCAATTCCTCACATCTATTAGCCCATTTCTCAACTACTGCATACCCTTCTATTATGTTGTCCACTATTGTATGTTCCTCGACATAGCTCTTCGTCCTCATTCATCTATCTTGTCCTCTGTATGACTCCCCTTTAGTGACCTCTGCTCTCACATTCTCTTCTTTGTGATACCTCTTTTGCATTTGTGGCGTTGTCAGTCACTCCAACAATGTTGCACATCTTTAGGATCAACACATATCGTTCCTCCCCAATGCACACTCTGACATAAAATTATCCCTTGCTTTCCCTCAATGGTATCAAATTATGTCTCTAGCCATCCTTCTAGATTATGTAGGTGTTAGCTCTTCCATCATACACAACACTTCTATCAAATTATCAGTCTCTCTAACATATATGGCGCAATCCATCAACACAATGTCACACAACACCTCATCATGGTATGCTCCTATATTGAACCTTACCAAGCACTGTTCTTCCACCAATATCTTATCTCCCTGCTACAACCATCCAATCCTATACAAGCGTAGATGTTTCATCCTCGTCAACCCTAACTTGTCAACTATTTCTTTAGACACTAAATTGTCTATGTTGCTACTATCCACCACAACATCACAATACTTACCTCTAGCCTTGCATCTAGTCCTGAACAAACTCTTCCTTTGTGTCATCTCATCTAACTTGTTGCATCTTGAGGCTCTCTTTGAAACAAGTGAATCTCCACATTTTGGGCCCATCTCTAAGATAAGTGAGCTCTCATCCCCAAATGTAACCCATGCACTACCTTTTATTCTCTTTCCTTGGCACTCGAATGCCCTATGCCCTCTTCTTCACACCTAAAATAGGTTCCTCTAAAAGATTTCTACCTTTTCCTCTCATATCCTCCTCTACCTTGCTGAGAATACCCTCCACTTCCTTGCTAGATTTCTTTGTGATACATTTCCTCATCATCCTTGTCCTTGCAATAATTCTTACCAACATATCTACCTTTGTAGTGGGTACTATTGTCATCTCTCTTGTTGTTGTAGTATAAATTATCTTATTTCTCTCTATAGTGGGAATTACGTTTTCCTCCTTCACTACGGTATGGGCTACCTCTCCCTTGACCCCTTAAGTTTGCTCCTCTATCACTGCATCTTACTCTGTTGTCACTGCATCTCTCCTTCTTCTCTCGTTGTCAATTATACCTTTCTTCCAGTTTCTAGTTCAGCTTACTTTGTGTGGTGAGGACTAACTAGTAGGCTTCCTCTACTGTATGGATATTCCACATACCTAAATCCTCTTGGATGGATTCCCTCAATCCATTAATGTACTTTGTCACTTTCTCAGCTCCTTCATGATGTCCTGAAGGAATTGTTAGCCTATAGTACTCCTCGGTATATTCTTTCATAGTCATGTTTTTCTACCACAAATTGTGTAGTTCCTTTAACAATTCAAAGTGATAAATTACTGGATTGAACTTGGACTTCATCTTTTCCACCATCTAGTTCCATTTTCTAATTCTTTCCATACCTTTCTTGTTTCTCTCTAATTGAACTTCCTTCCACCATATCATAGCATGGTCTTTTAGCTTAGACTTTACAAATTTTTGTGCATAGTGTCTGAAAGGAAGCTAGGTGTGCGAAAACGCTTCCTACACTAACCTATTGAGGAGAGAGCTATGCAAATTCAAATTTATCCTAACTACTATAGCGATGTTAAACCATTAACATGAGATATTACAGCAAAACACAAGAGCCAGAAAGAAGACAGAAGAAGAGAGACAGAGGTTTATGGTGGGGAAAACCCTTATCGGGTGAAAAACCCCACACTCAGAAACCTGCACAATGTATTAACAAATCTAAAAGAATGTTTACAATACACTTACAATGCAAGCTTCAATGGTCTTTGACACTCATGTCTAGAGTCAATCCGGCAGCATAACAGTACCTGTAAACCTGTGATACAAACTCCATCTCCAAGCACCTGTTTAAATAGAACATACAAGGCAATTTTGGACCTTTCTTGGAATGGGCGTCCAATATGGCATCTTGGACCAAAACCCACGCCTAGGGACACCTGGTCAACATTGTAGAATGTGTCTGACACTTGTCCATAGCTCCCATCCCAAAGAAGTCACCACTTTCCAAAATGGGCTATGACAGATGCTCTTACGACACTTACGACCGTCATAGAATCTGTCATAGCAATTACAACTTATAGCTGTAAGAGAATCTATCATAAACATGCTATAAATAGCATATTCTCTTACAACACATCATATTCCACCTTGGGGCACCCAAATATGCCTCATTCAAAGATGCTTCAAGACACATGTCATTACCTGTCTTACAAACTTCTATTCTCGACTCTTACATGTCATAGATCTGTCATAGGAATCCGTCATAACCGTTTCGGTCAAACATTCCTTACACAACATAGAAGATGCTGACATATGGTAGAATATTCCTACCACTAAGTGGGATGCCTATCTCATGTGATGACAAAATAACAAGTTGTCATAATCTATGTAGGATTGACACATCACCGTGCCACATCCCACAATATGACAAAGTAGAATTTCCAATTATTTACAACATAGGCAATGAATAATAAATACAAACATTACAAACGCAGAGAGTTACCAAGTTTGAGACACCTTAATTCCCAACATTCTCCCACTTGTCAAATACCTTGTAAGAGCCAATAGAAAAATAGGATTTAACCCCTATAGGCCGAGAGGCCCATAGACTCCGAACACCATCTAAACTTCTCTGTGCCCACTGGTTTCATCAATGCATCTGCAACATTCTTCAAAGTATCTACCTTCTCCAAATTTACCTTTACATCCTCAACCATATCCCTCACAAAGTGAAACTGAACATCAATGTGCTTGGTTCTAGCATGGAAAGTTGGATTCTTTGCAAGGCAAATTGCACTCTGACTGTCACAACTGATCATGATCTGACCTACATCAACACCAATATCGAAACATAATCTCTTAAGCAAAATGGCTTCCTTACAAGCATGAGTTGCTGCCATTTACTCAGCTTCTGTCATGGACAAAGCAACAACAGGTTGTCGCTTACTCATCCAACTAATAGCACCACCAAACAGTGTAAAAACATAAGCACTGGTGGATCTCCTGCTGTCAATGTCACTTGCCAAATCTGAATCCACAAATCCACGAATATCAACAGAATGTGGAGGTCCTGAAACATTACCATGATAGTAAATGGAATACTCGGAAGTACCCCTCAAATATCTGAACACTCGCTTAACTGCATCCCAATGAACTCGTCCAAGATTAGCCATAAATCGACTAAGGACTCCCATTGCTTGGACAATGTCTGGTCTTGTGCAGACCATAGCATACATCAAACTGCCAACAACACTAGTATAAGGTACTCTGCTCATGTCCTCCACCTCACTAGGAGATTTTAGACAATCCTCAACAGACAACTTTGTCCCCAAGGAAACAGGAACACACAATGGTCTACAATCTCCCATGTTGAATCTGTCCAACACAGTCTTAACATACTTACTCTAACTTAACCAAAGTTTTCTGTTAGTTCTGTCTCTTTTGATTTCCATTCCTAGAATGTACCTGGCTGCCCCTAAATCTTTCATTTCAAACTGAGCTGACAACTGAGATTTGAAATCAGAAATCATATTCTTACCCTTCCCAATGAGCAACATATCATCAACATACAGTGCAACAATGAGAATACGATCACCATCAAACTTACAATAAACACAGTGATCCGATTTCGATCTAACAAATCCAATTGACAACACAAAGGCATCAAACTTCATGTACCATCTCCTAGGGGATTGCTTTAAACCATACAGAGACTTCTTAAGTTTGCAAACCAAATTTTCTTTACCTTTTACCATGTAATGCTATGGCTGTGATATGTAGATTTCCTCCTCCCAGTCACCGTGAAGGAAAGTTGTCTTCACATCCATCTATTCTACCTCCAAGTCATAAGCTGCTGCGAGAGACAACAAGAATCGAATGGATGTCAGCGTTCCAATGGGAGAGAAGATCTCACCATAATCTATACCCTCCAATTGTGAATACCCCTTTGCAACCAATCTGGCCTTATACTTCTCAACACTGCCATCTGCACCAATCTTCTTCTTGAACAACCATTTGCATCCAACGGGTTTCCATCTAGGAGGCAAAGGCACCGAGTCCCAAGTTTGATTCTTTTGCAAAGAAGCCATTTCTTCCTCCATGGCCTCCTTCCAGGAACCTGCATCCTTCATATCCAAAGCCTCTGATATAGTTCTAGGTTCATCACTGTTAGTGAGCAAAGCATAAGCATAACTAGAATCAAGCAATGCAAAACCAAACCTTTCAGGTTGCTTCCTTATCTGTGTAGACCTCCTCAAGAGCTGAGGTTGAGGTTCAGCTTCTTCTTCTTTTGAGCTATCAGAGCTGCTAGAGCTCTCCTCATCATCAGGTCCAACATTGTCTTTCTGTTCAGTCTTCTCAGGGGTGAGAGGAAACTGGACAACATCCTCTTTCTTTTATTTTTCTTCTGGCTACAAAATAGTGGAAGAAGGTGTAAGCTCTCTGAAGATGACACTTCTGCTGTACAACACTTTTTCAGCCACGGGATCCCAAAGCTTGTATCCTTTCACACCAACCCCATAGCCGATGAAGATACACTTAACAGCTTTGTTCTCCAACTTTGACTGCTTCTCCCTAGGCACATGTGCATATGCCTCATAACCAAAAACATGAAGATGCCTTACTGAAGGCTTTCTACCAGACCACACCTCCATAGGTGTCTTTCTAACAAGAGCTGATGTAGGAGATCTGTTTACCAGATAGCAAGCAGTGGCAACAGCTTCAGCCTAAAACTTTTGTTCTAGACCAGCTCCACTAAGCATACTCCTAGCCTTCTCCATCAGTGTCTTGTTCATCCTCTTTGTAACTCCATTTTGATGCGGTGTGTATGGAGTTGTCTTATGTCTTTCAATCCCAAGTTCCTTGCAATACTTATCAAATTCTGTAGAACATAACTCACCACCGTTGTCAGTTCTCAAACATTTAATCTTTTTACCAATCTGATTTTCAGCAAAGGCTTTAAACTCCTTAAACTTGCTATAGACTTCAGATTTGCTTCTGAGAAAATAAATCCATGTCCTTCTACTGTAATCATCTATAAAAGATACAAAGTATATAGATTTTGATAACAAAGGAACATTAACAGGACCAAACATGTCAGAATGAATCAAGTCCAACACACCAGTAGACTTATGAGAACTCGAGTAAAACTGAACACGGTTTTGTTTTCCATAAATGCAATGTTCGTAAAAGTCAAACTCAAGATTACAATCATCTAACCCCTTAATGAGGTTCTTATTTTTCAGGGTACGCAGACCCTTCTCACCAATGTGGCCAAATCTCTTATGCCATAACATTGTCTTTTTTGCAGGAAGTTTAACTTCCAATACATGATTACAACCATTAGGACTAGAAACAACAGATTTCTTCATTACTCGTTCAGATGGTGGGGATGAAGTGAACGCTGCCCTCTTCCTTGAGTTAGAAGAACTATTGCATTGTGCAATGCATGCTTCCAACTGAAACAGAGTACCTCTCCGAGTACCCTTAGCAAGCACCATAGATCCTCTAGTCATCTTGCATCCTTCTTTCGAAAAGACAACTTGCACACCTGCATCATTCACTACTTATAGAAAGCAGGTTCCGTGCTAAGCCTAGGATGCCCAGAGATCCCCTTCACTCGACCATCAGGGAATTGGATAGAGACTCTTCCATGACCAACGATCTTCAGATGAGATTCGTCACCCAGATACACCTTTCCACCATCAAACTCTTCATACTTAGTGAACCAGTCTCGATGCGAGGTCATGTGGAATGATGCACTAGAGTCTGAATCAGGAGCTTTCTTCTTTTTCTTCTTATCCTCTTTGCATTCCTTTCAGAAATGCCCAGTCTTGCCATAGTTCCAACAAAGAGCCTTGGACTTTCCAGGAGATTTGGATCTCCCACAGGATTTGGATCTACCCTTCTCAGCTTTCTTGTCCTTCTTCTTCCCTTTCTCCTTGGGTCTTCCACGAACTGCAAGGGCTTCTTTAGCTACCTCAGAAGACTTTCTCCACATCTCTTCAGATAACAGCGAAGAAACCACCTCTTCCATTTTGAATGTGGATGTGGTGCTTCTAATTGCCATGACAAGATGATCCCATGAGTCCGACAGAGAACAAAGCAGGGTCATACACCGATCCTCCTCCTCCATCTTTACACCAATAGATGTCAGTTGTGCAACTAACATGTTAAAGGCATTCATATGTTCAACCATGGATCCTCCGTCCTCCATTCGAAGAGAATACAACTTCTTTCTCAGGAAAAGTTTATTGACAAGGGATTTGGCTTGATACACATCCCCCAACTTCTTCCAAAGGAGTTTTGCAGTGGTCTCTTCATGGACATTTAACAACACAGAATCAACAAGACTAAGTCTTATGAGACCCTTAGCCTTCTGATCCTTTTGATCCTAGTCAGCTTGTGATATTGCATCTGGTTTAGTTCCGTTCACACTATCCCAAAGGTCTCGATCAACTAACAAGTCTTCCATCTTGAGCTTCCATAGCTCGAAATTACTACCGTTGAACTTCTCTACTTCAAACCTTTCTTGATGTGCTTGCCATCTCCTTGCTGCAATAAGATACAAAATTGTCTGCACAGATTCCCACTCAACCTAAGATTGGCTCAAAAAACCCCTACCCAACAACTAGGACCAAAGGTGATCAAGCTCTGATACCAACTGAAAGGAAGCTAGGTGTGCGGAAACGCTTCCTACACTAACCTATGGAGGAGAGAGCTATGTAAATTCAAATTTATCCTAACTATTACAATGATGTTAAACCATTAACATGAGATATTATAGCAAAACACAAGAGCCAGAAAGAAGACAGAAGAAGAGAGACAGAGATTTACGGTGGGGAAAACCCTTATCGGGTGAAAAACCCCACACTCAGAAACTTGCACAATGTATTAACAAATCTGAAAGAATGTTTACAATACACTTGCAATGCAAGCTTCAATGGTCTTCAACACTCGTGTCTGGAGTCAATCCGACAGCATAACAGTACCTGTAAACCTACGATACAAACTCCATCTCCAAGCACCTGTTTAAATAGAACATACAAGGCAATTTTGGACCTTTCTTGGAATGGGCATCCAATATGGCATCTTGGACCAAAATCCACACCTAGGGACACCTGGTCAACATTGTAGAATGTGTCTAACACTTGTCCACAGCTCCCATCCCAAAGAAGTCACCACTTTCCAAAATGGGCTATGACAGATGCTCTTACGACACTTATGACCGTCATAGAATCTGTCATAGCAATTACAACTTACAGCTGTAAGAGAATCTGTCATAAACATGCTATAAATAGCATATTCTCTTACAACACATCATATTCCACCTTGGGGCGTCCAAATATCCCTCATTCAAAGATGCTTCATGACACATGTCATTACCTATCTTACAAACTTCTATTCTCAACTCTTACATGTCATAGATCCGTCATAACCGTTTCGGTCAAACATTCCTTACACAACATAGAAGATGCTGACACATGGCAGAATATTCCTACCACTAAGTGGGATGCCTATCTCCTCATGTGAGGACAAAATAACAAGTTGTCATAATCCATGTAGGATTGACACATCACCATGCCACATCCCACAATATGACAAAGTGGAATTTCCAATTATTTACAACATAGGCAATGAATAATAAATACAAACATTACAAATCTAGATAATTACCAAGGTTGAGACACCTTAATTCCCAATAGTGTCCTTGTACTTGAAGTGCTCATCCAAATCAGTGATCCAATCTATCAACTCTTCAAGATCCAAATTCCCAAAATAGTTTAGAATGTCCACTCTAGTCCTCTTAACAACACTAGTTATGGCCTTCAACATCCTCTCTTCCTTGTCCTCTTTACTGAACTACTTGATTCTATAAGATTTACCTCTTTCTCTCCATCACTCGAGTCTCAACCCTAGGGATAAAGTTTCTCTGACTGTCATGTTCTAGCACACCATCTAGTTCTACATAGCCTTCAACATCTCATACATCTCCTCCATTCTTCCTATAACATTGACAATACCTCACCCTCTCTTTCGTAGCATCTTGACTTGATGAAAACTACCTTTAGGCCAATGATCTACCCATATCCACCCCCTTGTAACCTAGCTCACAGTCAACACTTTGTTTACAAACCTCTCATGGACTACCATAGTTCAGAAAATAAAATGCAATGCATTTCCACTACTTATGCCTTAATTTACCTAAATCAGCTCCTCAATATTCATCCCACAATCAACCTTCACTCTAAATGCAGTTGATGCAGTCACAGTAGGAGCATCCAACGAAGGACTATCTAGTCATGTAGCCAACATAACAAGCAACCATAACACCATAGGATTTCACAACAAAAGCAACGACATTCTCGTTGATTTCATACTTGCATGATTACAACCATGATTAAAAACATTACAACTTTCCATAGTGGGCTCCTTACATGATAGGCCATAGTTATTTGATTATTAACTAAGATTCACAAATGGATAGTCATCGCAATGACTTCCTACAACACTATCATGCCATGATAATTCAAGTATAATTACATTACTACACAACACTTTATTGCAATTACACCTACTATATGTTGTGCTATCAAACTCCTACCTCAATATCTACTTTCCTCATAATTACACTCCATATCATACTCATATTCACTCACTCTACCTCTCAAGCCTCACTCTTCTCCTTCCCTCGTTATCAAAACTCAGTCACTATTCTCCTACTTTACCTGCTTTCAAAAAACTCACAACAAAGTATATACAACATTCCCAATTTTTCCAAATGATTTATGCCGTCTCCAAGATGGCATAAAGCCCAATACCTCATGAAATGTGTCTGTAGACACTAAAAATTGCCCTAGATAAATCTCGTCCATAATTAAATAAATATTTATATTTATTTAATTATCCTTATCTTAATTTTTTCCTTCAAATTAAATAAATTGTTATATTTATTTAATCCCACTTATAATTAAATAAATACATATATTTATTTATTTAATTATCTACCTTTTCTACTATAAGTAAATAAATATTTATTATTTATTTATTTAATTATTTATGCCACAAATTAATTAAATTCTATTAATTAAATATACTTACCATATCCATCTCTCGCTTTTCTCTCACTTCTTTTAGCAACTCTATTTTCCATCTCCTCTTCATCTTGGAAACTTTCCCCAATCTTTATCACTTAACTGAATATGATTTTGGAAAGTTTCCTAGCTTCTCTTCCGGCAAAAATCTATATAAAGCTATCATTTTGCTTTTCTTCCTCTAACACCTAGGACGATGCAAATAAACTATACTCGATTTTTTATAGATTGTGCTACAAAAATCTGAGAGCAAATTCCATTTTGTGCCATTTCTCCCAAGGCGAAATAGAGGAGAGCAATGGAGTGCAGTTAAGATGAATTTGTTTTATGTTTTAATTATATTTATGATTGTCTTTTGATTTCATCTTAGTTACTAGATTGTTGTGTTTGTTTGACATGCAATGGTTAAATTTAATGATATACGTTTTGGCATGCCCGCGGCTCTAACACTCACTTTTGTAGGTTTATGTGCTTAAATTTGCAAATCTAGCTTACTTTTTGTAGGTTTTATTAACTTTTTGTTAAAGGTTTATGTCATTTTTCGACAAAACCCAAAGCTTTAAAGCTTTCATCATATCTTCCAAATGACTGCTAATTTTTTTACAAGATTTTCGCAGAAGTTTTCTCATTATCTAAGGAAGCTACAATAGAAAAATTGTGTGTTTTTCTTCATTTTTGCATGTGTTATCACGATTTTATGTTTTTTCATAAATTCGCATTTCTGGCCACAAATCAGTGATTTTTAAAAAAATGTTTACATTTATGGAATGCTCGTGAAATTTTAATGGGGGTGTGTTTTTTACAAATTTAATTTTGAGGTCATATAAGGTACAAAATTATCAGATCTTTGTATGCTGTATGTTTTTCATAAATCCATGTTTCTAGGTGCAAATCAGGGAATTTTTCTAACTTCTTTATATTTCTGGAAAGCTCTCAGAAAATTAGTAGGGGTCTCTTCTTTGAGTTTTTATTTTTCAGTTCAAAAATGTCTCTAAATAATCGAATCTAATTTGGCTATGTCAATAAAATGTATCTAAAATTGCAATTTTCTGATGAACATATATTTTTATGGCTGCATTATAACATCATTTTTTGATTTTGCAAGGATTTCATTATCATTTCTAATATATTTTGCACAGCATGTGGCATCGGGAAACAACAAACAATTCTCACACTTAAATTTGGTGTTTTAAAATGAACAAATTTCACATTTCGTTTGGTGCTCTAAAACTGAACAAACAAATTTCACATTTCGTTTTGGTGCATTAAAATTGAACAAACAAATTTCACATTTCATTTTGGTGCTCTAAAACTGAACAAACAACTTTCACATTTCGTTTTAGTAAATTAAAATTGAACAAACAACTTTCACAGTTCATTTTGGTGCTCTAAAATTAACCAACAACTCACACATTTCCATTTGGTGCTTTAAATTCGAACTTTCACATTTAGATTTCGGTGCTTTAAATTGAACAAAATTGTTTGGCTTGTCTTGTGCACTTGCACTTTGTGAGTCAGTCTTGTCTCCCACCAGTTGGTATGTATCCTCTCCCCTTGTGACAATACGCGATCGAGGGTGTACGAGAAATACCAACGACCCAAATTTTTATTTTTCAGTAGAGAAGGCCTGCCTTGGGACCTCATCACCCAAGGGACGACCTTCATCACTTTTTTTTTTGGCGGGCTATATAAAGGGGGGAGAGCAAAAGTTGTACCTCAATCCAATCATCATCATGTTTAGTGAAATCCCGAAGCTTGGGTGATACCAAGATAGGGGTGCAGGGTTGGTTCAAGCGTCTTAACTGATGTTCTTGACTCACACTTGTAGACAGATTGGTGTTTATGGAGTACCTCCACTACGAACCCTTGTTTTAGAAGCCTAGAGTCCTTATTGGTCATCTTTGTAGCTTGGTGCAAAGTACGATACCATGCTTGAAGTTACTCACCATGTACCATCCTGAATTATAGAGGAATCCATGGAAGATAAAGTCTCCGAAACGAGAGAGTGAAGGTGTGCCCATGCCATCGAGCCTGTGTCACTGAAACTCTATCTCTTGGTTCTTGAGAGTGGAAAGCCCCCAGTGTACAAGGACCTTTTGTGCATTGGAGAGGTCGATCCTACGATATTCAGTTGTGGGCCCAAGTTATGGAGATACTCCTTGAATAAATTAGGGTTGTAAAGTTTGTTTTCAGCATGTTTTCAATGTCAAATACCAATAAATAAGTCACTTAACATTTTGATGTTAAGGACAAGCTTATGACCTTGAAAAGTTGAGTCAAAACTACTTTGTATTCTTTGTTTTGCATGTGTGGATCTCTTGCTACATAGGGATTGAATAGTTATCACCAAGAAAGTCTCACAAATCAACAAAAATCCCCTAAAAACATTGCAAACAAGGAAATCAGTCTCAAACCCTTAGTATCAGCGCATAGAAACTCATTAAAATGGTCCTAATAATCAATAAGCCTAGGTTAAACCCCCCTCCATCTCCAATTCAACCAATATCCCCATCATACCCAGATGATGCAGATATAGAGGAACTTAAATGCCTATATGGATCCCACCCCCAAGCTATATCTTCAATCCAACACACGTCACTATCATACCAACCTCCATCATACACATCTCCTAGTACTCCTGAGGCATGGATATAAAAACTTAAACATGACTATGAGAAATTGGATCCTATCAACAAGAAAAAATTTAAAGAGCTTCAAATGCCCTTAGCACATCTCATCATTGAAGATCCTCCTAATGCTATCACATCAACGACATCATCTTACATGTCCATGCCAACTCCAAATCATCAAATCATGAACCCATACTTGGGCATACAACTTCTTACAATCAAACATTGGCCAACACAAGTCACACTTCGATACCTCATTGTATATCCTATGACAAGGGACATCAAGGTCATCCATACCATCCTCTATCTATATATTCACCTCTAGCCATTTGCCAAGAACCATTTTCCTATGCAATCCCTCCACCAACACAACATCAACACATTCCACAACAACAATTCCAACCACAACAACAACAATTTCACATTCAAAAACAAAAATGCCAAACGCAACCACAACCTCAACAAATTACACCTAAATACCATGTGTCACCTCCATCACCATACCAACCTAGCCTACCCACATCTCATGTCAATTTCATATCAACCTATCCTATTGATACCCAACAACATCCACCCCAAGAGCATCCAATTCCCTATTCCAACATTTCAACTCATCATCAAACCCATTCACAAGGCTATCAAGTTCCTTTACAACAAGAACATGCAAGTCCAAGTTACCCTTTGCACAAAACTCAATTGTCCTTAAGTCCTTATGGTACCTTTGATAAGGGGAATGCCACTCTAGCTTATGCATCCTATGTGTACCCTCCATCATCCAATCATATGCCCATACAAGAGCCTACTAGTCATATCCCAACACCACCATGTAGTCCCTATCATAGTCCATTGGTCCATTAACCTTCTAAACCATCAATCCCTTCATTACCGTCATCCCAATGTTCTTCCAATCTTCCACCAAAGGATCCCTTGGAGGATATAACCCTACAACAATTGATCCGAACAAAATGGCTTGAGCTACCCCCAATAAAACCATCCAATTCAAAGCCTACACCTTCCACACTTATTATCCCTCCATCCAATCCTGATACTAATCCTAAGTCTACAACACCTTCCACCCCTATTATCCCTCCATCCAATCCTAATCCTAATCCTAAGCCTACAACACCTTCCACCCCTATTATCCCTCCACCTAATCCTCATCCTAAGCCTACAACACCATCTACCATTATTATCCATCCATTATATTTTCCACCTACCCATACACTCATGAAGGATGTGATCTAATGGTTGTTAGCAAGGAATAAACCATCTCCATGTCATCAAACACCTATCCAAGAGCTTATCCAAGAGCCTTCAAAGATCATGTCCATTCCTTAAACCCCATCATGTAATTTGCAACCCATCAAGCTTATTGAAGAGTCTCCTACCATGAGTCCAAGTCAAGATCCATTATACCCTCATGTTTTTGAGCATCTACAGCCTATTAAACCTATCCACGAGTCTTCCACTCCAATTCAAGCAAACCAAGAGCTATGCCAAGAGTATAATCTGAAGCACGTGGAAACATAAACCCTTTATCTAAATCAAGATCAAAGCACCTCCATCCAAACCATTCATAATCTATATCTTTTCTATGATCAAGATAGTATCCATGATCAAGTTTCTAACCATGAGCAAGTGATCGAAGTTCAACCCATCCATAACCTTTATATTTTCTATGATCAAGATATTGTCCATGATCATGAGCCTATCCATGAGCAAATTGATCCTATCCATAATCCCACAACTATCCATGAACAAGCTATCCACACTACTCCTATCCATCCTCCACATAGCCCTATCTATGATCTAACAACATCCACTTCCCTTGATGAGACACTTGGTCCCCAAGAAAACATACATAATCAAATAGAGAACTTGGATCCTATTACACTAAATCTTAATGAGCACAATGTTGAGCAAAATCCAAGCATTCCAACTCATCCATTTTTTGATCTCACACCATCTCCTATTGATCCCATTCCAAATCCATCTCCCATTGATCTTCTATCATCCCTTATCAACCCCATCCCAAATCCATCATCCTATCCCTTGGTCCTGCTACCTTCATCCATGGTGGTTCTCTCACAGGAGAAGAACAAACTCTATCCACCACCCATCCTTCCCCATCTAATAATGGACTCGCATCTTGTTTCTAAAACAACAAACATCCCATTGCACATCGCATGCTCCAAAACATGAATTATCAAGGCAAAGGCTTAGGCCTTCTTGAACAGGGTATCTTGGAGCCCATCCATGTCCAAATCCGTCCACACACATGTCTTTGTCTATACATCTCAAGGCAAACAATCCACACATGTTGGTACCACCTTCACCCCTCCTAAATCGACTTCTTTTAATCACAAACCTGGTGCACCTCATCGCACCTTCAAGTCATATGTCACCATCCCTCCTCCATCATCATACCATTTGCAAAAGCATGTGACCATACATATCCCTCCATCCACTCTTCCTCCACTCCTTCCAACTCCTAATATTCCCATCCTTAATCCCTTCATCCACAAGTTCACTAATCCCTCCATCCACAAATCTCGTTCCCATAAATCCCCTCAACTCCCTAACTAGGATCAACGAATGCACACATTGCCTAAACACAAAGCTATCACAAAACCCACGGGATTTAAAAATACAAATTTGGATGCCTCCTCACATAAAGTAAGAAACCTACAAAATCCTTCCAATTATCATGCCGAAGGGCATCCACACACAAATCAAAATCAAAAAACCAAAAGGATACAAATGTCCACACCCCTAAAAGTAAAAACAAAAATGGTGTGGGTCCCTAAGAAAAAAGAAATCAATCAAAATGGGCATCCACATCCCAAAAATCCCAAAAATCCCCAAAATCCCCAAAATCCCATTCCATCCACACATCCCAATGCAAAAATTATAAAAATCTTAAGTCTATGTGGGTTCCTAAATTCCTACATTGACCATCCAATAAGAAAACATCTTCATTACTTCCTACACCTCCCTCCAATAAAAAGCTTCAAATCCAAAATGGTGTGTGCAACCATTGGTCTTGGTTCCTTTCCATTCCACAACTTTCCCACATACCTCCATCTCACCATCTTTCATCTACTATCCCACATATTTCACCCATCATATTCCCATGGTCCATGTTTTTGTATAGTCCTTCCATACATAATCCACATCATAATCCACTATCCCCCATCCATCCTTGCATAAACCTATCATAATCCACCATCTCCCATACATCCATAATCCAATCCATTTCCATCTCATGCAATCCCCTACCAACATCCATGCGCGTAATAACACTTGACATGTTCTATGTGTCACAAGCATCCAAAAATGGGACACAATCACCTCCTCTTGGAAATGGATGCTTGAGTCCCCATCCTCCATCCAAATCTATCTTTTCCCGCTATCCACCCATCCCATCCAAATAGCAAAAAAATCAAAAAAAAAAGAAGAAAAGAAAAAAAAAATAGTAAAGAAAAATCATTCGTCCAATGGTGAAAACTTGGCAAACAAGCGCCTTGGATAAGTACCATGATGAAAACATGGCAATCAGGCGTCATGTGTAGGTTGATTATCTATGTACCTTACACTAGGGGGCATGTTGTCTCATCTACCCATCCTATCATTCCTTCTACCTACCCTTCCTATCATATCTTCCTTGTCCATTATACCCACATAATTACCCCCTTGATCCATCCATCCTCCTTTCCTCCTTTTGATCTTGTTAAAGATAGGGCAAAAATGTTGAAAAATGCTTTGGACATCTTTTGCTATACCTTATCCTTTCCAACAAATCCAATCAATCCTATTGTCATAAGCTTTTTCATGTAAAATCTTAAGCATTATACCTAAAACGGGGCATGTTATTCCCATGCAACATAGTCTTTGGAGATCACATCCTACAAACCTTATCCATTCCATCCTCTATTGCCTATCCTTTTATTCATCCATCTATCATAAGTCTTCCATCCCATTTACTATCTCCTATCCTTTTATCCATTCATCTAATTCCATCTCCATCCTTTGCATCTAGATTTGGCTCTCTCTTGTCATCCAAATTGTTATCCAATGTCATCCCAAAACAATTCAAAATCCAAAAAAAATCAAAACATCCAAAAATCCAAAAAAATCATAACATCCAAAAAATCCAAAAAAATCAAAACATCTAAAATACAAAAAAATCAAAATATTACAAAACTCCAAAAAAATCATAACATCTAAAAAATCCCCAAAAATCATAACATCCAAAAAAATCACATTCAAAAATCCAAAAAAAATCATAACATCCAAAAATCCAAAAAAATCATAACATCCAAAAACTCCAAAAACATCATAACATTCCAAAAATTTAAGCAATAAATTCAAAAGCACGTCATCTTTAATCCATACCAATCCAATCAAGTAATCTAGTCAATCATCCAAAAACATACTTTGGCTTTGTTCCAACCTTGATATCAAACCAATCAATCGATCATTTATCCAATCATCATCAACGGGATATATCGTTCCCGCATCCTTGTGTTGTTCTAGGGATATATCGTTCCCCACAATGACAACATTATCCTCAACTAATCCAATCAATCCTTGATCAATAAATCACTGGTTTACAACATGATAGGGGGAATATCTTGTTTGTTTTTTAATCATTTTGTGCATGCTTGCTTGCTTGCTTGTGTGTGTTATCATATATGTGTCTTTTCTCTTGATTTATCTTAGGCTCTCATTTATGCAAGGACTCAAAATCTCTAGGATCAACGTCCTAGCAAATGGTGAATAGTGGAATGGGGCATTGTCAGTCCTTTTTGTATGCTGTGTTTGTGAAGTGTTTCTATGGCATCACTGGGGCAACAAATGTTCCTTGTATATGTGGAATTTAATTCTAACATTATCTAATAGTCTATGTACCTACAATATCAAATTGCATCTAAGGGCATCAGAACTATCGTGGTTAGAATGACAATTCTTCACATGTTCCAACAAGGTTCACTACGTCTTAGTATACATGGCAATATTCCTTATTTGTTTGTAGAGTCATCAGTGCATACAATGGATACCAAAGCTACTATGGTCCATCGTACCTAGTATGCATATATCCATCTTCCAAAATAAATGCTCTATGATGATAAAAATTAGCACAAAATAGCAAGCACTATCCATGCGCGTATGTCTCTATTCATTTATCTCTCCATTTTGTGACATCAATACACATTCACTATCTTCTCACCATCTCTCACCATACTAACTTTCTTCTTGTTCCATATCTTTCATTTTCTTCTTCCTTCATCTCTATCCCATCTTTCTTCTTCCTTTTGTGAGTTTCTCCTTCACAATTTCATTCTTCTGTCTAAACTCCCGAGGGGGTATTCTTCATTCATCTCTTCATTTTATTGGGGCATCATCATCCCTAATCCTATCATCTTCTTCTATACATACCAAGCACTATATTTTATCTTTCTTTGAAACAATGTTGCTTCGCAACACCATCTCAAAGAGAGGCAAAACGCAGACACTAAAAATTGCCTTAGATAAATCTCGTCCATAATTAAATAAATATTTATATTTATTTAATTATCCTTATCTTAATTTTTTCCTCCAAATTAAATAAATGGTTATATTTATTTATTCCCACTTATAATTAAATAAATTCATATATTTATTTATTTAATTATCTACCTTTTCTACTATAAGTAAATAAATATTTATTATTTATTTATTTAATTATTTATGCCACAAATTAATTAAATTCTATTAATTAAATATACTTACCATATCCATCTCTCGCTTTTCTCTCACTTCTTTGAGCAACTCTATTTTCCATCTCCTCTTCATCTTGGAAACTTTCCCCAATCTTTATCACTTAACTGAATATGATTTTGGAAAGTTTCCTAGCTTCTCTTCTGGCAAAAATCTATATAAACCTATCAGTTTGCTTTTCTTCCTCTAACACCTAGGACGATGTAAAGAAACTATACTCAATTTTTTAATAGATTGTGCTACAAAAATCTGAGAGCAAATTCCATTTTGTGCCATTTGTCCCAAGGCGAAATAGAGGAGAGCAATGAAGTGCAGTTAAGATGAATTTGTTTTATGTTTTAATGATATTTATGATTGTCTTTTGATTTCATCTTAGTTACTCGATTGTTGTGTTTGCTTGACATGCAATAGTTAAATTTAATGATATATAGTATCATCAACCCAAAATAACAAACTTAAAAATTCAAATGGTAAAATAGTGGAAAACCTTCATTCGGTACACAACATACATCCTCAACGGTTCACTAAATCCTTACAAATATTCCTAGGTTGGTGCAAACTCCAAATATCCAATCACAATTGTGCACAATTGTCAACCCGCAGCAATCATTTAGTCATTTAATTCACCTTAAATGTTAACATGACACTAATTAACCACAACTCAAACTATCCTCAAAACTGCAAAATCCAATTCCAAATTGCAATGAAATGCATTAACTTTCTTTATCACAGACTAATAACAATAAAGAAACAACTAAAATAAATCACAAAATCCACTTTTCTAGAATGATGCAAGATTTCCATGTGCACAAGGATGCTCTTGCATTAGTGCCCTATTGAGGTGTTTCTACAATGGGGTGTTTGCACTAAGAAAGTGTCAGTTGTGCTAAGAAAATAACATTTGCACTCAAGAAGAAAAAGGAACAAGGCTTAGATAGAAGAAAAAATATGAATGCTAGATAAAGGAAAAAGGATGGATGTTAAATAGAGGAAAATGAATGTTAGCATTGTTTTGATGATTGTAGGAGCAACTACCCACACTAGTCATGTGAGAGAGGTGATCAATGGTGATGAGACTGACAATGTAGTTCAAAGATGTGGAGTGGGAACTTGTAGCATAAAAAATTGCACACCCTACAATTTCATGTTATGTCTTGCACCCCCCTAATGACCCCTTCATGTAGATTCAAAATAGGCTATCTCTCGATCATTAGAACCATTCAAAAATGTGTAATAAAACATTGTCATTTGGCTCATTTAGAGCCCTCGTGACAAATTTGGGGTCATTTTCCTTGGATGGGAGTGCTATGCGCAGATGTCTGCATGACACGTTGTCATCCTATACCATACAACAACACAATTTGTACATTACGATTGCATATCTTCATCTCATTATGGTTACTAGTCATCATAACACCTTCCACAAATGTGCTAAACTATTATGGGAAGGTTTCTCTGGTGCATATCCTAAAGAATCCAAAAGAATTGTAAGTTTTCTAAAGCAACTTCTTATGTATAAAATAAGAGGCAGATTTATAAGAACAAGGCATGAAAGAATTCCTGAGTATTATCTAAGATAGTTTTGAAAATACCTTTAAGCTCTGCACTTTGTCTAATTAGCTTTGAGGTTTTTAGACTTCAAATCATTATTGCAAGTTTAGGCTTTCGAATCCTTTTTTGTGAAGTTTGAATCCGAGGAGAGAGTAGCTCGTGGGTGAGACTTAAAGGGTTGGAGCTTCTCCCAATATTCCACTAAGTTGCTCACCTTCATTACCACAAAAATATAATATCAGTGTGCATTTCAGTAAGTAACGTACCATATTGCACTCTCTAAAATCCTTTGTCAAATTACAAGCTCCTCAAAAAGCATCATATCTTTGGAGCATTTTCTTTTTAACAAGAGCACTAGAAGTGAATCCAAGGGAAGAGACTCTATCTCTCCACTGAGCATTCCCTTATTTTTGAATACTTTTGCAAAACCTTTGTTCCTTATTCTCACACCTAATTTGTCACCTTTATCACTACAACATCCTAAGCCTATTATCCTCTTCATGGACCAGAGAGGTGCTCCTAGGAATCACATTTATGATTGCATCCTAGTCACATTTAGATGCACATACACATTCTAATCCTTCATCATTTGACTACTTGTGGAGGTCGAAAGACCAAAATAGCGGTTTGACCCCTCTTGGTAAACTCCTTTGTAGTCCCAAAATTTCTTCTCAACTCATTGTAACAAGCTACTTGAAGGATATCATTCATATAGAGGTTTGGTGGTAATTGGTTTTCACTGCATTTAACTTCCTTCATTTATATTTATCTGATTTCATTTATATAGCTAGATATTACACTTGTTTCTACTTCAAAATAATGTGCATGTTAGTTGTAAGCCCACATAGATGAAAGGAGAAATTACAAAACAAACAAAGGACATTTCTATCAATTTGCAGCCCATGTAGTGCTATACAAATGACAGCTCTTAGTGCAAACATTTGCATGACACGTTGTTGTCCCAGGTTGAGGCCCCCCCTTTCTAGTGATAAAATAATTTATTATTCCACTTTTCATATTAGCTTTCAATTTCTACAAAAAGGTAATTTGAGGCCCTATAAATAGTGTTTTATTTATGTGCATTTATTGTTAGCTAAGTTTCTTGATCCATAGCATAACTAGAATAGTTAGGATAGTTTTGAAAAGGATTAAAATATAACTCAATCTCTAGAGATTCCAATGTAGTGTCATGTAAGATTACTTTATCTAGAGGGTGCAACTCTTTAGGTGGAGTTGTTATCTTATGCGCTACAAGACTTTTATCAACAATTAGACTATATGATGTAGCCATGATGTCTAAGGTGTGGGGAGATCGAGCTATACTTATATCACATTGGTAGAGTAATGGCACTCTATGACTAGCACTTTCCATATTTCAAAAGGGCAGATGAATTTCACACTGGAGGATAGCTGGTAGATTATGTAGATCCCAATCTAGGGTGACATGGTCTACTGGCATGATGTGTAAGCACTAGTGTCAATGGAGTGGCTAACAGATAAGAGGGACATATCGCTACAGGGGTTGGCCCTAGATTTATACGTGTGCATGGCTAGGGATTTGGTAGAGGCATTTCCTCGATGGTGATGGATCTTGTCAATGACATCTTTCTACCTAATAGGATTAGCCATTTTTTTTAGATGGGATTGGCCAATTGTGTCACTAACATGCTAGAGGGTGAGAGGGTTTTACATGTGGTCCCTATGTTTTGGCACAACTATACAAGGGCCTTCAACTATCCAAGTCACCTTCCCAATCCACATTAACAAAGCCATCTATGTCCAATAACTTTTCCACATCATTAGAACTATGATAACATTAGTAATAATGAGAATTCCCTCTCAAATATATAAATACTCTCTTAACATGAGTCTAATGCTCTCTACCAGGGTTAGACATAAACCTACTAATAACACCCATTTCTTAGGCATTATCCAATCTAGTACAAACCATTACATACATTAGGCTACCAATAGCACTAGCACAAGGCACATTATACATATTCTTTACATCATCATCTAACTTAGGACATGTATCCAATTAAAACTTAGTGCCTACAAGTAAAAGAATATTCATTGGCTTGCAATTGTGTATAGCAAACCACCACAAATATTTATCAACATACTTACTCTGACTAAGCCAAAGTTTTCTATGGGCTTGGTCCCTATTGATTTCCATTACCAAAATGAACTTTGTTGCCCCTAGATCCTTAATGTCAAATGCTCCGTAAAGCTAATTTTTAAGTTCCCTAATCATTGTCTTACTGTTACCAATAAACATGATATTCACATTTAAGACAATAATTAGAATAGATCATTAATACATTTTATTTAAACATAATGATCCTCTTCACTTATAACAAAACCCAAATTTAAAGAAAATGCATCAATTTTTTTATACCACATTAGAGGTGATTGTTTCAAACCATACAAAGACCATTTTAGCATACAAACCAAATTTTCTTTCCCTTTTACCTCAAACCCATATAGTTGTCACATATAAATTCCTTCTTCAAGATTCCCATGTAAGAAAGTAACTTTAACATCCATTTGCTTAATCTCAAAATCAAAAGATACGTCAATAGATAACAAGAATCTAATAGAAGATAATTTAGCATTAGGAGAGAAAATTTCACCAAAATCAACTCCCTCTCATTGGGAGTAGCCCTTAGCCACCAATCTGGCCTTGTACATCTCTACCACACCATAGGATAGTGAGTCTTAAAATTTCCAAGATACATTTATAACCTTTTAGATTTTCACCATAACCAAAAAATATGCATTTAGATGCTTTTGGATCTAATTTAGATCACTTTTCTTTAGGCATGTTGGCACCTGAATAAACCCAGTTCCCAACTTGCATTATTTTGCCCCAAATCCATCAAAATCCTACTTTGTGCTTTTGCTGTTGAACCCATCATTTATACTCAATCAGAAAGAATTTCTATGGGTTCCCTTCATAAAAATTATAATTATAAAATCCTCTTACCCCATGTGTTTTTCCTTGTTTTTTTATCTAAGTGAAAATCCTTAAAAAATTGATTAAGTTTTGCCTTGTCGGCAGGTTCGTGAACTTGTCGATTTTCTGACTAAGGTTCGCAAGTTTATGTTTTCGCTGATTTGTCGATCAGCCAACAAGGCAATGCAAGGAGGAAGTTTCTGGGCCTTTGTCAGAGAACTTGGCAGTTTGCGAACCGAAAGGTTCATTGACTGCCAAATTCATCAATAAAGGAAGAAGGAAAAACAAAGATGAAGAAGAGAAATATGTCTTTTGATGATAAAGTTTTTAGTTTGCAAAACATAAGGTTTACTGATGAGAGATTTTACCAACAAAGGAAAAAATCAAAGCAAAGAGACAAATGAAAAGAAACAAGGATGAAGTGGATAGTTTGCTACAGGGAGGATGCCGACAGAGAAGAAAGAAGAAGAAAAGGTAGAAAAAGGAATGATAAGGAAGTTAGTGAACAGAAAGGTTCACCGACTTCACAGTTTGCCAATAAGGCAAAATGGCTGACAAAGAAGGACAAAGTGCCAAAGAGATAGAGAACGAAAAGAAAGACACTCCAAGGTTCGTGGTAGAAGATTTTTGTCGATAAGGTAGAATGAGGAAGAAAGTGTAAAGCATGAAGTATAAATGTGATAGTTTAAAATATTTTAAAGTGCTGTAAAATCTTTACAGACACTTTCAACATGCTTTTTATTTTAAATGCCCATTTGCTCCCTGACTGTGCTGAATACAGAATTGATGCTCAGATGTACAGGTTGGTAGCAGAGTTAGGTGGAATTAATTACATGAGTAATGGTAGTTGGTGGGGTAGTTTTTTCCCGTCTAGAATGCAAATGTAAACAAGATGCTATATATACATGATTTAGAGATATTTTATGGGTTGGTTGCTGAACCAATTATCTGGTCTGCAAGTGCCTCAGGTGGATTTTAGGGCTTCAAATCACGCCAGTCTAGGTAGTAAATGGAGGAATGCATTTGATACAACATATGAAAGGATTGTAATGCACATCTTCATGCAATGGTGTGTCTCCATGACAGATTGTGATGATTCAAGGGAATATATGAAACTAGTTATGTATTTTCTCATACCACACTTGCTAGTATGTTGTAACAGAGATTTGATAATGTATGACAACATTTAAATCAATACAATCTTTGTACTGGGTCATTTATTTTGTTGTAAGTGGATCATTGTAGTTTGCTTGGGATTAATAAGTATGCCTAGTGTATGAAATGTAATCTAAGAAATGTTTGTGAATACATTTTAGTTTTTTGTTGATGCTGGTTCAATCCATTTCCTTCCTCTTTATTGACTCAGTTGCCCAATGGAGTAGGCACCAGTCCATATTGGGGATGGATCAGTCACCATTTTAATCAAACCCTCATCCTGTTAGCTGTAGGAAAAGGAGTAAGTTTAGTTTAGGGTTTCTCATGCTATCCATGATTCAGTGTAATAACCAGGGATAAATCTGAAGTGATACAAAACTATTCTAATCATTGGTAAATCATGTACATGTATGTCTGTATTGTGTATCTTGTGTATGTGAAGTTAAGTGAAGTCATCTCAAGTAATTTAATATTGTTATGATTGTGTAAAAATGAATAGTACATTAATCAACTTAATATAGAGGCATGTGCAGCCAATTTATCTTGACCTAGTGACAATTTTGGGGGTGAAGTGTACATTGGGTATAGTTGTGAATATTTGTTTGTGTTTCATTTCATGACTCTAGGAATATCCCTCCTAGGTTTAGCTGAGCCTGAAGTGTAGAGGAGCATACCCACTCCTGTTAGTTGGCCAAAATCGCCCTTGACCTATTGATAAACCCATTTCAATCACCTTGACGACACCCCTAGCCTAGGTGATTGTGAAATGTTTTAGGGTTTTAGGTTGTAGTAATTTTGGGAACCAACAAAGCATGTGAATGGAACCTCACAACCAAATACCCTTAAATTTGAAATAGAAGGTTTCTTACTTTTCCACACTTCATAAGAAGTTTTGTCGGCAAGAGTCAAATAGGGAGACTGATTAACCAAGTAACAAGTAGCTCTCATAGCCTCTACCCAAAAGCACCAATCTAACCATGTACCACTTAACATACTTCTAGCTCTTTCTATTAAGGTTCAATTCATTCTCTCTACAACCCCATTTTGTTGTGGCATGTAGGGTAGTCTTCTACCAAATAATACCTGGATGTTTATAGAAATTATCAAATTATGTGGAATAATATTTAGCACCATTGTTAGATCTCAATACCTTTATTTTCTTATCTATCTACTTACCTACAAGTGCCTTAAATTCATTGAACTTGGAGAAAACTTTAGGATTATAACAAAGAAAATAAACCAAGCATATTTCAAACAATCATCAATAAAAGTGACATAAAATCGAGATTTACCCATAGAAGCCATATCCACTAGACTAAACACATATGAATGAATGATTTCTAATAATCACATAGCTTTATAACTTCCAAAGGTAAAATATGCTCTATTCTATTTGCCAAACACACAATGTTCACAAAAATCAAAATGCCCATATGAGTAAATAGATTTACCCATAGGTGGGTGGTTGGGCAGGCACCTTGCCACCCTAGCTAGGGTGGCAAGGCCGATTGGCTTCATCGAGCGAGGAAGATCTCAAGACAGGTAGTGGGCAATTTGGGAGATGTCAAGCATAGTTGATTTGTAATGATTACGGAGATAGCTGGAGTTAAATGAAAGATATGCTGGGAAATAGTGTTTAATGTAGCAGGTTTCGAGAGGCTTCTCAAGTGAGAAATACGATCTAAAGCACTCTGAGAAAGGTTTTAGTCTTATTTGGTTGTAGAGCCTCCTTCGACGAATTCCTTTACAAAGCCGCTTCGTCCATGCCTTCCCGTTTTGTGGTTATCTTCTTTGCAGAAGCCATTCGTTGCGGAGGCATGGATACTTCGATGAGATTGGTCAGCAAAAAGAGACAAATGGACTTTTTAGGCCAAATCAGAGAACTTCAATTGCAGAGAATCCTTCAGCGATCGAATCCTTTAATGGTGGGCGTGGTGCGGATGATCTTGGGGAAACAATACTTAGCAGATGATGAGAGATACAGAGTCGACTCTGATATCCCCTCGAGGCTTTTGGCGATGCTTTTGGAACTGAATACCCCCAAGGCAAAGGTAGAGGCTATTATGAGGGGTCTTTTCATACCAGAACTCTTGGGTGATCTAGAAGCAACTCTGTAGGTAGCTAATCTAGGCGTGGGCATGCCTAGACCTTGAGACATGGCACTCCTCAACAACTCGAGTGAGGTAGTCAAGTTCTATCCATTCATTCTGGATGTTAGAGGCCTCGAGCTCATAGTATTGAAGGATCAAGCGCAGGTGGCAGTGGAATTTATCAAAAGAATGCTAGAGTTGGTGGTGGAAGAAAGGTTTCAATGGGTGGCTGCCTTCAATCTACAACTGGTTGAATTCGACAAGGAGTAAGCTTGTATATGTTAAGGGACTTTCCTTTTTGCTATTGGTACTCTTTCAGTCCAATTGGCAGGCTTCATTTGTGTTTGGAAGCCTCTATGTTCATAGTATATGTTAAATAGAAGAATAGATAGACCTACGTGGTCAATTATAGCTTCTTAGAAAAGTTTCAAGGTGGTTTTTTTGGTTATGTCAGCCATGGATAGTTAGCCATGCTATGCAGCATAAGCAAATGTATTTGATATTTTCCAGTTTAATATAATATATTTTTAGTACAGAGCAAACAAAAAAAAAAATTTACCCATAGAAGCCACATCCGCTAGACTAAACACATATGAATGAATGATTTCTAATAATCACTTAGCTTTATAACTTCCAAAGGTAAAATATGCTCCATTCTATTTGCCAAACACACAATGTTCACAAAAATCAAAATGCCCATCAGAGTAAATAGGAAAACTATCAACCATCTTTTTATTAATAAGGGTCTAAAGACTTTTTTCACCAATGTGGCCCAAATATTGGTTCCACAACATACATGCATTTTTAGAATTTCCAATTACAATGGTAAAGTTACAAAATGTGGAGGCAACACACCTAAACAAAGTCTCACATTATGAGCCTCTAGCTACCACCAAATTTCTTCTCACCGACCAACAAATAGACTTTATCAAATGTGATGCAGGAGCATCTAGTGGTGTAAGGGCAATTTGACATCACCCAAAAAAAAGATGTTGATTCAAAATTTTTGACGTTGTTTTCATTTCTTTTCAAAATTAGTATTTCTGGTTCCATAATCGCTTGAATAATGATGTAGAACCTTCAGTTTTTCCAAACTACTAAAAATAACAAACTACTATTTTTGGAAAGTTTGCATTTGAGCACTGATTGAAGAAAAAATTTACAGGAAGCTTCGTATATCAAAAATAAGACCTTTGGCGAAGGAATCACGCAAAGAACATTTGTGAGTTGAAAGATATTTAACTTTTTTGTTTCTCAAAAAACCCCTGAAAATTATTCAAAGTCAGGTTTGAGGCACTAAACGGTCCCGTATGGGCCCGAAAATGGGCAGAACTGGAAGAGCAAATTCTTAGCACGTAGAGCACTCTGCGAGCTTTCTAACGCTTCAAATGGTTCGTCAATCAAACACCCAGATCAAAATTTATGGCTCTCGGAAGTTGACCTATTTTTTTAGGGAGACGCAAAATTCAAAATTTCGCTGGAGGCTGCCAAAAAGTCTATTAATAACCATTTTTGGAAACCCTTGGCGGTAGTAGAGATAAGGGGGAAAGTGTAGATTCAATAAAAGGTGAGAAAATAGAAACCCTAGTTGATTTGGGGTTATAGAAGGCATAAGATTCCAGAGTCTTGAGATTGGTAACTGTAATGTGTTGCAACTTGTGGAGGATTGATTCCTCTGATTCTATTTGAGCTTTTGTAATGTAATGAGTTGTCTAAATCAATAAAAGAACATTCTATTTTCTGTGTACAATTTCTATTTTTGTGTGTTTTAGATTTACCCCTTTCATCATGTGGTATCAGAGCAAGGGTTCCTGAGTGTGTAGACAGATCGCCGACCATGAGGCAGTTTGCACCAGGACCTAAGGTTGTGGGTTTGCTGCAGAGATCAAAATGCCTCCATGAGGAAACCATGTTGGGAGAAATGTTTTGATGGAAGAGGGATTTAGAGACCTACAAAGGCAAATTAATGCATTGCAAGAGGAGTTGCGAAGAGGGTTTGAGCTAAGAACAAGAGAAGAAAGCGAAGATGAAGCTGAAGAAGATTTATCTTAGGAAGAATAAGAAGTTGTAGGAGATTCTGTAGAAGTTAGGTTGTTGAGGGCCATTTCAAAGATCGAAAAGAGGCTCAGGATCAAAGTTTCTACCTATTCTAGAGATTTAAATCCGGAACAACTTATTGATTAGATCAATGATATGAAAGAATATTTTGAGTATGAAGATGTGGAAGATCCAAAATGGGTCAAGTTTGCAAAAACAAAGTTGAAGGGCCATGCTAGTATTTGGTGGAAGGAGATCCAGTTAGAGAGAAATAGGAGAGGAAAAGGAAAGATTATGAGATGGGATCGGATGGTGGAGAAACTGAAGAAGTAGTTCATTCCTGTGGACTATGAGATGGAGTTGCTGAAGAAGCTACAAGGACTGAAGCAAGGTAACAAGTCTGTTAAGGAGTATACAAAAGATTTTTATAAGATTTGTTGACACCCAAAATTGACTCATTATCATTAACATTCAAATATCGCATTATCACACATCTGCATTTGTCTAACACACTTGAGCAATATCCCTAACACATATATTTCTTTTATTAATTAAATAAATTTATATTTATTTAATTAATTCATTAGCTATTTCCTTTAAACTATAATTAAACAATCTTCAATTATTTAATTATCTTCATTCTTCTATTTTTAATTAAATAAATCTTATTTATTTAATTAAAGATTTCTTCCATAAAGCTGACTTTCCAATTAATTAAATAAATTGTATTTATTTAATTAATTTATCTTATCAATTATCTTATGAGCCGACATGTGTGCCTCTTTCATTTAAAAAAGATAAGTGGTACTACATCCTTTTATTTAATATCTTTCACATGTAGTACTTTTTATGTACACAAGCACACATGAGCCCTATCTTCCCGCCACTTGTCATCTTCACATTCACCTATATCTATCTTTCAATCTTAGCCATTCACATAGCCTCTGAATCTCCACTGTTGATTGATTTTGGTTGAGTTCTATATAAACACCCTCTCATTCCATACTACAATCTATCTAGCATTCATATAGCATCTACATTATCATCCTGAGCATATTGAGCATTTGAGCATCCATAGCATTCATTGAGCTTTTATCATTTATCATCCATTATGGTAGCTTTTATCTTCATAATTGTTCATTGTTGAAGAAGCAATCCACATCATGAACAAGGAATCACACAATCTAGGTGATATGCTTGAATTGCATTACTCTTTGATTTCATTTAGATTAGATTCTTTGATGATAGTAGGGTTAGGTTTTCATGGCTTTGCTTGATCTTATCAACCTGATTTTTACCTATCACATATGGCACGCCTGATGGGACCCACGTCCTTATTAACTTTGCTGTTTGAATTTGTTTTTATGAAGATTAGATCTTTCAAGCACTTACGGCAAGTTCCAGTCGCTTTTGAGCAAAAATCCATCGCTGTTTGCATATCCGCATCGCTTCTGTACTGAAATCTGCCGCTTGTAGTGTTTTTTGGATCACTTTTATTCTGATAGTGATTGCCTTTAGTCTGTTTTGCATCACTTTTATCTTGATAGTGCTCACTTTTGCATTTAACTGGATCACTTTTATTCTGACAGTGATCGCTTTTGGCTGACCGCATCACTTTTCGCAGAATTAGGGCTTTTATTGCGTATTTTGTATTTTGCAGATCCAGCTCGCTTATGAGCTGAAACCAACTGCTTTATGTTGTTTCGTGTCGCTTATGAGCTTAAACAATTCACATATAGAGTTTTTGAGATCACTTTTAAACTACAGTAATTTACTTGTGACAGAAATAGAGATCACTTCTGACAGATAGTAAATCGCCTCTGGTAAACTATGCGCTTTCAGTCTGTATAATTTGTAGTTTGTTTTCTTGGCTAATAATTAGGTATTTGTGCAACATCTTATTGATTTGTCCATGAAAAGGAGGTTATTAAACTACTCATATATCTGTTGCAGATCCGATCGGTCCAAGACTTGTGGTTTTTCACTAAATTAGGAACATTTGGGCTTGGTGCTTAAAATGAATCATTGCTTGCTCCGTGCTTGATTTATCATTTTTTGATTGCTTGCATGTGATTGATTGTAACCCAAATTTAATAACAAAAGTATCCTCTCCCCTTGCCTATCAAATGGATCTTGGGTGTATGAGAACTTGATATTATCTTTAAAGGCTCTGCCTTCCTAGTGTGAGAAGGGATACGACCCAAGCGGTAATGGGCTAAAGCCAAGTCCTTTCGAACTACTATATAAGAAAAGTGTTTGTGTCAAAAGCCACAAACAATGAGTGTTGTTGTGTTATACCGATAGCTAACCTCCCCCAAAACCCTCCAAGGCGTAACCCTTGAAGGCTAGGAGACTCCATAATGGAGAGTAGTGCTGCCGCACGTATAGCCACCCGAACGGATGTCCTTATTAGCAACTTTGTGTAGTAGCCCAAAACCCTCTATTTGTTGATACAAAAGGTGGGACCTTTGAAGCGGCCCCGATTCTCGTGGTTCTTAGAAGAGATAGCAGGGACAATCCTAAGGTTTGGTGGGGGGACAAGCCTTACAGGAAACCTGGATCTTGGTATACGTGAGAAGTGAGTGCCGTGGAGAGGAGCCGGTGCTACCAAGATCCTAAAGCTATCTGCTTTGAATAAGCACGGCCAGGAGATTCAACAAATACAATCCTTTCTAGCCTAGGTTGTACAAGTTTGAGATTGTTGTGAGTGTGAGTTACTGAAATTACTATTTTCTTGTCAAAAAGGCACAAATCAGACATCTTTTCTGACAGACACAGTCACTTTTAAGCCTAAACTATCCGCATATAGACAACAAAATCACTTTTAAGTCGCAGTTAGTCACTTTTTGCCTAAACTACATCACCTTTGAACAACAGTTAATCACTTTTTGCATAAATAGTCGCATTTGAATAGTAGTCAGTCGCCTCTTATTTGAATCAACCCGCATTTCAATAGCAGTTAGTCGCCTTTACTTTGAAAAAGGTCACTTTTAAACAGCAGTATTTCACCTTTAGCCTAACCTGAGTCGCTTCCGATCAGCAGTGAATCACTTTTGAGCCAATAGTTATCGCCTCTGAACCTTTGGATCGCCTTTGGTTAGCACTATAACCTATTTCAGAACCTAAACCAATCCGCATTTGAGCTATTACTAGTCACCTTCAGCATTCTCTGAGTCACATATGATCTATCACTTGTCGCCTGTGGTCTAATACCAGTAAATCTTAGTGATTCAGTCGAATTAGCCACAAATCCAGCTTGCTCAGCTTCAGCATTAGCTTTCAGACTTATCTCTGATCATTAGCAGATACCTGGACATCGTCTCCTTGCTTTGAGCTTATCAATCAATCGCATTTCATGACCTTTTCATCTTTTTGAGATCCCAAACCAGCAAACCAAACATCAAATCAATCATTTTGATTCATCAACAAAACATCAACTTTAGCTTCAACAAACATCAGCAACATAGCAACCTTTAGCAAACAACTTTCTCCCTTGAGTGTGTGAGCTATTCTCTAGGAAAACCAGCCAACAACAAATCAGCAACCAAGCAAAACAACACATCAACCAAAGCAAACCAACCAATAACAAATCAACAACCAAGCAAACCAACCAACCAACTAGAAAACCATCATCTTTTGGGTCTCAAAACTTTGACAAGCTAAGATTTAGTTTTTCAACATCATCATCATGCCTCAAACTAGGAGCCAATATAGAGCTGAAATGGAAGCTAAATATAAAGTTGAAATGGAAGCCAAATTGCAAGCTGAGATGCAACAACTTAGATCAACACCTCTTAAGGACGCAACTCATTTCACAACTGGTATGCCTCCTTATATGTTTACACCTCATGGGTATACTATCGAAGAATCATCCTCAACAAGCGCAACCTCCAACAGCTTTGGAAACTTTTGAAGAACAATCTCAAGATGACTCATCAGAATTTTGAGATACCCATGTGTGGGACCAAGTTGAGACTTATTATATCTGAGCCTAATCACTACTTCTTGCAACTTTCTCGCATGGGCGCTAAATTACCAAAAGACTTGGACATATCCACTATTAAAGAACAAGATCCAAACACTCCTGCTATTGTTGCAAAGGGACAATCCACTATAGTTACATCATCTCCCATCATATCACAAGCTCCATCTTCCAACACATCTTCTTCATTACCTATTGTTGCTTCATTTGATCTACCACGCTCGAAGCACACTCTAGAACCTTTGATAATGCCAACTAATGTGGTCCCTCTCATGTCACAAAATTTGAACATTCCACCTTTCTATGTTCCTCAACATGTTTCTCCGCCTACCATGACCATTTCCATACCTCAAACAACACAAGATGTCCATGTGGCCCAAGCACAACCTTCCCAAACATCACAAGCTATCCCTATGTCTCATAGTGTGGAAGCCTCTCAAACTATACCAACGCAACCAATCGTCCAAGCTTCGCAATCATCGCAATCTACCATATCCCATAATACGCTTTCCACCATCTCTAATAATCCTTCCATTATACCATACAATCCCAATGTTAGTCTTATTGATATGAGTGACCCTCATATCATTTCTCAAGCTAATCCTAGCTCTACGGTCACTTATGTTAAACAACTTACATCCATTCCATCCTACTTTTCCAATCCTTCACACACCATCAATCCATCTTATGCTACCCAAGGCTTGCCCATTGTCACCCAACACATGATACATACCAATCCCCATGTTGTCCAAAATACAAACCCAACTGTCCATCCTTCTTTTGCATCTACCAATCCTTCCATCACTTACCATGTCACAAATCCAACTCCAACTTCCCAACCATTAACTAACGTCAATCCATCTTCCACTTCGCATGTGATGCAAAACCTTGGTGCTCATTCGTCCCAATATACTCAAACACCACTTGTGCCTCAAGGACAACAATCTTCAACTACATATGTGTCACATTCCAATCCTTTGACATATATTGTGAGTACGCAACCTCAACAAACGGTCATGGCTCCATATATCCCACAACAACAACCTCAATATGCACCATACCATGTTTCACCCCCTTTGCAACAACAACAATTATCTTCAGCGGATGTTCAACACGTGATTAACCAAGCGGTAGGACAAGGCAAGAAGACATTTTCTCTAGACAACATATGTGCTTATCAATTTGACAAGTCTCTTCATATGATCCCTTTTCCACCACACTTTGAAATTCCACAATTTGACAAGTATAAAGGAAAAGGAAATCCGGAAGACCATCTTCGAGCATTCTTCGTGGCATGTCTCAATGTTGCTTATGATGATACTTATCTTTTGAGACTATTTCCTTGAAGCTTAGCAAGACAAGCTCTTGAATGGTTCTCTCATTTACCTCTAGGGATTAAGTCTTTTTCGGAGTTAGCCAATAAGTTTCGATCTCACTTCGCTTTCAACATTGACCATGAGATAAACATGAATGACCTTGTCAACAATAAACAATGCAATGGTGAAGCCTTTTCTTCATTCACTCAATGATGGTGCAATATGGCTAGCAAACTATCATGGGAAATCCCTAAGAAACAACAAATCAATATCGTTGTTCAAAATCTTCATCTCGAGCTATCATTCCAACTACAATTGCAAAGTGCTAGCACCTTTGATGAACTTGTTTCCAAAGGAACCATCATTGAATGAGCTTTAATTGCTAAAGGAACTATCAAGATCTTTCGTGATAACAAAGACTATCCTCAAAACTCCAATGATAAGTCTCGCTTTTGGAACAAAAATAAGAATATTGTCAATGACGGTGTTGTCGATGCAAAGCACATCCAAAATATGAAATCTCCTATCAATATCCAAGATGCTTCTACAACAACACAACCTTTTCAACGAATGCGACAACGCCAAACTTCCAATCCGCGTCGATAATTTACACCATTAGCGGAACCTATGGAAGTTATCTTTCAAAAGCTTCTCCAAGCAGGCGATAATATCTTACCAGATGCACCACCCAATGGTGAACCACTCTTCAAAGCTCCTTGGTACAAAGAAAATGAGTATTGTGATTTCCATAGAGTTAAAGGACACAAAACCAATGGTTGTATGTGCTTAAAACATGTCATCCAAGATTGAATTGATCAAGGTTTAATCAAAGTCACACCCTCAACAACTCAACCTGCACAACAATCAACATTGAACTATGATCTAGAGACTTTCAAGAATCCACTTCCATCTCATGACAAAACAAGTAACCCTCATGCTAGAAATGCCATTCCATATACCTATGAATCGTCTACCATTGGCCGCATTGACCATGCTCACATTTCTACCATTACTATCTAAGGTAAAGCACTTGATTACGTTGTAACCACTCGTAGAGGTTGAGTTACTATTCAAGTAGCACATGTTCATCCTCCTCAACCATTCCCTAACTATAATATCTTGGATCACCTTGGTAAAATACCTGCACACATATCCATTCTTGAGTTGCTTCGCATATCCCCTGCTCATAAAGCTATCCTTGATAAAGCTTTACAAGAATCTTCAGTGCCCAACGATATTAAAATCGCACAATTCCAATCTATGGTCACTAGCATTGTAGCCCCTTGTCATTTAACCTTTTCTGACAAAGATCTTCAGCCCTCCATCCATCCCTCACACAACGAAGCCCTCCATATTGAAGTATTTGTCAAACAATGCCATATCAAATGAATCTTAGTAGATGGTGGAGCTGGTCTTAATATATGTTCTTTGAAATTGATAAAACAACTGGGATATTTTGAGAAAGATGTTGACACCTCCAAGGTTATTACTATCAAAGCATATGATGATGTCAAGAGAGATATAGAAGGAATTATTTTCTTGCCTATCCAAGTTGGGCCGATCACTATAGAAACCCGCTGTCAGGTCCTTGATATTGATCTTCCTTATAACATCATCCTTGGTCATCCATGGATACACGCCCTCAAGGCAATTTCTTCCACATACCATCAATGCCTTAAATTCCCACACAATGGTGTTGAAGTTACTATCCAAGCTGATCCCAATCCATTTGAATTTTGTCGTGCCTTCCAAGCTGAATATCAGAACCCAAACTGTATTCCTATCAACACCGAAGCATATCCATCATCATCCTATGTAGATCCATTTGACCTACTCAAGCCATCATCTAGCAAATCCGCTTCCAACCTCCATATCAAGTACTTTGAAAATGGTCCAGGTGAGTACACATTGCAAGAACCTTCATCCACCTCCATTTCTGATACAGAAGCTAGATCTTCTTTGGTAAGGGAGACTTCTAACTCTGATACCATTGACAACTCCCTTCATATCACTGACCTTTTTCTGGGATCCTCCATCTTCATGCTTTCTGCAACCCCTGCATCTCCATCTAATGAGGAACTCAAGTCTAGTTCTCCAAGTACTCCTAGTCCCAGTGTCAAATGTCGGCCTCCCCAAGCTAAAGATGTTGGTAAATCCTCCATCCATCCTAAGTCCACCATTTCCCATAAAAAACCCCATGATAAATTCCAAAAGCATGTAATCGTACATCTTCCGACATCCAATTTACCTCCTCTTCTTCCAACTCGTAAACTCCTGCCATCAACTTTACTTCCATATCCTCCACTCCCACCATCTTATAACCCGCAAAAGCATGTGACTGTACACCTTCCACCATCCAATTTACCTCCACTCCTTCCAACTCCTAATATCCTTCCATTTTCCTCACCTCCATTACTACCAACGCCTAATTATCCCTTTATCCATCAGCACCCTACACTCCTAATTGTGACCAACAAATGCACATACCGTCTAAGCATAAATATTCCATTCATTTCGCTAACCCCTCTTCCATCAAATCCATGGGATTCAAAAATAACAATTTGGATGCCTCTACTTCTAAAGCTAAAAATCCTACCAAGAATCCTAAAGATTCTCATGCCTTAGAGCATCAAAGCAAAGAATCACAGCCTAATACATCGAAAAAGCTAGCTGAGCCTATAAATCCACAAGAAGAGCCTACGACCAAAAGGGTCTGGGTCCCTAAGCAAACAAGCAAGCCAACCAATTGAGGCATCCTTATCCATCCCTCAAGAATCCCAATCATTGTCTTTCATTTCCATCCCATTCCATTTAAAAATCCCACAAAGTAAAGCAAAAACCATAAAACACTAGGTATCTATGTGTTCCTAAATCACTCTATCACCCATCTCCTAAGAAAGCATCTCTTTCATTCCTACACTGACCTTTCCATCTAAAGCTTTATTGTTTAGCGGTGTGTGCAACCGTTGGTCATGGTTTCACTCCATCCCACATTTTCACATACCTCCATCTCCCCATCCTCCATCCATTATCCTACATATCCCCCCTATCACCTTCCTATGGTCCCATGCTTTTGCATAAGCCTTCCATAATCCACTATCCCATTCATCTATCCTTACATGCCCCTTTCATCTATCCTTGTGTGAACCTTCAATCATACTTATCCTACTCCACTATCCCACTTAATCCATCTCCCATCCATGCAAACCCTTACCAACATATATGAGCATAATGACATGGTTTGTGTAATGACATCCATCTCTAGTGGGACTACCAAAATCCATTGAACTAGTCACTTGAGTCCCTCCTATCCATTACCATGGTGAAAACCTGGCAAACAGGTGCCATGTGTAATTAGCTATCCCAAAACAAAAAATTCCATCCAATAGTGAAAACCACTTTGTGGCGCTTTGGATAGCAAAATCAAAATCATAGTCTAGGATAAATAATCTATCTTCTGGTGAAAACTTTGGTAAACAAGCGCCTTGGATAAGTACCATAGTGAAAACCTGGCAAACAGGTGCTATGTGTAGTGACCAATTTCCATCATCTGCTAGGTTTGTTTGATCATCACTCGTGCTACCATACTTCACTATCTTATCCAACATAATCCATATCATAATCCATATATCATCACCATAAATAACCTTTTCCACCTTCATCTCTGTCAATGCTAGCTATCATACTTGAGACATTGTTGCGATAACTATATCTTTGGCACCTTAGCATCTTGATTGCACGCCTTCTCCATCATCGCACCTTCACCATAAGCCTCATCCCGCACTTGGGGCATCTTGTTGAATCTTATTTGGAAGTGGATACCGTTATCTCTAGCTCATAACACATCAAACACTTTAGCTCACAACACAGCAAACTTTCAACTTCAACCATAGCGTTCATCCAACAACCAAATGTGGCCAAACATTTTTGCAACCAGGCTTCATATCTTTTCAATCCATTCGTGTCCATCCAACAATCGCATAAACATCGCCAACGCAAGCATCCAAGTAGCCAATGTAATAAGAAAGAACTACATCTCAGCTCTATCGTTAAAGCCTTGATCCTGTGGATACAGGGTATGTAGGCAATCCAAGATGCGAAGGAAGCACTCTGATTCAGGCTAAGACGATAGACCCTTCTTTTCATCATCTATTTTCCATCTTTCTTCTAATCATCTTTCAATCTTTCATCACATTTTCTTCTATCTCTCATCACTTACATCATCAATAAAACCCAAAACTACATATTCATCATGTCTCATCTTCATCATTAAGTGCTTTGATCCCGTGGACATAGGGTATGTAGGCAGTCTGGAATACAAAGAAAGTTTCCAGTACTCAAGCATAGATGATCCACCCATCTTCTTCGTCTTCTTTCATCTTCCACCTCCTTCTCGTTGATCAGCTCACACAGGAGTCAAGCTATGTGTATACTAAAAGCTTAAGACTTTAACCAATCAAGAGTAAGCCAGAAGCTATTTGTCCGCATGCCTTAAGCCAACATTTGCTATAGCAGTTTATCAACGTCTTTAGCCTTCAACAGGATGCAGCTTTCCTCTCAACAAGGCGCCAACTTAAATCCATCCAAGAGCACCTAAATTTGGCAAGAGAACGTGATGACAATATCTTTGGTTTTATCCTTTGATTTATCTTTTGTTCCTTTCCTATGCCTAATCAAAACTACCTTGATCTATCTATATCTTGGTATGTTGCGATGAAGTAAGGAATGGGGCATGGTCATAATGCTTTCATATGCCATGTTTGTGGGATGATCTTACTCTCTTCCTATGCATATTGGTATCTTGTACGTGTTGGGATTAGCATCTTACATATCAATATCTCTAGCATTTGAGAAGCTAAATAGTCTCTTATGCACTTGAGACTATTCTATGTTAAGACTAGCTCCATACATATAACCAACAAGCTATCACTATGTGTAGTGGAGATAAGCTCAAACCATTGCTTGTAGCATCAAAGTCCATCCCACAACACTGGCTGTTATTCATATCTTGTGCATGTTGGCTCAACATCTTGACCTCATGTGTTCAGACAGGATTGTAACATGCTAGTTTTGCATTGGATATCTCAACACCTTGGTCTTCTATACCCTGGTGCATAACATCCATATGCTATATCAAACATAAGGATTGCATTTCTTCTCATTTTTGAGCAATTACTTCAAAAGCTACCCATTACATCATCTATTCATCCTATTACTCGCCTATATAGAACTCAACCACGATCAATCATTTCCATCATCTTTGTCTCCATATCTCTTATCCTACAAAACAAGTGTGTTAGACATACATAAGTCCATTCCTATCATAACTATTTACATATTTGCATTATCATACCATTTCCATTCATATCATTTGCATAAACATCTATACATAATCCATACCAAATAAATACACCATGCATAACCATCATAATATCAACGATGCATCCATTACAACATTGTCTAGATCATCAATACACCATCATATATATATATATATACATGTGTCAATGTACAAGTGTCTACATATACAAGCTGAGCCCTAAAGAATGTATGTACAATCGGCTCTAGGCCTCATCATGATACAACATAATCTACAACATATACAAGGTAGCCCTAGTGACTACTAGTAGCTCCCTCACCCTGACCATCACCACCACCACTAGGTCCTGCACCTGGTCCCCTATCTCTCAGTGGCCCCATCACTAAGGCTATTGATCGAGATCCACCTGACCTTCGTGAACCTGAAGCCCCTGACCTGCTCCTAAAGCTAGGCTGCCTCTGCTCTGTTGGCACAACCCCATAGTATAAGCCTCTGTTGTACTCAGCCTCACCCTATACTCTCTGTAACTCTGCCTGTACCTGTGTCAATTGTGTAACCAAGTACATTGTAGCCCCATCTGTCCCTAATGCAGCCACTGCTCTATCTCGCTCACTGGTCATCCCCTGTAGCTGCTACACAGTTCTATCTCTCTCTGCCCATATACCATCTTTCTCAGCTCGCAGACCATCTCTCTCTGCCCTCATAGCTTGCACTTGCTACACCACTGTATCCCTCTCTATCCTCATCATCTGTTCACTCTGTCTCGTAACATCCCTCTCTCCTGTCACCCTAGCTAGTGTACCATCATCTGTCCATCCCCAGCCTGTGCTCTCAACTGTAACTGAGCCTGAGCTCTAGCATGTTGTAAGCCAATCACTGCCTGATGTCTGTCTATCTCCACCCTCCTCAAACTCATTTGAGCTCGCTGTGTCCATCTCCTCCTCTCTAATCTATCTCCTCAGCTGCATAATCCCAACATCATCACCCACCAATATCTGCCCCTAAGGCTGTGCAAGTATTTGAGGCTATCCTGGCATCTGTCCTGGCATCTATATCCCTGGTGCTACTGGCACAATAGCCTGCGCTGGTGGAGCCCGTCGTCGCCTCCTCCTAATTGGTCTCTCCATCCCAATCTCCCCAATCTCTCCAACCCGCGTCAACCATGTTGGTCTAGCTGTCACCCAGTAAGCATCATAGTCTGGTAATGTCCCTGGATCTGCAGGACCTTATCCCCACTGCCATGCTACTAGATGTAGCCCATCTCTCTCTTCCAAAGCTGTCTCAACCACAACCTCTGGCCCCCACTCAAACACCTCCTGTCTAGTCCTTCCAAAATCGACATCACCAACTGGTACTGCCTGTGCTAACCCGAACTGTCTCAAAACCCTCTTTGGCAAATAGCGCTCTATAATAAATATGCCACATCCAAAAATGTATCTCTCCTGCCTAGCATATACAAGCTTCGTATCCTCCTCCCATCTCTTACATCCAAGCCATGGCCTCCATACAAAGCTATCCACCTCATCTAATCTCCTTCGCCAGTATACCACTCCTCAACGCTGTCGATATGTCAGAGCTCCTCTATACATCCTAGCATAAGGCTCTCCTGTAGCTCTCGCCACCCATCCCTCTGGCTTTGTCACTGGAATGTGCTCATAAGCCCATACATGCAACACTGTAACCCCTGCCAACATACTAGCTCCAAACATATACACGCAATCATGCAGGTAATGATAGAGTTATCCCAACACACACTCCGCCCATGCATATCTCGTGCCATAGGAGAACATCCCCTCCATCACTGTCCCCCATCCTTCTGGAAAGCCTCTAGCTCACCTATCTCCCACCAGCCATTTGATGATAGCCACTACCACTCTCTGCAACCTGTCACATAGCTCCTCCATCCTCGCCATCAGGATCTCTGAGCCCTCTACTCCAATGTCTGGTGTCCTGAATAATCTCCTGAAAGTAGCTGGACCCATATCAGGATCATAATCAACACGGTCCCCATCTATCAGAATCCGCAGAATCTAAAACACATCCTCCAACGTGATTGTAGCCTCTCCTGTCGGCAACAAGAAAGAACTATGCTCACTCATCCATCGCTCCACCATCGCTGTCATCAGTCCCTGGTGTGCCTGCATCGGCTCCAATCATGAAACATGCTCCAACTCGAGGATCTCTAGCACTAGTCCCTCCTTCGCATCCAGCAATCGCACTAATCACAAATCCCTCGGATGTGGCTCATGTGATAACAAAGGTGGTAGTATATCCTACATCAGTCCATTCCTCATGTCAGTTCATTCCATTACTTACATTCTATCAAAATCTGATCACTTCTTGCTATCCTAGCTTCTATTCTACCATAAGCGGTTCATTTTACCATATGCGTCAATATTTTGATCACTAGCGACTTCTTTTACCACATGCACTTCTATCTTGCTTGCATGCGACCTATTTTCCATATGCACTCCCTGTTGGACTATATGCGAGCTCTATTCCACTATGCGCTTCTCTTTAGCCTATAAGCGAGCTATCTACCATATGCGAGCACTTATCCTTTCTATGCGAGCTAAAAACCTATATGCGCCTACTGTTTGACCATATGCGACCCGTTTCGATCTATATGCGCATTTTAGCCTATCTTTTGCTAAGCTGACTAAAAGCGATTTACTTTTTCCCAAAGTGACCAAGCTGCGCTTATAAGCGATCCACACTACCAATAGTGCTCTATCTTCCTACACAAGTGACTTGCACTGCCTATCCTAAGACCTAGTCGCTTCTTGTGAAGTGTGTACATTTATGGCGCTTCTAGCCTATCAAAAACATGCTTTTAGCAAAAGTTTTGATACATACTAGTACGCCTGATCCCTTTGGTCGCCCATGTGTCCTCACTCACTCGGCACGATGATCTCTGCGTGGAATCACCATCTTGAAAGCTCTCCAACTCTCGTCGCACACCACCTCCAAGGAGCTCTAGATCTCTATAGTTTTATGAGCGAAACTGAGCACAAATGAGTCTATTTGCCATTGATGAACCTACTTATAGCCCTATCCAAACCCTATTTCTTCTATGCCAAAGCTCATTTTCAGTTGCTTCATCCTATTTTCTCCCACCCAACCCCTGTTTTCTTCATGTTAGCCTTATTTCTAGTCTTTTCTTCTATTGCGAGCTAATCCAGCCCTTCTTGGTTAGCCTGGCTTACCTCTCAAGGGGGCATCACCTGCCAGTTACACTAGGGCATAACCTTGTTTATCAAACGCATATCGTATCTTCTTTGACATAATGCTCTGTCAAACATTATATCAAAGAGGGGCAAAATGTAGACACCCAAAATTGACTCGTTATCATTAACATTCAAATATCACATTATCACACATCTGCATTTGTCTAACACACTTGAGCAATATCCCTAACACATATATTTCTTCTATTAATTAAATAAATTTATATTTATTTAATTAATTCATTAGCTATTTCCTTTAAACTATAATTAAACAATCTTCAATTATTTAATTATCTTCATTCTTCTATTTTTAATTAAATAAATCTTATTTATTTAATTAAAGATTCCTTCCATAAAGCTGACTTTCCAATTAATTAAATAAATTGTATTTATTTAATTAATTTATCTTATGAGCTGACATGTGTGCCTCTTTCATTTAAAAAAGATAAGTGGTACTACATCCTTTTATTTAATATCTTTCACATGTAGTACTTTTTATGTACACAAGCACACATGAGCCCTATCTTCCTGCCACTTGTCATCTTCATATTCACCTATGTCTATCTTTCAATCTTAGCCATTCACATAGCCTCCGAATCTCCACCATTGATTGATTTTGGTTGAGTTCTATATAAACACCCTCTCATTCCATACTACAATCTATCCAGCATTCATATAGCATCTACATTATCATCCTGAGCATATTGAGCATTTGAGCATCCATAGCATTCATTGAGCTTTTATCATTTATCATCCATTATGATAGCTTTTATCTTCATAATTGTTCATTGTTTGAAGAAGCAATCCACATCATAAACAAGGAATCACACAATCTAGGTGATGTTGTGCTTGAATTGCATTACTCTTTGATTTCATTTAGATTAGATTCTTTGATGATGGTAGGGTTAGATTTTCATGGCTTTGCTTGATCTTATCAACCTGATTTTTACCTATCACAAGATTACTATTAGGACAAGCCATGTAGAGGCCAACAAGGAGAAGGTAGCCCATTACATTAATGGGTTGAGGCTAAGTATTCAAGAGGAGCTGAGTTTGGTCAGAATGACCACCATAGAAGATGTGTACCAATTTTCCCTGAAGGTGGAAGAGAAGCTGAATAAAAGATTCGAAAGCAAGCAAAGGGGAAGAGGTCAAGGTGGAAGGTACTATGGAGGCCAAAATGAAGATCCAAAGAAAAGTGAAGAAGTTGGCACCAGTCAAAATCAGAGAGGAGATAATGCCTACCGCCCTTGTGACCAAAATAATGGTGAGCAAAGAGGAAGAGGAAGAGTTTGACATGGGCAAGGACTTGTAAGATGAGGTTTTACAGGAACTTGTTTCCAATGTGGAGAAGAAGGGCATCGAGCATACGAGTGTCCGCAACATCAAGGAAGGATGAATAAAAGACCTGAAGATAATGCATGAGTTGCACATGTAGATGAAGATGCACAGTTTGAGCATTTTGAAGATGCTGAAAGGGGAGAAACCCTAGTTGTCAGAAGAACCTTGTTGAATGAGGATAAAGAAACAGATCAGAGGAAGAGTTTATTCCGCATAAGGTGCAAATGTGAAGGTAAGTGTTGTAATATAATTATTGACAATGGAAGCACAGACAATCTTGTTTCAGAGGAGATGGGTAACAAGTTGAAGTTGACAAGAAGAAAGCATCCACATCCATATCAGATTGTATGGTTCCAGAAGGACCATAGAGCTTTGGTCAATGAACAGTGTTTAGTCAAGTTCAAGATTGGGGACTACCATGATGAGGTATTGTGTGACATCATACTGATGGATACATGCCATATGTTATTGGGGAGGCCATGGCAGTATGATAGGTGCACTATCCATGATGGCCATGCAAACACATATTCCCTAACAAAGGATGGAGTTCGTCATAAGTTGAAGCCCTTAAAGGAGGTGGAAGAAAAGGTATGTAGTACTGCCATAATTTGCTTGGTAGATGGTAGAAAATTTTTGGAGGGTATGAAGCATGAGCATCATTACTTTGCATTGATTCCTAAGATTAGTCAAGAGAAATATGAAGATGTACTAGCAAAAGTCTCAGATCTGTTGGAAGAATTTTAGGACATTGTCTCTGATAATGTATTGGAAGGTTTACCATTGGTGAGGAAGATAAGTCATCAAATGAATTTGATACCAGGAGCCAGTTTACTGAATAAGGCAGCCCACAGAATGACCCCTGTAGAGAATGAAGAGTTGAACAGACAAGTTCAGGAGTTGTTGGGGAAGGGACTAATAAGAGAGAGCCTAAGTCCATGTGTGGTACCTGCAGTACTAGCACTAAATAAAGATGGAGAGTGGAGGATGTGCATAGACTCCCGAGCCATCAACAAGATCATGATAAAGTACAGATTTCCATTGACTAGAATGTATGACATAATGGATTGTTTGAGTGGAGCCAAGTACTTCATGAAGATTGACCGAAGAGTGGGTATCACCAGATCTGAATCAGAGAAGGAGACAAATGGAAGACAACCTTCAAGACAAAGGAAGGTTTTGTATGAGTGGTTAGTCATTCCATTTGGGCTAACCAATGCATAGAGCACATTCATGCAGCTCATGAACGAGGTATTGAAAATGTTTTTGGGAAGTTTTGTTATTGTTTATTTAGATGACATTTTGGTTTTTCAGTAAGACCTGGGATGAGCATCTGTTGCATATCAGAAGAGTTTTAGAGAAGCCGGGGGAGGAGAAGCTGTTGATTAATCTAAAGAAATGTAGTTTTGTAAAGGAGTTGGTATATGTGCGATTTGTTGTCTTAGAGGAAGGTCTTAAGATGGACCCAAAAAAAGTAAGGGTATCATTGAATGGCCTATGCCAAGGAGTGCTACAAAGATACGATCTTTTCACGGTTTGGCAAGTTTTTATAGAAAGTTTATTAGGAATTTTAGTAGCATTTGTGCACCCCTAACTGAGACAATGAGAGGGGATAGAAAAGAGTTTAAATGGACTACAGGAGCAAACAAGAGTTTTTATACATTAAAGCAGAAAGTCACAGAGCAACCTGTTTTGGCACTTCCAGGTTTCAATAAGGTATTTCAAGTAGATTGTGATGCTAGTGGCAGTGCTATAGGAGATGTTTTGAGTCAAGAAGGTAAGCCCATTACCTATTTTAGTGAGAAGCTTAATGATGCCAAGAAAAAGTATTGTATTTATGATCAGGAGTTTTATGCTGTACTTTAGACTTTGAAGAAATGGAGACATTATTTGTTGCCAAAAGAGTTTGTTTTATATACTAATCATTAGGCTTTGCAGTATCTTAATAGTCAAGGAAAATTAAATCAAAGGCACTTAAAATGGGTTGAGTTTTAGCAGAGTTATACTTTTTTTTGAAGCATAGGAGTGGGAAGTCCAACAGAGTTGCAGATGCCTTGAGCATAAGGCAAAACTTGTTGAGAGAAATAAAGATAGAGGTTGTTGGGTTCGATGAGCTCAAAAGTTTGTATCCTTAAGATCTAGATTTTGGAGAGGCTTGGAAAGATTGTTTGAAACCTATTACTTTGGACAGGACAAAATGGTTGGATTTCATAATCTAAGATGGAATGTTGTTTAGAGGAAGCTAGTGCATTTCGAGGAGTTCCATGAGAGAGAACCTGATTAAGGAGAAGCATAGTGGGAGATTAGTTGGACACTTTGGTTGAGATAAGACCATTGCTATTGTTGGTGAGCATTATTATTGGCCACAATTGCAGCAGGATGTGAGGAAATTTGTGCAGAGTTGCAGATTGTGTCAGATGGCAAAAGGAATAAGTCAGAATACAAGGCTATATCAGCCATTACCTGTACTAGAGAAGCCATGGATGATATTAGTATGGATTTTGTTATTGGTTTACCAAGGACATAGAGAGGACATGATTCCATTTTTTTAGTGGTGAACAGATTCTTGAAGGTGGCACATTTTATTCCTTGTAAGAAGACTAATGATGATGTTCATATTGCAGAATTATTTTTTAGAGAGATGGTGAGACTACATGGTCTACCTAAGAGTGTAGTTTCAGATTGAGATACCACATTTGTTGGTTATTTTTGGAGGACATTATGAAAGAAGTTGAAGAGAGATTAGAAGTTCATTTCTACACACCATCCACAGACTGATGGACATACGGAAGTGGTGAATAGGATTTTGGGTAACCTGTTACGATGCTTAGTAGGAGATAAACTCAAGGGATGGGATTTGATTTTACCATAGGTAGAATTTTCTTACAATAATTCAGTCAATAGGAGTATAGGTAAATCACCATTCCAGATTGTATATGGGAGTAGTCCAAGAAATGCTTCAGAGTTAAGGAAGCTGGATAAGGGAGAAAAGACAAGTGCCGAAGCTAAAGACTTTGTAGAACACCTGAAGAATTTGCATGAAGAGGTGAGAAAGCACATTAAGAAGATGAATATTCAGTACAAGGCTAAGGCAGATCATAAGAGGAGATATAAGGAATTTTAGGTAGGAGATGAAGTCATGGTTCACTTGAGAAAACAGAGGTTTCCAGTTGGAACTTATAATAAGTTGAAAATGAAGAAATTTGGACCATGCAGAATTTTGAAGAAGCATGATTCAGGAAATGTATATGAGGTAGAACTGACGAGTGGGATCAACATTTCCCCTATTTTCAACATTTCTGATTTATCAGAATATCATGAAGGTGGAACAGAGGATGGACCAACAGAAGAACAGTGGAGTATTCTGGCATCTACTTCAAATGAGATAGAAGAGATCTTGGATAACTGTGTGGGAAGGAGTACTCAGAATAGGCAATCTGAAGAATATCTGGTGAAGTGGAAAATAAGGCTTGTTGAAGATTATTCTTGGTTATCTAAGGTAGAAGTTGACCGTTTGGGGTTTTCCTCAAACACCTGAGATGTGACAAGGCCACTTTTTAAAATTACCCTGAGTGCCTAATGTAGGAGCATCTAGTGGTGTAAGGGCAATCTTGCATCACCCAAAAAAATATGTTGATTCAAATTCATTGATGTTTTTTTCATTTCTTTTCAAAATTAGTGTTTCTAGTTCCATAATCGCTTGAATAATGATGTAGAACCTTCAGTTTTTCTAAATTGCTAAAAATAGCAAACTGTTATTTTTGGAAAGGTTGCATTTGGGCACGGATTGAAGCAAAAATTTATAGGAAGCTTCGTAAATGAAAAATAAGACCTTTGGCAAAGGAATCGTATAAAGAACATTTGTGAGCCGAAAGCTATTAAAGTTTTTGTTTCCTGAAAAACTCCTGAAAATTATTCAAAGTCAGGTTTGAAGCACTAAACGGTCCTGTACGAGCCCAAAAATGGGCAGAACTAGCAGAGAGGGTTCTTAGCACATAGAGAACTCTGCAAGCTTTTTGGTGTTTCAAATGATTCATTAATTAGACACCCAGATCAAAATTTATGGCTCCTGGAAGTTGACCTATTTTTGGAGAGATGCAAAATTTGAAATTTGGTTGGAGGCTGCCAAAAAGGCTATTAATAACTATTTTTGGAAACCCTTGGCGGTAGTAGAGATAAGGGGGAAAGTGTAGAGTCAAGAAAAGGTGGGAAAACATAAACCCTAGCTAATTTGGGGTTATAGAAGGCAGAAGATTCTAGAGTCTTGAGATTGGTAGCTGTAATGTGTTGCAGCCTATGGAGGATTGATTCCTCTGATTGTATTTAAGCTTTTGTAATGTAATGAGTTGTCCAAATCAATAAAATAACATTTTATTTTTTGTTTGCAATTTTTTTTGTTGTGTTTTATGATTTACCCCCTTCATCAAAATGTCACATGCACCCTAGAATATTTCAACTTGGATACAAAAAGTAAGTTTCTTACAAGTCTTGGAATATGCAAAACATTATTGAGAGTTTTCATGCCCCCATTACCAAAATACGACTATATGTTTCCCTTACCAAAAATCTAATGTGTACTATTATTTCCAAGGAAAACTTCTCCTCCATTGTAAACTTTGTATGATGAGAACCACTCCTTTTGGGGATTCATATAATAGGAGCAACCTATGTCAATGAGCAAAGTATCATCACTTATAGTGCTAGTAGAAATAAACAATGCATCATTATCACCATCATTAGAAGATTTTTCTATGGAGGAATCATCATAGGATTTCTTTTTATTTTTACATTCCTTCTTCATAGGTCCTCTCTTCCCACGTTTCCAACACTTTACTCTGATCTTCCCAATGGTTTTGGACCATCCTTTTGACTTGGACCTATCTTTCAATTTCTTCCAATCCTCTTTAGAGCCATCTTTTCCCTTGGGCCTTCCCCAAACATACAAGGCATCCTTCGAGCCCTCATCCATGGATTTTCTCCTCATTTCTTCTAAAACTAAGGTAGCAATAAGGGAGTCCATTTTTATCTGTATGACACTACCATTGATAGTAACAATTAAATTTTCTGTCGAAAGGGTTGAGCTTAATTGGTTAAAATGTTGGGTTCTCATTGTGGAGACCCAAGTTCAAATCCCCATAGGGACATTTGATGTGTAATTCTAAATTGTGACTCTTGGTCTTCCATAGTTGGCTTCTAATGCAGATGTGGTTTCTAGATAAAGTGGATTTCTATAGGTGATTTCTAGTGTGTTTTCTCATAAAGAGCTTGTATTGGTCTCATGTTGATGCTCATATGAGAAGAATAATTGTAAACAATATGTAATATAAAAAAACAATTAAATTTTTCTAAGATTTGGGAAAAGAACAAAGTAGTAAGATATATTTATCTTCTTCCTCAAGCTTAACATTTACTGAAGCTAGTTGGCTCAAAATTAAGTTAAAAGTATTTAAATGTTCTACTAGAGAATCACCATCCTTCATTTTCAAAAAATATAAGTCTTTTGAGATACAATTTATTTGTTGGAGTTTTAATTTGGTACATATCACCTATCCTCTTCCACAGTGCAAATGAAGTGGTCTCCTATAAGACATTCAAGAGGATGGAATTTGTAAGACACAACCAAATGGTTCCTCGTGCCTTCTTATCTAACCTTTTCTAGTCTTCATGAGACATTCCATTGGGCTTTCCTTCCTTTGCAACAACTTTCCACTAATCCCTCTCTCCTAAGAGATCCGGCATCTTCATCTTCCACAACTCATACCTACTATCATTGACCTTGTCAATCTTTGAACAAGTGGTAGAGGTCATGGTTCTAATCACTTAAAAATCTATGAAACAACTTAAGTCAAATGCTTCCACTATAGACAAAAAACCCACAATGCTTTAAGTAAGGTGTCCCATTCTCAACAAAATCAAAGCTCTAATGCCAAATGTTGTAAAATAGGATAAACTACTATATATAAAATCTTGTTAACAAAGTGTGCAAATCTAAAATATTGATTATGCCATCATTTGTTTAACCATAAAATGGATGTGTGGAAGTATAAATTAGTAAATAAGAAATCAACACACCATAATATTTAAACACAACACCAGATGTATGTGGAGAAACCCTTTCAGGAAAAGTTCATACATCAAAGAGAGCATGAGTTTATATTAATCTTTAGATCAAGAGTACCTAATCAACAAACTTCTCCCTTCAATTTGATAGCATTTCGATAGTACCATTGTACCTATAAAATAACCCATGAAACCTCTATCGAATGCATACAATATAGAGAAAATAGTTGAAAGGAGACCCCAAGTGGATTCCTAAAACTAAGACCACCCAAAACCATGGTATGGCAAAAACCTAATGCCCCCATGTGACAAATCAATGCATCAATGAATAGAAAATGTAACTTCCAAGAATCTTTGACCAATCCACTTCATGGGCACACTCCCCAAAAAATGGTGCTCCAATATGAAACCACTATTGAACATGTGGGATGCACCTAATATTGAATAAGATGCTCCACTCCCTCTCCTAGCACCTAGGAATAGGAAAGTGGTGTTAACGAGCTTCATTCCCTCCTTGAATGCAGTTATAACTAATATTTTAAGTCAACTAGGAGAATAATAATAAAATAATAATATCTCTCAACTACATGGGCATCCAAGTACCCATTCCAAGGTAGTTGGAGATGCAATATTATACATTAAGATGATAATTAAATATCACACTAACCTAATAGTTCTCTCCTAACATGTCCACTTCTATATCTGTGAAGATATCAATGTCTAAGAACATGTCGATTACATAAACCTAGTTCATTCCTTTCATAGAAGACTTGGACCTGTTGGTGCCTGAATTCACTGTCAGTTAATTTAGCAATTTTCATGCAGGCACCATCCCAAAATATCCAAAAGGTTCTAAGTTTTGGCACCCCTTCAGTACTTTTCAGCATCTGCATCTCATTTCTTGAGGAGGGGTCTTCGTCTTTTCTCCATCGGCATGCGTTCGTTTTTGTGTCTTTGACATTTTGGTTTGAACTTGAACCCTTTTTCTCTAAGTTCAATGGTTCAGCGGTTTGAGGTTCATTTTTCTTCTAACAGGTCGCATTATGCATTTGCCTTGCGCAAATATTGCATCGTTGAACCTCCCGCTTGAACCTTTTTGTTTTGGTTCAAGGTTCAATGGTTCAAAGCTTTGTTGGCTATGGAGTATTATTTTTGATGTTTGAACCATCGCGATGAACCCTCGTGTTGAACCCTTTTGGTTCGGGGTTCAACTATTCAAGGCTTTATGTTTTTGGTCTTATCGGAGTGATTGGCTTCATCGGCGAAAGATTTCTTGAGTGCTCCGATTGTTTTGGTCTGGCCGATGGATGTCCATCGACGTGTGTTTGCCTATCGGCGAAGCAAATTTTTGGGCCGCCGATGTAAGGAGTTTGCCTGATGGGGAATGCCATCAGAGTAAGATTGCATATTGGGCTAGTAGTTGGAGGGTCCGCCGATGGGTCTTCTCTGGCCGATGTGGAAGTTGGAGGCTTTAGGGAGGTGTTCATCGGTGTGACTAAGGGTGTCGGCCAGTGTTTTTTCAGTTGCTCCGATGATGAGTGTTTGGCCGATAGTGGAGCAGAGTGTGGCTCGTTGGTGGTCGGTGTGACTAGCTGTGTCGGCAGGGATGGAATGTGTTGGCCCGATGGCGTTTCTCTAGCCGATGGGGAATGCGAAGGTAGGCATCGGCAGGACTTTTGAGGTCGGTGGGAGCTTTCATTGGTGTGTCGATGGTCTATGTCTTGGTGACAAGGGATTTGGAACGGTCATCGACATGACATAGACTGTCAGGTGAACAGGTAGATGTTGGGCCGACAGTGGAGGTTTTGCCGATGAGGGTGTTTTGGTGGCCATCGGGGAGAGTTGGTCTATCAGCCAAGGAAGCTTTTGGGCTGGCCGATAGACTATGTCTGGCCGACAGAGGCTTGCGGAGGTGTCGTCGGTGAGACGATTGAGATCGGCGAGAGGTTTTTGGGGCAAGCCGATGGTGTAGATTTGGCCGATGGGCTTTTGGCGAAGGGTCGTGTGTCGAGCGCGGCAAAACACTCGACACCTATTATGCATGCAGCTATGTTTATAAAGTGCTAGTGTGGTCTCGGCACCGTGCATGTGGGATTATTCCCCTGTGTAGTTTGAGCCTGCGAAGAGGGCGTTTTGGCAGGAAACTTCCATTTGAACGCAGCGATAGTTTTCTCGATGGTTGCAGGTTGTTGGGCCATCAATGGCGACTGTAGCAGGAGTATGGGCGATGGTACAAGTGATTAAACTACCTGATTGTGAATGAAGACTCCCAGATGGCGGTGCAAGGCTCGAGGCCTCCCTTGTCTGCTGCATTGATGGCTTCTGAGCGCCATTCCCTCTGATGGATGTATCTGGCAGATTTTTTACTTCTGGCCATGTAATTAATTGTTGAATGTACACGGTTCTGTATAAATGGTTTTGGCTGTGTTACTTTTGAGAGGTTGGAGGTTTTTTGGGCTTTCGGCTCTGACTCTGAACATAAGGTGTTCACATTTTGAAAGGCATTTTTTGCTACAGACTCGGTCCTTAGTCTGGTGTACTAATCTATCTTGGATTGTAAATGATGATTTTCTCTGTGATGACCTTCTATGCAGATTGATTTTAAATGAAAAACACCTGTGTGTGTATTGTTTCTGATTGTCTCTTGTATGTCATTTGTTTTCCTTTCAAACAAGGTTGTCAAGGACTTCCAAGTTTTTCAGTGTATGCATACTGTGTGTCTGATTTATTGTGTCTGCTCAAGGAGTGGTTAAATAGGCTTTTGATCAGATACAAAGGGAAATAGATTGCATCATAGGATCTGTTAAGCATGATCATTAATGATACTCTTTCTTGGACATGTTGCTGTCAAGTAGTAGCATTATTCTCAGGTCCTCTGGATATGAATTTATGTTGTCATGGGGAGACATTTACAGTCTTAGATATGACTCTGCTGCCTAGATAAGGCACTGGTTTGGGAATTTGTCTGTTCAATGGGTCTAGGAAAGTCCCATCACTCCAAACACCATTTCAACCCATCTCATCACTTCCACCTGTTAGTTGTAGGATTAGGATTAGGAACCTCTGCATGCTCTCATACCTAACCAGACATTATGTCCAAGAATGTTGCCAACCTTGTGATTTGTTACACAAATCTTGGTCCATACATGAGAGTATTCTGCCTGTTGCCGTCAAGTTAAATCCTTCTGTCATTGAGCTAGTCAAGGTTATACTTTTATCAAATAGGGACACCCCCTTGGTGCGGCAGAACCAGAAGTGAAGGGGAGGAGCTCACAGAACCTCCCGTATTCAGTTGGCTGAATCTGCCTGTGCATTAGAATTGGCAAACCCTAATGCTGATTCAGAAGCAAAAACCAACAGGACCCACCCAAACAAATAATCACATTTACACCATAAGAAATCCTAGACAATGACTATCAAGGATTGCTTTACATAAATGGTCTTATTAATGGGAATAGATGTGAAGGTGTTCTTATAGACCCTAACTCACCATTCAACATCATAACATAAGAATACCTTTATAACATAGGCACCCATCATTCACCTATTCATTTACTAGAGTTGACTTAAAATGTTATAATGGAACATTCATTGAAACCATAGGAATTATCATCCTTCCCACTAAGATTGGTTCTAAGTATACATAAATCCTTGCATATGTGGTGTCAGTCTCCAAAAGATTCTATCTCCTTCTTGGACAACCTTGGATAGATGAGTTCCAAGCCATACCTTCCATCCTACACCAATACATAAAATTCAAACATGATAACTCCATTATAACCATCCCATGATACATGTATAGACCTACATGTACAAATTCTAACATCAATTAGACCACTTTGTACACATACCAAAGTCCATACCTCTTTAATGCACTGATCCCATGTACCAAAACTATGTTGAATACATCAAACATAAACAACAATTTAATCAAACCAACCCCCATTCCATCCAATTATGTGTTCCTCCATTACCTCTCACAACACCATCTTCAACTTACCATACCAATGAGAATTCATCCTATCCATACCCATTTAAACCTCACCCACCACTTCACCATCCATCGGTACATCCTCCAACCATTCCACATCCTCAATCAGGTCCCCCTCTACCATTGGCTAAACTTTAACCATCTCCCATTATTCATTTACATTCACCTTCCCCCTATATCAAATAATAAACATCAAAGACACTCACTTTCTCAATCTTTCCCTCAATCAAAACCTCCCATCCTAGTATTACCAACATTTTTTAGCCCCAACACCATCCTTCCCCTATCTAAGAGTTAATGAAAGGTTTGGTATAAGGTCACCTCTTCCATCGAGTCATCTTTTACCTCACCATCCTCTTTCTCCACATGCAATCATCCTCATTCTTCCATTCATGAAGAACATTTACCTCCATCCAAAGACACAAGTCCTAGTTATACCCTACCCCTTAATTCTCTCACCTTGAATCCTATTCCTCCTAGTGGCCTTCACCGCTTGTTCCTCATACACCCTCACTTCACAATGTCACACCTCAATTGCACATAATGTTTGATATCATTACTGGTGTCCCATTGATCACTGCCACTTTTAACCTACCCATTACCATGGAAGACTTAATCGACACCTTATTTTTAGATGATGATATCTAGACAATAGCCTTTCCTTGTACATAAACCATTTTTTTCTTCTTCAATATCTCTCTTTATGTTGCCATGGACTAAGTAGAGATAGCATTTGATGCCTATTTTGATGTTCCTCACCACTTGTACATATGGGGATGATGTAAAGTTCCAAGGACCACCAACCCTTAGTCATGTTGACTCAAAATGGTTTTACCCATTTGCCTTGTATAATTCTTTTGTTTGCCTTCTTTCAAGTGTATACAAGATCTTAGGACCATGAGCAATTTATTTCAATGGTGATATCCTATGCTTATGCATCAAGAGTGACCGAGTATTTGCCAATTTCACTCTTCTGACATATACTTGCTTACCCCTTACATTTCACTCATTCCACTACCACATACATCCTTGAGTCCATTTCCCCACCCTTACCTAGCATTTTCCATGATGCATCTCCGTATTCTAATAATGTAAACTTTGTACATTTGAGCACTTCACATCCCCCACTCCAAGAGCCATCCACTTTGTCATTTACCCATATACTAAGTGCCATGTGTACCATTAGGTTCATGAGCACTTTTCCCCTATATTCACCCCAATATCTAAAAATCAATTGCAAGACCCTAGAACCTCATTAGCGGATAACTATTTTCCTATTCCTTCCTCACTTGCATAGAGCCAAAGTTAAAAGCATGCAAAAAATCAAAATTAATTTGCACAACTGCCTAATCTAATCCTTAGTGATGAGCCCTTGCATCTTATTGTTGTGATGCTCACAACACGTCCCATTTTACCTCTTAGCAAAATGAGGACCCCTGCTGTGGCTGTTGCTTTTTGCTTGTGTGTGGTCTTGCTTGGTGGTAAAGGGAAAAGAGGTAAAGGTTACAAACCATGTTGAAAATTGAAAATATTTAGCATTAAGTGCCATAAGGGAATAGAGGTGAATTCATTGTCAAAAATGAATGAGGGTTGCTTTTGGAACCAGTAAAAAATTCCCAATATTCTGTAAGATATACGTGTTTTTGGTAAAATGCATTATAGAAGGGTTTGTATGTTGCATATACAAAGTCGTTTGTATGTGAAGTCATTGTATAAGTCACATAGAGTACAGTCGGGCTTATATATCATGGTAGTTTGTATGCATGTGCTTAGTGTTTTTATTCTTTGTATACAAGTCGGACCCGATAAGTTTTAGAAATGGAGTGAATAATTTGTTAAGTTCGCATTGTATCTTGATTTGTATGTTTGTTTAAGAGGGGATATACAAAGCAATATACAAGGTGATATACACTCGTGGACCCGAGGAGGATATAAAATATAGTTTTATTAAGGTGAGAAAAAGGTATGTCCTGTAGTTTGTATGTTGTAAGTTCTGGGCTTGCATCTTTAGCATGCATACAAGTGTGAATTTTAAAGGATAATTAAATAGGATGTAAGTGAAGCATCGTACCTTAATGTTTTTGGAAATATGCATTCACTTTATATACATGTATGGATTCGAAAAGGTTATACAATATGGTTAAGAATAATGAAAAGTCCAGGATGATTGTATAAGAATTTGCATGTATGGAAGGTTGTATCTAAGTGTAGAAGCAAGTGTTGTTGTTTCAGGGAGATACAAGTGGGTAAGTAAAGTGGGTCCCACAGTTGTATCTCACGGTTGTATGTTGCATAGACAGATGGATGTACAAGAGCATATACAAGCCGAGATACAAGTGGAGATGCAAAGAAGTGAAAAGGTAAGATACAACACAGATTTCAAAAGGAAGTAAAATAAAGGTAAGGCTTTGTATGTTTGGGCAATTGTATGTTAATGACATACAATCCCGATATACAAAGAAATGAAAGACACCGTCGGGAACTAAAAGGTAAAGAGGGTTTGTATGGGTTGCACTTGTATAATTGTTTGTATCTATTTTACATATATTGCAACATACAAACAAAAGATACAAGGTCAGATATAATGAAAAAGGGTAGCATTGTTTATAATCTATTGCATGTAGGCTTGTATATTGAAAAAATACAAAGTGACATACAAGAAATGATATACAAGGAGACATACAAGAAGGCGCGATGTATGCAAAGAATAGACTAACAGATAGAATGTTTAAAAAATAAAACATTGAAGTAGAAAGCCGAAGTCGTAGGTGCATTGATTGCTGCAATTAATGCTGAGCTAAAACTGGAAAGATGAAATTTAATGGGTTAGGGTAAATAAAAAGTTATTTTTCTTTCAGATTTGCATTGTTAAAATTAAAATTGCAGAAAGAAGAATTGTTGCATAAATTGAACGTAAATTTCATCACGGGACGGAATTTCAGAAACGAGAAAAGATCAAAAAAATGGTAAAGTGAGTCAACGGTTGTAAGGTTGAGCTATCAAAAATATAGGTATTTATCTTGAATGCCATTATAGTTTAGTTGATTGAAAATGTAAAATGATTATCAGTAATTTCATTTTAGAATGCAAGCAAATGTTAAATTACTATTTCTGATAGTTAATTAGCTGATTTGGGTTAAATAATATGAAAGTCAAAAATGGAAAAGACAAAAAGGGGGTTAGGGTAAGTGTAAAAATAGAAAATTCATGGTAAAACCCTAGGTAAATCAGGTAAAAACAACAAGTTAAAAGTGCATTTTTTACAGGATTGCCCCAAAACAGAAGAAGGTGGATACAAGGGGTGAAGAAAAGGTTAAAAAGGAAAGAAAGGCCCGCAAAGAAATAGAGAAAGAAGAGCTACCAATACACAGAGGTTACCCTTCACTAATCAACACAAGTGGAGTAGGAATAGACACCAGCATAGGAAATTATGATGCTGAGGATGTTTTACAGAAGATTATCGCGATATATGCTACACCTGACATGAAGTGTATATGGGAAAGTGGATTATACAGAGCTATAGGTTCCCGCCAGCTATGGAGGCTAAGGACCTATGTTTGGACTGTATACACCTATATGACTTAGCTACCAGGAGGGTAATACACAAAGATAGGGTCATTGCAGACTTAGCTACGGAGGAGATCACAAGAACATTTGGCCTAGAGATACATGAAAAAATGGTAGACATTGATATAGACCAATACAATGAAGACTTCAATAATAATGAGAGGGATTGTAGAAGTAGGATCTTCTACAGTTGGTATAATGCGGAAAATAAACCCAAGGCCGTAGCAAGAGTACATAAGAACTTGCAAAGAATATATTTCAAAGAAGAGATACATTTGATGATAACAATGTTAAGCAGACTGGTAGGCTTAAGAGATGCCACTAAATGTGAGCCTTGGATGTTCACTATTATCCAATTCATGAGGGAGGCGAAGAAGGATCAAGGACAAATTCACTGGGGTAAGGCTATTAGCACAACCATATGGAAACAGGCAATGTTAAGAAAACAAAAGATGATGCCTTTCTATTTGTCCTCGTATGTATTATACTCATGTGCAACAATGGTTCAACCACATATATATGGGATTGAAAGAGTTGGGACCCTAGGGAATGACCCAGATCAAAATCTTGTATATGACCATTATCCAGACCTACAGGAGGATAATGTACTAAGAAAGTATGCTTTAGTGAACGATGTATTTTATACATACATGGTAAGGGCTTTGAGAGAAGAGTAGGATAGGAGATTATCTGCAGATGCAGAGGATACAATCAGTTTGCATAGTTCATGGTACATACAATTCCAGAATTTCACATATATTAGAACTGAAGGTTTTGAAGGAAAACCTTTTATGTTGCCTGGGTATCCTTCTAACAAGTTGATTGTTTTAGAATTCTCAAGGAAAAACTTGAATGCCTTCAAAATGTACAAAAAGAAGTATGGCAGAGGAAATCTTAAGCTCCCCTGGGCAATTGGTAGGTATTCATGTTATAGTGAAGAAGTGGTTGGCTACTCAGAAAAGGAGTTGCGATATTATGGATTTGAAGAGTTTGAGTTAGCAAGGAGGTTTGATCCTTTTCACAGGATCCAAAGTACTATTGATCCTAAGTTTAAACATCAAATACACATGGAGGACTACTGGTCAGACTGTAAGAATGACAGAGAACTGATAAAGAGAGCTCACAAAAGACTGACAATAGAACAAATGAGGTCCATGGAGGAAATATATATACCCCTGAAAGTTAAAGATGATGGCAAATTATTGCACCACAGTTATGAAAGTGCCAGGCTTGCTCCTATTGGAGAGCTCGATTGGTTAAACCATGGAGTACATATTTGGACGCATTGTCCAAACCTATCATTTTGTTTTCTAAAACATGGTTGAGGGATAGAATTGCAGAGCTTAAAGCTGAAGGGGTGGAGCCCACATTTTCAAAGAAGGGTGAGAAGAGGGTGAGGGAACATCAAGATGAGCTCTAGTGTTTCTATGTGAAAAAGAGGAAAGTCGTGGAGGCAAAAATTATGGAGAAAGACAAAAATGCCACTCTAATGGATTTGTATGCATTAGGGGTGACAGTGGTAGTATCATCAGGGACATTTGTAGAAGCAAAATCATTTGACCATAATATCAATGTAGAACAGGCACAGGTTGCTAAGGAGTTAACAGGACAGAAAGTCATGAAGGCAGTACCAGTAGAAACCTCTAAAGGAGAAACATAAAAACAAGGGGATGTTATAAGTGCATCACAGATAGGAACTAAATTAAGTGGCATCACTAGTGAGACCACATCAGAAGAAAAGAGACAAACATATGCTAAAGTTAAAATAGAATTTGCTGAAGAAAAGCTGCATGGGTCAAAAGTACATGAAACCAAAAAAGTAATAGAGACTGTTAATGTTGAAGATGATAGTAGTGATAGTGGGATTAGAGAGGTGAATCCCAAGGTAAGAAAAGAAACTGGTAGGGATGAGGAGCAATCCAGTGAATACTTGGGTGAAGAAGAGGAACAAGATGCTCAAGCTTACATAGAGGTTGAACAAAGTCCAGTATCTGAAAAGGAAAATGTATAGAAAGGATGGGAAGCATTGGATCCGTTTGGTACACCGATACCTCCAGAAATCATAAAGGATGTGTAGGATGTAGCACATCAAATAGAAGAATCTAAAAGGGAGGACACACCTAAAAAAGCAGTGAAGGAAACACATGCCCAGGCTGAGGAAGAAACATGAACTATTGCTTTTGGTGCTAATGTGTTAAATATTTTGAACATGTATGGAGAACACAGTGAAGAGGAAAAGAATATAGAAAACAAGGATGAACAAGGAAAAGATGCAAGGGAACTTGATAAGACTATAGGCTCACCTTCACATATAGAGCAAACTAACATGCCTAAAAAGGTACAAGAGAAAGTTGAAACAACAGGGGAGGCAATGGAAATAGCAGATAATCCTGAAAGCAAAGAAAACATAGAGAATGTTGATGAAGGTAATTTTGAACCTGAGAAGCAAATAGAGGATGAGGGTATGGTAAATATGGAACAAGAAAATAAAGAAGAAGAAGAAGAAAATGAGACCTCAAAGAAAGAAAACCTAGAGGAAGAGGATGAGGATGGAGGCGACACCGAAATTCAAGAGGATGATAATGAGGGTAAATCTAAGCAACAAAATGATCTAATTGTACCAGAACAAGTCCCTCAACCACAACCCCATCAATAGCAACAACAACAACAAAAACAAGGAGAAATAGAGAAGCCTCAAGAAGAGGTAATTAATGAAGAAAAAGATAAAGAGGGTGCAAAAGAGGCTCCGGCCTGGCTAGGTTCAGAAGTTAGGACAAAAAAGGTGGAAATACAATTAGTACCTATAGATATCAAGAGTCTATTTGGTGGTGCAACACCACATAAAGAAAAGAGGAATGCCAGAACAATGTCAGCAATAAAAAGGTTCCTGATGGATCCAGAACACTAAATTTGGCCATACCACAGAGAGATAAACCCAAAGGAGAAATAACAGTAGAAGATTATAGCATACTCAATTTTGACTTGGGTCACATGACAAGAGAGCAACATATAAATGAGTGGGAAGATATGCACCAGGCTACTGTGGAAATGTTAAAGAAGGATAAAGATAAACATGAAGATTTGAAAGGACACATTGTCCAATTGCAACAATTCATTAAAGGGATATTTGATCCCAATGCTACAATACCAGAGTTACCCAGTGAAATAGCAGTGTTGTCAAAGGATGAAGTAAAAGACATGGAGAATAAAAGGCTTGAGGCTAATATTTTTGAAGAATGGTTCAAAGAATTCATGCAAAAGGGAGAAGAGGTGGCCAAGCAAGCAGTGACAAGTTGGGAAGTGGCTGTGATAGAGAAGAATAAATGCAGTGTTCTTATACATAATTATCAATTCAGAAGGGAAGAATGCAAGTCTGAATTGAGTCAGCTGGAAGAAATTGAAGAAAGAGTAGATGAATTGATAAGTGAAGGAGTCATTACTCCTCCTATGGCAAATCAAGTACCACAGGCCAGGTTAGAATTAAAATTTGCAGATGACAATCTTAAAAGATGTATCACAGCGACTCAAGATTTAGAGGAAAAGATAGATAAAATGATAAGGTTACATATGAAGATAATTGAGAAGCTCATTGACCATGAATGCCTGGACACACCAGCATATGAACTACAAAATGCATTAAAGGAGTTTAAGGCTATTTTTTTGCACCATGTTTGGGGAACCCAGCGGCCTATTTGAGTAAAGAAATGATTGATTCGATAATGGAAACAAGTGCCAAAATAAAGAAGTATAAGAAAAAGATTGAAGGCTTGAGTAAGGAAGAGAAGAAATTTAAAGGAGTTAGAATGCAGGAATATATATGGACAAGAAGTCTAGGGGGAAATCACACTTTCATAGAAGGTGTAGAAAATAATTTCAAGATATATCTGAAGGAGTAGTAAAGTATCAAAAGGGGAAAATAATGCTAAGGAAAGAGTTAATTGAGGGGTATCAGCGAGCAAGGTCAACAAAGTGGAAGTGGTCATCAGGCATCTTGTTTTGAAAAGATTCCAATGGCATCCTTTGAGCCAAGCAAAGATACTATGAAGATATTTTGGGAAACGGTTAGGAATGAATGTACACCCTTGATCAAGAAAGTTTGAATACTGACCGTAGATTAAATTTTATAGCCGTAGTAGTATGAAGCTTCAAAATTCTACATAAGAAGCTATGCTACTTGTATAATATTTACATAGGGATTTTTGAATTGTAGCTTGCACTTATAATTTGTCAGAATATTTGAATAGAGAGGTATTTCTTTTAGTTTAGAAGAGGAGGTTGCCTGTGTCTACATTAAGGAATACGTGGAATGTTTGGTTTCCTTATTGTATTTGTAAAAATGTCTGTAAGTTTTCTAGAAATTTGATTAATGAAACAAAAGGTTATTCATACATTGTAAATTCTATATGACTTTGTGCTTTGAATACAAGTAAACTTGGAATTTTGCGTCTATTACAGAGTGTTTTCTGACTCTTACTGGTATTTGAAGTACTATCCTTTGAAAGCTTGCAATCTCTGATGTATGTTCGTGAAAATACTCAGGACCTTACATTTGAAGATTTAGTATGTTGATTTAATTAATTTGCTATATTTCTTAAAAACATGAGTTACAGAACACTTAGATCCTATAGTGAAATGATATTCAACTTGATTTTCTCTAACTTTTCTCCAAACATTTGAAATAATTAGCTTAAACGTAGAAATCTTAAGGAAATTGTCTTGCATTTGAAAGAAGCATGAAGAATTATGTTGATATTTGACAATTTTCATATCAATTTGAAAGGCAAAGCTTGTTTCACTATAAATAATACAAAGCTTTGTAATACAGTAATAAGTTTATGCAAAGGAATGAATAATTTGTCTATATTTGCAACAATTTGCATAATTTGAGCCCAGTAAGTCACAGATTATCTTAAATCAAGTAAGGCCCCTTTAATATTATAGTTTCACATTAACCTACTAAATTGTCCACAAGGTCAAGACCTGACCATACAGAAACTTGGGATTAATAACTCTTAGTTGATTTCTTCATATCTTTCAAGATAGTTTAGGTTCATTTTGTGAATTTTAACTTTTGTTATGAATGTGTAAAAACAATCATCAACACTTACTAGTTGCATGGGGTTATGTCATGGGGGTGGCATCCACAAGCAAAGAAAAGTCAAAAAGCAAATCAAATCAAAAGCAAAAGCATGCAAGTGTAAGCGATTAACTCCAAATCTATATCAAAGAAACTTGAATGACCTACCAAAATCAAAAGAATAATCCATAACAAGCTTGAGGACTCTCGGTTGTTCACCTTCCCATTCCTCTTCTTAAGCCCTATTACTTGTCCACTATGAGTCATTCTACAATGAGCCTTGAGCTAGGATACCTTCTTTCCCATTATAGTTTACCATGACCTGAGAAGTGCAAATACACAAAAGCATATTTCCCTCCATATATCCACTTCCCAATCCCCACATGATTGACTATTTTTGCGATCCTTAAAAGTCTAAAGCACATTATGATTAACAAACTTGAAACAATTCATGGCAAGCCATCACTTCATTTTCACTACCACTCAATCCCATATCACCACCCACATTTATCATATCCTATCACTCTTCACCATATTTCATTTCCATCCACAAAGCTAGCATACAAAGAAAATTGGACCAAGCAAATCCTTTGATCAACTTGGTGCATAAACAAAAATTACTTTGAAATCCATTGATCCAAAATTGTTTATCTTGAATGCCTTGAAATAACACCTTACCATTTCTCATGTTTTATTCTTGATTGATAATTTGTGCTTTTGTTTCTTTTCACCTTTGTGATTGATACCTTTTGCCATCACGTGTGTTGTTTCCATCCCTCATCGTCCTCATACTTTTCCTTGTTGTGTGTTTGAGCCACATCCCACTATCATGAGTTGGAGAATGATGATCCACATTAGTCACTATTTTACATGCTACTATTAGGGCTGATTCCAACCAAGGTAGTGAAATGCAATTCATTCCTTGTTTTTTATGCTTTTCAGAGCTAGATTTTGTATCCATGCTTATGCTCCTGCATATCCCTAATCATCTCTTGTCAACATTTCCTATAATCTCATGGCATATATCTTGGACCTTATCATGTTGATCATTTGAGCCTTTATACATTATTGTTATTTTCTCTTCATGCTCTTTTCCTATTTGCCTATGCTAGATCATCGTTGACCATGATTTTCTCTTCTAGTTCCATCACCGATTCTATCTTTCAATCTCATAGTGGTTCGTCACATGGACCACCCTTGGGGGAATAACCATGAAGTCCCCCTTATACCTCATTATTAACCTATCAATCAATCATTTAGTATTTTTCCATCTTCTTATCTCTTAATCCTGATCATTTCCATATCCTTTGATCTATCCATTTTTCCTATCTTCTTTTGAGCCTAATTACCTATCTAGTTGATCCATTATTGATATATTTTTCTAGTGGTCCTTTATCATTTATCATCATCATCCTTTGATCACTTTTAGGAGTACAATCCATGATGTTCCCCTTACCCATTGTGTTTTGACATCATCACTTGGAGGCATGCGACAAAATCTTCCCTTGTGATCTTCTTTAGGGGTTGACCTTGACCCATGCTATGACCAATCATCTTTACCTTTAACAACCTAATAAACCATTCTTTTACCTTATGTTGATTAGATCAATTTGTTGAGCTCTTTCACTAGTCAACTTAAAAGGGGCATGTATCTTACATCACTTGCTATTGCTTCGTATGGCTCTTTCCAAAATGCCAAACCATTTCCAAATTCTTGGGTGGGTCCCACAAAAAATGCCAAATCAAATCCAAAATTCTATTCGGTTGACTACTATCTTTATCCATGGGGTGGCTCCCACAAAAGTTCTAAACCAAACTAAACCAAACAAAATTAATCATCATCTAACACCCTTCTTGTTGGCCTAGCCTAGCCCTTCTTTTTAGTCTTGTTCACCATTATCGAAACTTCCAATCAATTCAATTGCAAATACATCCTTTAGTTAGTTTCTAATGTAGGTTACTACTATACTTTTCTCATATTCTTCTTAGGGATTAGATCTACATAGATCTCTCCTACCAAAAATAAGGGTTAGTGTTCAAACAATCCATAAAGTTATCCAAATGTTTACACCTATGCTTTGAATTTTGTTTGTTTTATTTTCATATACAATTTTAACCTACTTTTCATGTTGTCATTTCCATTATATCTAGTTTACTTTGCTAGTGTACAGTGACTACTCTCCTTGGGTGCTTTGTAGTAATAGACACAATGACCAGTGCAAGAATGAAGACTAAGAAATGAGTACTAGTATCTCTCCTTTTGGTATCCATGTATCCTTTAGATTTAATGATTTATGTCATTGTATTCTTCCTTTAGTAGACTTCCTCCTATAGTCAGTCATAAGCCTACTAAAGTAGGGGCGAAATATAATACCAAAATTTGCATACCCTTATTACACTTTTGTGTCCATTTTAGCTCTTATCCCATGTGTGTGCTTTATTTGATGTTTTGACCCTTTTAGCGTAGACTTTGTCATTCCTAGCATCCCATTTCTAATGTTATACCCTAGCCTTGTTTAGCTTCCCTAAGTGTTTCTTTTATGCAAATTTTATCCCCTTCCTATGTCCTAAGCCTTTATTTAATTTTACCATTGGTTTTGACCCCTTTACACCTTTTTTAAGCCTTAAGTTGTCATCCCTAATCTTAACCTATGTGTGAACCCCACCTTTACCCTTTCTAAAACATGTCTAAATGAGAAAATAATCAATGTGTACACCTACACCTAGATGGCCACCTTTGAGCTTGAGGTCCCCTAGGAAATTGAGCTTAATTTTAATTCAGACATTTCCCGCAATTCACTGTTACATCCCCAACTTACAACTAGACTTAATCATTAACTTAGTAATATAATTAGGAGGATTAGACATAGTTAAATTGATTTGATATTGTGGAAATATCTGATCTAACACTTGATTATGAAAAAGTTATTAATGATGATCTGCTTTATGAATTGATTATAGTTAACTATGAAATATAATGATAATGATACACTGATCATGATCTTGTGGTCTTGAGTGTGAACAAGAAATTGAATGTCCTTCGAAGAAGGAAGGAGAGTATCATCTTGGAGGAAAGGTTAGACGTTGTGAAAACAAAGGGTTGAAAATGTTGCAAGTATGGGCCTAACCGGTGTTGTCATTGATGTCAACATATTCTTGTTGCATCAATGATGAGGATTGGATGAGTTGTATGCTGAGGATATTGAGAAAATTAGTCCTATTAGGAATAGAGAAGAATAGTGAAGATAGTGAGGTAAAGATCCCAGCTAAGATGAAGATCAGAGGATGCGCATCAAAGGGTTTGTAGATATGTGTCTTAAGATGATGTAGTAAAGATTTGAGAGGTCCACATGAAGATCTAAAGGAGTTATGGACACTTAAGTAAAACCGGTTCTGGCAGATGTTCAAAGGTGACAGAATGACACAGATAGGTCTGGTGAGATCCAGAAATGCAATATCTTGTTCTAAAGATTTGGTGGAGTGTTTAGGAAGTCAATGTGAATTGACAACTCAATTGGTTCCTGGTTTGGAGGTTCGCAAGCATCTATTCCAATATTACAGTGATGACAGACTGTGTTCTTGAGGTTCCGGATGAAGGAGAGAAATATTTCAGTAAGCAGAAGTAGTGTGGATGTTCTTGGTGATTCAGGCAAGCTTGTGGAGGTCTTTGGATTGTGTCTAGTTCGTGTTGGTGGTACGCATTGAAGATTGAGCTCGTAATTGAAGAATTACTTCCGGATGATGATGTTCTTCCTAAGTCTGGCCGATCGGATGAGTTACACACTCTACAGATGATCTTGAAGATGTTCTATGAAGAATGGCGCATTCCTAAAGTAAGATTGAAGTCTCAAATCTGTGTGGCCGACAACGTGTTGATCCACGTGAAGTCTTTTGTAATTAGTCATGTTGTATTTAGGTATTTGCTCTGTAATGTATGCTGACTTGGATGATTATCCCAAAGTCAAATGTCTTGTATAAATAAGAGGTTGTGAAGTCATTTCAAAGGTATCTTGTGGAGATGAGTGTGTGGTAGAGAGGAGCAGAGCGAAAAGCAGAACAGAAGTATTGGGCTTAAATGAAACTGACTCAAGCATGGTGAAGATGTATTCTTCAGTTCAAGTATGTAATATTTGTTATTCTGTAGACAGTGTGTCTCTTGTAGGTAGTGGGCCTCTTGTGAGCAGTGTGCTCAGGCAATGAGCCCTAATTGGCATGTGCCATTTTGTTCTTCTTATTCTTTTAACAGAGAATACAATCTTGGGTTAGTCACCTCATGGTTTTTCCCTTAACTGGGTTTTCCACGTTAAAATCTTGGTGTCTTATGTTTTAAATGTGTTTTTGCTCTTGATTTAAATGCATTATGCTTCCATAATTGATTTATTATCATACTACTGAATTACAAAGTGGATTTAAGTGATTAATTGAAGAAATTTTTGGACAACTGATTCACCCCCCCTCTCAGTTGTCTGTCCTGAATCTAACAGAAAAGCCATCAGAGTGTCGACTATTATGTCCTTCTTCCTCTCTATGTGTAAGTTGACTCATGTCATACTTCTTTCCTTAGTTCTCTTGTTCTCTGAGAATTGTTATGTCCTTGATGCCATTAAGACTAGTCGATGTTTTGGAAGCATCATCTCATGTTGAGGGACAATCTTGTAGAGAGAGACGAAAGTATCTCATAATCCTTTGGTTCTCTTAGATAGTATTCTTTAGTCTCTCGACTAAGGATGATACTGAAATTCGAAGAAGAATCTCTCGACAATATTCGACATTTTTGATGTGTTCTTGTGTGCTTCCTTGTTTTTATTTTAATCCTCATAGTAAGGATTTCAAACCCTTCTATAGAACACATTGCCATGATAATAATAATCATATTATTATCTCATATGTTATTATGTTTGTTTTTTTAGTCAAAATGCTTTTAAGTAGTTGGTCGGTTTAGTAGAAGATGGAGAGATTTTAGCTTATCCACCTTTGAGCATGTTGCTCGATGATAGCCACCTTTTGAGGAACCGATCGGGTAAGGAAAGGTGGTTACCTTTCTTTTTGGCATGCATGAATTCGCAGGAGGTGGGATTAACCATCGATGATAGTGGTATCAAAGGAGGCAGGAGTCAATTATTTTTGTGTGGGTGAGTCTTTGGGCTTTGGGAAAAAGAGAACAACAGAGAAAGAGTGGAGACTAATATAGAGTCGAGCACCCTTATAGCAGTGTGGAACTATTGCAATGACTCTGCACTATTATGCACAGGTATCTCATGGATGTAACCTATTCTCCATTATCGATTTAAACATTTTAACAAAGAATGGAGATGAATATTGTTTAAAAATCTCTCTTGGAGGGAGCTCAAGGCTGCTATGTACAACCGAGCATATTGTTTTCTAACTATATTAACTGGTGGCTCTAAGCCGTATGGCCAAGCTTCCTTATTATCATTATAACATATTAGAACTCATAACTCTATCAACTAAGCTATTTCTTTCGATATGTCACTGGCTGTTATGCCGAGATTTGAATCCTTAAAATCTCTATATAGTTTTCAGGCCATATGGCCAAATATATACCATTGAACTCTTGTTAAGACTGTATACAAGGCCGTAAGATTGAAGCTTTATCATGTCTTTCTGCTAATGAAAGAAAAGCTTGAGGCTGGAAGCTGAGCTGCTAAAGCTATCATTTAAAAGACCGTGTCTTGTGCTCTAGGCCGAAAGGCCGAGTCTCATTTAAAATCTACCGTGTTTGTGCTCTAGGCCGAGAGGCCAAGTCTCATTAAAAAGATTGTGTTTTGAATTCTAGGTCGCGAGGCTGAATTATTTTAACAAGACTATGCTTTATTGCTCAAGGTCACAAGGCTGAGACTTTTGGAATGAATGTGCTTTATTTCTCAAGGTCGTAAGGCCGATACTTTTGGAATGACTGTGCTTTATTGCTCAAGGCCGTTTGGCTGAGTCTTTGATATTAAACTCTTTTTGAGTTAGTGTTAGGGTCACATGACCCAACTGTAACTTTGTTACATCATAAACTATGTAAATTAACCAAAGCCCGAGCCATATTAGCTGGGTTGGTAAAGAAATGTTATCTCATCATTTTCTAACTTGAATAGAGTATATGATCTCGAGTGGAGTGAATGATGGCTCCATATCGATTTAAACTCAAGATAACAAAACAGTCTCATGATTGTGGATTTTGTCACATAGGCATTATTGAATAATGTTACAAACACTCGACTATGATGACAGTCGGGATAATGTTCAAATATTAGAGTGTTGACAACTCTTCAAATTGACACCAATCAAGCTTATATGATAAGCCGATTATGGAACACTTTCTATGTTATATTGATTACCAAATTATATACTTGTATCCCTGGGTATAGAGGAAGTAAAACCATTGTGAATATGGTCCTGTTATGAAACCATTGAAATGAATTTATATAGAATTCATATACATTCATTATGAGTCTACATGTAAGACCTTTTGTTAATGATATAAGTTATGAATTAGTATACTTTTACTCTATCAAGGGCAAGGTATGCCTTGGGTACATGTATACCATTTCATTCTATGAAATGACTTGTTTCAAAACTGTGAACCATGTGTGACCTAGGGGTCAAATGGTCAACTAATGTGAAATGAACAAATCATGTGATGATGAGTCATTGATAACTTATAACCAACCTATGAAGGGAGTTGAATGTCCAAGCATGGATAATGATTCAATTTGATCCCACTTATCCAAGACCTATGGTATTGGGTCGATAATAATGACTATAGGACATTACAACTCATAAGTCAAGCTAGGGTGGTGGACATATGACGATGTTCATGATGTAACATATTTGTATGAAAACTTTGGCCAAAGTGATGCATCTGTCTTTGCATGCATTGTCAGTCCACAGTGTTCCAGATGGCCTAGTGTCTCTAGTAGTGTCATACAAGTTAGAGGGGATCTATAGTGTGTGACCATGAGACATTAGGAAGGACACAACACCAGATACTCAGATGGCTAACCTATTGGGGTTCTAATGTCTAACCTTTCCGTGAAGGGTGGGGCCTCTTCTAGTCATGAAGATGAGCAGGGGACTATAGGTTTGTGGTTGGAGGAAAAGCACTAGGATGATGCTCTCCTTCCCAAGCATGAGACAAGTCAAGATTTGTGGAGACAGATGTTATTGGTTCCAGATACATTAATTGCATTTTGTGACCAGTTGGTCTATTGTAATGTAAAAACTTGATTAAGATGCCTAGAGCATATATTGTATTTGATTAGTGATGGTTACTCACTAAAGATTGTAAAGGTTTACTGGATTGTAAGTTATGTTATATCTTGTTTTGATTAACATGCTTAATTGATGGAAAAATAATATGTTTCTTTTGGTTCAAATCATGATTATCTCTATCAATTCTTAATTAATGCATTGATTAAGTTACAAGTTTAAGATAAATCTTGAGCATTATGGAAAGTGATGTTACATTCACTACCCACTAGGTCAGCCATGTCTTTTTATCCTCCCACTGAAAGCTTTAGATGTAATATAATTAATTGTTAGGTCTTCCCACTTATTGAGTGCCCATCCCCAAATCCTAAAGCAAGTATATAAAAACTAGCTACCTTTGCCTCATTTTTACATATAAAAAGTGACAATTGCCATTTTTTGTCAAGGTTTTTCTATTTTAGCTCATGCACAACACTACTATAGTATTTCAAAAATTCCTAGATAGCTTCGAGCTCTAGGTCACTAATAATTTTTATCTTTCTCTTAGGCATTGTTGCAACTAATTTTCCAAAGCTAGGTAGCTGATTTTCATGGTTTTGAGCTAGGTGATTTTTTATGGTATTTTATAAAAATGAAAGTGTTTTTCTAAAGTACTTATAGGGATCCCTTCCTACCTAACCTCAACACCCTTCCAAGCCTTCACCCTCCATTTCCCTCATCATTTTGTGCCAATCTTCCATCCCCTCCTTTAATCATTACCTCTTCGCATGCCTCTCCCATAGTGTTGAGCCATGTCCAAGTGTTTTCCTTAAAATAATTTATCACCACCCTTAGTGCTTTAGAATGTGATTCCTCCAAACCCTCCTTTAGCATTTTGCTTTTGCGACCATAATGCCATTTTTCCATTTAGACATGTTTTCCACCCACCATTTATTAGTGCAAGCTTCCTTTTGCCCCCCTTTGAAGGTATTAGCCATAAACATATCATAAATCCATTAAAGGTGCTTACTATGAAGGTTTCCACCTCCCATACTAGTCACCTTTGAGACCCCAAAACCTATTTTGAGCCAAAACCAATTGTATTTCCAAAAGCTTTCTTCCACCCCTATTTGATTTATAGTGTTTTCATGAACCCTTAAGCTTCAACTTGTAGCCTTAATGGTTATGGAGTGACTTAGACTTAGTTTCATTTCATAGTGTAGTTTTTTAAATTTTTTTCATTAGTTATCTAAAGTGGATCCATGTCTGAAAGCCCATAAGGGGGTTGATTGAGGAAAATTTCTCTTTAACCCTTATTTTCGCAAGTTCCCCATTTGCAAATTTGTGGTTGTAGGTTAGTTTTTGAAGACTCCATAGGCTTCTAGAAAAAGTTTTAGAAATAAGCATGCCTTTAAATTTTACATTTCATATACTGAGAAAGTTGCAGGTCCTTGTTAGAAAGAGACAAGGCCACCCCAGGAAGACAAGACTGCCCTGTTGGCCTCCAGAAGTAGACAAGGCCACCACTTGCCCATTTTGGCCTTAAATTATAAATGCTTAGTCCATATCAATACCAAAGGTTGATAAGAGCTGTCTAGAGCCATCCATGTTAAAAAATTAGCATTTTTCTAGATGGTATCAATTGCTCTAATTTTGTTAATTTATTTCATCTTTCACTTATTATCAAGTCTTTAAGTTTGTAGAAGGTTTTCATATATAAACTATAGATCAAAAGCTAATTTTTTTGTGTTGCCTCCTCATGGTGTTTATAATCATTCCTTCTAGTTCTAGGATCCCACATTCAATCTTCTAGGTGAAACCATTCTAACCTTCCATTATGCTTTCTTATTTCCATTGCATCCATTGGTACCTCATAGGTTTACTATTAATTTCACATCTTTTGTTGGCCACTAATAAGTGGGCATGTCTAAGGACATGAGATATGATGTTACAAACTCTCTATAAATATTAAGTCTATGTTTTCTCTCTACAAGGCCGCCTCTTGGACATTACCTTCATGATGGCTATTTGGACTAGACATTGTAGTCTTGCAAGCCATTTTGCTTAATGGTGGCCATGTCCTTTGCTCAGATCACTTTCAAATTTCATAGACAAGTGTATAATCAAATTTCCAACAAGTTTCCTATAGATCACATCTTCACCTAGGTGTACTTGATACCTTTGTTTTCTATTTTTCCACATTTCTACATAGGCATTTCTAGTTTTCTAGTCCTGGATGCATTCAATTAGCATATTTTTGGCTAGCATTCAATCACATTATCAATCCCAACTCATTTATGGTTATCAATTAAGGTTTGGCTATTTGAAGATGACCTTAGGATACTTTAATTTACATCTAGTTTACCTTGACACGACCTTAATTTGCATCTTAGTTTGGGTAAAAGTACAAAGCTGTGTCACACTTTTATAAAGGAAATGACCAACACTGATCCAACTTTAAACTTGAATCACTAAAAAGTGACATATATGTTTTTAATTTTGAAATGATGTAAACTAATGAAATATTTATTTTTTAGTATATTTATGTTTGTATTTTTTTGAAAAAATAAAAAAATATATTTGAAGATAGTTTTTAATAAATTGACACTATAGTTTAGTTGTTGATAAAATGCTAAAAAAGGAAGTTACATGAGATGCCAATCTTTATACAACAATTTTTTTGTGTGTATTTATAACTTGAAACTTTAGTGCATGGATGTATTTTTTTCCAATTTTGATAAATATATATTTTAAAATAAATATTAAAATGTATGTGTATTAAAACGTAGTTGTTTCCATTCGACATCAACTTTCATATTAACTATTTATCTAAAATTGAAAAAAATTATACCATCTTGATATACATTCTTTTATCTAGTGCATCATATTTTTTACAAATTTTTTAATAAGTTTTACTATTTTTCCTTGACATAGAAATTGACCTAATGTTTTGTGCTAATAATCCACTTTTAGTAAAAATAAAAAGGAAAATATAAATAATAATTAAACTATTAAAATATATATATTTTTGAAAACTAAACTTATAGATCTACAAAAGGGTATTTTTATATTTATTTTAAAAATGTTATTTACACAAGTAGAAGTTGTTGAAATATCAAGTTTTTTAAATAATTTTGTTTTTTTAGTAAATTGACCTCATTATGGTGCTACATATGCATTTATCCAACAATTTTAGTTTGAAAAGTTGTGGACATATCTAACTTATCTAGAATGAATCTTACAAGATCATATATTTGACCAAAATTGATTTTTAGTTAGAACTACTTAAATCCACTTGTGATGATAAGTTGGCTGAAAGTGTGACACAACTCTGTGTTTTTACCCGTAACTTACACATATTGCACACACAACCACACACTTATAAATTTAGAAAAAAAAGAACTCTTTTTTTTTTGTTATTTTAGTTATGGCATGGGGTTGAGACCTATTCTTTCATGTTATTCTTGTGGGATTTGAGTGCTCCTTATTTTTGTTCATCCTATTGTTGTGCTTGTATTGTTTGGTTTTAGTTAGGTCCTCATTTATTCTCTTGGCTTGGAGGATGGCAAGAGCTTGCTATGGCTTGATGACATAATATTGGTTGGGTGGAGAGCTTTCATATCCCCATTAACATTGTTCTCAACTTGAAGTGGAGGCATTGGAATATTTTTAAATTTTAACACCTTCATGATTTGGAAGAAAGTTGGTTACTCCTTGTAAATGAAATAGGATGTTCCAATGAGATAAAAAATTGTCATTTGTATTGGATTCTTCAAATAATATGAAAGAATCCTTAAAAATTATATTTCAAGTATGTAATTTTTATAAAAATTGTAAGTTGTTATCCTCATTTAAAAGAAATATGAATATATAAATTTTGTCATAACTTATATGAACTTGAGTATTGCTTCTTGTCTCAAAATAATAATGGATATAACAATCCTTAATGCCTCTTATAAATAAAACTAAAGAATATATGCCCAATGTTGTATTATTTATAAATGTATATATTTTACATATTCCCTATATTCAACTTATTACTAAGTTTTGATTTATATGAAAAAATATCCACTTGAATAACCATTGGTTTAATATCAAAATCAAAGACTAACAAATCACGGAACCCAACAAATAGACTATTTGCTTCAGCTATTATGATTGAAACTCACAACCACCACCATATCTATCTACACCTCTTGACATCCCCTTGGCCTCCTTTGAATGACCACCTTAGAAAGAAGGAAATCCAATGCTCTCGTCACCTTGGTTTTGGTTAATAGAAAGCCACAAAGCTCTTTCTCATGCTTGGACACAACAAAATGAAAATTGTTTAGAAAACTAGTAACCATACTAGAAATTTCCTTTGTAAAAATACACATAGCCACCTTAGAATTCTATAGTATAGCCTTGGGGAAGATCCCCCCAAATCCCATTGACCAATGTTCTAGTCATACACTTCAATGGAATTATCTAGAGAATTAGAAGTAAATAGAAAAGGATGAATGTATGTCGATGCCATTTCTCTCACCATTACATTTTTTCCCAATAAATCTAGTGCATTTAAGAGGAAGAAATAATCCACAATGCTTGGAAAATTATGCTGAGGGAATTCCATAAGAATATCATCACCAATAACCCATCAGATGACACTTTCAACTAGGAGTGAATCCATAATGAAGACACATCTTAATTTATTAGAATCATAAACTCCAACATGTTAAGTTTCCCATTTCAAAGAAGGCAACAAGATCCTATAGTTATGGTTTTTTCATCTTCAAAGAAGTGAACTCCACTACCAACTTGTCACCCGTAATGATATTAATAAGCAAACCTACATCCACAAATATTAGCATGAAAGAAAATGATGAAAGATTTTCCTCCATAATTCATCCCATGAGCATCATAACAATTCAATTCCTTGTTGTTGGTTCTCAAGAATGATGTTTGATAGTTGCAAGAGAAAAGTAACAAGGACATTTGATTAGGATGAAGAGTTGTCAATTATCCATTCTTTATGATTATATTTCCATTATACATTCATTTTTTGCAATGTTGCTGAATCATTCTAAGAATTAATATCCTAGATCTTAATATGATCATATGTTTTCCAACTTATCAACCACCCCATTGGCTTGTCTATAATAGTGTAAACTATGAAACTCATCTAACAACTCCCAAGCCATTGTCTATATATTATCCAATTTCCAATTATTAGCATGACTTGGGCATATTGAACTAATGATTAACATTAAGTCACCTTTAATGTAAATATTCATCACACCCAACTCTTTGGATAATTTTAGACCTAAGACCAAAGCCTAAGCTTTAGCCTCATTATTAGTACCAATTTACAATTTGAAGGAATCAACCAGGATTATTTTTCCATACAAATTTCTCAAGACACATCTTGCACCTAAAACACCTGGATTCCACATGACGCCCCATTCAAATTAAACTTTACAAAATTTATATCAGGTGGAATTTATTTACCTTAATTTTTATTAGTCTTAGAATTTATTCAAGTCAAACCCCCATGAACAAGAGGTAGACTTAGCATTTTCCAATGCTTAAGTAGAAAATAATCCCAAGAAGAGAAGGAATGACTTTTCTTATGCACTACTTGAGACACCATAGTCATCATAGTTTCAAAGATGGCTATTTCAAGCTTAGAAATTAACTGATAGAAAGATGAGATCTTATTTTTTGAATATTCATTAATTTCTCTCATGTAAAATATGTCAAATAACTGGTGAAGGAGCTAACATCCAGATACAACCTTATGGTATAGGATAGGACAACTTCAAAACAACTCTAAATATGTCAAATAACCCTTTCATTGAGAACTTTGATGTTTTTAAGGGAATTTGTAGTCGTGGATTTACTAAAATTGTAATTTTTTGCATGTTTTCCTTGATTTCTACAATGCCAATCTCTAGGATCCTAAGCCTTTCTTCTCTTTTTTCCATCTCCTTTAGTCTAAGTAAACCTTCCTTGTTATTCCACTCTTCTAGTAGGGTGATCTGAATCTTGTGTCTATTTAACTCAACAAAAAACCACTTCAGGATCTTATGGTGAGTTTCAAGCTTCTTATGTAGGTCATTTGTTTTCTTAGCCAAAGTGTCAATTACAAAAGTTATGTCATTAAGAGTGAAGGAAGGGAAATGGATCCATCAACCTAGTCAAAAACTCTAGGACACATACCATCAACCTCTGGGAATCTATTTTCAACATTAATATCCTCTTGTTCATGTTTTTTTCCTTTTCCTTTACCCTCACCATGACTAGAATCCAACAGAACCCCACCACAACTAGTTTCCAAGTCCACCTAGGGAGCAAACCAAGCCTTCTTTGATTTCATCTTGACATCTTTTTCCTCTATCTCCTTGAAGTTTGAAGTAGTAGGGGAGCTTTTAGAGTATAGAGAGATGTGATTGGAAAGGGGGGATGAAGTAGGAGGAGGGGAAGGAACTTTCCTTTGGGGGATTCGATATGGGGGACCTTGACCAAAGAAAGTATGGGAAGACATTGAGGGCTTAGTTTTTAGATTCATGACATTTTTTACTAATAGAAAGAGTAATGAATGATGTAGGGGATAGCTCCCCTTAATTCTTTTTGCTTCTAACACTAAATATTCTAGTGAAGGGAAGGAAAATAGAAAAATTACCCTCCTATTGTGATGGAAGTGGTTCAATAGGGAAAAATGGTAAGTATAGATCACCTAGAATTGCCCTCCAAATTAATGTATCTCATAACTTGTAAAGGTATTTCTTCCCATGGCCAAAGTAGGGAAAGCCTTGCATACCCAATTTTCACTTTGTTAATAATTTCTCCCTCCTTGAGGAAGGTTTTTATCGCTTCCTCATCATTTCTCCTATCCTTACACATCTTCCTTCCATCTGTAGATAGGATAGTGATCTCAGCTAAAAAATCCTTCTAAATGTGCATCTCTACTCCCTATAGGATGACTACCCCAGAGTTATAATTCACCACAAATCCTTTTGATAGAGTACTATAATATCCATTTGGTCTTTTGATAGAGTACTATAATTCTAAATGTAATGAGTAAGATCCCCCTTTTACAAGATTTTCCATATTTTTTGGTTCTTTTTCATAGGATCACATGATAGGGGTTCAACCCTATTATAGTCCCCACCTATATACCAAGTTGTTTCTTAGTCTTAGCCAACTATAGTTGATCTCTAGTGGTTTGATTCTTGTAGTATCTATGGAGATCTCTCCTAAAACCACAAATATGAAGGCATGAAACCCTAGAGGTCTGGAACATGACTAAAGGAACTCTCTTGATTCTTACATTGTTATCACCATATTGAAGCATAATGAAGACCATAAAAGAATAAGAGAATGGCATCCTTGAGTCATGAGGGAGCTATATTGTCATGGTGTAAAATAGCCACCACTTCATGGGGAAAGTAATAATTTTTAGTCCATTTTTTAATCCCCTCAATTTGAACACCTTTCTTTAATCTAATTTACTTTCTTAGAATAGTTATGTTTAATAGTAATCAGTTGACAATGAATTAAATATCATTGATGTTAATTGTATAATTACTCCATTGTGATGTTAGTTTGATAACATTCTTGATCAATTTATTTGATCATATTGTAGATTAATACGTGTGTCCTTTCAATTTGTAAACAAAGTATTTTTTCCTATAGCCACCTTCACATGCAATTGAACTATAAAGTAGGTTAATTGACTTAAAATTTCCTAGAATCTACAAGGTTGAAATACACTCACACACAAGTTATTTTACCTTAGTAGTTAAACTACTCTGTTTTCACCTAAATTAGTCTTATAGTTAGCAAGTCCATTTATGATTAAATTGGTCTAATTTCACTTTGACATTCATGATAGGTGAAAGGATTGATTGGTTGAGTTGATACAATTTTTATTCCATTAGACTCTTAGAGGAAAGAGGCCTAATGAAAAATGAAATATGGAGTGATGGCCCTTCCTCCTAGATTTGTTACACTTAATTTTGATGGGGTGCCTTTGTGCAATCTAGGAAGTTTTAGTGTGGGAATTGTCCTTTGTAAGGAGTGATGATCCCCATAATTATCTATTTAATCCTTGTTTTTCCTATTTTAAAGTACCTTTTTGCACACTTTTATCCTCCTGGACTAAGACTTTATATAATATTTGGATAAACACTACATTAAATATATGATGTTTTAATGAATGTTGCATGGTTAAAATAATTGTTTTCATTTGTAATGTGGTGTGAATAAGTGTGTTTACAATAATCTTTATGATTGGAGATTTCTTTGGGAGTAACTCCTTCATGTAACAACCAAGATTACTAACCTACAACCAAGCCATAGAGTTCCTATAGCCAAGTTGGGAGGATTCCTGTAGAAAAAGTGTAGAGTTTCCATAGCCTATCCTACAAAAGTTCCTACAGCCAAAGGGGTTGACTCTTGCAACAAAAGAAAGTAGTCACTGACAACTGTCCAATAGTGACATGTTCTCTCCATACAGACAAAGATAAGATGCAGGGGACATCAAGGAGCAATATGTAACGAATGGAAAAAGTAATTACTCTCCAATTGAAGATGTGTTGAGACTGGTTGACACTAAAATAACTACTTCCATGTTTCTTGGATGAGTTTGTTCCATCTCAATGTCCTAATCAGAGCTCTCTTCTCTAAATTGTTTAAGATTTTGTTTCCTAGTTTCATTATGACTCTTTAGGAATAAGGAATCCTTTCCTTGCATAAAGGGAAGTGGATCAGTTAATCATTATTTTTCATTAATGTATGAATTGTAAGATGGTGTATATATCTATTTTTACTAGATATCTAGATAAGAAGATTTTCTATATGATTGTAGCATGCTTTGATTTCAACCAATAAAAATAGTGTCATTTCAAATTGTTTAATTATTCTTGTTCTTAAACTATGGTGAATAAACAAATGCATTCATTCAGTAAATTAAGCCAGTAGAAGGACGGAAGTAGTCAACTCAAGTTAGGGCCCACTTGCGGTAGGCTACCACCTGTTTGTTTTAGTTTCATGTAATCAGGTTTAGATCTTGGAGCTAGATTCATTGATTTTGTTTTAGTTATTATTTTGTTGTAGTTGAGAATAGTTATAAAGCTTATTTTCTAAACTATAAAATTGCATTCTTTTTCTAGCATTTTAGTAATTTCCATTTCATAGCTATACGCAATTGAATATCCAGAATCCTCTAGCTGTACATACAATACATACATCATACCAAGTACCACTTCCCTGGGTTGATAGATTAAATGTAGCTTGACCTTACTCACTGAGCTGCTTGATTTAGGATGAGTCCATCCATTGGGTTGCATGCATGCCTTAGCTACATTAGGTTTAGTAAGAATTTATAGAGCTCCACATTTTTGGCACCATTGTCAGGGATGGCGTCAAAGTTGAAGAATCTTCCATGGGTTTGAGTTAGTTTATTTCTTTCAACATCGTTCATGTTATACTACAAATCTACAATGTAATAGAATTCAAACAAATAATATATCTTCACTAACATCATGCAAAAAGTGGCAATAAATAGCTCTGAATATTGCATGCAGTGGAGAAGAGATCCCCTAGGGATATTTGTTCCAAACAAAGAGAACAATTCAGAAACAAGGGACGAAGTTGAGACATTTTCCATGATTGGAGACACTACAGACTTGGAGGATATAACTACTTGGTTTCATGATGCAATGGATGATGAAGAAGTGGAAAACCCTACTAAACCAATCAATTTTGAATTTCCTATCATTGACTAGGAATGGGTAGTCACCATGAAGAATTTCCCTTTTTCATCCCTACTAAACTTTCATGGTCTGATTATGGAGGATCCAAACACATTCTTGTTCAAGTTCGATGTCCTTTGTCAGAGCTATGATTACATAATTGATGCACATAGACTGAAGCTCTTCCCAGCTGCTCTCAAAGATGCTGCTTCGAGATGGTTCATGGGATTGGGTAGAGATGCAATGGCTGACTGGAGGATTATGAGGGAAAAATTCCTACAGAAGTACCAAGATTACTGCTAGGGTAGAGACATGAGAGGAGATGACATTTTTAGAATGTCACAAAAGGAAGATGAGCCCCTCAAAGATTATGTGGAATGATTCTTATTTTGCCTATAAAAGTCTTGGCAAAATAGGCTCTCAGCAGAGTCACTCAAGTTGGTATTTTTGAGAGGAGTTAATGAGGAATGCATGGATGCTCTAGACCTAATAGGGGGAGGTGATGTCTCTCAACTATCATTCGATGATGTCTATAAATCTTGTAGGAACTACTCAAGAACTACTACAAAGAAGACATGAGGCCTCAGAGCTCTATCAACCACAAAGACTGCTGTAGACATCTCTCTTGTGGAACTCAGTAACCTCTTGAAATATATGGAGTAGGATATTATCAATCACCTTGCAAGTCAACTAGATACCTTACATATAAAAAATAAGAAAGAAGACACAGAAGCAACATTGGTAGATTATCGCCCTCATTATAGGTAGAAGAAGGTTAATTGTAAATGCAAAAAATTGGCCAGCATTACAGAAGAAAAGAGGGAGAAGTCAAAATTTCATTTTTTACTTGGCCGAATGCAAACCATGGTAGCAAAGATAAGGCATGCCTCAAGACCCTTTGTCTTATAATACATCATTTGTAAGTTCTTCCTCAAAATTTTCCAATTGGTATAATGTACCTTGGAACAACATGCCACCTCAACCTTGGTCAAAAATGTTCCCATCTAGCTGGACCCCACAATAGGGAATGTGGCCCCAATAGCCATATCACCCTCAAACACATAAACAACAGTGGCTGACACCACAAAATTCATGGCTACAACAATGGTGAGGAAACCAACCTTGGAAAAACCCCAATATTGGTTACCTATAGCCACAACAGGCTTTTCCTCAACAACCGACACTTATGCCAAACATTGCTACATCTTTCCCTACACCACCAAGTGTAACACAACTACCTACTCAACCTACACCTAATCCTAACAATAAGCCTAGTCAACAAGCATGTGCTATTGAAGCTATCCAATACTTGACCTATGCAGTCAAAGTTAGTGATGTTTAGTTACGCTTAGGAAAAATGCTCTCTGGACCAACATCTCCACTCATCACAAAACTTCTAGAGGAGGAAAATTCTAGCAATGCTAATTCCCATTTTAATACTTAGAATGAGCACATTGAGCAACTTGCATTACAAGCAGAGATTGAGACCAATAACCCCCATTTCCTGAGTGATTGAACATGCAAAAGAAAGAACTTGAACCTAAATTTGATTTCTTTGGCTAATTAAAGAATGTTTGCATCAAGATTCCATTGTTCCAAGATATTAAAGATGTGCCTATCTATACTAAAACTTTAAGATAACTATGCTTGAAAAAGGCAGGCAGAAAATGTAAGGACCCACAAACTATCCATGTAATTGGATAACTCGCTGACATCATGCTAGGCAATATAGTTGTTCCAAAATACGCATACCCTGGCAGCTCAGTTGTGGATGTACATATAAATGGCACCCTTATAAAGAATACCTTGATTGACTTAGGCGTTTCTATTAATGTTATAACCAAAGAAACCATGACAACTCTACAATTGCTGGACTTAAGGACAACACCTACAATACTACAATTGACAAATAGATCACATTTAAACCTGAGGGAGTCATTGAGTATTTGGTCATCACACTTGATTCCTCGGAATACCCTACTAATTTTATGGTCTTGTAGCTAAAGGCTAACTTGGGAGGATACCCACTTATCTTGGGACACCCATGGCTAGCAACAACTAATGCTTTTATTAGCTACAAGTTAGGTAACATGATAATCTCCAATAGAAATATCACAAAGAAATTGGTCTTGTACCCTCTGACCCAACCCTTTTTTGATTTTGAATAATCAATGTGGATGGACCTTGAAGACAATGATCAGTACTCCATCCAAACACTTATGACCATAGAGAGAAGCCCTATGATCACTACTGAGGATAAGGATACTGTGATTATGAATATATTGTAGAACAATTATATTTATGGGGTAGACCATTTGTTGGATAACTAGTTGACTTGTGTATCTTGCCCATTACATAACATCTTTCCTACAAAACACTCGCCCAACTATAATTCTAACATTAGCACGATTCACCACTTGTTACCTCATAATTTCTACCTCAACACTTTATATCCCAACCTATCCTCCATGCAATCTTTAACAAAACAAGTTGAAATTTCTCTAGACATAACACTAAACATTAATAACCAATTGACCCTACAACAACAAAATGAGCTGACTTCCATGCTATAGGCTCACAAGATGACTTTTGCATGGGATTACCATAACATGAAAGGATTAGATCCAAACCTCTATATGCATCATATTTACATCAAGGATGACTGTAAGCCTGTCAGACAGACCCAAAGGAGGATGCACCCTATAGTCCAAAACATTGTAAAAGAACTCAAAAAATTATTGGATGTTAGTTTCATATACCCTATATTAGATAGCCAATGGGTCTCTCCTTTGGTCATAGTGCCAAAGAAAGAAGGATAATGGCATGTGTGTATAGACTATAGGGAACTTAACGTTGCCACACTCAAGGATCATTTTCCTTTACCTTTTATTTACCAAGTTCTAGATTCCTTAGCTGGAAAGAAATACTTTTTCTTTCTGGATGGATTTAGTGGATACAATCAGATTTGGATTGCACTTGAGGACCAAGACAAAATAACATTTACCTGTCCTTGGGGCACCTACGTTTATGCAGTCCTTTCCTTTGGCCTGTGTAATGCCCATGCCACTTTCCAAAGGGTAGTGCTTAGTATTTTCTCTGATCTGACGCATGACTGTTTGGAAGTCTATATGGATGACTTCACAACTCATGGTAACAATTGCACTAAAGCCTTAGAAAATCTAAAAAACATCTTGCAACAGTGTCAAGATCATAACATCTCCCTCAATAATGAGAAGTGTTATATGATGATGGAAGATGGAATAGTATTAGATCACTATGTCTCACAAGTAGGTATATAGGTGGACCCAACCAAAATCAAAGTTATCACTAACCTACCTATACCTCAAAAGAAAAAAGATGTCAGAAGTTTCCTTGGACATGTAGGTTACTATCGAAGGTTCATAAAGGATTTTAGCAAAACAATTGCCCCTTTGTTTGTCCTACTTACAAAGGATGCTGATTTTAGTTGGACCCCTACATGAAAAGAAGCTTTCCAATCCTTAAAGGAGTCCTTAACAACTGCACCTGTGTTAAGAGGACCAAATTGGACATTATCCTTCCATATTCACATTGATGCATTTGATTATGCTGTAGGGGTTGTTTTAGGTCAGAAGAAAGGTTTAGTGGAGTATGCTATTTATTTTATTAGTAAGAACCTTCAAGCAACAAAGTTCAATTACAATGTCACTAAAAAAGAACTCCTAGTTGTGAGCTACGCAATAAACAAGTTTAGGCATTACATAATTAGCCATCCTATATTTGTCCACACTGATCATGCAACCATACGATATCTCACTAACAAACCTATAGTTAGTGGAAGGTTAGTCAGGTGGCTGCTGCTACTACAAGAATTTGATATAACAATAATTGATAAACTAGGTAAAGCAAATGTAGTAGAAAAATTCCTTTCTAGACTGACCCTTGATTATGAGGAATCTAATGTAGATGGCTTATTTCTAGATGAGCATTTGTTTTCCCTAACTGTGCAACTTCCTTGATATGTAGATATTGCTAACTATTTGGTTGCAAGCAGAACACCTCCTCATTTCTCACCTACAGAAACATGCCAATTGGTAGAGAAGAGTCTTCCATACTCTTGGATTGCTATATATCTATTTTATAATGGCCCTAATAAAATCATGTGCATGTGTATTATAGGGGATGAGGTCTATGATATTCTAAAAGCCTGCCATGATGAACCCTGTGGAGGACACTTTGCAACAAGGAGGACAACATTCAAGATATTAAACATTGGGTATTATTGGTTGACATTGCATAAGGATGCAATTATATATACCATAAGATGTGATCATTGTCAAAGAATTGGCAAATCAACTAGGACTGATGAAATTGCCCCTGCAACCACAACTAGTACACAAACCTTTTGACAAATTGGGCTTGGACTTTATAGGCCCTATTGATTCAAGGTCCACCAATAAAGAATACATATTGGATTGCACCGACTACTTGACCAAATGGGTGGAAGTCAAAGCTCTTCAACATGCTAGAGATGAAAATGTAGCACAAATTCTCTATAAATAAATCTTCACCAAATATGGAGTACCCAAAGAAATTGTTATTGATCAAGGGCCACAATCCACCTTTGAGTTAATTGCTACCCTTGTCAAGGAATATGCACTTCGGCACAAGAAATCTACTCCTTATCATCCTCTGTCTAATGGCTAGGTGAAAGTTACCAATAGGGAAATAGAATAAATTTTGACCAAAACTGTAGCTCTACATAGAAGGGATTGGGCTAACCACCTTCCTGAAGTAGTTTGGGCTTACAAGACGACATGGAAAACAACAACTAGTTTACACCCTACGAGTTGGTATATGGTAAGACAACAATACTCCCCATTGAATTTAAACATAAAACTTTAAGAACAACATTGAAGTTAGGTATAGATCTTTCCAAAGCACAACAAGAACAGATAACTCAACTAAATGCCTTGGATGAACTACGAAAGGAAGCTTTTTACCATAGAAAGGTTGTGCAAAAATAGAGGATAAGATGGCATGATCAATTTATCAAAACCAAAAAATTTCAGCAAGGTGATTGGGCGTTGTTATATGATTCACGGTACATAGATAATAAAAGTAAACTATAGACATGATGTTTAGGACCCTATGAGATAGCTGAGGTATTTTCAAATGGAGCAATCAAGTTGGTAACCATTGACCCTATCAAATTTTCATTAATGGTCAATGGGCATCGCTTGAAACTTTACAAGAAACCACTCAATAGGGATCAATTTCTTTAGTATGCCTCAAATGACAAAGGAATGGGATCACTAATACCAGACAACATGATAGTAGATGAGCCTTCAAAATTAGACCCTATCATCAATCAGGTATAATATTTTTTTGTTTTGTTTTAAAAAACCAGCAGTGAAAACCCTTTTGGGTGTTGTTGGTTCTCAAATAACGTTGCCACATATTTGGTAGCCCTTCCACACTTTAGTCTCTATTGGTAATTTTGTTCCTACAGCATCACGCCAAGTGTTCTTGTAGCCACTATTTGAGGGACCTATAGCACTCGTTCCTGCAACCACTCTCTGAGGGACCTGTAGCACTTGTTCTTGCAGCCACTCTCCAAGGGACCTATCACACTTGTTCTTGTAGCACCTCTCTGAGGGACCTGTAACCTTTGCACTTGCAACCTTACTCACCACCTTCCTACACCATCAATATCCTAAGTTCCTGCAACATCTGACGTGACCTTCCTGTAGCATCTAACGCGGCCTTCCTGTAGCATGTCAAATCATCGATCCTGCAACCAAGTCTTCTCATCGCACACCTATAATAACTCTAACCACCTACCACACCTATCATATCATTCCACCATCACCTCAATCAATCAATTGTCATAATAAATAGCCATCTCACACCAGCTGCCACTTTCTCCACCATCACCTATCATAATCATCCATCCTTATTGACGCATGTAAGATTTTTGTAACTACTTTTCTCCCACTTCGCATTAGTTAATAATTATTTTATTTCATGAATGTTTATGATTACATTTATAATTAGTGATGTGTTTGTCTATTTATTATTACACTCACCATGTCATCATTACCCTTCCTTTTGATTACCATCCTCATAGCTATGAGGACATGTGCCATACTTAGTTGGGGGGGGGGGTAATAGTGCTATCAGCCTATTCAACATCTTGGTAATCACTTGCTAGCATATGCAATGACCTGATCATTGGTACGACTCTTAATTCTTACCACATCACCCTTGCAAGCCTTAAATTCCTATACACATGCAACATGATGTGAATTAAATGTTCAAATAATGCCTCCATGTATTGTGAATATTAAACAAAAAACACAACATTCTTATTGAATTACCTAAGAATTGTTGAATTGCCTAAGAACTTTTTGTGTTCAGTATGAAATTTGTCTGGCATTTGTAAGAAAATTGTCATTTGTAAGAAATTGTTTTTAAATTTGAAGAATAGTCCCAAAAATTGAATGAATTTGGAAAACAAATGCACATGGATGGGAAGTGATTTGGTAAGAAGAGAACCTACAATCCACACCACCCTACTAAATGATAATGAATCTCTTCCCATCTTCTAGCAGGTTGGATGAATGGACTATTTCCAAAGGTTAGATGGGTATAATGATGAGATTGTAGAGTTCATGAGAACTTGGAATAATAAAGAAGTGTAGGTAGAGGTTGAGGATAAATGCTTTGGAGGTAGCCATAGCTAAAGTTATAGGACTCCCAGTGGTAGGTGGAAATTTTCCAGAGAGGGGGAATGTAGTGATGACTAGAAATGGATTTACTGAAGCTAGAGAACAATTTGAAGTCTCCTCACAAGGAACTAGGTGTCTCTCACTACCGCTATGATGGGCACATGTGGCTACCCATATCATTAGATATTTGACCTGTGAAGGTAGGCAATCCTTTCTATACATAGTGCATTTTAAGTTGTTATGTCACTTGCAACATGGGAGGCTTGTAAATGTCCCTAATTTCTTAGCCCATTTATTAAAAAGAATGGTGAAAGAGTACCAGAAGGGCACAACAGCTGCATTGCCATACCATTACCTCATCCAACTGTTGGTAAAAAAGAGTTTAAATGAGTAGTTTCCTAATGCATCTTGGGAGATATTTTTGGGTCCTTGTCATGTTAGGGAAATGCCAGACATAGGGCTGCATGGATGAGAAAGGTAGACCCATGTGCCACAAACATAAAACATACAAGTAGAAAGAGCATAGGGTATGGGGGAAGAACATACAGAATCCTCGTTGAACATGCAACATCCTCCGCTGAACATGCATCATCCTCCTGCATGCATGCAACATCTCCTGAAGGTGTTGCAACATCAACCTTTGACCCTGCAACATCCTTTGAGAGTCTTGCAACACCTACACATGAGCTTGCAGAAACACCTATGCATATGACTTCCTCTCCTATGCATGAAACTTTGTTGGCCATACACGAGACCTTGCCCTCTATATCTAAAACCCTACCATCTATGCTTGAAACTGTCCCATCTGAGAAAGAGAAACAATTACCTATGTTTGAAATGCTTTCAAATGTACAAAAAGAACCCTCACCTACAGATACCCCTTCTTCCTCCAAATAAAAAATAAAATGGAAACCCTCTCCTTCTCAACAAAAAATAAACAAGAAGAAAGAAAAGATAGTCCAAACTCCAAAAGCACAGAAGCCAAGGCATTCTCATCACCTTAGAACTAAAGGAGTGAAGACTAAGGTTGCAACATCAACACCTAAAGTGTTGTTCCTATAAACCGATATAGACTCTGGAAGGGAGAAAATATTCATTCATAGGGATCAACTGTTACATCCCCAATTTTTGTCTTGCTAATACTTTTTACTTTTACACGGACATAAGTAAATCTATTTTGATGTTTAGATTAATATCAAGGAAAAACATAGATTCTATTGAATGTCATTTATGGAATTATGGAAAATGCAAATGTTTTATTGATTTAATAATTGTATTGTGAGAATTTGGTTTATTGTTTGGATAATGATGCATTGATCATAATCTGTTGATTTCAAGTTTTATACAGGATTACAGGTTTTGGATGACTCTAAGAGAGAAGAGAGAGAGTATCTTTCAAGGAGAGAAATATGGACCTTGGGTTATGAGTGTTCATTTGCCAAAATGAGTATAAGTGTTTAACAAAATGTGAACCAAAATCGATAGAGGTAAGTCATGTTTTGTCAATATAGCTTTTGAGTCTATTCGACAAGTAGTCAATATCTTTTGATTCTTTTCTGGGTTAGTCATGTGTGTCGACTTTGTTGGTCATAAAAGAAAATGATGTCTTCAGAGTAGAACGATGTCCATTTACGATTAACGTAAATCTTACATCGACATTGTCACAAAATTGTTGGGTTAGTATCCTTAAGTCATAGAAGGTTAAATTATGATATTAAAACATCATACGATGATCTTATCAAGTCAAGTTGACATATTTTAACAAAATTCTATGAAAGGGAGACAAGCTCGACCCTTTCACATTATTCGAAAACCATTCGACTTATTATTATTATCATACATTGACCATAGGATAAATGATCAAGAAGGGTTGATGTCATGTTAAACCGTATTTAATTATATAAACATATATATATGTATGCATCGATTTGAGGTTAACACCTCATAATTATTAAATGTTTGATTATGGAGCAGCCATAGGGTTGTAAATAGGAATGCATTCCTTCATCTCTAGTGATGTATCGAACCACTCTAAGTGAATATTAAATGATCAAGCTGTGTTATTATTGATATGTCAGCCTCTATTGAGAGGAGATTGTGGTGTCACAAACCACATTCGATATACCTCCCTACGAAGGATGTCTTTCATCGATAATTGTAAAGCCTTGCATCTTTTGTGGAATTTAATTGTAACTACAGTTTACTTGGACTGTCCTTGTATTCATTTGTGTCTCTACCTGTTGTAGTGGAAGAGAAATGATAGGATGACTCATTAAGAGTCATGTTTGAGTCTTTAAAGGAACGATTCAGTAGGAGTCGATGGGGGATCCATTTTTATGCTTTGGGGGATGATCACAGTAGGCAATGAGGAATAGATAATAGTTTTGAGAGGAAGTAAAGGTCAGTTTTTAGGCATCCATTGGAGTATTCAGTCTGCAACTCTTCTTAACTTTAAATCCATCACTACCAGCTATCATTTCTGCCTTGTATGTAGTGTAAACAGTGTTGAATCGAATGTTCTTTTGTGTTATCCACTGTAGTGTCTAGTTGTAAACATTCGAACATGCCAGTGAGGCTAAACCATTCAATTCCTTATGTATTTGTTTAAATCCAATGGTGTCGATTGTATTAAACTACTGATAGAGTTGATAGTTAAACTGTTTAGTTACCTTCCAGAATTTTGATAGCATTGAATAAGCCTAGTAGGCCGATGCATGATCATATTGTTGAATTCTAAACATTAGTACCCTAAGCCAAAACATACTTATTGTTTTTAAAATTGTTAAACATGTCAAACTATTGTATAGTGACTGAATGATCATTACAAATCCCATACCTGAAGAAGGTTATTTTTGTAGTTATCATGTGCCGTGTATGATCGAACCAATCTCCCTGATGATTGAGATTTATCATGTAGCAGATCAACTATGTAGTTATAAGTTTAAACATGCAAAAGACTTTCGATGTTATTAGTGCAAACTGAAACTTTGATAGGTATACTCTTTAGCTATGAGTAACACAGTTTAATTTTTAAGCTAGGTTGATATCTTTTTTAAAACATTCTTTGTTTAGTCTTTATATCAAAATGATATCTATTCAAAAGAACTTAGATTCTTAGTAATCTTTGGAAAACTATTTTATATCCAGTCGAGTGATAGAAAAACTAGGAATAATTTGATAGAAGAAATAAGGTCTATAGGACAATCCTTATTACCATTTTATTAATCTTGCTAAACAAATTCTTTGTAAACCATTATGATGGAATAGACTAGTCTAAACTAGAAAATGACCTAGTATGGAAACACATATAAGTATATATAGAGATTATCAATGATATCACAATAGGGAAAATAGAAAGTACTGTTGGATCTAGGGCATACAACTGAGAGGGGGGGGGGTGAATCAGTTGTATAAAACTTCTTCTCCTTTCAAACACTTGATTCTTTGTTGTTAGTTAGCAGCATATCAAATAATCATCCATGGAAGCATAATACATAAACACAAGAGCAGATAAGCATCAACACATTGAACACCAAGATTTTGACGTGGAAAACCCGGTTAAGGGAAAAACCACGGGGTGATTAACCCAAGAATTATTCTCTGTTAGAAGAATAAAGAAAAATGAATGGCACATGCCAATAAGGGCTCACTGCCCGAGCACACTGCTCACAAAGAGGCCCACTGCCTACAAGGAGACACACTGTCTACAAAGTGATAAAAATCACAGTCTTGAACTGGAGAATGACATCTCTACCATGTCCGGATCAGTTCCAATTAAGCCCAAAAATCTCTGCTCTGCCTTTCGCACGTTTCTTCGCTATGCCACACTCATCCACACCACACACTTTGAAATAAACTCACAAACCGTTATTTATACAAGACATCGACTTAGGAACAAACATCTAAGTCGGCAAACAACCATAGGAGTATCCGCAAGATGAATAACACATCCGGTCGGCCATCACAAGAACATTCGCAGGATGAACAACTCATCTGGTTGGCTAAACAGAGCAAGAACTTCATCCGGAAGAATAACTTCAATTCCGGGCTCTACCATCAATGCGGACCAACAACACAACCTAAACATGATCCAAGAACCTTCACAAGCCTGTCTGAATGTCCGGATACATCCGCACTTCCTCTACTTACTGGGATCTCTTGTCTTCCTCATCCGGAACTTCAAGAACACAGTCTGTTGCCACTGTCATAATGCAAGAGGTACTTCCGGACCTCCAAATCATACACAAATCAGGATGACACATCACAAGGACATCCCAAATACTCCGTCCAATCTGCAGATTAGGATAATACAATTCCGGACCTCACCGGACCTTTTTGTGATCCTCTGTCACCTCTGGATACTTGCCGGAACCGGTTCTATACCGACAGCCACAACTCCTTCAGATCTTCATGCGGACCTCTGAAATCTTAACTAAAGCATCTCAAGACTCATATCTACTAACCCTTTAATCCGCATCCTCCGGTTCTCATCCTATACAGTACATTTACCTTCTTCTCATCACTGTTCTTCACTGTTCCTGACTGAGGCTAATTTTCTCAATATCCTCAGCACACAGCTCATCAAATCCTTCTTGTCAATGCAATATGAGTATGTTGACATCAATGACAACACTGGATCACCTCATACTTGCAACAAGCTCCCCCTTTGTCATTGATGGCAACATATGATGTGAAAAACCATTAAGACAAGAACTTCAACTTTTCATATGTCTTCTCTTCCTTTACTGCTCCCCCTTTGATCATCAACCACTTGTTTTTCACATGTCTTCTCTCCCCCTTTGACATCAATGGCAAAGGGCTCATACTTGCAATTCTCATACATCAGAATCATACCAGCTGCTCCCCCTTAGTTGCAGCTCCCCATTAGTCCGGATCACAAGATATGACTGTGATAGCCACCGGACTGATGCACATCAGTGCATCTTAGTTCATCACCGGAGGGGCCATGACCCCTAACTTCTCCCGGAGATATTCAAAAGAGTCCTTGGGAAGAGGTTTTGTAAAGATATCTGCAATCTGATCTTTGGAGGGAACATACTCCAATCTGACTTCTTCCTTGTTTACTTGTTCTCTCAAAAAGTGAAATTTGATAGATATGTGCTTAGTCTTAGAATGCAATACCGGATTCTTGGAAATATTAATTGCACTTGAATTATCACAGAAAATTGTGATAGGCTCCTCATATTCAACTTTGATGTCTCTTAGCATCTGCTTCATCCATAAGATTTGAGTGCAACTACCTGCTGCTGCAATGTATTCTGCTTCAGTTGTAGACAGAGATATTGCATCTTATTTCTTGCTTAGCCAAGAAACCAATCTCTTCCCCAAAAAGAATGCTCCACCACTAGTGCTCTTCCGGTCATCCACATCTCCTGCCCAATCTGCATCTGTGTAAGCATGAAGAGAGAAGTCCGGATCTCTAGGGTACCATAGACCATACTCAACTGTTCCTTTCAAGTACCTAAAAATTCTTTTGATTGCCATAACATGAGATTCTCTAGGATCAGCCTGGAATCTTGCCACAAGACCAACAGCCTGCATTATATCTGGTCTAGTTTGAGTGAGATACAACAATCCACCAATCATTGATCTATACTTTGTCTGATCTGCCTTTAGAGAATCATCATCTTTGCTTAACTTACATCCGGTTGCCATAGGAGTGTTCATAGGCTTTGAGTCTTCCATACCAAATTTCTTTAACAATTCTTTCACATATTTGGTCTGAGAAATGAAGATCCCTTCTTTTGTTTGAGTAATTTGTAGACCCAAGAAGAAATTCATTTCACCAAGCATAGACATTTCAAACTCACTTTTCATCTGATTTGCAAAAGTTTTGCACATACTATCTCTTCCTCCAAAAATGATATCATCCACAAACACTTCAACAATCAAAATATTTTCCTGATCAATTTTGAAATATAAGTTACCATCAGCAGTACCTTTGTTGAATCCAATCTGCACAAGATGCTTATCCAACCTTTCATACCATGCTCTTGGGGCTTGCTTCAATCCATACAAAGCTTTCTTCAACTTGCAGACCATATCATCATTATCAGACAATTGAAATCCATCCGGTTGTTCAATGTAGACTTCTTCTTCCAGATCACCATTTAGGAAGGCAGACTTGACATCCATCTGATATACCTTGAAGTCTTTGAAGGCAGCAAATGCAAGAAGTAATCTGACTGCTTCAATTCTTGCCACCGGAGCAAAAGTCTCTTCAAAGTCAATTCCTTCTATTTGAGAGTAGCCTTTGCAGACCAATCTAGCTTTGTTTCTGATTACTTCACCAGCTTCATTTAGTTTGTTCCGGAAGACCCACTTGGTTCCAATTACATTCCTGTCTCTAGGTCTGGGAACAAGATCCCAAGTATGATTTTTCTCAATTTGCATCAATTCATCTTCCATTGCTTTGGTCCAGTTTTCATCATTGCAGGCTTCATTTACTGTTTTAGGTTCAATCTTTGAAATCAGACAGCATTCATCCTGACTTTGAGCAATATTCCTTCTAGTTTGTACACCTTTGCTTCTGTCACCTATGATCTGATCTTCAGAGTGGTTCAGTCTTACATACCTTGGAATTTTGGGAGTATCCAGCACTGCTGTTTCTTGATCAGGCTCATTCAAACCTATCTCTTCTTCCTGATTTACCGGATCAGGCTGACTCTGTCTCATCGGAGAGGATTGAGTTCCTTGAATACTGTCTTGGTCATCTTCATCAAGCTCATAAAATCTTGAAGGTTTCTCTATTCCTTCATCAACTTTCACATTGGTGCTTTCTATCATCTTCCTCAATCTCTTATTGTAACACCGGTATGCTTTGCTTTGAGTGGAGTAGCCCAAGAAAATTCCCTCATCACTTCTAGCATCAAACTTTCCTAGATCTTCATCTCTTTTAATATAACACTTGCTACCAAATACTCTGAAATATTTCACAGTAGGAGTGATGCCAAACCAAAGTTCATAGGGGGTCTTACCGGTGTTGTTTTTGATTTGAACTCGATTTAGAGTGTAGACTGCGGTGCTGATAGCTTCTTTCCAAAACATTTGAGGAACATTTGCTTCCAACATCATTGTCCTAGCAGCTTCCTGGTTGGTCCGGTTCTTTCTCTCAACTACTCCATTCTGCTGTGGAGTCTTAGGAGCAGACAACTGTCTCCTTATACCCTGTTTCTCACAAAAGTCAATGAATTCACCAGATGTAAATTCACCACCTCTATCAGACCTTAGACACTTTAGTTTCAATCCAGTTTGATTCTCCACCATAGCTTTGAAGATTTTGAACTTCTTAAAAGCTTCTGATTTTTCTTTTAGAAAGGTAACCCACATCATCCGGGAATGATCATCAATTAACAACATGAAATATCTATCACCTTGCAGACTCTTGATTCTTGTCGGACCACATAGATCAGTATGTACTAATTCCAACAATTTGGTAGAGGACTGATCTTTGCTTTTGAAAGAGACTCTACTTTGTTTACCTAACTGACATTCTTTACACACACTATTTGTAGGTTTCATCAATTTTGGAAGATCTCTCACAGCCTGAGTATTGCTTATCTTGATGATGTTATCAAAATTTACATGACACATTCTTCTATGCCATAACCAACTCTGATCAATTTGAACAAACAAACAACTTTTATTTGAACCAACCAGATGGAAGATGTTACCTTTTGTCTGAGTACCGGATGCAATTTCAGTTCCGGAACTTGTAAAGATTCTGCATTTTCCATTCTTGAACCGGAGATCATAGCCTTTGTCCACTAACTGACCAACACTGAGAAGATTGTGCTTCAATCCTTCAACATACAGTACATTACCTGTTTTGCTCTTACCATCAAAGGAAATAGTTCCCCTACCTCTGATTCTGCCAGCAGAATTGTCACCAAACTTTACCATTCCTCCTTCATATCTTTCCAAATCTAAGAACTTATTCTTGTCACCAGTCATATGGTGAGAACATCCACTGTCAATAACCCAATCATCCTTTTCTTCCACTTGAGCAGCCAAGGCTTTTTCAACAACTTTGTGATTGACAGATTCAGAGAGTATTGAATCTTCTTCCTTGATGGCTATAAACACCCATTCATTTCTGGATTTGCTTCCTAGTTCTGATTCATCATCTGTTACTCCTTCATTGTCATCTTCTTCATGAACATAATAGCAATTCTTTTGAAACCTTTGTCTGTGAGTATTAGATCTTGCAGATCTCTCCGGACATCTTGAGGCAAAATGACCAATCTTATTGCAGTTGAAACACTTAAAGGGTAGTTTTCCTTCATACTTACCGGATCCTCTTGGCAGTCTCTTTGCAATGAGGGCTTCAAGTTGAGCTGTTTCTGCTTCTTCTTCTTCCATGTCTCTTCTTGCTTGATCATACCATGACATTTTCCTTGATGAGTTTTCACCTGGATCAAATCTCTGTTTGCCTTTCACATAGGCACTGGCTTTGAAAGCAGATTCAGTCTTGGGAGGATCATCTCCAAACTCGGTCATTTCAAATGTAGCTAGTTTGCCAGCCAGTTGTTCTCTTGTGACAGTTGTGTGGGCTCTGAATTCATCAATGGCAGCAACTTTGATTTTGTAGGCAGCAGGAAGGGATCTTAGGATTTTGCAGACAATATCATTTTCATCTAAAGTTCCACCAGCATTTCTGATTCCACATACCAGCTCATTTACTCTTGGCATAAAGGTAGTGATGTTTTCATCATCTCTCATTTTCAATCTTTCAAATTTCCCTTTCAGACTTTGCAACCTTGCACTTTTGACAAACTCATCTCCTTCATACAGAAGTTCCAGTTTAGTTAGGTTCTCATATGCAGTTGGTAGGTCAATGACATTCGAGAGATCTGAGTCATTCAATGCGCTTAGAAGAGCTTCCTTGGTCCGCAGATTGTTTTCAGCTTCTGTGATTTCATTCAGAGTTGTCGGACCACCTTGTGGAGGTACATATGGTTTTGAAATCATAGCCAAGTATGCTTTTCCCATACATTCCAAGTGAAACTTCATGCGACCCTTCCAGAGAGTGAAGTTGGTTCCATCGAACTTCGGACTATCCTTCTTGTATGACGACATCCTGGATCTCCTCAAGCGGTTAAGCTTCTATCAGAGGAACTTGGCTCTGATACCAATTGTTGGATCTAGGGCATACAACTGAGAGGGGGGGGGGGGTGAATCAGTTGTATAAAACTTCTTCTCCTTTCAAACACTTGATTCTTTGTTGTTAGTTAGCAGCATATCAAATAATCATCCATGGAAGCATAATACATAAACACAAGAGCAGATAAGCATCAACACATTGAACACCAAGATTTTGACGTGGAAAACCCGGTTAAGGGAAAAACCACGGGGTGATTAACCCAAGAATTATTCTCTGTTAGAAGAATAAAGAAAAATGAATGGCACATGCCAATAAGGGCTCACTGCCCGAGCACACTGCTCACAAAGAGGCCCACTGCCTACAAGGAGACACACTGTCTACAAAGTGATAAAAATCACAGTCTTGAACTGGAGAATGACATCTCTACCATGTCCGGATCAGTTCCAATTAAGCCCAAAAATCTCTGCTCTGCCTTTCGCACGTTTCTTCGCTATGCCACACTCATCCACACCACACACTTTGAAATGAACTCACAAACCGTTATTTATACAAGACATCGACTTAGGAACAAACATCTAAGTCGGCAAACAACCATAGGAGTATCCGCAAGATGAATAACACATCCGGTCGGCCATCACAAGAACATTCGCAGGATGAACAACTCATCCGGTCGGCTAAACAGAGCAAGAACTTCATCCGGAAGAATAACTTCAATTCCGGGCTCTACCATCAATGCAGACCAACAACACAACCTAAACATGATCCAAGAACCTTCACAAGCCTGTCTGAATGTCCGGATACATCCGCACTTCCTCTACTTACTGGGATCTCTTGTCTTCCTCATCCGGAACTTCAAGAACACAGTCTGTTGCCACTGTCATAATGCAAGAGGTACTTCCGGACCTTAAAATCATACACAAATCAGGATGACACATCACAAGGACATCCCAAATACTCCGTCCAATCTGCAGATTAGGATAATACAATTCCGGACCTCACCAGACCTTTTTGTGATCCTCTGTCACCTCTGGATACTTGCCGGAACCGGTTCTATACCGACAGCCACAACTCCTTCAGATCTTCATGCGGACCTCTGAAATCTTAACTGAAGCATCTCAAGACTCATATCTACTAACCCTTTAATCCGCATCCTCCGGTTCTCATCCTATACAGTACATTTACCTTCTTCTCATCACTGTTCTTCACTGTTCCTGACTGAGGCTAATTTTCTCAATATCCTCAGCACACAGCTCATCAAATCCTTCTTGTCAATGCAATATGAGTATGTTGACATCAATGACAACATTGGATCACCTCATACTTGCAACAAGTACTCATACTCCTTTTTGTAGGAGGAGATATCTTTTCCAGAACCATATTATTCTTAATCTTGATTGAGTTAATCCAAGGGTCATTTTTAAACCTTAGTCTTATAGTTATGAGATATGGTTATTTTTGAAATATTAGTTTATTAGAGGTTGTAATGAAAACCCTAGTATCAAATATGGAAACAAATGATTAGTTATATTCATATGAACTTGTCTAAGTCAGGTAGACTATTGCAATGAAAAATTCTAAACTATTTATGTAAACATATTTGGTGAGGTTAAATTGCAAGAATATGATAGTATCCAAGTCGAGTTGGGGTGGGTGAACATTTCGACTGTGTTCATAACAAACGTTATTGATATTAAAACTTTGGCCAAAGTAATGCATTCATTTTCTACATGCATTGTCGGTTCACTGTATTTGGATTGCATAACCTATCGAGAAATCATACTTATCTAGAGGGTATCTAGGGTTGTATGGTTGATAGAGTTATGTAGGATACAACACTATGTACTCGGAAGAAAAATTACCACTGGTCACCTTTGGTCTATATTCCTCATGAAGGGTAGGGCCACTTCCTATGTGGAAGATGTGTGGGAGTCAGCCAGTCTGTAGATGGAGGTAAAACACTTGAAAGATGCTCTCTCTCTAGTAGAAAACATGCCAAGGCTTGTGATAAAGATGCCAACTATTCAGAAGCAGTGATCTTTCCAAATTTGTTTATGTAATTGAAATACTTATGCAAATACTTGTAATTGAGAAAGAGAATATGTCATATTTGTATTATGTAAGAGAATCTTTCAATTTGTTGTTACTTGATTTTATGATAAATAAAAGAAATTTTTTCTCTCATTTTTACCTTGTTGAATTTATTCCATGGTAAGTTCTCTATATTATTGTGTTTTTAGAACGTGGATGTTACATATGGTATCAGAGCTACCAGGTTTAGTACTAGGGCTTATGAGACCACTATGCTTACCTGTAGTCAACATCATGCAGTTAGCTAATGTTTAAAAATTTCTGTGCCAGGATGGTACATCTTAAGAAGACAGCAAGGAAGTCAGTTAATAAGAGTAAACATTTCCTTAAAGCAAAAAGAGAACGTGAAGCCATTATCAAAAGTTTTGAGGGAACTAATGATGAGAGTGACATACGGTTAAGTGATACTGAAACCCTTGCGAATGCCTTAACTCAAATCAAGCGAGTGAGAAAGGAAAATATTGAAAGAGTTAAGATCACCACTAAAATCATAGTATATATGTTAGATGAGGATACAACTATGGTTAGGCAAGATCCCCGTATACCCCCATCTGTTGAGGTCATAGAAGTTAGGTCTGATAGTGAGTCAGAAGGTTATATACCTTGAGATTATGTATCTAAAAATGAATCTGAAGGATATACTCCTCTTGAGCATGACTTTTGAAGTCATTTCTTGTATAAATAAATAATGTTCTTTACTCTTGAAATGAAATAAATAAAGAACAGTTGTTTTTGTACCAAACTATTGTTTGATTTGAGTTTATTATGTTTTGATTTAATGCGATGCATTATAATCATGAACTAATAGACAACTCAATATTCTCAGGTGTGAGAAAAAATGATAAACATGGTTTGGACAAAAACTAACCAAGGAGAAAGTCAAGAGGGAAACCACTTGCCAAATAATAAATTGGACTAGATCATAACTATGCTTGAGGAAACTAAGAAAAGACTAGGTGATTTGGAAAATAAGGTGGATGATAAAGGGAATTTTGAGGGAGGAGGTGAAAACTCTCGTGGAGAAAGTAGAGAGAATCATGAAGATCAAAGTAAGAGTATGAAACCTCATAAAGAGGCAAGGGATAGACTGACCTCAGAACTCTCTAAGGATATGAAGAAGGTCACTCCACCAAAATTTGATGGAAAGGTGACTGGAGATGCAACAGAAGCTTGTGATAGAAATTGAAAAATATTTCGAGATAAGGAATTACTCGAAAGTAACCAAGGTAGTTTGGGGAGCATTCCAATTGGCAGGAGAAGCATCCACGTGGTGGATGAATAAGAAGATGGAATTGAACTTAAGTTCTTTAAGGTTAACTTGGGATGAGTTAGTGGAGCTCTTTTGAAAAAGATGGCTACCACAACTTTATTTTGACCAAAAATTTACTAATTTTTCAGAATCTTCATCAAGGAGACATGACAGTGGTGGAGTATGGAGAAAAATTCACCCTTCTGAAATATGTGCCTCAGTATAAAAAAGATGAGAGATTCAGAATCAAAAAATTCATCATGGGTTTAAATGCTCAAATTGGTGGAGAGGTGGACGTACATGGTCTCACAACAATGGATCAAGTGTACGAGAAGGTGATCAAGCAAGAACAAAAGCTGAAATCCATATTGGCTTATCGTGATAGAAACCACAAGAGATTTAATGGAACTCCTACTAACCAACCATTCAAGAGAAGAAATGATAAGAGCTATGAGAATAAGAGAAAAGATAAAGGAACTCAGAAGAATAGGGGTGGACCTAGAAATGAGAAGAAGAATGGTAATTACAAAAGGAATGAGGATAACAATGGAAATACTTCAGATAAGAGAGAACCCATTGGAGGATGCTTTACTTGTGGAGGCGACCATTATGCTAATCATTGCCCAAACAAGAATCAAGATGGTCAACAAAGAGGTACTGCACTACCTACTCAACATGAAGCATTCCAGCAAAGGATTCATGCAGCTCTCGACAATCGTCAAGCATAGTATCATATCACACCCATTAAAATGATAGGTACTTTGTTTGGAGTGCCTATATCTATTTTGATTGATACAGGAGCCACTGAAAACTTTGTTTCTCCTATAATTTTGAATAAGTTTCCTAGAAAAGCTAGGTTCATGTCTAAACCTTGGTCAGTGGAATATGCTAACCAATCTAAGGCTTAGGTAGAGCAATGTTTGTTTGAGGCCAAGATTGATCTCTCTAGTTTCTCAATGAAAGTAAATCTGTATGTAGCCCCCTTAGGTTCCTATGATGTAATCCTAGGAATGAGTTGGTTATGGAAGCATAGAGCTAAGGTTGACTATTTTAAAAAAATGGTTGAATGCTTAGATGATTTGGGAAATCATACCCAAATCCATGGAATTCAAAGAGAAGTTAAGATTAGACCTATCTCTGCTAAGCAATTGAAAAGGGTTAGACAAAAAGGTTGTCAGTTGTTTGTAGTTAAAATGGAACAAGTGGAGGAAGGGTTAGAAAGCCCTAGTTCATCTTTTGAAGAAAAGTATCCCTTTCTTCGGGATTTTCAAGATGTTTTTCCAGAAGAACTTCCAGGACTGCCTCCCAAGAGGATTTTTGATTTTGCAATTGATATTAAACTAGGATTTGAGCCTCTATCAAAAGCACCCTACCATATGACAACTACGGAGTTAATGGAATTGAAAGCCCAATTACAAGAATTGTTGGCAAAAGGTTTGATTAGACCCAGTGTTTCACCATGGGGTGCTCCAGTTATTTTTGTCAAGAAGGATGGAACTCTTCGTTCATGTATAGATTATCGTATGCTTAATAAAGCAACGGTAAATAACAAATATCCTTTGCCACGTATTGATGCTCTCTTTGATCAAATGTGTGGAGCTGCAGTATTTTCAAAGATCGATTTGCGATCAAGATATCATTAGTTAAGATTGAAAGATGAGGATATTCATAAGACAACTTTTAGAACCAGATATGGGTACTATGAGTTCATAGTGTTGCCATTTAGTTTGATGAATGCCCCTATTGCATTCATGAACCTCATGAATAGTGTATTCAGAGATTATTTAGACAAGTTTGATCTAGTCTTTCTGGATGATATACTTATTTACTCTAAGAATGAAGAAGAACATCATTGACATTTGCAATTGGTTCTGCAATAGTTAAGAAAACATAAGTTATATGGAAAATTGTCAAAGTGTTCATTCTTCCAGAAGGAGATTCAATATCTAGGACATATTATATCTGCAAAAGGAATATCTGTTGATCCTGCAAAAAATCACAGTTATTTTGGATTGGCTGGTACCCACAAATGTGCATGAAGTGCGTAGTTTCATGGGCCTGGCTGGTTATTATAGAAAGTTTGTTTTAAATTTCTCTAGTATTGCTAGTCCAATCAGTTCCCTGCAAAGGAAAGGAAAGTGATTTGAATGTAAAGACAAATGTCAGGAGGCATTTGATCTCTTAAAGGAAAAGTTAACTTCAGCTCCAATTTTGAAAGTTCCTAACCCCGAAGGACAGTTTGAGGTAATTATAGATGCATCTAGAGAAGGATTAGGAGTGCTTATGCAAGATGGGAGAGTGATAGCATATGAGTCTAGAAAATTAAAGTCCTATGAGAAAAATTATGCACCACATGATCTGGAATTGGCAGCAGTTACTCATGCTTTGCAAATGTGGAGACACTATTTGTTAGGGAGAACCTTTGTACTTAAGTCAGACCATCAAAGTCTTAGGTATATTTTCTCTCAACCACATCTGAATGATCGACAAGGGAGATGGTTAGAATTGATATTTGACTATGACTTTGAGATAAACTATATCAAAGGAAAAGAGAACAGGGTAGCTGATGCTTTGAGTCGTAGAAGACATATATCTTCAATTGTCACTATTCGTGGAAATTTCAAAGATTTGGTGCTGCAAAATTTGTCTGATGATGAATATTATGAGCAGGTTAAGCAGGCTCTGGAGATTAATCCTAGAGACCCAAGGTATGATGGGTTTCTATTTGAGTCAGATGGACTATTGAGGTTTAGAGGTAGAATGTATGTTTTTGATTCAGTTGACTTAAGGAATCTTGTATCGAAAGAAGTTCATATCACACCATATTCTGAACATCCAGGAGTGACCAAACTTCTAGCAGATGTTAAACATCTTTATTTTTGGAAAGGAATGAAGAATGACACTGCAAGATTTGTAGCAAGTTGTTTAGACTGCCAGAGGGTAAAAGCAGAACATCAACACCCAGCAGGATTGTTGTACCTGCATGATGTCCTAGAGTGGAAATGGCAAGTCATAAGTATGGACTTTGTCTAAGGTCTTCCTATGTCTAGGAATAGACATGATGACATTTTAGTTGTGGTTAATAAACTCACAAAGGTAGCACATTTCATACTGAGGAATTTGTCTGATGGAGCACCAGTGTTAGCCTGCAAATTTGTACAATAAGTGTTTAGATCGCATGGTTTCCCTGAAAAGATTACCTCAGACATAGATGTGCGTATAACATCAATGTTTTGGCAAACCTTGTTCTCTGCGCTAGGGACTAAACTCAATGTGAGTACAACTTATCATCCTAAAACTGATGGGCAAACTGAGAGAGTTAACCAGGTTTTGGAGGATTTGTTACGAATGTATTGTATGGATCAACAATATAAGTGGGAAGAATACTTACCACTTGTGTAATTTGCTTACAATAATTCCTATCATTCCGCTATCAAGATGGTGCTATTTGAAGCATTGTATGGGAGAATATGTCGAACTCCTATAAGCTAGGATAAGATAGAAGATAGGATTAGCATCAGACTAGAAATGCTAGCTGAAATGGAAGAAAAAGTTAAGCTGATTAGAAAAATATTGGTAGAAGCCAATGATAGACAAAAGAGTTATACGGATGCCAAGCATGTACCAAGACAATTCTCTATTGAGAGAGAAAGTTCTCTTGAGGTTTAAACCTCAGAAAAGTTTGATTAAGTTTGGGAAGTCTTCTAAAGTAGCGCTTCGATATGTGGGACCTTTTGAAGTACTTAAAGTGGTCAATCCGATTGCCTACATAATTGCTCTACCACTAGCTTTGTCTAGAATGCACAATATTTTTCATGTTTCTTATTTAAAGAAATATATTGCCTTGATATGTGGGACCCTTTGAAGTTCTATTAAGTTTGGGAAGTCTTCTAAATTATCTCCTCGATATGTGGGACCCTTTGAAGTACTCAAAGTGGTCAATCCGATTGCCTACATAATTGCTCTACCACTAGCTTTGTCTAGAATGCACAATGTTTTTCATGTTTCTTATTTAAAGAGATATATTGCAGGTGATAATCATATTTTAAATTGGAATTCTTTACAGATGCAGGACCCAGGGGTGGTCACAATTGAGCCACTCAAAGTGTTAGAAACATGCAAGCTCCGCTTGTATAATAGAGAGGTCTTGCAGTGCAAGGTCCAATGGGACCAATATGTTGAGGAAAATGCTACATGGGAGGGCTACCATGAATTTTATCAGAATTTTCCTCATTTATTTAATGCTTTTACTAGTTGAAAAATAATGAACTTGTTTTTAGTTACATTTTGATACTTTATATCATCGAGGACGATGAATCTTTAGGGGAAGGATATGTTACATCCCCAGTTTTTGTCTTGCTAATACTTTTTACTTTTACTCGGACATAAGTAAATCTATTTTGATGTTTAGATTAATATCAAGGAAAAACATAGATTCTATTGAATGTCATTTATGGAATTATGGAAAATGCAAATGTTTTATCGATTTAATAATTGTATTGTGAGAATTTGGTTTATTGTTTGGATAATGATCACTGATCATAATCTGTTGATTTCAAGTTTTATACAGGATTACAGGTTTTGGATGACTCTCAAAGAAAAGAAAGAGAGAGTATCTTTCAAGGAGAGAAATATAGACCTTGGGTTACGAGTGTTCATTTGCCAAAATGAGTATAAGTATTTAACAAAACATGAACCAGAATCGATAGAGGTAAGTCATGTTTTGTCAATATAGCTTTTGAGTCTATTCGACAAGTAATCAATATCTTTTGATTCTTTTCTAGGTTAGTCATGTGTGTCGACTTTGTTGGTCATAAAAGAAAATGATGTCTTCAGAGTAGAATGATGTCTATTTATGATTAACATAAATCTTACATCGACATTGTCGCAAAATTGTTGGGTTAGTATCTTTAAGTCTTAGAAGGTTAAATTGTGATATTAAAACATCATACAACGATCTTATCAAGTCAAGTTGACATGTTTTAACAAGAGTCTATGAAAGGGAGACAAGCTAGACCCTTTCACATTATTCAAAAACCATTCGACTTATTATAATTATCATACATTGACCATAGCATAAATGATCAAGAAGGGTTGATGTCATGTTAAACCATATTTAATTATATAAACATATATATGTATGCATCGATTTGAGGTTAACACCTCATAATTATTAAATGTTTGATTATGGAGCAGCCGTAGGCTTGTAAATAGGAATGCATTCCTTCATCTCTAGTGATGGATCAAACCACTCTAAGTGATCATTAAATGATCAAGCCATGTTATTATTGATATGTCAGCCTCTATTGAGAGGAGATTGTGGTGTCACAAACCACATTCGATATACCTCCCTGCGAAGGACATCTTCCATCAACAATTGTAAAGCCTTGCATCTTTTGTGGAATTTAGTTGTAACCGTAGTTTACCTAGACTATCCTTGTATTCATTTGTGTCTCTACCTATAGTAGTGGAAGAGCAATGATAGGACAACTCATTAAGAGTCATGTTTGAGTCTTTAAAGGAATGATTTAGTAGGAGTCGATGGGGGATCCATTTTTATGCCTTGGCGAATGATCGCAGTAAGCAACAAGGAATAGATAACAGTCCTGAGAGGAAGTAAAGGTTAGTTTTTAGGCATGCATTGGAGTATTCAATCTACAACTCTTCTTAACTTTGAATCCGTCACTACTAGCTATCTTTTCTACCTTGTATGTAGTGTAAACAATGTTGAATCGAATATTCTTTTGTGTTATCCATGGTAGTGTCTGGTTGTAAACATTCGAACATGCCAGTGAGGCTAAACCATTCAATTCCTTATGTATTTGTTTAAATCCAATGGTATTGATTGTATTAAACTGCTGTTAGAGTTGATAGTTAAACTGTTTAGTTACCTTCAAGAATTTTGATAGCATCGAATAAGCCTAGTAGGCTGATGCATGATCATATCATTGAATTCTAAACATTAGTACCCTAAGCCAAAACATACTTATTGTTTTTAAAACTGTTAAACATGTCAAACTATCGTATAGTGACTGAATGATCATTACAAATTGCATACCTGAAGAAGGTTATTTTTGTAGTTATCGTGTGCCATGTATGATCGAACTAGTCGCCTTGATGATTGAGATTTATCATGTAACAGATCAACTATGTAGTTATAAGTTTAAACATACAAAAGACTTTTAGTGTTATTAGTGCAAACTAAAACTTTGATAGTTATACTCTTTAGCTATGAGTAACATGGTTTAATCTTTAAGCTAGGTTGATATCATTTTTAAAACATTTTTTGTTTAGTCTTTATATGAAAACGATATCTATTCAAAAGAACTTAGATTCTTAGTAATCTTTGGAAAACTATTTTATATCTAGTCAAGTGATAGAAAAACTAGGAATAATTTGATAGAAGAAATAAGGTCTATAGGACAATCCTTATTACCATTTTATTAATCTTGCTGAAGATATTCTTTGTAAACCATTACGATGGAATAGACTAGTCTAAACTAGAAAATGACCCAGTATGGAAATATATATAAGTATATATAGAGATTATCAATGATATCACATTAGGTAAAATATAAAGTACTCATACTCCTTTTTGTAGGAGGAGATATGTTTTCCAAAACCATATTTTTCTTAACCTTGATTGAGTTAATCCAAGGGTCATTTTTAAACCTTAGTCTTATAGTTATGAGATATGGTTATTTTTGAAATATCAGTTTATTAGAGGTTACAATGAAAACCCTAGTATCAAATATGGAAATAAATGATTAGTTATATTCATATGAACTTGTCTAAGTCAGGTAGACTATTGCCATGAAAAATGCTAAACTATTTACATAAACATATTTGGCGAGGTTAAATTGCAAGAATATGATAGTATCCAAGTCGAGTTGGGGTGGGTGAACATTTCGACCACATTCATAATGAACATTATTGATATTAAAACTTTGGCCAAAGTAATGCATTCATTTTCTGTATCCATTATCGGTTCACTGTATCTGGATTGCATAACCTATCAGGAAATCATACTTAGCTAGAGGGTATCTAGGGTTGTATGGTTGACAGAGTTGTGTAAGATACAACACTATGTACTTGGAAGGCAAATTACCACTGGTCACCTTTGGTCTATATTCCTCATGAAGGGTAGGGCCACTTCCTATGTGGAAGATGTGTGGGAGACTACCGATCTGTGGATGGAGGTAAAACACTTGAAAGATGCTCTCTCTCTCTAGCAGAAAACCTGCCAATGCTTGTGATAAAGATGTCAGATATTCAAAAGCAGTGATCTTTCCACATTTGTTTATGTAATTGAAATACTTATGCAAATACTTGTAATTGAGAAAAGAAATATGTCATATTTGTATTATGTAAGAGAATCTTGTAATTTGTTGTTACTTGATTTTATGATAAATAAAAGAAAATTTTTCTCTCTCATTTTTACCCTGTTGAATTTATTCCATGGTAAGTTCTCTATATTATTGTGTTTTTAGAATGTGGATGTGACATCAACCCAATATATCAAGCAATCCAGAGTTTGATCCTGAGGGAGACTCTACCCCATCCTCAAAATTTTTTGACCTGAACACAAGGGGATGATTCTCATAGAGATAGAAACAAAGGATGAGGGTGAGCTACAATATGCTCTAAAGAAAATAATCCTATTAAGTGAGCAGCTAGAAGAACAACTAAAACTAACCAACAACTAGAAAAGAAACTGAAAGCCAAGGAGCAGAAAAGTGGTGAACTAGATAGGTTAGCTCAAATGGAAGTGGAGCAATTGGATAAGGAAACAAAATTGGCTGAGGAATAAGTATTATTTATTACCTAACCCATGAAGCAGGACATTCCTTCCACCTCAACTAGCCCTTCTAAGCACCCTGCAAAAACACAAATAGATGGAACCCCTTGGAATACTTGTTGTGGAGGAGATATGAAGAGATTAGATTGATGAGGAGAAAATAGGAGGAGAAGGAGGAAATGGAGAAGAAATTCAATGAAAAGATAAGTGAAAAAGATCAGGAAATCAATAAATTAAAATAGAGAATGGGACATATGGCAGAGTTGACAAGCCAAATTATGCAATGTAGGCCACCTACTCGGGTTTATACATTATTTTTGAAGGAAAGGTTTTTAATTTTTTAGTTTATGCAAATTTTTATGATCTACCACTTCAAGTTGATACAACTAAGAATTTCTTTTGGATTTTTAGAACATCTTCTGCTGAACTTCAAGATCAGATCTATGAATTTTACCTACATGACATGGTTGTGCCTTCTGATCTATCTTGGAACCCAAATCCTTATGTGGGGGATGTACAAATTAGGGCACTTATTTCCTTCATAAGGAATGAACATAGTAGGGGAATGCAGATGAGGAACTATGAGAAGCAAGAAAAAATTGTGTCCGTAATGATCAGAGGGGAAGTGGGGAACCCCAATGAGCTTGTGGACGAATTGATTGAATTACAAAGCAACCTAGTTGTGGTAGGAAAACTTCTTCAAAATTGGGAGACTATTTACATGGCATATCAGGAAATCTTGAGGAAAATAGGGAAGGAAGCCTTTGAGTCAAGTAAAGCAAGATGTTAGGAGCTTACAACATAATTAAGAAGGAAGGAGCCACACTCCATGTACAACTTTCATGCAACTGTTAGTAGAGGTCATAGGTATATCAATATGGCTAGAGCAAATGGATTGGCATGGTTGCCACTTACCTTTCAACCACCTATCCTTTGGTTTTTGATTCCTCATTGGAGTGGTAGGAGAATCTATCAAGCAACAGATGAGAACAACAGGTGGGAGCGTATTGAAGGATAAAAAACATTCTTTTTGAGTGAAGGGGGAGGACATGTGAATCCCTATGACTACAAAATTATTGCTCTCATGTATAATTCCTGGCCTTAGTTTCTTGGGGGAAAGCAACACCTTAATTTGGGGGGTAGTGATGAGCCCCATAATTGTCTTTTTAATCCCTATTTTTCCTTTTTTTAAGTACCTTCCTACAATCACTTTTATCCTTCTTGGACTAAGACTTTATAAAATATTTGGATAAGCACTACATTAATTATATGATGCTTTAATGAATTTTCCATGGTTAAAATGGTTATTTTCATATGTAATGTGGTGTGAATAAGTGTGTTTATAATAATCTTTATGATTGGAGATTTCTCTGGGACTAACTCCTTCCTGTAACAACCAAGATTACTAACCTGGAGCCAAGCTATAGAGTTCCTGCAACCAAGCCAGGAGGATTCCTATAGTAAAAGTACAGAGTTTCCATTGCCTATCCTATAGAAGTTCCTGCAGCCAAAGGGGTTGACTCCTGCAGCAAAAGTATGTAGTCACTGACAACTATCCAGCTGTGATCTGTTCTCTCTATATAGACAAAGATAAGATGCAGGGGACATCAATGAGCAATATGCAACAAATGGAAAAAGTACTTACTCTCCAATTGAAGATGTGTTGAGACTGGTTGACACTATAATAATCACTTTCATGTTTCTTGGATATGTTTGTTCCATCCCAATTTCCTAATCATAACTCTCTTCTCTGAATTGTTTAAGCTTTTGTTTCCTAGTTTCATTATGACTCTTTAGGAATAAGTAATCCTTTCCTTGCATAAAGGGAAGTGGATCAGTTAGTCATTATTTTTTATTATTGTATGAACTATGAGATGGTGTATATATCTATTTTCAACATATATCTAGATAGAAAGAGTTTCCTTTTGATTGTAGCGTGTTCTAATTTCAGCCAATAAAAAATAGAGTATCATTTTAGATTATTTAATTATTCTTGTTCTTAATATATGGTGAAGAAATGAATGCATTGATTTAGTAAATTAAGCCAGAAGAAGGAAGGAAGTAGTCAACCCAAGTCAGGGCCCACTTGTGGTAGGATCACCTGTTTGTTTTAGTTTCATGTAATCAAGTTTAGATCTTTGAGCTAGATTCATTGATTCTGTTTTAGTTATTATTTTGTTGTAGTTGAGAATAGTTATATAGCTTATTTTTTAAACTATAAACTTGCATTCCTTTTCCAACATTTCAGTAATTTCCATTTCATAGCTGTACACAACTGAATATTTAAAATCCTCTAGCTGTACATACAATACATATCACATCATACCAAGTACCACATCCCTGGGTTGATAGGTTAAATGTAGCTTGACCTTACTCACTGAGCTGCTTGATTTAGGATGAGTCCATCTATTGGGTTGCATGCATGCATTACCTACATCATGTTTAATGAGCATTGATAGAGCTCCACAAGGAGGATGACCATTTTATGACTAAGTTTTTATCAAACTATGGCATTTTGACCCAATAATTGTTTTTCTTCCACTCTCTAGCCCACTTCTTCAACCTGCACAATAGTAACTATGGAATTTTGACCTAATAAAAAATTTATTGGACATTTCAGCTTTATATTCTAGCAGCTATAACTTTTGCATATGGACTCAAACCAAAGCATTATTTTTAAAAATCACACTTCCTTATGAGAGGAATCTAAATTTTAAAATTATTTCCAATTTGGGTGACATGTGATATCCTTTTCAAGGCCTACAATAGTCCCAAAAATTAACATGTTGAATATTTATTCCTTTTCACATTTGTGCCTAGCATAAGTGCATCCTTGAGAGAATAAAGTGCCCTTACAAATTATATATGATTTGAAATATGCTTAAAAGGTTTCTGAATCACATGGGACACAATTGACACTATTGTATTTTTATTTGCATCCATTAAGAACACATGCAACAACTTGTACTAGATCTGTAGTTGCCTATAATAGCTAATAGTAACCCATAACTAACTTATAATAGCTTGTTCCATACCTATAGAAACATGTGACATTTCTATAGTAGTTTGTGACATGCATGTAGCATGTCTACAAAATCCTTTAGATTCTTGTGGAAGCCTTATAAACACCTATAATATCCTATGATATGCTTGTAGTAGCCTTCTAGACACCTGTAATAGCTTATGTCATGCATATAGTAGCATATTATAGATGTTCTTGATTGAGAACCTTCTAGATCTGAACAACCCAAGTAAGTTTTTGGATCACACCTCCCTAATCTGGGACCTTTGGTCTCCTAAATTTGTAGGACACCACTTAAATCAAATTCAATAACTTTTAGCCTACACACTTTTCAAGACTTTTCCTTATTATTGCTTGGCATCACCCAAGCCCACTTTGTTTCATCAGGTAAATGTGAACTAGTCATAGGCACTAGCTTGCCTTTTGATTGCTCCACTTAATACATCAAAAAATGAAAAGGAAAATTTATGTCCACCTTTATAATTACCTCCTTGTACTCACATTGTTCTCCTTTCTCAACTCGTACATGTTTTCTATTATGTGACAACCCTATACTCTACTATTCTAGATCATTTTGAAACTTTACAATAGTTCTATTTGTTGCCCCTTTGTGCATGTGTAAGTTAATTAGATAATTTAGGAAGTAGTTTGAGTTAATTGTGAACACAATTAAAGTCATTTAAAGAAATTAATCATGCAAATGGGAAAAGTAAAATGAGAGATAACCAAAAAAGGAATAGTTATCCATGAAAAGGGGATGGAAGTCACTATAAAAGGGAGATTCTTGTAGAAGATAAAATCATCTTCTTTTGCTCAAATTAAAAGAGGGAAAAAAAAGGTTGGTGTAGGTTTGAATAAGTTGTAAGGAAGCACGAAACTATAGGAAATACCAAGATACTATAGAAGAAAGGAAGAGAAACAAAGGAAGCTACAATGATATAAGGGTAATAAAATTAGATGGAGGTAAGAATTAAATTTATAATTTTTTTGTTGATGTAAGTATTTTTCAGCTTCTATTGCATGTTACCCGACCGGTTAAGCCACAATATCCTACAAATTTTTTTAAAAGTTTAAATCTCTAGTGAGTTGTTCTCCTTGATCCATGGCATTCTCAGAAGAGCTTTAAAAGTCTTGTAGAATATTATCTATTTATTTCAAAAAGCACTATGAGATATACTCCAAATCATTACAAAGGTTTCACTAATTATTTTTTATTCTAAATACTACATGTTAACATAAAATAATAGCTCTTTTTTTTATATTAGAATGATATCACTAAAATTTTGATCATTTGTAAGATATTGTTATGTAGCTTTTTATTTACCATAACATGTTATGTGATTCTTGTTAGAAATGAAGGTGAACAACTATAGAATGGAAATTTGATTACAACTATAACTATTAATCTAATGCAAAACCAAAATGGAGATAGTATGAAATTAACACAAATAAAAATAGAACAAGAGATCAAACAGATAACACAGTGTTTATGTGGAGAAACCCTTTCAGGAAAAAAACTCCACACAAGAAGAGACGCACCAATATGTATTAACTTCAATAGAGTTTACAATACAACACTATCAATCTCCTCTTAGGTCTTCAATCCAACAGTGCCTGTAATACTCATACACAACCATAATATAATGTCCTCTTAAAAAGAGTGTTGCCTTCTAGGGCAAAAAATCCTAACATAACCTCTATCGACAGATTTGTTACCTAATGATGAATGGTCTAGATTGACTATGAAATTACAATATTTTCCACTTGGCAATGTTCTAAAATTTCCCCTAGACCCCTTGACGATAGTAGTGGGGGGGGGGCAAGCCCCCCCACACCCCCCGTTGGGTACAAGGATCCAAATTGCGGCTGGAATAAGATTGCTACTTGGTGAATACTTCATCCCTTATGAATGATTTACAAATAATATTAGGAGTAATTAAATAAATAGGATTTGCAAGGTTGATGGCACCTTAATCCTAACAATTCTATTACATTGTGGCTTGGTTATTTGTAGCCACTTAATTATAGCTGCTTTACTCATAGATCCACACATGTTTGAAATGGTACCCAGTCTATCTATTGGCTCCCAAAATAACTACAACCTTAAACTCTAAAATATTCCATAAATCACCTGGGCCAGGGATAGTCATTCTAGATGAATGGAAGAGGTTTATCAACAAGTTCAAGGTGATTTTAGGCAACACTATAGGAGTGGGTTTACTCCTCTACACTTTGAGCTCAGCTTAGACTCAGGAGGGATATTCCTAGGGGTATACTTGAATAGGTATTATGTTCAAACCAGATAAACAACTAAAAATAATAGGACAACCAAACTCAAATTGCCTATTAGACCCCAAAGACTGTCACTGGACCTAAAGCAACTGGTTGTCATTAGTAACCCCTATTTAGCTGATTCAACTGTGCACTTATACATGCACAGGAAAGATGGTTTTGTTGGCAAGAGACATTATATGGATTCATGATTGTTGTCATTGATGGCAACAAAGTTCATCCCACACATCCGCAGGACATGGTGTGTCTCTACCGGAAGTCAGAATGAAGATTGTTGTGGTTCGGTAAACAAGAACAGAGCGTGTGGCAAGGTCCGACAGACAGGTCCAGATCTCTTAGAGGAAGTATCCTGGTGAAGTGCAGATTTGGGGAAGTCAAGAGGACTACCTTGACTGTTATATTCCAAGGATTTAGCCTCTGGTGATAGATGAGGAAAAAGATATGAATAGTTGAGTACCGGATTCCTGAGTGACAGTGTGAATAGAGGAAGAACTGACTGACAGAACATCAGACTACTTTCTGGATGTGTTACTGATGGTGGTAAAGGTTATGAAGGCATGAATCATGTTTATCCGACATGATTAATGATTTCTACAAGCATATACTTGATCCGCATTACTTGATGTGCAAGGATTCAACCGACAGATCAGAATTAGTGAAAAGATTGACTATTCTGAGTGCCGACTAGAAAGGTGATGAAATTACTTGTGTAGATATATATACATGATGGATTTAGTTGTGAGAGTTGTTGTTGCTGGTGATGTGCAAATAAAAGTAGAAGAGTAGAGCAGAAGCAGTAAGGAAAGCATCATAAGAGAAGAGAAAAGATGAAGTAGAGCAGATCAGTGTACTGAGCTTAACCAAAACTAAACTCTAGCATTTGTAGATGCTCCCAATCAGTTCAAGCATTGTATAACACTCTTGTTGTAGACAGCGAGTCTCTTGTAGGTAGTGTGCCTCTTGTGAGCAGTGTGCTCGGGCAGTGAGCCCTAATTGGCAAGTGCCATTTTTGTTTTTCTATTCTTCTAACAGAGAATACAATCTTGGGTTAATCACCCCGTGGTTTTCTCCCTTAACAGGGTTTCCATGTCAAAAATATTGTGTCATGTGTATTTCCATTTCACAGTTATGTTTGCTTGTTTGAATTAATGCTGCATTGATTAATAAGAAAGTTCAGAAAGCAGAAATAATTAGGATAACTGATTCACCCCCCCTCTCAGTTATCAACAATTGGTATCAGAGCCAAGTTCCTCCTAAACAGAGTCTAACAGCTCGAGGAAGATCTAGGAATTCAAATGGATACATATGGTTTAAGGGAGCAACTCAAGACTGCCCTTGAGGATCTTGAGCAGTCAAACTCTGAAGTCAATGAATTAAAGGAAAGACTCAAACAGGCTGATGATTTCATGAGAGAACTAAAAGACAAATTAAGTCTCTCTATGAAAAAGAGAAAAGAGCTGCTTCAGCAATTGGCAAGACAAGGTGAAGCAAATGATGCAAATGAAGAGCTGAATGAGAAAACCAAGTTATGTGAAAAGTTATCTAAAGAAATCATTATGGTAAGACATGAAATGGAATCAGGAGTTATGAAGTTCACCCAAGAAGTTGAAGAGAAAAGAAAAACTGAAGATAATCTAAGACAATCTCTCAAGGAGAAATCAGAAGACTGCCACCAGATGGATAGAATTATCAGACATCTTGAATCTGATCTTGAAGATGCTAAAGATAATGAAGAAAAACTTGAGGATCAAATTGTCTCTCTCAAAAGGGATCTTCAAACAGCAAATGAATATAAAGAGAAATTCAAGATAAGTTCTGCTCAACTTGAAGTTCTTCTTAGAAGTCAAAAGAGGGCAGATGACAAGAGTGGCTTGGGATATGAGAAAGGAGAAAGCTCTGGATCCGGTCAGAAGAATTTTGGATCAGAAAATCTAAGGAACAGGCCTAGAAGACCTTCGGTAAGACAGCCTAATGCTCAAAGATATCCATCCTTCAATGGATACTGCCACAACTGCAACAAATTTGGTCATAAAGCTAATCAGTGCAGAAAGATAATGAATTAGAATAATTCATCCTTCTCCGGACAGTGTTTTAACTGCAAAAGCTATGGTCACAAATCTCATGAATGCAGAAATATGCAAATGAACAAATCATTCAATGGTAGATGCTTTGCATGCAATAGAATAAGTCATATGGCTAATCAATGCAAATCAAAAGGATATCAATCAAATATGCAAAGAAATATTGTTTGCCAAATCTGCAATAGATCCGGTCATAGTGCAAAATTCTGTAGAAGCAAGAATCAGGACAAAAGAGGTCTGATATATCATAATCAGAATCAAGATAAGGGTAAACAAAAGGTTAATGTGGATGAAGTTAAAAGTGAGATGAGAAAGATTTGGGTGAAGAAAAGTATAGAGAATATAGAGGTTGGATCCACACCAGACTCTGGTGCTAATATTCCTTCCAGAAATTAAAAAGTGAGCTCTGGCTCAGGGGGAGACACAAAGAAAACCTTGTTCCCCCAGCTAGTCAATTGGTGCCGGAATTGGCACAAGAAGAGTTGCGGATTGAAAGGTTAATAAGGGAAACATCCAAACAAACTATGGTTAAGATTTGGAGGATCCGCATAATGTTTAAAGATCAGGACCGATCCGGTTCTTCAAGTCATCTAAATAAGGCCAACCGAAATAATTTAGGTCGAGCATTTATTACAACTTGACATTAGGGTTTGCAGAGCAATATAAGGGTTTCCTCATTAATCACTTGTTCATTATGCATTCAAGAAGAAGAGAGAAAAGGAGCTCTGCAACTACTTCTCCCAAAGATCAAGACGATTCTACATACAGTTCAATCCAGATTTCATTGTGTGTGCCCTAAACAACACAAAAAGGTATTCTTCATTCTTGATATCTCTCAGTAAGATTCCTTGATGATGGGTACTCCAAATATAGTAAAGATTTCTAATAGACCTCGCCCCATATTTAAGAAGCATCCATACAAATCCTTGGAGGTAGATCCCCTAGGAGCCTTCTCTAGTGTTCCACATGGCGTTTTGCATACCGAAGATATTAGGGTTTACATACATGCGAGTATTGAAGAATTTGGGCAATCAAAGTTAGTAGATATCTATCACAAACAGTTGTCAGATGATTCTTTTGAGATTAAACCTCAGTATAAAGCCATTCGGGATAAGCATTTTGCACAGTGCATTTATTTCCCCTATTTTGAAGAAGATGAATGGGTCTGGTATGTATTGAGTAGAGTGCATGACAATTTCCTGTGGTTGAATAAACCATTTAAGATCACCAAAGATGCAATTAGGGTAGTAACCAGTCTGCACTCATCCAGTGGAATGCCTATTCTCAAGTCTGTCAAGAATCAGACAGTAAGTGATGCAACCGGATCAAAATTTGACAAGAGAGCTATGACAATTGAAGACATCATTGAACCGGATGTCAAATTTGCTTCCATAATAATTGGTTACAAGATTTATCACTCCAGTAGGGAAAATTCAGTACCGAGAACTACAGTTTACACAGCCTATCAAATGCTAAAAGAAAATGCTGACTATGATCTGTGTGAACTTCTTCTCAGCCAACTATTAGAAAATCTGCAAAAAATCAAGAAGGATAAGAAGAACTCCTTCAAGTATGGTGGCTTGTTACTTTGCCTATTCTTTTATTACATGAATGAGCTTCCCGAATCCAATGACTGGGTATGGCAGAATGACAGACTGGTTGCAATTCAGATCAGAGACTATTTGCATGGGCTTGGGGATGCTAAAGCAAGAAATACAGCCATGTGGGGATATTTCAAGAACTTTTAGAACATGATGCATGCAAGAGAAAGGATTCCCCAGTCTCTTGTTGAGAAATACAAAGACACAGTCTATTTTATGGTAGAGACTGATCAGTGCCTAATGGAGGTAGTAGAACCAAGGACAATCTGGATCATGCCCATGGGGTATGAAGTTGATGAATAGATTGTGGAGTTGCATGTTCAACACATGCTAAGTCAGCCAAAGGATCCAAAGGCAGAAAGGTTTGGAACCTTTGAGGAGCTGAGTGTAAAGATTCATGTGGAACTCAGAGAACTAGAGATGAAAAGGAAGGTGAGAAAAGAAGTAGAACATATTGCCCAAGGCCTTGGCATCTCAAAGGAGGCACTTGATGCCCATAGGGAAAAGAGACAAAAGGCTGAGGAAGAGAAGAAAGAGGCAGAAAAGGGAAGCAAGGAAAGTCCTCCGGTAGAAACCTCAACTCGGACCAGATCATCAAAGAGATCTACACCTGTCACAGCCAAAAGCTCTAAAACATTAAAACCGGAAGTTCAAGCATCCGGTAAAGGAGAGAAAAGGTCAAAGACAAAAGCCACAAGGGCTTATGCAAGTCAAAGGGATGAAGAGGAAACCGAATCAGATGAGGAGATCAGGAAACTAAAGAAGAAGAAGAAATCATCCGGTAAACACTCTACCGGTCAAGGAGAAGAGAAGGAAGAGGAATTTGTTGAAAAACCCACTCTCTCCTTAGATGATGTAGTAAAAGCAGTCACTGTGGATGGCAACCTGCAACCCTTAACAGAATTCTATGATGATTATAATGAAGCAGATAAAAAGATTCTGGAGGAAGCCACAGTTAATTTTTTGAACATTTACAATAAAGCTTTTATTGAAATTATCTCTTTAATTCCTAAAAGCCTAGAAAAGGAGTTGGAAATGAGAAAGACCAATGCCATGGCAAAAGACCTTGAGATCTGGGAACAAATAGCTATTTAGCTATATCCTTCAATCGATCCCAAGACAATGAATATGGTATTCAAGGATTGCAAGGATGAGTTTAGGAGCAAAGCAAGGATGAATCAGCTCATGCTTGGTGAGACTGACAAGGTAGCCAAGGACACTGAAGAGATTCTCTGGAAAACCTTCAAAAGATTTAATCTTCCTATTATAGAGGACTTGGGTACTGATCCCTCAACCACAAGTGTTGCAGAAGAAACTACTGAGAAAATGACAGAAGAGGTGGGCCCTGAACAGACTAACATTTCTCCTCCGGGTTCCCCTACAGTCTCCAGATCTAAAGGAGAAGAAAAATTATAGGAGAAAGAAGCAGAGGTGAAAGAAAAAGAAGATGATAGTGCTAAGGTTGCAGAAGGAGAGAAGACTTCAGCAGAGAAGACCACAACTGCTAGTGGTGAGAATATAGAAGGAGAGAAAACTCCAAAGGATAGCTCCAAGACTGCAGAAGAGAAGAAACATCTGTCTCCGACAAGAGACACTGCACAAACTGTCCAAGAATTCCTGAACAAACTCCTAAAGTCTCATATGGAAGACTGTGAGTTGATAGAAGCTGCTTCCGGAGTGCTAGAAAAGATTATGCCATCATTTCAAAAAGATCCCACAACCTCCTCATCCGGTAATCTCAAAACTCTAGTTAGCAGTGTTAATACACATTTTGATTCTCTAGAGAAGTCAGCTGAAGAAAAGGTCCGGAAGGAGTTTTTAGACAAAAGGTTCTTCGAGGTACAGGGTTTGATCATTAATGATAGGAGAAACATGAATATTGGGATAAAGAGCTTAGAAAATGCTCTTAAGGATGGCGGTGAAGTATACAAATTTTGTATTTCCTAGTCCAAAGAAACAATAGAATTGAGAAGAAAATAAAAGAGCAAGAGGATAAACTACTAAGTTTGTCTCAAAGTTTTGATCCTCTCTCTTCATCCATAGTAAATCAAGAGTGTTAGACTATTGCAATCACAAATGCAGTAAAGAATTTTGAGAAGGAAAGGAAGAACATAATTAACCGGATGGGTGAACTTAGAAGGATTATTATCCCTAAGTTAGAGGCCATGCATGAGGCCATAAATGATGCTCAGATTACAGCCCGGACCAATGATCCGACAGATCTTAAAAAGGCAGAAGCATTTGCATTCCTGTTGAGTGGTCACATCTCAATTTTGGATAGGATGAAGCAGAGTTGGGTGACAGAAGTCGTACAGTTGAAGAATACTTTTTCAGACATACTTAAGCATATGTAAGTACAACTTTTATATATATACTTATGCGGCTAAATATAGGTAAATTTTTGAAAATTTTGGTATGCGGACCCTACCCTTTGCCATTGATGTCAAAGGGGGAGTGAGGAGCAGTGAAAAATGAGGAATCCAACTAAGGGGGAGCTCCAGAAAATGTATATAAAGATAGAGCATCAGCCAAGGGGGAGCATAGTATAAACACTTAGTCATTTTTCACTAAGTGTTGCCATCAATGCCAAAGGGGGAGATTGTTGGCAAGAGATACTATATGGATTCATGATTGTTGTCATTAATGGCAACAAAGTTCATCCCACACATCCGCAGGACATGGTGTGTCTCTATTGGAAGTCAGAATGAAGATTGTTGTGGTCCGGTAAACAAGAACAGAGCATGTGGCAAGGTCTGACAGACAGGTCCGGATCTCTCAGAGGAAGTATCCTGGTGAAGTGCAGATTTGGGGAAGTCAAGAGGACTACCTTGACTGTTATATTCCAAGGATTTAGCCTCCAATGATAGATGAGGAAAAAGATATGAATAGTTGAGTACCGGATTCCTGAGTGACAGTGTGAATAGAGGAAGAATTGACTGATAGAACATCAGACTACATTCTGGATGTGTTACTGATGGTGGTAAAGGTTATGAAGGCATGAATCATGTTTGGCCAACATGATTAATGATTTCTACAAGCATATACTTGATCCGCATTACTTGATGTGCAAGGATTCAACCGACAGATCAGAATTAGTGAAAAGATTGACTATTCCGGGTGCCGACTAGAAAGGTGATGAAATTACTTGTGCGGATATATATACATGATGGATTTAGTTGTGAGAGTTGTTGTTGTTGCTAGTGATGTGCGAATAAAAGTAGAAGAGTAGAGCAGAAGCAGTAAGGAAGGTCTGGTATGTGAAAGGAAAGCAGCATAAGAGAAGAGAAAAGATGAAGTGCAGCAGATCAGTGTACTGAGCTTAACCGGAACTGAACTCCAACATTTGTAGATGCTCCCAATCAGTTCAAGCATTGTATAACACTCTTGTTGTAGACAGTGAGTCTCTTGTAGGCAGTGTGCCTCTTGTGAGCAGTGTGCTCGGGCAGTGAGCCCTAATTGGCAAGTGCCATTTTTGTTTTTCTATTCTTCTAACAGAGAATACAATCTTGGGTTAATCATCCCGTGGTTTTCTCCCTTAATAGGGTTTCCACGTGTATTTCCATTTCATGGTTATGTTTGCTTGCTTGAATTAATGCTGCATTGATTAATAAGAAAGTTCAGAAAGCAAAAATAATTAGGATAACTGATTCACCCCCCCTCTCAGTTATCAACAGGTTTTTACACTGAACCACAGATGAATAATTTGTTTGATTTAAAAGAATGTTTGATCCCTCTCCAATATGGATCGGTGCCTACTTTATTGGGCAACTAAGTCATAAATAATAAAGAGGAAAGGAAAGGGCTGGACCAACATCAACAAAAAACTAAAATATATTCACATACATTTCTTAGATTATACTTCATGCACTAGACATTCTTATTTATCTAAATCCAAACTATAATAACCCACTTGCAATAGAGAAATGACCCAACACAAAGCTTGTATTGATTTAAATGCTGTCATACATTATCAAATCCCATTACAATCACACCAACAAATGTGGTGAAGGCAGAATACAAAATTGCGGCAATGCATTCCCATAAATTATTACAAACAACCGTGGAGACATACCAATGCATGAAAATGCACATTACAATCCTTCCTACATTGTACTAGACACATTCTTTCATTCATTGCCTAGACATTTTTCTCTACTTGATGCCCTAAAATCTTCCTTAGGCATTTTCTAGACCAAACAATTGGTTGAGCGACCAACCCTTATTACATCTTACATTCATGCATATATAGCCTATGATTCCACTTGACCTAATCCTGGTTATAATAAATTCCCCTATGGGCTTTGTCAGAAAATATCTTGGCCAGAAGAGATATTCATCTGCCAGAAATAACTACAACAAATATCTGGATGGGGCAGATGGGGATATTTTCTGCCTTAATGCACACAACCGATTTGTTGATCTACATCCTAAATGCAACAAATATCTCAGAAAGAAGAGGGTAGATGAAAAGCACAGCACCTACATTGATGGCATATGAGACAAATCCCTTCAAATTCACCAAACAAAGATTTTACAACACTTTAAATCTCAAACCCTTGAGTCTCTGCCTTATCGGCTCTAAATCCTTTGAAAAGTCAGCCTCTGAATGCCCTCGTTGATTGAATCTACACATTTCCCACCTTTAGGATGTCTGACAATCCCTTTTGAATTCTAGCCATGGATAAGTCTACTTTAAGATCAACTGTCATGAGATGCTTTGAAAATCCATTTGACTTAGTTAAAAAGTCCACCATTGATAGAAGCATGCCAATTAGGTAGTCTCATTAGTCAAAATGAATATTGGTACCAAAGACTGCCACGTGCCATGAAATTGTAGTCACACAGTAGAGAGTGGGCCATCTCTGTTTGGCTCTGCATGTGTGCACTAAGCCATCCACATGTCCTTTCACATGGGCCTTCTTCTTTCTCTCCAAAAACTAGACACATGCCTTCATCTCACAGTAGTGCAGAGGATCTTTGCCTCTGACAAGATTCTTCTGCGAGGCCACGCTACTATTAGATTTTCTATCCCTGTAACTCTCTTCTTTACATGACACCTGACAGCATTCCGGGGCCGTGCAATGAATCTGTGAGCCATCTACGTTTGGCTCCCCAGAAGCAAGCTAAACCTTTCACATGGCCTTCCTTACAAAAGCCTTTATTTTCCCTTTGAGAGTTGGCCACACATTAAAATCTCGTGACTGCACGATAGATCTTTACTTTTGATAGGATTCTTCTACACCTCTGTGCTACCATTAGATCTTATAATACCGACAACTCACTTCTTCACCTGACACCTGGCAACATCTGCTTTATCCTTCGTTAATTCAAAATCTTAGACCTTATGGTTGTAAGTCGTGGTTCACTTTACATCTGTCTTCTTTTCGCAGCCCCGCAGTAGGAAAATGACATCATCTTAGATGTTATGCGGGCCTATGAAATCCTACCACGCGACACTTTCAGGCCCACCAAAGACTTTAGACTTATACAATATGACTTTACGGACCACATACGGTAACACAAGGTAAAAGGGGGTGGTCACTCATGACTGATAAGGCTTAAAGTTGTAACTCAAATGACTAGTGACCTAGGACAAATAGTCAACAATGGATTATGACATAAAGTAAAATGATGACTGTAAGATTTAGGGCTTAGCCAATTTTTTGGGCTTTTCCACCTTGTATTCTAAATGGCAAAGACATGAAACCTATGAGATAGGTCTTTGATCAGATATAACCTATAGGTTCAAGTGGGAATATGAATAAGACATGAGGAACAAAAAAGGGCATTTTAGGGACTGATTTCTTTAGTGTCAACAGTGGCTCTGGTTGGGGACGTGTGCCAAGTAGTGGCACAACGAGAATCTAGAAAGAATATCTCTGAGAAGACCAAAAGAAAAAAATGAATAGGGGAAACAACCAAGATGAAAACAAAACATATATACAAGAAAACATAGTCATGAGCATGAAGGTACAAAGGAAAGTTGATTGTAATAAAAAATTTAGAATACTGTAGGCCAAGTCTGCACAAAATTGTTGCAACCACTTGCCCCTGTCAAAGACAAGTTGAATGAAAGAGATGATCTCCCTCATACCAAATTTGCACTTCTCACTTAGCTGCAACAACTAAAAATGGCCCTTAGCATGCACCAATCTATGATATATGCTTATGAAGCCAAGGCCAATCTTACTAATGAAATTACTGTTACATGGAAACTATGATAAATAGGTGCTTGACCTATTCATATCCATATCATGCTTGTCCCGGGCAACAATGGGTGCAAAATATAGAACTAGGTCAGCATCAAATGAAACAGATGGAAGGAAACATCCATCATCAACTACAATTTCATAACTCTTGACCTCTTCATGCAAATTGAGGGAAAAGGAGAATACCTCCAATTCACATGGCAAAGAAAATTGTGCCTGAATGCATTGTTGATCCATAAGAGAAGACACTTCTTTATGTAAATCAAAATGGAAAGAATCCATCACTGGTATACCTTCTAGTTGGGCTTCCATCTATTTGAACTTAGGCATAAACATACCTTACTGCTCATTCACATCAATGTCCCACATAAAGGACTTAACCTCTACTACAATACCGATACATCCAAGAGCTAAAAAACATTCCACATCAAAGTGGAAAGACTAATATTCATTTGTATCTCCATCAAACTCTCGAACACAACTCTTATATGTATTGCTACAACTCTCAATTTCTGAATCATAATCATGACTCAAGTTGTAATTCAAAACCTCAGCACACACATCAACACCATGAGACACCTCAAGTGAAGAACCAAGTTCCTCAAATTGTCTCTCTATTTTGATTTCACTCTGGCAATCTGCTGTGTCAAATATGTTACTGCAAACTAACTGATGACACATCTCTTCTTCCTTCATTTCTATATCATTTTTCTTGTGGCTAAGATGAAGCACACTCTACATGAGGAAGAGAACATACCTCGCACCAAAGAAATAGGTTCCCATATGTGTCCACATGATCACCATCCTCAAAATCTAGGGCAAGCTCTTCACACTAAAATTCCATGGTTGCACCAGCAACTATCTCTGATCGGTTATCATCAGATGCAACCACCTCTACATCATATTCATGCAAACAAACACTACTTGCTTCATCACATACATGAACAAATGAGGGCTATATATCAAACAAGAAACAAGTTCCTTGCTCATTATCTATTTCATTCACTTGTGTACATTCAACATGATCAACCTCATGAGCTGATCCATCTAACTATTCATCTCTGTACACAACATCCTCATTGTTCACTGAACTACATACCTCAGTATTGGGTTGGAAGTCATCATTGGTTTCATCATTTTCACTTTCACTTGATGAGCTATCTAGCTGAAGGTAGGTGCATACACTGCCTTCATCATCTACATCACTGTCATATGATGCACCATCTTCCACTTCTACCCTCCTGACTACATAATCAACCTGATCTATAGTATTATTGTCTGCCTCATACTCATTATTTACAATATTTATCTTAGGGGACAATAATCCAGCAACATACTCATCTCTCATTTTAACCAAGGCATCAAGAGCAAGGTAAGCCTACTACAAACTAATTAGCCTCAAATCTCCATGTACTGAACTCAATCCAACTTCATAAGATTCAAAAAACACATTAATGCAAGCTGGAATAGAAGGTTTGAGGGCATTTGGAACTCTAGATAGTGCAACATCAAACTGATGACTAAAATCCATGCTAGATTCATCCCCATGGCTTTTGATATTTTCAAATTCTTGGACAAGAACAACAGGGTCCAAACTACTTGCAAACTTTTCAAATGCAACCACCAAATGATCCCAAAAAGCAAAGTGATGGTCAGGGAAACCAACAAGCCATTTATGTGCCAATCTACAAAGTGATCTGACAAAGAACCTCATCCACATATCCTCATCCTCAAATTGGAACTTGTTCATGAAATCTAAAAATGAAAGAATATGTGCCTTCCCATCATAAACATCACACCCATGAAATAAAGGCATTTGATAATAGATTTTATTGGGCATGGATTGCTTCTCATAATCGACCCATGAAAGGTCCAGCTATTTGTATGTGTTTCCATTAGCAATGGGATGAGGCTGAGAGAAAGAGCAACTGGGGACAATAGAAAGGGAGGTGGAATATAGCCTGGACTGACGTAGCATGATTTGATTTTCTAATTCCTTTTCTTGCTGCAATAATGACACTAACAGTTATTTGGTTTTATCAACTTCATACTACAGTCTATCTGAATCATTCTGATTATGCTACAAGGGTATTTGACATTGAGACATGGGAATACAAGATGTAGGGCAATCTGAGTAATATGATGAATCATCATCATAAGAATCAAAAGCATTTTCATCCTCATAATAGATAGGGCATGAGACATAGGACGATGGACAAGAAAGATCTATTCTAGGGCCAATAGTATGCCAAGAAGCCAGGACTAAAATTTTCTATCATGCAGGGCAGCACAAGACTTAATAGAATAAATGCTTTTGTATCTTGGAGGAAGTTTGAATTGGTGATAAATGAAAACCATGTGTACCTTAATTTTTTAATTGCTTCTCATAAACTTGGGACATTTGAATCATCAATAACACAACTTAGAACAACAACAAACAAACCTTGGTTCTTTATCTTCAACAACAAAGTTGCTACCTTACTGAATGAGGAAAACCCTTGAAGCGTGACAATCTTCAAGGCCAAAAAGTGATTCTAGGTTCACGGCTCACTAGCAGAGTCTTCAATTTCTTCACAACCCAGTACTTTAATTCACTCCTCGATAATGGTGCCATAAGATGTTGGCTCCCAAAATAACTACAACTTTAAACCCTAAAATATTCCATACATCACCTGGGCTAGGGATCATCATTCTAGATGAATGGAAGAGGGTTATCAACAAGTTCAAGGTGATTTTGGGTAACACTACAGGAGTGGGTTTACTCCTCTGCACTTTGAGCTTAGCCTAGACTCAGGAGGGATATTCCTAGGGGTATACCTGAATAGGTATTATGTTCAAACCAGATGAACAACTAAAAATAACAAGACAACCAAACCCAAATTGCTTATTAGACCCCAAAGACTGTCACTGGACCTAAAGCAACTGGTTGTCATAGTAACCCCTATATAGCTAATTCAACTGTGCACTTATACATGCACATGAAAGATGGTTTTTACCTTGAATCACAGATGAATGATTTGTTTAATTTAAAAGAGTGTTTGATCCCTCTCCAATATGGACCGATGCCTACTTTATTGGACAACTAAGTCATAAACAATAAAGAGGAAAGGAAAGGGCTAAACGAGCATCAATAGAAAACTAAAATATATTCACATACATTTCTTAGATTACACTTCATGCACTAGACATACTTATTTATCCAAAGCCAAACTATAATAGCCCACTTGCAATAGAGAAATGACCCAACATAAAGCTTGTATTGATTTAAATGTTGTCATACATTATCAAATCCCATTACAATCACACTAGCAAATGTGGTGAAGGTAGAATACAAAGTTGTGATAATGCATTCCCCTAAATTATTACAAACAACCATGGAGACATACCAATGCATGAAAATGCATGTTACAATCCTTCCTACGCTGTATCAGACACATTCTTTCATTCACTGCCTAGACATTTTTCTTTGCTTGATGCCCTAAAATCTTCGTTAGGCATTTTCCAGACTAGACAATTGGTTCAGTGACCAACCCTTATTACATCTTACATTCATGTATATATAGCCTATGATTCCACTTGACCTAATCCTAGTTACAATAAATTCCCCTATGGGCTCTGTTAGAAAATATCTTGGCCAGAAGGGACATTCATTTGCCAGAAATAACTGCAACAAATATTTGGATGGGGCAGATGGGGATATTTTCTACCTTAATGCACACAACTGGTTTGTTGATCTACATCCATAAATGCAACAAATATCTGAGAAAGAAGAGGGTAGCTGAAAATAACAACACCTACATTGATGGCGTATGAGACAAATCCCTTCAAATTCACCAAACAAAGCTTTTACAACACTTTAAATCTTGAACCCTTGAGTCTCTGCCTTATCAGCTCTGAATCCTTTGAAAAATTGGCCTCTAAACATTTTCCCTCACTGATTGAATTTGCACATTTCTCGCCTTTGAGATGTCTGACAGTCCCTTTTGAATTCTAGCCATGGATAAGTCTGCTTTAAGGTTGACGGTCATTAGTCTGCTTTAAGGTTGACGGTCATTAGATGCTTTGAAAATCCATTTGACTCAGTTGAAAAGTCCACCGCTGATAGAAGCATGCCAATTGGGCAGTCTCATCAGTCAAAACACATATTGGTATCAAAGATTGCCACGTGTCATGAAATCAAAGTCACACAATAGAGAGTGGGCCATCTCTGTTTGGATCTATGCGAGTGTGCTAAGCCATCCACGTGTCCTTTCACATGGGCCTTCTTCTTTCTCTCTAGAAACTAGACATGTGCCTTCATCTCGTAGCAGCATGGGGGACCTTTGCCTTTGACAAGATTCTTCTACGAGGCGGTGCTACCATTAGATCTTCTATACCTACGACTCTCTTCTTTACTTGACACCTAGCAACATTCTGGGGCCGTGCAATGAATCTATGAGCCATCCACGTTTAGCTGCCCAGAAGAAAGCTAAACCTTCCACGTGGCCTTTCTTACGCAAGCCTTTATTTTTCCTTTGAGAGCTGGCCACGTGTCAAAATATCGTGGCCGCGTAGTGGATCTTCACTTTTGACAGGATTCTTCTACGCCTCTGCACTACCATCGAATCTTATAATACCTACAACTCACTTCTTCACTGGACACCTGGTAGCATTTATTTGATCCTTTGTTGATTTGAAATCTTTGACCTTATGGATGTAAGCCATGGTTCACTTTACATCTGTCTTCTTTTTGCAGCATCGTAGTAGGAAAATGACATCACTTTAGATGTTGTGCAGGCCTGCGAAATCTTGGCATGTGACACTTTCAGGCCCACCAAAGACTTTAGACTTATACAATATGACTTTATGGGCCACAAACAGTAACACTAGGTAAAAGTGGGCTGTCACTCATGACTGATAAGGCTTTAAGTTGTAACTTAAATGACCAACGAACTAGGACAAATAGTCAATGATGGATTATGACATAAAGCAAAATGATGACTGTAAGACTTAGGGCTTAGCCAAATTTTTGGGCTTTTCCACCTTGTATTCTAAATGGCAAACACATCAAACCTATGAGATATGTATCTGAGCAGATATAAGCTATAGGTTCAAGTGGGAATATGAATAAGACATGAGGAACAAAAAAGGGCATTTTAGGGACTAATTTTTTAGGTGTCAACACTATCAATCTAAATTTTGCTTATCTATAGTATCTCTATTGGGTTTATTATTAAATGCTAGCTTTATTTTATTGATTTTTAGTCTTAACATTCTATAACTATTTTCTTTTCTAATACACAAGAATCATAGTTTATTGATATATAGTTGTAACATATTTGTAGCCACCTTCCATAGTCCTATGTGTGATTCCAAAGGTATTCTAGTCTATTGATTTGTGTTTTTTTTGTTTTATATTTGAAGTCATTTATCTCACTTATTCACATGTGGTTAGCAATGGTAATCTTCCTACCAACCTATAGAAGCAATATTTGTTGTCTCTTAACTCATTATCTCTTGCCAATTTTTTTTGAGAGATGGGTAGAATAATACTATGCATGCATGGGGCCAAACTAGTCTCTTAATTCTTCAATCTCTAAAAAAGTATTCCCATGCTATACCTCTATAATTCTATTTTACTAAAGCATGTAGTCCCTTCTTTTCAATTGCTATGAACCATTTTTTGATCTTCTATAGAATCCTATACCTCATTTCATGCTTTATGATTTGTATACCAAAATTATTTTATGTGGGTTTGTCTACGGTTTGAATAAATCTAAAACTATGTTATTGAATTCTTATAAGATATTTATGCTAATTCTTGAATGAAATTGAAATAATATTTATGATTCCTTATGTATGAGTTATATTATGATATGAATTATCTAATAACTATGCAGTAGTAGCTTATGTTGTCTTTCTTTGAAAAACCAAAAGAAAACATAACCCTGAAGTTCTTACTATCCAAAGAATATTCTCTTAAAAGATTTGATGCTCTTAAGATACCATTACTATATATATATATATTTTGATTAATTATGAAGGCATGAAACATTTTTACTTTCAATTATTAGTAAAATACATACATAGACCTCTCAAATTAGAAAATAAACAAAGACCTAATATAGGCCACCATGGATTGAAATCCAAGTTCCTAAACTTGGCCATGTCCTTAAAGATTTAATCTTTGCTAGTTAAAATATGGTAGCTTGATTTCAATTCTTAAGCAAGTTAGTTATGTATGTTAAAATAGTTTATTAATGAATATCAAACTTTGTTCCACAATTTGAGTTACTAAAATAGAATGAATTATTAATGAAACTAAATATTAAAACTTGAAAAGGGAAAAGGGGTTAGATGGGACTATGGATGACAACATTACCCTTCATGTTTTGTAAAATAACTGCCATAGCAGGTCTTGTAGTTGCCCTTGTCACATGTCTTATAGTTGTCCATGCCATAAGCTAAAGGGATGTAAAATTATAGAATACATGACTTAAGTCCCGCATACTTTTAGGAAGAATAAATAAGGTACTTATAATGATAGCAATTTTCAATATAAGATGAAAGTCAAACCAAACATATTTAGTGTAATGAATTCTTTTAAGTAATGATTTGTGTAAATAGTTGTAAACATTTATATTTGTGTCTTTTCTTAGTGGGTAGTAGTCAATGACATATTGTTTGGGAAATAAGACCCTAGAAAGGTTATATATCTAGTTTTATAGTTCACATAAAACTAGAATTCAAAACCAGAACTAATTAATTTGATTAAATAATTTTTTTTGTAAATTAGGAATTTTTTAGTGTTTTAAGTTAATGATAATATTAAATTTTAATTATTGACCAAGTGGGTCACTTCATATGGTATTAGAGCACTAGGTTCAAAAGCTAGGCCTACGAGCTTCCTACGACTCATGTATATTTAAAACAAATGACTATAAAGTTATAGTTGTTATTAATTAGGTTGAGGGAATTATTAAATTATGATGTTACAAAATATTGTATACTTATGATAGCTAGCTAACATTTCTTATGGTCCTTATTTCAGTATGGGTGGGATAAAGAAAGGAAAGCAAAGTGGAAAGTAAAGAAGAGGTAGAAAACTAAAAAAAGTATAAGGGAACATCTACCCTCCAAGCTAAAGAATAGGCTATATGGTTGTAAAACATTGAAACCTTGGCCACAACCCTACATTAGGTCAAGATTGACAAAGGGAAACAAGTAAAAAATAGTCTTGTAGAAAAAATATCCTTAAGAAACCTTTTTCAATTTGCATTATGCCTTTTGGTCGTAGGCACAATGTGCCTATTCTAGGTAGAGAAGTGTTAGAGGAGTGTTGTATGTACATCTTGACAATGTCTAAAATTGTAAACTCTAAGAATGAAGACCTAGAGGAAGTTGAATTTGAGTAGAACTACTGGATTATAGTTAGCAGTTCTATAATATATAAGGCATGCACTTGAAACAATGATGGAATAAAATGTTTTTAAATTAAATCTTGTGTTATTGAATAAAATGTTTTTAACACATTTGGTTGACTACATGTTTTATCAGGCATTAAGCTTTGTGCCACCTTGTGGTTGACTGAAATCACTCTTAAGGATAGTAGTTGATATATAAACATCTTGGAAGATCATTGAAATTCAATGAAGAAAGTAGAAGATAGCTTGGCATGGCATTGCAATGAACTATCTTTCAAATTCTAAAATTCTCCCTTTTGTAATCAAACAATTGCTCAAGGACTAGCATGTTGGAATCCCATTTCAGTAGATTATAATTTTGTTGTGATTGTGAATGAATAAAGAACATATTATTGTTTTACTATTCCATTGAGTTTTGCTATGTATTTGTCTATTTGGCTGCATGGTTGGATAATCCTTCATTAGACCCTTCAGCCATGATTTAAAATTCTCACTTTGAAGAGAATTTTATTTCCTAGTTTTATAAAACTTCAAAACCCTAATTGTCTCATAACATGTTTTAAGGTATGTATATGGGAAATAATGATAGTCATTTGAAATTAGGACATGAAATTCATGTGTGAAAGCTTTTGTCAATTTCTTAATAGATGAGCATTGTTGCAAAGTTTATTTTAGAAGTTTGATTGTAATCGACTATTCTGGATAGTAAATGAGTTTTTATATAAGAGGTATTTTACATAGAAGGTTGTTTTGGTTCAATAGTTGATCAAAATGATATTCTTGTGTGATGTGCAAAAGAAATAAAAAATTCTTAATATCTTGATAAAATGATGTGGTTCACATTTTGAACAAAAGATGAATATTTGTTTCATTGCCATATGTTAAATAATTTGAATTGGTTTGACTAGTGAATAGTAAAAGACTTTTTGATTGATTTAGTTTGAATAAATTCTTTTGGATAAGACGATAACCTATATTATGTTCTAAATGTGTTGATATTCCATGTGACAAAATTGCAATTTTGAAAGTTTTGAAGTTAAAAAATGGATAAGATATTCATTTGAATCATTTAATTTTTTTATAAGTGCATCATGTCTTTATAATAGTGAAAACAAAATGTATGGATGAGATTATGGTGGAGGCTCTCAAAGATTGTGGTTAGGAAATATTTAGGGTTAGCAAACCAAAATATCTCAATCCTCTCATGGAACTAGTAGAAGTAGACCCTTTAGGTGTCGAAGAGGTCTTGACATGTTTGGACATGGTAATGTCCCTTTAAAAAAAGTTTAGTTACATCCTTAGGCCATTAGGGACTTAGGTTGAAGCAAAGAGAACTTCATATTTGGAATATTTTAGAGATGGATCTATTGGTAGTTTCAATCACCCTAATAGACATGTGAACATAAATCTTTGAATCTTAATTGTATAGCCTACTTTGTGAACATATGTTCCTAATGTGTCTAATGTCTCTTTTTAAATCTTAAATTTAAACTAAGTTGGTTAAGTCATTAATCTTTCTAATTAAACTTAAAACATAAGTTGATAACTACTATAACCAACCTATGTCTATAAAAAGGGCATTAAAGACTCATTTCTAGATGATACAATTATATATGTATACTTACATTCTAGATTCCATTATATTTTAAATTCTATGAAAAGGAAACTCTTGAGTTGAATACATGATTGCAATAAGATTAACAACACATTTTTTGGTGGTAAAGTGTATAAAATGAAGCAATCAACTATATCTAGTTTTTAGTTTGATATCAACTTGATTATTTGATGATGTTTCAAACTTAATATTTTGATTGACTTGAGGTATGTTGTGATCATTTGTGGCTTCACTACTAAACTTTACTATTCAAATGATGAATACTTTATGCACTTAGTGATATGATAGATTGCTACTCTTTTTGTATTCATTGTACTTGTTCAAGCAATTTCATTCATCACAACTTGTTCTACTTTGTAACTTGTCTTTGGTTCTCAATAAACTTATTTATCTCAAATCATTGGTCTTCATGACTCCTTTTTGTATTCATATGATGCACTTTGTTTCACTAACTTTAGTTTAGATTGTACTTTATTAAATATAATTTTCTTTAATATATTTTACTTTCTTAGAATAGTTATATTTAATAGTAATAAATTGACAATGAATTAAATATCATTGATATTAATTTTATGATTACTCCTTTGTGATGTTAGTTTGATAACATTATTTATCAAGTTATTTGATCATATTGTAGATTAATACGTGTATCCTTTCAATTTGTCAATGAAGTAGTTTTCTCCTATAGCCACCTTCACTTCCATTTGAACTATAAAGTAGGTTAATTGACTTAACATTTCCTAGGATTTACAAGGTTGAAATCCACTCTCACACACAAGTTGTTTTACCTTAGTAGTTAAACTATTATGTTTTCACCTAAATTAGTCTTCTAGTTAGCAAGTCCCTTTATGATTAAATTGGTCTAATTCCACTTTATCATTCATGATAGGTGAAAGGATTGATTGGTTGAATTGATACAATTTTTGATGTCAACGCCATCCTAGAGGAAAGATGCCTAATAAAAAAGGAAATAAGGAGTGTCATCTCTTCCTCTTGGATTTGTTACACTTAATTTTGATGGGGCTCCTTTATGCAATCTAGGAAGTACTAGTGTGGGGATTGTCCTTTGCAAGGAGGATGATAAGGATGACAATTTTTTCCAAGGTGGCTCATTATTTTTGGGTCACAAAACAAATAATGAAGCATAATGGGAAGGGGTGGTAACTGGGATGGAATTAGCCTCATCAACTGGTGTGCAACAACATGTGGTTGAGAGTGACTCTCTTATTGTGATAAATGATTTAAAAGGGATCTTGTACCAACTATCATCTTAGGAGGTTTTTAGAGGAATCCCCCTCCCTCTACATGCAATTTAGGAAAGTAATATTCTCACACTACCAAAGAAATTTTAATGTAGTGGTATATTATTTGGTGAGTTGTGCCATAGACTAGGATTAGGTATTATCACCTTCTATAGTGATCTCTCATCTTCATGGGGAGACATTTATAAATACTTATTTGCAAACCCCATAAATTCATACTTACTCATTTTTGGGACCATTGAATCTATATGCCAAAATATTGATGCTATTTATTAATAACGACAATTATTTAGAAGGTTGGTGAATGGAGTATTAAGTATTTCCCTATGTGATTTAAGGCAACATCTTTAGCCTCCAAGATTATAAATGTGGAGGCTCATTTTATGGTAACGATGTAGTTGCCACTTTTACTTGCTTTTTGGGTGTAACATTAGGTAGTTGTGTGGCAATTGTTAATGGTCTGAGTTTTTTGGTTGTGGGTGATTTGTTGGTTGTGTGGAATCATGGTTCATTAGAGGTAGAGCTTTAGTGCTAATGATTTCCATAGGAAGGATCACGTTTTAGATAGAAGGCTGTATTATATCTTCACTTGCAATAATTTGTATGCTTTATGGTTTGTCTATGCAATTTTGGGAGAGCAAGGCATGGTTATCTCAAGATCATCATGCTTGAAAGCCTTTATTCATGAAGACTTCATTGAAAATCTAGTGGAGGGAATCTCAAATGTAGAGTAGTGGATATGGATTCTTCATCTTCTTTTTCCAATCTAGTTTAGTGATATGGAGGTCTCATCTATTGAAATGATGTCTACTACTAAGGTGAATGTAGATCCCTCTATGAAGGTTGAAATTACTACAAGGAAAATGGTAGCTTTGGTTGAGGGGATGGTTGGGATTAATGATATGAAACTAGTGCAATATAAATTACTACTACTTTGGGCCTTTTGTATAGATGTAGAGAAAGTCTTGGAGAGTTTCCTGGTGACACACAAGGGTCACTAAGAGGTGTCCAATGAATTTACAATTCTAGTTTTTTGTGCTCATAAAATCCACAAAGCATAGAGAAAAATAGAGATCTTTCATGGTATTTAGTTTCCTTCATTGTATGCTTCAAGTAGGTTCCTTTGTTAGGTGTTGGAAAGCAAGTTATTGTAATGTAGGTTGAAGAAGTAGTGGGTTGGGGAGTGGAAGAAAATTATCAAATGACTAGGTGGGGTGTATGTTGACACACTTTTGTTCCTTATATTTTTTGTCATCTGTTGTCTAGGTTATGGTTCTGGGAGCCATGTTCTTTTTTGAGCTCCCTAGTTGATAGCTTTTTATTCATGGGTTGTCTCTCTACTAGTATAGTATTCCCATGTCATCAATTGAGGTTGTTATAATTAACTTTTCTATATGTAATATTTATGTTATGCTTTCTTAACTATTAGGGGGGCCAATATAATCTCTTACTAATTAATAAAAAATCTAAAACTATTTTTATTTCTAAATTATTTAATACTACAAAGCCATCAAAAATAGAATTTTATGTACCTGGTCATTGATCTTATCCCAAAATATTCAGTAAAATAAGAAAGAGTAGAAGATTCTAGTGACATATAATCATTCTTTTCTAAAATAGGAATTGTAATTGTAGAGCCTTCAAACAATACTTCAACTTATTATGTTTATCAATATCTTAGAACCACTTAAACATAACAACTCTAACATACACTAACTCCTTGGATATTACAAGAAAAGAGCTTGATAAAAGTGATGGACATATCAATAAATTCATAAAACAATTCACTTAACTTTTAATATTGTAAATGTTTTGAATCCCCACACGGTGAATTTATAAATAGGTCCATATGTAAAGACATAAAAGTAATAAAAAACTAGCATAAAAATAAGCGTATAAAGCTTAACAGTCTTGAGTCTACTGTGAATCCATATATGCCAATATGATGCTTAATTTGAACATTTATGGATTGATATATTAGATGGAAATGAAAATGAGTTAATTCCCTATTACTTGGAATGCGACGAAAAATTAAAAAAACTCTAATTACTTGAATTTGCAAAGAACAATTTATAATGAATTCCCACTACCCTAAATTTTATTGACAAACATATAGTGCCTTACAAATGGGGAAACAACCATGACACACTAAATCTTGATACTGAGAAATATAAAGTAGATACCAGAAATATATCCATCCTACTATTGGCCATGGGCTCAAAACCTAAATAGATACAAAAATTTACAAAAACACACTAAAATAGAAAAACAAATAATTGACATAGAATTCCTAGAATTCTAAAATTACATTGTATATAAGCAACATCTTGTAACAAACAATTAACCAACCCTTACACATTGAACACTAGATTGCCTATGAAAGAGAACAAAAAATAAGATTTTGCATAAAAGTTTTGTTTGGTCTTAATCACAACCTTGAACACTATAACATCTAAAATTTCACATATTCATCAAACCACATTGATAAAAATCCAATTTCAAGATCTACCTGACAAGGTATCCTTGAAGACAATTGGGTTAATAAAACAATATAAATTGTTGATATTGAAAAAAGGAAAATGAAAAACTAAAAATTAAATGCTAAGACAACAAAGCAAAAAGCATATAAAGGGCTAAGTAGCGCTAATGCAATGATGAACAAAAAATGTCAAAAACATATGTAAAAGTAAACCCTTTTGAAGTTGATCTAAGTCACACATCAAACATGAAGATTGTTATATTTTGAAACCCTACAAAATATTGATGAATGGGAAATCACATTGTGGATAGAGAATTTAATAAAAATCTAGAATTCCATAGATTAATAAATAGATCCATGTCTTTTTGAAAATAATCTTCTATTACATGTTGGGAAATGAAATAATGGTGCAGGAGCACCACGGAGAACCAAAAGACTCATGTCTTGTTTTTGTTGTTCATTTTGTTTTGTTGTTTTCATAAGGTCTTGGAGACCATTCTCATGATGTAATAAAGGCTATGATGCCATGTTTGTAGTGAGCAATCATGCACTCATACATTGTATAGGAGGCAGTTTCATAAAGCCATAAAAGGCAGTCATGTAAAACTTCATATTGTAAGCCTTGTTAAGGCATGTCAAGGAGTCTACGGTGGTGTCAAGGAGCCTAAATACCTTGTTCAAGGCCTAATAACATTGTATAGGTGTTTGAAGATTCATAAACACCAATGTCTATGCAAACAAACTAAGGATTAGTTAAAGTTTTCAAACTGCCCAAAAACGGCCAAGGAAGTTCGAATTGGTTATGGCTCTAACCATTGACCAAACTGCCCTCAATGGAGTTGTCAAGGTATATACAAGTCTATATAACCTTGAACAAGTAAAATGTAAGGGGGAGAAGAAGTTTCAATGCAATAAAACACCATTCTCTGCTGTTTTTATGTCATTTTCTATATTTTCTGAAGAAGCAGGTCGTACTTCTCTGCTGTACAGAACTGTTATAAGCCCTATGCTTTTAGGAAGTGAAGTGTGGTGAATTCACTCTCATTCAAGTGTGGTTTGAGGTTATGACATGAAAGAGGAGACAACTTAGAAGTATTTGATCTTGGACTGCCCTTTAAGAACTCTGTTTTCCTTGAGGAATTTCGCTGTCCCAAGCCATATTATGTGAAGGTACAGGACTGTTCACATCTCTTAATGTTTTGATTGGATAGTGCATTGAGTTAACATGAATTTGAAGTAGTTTTGGTGTCTTGACAGTAGCCTTGAAGGGAGTTATAAGGTTTTGTTTAAAAACAGTCCATTTAAAACCAAACCAAGGGTTTTGGTTGAAATCCATGAATTCTCCTCCATTCCACTGATGTAAGATCTCATAGATCAATGGGATGGATGGTTGTTGTGATGTTTCAATGATTTCATAAAGGTTTTTGGCAGAGAAGGTGATTTGCTGTTGTTTATGTGACAGACCTAACAAAACCATGTGTTAGGTGATGTTTAAAGGCACATTGAAGGAACCATAGATGCATTTTTGGGAATAGCAGAGAGTAGAAGTACAAAACCCACATAATTCTTTGTTTTGGAATGTATTCTAAATATTCAAACCTTTGGTTGAGTTCTGGGATTGCATTCTAAAGTAGTCTCTTTGTAATTTTGGCCTAATTGGGGCTCTAGGTCATTGAGAGGGGCTATTGGTTGAGGTATTCCGTCCAAAACGAGCCATACCCAATTTGGGATATGTGATAGGGGGCCATAATGGGTATCTACGGATTGTCTAAGATTTGAATTTGAAGGTTTGAGTCAAGAGTTATTAGGATTGTTCTCATTTTGTTGGGCTACAAGCCATTTTTAGGGTTTGTGAAGGAAGTACCATTTCAGAGTTTGACCTACCTTTGTCAATGGATGGGATGGGTCCCTATACATGCCTAAACACCATTTCCTTGGAGAAATCAAAGCCCTTAACTGTTGTTCCCACTTTTGTGTAAAGACCTTTGATTTTGGGCTTTTGGGTGTAGTAGAACCTTGTCATCTTTGCTATCCTTCTCCTATCCAAAGTGTCTCTACATCATAGTGGTATGAGAGCCATAAAAGGATCTATTGTTGGTGGTATAAGGCCTGGTATATGTCAGAAGAGGATAGTGAAGGAGAGGCTAGCAATATGCCTCCAAAGGGGATGACCACTGAAGTGGTCAAGAAGTTCAAGGAGATGGAAGATAAGATCAAAAGTGGAGTCAAGGAAGCACTCCAAGAAAAGTTGAAGGCATTGAGGATAGGAAAGAGGGTAGATGAAGGTTTAGATGAAGAGGAAGAGAAAGAGGAGGAAGAATAAGAGCAAGAAGAGGTAGAGGTAAAGGCTAATCAAAAGCATTTCCTTGAAGCCATCAAGGCAATTGGCAAGGATTCTTCGAAGGCTCGGATAGAGATTCCCATGTTCAGTGGGAAGATGAATGATGATGAAGTCATGGAGTGGATTGAGGCTCTAAACAACTACTTTGAATACAAAGAAGTTCCTGAAAGAAAGAGGGTTAAGTTTGTAAAAACTAAACTCAAAGGTGCTGCCCTTACATGGTGGAATTAAACCCAAGGAGAGGGTAAAGAATGGAAAGAGTACGATCTCTTCATGGAGTAGAATGTTGGAGAGGATCAAGTCCCAATTCCTTCCATCAGACTATGAGGTGTAGATCTACAAGAAGATGCAAAATCTCAAGCAAAGAGATTTGGATGTGGCTACTTACACCAAGGAGTTTCACAAATACACTCTTCGTTGTGGGTACATGGAGGATGAAAAAGCTAAAGTGGCAAGGTATCTAAATGGTTTGAGGTTTAATATTCAAGATGAGATCAGTTTATTAACCCATGAAACCATGGAAAAATGCTTTCAAGTGGCATTAAGGGTTGAAGAGAAGTTGAAGAGGAAAGGTGAGCAGCAAAGTAGAGGAAGAGGTGGCAAAAATTTCAGAGGTAGGGGCAGTTTTGGGGGCAAAAATTAGTCCCAAAGAAGCCAAGGGGAATCTAGTTCCCAAGTGTAAAGTGGAGAATCAGGTTCTAGAGGAGGCTTTAGAGGAATAAGGCCTAATGGAAGAGGTAGATTTGGTGGACCAGGGAGAGGTCTTAATGTCTTCACAGGAAGGTGCTACAATTGCAACCAAGTGGGACATACAGCCTTCAAGTGTCCTGAAAAGCAAGCCTCAAGCTCTCATGGAGGAGAGAGAAGGAACCAATTGATCCAAGAGGAAGATTGCCAAAGTGTCAACTCTCCAATTGGAAGTGTAGCCCCAGTCCATGAAGGATAAAGTTTGATGATGAGAAGAACCATGTTGAAGGTGCCTCAAACACAAGAACCCCCTCAAAGGAAGACATTGTTTAGGACAACATGCAAGGCCTATGGTAAGATTTGCAAGGTAATTGTTGATTCAGGCTCAACTAAAAATTTGGTTTCCATTGAAGTGGTAGACAAATTGAAATTGAAAAGACTTCCTCATGTTAGTCCTTATAAAGTGTCATGGTTGAATAAAGGGCAACAAGTTTTGGTAGATGAACAATCATGGGTTGAATTTGAAATAGGAGAATATAAGGACAAGATTTTGTGTGATATAATTCTCATGGATGCTTGTCATTTGCTGTTAGGATGCCCATGGCAATATGATGTTCAATCACAACATGATGGTAAAACTAATTCTTTCATCGTAACTAAGAATGGTAGAAAGTATAGAATGGATCCATTTCCTGATGAGCAGGTAGAGAAGAATGTTGGGTCAAGTGTCATGATTGTGAGTGGTAAAGAGTTTCTAGATGCCCTTAAGGAGGAAGGAAACCAAGGGTATGCTCTGATTTTGAAGCCTAAAAATAGTCCTACTTTGCATGATCCTAGTAAGGAAGAAGTTCCTAATGAGGTGCAACAATTACTAGAGAAGTATAAAGGGATTATGGTAGAAGAAATGCCTAATGAGTTGCCACCTATTAGGGACATAAGCCATCAAATTGACTTCATACCAGGATCTACTTTGCCAAACAAAGTAGCCTACAAGATGACACCTTCACAAAATGAAGAGATTGCCAAGCAAGTGCAAGAATTGTTGGATAAGGGATTGGTGAGAAAGAGCCTTAGCCCATGTGCTGTCCCAACAGTCCTAGCCCCTAAGAAGGATGGTAAATGGAGGTTGTGCACGGATTCTAGAGCCATTAACAAGATTACCATAATATATAGGTTCCCTATGCAAAGAATTGAGGACCTAATGGACTATTTGGGAGGGGCTAGATACTTTTCTAAGATTGACCTTAAGAGTGGGTATCATCAAATTAGGATCAAACAAGGGGATGAATGGAAGATAGCATTCAAAACAAATGAGGGTCTTTATGAGTGGTTGGTGATGCCATTTGGTCTATCTAATGCTCCAAGTACTTTTATGTGTCTCATGAATGAAGTGTTGAAGGATTTCATTGGCAAATTTGTTGTGTTTACTTGGATGACATTCTTGTTTTTAGCAGGACTAAGGAAGAGCATTTACAACATTTGGATCAGGTTTTGAAGAAGTTGCATGATGACCAATTGATGTTCAACATGGAAAAGAGTGTCTTCATGAAGGAAGAACTCACCTATCTTGGTTTTGTGATTTCACCGGGTAGTTTGAAGATGGATCCAACAAAGGTAGAAGCCATTTTGTCATGGCCAACCCCAAAAACAGCAGGTGATGTGAAAAGTTTTCATGGTTTGGCAACATTTTATAGGAAATTCATAAGGTGTTTTAGTCATATTTGTGCACCAATTTTGGATACCATCAAAGGGGGCTAGAAATGTAAGTTTTTATGGACAAAGGTAGCCAATGATTATTTTGAAATTCTGAAACAAAAGGTAGCACAATAGCCCATACTTGTTTTGCCCAATTTTAACAAGTTGTTTGTAGTGGAATGTGATGCTAGTAACCTTGCTATAGGGGTTGTCCTAAGTCAAGAAGGTAGGCCTGTTGCTTTCTTTAGTGAAAAATTGAATGATGCTAAGAGAAAGTACTCTACTTATGATTTGGAATTATATGCAATGGTGCAAACTTTTTGAAAAAATGGAGGCACTATCTTTTGCCCAAAGAATTTATTGTTTATATCGACAACCATGCACTTAGTTTTCTGAATTCACAGGAGAGACTCAATCATAGGCATATGAAATGGGTTGAGCAACTCTAAGCCTATACTTTTTCAATCAAACACAAGAAGGGGCAGGCTAACAAAGTGGCAGATGCATTGAGTAGAAGGGTGTGTATGGTTCAAGAAATTCAGTTGCAAAGTGTAGGGGTTGATGCTCTCAAACATATGTATCAGGATGATGAAGATTTCAAGGAGGTATATGCAGTTTGTTCACAATTTTTAGACTCTTATCATTCTAATTTTTCTAAGTTTTTGTTGCAGCAGGGATTGTTATTCAAAGGCAACCAACTATGTGTTCCTAGGTGTTCCATGAGGGAGAACATCATAAAGGAAAAACATTGTGGTGGACTTGGAGGTCACTTTGGATTGGATAAAACATTCGATTAGGTGAAGAGGTTTTATTTTTGGCCTAAAATGCAATCAGATATCAGAAAATTTGTTGAATGTTGTAGTATTTGTCAAAGGGCAAAGGGTACTTCATCTAATGCTAGTCTATATCAGCCACTTCCTATTCCTAATAGGCCATGGGAAAGTATTAGCATGGATTTTGTCTTGGGTCTTTTGTCTTGGGTCTTCCTAGGACTCAAAGAGGCTTTGATAGTATCTTTATTGTGGTGGATAGATTTAGTAAGATGGCTCATTTATTGCCATGTAAATGCACTAATGATGCTTCTCACATTGCTAGTTTGTTCTTCAAAGAAATTGTTAGAATCCATGGTTTGCCTCTTAACATTGTGGCTGACAGGGATCTAAAGTTTGTAGGCCATTTTTGGCACACTTTGTGGAAGAAGTTGGGCACTCAATTGTCCTTTACTTCAACCTATCATCCTCAGACTGATGGCCAAACTGAGGTGGTGAATAGGTCCTTGGGAAATCTTCTTAGGTGTCTTACCAAGCAACATGGAGAGGCATGGGATATGATCATCCCTCAAGCAGAGTTTGCCTATAATGATTCCACCAATAGAAGCACAGGAAGGAGTCCATTTGAGATTATTTATGGCATTCATCCAAGAGGTATTCTTGAATTGAGAGATCTCCATGGATTGGAAAGGAAAAGTGCTCAAGGTGAAGACTTTGCATTGGCCATGAAAGATATCCATGATAATGTCAAAGAAACTCTTCAAAAGAACAATGACAAGTACAAGGAGAAAGTCAATGAGATAAGGAGAGATGTAAAATACAAGGTTGGGGATTTGGTCATGGCACATTTGAAGAAGGAAAGACTTCCTAATGGGTAGCCAACCAAACTCCTCATGAAGAAGATAGGACCATGCAGGATTGTGCATAAGTTTGGGCCCAATGCCTATGAGATTAAACTTCCTTAAGGCTTGGCCATATCTCCTATCTTCAATGTTTTAGATTTGTTCCCTTTCAAAGGTGAATCTAATGCAGATATGACAGTAGCAGGAGATGAAGATTGGGTCAAGGGTCTTCCACCCAATCAGCCATTGAAGTTGGAATGCATTCTTGACACCAAGGTCTTGAAGAAGACAAGAAAGAAGACATACAAACAGTTCCTTGTCAAATGGAGTGGCTTACCCATTGAAAATGCCACTTGGATGAGTGAAGAAGACATCTTGAAGCATGGTGTCACAATTGCTGATCTACTTCCTCAAGAGACTTGAGTTCTCTTTCCACCCAGGGAGTATGGTGCAGGAGCACCAAGGAGAACCAAAAGACTCATGTCTTGTTTTTGTTGTTCATTTTGTTTTGTTGTTTTCATAAGGTCTTGGAGACCATTATCATGATGTAATAAAGGCTATGATGCCATGTTTGTAGTGAGCAATCATGCACTCATACATTGTATAGGAGGCAGTCTCATAAAGCCATAAAAGGTAGTCATGTAAAACTTCATATTGTAAGCCTTGTTAAGGCATGTCAAGGAGTCCAAGGTGGTGTCAAGGAGCCTAAATACCTTTTTCAAGGCCTAATCACATTGTAGAGGTGTTTGAAGATTCATAAACACCAATGTCTATGCAAACAAACTAAGGATTAGTTGAAGTTTTCAAACTGCCCAAAAACTGCCAAGGAAGTTTGAATTGGTTATGGCTCCAACCATCGACCAAACTACCCTCAATGGAGTTGTCAAGGTATATACAAGTCTATATAACCTTGAACAAGTAAAATGTAAGGGGTAGAAGAAGTTTCAATGCAATAAAACACCATTCTCTGCTATTTTTGTGTCATTTTCTGTATTTTCTAAAGAAGCAGGCCATACTTCTCTACTGTACGGAACTGGTATGAGCCCTATGCTATTAGGAAGTGAAGTGTGGTGAATTCACTCTCATTCAAGTGTGGTTTTAGGTTATTACATGAAAGAGGAGACAACTTAGAAGTATTTGATCTTGGACTTCCCTTTAAGAACTCTATTTTTCTTGAGGAATTTCGCTGTCCCAGGCTGTACTATGTGAAGGTACAGGACTATTCACATCTCTTCATGTTCTGATTGGATAATGCATTGAGTTAAATTGCATTTGAAGTAGTTTTGGTGTCTTGACAGTAGCCTTGAAGGGAGTTATAAGGTTTTGTTTAAAAACAATCCATTTAAAACCAAACCAAGGGTTTTGGTTGAAATCCATGAATTCTCCTCCATTCCACTGATGTAAGACCTCATAGATTAGTGGGATGGATGGTTGTTGTGATGTTTCAATGCATTTCATAAAGGGTTTGGGTAGAGAAGGTGATTTTCTATTGTTTATGTGAAAGACCTAACAAAACCATGTGTTAGGTGATGTTTAAAGGCACATTGAAGGAACCATAGATGCATTTTTGGGAACAACAGAGAGTAGAAGTACAAAACCCACAAAATCCTTTGTTTTGGCATGTATTCTAAATGTTCAAACCTTTTGTTGAGTTTTGGGCTTGCATTCTATAGTAGTCTCTTTGTAATTTTGGCCTAATTGGGGCTCTAGGTCATTGAGAGGGGCTATTGGTTGAGGTATTCCATCCAAAACAAGCCATTGATTGTCTAAGATTTGCATTTGAAGGTCTGAGTCAAGAGTTATTAGGACTATTCTCATTTTGTAGGGCTACAAGCCATTTTTGGGGTTTGTGAAGGAAGTACCATTTCAGAGTTTGACCTACCTTTGTTAATGGATGGGATGGGTCCCTATACATGCCTAAACACCATTTCCATGGAGAAATAAAAGCCCTTAGCTTCTATTCCCACTTTTTTGTAAAGACCTTTGATTTTGGGCTTTTGGGTGTAGTATAACCTTGTCATCTTGTCTATCCTTCTCCTATCCAAAGTGTCTCTACATCAAATAATCACCTAGCTCTTTGAGAACTAGTGTAAATAGTATGTATGAAAACCCTTTAACATGTGTCTAGAGACATTTCATCCCTAAAGTCTAAATGATCCATAAACCACTAGGTTGATAACCCTAGGGATGCATTAGCAATGGATATCTAAAACTAGATTGACTCCTATTATTCTCCTTGGCACTCTCCTAATGGTTGAATAATTTAAAACAACATTAACATTTAAAATAAAAGAATGAATATATGTATTAGTAAAATAGAGCACATATCACACAATATCAAGGTTAATTTAGAGAAAACCCAATCAAGTAAAAACTCCAAGAAATGTATGTGGTTAACATCCCATCACTAATTCCAATGTGGTTACAAGAGATGAAAACAATAATATCTTACACCAAGTTGTCCTATCTATACAAAGTCTCCTCTATCTTTTTTCAATCCTTTGCACTCCACCAAAATCCTACAACACTACATAATTTCTCTCCACACTACCAAGAAATTGTTTTTCCTCTACCTCGAGTCTTTGTTTTCATGTGGGAATGTCAAAAAATAATAAAAGAATTCCAAGAGACACTTCCTTGGATTTTTTACCAAACTATGGCATTTTGACCCAATAAAAAAATTATTGGGGTTTTTAGCTCTATATTTTGGTAGCTATAACTTTTACATATGGACTCAAAACAAAACATTTTTTTAAAATCAAACTTCATTATGAGAGGAATTAGAATTTGAAAATTATTTCCAATTTAAGTGTCATGTTATATCCTTTTCAAAGCCTGCAATAGTCCTATAAATTAGGATGTCAAACATTTATTCCTTTTCACATTTGTGCCTAGCATAAGTGCATCCAAGAGAATAAAGTGCCCTGAATTTTTCTATATGATTTGAAATATGCTTAGAAGTTTTTTGAATCACATGGGACACATTTGGAACTATTGTATATTTGTTTACATCCATTAGTAACACATGCAACAACTTGTAGTAGACCTATAGCCACATGTGTTCATGCTTATTCTATCCCATAACTAACTTATAATGGCTTGTTCCATACCTAGCAACATGTGACATGACTATAATACTTTGTGAAATGCATGTAGCATGCCTATAAAATCCTTTAGATTCTTGTAGAAGCCTTAGAGACACCTATAGTAGCCCATAAAATGCTTGTAGAGCCTTCTAGAGACATGTAACAACTTGTGTCATGCATATAGTATCTTACTATAGGCGTGCTTGATCGAGAATCTTATAGATATGAATAACCCAAGAATTTTTTGGATCACACCTCCCTAATTAGGAAGATTTTGGTCCTCAAAAGTTGTAGGACACCACTTAAATCAAATTGACAAATTCTAAGTCTACATGCTTTTCAAGAGTTCTCCTTATGATGGCTTGGCATCACCCAAGACCATTTTGTTTCATTAGGTAAATGTGAACTAGTCATAGGCACTAGATTGTCTTTCTATTGCTTCACTTAATACATAAAAAAATAGAAAGGAAAAGTTATGCCCACCTTTGTAATTACCTCCTTCTACTCACATAGTTCTCCTTTCTCAACGTACATGTTTTCGATCATGCGACAACCTATTGATGGTGATTGTTAGTCATAACAACATGCACAAAAATTTGTACACCAAACCTTTATTACCTTGTAAAGTACGATCAACTTAGGATAAGGTGATGACTCCAAGTCTCCATTGATCAGGTCATGATCATCTGACGTTACTCGAAGGTTGATGTGACATGCTATTTTCCATTTCAAGGGGTCTTACATTTGTCTTGATGATCAGTATTGTTCTGTTTCCTGTAAATTTACTCCACAGAGAGGTTATTTCTACTCTATTTCCAAAGATAGCTGATGTTTTTGCAAGTTTGATCAATTCTTTTGATTATTGATCGTCATGAACCTGTTCTTTCTTCTACACAGCATATTTACTCAAATGATGTGTCTATAAGTGGATATTTGCATGTATATCTTGGATTTATGTATGAATCTGCATGATATTTGTCAATTTAACATGCTTTTACTCTAAATATGCTATGTATTTCCAATTATCTACGGGATGTCAACATATTTCATGTTATTTGCTTTTAATTCTCTGTTATTTGCAATTATGATGATGAATTGTTATGAAATTGAAAGAAATTTAAAAGAATGCTTCTACATTTAGTGAATCTTTAGCCATTAAACCACATACATACAAGATACATTCATGAGGAGAAGAAATCAAACCATATTGTCACCAGGATGTTCCACAGCTAGATACAGATGATGCTAACTTCAAAGGATAAGGGATGAAAACAACACATGCAAACTGACAAGCACTCCAAGGGACGCAGCTGATCAATGCATGTATCAAGATTTCAAACACAGATTACTCAACATTTATGATGATTTGTAATCAAATTGTCTTCTCTTTCATTCAGTATGCATAACATGTACATTTACAAAAACTTTGAAATGAGTCCTGATATTTCAAAAATCTAATTTTAATTAAGTTTTGAATATTCAAAATATGACACCCCTGTACCTTTTATAGAATAAGGTGAGGAAGCAGTTACAAATGACCTACGGTCAGGATTTGTCAATTAAAATCAACGGTAGATTACCACTCTTTGACTCAGTCAACATTCCTTCATGGTACAGGTTGCCAGCTGACAACCATCTGAATAACTCATTATCTTATGAGTACCTGATGCATATGTCTTCCTTGTGGTGCATCTCCATTCATTCTTTGGGTTCCTCCTCTTTATCTTCTTCTTCTTCATCAGGATCCTCATCTTCATTACTTTCTGTATCGCTATCACCTTGATGAACATCATCCTATATATGGACCTTCATTGCTGTCCTGATATTCTCATAGGCCTGTACTATTTTATCTACCTCCTCGCCATCTTGGGTTTTGGCTTTTGTTATGGCGTGCTTATGAGACTGGAATTTAGCTTTGATCGCATCCAGCTTACCTTTTCTGCTATTTAGTGTTTCATCGTAAGTCTCCACCTTGACCTTGATCCTCATGATCTTATTCATCACGTCTTTTGTCAGGTGAGTGAGGGGGTCATCAGCTATCGGCTAGAAATTATCATGCAGAGCTTAAATAGCAAAGTCTGTGTCTTGATTTTCTATCTTTCCTTCTACTTTCCCTTCTAATGCTTCAAGGATCTCTGCCTCATGTGCCATCATGCTGTGCAACTTTATACTAATATCCCTGAGCTTGCCACTACATTTCTTCAGGATATCACATTCGAACTTGATGTCTTCATACCATATGTATATCAGCAAGGTAGTGTTATTATTCAACACTTGATTGTTTATTAGAATTTGAGGATCAATCCTCTTCATCTCACTTAAAGCAGTTAGGTCCTTTTCCAATTGGAATGACCATTTTCCTGTTTCATTTTGCATTTTATCCACTTTTCTCTTCAAACTGCTTAAAGAATTCCACCTCTATAAAGAGGTTCTCAATACATCCTCAGCTCTTGTGAGGGCTGACAGCATCCACTTATCCATGATCATGGCCTCATGCTTCATGAGGTCCAACTTGTTAACCTCCTCCTGGAATATGACAATCAATGGGACTGCCGGATTCACTGGTGTACTATTAGGGTTAATCAACCCCTTTATATATGAATGCAGCTGGGCAATGTGCTCCTTATGCTATTTATTTTTCTCTTTCTCCTTCTTTACCCTTTGGGTCAAAGAATCAATGATGTCCTTCCCTTCCTGACCTTCTTGGTCTTCATTGGCAAAACCTAAATCAACAGTTGTGATTTGGAATTCCTCAAGGGTGATCTTGCCCTTCTCTTTCTCTATAGTGGGAAGTGCTACCTGGGCTGTCCTTCTACCTGTAGCAGGATCTCTTCTAATAGCCGATGTCAATCTAGCTTTCCTCTTTGGCTTCATGATTGTCTCTGCAAACAAGGTGGAAACATCAAATTCTTGAATTTCAAAGCCTTGTTTCGTACCTACTTCTTTCTCCAGCCACTGAGGCACTTCATTTCTAGATCCTTGTTGTCCTTTGTCATCATCATGTCTGCCTTGTTCTCTAATATCTGTCTCTATTCTAGTTGGAGGAGGCAACTTCCTAGTTTCTTCCTCATGGAATTCCTCATGAGGGGGATCTTGTTGCATCTCTTCTTGTTGAGGGGCCTCTTTCTATGGGGAAGGATCCTGTGGAGTATCCACATGATGATCCTGTGCTTGATCCTGCACTCCCTCTTTCTGAGTTTCATCCACTTTGGTATTTTCCTCATCTTGAGGCCTATTGACATCTGTGGCTATTTGTGTGTTTGGGCCTGGTGCATCACCCTGATCTTGGGTCACATTTTGTTCCTTACTTGATGCACCGACATCTTGTGTCTTAAGGTCCTCATGACCTGATTTATCTTTTTCTCTTATATCTCCTTGAGTTCAAGTGGCATCATCACCTGATGTATCTTTATCACCCTCACCCTTTTGTTGGACTTCCACTATCTTTGGCTCAGCGGGTATCTCATGCTGTTGCTGGTCCATATCCGGAGCATTGCTCTCTTCCTTTGCCTACTTAGCTACTTCAATGTTCTCTGTTACATCAGGTGCACCTGCTTTGTCTTTGGGGCTCACATCCTCCCTGCATGTCAAATCTATAATTGTAGGGCTAGTCACCTGATCAACCAATTTGTCAAGCCTGATTTGTTGGGCTGCCTTTTTTGGGCTACTCTCCTTTTCTTCCTGAGCTGTTTGCTTTACCTCCTCCAATACCACCATCTGTGCTAATGGGGTCCCATGTGGAGTCATGCGGGTACTGGAGGTGAGAGTTTCCATCCTTTGAGAGGCCACATTTTGCACAACTTCACCATCTGATAGGTCAACGGTGTCTTCCAAGGAGAAAGGACCACCATGACCTGCTTTGGAAGTCTCTTTTGTCTGTTCTTCTACTCTCACAGTCTTGAACTTGATAATGTTGGGAAGCAGCACATCATGTTGCATCTCCTTCTTAAACGCTTCACCACCAGCTCCTCTTAATACAATAGGGGTAGTCTTGATATCACCCCTCATGGGTGTCCTTTGCTTCTTGGGTGGTGACATTAGCGGCACCACCCTCCTCTTCCTATTGACCATCATCAGGTCATCACCTGCAGGCTCTTTGTTTACTAGCTCTTCTTCAAACGGGGTATCCTCTTCTACCTCATGCTGTGAGGTTTGGCCTTCCTCTCGTACTTCTGTGATTTCTACAGCTGGCCTCAGGATCCTCTTTGTTTTAGGTTTATCCATTAGAGGTGGTGCAGATGAGGTGGATACCTATCCTGATGTTGATGCAGCTAGTATGGCAATTCTTTCAATTATCACCCCTTTAGGCTCATCATTAGTTTTCTTTCCTCTGGGGGGTCCCTTCCTCTGTTTCTACATGGGTAGCCTTTCTCCATTGGATTTCCTTTTATCATTGAGGCAGTCATCATACTCCTCATTAGTTAGTTCTTGTCTTTTCTTCTTGGGATCCACAGTAAGGGCAACACTCTTTTTCTTCAATCTATTTATCTGTTCATCTACCCAAGCTTGGGTTAACTACAGCACCACACCTATAAACTAATCCAAGGAAATGTCCTCTGGCTGTGTTAGATCAGGGGCTGAGATGGTGTCATTGTAGACCTTCTTGTCTTCATATTCATTTGACATAGTTTTCCCATCATCCTTCTTCAGTTGTATTGGCACTGGGATGCAGTCATATGTCCTTATCTGGTTCAAGGTGAGCCTTTGGTATTTTCTTCTTCTCACCTCAACTTCATCCTCACAATCTATCTAGAAATCCTCCAGATGCTTCTGATGTATAGGTTTCCCCATTATTTTCTGCATCTTGCCATAGGGGTCATAAGATCTAGCCAATGGAAACGGCTGCAGATACATCAGTTTCAGACCTCCCATGACATGCTCTATGCTCTGTGAATCTAAGCACATATACCAGCCCACAGATACTAGAAATAGTACTGGAGGTATCTTCTTTTGTGCTTTATATGCCTCCACTATTTGTCTAAGAAATTCCATCAGGACCACCCCATCAGTAGGGTACCTGGGTAGCATAAGTGGTTGTTCTTCAAATCCCTCTATTCTTATTTATGAAAATTTGGCATACTAGATGAACTAGGCCCCATGTTTGTAAACAACTTCCTGAGCCTCCATGCTCAGTCTCTTGGTTCTGTCTTCCTCCATTGTTCTGACTAGATGCATAGAGAATGCATCATTCACTAATTTATAATGCAGGAGGTAGTTCTTTCTCTGTAGTTGAGGATAATGATCCCATATGTTGGCATCATCTACACCACCGCTAACCTTACCCACTATAGTCAGGGCATCAAATGTTCCCTTGTAAGCACATAAGTACACAACATATGAGGTCATATGGAATGAGCATTCTTGACCTCCCAGGTTCCTCATCTCTTCATCCAATGCATCACTGATGACCTTGGCCCATAGTGGCTTGTTATCTGTATAAAGGACCATCTGTATGGTTCCAAACATCCAATTCTTAAAATTTCTAGCCAGAGGCTAACCTATCATCCTGCTGAGCAGGACAATCATGTACTGATACTCATCATCAAAATCAAACTTATACAGGTGGATGGCCAACTTAGCTGAGGCAGTGTAGGTGCTGCTCTTAGACCTCCACTGATACATCCTCTTCCTTACATTTTTCTTATTGTTATTATACTCTGTCTCTAGTTTATGTAGATCCACACTGACCACCCTCTTTCCAACTGGCAGATTGAAAGTAGATGTGATGCCCTTAATTGAAAAGTCAGTATATACCCTTCCATGCTTCTCCACCTGCTTGGTTTGAGGGTTATAGTTCTTGGCACACTCTACTACCAGCTCTGGGGTCTCCATGGAATAAGGGAATTTGGCGGCATGCCACATTCCTGATACATATATTGCATCCAAAAGGGTATTGTTCTTATCATGATCTATTCTAGATGACCATACTGTTAGGTTTGTATCTCCCTGGTGAGTGTCACCAATGACACCACACTTGAATTGTACCCCCTCAGGCTGAATAAACATGGGCTTAAGAAATTCTGCATCAGACCTGTTCCGTCTAAGATCTGCCATGGACTCCTGATAGCGCTTTCCTCCTAGGTTAGATGGGTGATTACGGAAAAGGGCTAAAAATGCTGATGATCACCCGTTCCATTATGCTGGAAGATCTCGTCTATTCACATGTAGCTCGTATGGGGGTTTGATTTCTCTACTTTGTAATTTCTTATTTTTTCGCAAGGTAAATGAAAATAACTTTGGAAAGTTACCTTTAAACACATCCATATAGCAAAATAAGGTAAAACAATGTTAAATCAATTAAATCCGTTGATCCTCTGCAGATAATCCATGGATGATGCCAAGTGTTTGAATTGTATTTGCAATCGACAGGAATCCATCTACCGCATTTATGTCCATTTAATGTTAGGAAACGGGAGGGGGTGATCTTTGAAAGATCAGGGGATATTTAAAATATGACCCCCTCTAGATAAAATGACCTTCCGCCTTTGAGTGGCAAAACTAATGCAAAAGAATCAGGTGATGTGGTCAAAGGGTGACCACATGCAAATCAAGTCATGAATTTAAGATCAGGGGATATTTAAAATATGACCCCGCAAAATATGACCCCCTTGGGGAAAGATCAGGGTGACGTCACCATGTCACTGACCTTGTTTAAGCATTGTGTTGTAATGACGTCATCGTCATGTTATTGAATATGGTGGGGCATCAGATATATACCTCCGCGGGGTAAAATAGAATGATGACATCATCATCAGGGTGATATTCTTTGTCCGTTGGGTTTAGATGACATCATTGTCATATTGACATAGGGTGATATTTGTAAGATGACAGATATTAAAAAATATGACCCCTCACAAAATATGTGAAGTTGTTTGACGGGCAAATAACAACTATCACGTAAAATTGACGTCTGGACTTCGCGGACCAAGTGATTATTGGGTGATAAACTTATATCAGGGTGATCTTACATAATGTGACTGATGTTTGAAATACGACCCCCCTCCTCGGAATATTAGGTTTGACCAAAACTTTGACTTAACATAACTTTCTCCTCTTAGAGAATTTCGAGGTGATCCAAAAGGCAAACTTGCTTGGAATTTTGTGCACTTTACAACTATGAGGTTAATAATGTAAAATACTAACTTTGGCAACTGACCTCATCATGGTGACCTATCTACCCCCTGCAGGGTGTTCATTAATGACTTAATTTTACCAGACCACCCAAAGCAGAAAAACAACAAGCCAAAGCAGTAAAAAGGTTGGGTCCCTGTTTTGTCAAGTCAAAATGGGGTGTGTTGTGTAACCACACAACACAACTCTATACTCTATAATTCTACATCATTTTCAAGATTTGCAAAAGTTCTATTTGTTGCACTTTGGTACACATACAATTCCTCATCCACTAAAGAACTCAACCTTCCATAAAAGTTATTAACCACTTTGACTTAAACCTTTGTGTTTATCCACAATGACTACCATATGTAGATGGTCAAGTAAACTTCCCATATATTTAATCAACACTTCATGCTCCATTATGTCCTTCCCAAATTGTATGTAACTTGTTTTCAAAACTTGTTGGTATAATCTTATACACCTTTCCCTTGTTGTTGCTTTAAATGATGCCACTACGTGACCCTCTCTTCTTCATGATAGTTTGGGTAAACCTACTTCCATAATAATAACTTGATGTCCTTCCACTTCAACATTGGTGGTACTTTTTGAATCTCTAAGAAATGTGCATAGCTCTCATACCAATTAGAGCATGCCTTGCAAGTTTCAACCTCAAGTAAAGGAAATTTTCTACTATGGAGATAGTTGGTGCAAACTAAAATATACCTCTGTATGGGACACCCATTGGTCTAATTTCTCTACATTGATTTCTCCATTGTAGGATTGGATATCAATCTTGGCCTCCACTTTGAAGAACCTATTAGGTTTTGGAGTGTCTTCTTTCTCCACACCGACTTTATCATCCTCACCTTCATCTTGAGGCACCCTATTTTTATCTATTCTTGTTATCAAGGCAATCATCATGCTTTCTTGCCTTTCTAGTTTTCCCTCAACCATTGATATTCCAACCACATCTACTTCCAAGTTTTGAAATCTTGCCTCTCCATCATCCTTTATCATACATGTTTATTTCACTCTTCTTGACCACTTCCTAGATTCAATCTCAAGCTTAAATGACAATAAAATCATTTTTCTATTTGATGTCATAGATAACATAAAGTTGTAAAACCTGCACACTCAAATTTTCTAATGAAGATAACTACTCTGATACCACTTGATCCATAAACCACCAGGTCGATAATCCTAATGATGTACTAGAAATGAATATCTAAAACTAAATCGATTCCTATTATTCTCCTTAGCATTGTCCTAATAGATAAATAAATTTAAACATCATTAACATTCAAAATAAAAAGAGTACACAATAATAAAATAAAGCACAAATCATAGAATAATGAGGTTCCTCTAGGGAAAACCCACTTGGGTGAGAAACTTTAAGAAGGGTATGTAGTTAGCATCCCATTACTAATTCCAATGTTGTTACAATAGATAAAATGTTAATAATAGCTTACATCAAGTTGTCCTAGCTATACATAGTCTCCTATATCACTTCTCCACCCTTCGCACTCCATCAGAGCCTTGCAACAATACCTAATTTCTCTTCACATAGCCAATAAAGTGTTTTTCTCTTCCTCCAACTCTTTGCATTAATGTAGGAATTTGAAACAACAACAAAAGAAGGCCAAGAGGCACTCATTTGGATGTTTTTCCAAAACTATGGCATTTTGATCCAATCAAAAAGCTTTGTTGGTTATTTTAGCTCCACCTTCCAGTGGCCATAACTTTTGTATTCGGACTTGAAAAATCACACTTCTTTTTGAGAGGAATTCAAATCTACAAACCATTTCCAATTTGGATGCCATTTGATATCATTTTTGGGACCTACAATAGTCTTGCAAATTAGCATGCTAAACATTTCTTCCTTTTCATTGTTATGCCCAATTGTGCATTTAACAAAATAAAGTGCCTTAATGAATTGCATCCGATCTAAAATGATGCCTAGAAGGTTCTCAAATCACATGGGATACACTTGACATTGCATCATGTTTGTTTGCAGCCATTTAAAACACATGTATCTACTACCCTGTAGCAACCTTTGAACACCTCTACCAACCCATAGTTGACTTATAATGATATGTTGCATACTTTAGCAACATGTAACACACTTGTAGTAGCCTGCGACATCCTTTAGATGTCTATAGCAGGCTTCTAGACACTTGTAGTAGCTTGTGGCATGCTTGTAATAGTCTTTAGATACATGTGGCAACCATCTAGACACCTATAGTAGTTATGATATGCCTATAGCAGCTTACTATAATCATCCCTAATAAAAAAACCTTCTAGATGTGAACGACCCAAGTAATGTTAAAGTAGAGAATTATTTTTAAATTCCTTAAATTTTCCCTCGCCCAGCTTACCCAAACAAATTCTTGTGCATCAATAAAGAAATTCCAAAACCATAACTAACTGCCCTAAAAAAAAAAAAAATTTCACTAACTTTAGGATTCACGTTTGATATTTCAACATAATCTCCAAGGGAAAAAAAAACAGTGCCAAGTGAGGGACTAATAAGTTAGCTGGTTGAGTCTAATAATGAGATGGAGACCTTAGTCCTTGTGAACTTTCCGTAACTTACTTTTTCATACAACATTCAAAACTCACCAAACTCATAGGCGGTTGTTAAATTCCACATTATCATGCCCATCACCATCAAGTAACTATATTTCTACCTTTTTTTCGGTGAAAATTTATTTCGCTTTCTCTAAATTCAATATTTGATGATTCATAACTTGATGAAGACAATTTGAGTTGTTGGGTTAGTGTCATGGAAACAGGATCCAATTAAGGTGTTAGAATTCTTGGTGGAATAACTCGACGAACAGAAATATGGGTGCAAAAGTTATGGTCATTTATACCAGTCTACTATTCCCCTTTGAATAATCACAGCTTCCAATTTACTTTACTAGTATCCGTACACCTTAACTATATCAAGTAACAAAATACCCACCACTTAAATTTTGATGTGGACTGTGGTAATTCATGTAACTGAGAATGGACTGGCTTAAAAATTACATAAAGTTGTGTATTACTGTCAAGTCTTATCTCAAATATGAATAGTCAGGTCGGCAGTGGTTGAATAATCAGAGAATAGATGGAGCAGACAATGAAATAATCAATCAATAGGTAAGCCACCTTGTTGAATAACAGATGAGGGTTATTTTCAAATTAAAATTTGGTGTCCAAAACTTGCACCGGACTGCACTATGAATTGTTGATACTAATGCATTGCTTTCTTATGTCACCATGTCACCAACAATAAGCAAGAAAGTTTTTATTAGGCAAGCCAAGCCTCATCTTTATCTTGGACGTTCATTACAATAGCACAAATGAAACTACTCTTAGCTCTTTTTCTGACTCAAGACAATTAAGCCGAATTGTCCTCTAATAAAAATGTTATCCCATAATTATTTCAGTCAATGATCAAATTCACAACCAAAAATATGCAGTAATACAAGTTTAGAACCAAAAATATGGAGTAATACAAGTTTAGAATTAGAAATGTATTTTGGAAGTCATGCTGCACGTTACAAGTTGATTGATGTGAGCTATTTTTAAATATCATTAACTTCAACTATCAAAAGATCAATTTCAACCAATAAAAACAGAACAAATATTGACCACTTTTTGTTGTAAATAAGATGTAAAATTACTATTAATTGTTTAATCTTTAAAATGAATGATATTTAAATAGAGTGATTCATCAGTGTCCTCCATTTGCTATTGCTTTTAAAACCTGAAAGGCTTTTGAAAAAATTCATTTCATTAGTGTTTGGATTCCATGAAACCACATTTATCTGATGCATTTTGTCAAACAATCCCAGGAACTGCACAAATGAACAGAGTCTTCTGTCGAGGAAACCCAACGTCCAATTCAAATTTCAAAGCATCCCCTTATTGTTTAGGACGCTGAGGACCCAGGGAGATTTGATTTCATCTGTTGGATTTGGTAATGCGTGCAGTAACTTTAAGGTAAGTATAAACTTTCAGTGAAATTAATAAGGGTAAGCACAAATCCTGGGTGAAATGAGAAACCTTCTGAATATAATCCAAAGGATACCATTACCCTACAGCAGGAATTTGCCAATTAAAAAGAATGTCCAGTCGACTAAAACTTGAATTATTTTGTAGCTTTACCTTGAACCCTGTCCACTTTAATTTTGTACTATTTTTTATTTAGTTTTGTGTTTATTTTGTAATGGTGAAATTTGTATATTTATATTATCTTTCATTTAGTTTTATATTTATTTTAGGGGAGTGTTTTGAAATATAGAATATCAACAAATGGAGATTTTGTGTAATGTCAACTCCCTTGTCTTATACTATCTACTTACCTCATTACACATGTTTATCTGCACCTACCACTCATCCCCATTCACATGTTCACACACCCTTATACATTCATCCTATTCACTTGTTTATCACATCTATGCTCACACTTATTTCCATGAACACATTGTCTATCAAGATTTAGCTTGTTTTCTATTCTGAGACTAATTTAAAATTTTAAAATTCAAATTTGACCAACTTCCCACCTTTACCCTTTTTTCTTAAGGTTGACTTATCAAAAATTTTTGTGATGTATTGATATGTCTTTGTCTTTAAAGGTTTTGAATACATTCATTCTAGGACATGATGGAATCTCCTACTCTCAAGCATTATTTGACTATCATTCACATTACGCACTTCAGTTGGTGCACTAAAAGAAATCCAGTTCCACACAAACATCATAGGAGCATATGTATGATTGAAGATTGTTGTTTTTTATTATTCATACACATTTATGAGGGTTGACATAGGAGAACATGTCCCCTTTTGACATACTAGTAGCCCCACAAAAGTAATTATAAATATTTCTTGTCTATTATATATTAGAAGATGCGAAGGAAGCCAAGACAAACTAGGCAAAGTAAAGAACATAAGTCTACAAAATATGTAGTATAGATTCATAAGTGCATGAAAAGTTCATAGTTACAGATTATTCCTAGATCACCAGACTCGTCCCTACATAGTGAACAAAATATTATAATCTCGATGCATTCATCAATATAAGATACCATGTTCTTGATCTCGAGGGATCAATCTTTTGCATTCATTAGGTATAGACCTAAGTACACTTGTTTTCTATTTGCATTTCCCACATTTCAATTACTAGCACCGTATATTCAAATCCTAACACTCATAATTAACTAGTCTAGGTTAACCATGCTTATGTGTATGCATTTTACTAGATTAGCCTAGACTAGGCTTAAGAAAAGTTTATCTTTCTGTACATTTTGGTGAACTCTATCAATCTTACACAACCTATTTTTTCTCTAAGGTTTCTAAACCAATATTAGGGTTTTCAAATCTACCCTTTTTTTATTTACATAGTGTTTTCAAATTTAGTCTTCCTTTTGTTGTGCCTTTGTGTCTAATTGATATATCTTTCTCTCAAGGTTTTGTGTGCATATTCACATAGCCTATGTTTTACCCACCCTTGGATTAGTTTTAGGGTTTACATTTTACACCTATTTTTAGATTTGATATACATTATTATTTTTTTAATTTTGTTGGGATTAGGTGATATTTACCTTGCAAATCTATATTTCTAATGTATTTGATTATGTGTAGATGGATAATTAATGTATTTGCACCTTAATATGTAGAATGGATGATTTGGACACCCATGTGTGGTGGAGACAACAATATTAATTATTATTCTTTGGTTATTTGGGATTATTATTGCAAGAAAACATGGAAAGAGGAAAAGGAAGATGAAAGGTCACTTTGGAATAAGAAAAGTCATGCCTTGTAAATGGAGCCTTCATGGAGCACTTGGCAGTTGTAAATTGACTTCTTCATGCATAATGTTAGGGGTTACGTACTTGAGAGTTACTTTATATTCTTGAAACATTCTCATCATGAATGGGGTGTTGGATTTTTGACCTAGATATGTTTGCCTAGTTTGGGCTCATGGTTTTGATCCATTGTTTTGTAAATCATTTATGTTTTCTTGTTTCTATTTGCTCCATGTATTAGAGGCATGGGATAGAGGTTTAGTATGGTTATTTGTAGGTATTATTATGTTATTGGGATGTTGTGAGATCAAAGAGTTGGAGTAGATTATATTGATGTAACACTTTCATTGTAATTAATACAATCTCAATGTCTCTTTAGTGGTGGAGTTGTTTTGAAAGGGTTTCTCCATGTACATTTAGTGTTGCATGTGTTTGTTGATTTCAATTTACTATTAAATATGTGTTTCTTTATGTTACATTTCAACTTTAATGATTAATCATATATTTATCTATTTTGGACAATTGAATTTGAGCACTTTATGCATATACTTTCATTGTAATTGTTCATTGATTTCTCAACATTTAGTATTAGAGCTTATGATTTTGATATGAGAGAGTTGTCTTTTTAAAAGTGTTGTGAAACTTTTTGTTTCACTAGGAGTATTTAATTTAGTGGTTTTTGTAGATCCATGTGTGGTTGAAGCCATGGCTAACACATATTGGTTAGAAATTTAGAAATTCAATGGTTCTAGGCATGAACTGTGGAAGTTGAAAATGAAAGATCTCTTGAAAGAAAGGAACCAATGGAGAATTGTTGCTAAGTGTAGACACCTAAATTTTATCTATCATCACTCCTAGCGATATTTTGTCGACATCATCCTACTTAAGCCCATTTCATACTAATGTTTTCATAATTAATTAATTTAATAATTATATTATTTAATTAATCTAGTTCATCTCACGTCTAATTAAATAATTTTATTGTTTAATTAGTTTAATTTCCACCTCACGTGGCTAATTAATTAAATAATATTTTATTATTTAATTAATCTATTTTCCCTCCACTATTTCTAAAAATAAATGACCAATTAAGTGCCTTTCCCTCCAATTTTTCATTACAACTAATTCTTTATGACTATTTCTATTTTTAGCTAATTTAATTTCACCCCTTCATCTTGAACAAACTAAATTAGCACCCTTCATCTTCTCCTTGATCCAAAGAAAATCGTCTCATTCATTCTCCACCGTAGATCTCCCTACTTTACAAATCGCCACCATTTATCTTCCCTCTCAAAAAATTATAAATAGAGTTGGAAGTTCCCAAAAATGAATCCACTAATTTTGATAGGTACATGCTGCCAACATTTTAAAGTGAATTTGAACAACCACATCCCAATCCATTGAGAAAATCCATTTCACAATAGAATTTGCATGTGGTAACTTTGATTAGTTACATGTTATTTGAATTTCATTTGCTTAATCCTTAGGTTTGCATTAGTTTAGAATACGAAGCTTTTTATTTTCTAGTTTTAAATTTTAAATTTTAGTGATCCAAACACAAAATCTTCCAATCCATCTACTGCATATTAATTTTTGTGCTAACATTTAAGTGTCTTTGTGTAGGACCATTTGAGTTGAGGTTGTGGAAATCAAACGCTACTCTGAGGTTGTTGGAAACTTTGATGTACTGAGCAATTTTTAGCCTATTTTGTTGTAATAATTTATTCCATTATTTTTTTTGTTTTCAATGGAATAATGTTAGACAATACTATATTTGTTATTTTTCACCTCCCAATGCTTTTGGATGAGCTTTTCTCATAAATCATCTGAAATTTATTTTGTGAAGGATGTTTTCAAATGTTCTTTTTGTTGATATTTCAGTGGTACCTCAATAAAGTTAGTTTCTAGCATTGCTAATAGATGAACGTTGTGAATGTTGATCTGCCTCCTTTGCCCATATGTCTGAAAAATTTATGAATGTTGTTAATTCACTGTGATGGCTGCTATTGTGTGAATGTATTGACATGAGTTAAGCAAATATATTGAAGATAAAAGAAAATGACTTTTGAAATATATTTAGGTTGAAGATGCAGGTCCAATGCTACTAGATTCCCCATAGCATTTAAATAATTCTGGTAAAGATACTTGAAGCCACCCATAAAAATAACTATTTAGAATTGAGCTAATATACGACCTTTATGACATCCATTGAGTATGTCAACATAGAACTAGTATTTTGCAATGTTACTCCCATAATTGTTCAGGTAATCTTGGAATGTTTTGGTTATATTTGATGGTTTTGGGGGATATTGTGATGCATGAAATGATTTTTTTTGAGATGGAGAAAAGAATTGTATTGAATTGAATATATTTTTGGGCAATTTTATCATTATTAAAAGTGATTTATTGTTTTGGTTTCGCTAATTTATCTATTATGGTTTTTGTGTATGGTGAAAATCAAATGGTGTGCCAAAGTATGATCATTCATTTCGTTTGGACTACATCTGGATAAATGGATAATAGAAAAAAGGTCCCTAGTTGGGATTCTTGTGAGTTTAACTATTGGCTCTTCAAATACCGTCACAATTTCTAGCTCTCAATTATGGACTTAATTGTAATCCTTGGTAGATATCTATAGTCATATTCAGTTATGTTCATGTTACCTCTAGAGCAAAGCCATGTATATTTTACTTTGTGGACCACTCCTTTCTTGAATGGAAGAAAAATTCATTCATCCACATCTTTGTTATAGTTGATCTAACCAAAACAAAGTATGCTATGTCAAAGCTCCATGTTTCCAAAACATCAACTATGTTTTTTGACATTCTATCTCCATTGTAGGATGTGTTTCCTAGTCAAGGATGAGGAGGAAACATTTAACCCTTTGTAAACAAGCCAAATTTGCAACATTTGCATCTTCTATTTTTGGGTTTTTAAATAGCTTCATGCTTTACATAGTGCTAATAGTCTATTCATTAAAATCTAAAATCTAATATTCCTTTATTGCAAGTATAGGAAGAATCTCTTTAGAACATAAATTGTAAGCTTGGTAGCATCTCTTGGGTTGAGGAATTTCTTGTCGTCCTTCACTAATTTGATATAGTTAGTTGTAAAGTAAGGTGGGCAGTTGAGTAACATATCAAAGCTCCTACCTTTTTTTCCTTCTACATGCCAACACTTAGTAGCAAGGAATAAAAAGTCTTCTTATGTAAGCATAATACTTTTTAGTACTTTTATTTTATTTTGCAATGTTTGTAATCATTTTATTTTATTGAGGTAATCATGTATAAATTTGCAAGGATTTTTGTTACTAATTCTTTTGGGAGTGCAGTGATTTTCATTTGGTGAAGGCCTGAACTCTTCAAAATACTAACATATTCTTGCAGGGTCATTTTGTCCAAGATTATTTTCCAATAAAATTAACCTCACACTTCATTTTCTAAAGGATTAATCTCTGTGTGCATTTTATTTTCATTTTTTATGTGTTGTGTTTTTGTGATTTAAACCACATATTCTCTCTTCTCACACCTTTGGGATGTAGGAGTTCAGACAACACTGAGAGGGGGGGTGAATCAGTGTTGTGTAGATTTTTGCAACTTATTATAACTTTTAATTTACAAGACTTAGAAAGTGAAAGTCATCAATGAACTATTACACATATATGTATAAGTTTGATAATGAAAAATATGAGCAGAATCACATAGAGATAAATCTTAACATAGAAGCAAGAACACACATAGAAGCATATTATTAACACAAGAATTACTGGAGTGGAAAACCCTCTCTGGGTAGAAAAACCACTCGAAATTGCCTCACTGGCTTAACTGATCAAATATGCCTCACTGGCTACAAAGAAGCCTCACTGGCTACAATATGTGTCTCACTGACAAATGTTAAGGTCTCACTGACCTACAAGCCTCACTGGCAAACCATCACCAATAGAAGTAATAAACAAATCAGAGGGATACTCTGTTTCCATTCAAAACAAAACATTTCTTCTCTCACCTATGCTTGTCAAATGGCCATTCTATTTAAAATCAATCATACATCCTGATATGCTCAACAACACTTTTTCTAATCTGCATCACCACACTCTATTTAATCCATCTGCCAAGCTAATATATACAAGATGAAAAACCTTTCATATTTTGCACAAGATAATTCAGAGATCTTTAATATTGCTTCTATCAAAAAATAAAATCAATCTGTTATGTATAAAACATTTCACAATAACCCTGCAACCAATTTATCTTTTATTTTATTTCTCCTCATAATTTCACCTGCAAGAAAATATTTCTCTGTGCCTATTCAAAAATAAAATCAAACCCCCAAAACAAACTTTTTGGTCTTCCATCTTCAAAACTTAATTGCTTTATCTCTCTGTCTTAGAAAAATAAAATCTTTCTCATAATGTTGATCTTCCTCAATTGACATTTCAATCTGCAAAATATTTTTTTCATCTACAAGAAAACAATAAATTAATTTGCTCCTGTCAAAATGCTTCATCTTCTACAATTTTCTTCTTTTATGAAAACATCTTCATTTCACATTAGTCTTTGCATAATCCTTCAAAATCTCCAAACCTTCCATAAATCATATTGCCCCTGTCTTGGAACCTTTCAATTTCTTTTTCATGAAGAATGCCGTTGATTTCATTTTGGCGCCCGAGCTATGAAGGATGGACCGACAGTGCCGGTAACACTAGAGAGAGGGCCGGTAACTACCATGACTGGAGGACCCTTCAAACGGTGGCATATAAGTTACAAACCTGCTATTATAAGTCATTTTCAAAATATAAGAAAAGTGTAGTTTGCACTAGACGGGCAGAGAAGGTTTTCTATGTTTTAGATGCATAATGATTATCTTCTAAGCCTCCAACATAACCTTCAACAAATCCTCCTTGAAATTCATTTAAATCTTAGTAAATAAAGACTTAAGATTTCACTATAAATGTCTCTGTTATAAACAACATTGTTACCACATAAGGCAATTCCTCAACTCCTGAAGATGTATTTTTCAAAGCAACTGAATCACATATACTACTAGAAGGATGATCCACTTGTAGACTCTTGTTCACCTTTGCTCACCTCTGAACAAACATGTTGATGACATCAAAAACTTTACCAATAGCAATCTAGTTATAATCACTCTTATCAACTTGTAATATCAAGAAATCATCTCCAAATGAACAACTCCTGTTTGGCATTCTTGATAGAATGAACAATTGTGAAAGACATCATCCTGAATGACCTATGCCAATCTTGAGAACTTACTTTGTCAACCAACTTTGCATCATGATCAACATATCAACTTCTAAAGCAACAAGAAGGATAAACCATCTGCAAGACTCACATGATGTGATCATCACAAGACAATTAAGGATTCAACTTCTAAAGCACCAAGAAGGATAAACCATCTGCAAGACTCACAAGATGTGATCATCACAAGACAATTAAGGATTCAAAAGAAGAAACAAACAATACATTGTCTCTATATTAAATCACTACCACTTGAAGACATCCTGAATTAAAACTACACCATTCTTGAGGATTTATTCATGAAGTATTTGCACAAGACCAAACACAACTCTATCAAGCATTTTGCATCCCTGATAAACATTCTCTGCAAGACCACTCAACAACCAATCTTTTTAACATCAATGACAACCAGTCACCATCATGGGAAACCTTGAAGATCAAAAGTCATGCAGGAGCATCCTAGGTTGCAGAGCAATCTTGCATCAACTAAAAAATATTTGCATTCTTTTCTTTTCTTTCATTTTAGTTACAATTCAGTAATTTACAATTCAACATTTTCTACTGCATTTTGCTGCATCTTCATATCAGAGCTTGCAGAGTAGGAATTATCTTCTATGCCATGTCAACTACACCATATTCAGATTTCAAGATATTCAAATTTGTCTATAGAAAGTTATCACCCTCAGAAGATCATCAGCTTTCACAGAGCAAAGCATTCATGTAGTCAGTTGAGAGGAGAAGGTTTGCGGAGTAGATCAGTGACTTGCAGAGCCTAATGGAACATCATACATGGCACATAAGGACTAGATAGACCTTCCTTGAGGTCCGCACCAAATTTCATTCATTTGCGGAGAAATACCATATGTTGTAGGTTGACCTACGTGTTTCTACATGTTTCATCATTTATTGAAGTTTGTAACCTCTTGTGGCCGACGAGGAGGATTCTATGAGCTTGAAGATGATATATATACATCTCTTAGATGCATTAAGAAGTTAGTTCTCTAGTTAAGTAGTTTAGATAGTTGAATTCTTTCTGGAAGGCACTTCAATGCCATATCTTTCATTTCTGTTGTAACCTGGCAAGCAGGCCTATGAGCCCTTTGAATGTAGCCCACATGTTGCCGACATATGATCATTTTGATTATCTAATATATTGAGCATTTGAATCTTCCATTGCATTTTGTTATTGTTTTGTTTCCATTGTGTTTACTCTTGCTGCATGGTTTGGATAGTTCATTCTTTGAACCCTCCATCCATGACTGCACCAAGTGGTATCAAAGCGAAGTTTTGAATCCTTTGGGAAGTGAAGGCATTCCAGAAGATCTTGTGGTGAACAGATCACCGACCTGAGGCAGTCTACTTGTGTTTGTCAACAGAGTGCCGATTGTGAGGTAGTTGCAACCCTGTAGTCAGATCACCAAATTAAGGCAATTGCACCAGATCCTAGTAAGAGATGCCACAAAGGAGGATGCCTGCTATGGTCAATGTTGCTAGAAGAATGGAAGAAATGATAGAGATGATGAGGACAATGAAGGTCAGATTGGATACTATAGAAGAAGATAGAAGAAGAGGGCTAAACCTTAGACATGAAGAAGAAAGTGATGATGAATTTCAAGCTGCTGACCAAAATGAAGAAGCCCTAGAAGAAGAAGAATCTAATCAAGTAAAGATGTTGAAATCTATTTCTAAGATGGGTAAGAGACCTAGAATGGAAGTACCAAACTATACCATAAATTTGAATCCCGAGGAATTGATTGACTGGATAAATGACTTGGAGGAATACTTTGAGTATGAGGAAATTGAAGATCCAGAGAGAGTAAGATTTGCAAAAACTAAGTTGAAAGGACATGCTGCTATTTGGTGGAAAGAAGTTCAATTGGATAGAAATAGGAGAGGAAAAGAGAAGATCATAAAATGGGATAGGATGGTGACAAAATTGAAATATCAGTTCATACCTGTTGACTATGAGTTGGAATTGCTGAAGAGATTGCAAAACCTAAAGCAAAAGGAGAAATCTGTGAAGGAGTGTACACATTGAAGAATTTCATAAGATGATCATAAGGACTGGACATAGTGAAGCAAGCAAGGAAAAAGTGGCAAGATACATAAATGGATTAAGGATGAACATTCAAGAAGAACTGAGTTTGGTGAGGATGACAATAGTAGAGGAAGCATATCAATTTGCATTGAAAGTTGAAGACAAGTTGAATAAGAAGCATGAGCAAAGGAAAAGAGGTAGATGAGGTAAATTTCAAAGAGGCAGAACATATTCCAAAGGAGAAAAACAAGGAAAGTAGCCCATACAAGAAGGAAGACAGAGATAACAATTCATCCTAGAGAGATGATAGGAGTTTCTGCCGCAATAGCAGAGGGAATCATAATTCTTATTGCAGTGAAGGATATAGGAGAGATGAAAGAGGGTTTGATAACAGATCATTCAAAGGAACTTGTTTTAATTGTGGAGGTGAAGGACACAAAGCATTTGAATGTCATCAAGGAAGTACAAGCAAGAAGACAGAGAACAGTGCAAGAGTAGCTTATGTGGAGGAAGAACCTATTGGATCACCTAGTTTAGTTAGAAAACTAGAGAAAGGAGAATTATTGGTCTTGAGGAGAGCACTATTTCAAGAAGAAACAACGGAGGAACCACTGCAAAGGAAAAGTTTGTTCCGGACAAGATGCATATCAGGAGGTAAATGTTGTAAGGTTATCATTGATAGTGGAAGTACTGATAATTTGGTTTTAGAAGAGATGGTGACTAAGCTGAACCTGGAGAGATTGGAATACCCTAAGCCCTACAAGATAGCATGGATTCAAGATGAACACAAGGTATTGGTGAGTGAACAATGTTTGGTGAAATTTCATATAGGATCTTATAATGATGAGGCATTGTATGATATTATGCCGATGGATGTATGTCATATATTGTTGGGAAGACCATGGTAGTATGATAGAAAGACTATACATGATGGGAGGAAGAATACTTATACTATATCATCTAATCGGAAGAAACATATCTTAATACCTTTGGAAGATGAGCCTAAAAGTGAAGTATGTGGGTAGAATCTGTTTGGTTGATGGAAGGAAATTTTTGGATGGATTGAGACATGAGAATATGTGTTTTGCTTTGATTCCAAAGAAGTACAGAACCCTAAGCATAGAAAACACCACAACAAAAGAAGAAGAACCACCACCAGAGGAAATAACTGAATTGTTAACAGAGTACCAAGATATCATATCAAATAATGTGCTTGAAGGATTACCACCAATCCAGAGTATCAGTCATCACATGGACCTTATACCAAGGGCTAGTTTGCCTAACAAAGCAGTACATCGGATGACACCGACAGAAAAAGTAGAGCTAAATAGACAAATACAGAGCTGTTGAGGAAAGGATTGATCAGAGAAAGTTTAAGCCCATGTGTAGTACCTGTAGTACTAGCACCAAAGAAAGATGGAGAATGGAGAATGTGTACAGACTCTGTTGGCAAGAGACACTATATGGATTCATGGTTGTTGTCATTGATGGCAACAAAGGTCATCCCACATATCCGCAAGTCATAATGTGTCTCTACCGGAAGTCAGAATAAAGATTGTTGTGGTCCGGTGAACAAGAACAGAGCATGTGGCAAGGTCCGACAGATTGATCCAGATCTCTCAGAGGAAGTGTCTTGGTGCAGTGCGGATTTGGGGAAGTCAAGAGGACTACCTTGAGTGGTATATTCCAAGGATTTAGCTTCCGGTGATGGACAAGGAAAAAGATATGAATAGTTGAGTACCGGATTCCTGAGAGACAGTGAAAACAGAGGAAGAACTGACTGACAGAGTATCAGACTACTTTCCAGATGTGTTACTATTGATGATAGAGGTTGTGAAGGCATGAATCATGTTTGGCCGACATGATTAATGATATCTACAAGTATATGCTTGATCCGCATTGCTTGGTGAGGAAGGATTCAGCCGACAGAACAAGAGTTTGTAAGAAACTAGACTGTTCCGGATGCCGACTAGAAAGGTGATGAAATTATTTGTGCGGATATATATAGAGGATGGATTTAGTTGTGAAGTGTGTGATGGTGTGAAGATATATGCGAATAAGTCCAGAACAGAGCAGAAGTAGCAAAAAGGATCCGGTATGTGAAAGATAGCAGAATAAAGAACAGAGGAAAGATGAAGTGCAGCAGATCAGTGTACTGAGCCTAACCGGAACTGAACTCCAGCATATGCAGATGCTTCCAATCAGTTCAAGACTGTAATTCTTATCACTTTGTAGACAGTGTGTCTTCTTGTAGGCAGTGGGCCTCTTGTGAGCAGTGTGGTCGGGCAGTGAGCCCTAATTGGCAAGTGCCATTTTTTGTAATCTCCTATTCTTCTAACAGAGAATAATTTTGGGTTAATCACCCCATGGTTTTCTCCCTTAACAGGGTTTCCACGTCAAAAATACTGTGTTATGTGTTTCTTATTTCATGGTAATGTTTTTGTGTTTGATTCAATGCTGCATCAATTAATAAGATAGTTCAATAAGGGAAATAATTAGGATAACTGATTCACCCCCCCCTCTCAGTTATCAACAATTGGTATCAGAGCTAAGTTCCTCCTAATAGAGCCTAACAGCTTGAGGAAGATCTGGGAGTTCAAATGGATGCATATGGCTTAAGGGAGCAACTCAAGACTGCTCTTGAGGATCTTGAACAGTCAAATTCTGAAGTCAGTGAATTAAAGGAAAGACTCAAACAGGCTGATGAATTCATGAGAGAATTAAAAGACAAATTAAGTCTCTCTATGAAAAAGAGAAAGGAGCTGCTCCAACAGTTGGCAAGACAAAGTGAAGAAAGCAATACAAATGAAGAATTGACTGAGCAAACCAAGTTATGTGAAAAGTTATCAAAAGAAGTCATTATGTTAAGACATGAAATGGAATCAGGAACTATAAAGTTTACTCAAGAGATTGAAGAAAAAAGAAAGGCTGAAGACAATCTAAGACAATCTCTTAAAGAAAAATCAGAAGAATGCCACCAGATGGACAGGATTATCAGACATCTTGAATCTGATCTTGAAGATGCCAAAGATAATGAAGAAAAACTTGAGGATCAAATTGCCTCTCTCAAAAGAGACCTTCAAACAGCAAATGAATATAAAGAGAAATTCAAGATAAGTTCTGCTCAACTTGAAGTTCTTCTTGGAAGTCAAAAGAGGACAGATGACAAGTATGGTTTGGGATATGAGAAAGGAGAAAGCTCTGGATCCGGTCAAAAGAATCTTGGATCAGAAAATCCAAGGAGCAGGCCTAGAAGACCTCCGGTAAGACAGCCAAATGCTCAAAGATATCCATCCTTCAATGGATACTGCCACAGCTGCAACCACTTTGGTCACAAAGCTAATCAGTGCAGAATGAGAATGAATCAGATTAATTCATCCTTCTCCGGACAGTGCTTCAACTGCAAAAGGTATGGACACAAATCCCATGAATGCAGAATTATGCAAGTAAACAAATCATTCAAAGGTAGATGCTTCACATGCAATAGAGTAGGTCATATGGCTAATCAATGCAGATCAAGAGGATATCAGTCAAATATGCAAAGAAATGTTATTTGCCAAATCTGCAATAGGTCCGGTCATAATGCTAAAGTCTGCAGAAACAAGTATCACGACAAAAGAGGTCCGGTGTATAATCAGAATCAAGACAAGGGTAAACAAAAGATGAATGCGGATGAAGTTAGGAATCAGATGAGCAAGATTTGGGTGAAGAAAAGTTCAGAGAATGTAGAGGTTGGATCCGCACCAGATTCTGGTGCTGATATTTCTTCCGGAAATTAAAAAGTGAGCTCAGGCTCAGGGGGAGACTCAAAGAAAATCCTGTTCCCCCAGCCAAACAAGTGGTGCCGAATGTGGCATAAGATGCGGATTAAAGGGTTTGCAGATATGAGTCTTGAGATGCTTCAGTCAAGTTTTCAGAGGTCCGCATGAAGTCATGAAGAAGCTGTGATCGATCAAATAAGACATGTTCAGGGAGATGCTCCGGTATGACAAAGGATTACAAAAAGGTTCGAAGAGATCCGGAAGTGCACTATCTTGTTCTGCGGATTGGACAGAGTGTTTGGGATGTTCTTGTAATATGTTACCTCGATTTATTCATGATTGAAAGATCCAGATGATATTCGCAGATCAGGACTAATCCGGGATACTCCAAGCTATCCAGACAAGGCAAACCGGAATAATGTAGGTGAAGCATTTATTGTAGACAGATATTAGGGTTCGCGGAGCAATATAAGGGATTTCTCAAAAGTCATTTGCTCATTCTGCACTCAAGAAGAAGCGAATAGTGGAGCTCTGCAACAAGATTCATCAAGCACACCAAGGATCTCCTGCCGAAGTCATTGCATAAAGAAATCAATCCAATCACTCTGTGCAAGTCGAAGGCGCATAAGGTATTCTCCGTTTTCATTACCTCACTGCAAATCTTTGAAGAATGGCTACTCCAAACATAGTTAAGATCTCTGATAGACCTCGCCCCTCATTCAAGAAACATCCTTACAAATCATTGGAGGTAGATCCACTAGGAGCCTTCTCTAGTGTTCCTCATGGTGTATTGCATACGGAAGATATTAGGGTTTACATCCATGCGAATCTTGAAGACTTTGGAGAATCAAAACTAATGGACATCTATCACAAACAATTGATAGATGACTCCTTTGAGATCAAACCTCAGTATAAAGCCATCCAGGACAAACACTTTGCACAGTGCATTCATTTCCCCTGTTTTGAAGAAGATGAATGGGTCCGGTATGTACTAAGTAGAGTACATGACAACTTCCTATGGTTGAACAAGCCCTTCAAGATCACCAAGGACGTAATTAGGGCTGTAACCGGTCTGCACTCATCCGGTGGATTACCTGTTCTCAAATCTGTCAAAAATCAGACAGTCAGTGATGCAACCGGATCCAAGTTTGACAAGAGAGCTATGACAGTTGATGATATCATTGAACCGGATGTCAAATTTGCAGCTATAATAATTGGTTACAAAATCTATCACTCCAGTAGGGAAAATTCAGTACCGGGAACTGCAATCTACACAGCCTATCAGATGTTAAAGGAGAATGCAGACTATGACTTGTGCGAGCTTCTAGTAAACCAACTCTTTGAAAATCTGTAGAAGATTAAGAAGGACAAGAAAAACTCCTTCAAATATGGCAATCTGATCCTGTGTCTCTTCTTTTACTATATGAATGAGCTTCCCGGATCCAGTGGATGGATATGGCAGAATGACAGACCGGTTGCCATTCAAATCAGAGACTATTTGCATGGACTTGGGGATGCAAAAGCAAGAAATACAGCTCTATGGGGTTACTTCAAGAACTTCCAAAGCATGATGCATGCAAGGGAAAGAATACCCCAATCCCTTGTTGAAAAATACAAAGACACAGTATGCTTCATGGTAGAAACAGATCAGTGTCTGATGGAGGCAGTGGAGCCAAGGACTGTCTGGATCATGCCTATGGGGTATGAAGTGGATGAACAGATAGTAGAGCTGCATGTTCAACACATGCTAAGCCAGCCCAAAGATCCCAAGGCAGAAAGGTTCGGAACCTTTGAGGAACTGAGTGTAAAGTTACATGTAGAACTCAGGGAACCGGAGATAAAGAGGAAGGTAAGAAAAGAAGTTGAGCATATTGCTCAAGGCCTAGGCATCTCAAAAGAGGCACTTGATGCCAGCCAGGAAAAGAGGAGGAAGGCTGAGGAAAGTAAAGAAAGTGTTCCGGTTGAAACTCCCACCCGGACCAGATCATCAAAAAGATCTGCACCTCCCTCAACCAAAAGTTCAAAACCGGAAGTCCAGGCATCCGGTAAAAGATCCAAGACAAAAGCCACAAGGGCTTATAAAAGCCAAAAGGATGAAGAGGAAACAGAGTCAGATGAGGGAGTAAAAGAAATAAAGAAGCAGAAGAAGAAAGGATCCGGTAAACCCTCCTCAGGACAAGACAAGGATGAAATGGCAGAGGTATCTGTTGAAAAGCCCACTCTGTCTCTAGAGAATGTAATCAAGTCGGTCACGGTGGATGGAAACCTTCAACCAATGACTAAATCTTATGATGACTTCAGTGAGGCTGACCAAAAGACTCTGCAGGAAGCCACAGTCAAATATCTGAACATATATAATAAGGCTTTCATTGAGATCATATCTCTTATTCCTAAAAGCCTAGAAAAGGAATTGGAAGTAAGAAAGAACAATGCTCATGCAAAAGATCTTGAGATCTGGGAGCAGATAGCTATTCAGCTATATCCTCAAATTGATCCCAAGACAATGAACATGATCTTCAAGGACTGCAAAGATGAGTTCAGAAGTAAAGCCAGGATGAATCAACTCATGCTTGGTGAGACTGACAAAGTGGCCCAAGAGACAGAAGAGATCCTCCGGAAGGCCTTCAAAAGGTTCAATCTTCCTGTTGTAGAGGACTTAGGTGTAGAAACAGCTGCGGATTTGGAATCATCTGTTCCGGAAGAAGTGGGCCCCGAACATACAAGCATCTCTCCTCCGGTTTCCCCTACAGTCTCTGGATCCAAAGAAGAAGAGCAATTACAGGAGAAGGAAGCAGGGGTGAAAGATAAAGAGGTTGACAGTTCCAAGACTGCAGAAGAAAAGAAACATCTGTCTCCGGCAAGAGACACTGCACAAACTGTTCAACAATTTTTGAGCAAAGAAACTTTAGAGATTGATGAACCGGAGCTTCTAAAAGGCCCATTCGACTTTGACTCTCTCTCTCCGGTACAAACAATGAAGATAGCTTCATTTGCAAATGCCAAGGCAAATGAAAAACTCCTGAAGTCTCATATGGAAGACTGTGAGTTGATAGAGGCTGCTTCCGGAGTACTTGTAAAGATTATGCCATCAATCCAGATAGATCCGACAGCCTCCTCTTCCGGTAATCTAAAAACCTTAGTCAGCAGTGTTGATACACATTTTGATTCTCTAGAAAAATCAGCTGAAGAAAAGGTCCGGAAGGAATTTTTGGATAAAAGATTTTCAGAAGTATTAGAATTAATCTCTAAAGATAGGAAGATTGTAAGCATTGGAATAAAGAGCTTAGAGAATGCTCTTAAGGATGGCGGTGACATCTACAAATTTTGTATATCCTGGCCAAAGGCAACAACAGCAATTGATAAGAAAATAAAAGAGGAACAGGACAAGCTACACAGCTTATCTCAAAGTTTTGATCCTCTCTCTTCCTCCATAATAAATCAAGAATGTCAGACTATTGCAGTCTTGAATGAAATAAAGAATCTTGAGAAGGAAAGGAAGAATATCACTAACCGGATGGGAGAACTTAGAAGGATTATAATCCCTAAGTTGGAAACTATGCATGAGGCCATCAGTGATGCTCAGACCACCGCCCAAACAAAAGATCCGACAGATCTCAAGCGGGCAGAAGCTTTTGCATTTTTGTTGAGTGGTCACATTTCAATTTTGGATAGAATGAAGCAAAGTTGGGCTACAGAAATGATCCAATTGCAGACATCCTTTGCAGACATTCTTCAGTATATGTGAGAATGTAAATATGCGGCTATGTATAGAAAATTTTTGAAAATTTTGATATGCGGACCCTACCCTTTGCCATTGATGTCAAAGGGGGAGTGAGGAGCAGTGAAAAATGAGGAATCCAATTAAGGGGGAGTTCCGAAAATTGTATATAAAGACAGAGCATCAGCAAAGGGGGAGCATAGTGTAAACACTTAGTCATTTTTCACTAAGTGTTGCCATCAATGCCAAAGGGGGAGATTGTTGGCAAGAGACACTATATGGATTCATGGTTGTTGTCATTGATGGCAACAAAGGTCATCCCACATATCCGCAAGTCATAATGTGTCTCTACCGGAAGTCAGAATAAAGATTGTTGTGGTCCGGTGAACAAGAACAGAGCATGTGGCAAGGTCCGACAGATTGATCCGGATCTCTCAGAGGAAGTGTCTTGGTGCAGTGCGGATTTGGGGAAGTCAAGAGGACTACCTTGAGTGGTATATTCCAAGGATTTAGCTTCCGGTGATGGACAAGGAAAAAGATATGAATAGTTGAGTACCGGATTCCTGAGAGACAGTGAAAACAGAGGAAGAACTGACTGACAGAGTATCAGACTACTTTCCGGATGTGTTACTATTGATGATAGAGGTTGTGAAGGCATGAATCATGTTTGGCCGACATGATTAATGATATCTACAAGTATATGCTTGATCCGCATTGCTTGGTGAGGAAGGATTCAGCTGACAGAACAAGAGTTTGTAAGAAACTAGATTGTTCCGGATGCCGACTAGAAAGGTGATGAAATTATTTGTGCGGATATATATAGAGGATGGATTTAGTTGTGAAGTGTGTGATGGTGTGAAGATATATGCGAATAAGTCCAGAACAGAGCAGAAGTAGCAAAAAGGATCCGGTATGTGAAAGATAGCAGAATAAAGAATAGAGGAAAGATGAAGTGCAGCAGATCAGTGTACTGAGCCTAACCGGAACTGAACTCCAGCATATGCAGATGCTTCCAATCAGTTCAAGACTGTGATTCTTATCACTTTGTAGATAGTGTGTCTTCTTGTAGGCAGTGGGCCTCTTGTGAGCAGTGTGCTCGGGCAGTGAGCCCTAATTGGCAAGTGCCATTTTTTGTAATCTCCTATTCTTCTAACAGAGAATAATTTTGGGTTAATCACCCCGTGGTTTTCTCCCTTAACAGGGTTTCCACGTCAAAAATACTGTGTTATGTGTTTCTTATTTCATGGTAATGTTTTTGTGTTTGATTCAATGCTGCATCAATTAATAAGATAGTTCAATAAGGGAAATAATTAGGATAACTGATTCACCCCCCCCCTCTCAGTTATCAACAGACTCTAGAGCAATCAATAAGATCACAGGTAGGTATAGATTTCCATTGCCAAGGATGGATGACATTATGGACTGTTTGAGTGGAGTAAAATATTTTACAAAGGTAGACTTGAAGAGTGGATACCATTAGATCAGGATCAGAGAAGGAGATGAGCGGAAGACTACATTTAAGACAAATGAGGGGTTGTATGAGTGGTTAGTGATGCCTTTTGGATTAACTAATGCACCAAGTACTTTCATGAGGTTGATGAATGAGGTTTTGAAGAAATTCCTGGGTAGGTTTGTTATTGTATACTTGGATGATATTCTGATTTTCAGTATGACAAAGGAGGAACATTTGTGGCATATTAGACAAGTATTATAGAGGTTGAGAGAAGAGAAATTGTTGATAAACATCAAGAAGTGTAGTTTCATGAAGGAAGAATTGGTATCTTTAGGATTTGTGATTTCTGTAGAAGGAATGAAGATGGACCCTGAGAAAGTTAGAGAAATTTTTGAGTGGCCAACACCTATGAACATTGGAGAGGTAAAGATCATTTCATGGATTAGCAAGTTTCTATCGAAAGTTCATCAGAAATTTCAGTACGATATGCACACCTATGATAGAGACAATGAGAGGTGACAGAAAGGACTTTAAGTGGACATCAGGAGCCAATAAGAGCTTTGAATTGTTGAAACAAAAGGTGACAGAGCAACTAGTGTTAGCATTACCAGATTTTAACAAAGTATTTCAAATACATTGTGAAGCCAGTGGAAATGCAATAGGAGTAGTTTTAAGTCAAGAAGGGAGACTAGTAGCATATTTCAGTGAGAAGTTGAATGATGCAAGGAGAAGATATTCAGTTTATGATCAAGAGTTCTATGCCATAATGCAAGCTTTGAAGAAGCGGAGACATTACGTGTTGCCTAAGGAGTTTGTGTTGTACACTAATCATCAAGCTTTGTAGTATTTGAATAGTCAAGGAATGTTGAATTAGAGACATATGAGATGGGTTGAGTTCATGTAGAGTTACACATTTGTATTGAAGCATAGGAGTGGAAAATCAAACAAAGTTGCATATGCATTGAGTTGAAGAAGGAATTTGCTGATAGAGATGAGAATAGAAGTACTAGGTTTTGAAGAGCTTAAGCATATGTATGAAGAAGATCTTGATTTTGTAGAAGCATGGAAAGAATGTAAATAACTTGTTGTGATAGATAGAAGTAAGTGGTTGGATTATTTCATTCAGGAGGATATGTTGTTCAAAGGAAATTAGTTATGTATATCTAGGAGTTCAATGAGAGATAATTTGATCAAGGAGAAGCATAGTGGTAGATTGGCAGGACATTTTGGTATTGACAAGATAGTAGCTTTGGTAAGTGAACATTATTTTTGGCCTTAGATATATAAGGATGTAAGGAAATTTGTTTAGAGTTGTAGAGTTTGTCAAGTTGCAAAATGTAGTAGTTAGAATACTAGATTGTACAAATCTTTGACAGTACCAGAGAGACCTTGGGAAGATATAAGCATGGATTTCATATTAGGTTTGCTAAGAACATAGAGGGGATATGATTCTATATTTGTAGTAGTGGACGTATTTTCAAAGATGGCACATTTAATTCCTTCTAAGAAGACAAATGATGTTGTACATGTTGTTGATCTAATTTTCAAGGAGATTGTGAGATTGCATGGATTACCTAAGAGTATAGTTTTAGATAGGGATACAAGATTCATTAGATATTTTTGGAGGACATTGCAGAAGAAGATGAAGACAAACCTAAAGTTCAGTTCAACATTTCACCCACAGATAGATGGACCAATAAAAGTGGTAAATAGGAGTTTGGGTAACTTGTTGAGATGTTTAGTAGGAGATAAGGTAGGAAATTGGGATATAGTTCTACCACAAGTAGAGTTTGCATACAATAATCCAATGAATAGGAGTACAAGGAAGACACCATTTGAAGTTGTGACAAGAGTGAAACCTAGAGGGATAGCAGAGCTAAGGGACATTAGTATGGAGAACAAGAAAAGTGCAGAGGCAGAAGAATTTACAGGATACATGGAGATAGTACATAATCAGGTCAGGAAGCATTTGGAAGAGATGAATAGTAAGTATAAGGAGCAAGTAGATGAGAAGAAGAGACATAAAGAATTTTTAGTGAGAGATGAAGTTATGGTCTATCTAAGAAAGGAGAGATTTCTAGTGGGGACATACAATAAGATGAAGATGAAGAAGTTTGGACCATGCAAGATTCTTAGGAAATTTGATCTAGGGAATGCATATGAAGTGGAGCTACCAGAGACATTTGGTATATCACCTATATTCAACATTGTAGATCTATATCAGTATCATGAAGGAGATTCAAGTGACAACATTGAGGAATGTTTGAAGAATCAATTACCACAATAACAGACATAGCAGATAGAGAACATCTTGGATAGCAAAATTGGACATAGTACCAGAGGCAAGTAGTATAAAGAGTATTTGGTAAAGTGGAAAGGAAGACCAGAAGAAGATTCATCATGGATTTCTCAGGCTGAGGTAGACCGCCTTGGTTTTCCTCTAGCCCCAGCAAAGTGAGGGCCTCACTTTTTCAACAACCCTGGGTGTTTGATGCAGGAGCATCCCAGGTTGCAAATCAATCTTGCATTAACCAAAACATATTTGTATTCTTTTATTTTCTTTCATTTCAGTTATAGTTCAGTAATTTACAGTTCAAGATTTTCTACCGCATTTTGCCACATCTTCATATCAGAGCTCGCGGAGTAGGAATTATCTTCTATGCCATGTCAGCTACACCATATTCAGATTTTAGGAGATTTGGATTTGTCTACAGAAAGTTATCACCCTCAGAAGATCATCAGCTTCCATAGAGCAGAGCATTCATGTAGTCAGTTGAGAGGAGAAGGTTTGCAGAGCACATTTGTGACTTGCAAAGCCTAATGGAACATCATACATGGCACACAAGGACCAAATAGACCTTCCTTGAGGTCCGTACCAAATTTTATTCATTTACAAAGCAATACCATATGTTGTAGGCTGACCTACATGTTTCTACATGTTTTGTCATTCATTAAAGTTTGTAACCTCTTGTGGCCGACATGGAGGATTCTATGAGCTTGAAGATGATATATATACATCTCTTGGATGCATTAGGAAGTCAGTTATCTAGTTAAGTAGTTTAGATAGTTGAATTCTTTCTAGAAGGCACTTCAATGCCATATCTTTCATTTTTGTTGTAACCCAGAAAGCAGGCTTATGAGCCCTTTGAATGTAGCCTGCATGTTGCTAGCATATGAGCATTTTGATTATTTGATATATTGAGCATTTGAATCTTCCATTGCATTTTGTTATTGTGTTGTTTCGATTGTGTTTACTCTTGCTGCATGGTTTGGACAGTTCATTCTTTGAACCCTCCATCCATGACTATATCAAAAAGTGGTTTATTTCACTTGCATAACCTAAAAATTAAGTACATATGCTCTTCCCTTAAATGATTTCACAGTATTAAGAATAAAAACATTCATGTCTTCCTTTTTTTCTATTTTTAGTAGGTTTGACTTGGATTTCATCACCAATTGTTGACCAGAACCCATGTGTTTCAGTGGGGTATATACATTAGGAAGAGAATCGAAAGACTCTTGAACTTTTTGGGTGTATTTGTCATTTGGATATGCTAAAAAGGAGATTTATAGCTTGTTAAGTGAAGGATGAGAGTGGGTCACCCTCTCAAGCCAAGCCTTTAGACATACACCCCATTCTCACAAACTTGGGCCTCCCATGCTATAAGATATATTGAGGACTCCTCTAGTTGAGCCTTGTCAAGCCTAGCTTATGAACCTTTTATCCATTCATATTTGTGATGCATTGCTAAGGAGTTAGCCTTGCAAATTTACTTACAAGGTACCTCTAGAAATAAGATAATAGGCCACATATGCTCTCCTCTCACACCTCATAGTGATCTTGAGGATCAAAAGTGGTTAGTGCCTCATCATGGGCCCTACTATCCATGCCTAGGTCTAGGTATATTCATGGGCTAATAAGTGTGAACACTCCCACTTGAATAGTTAGGTTGTTTATGTTTTTTCACTTTGTCTTCTTATTTGTGTGAAACCAGTATCAAACCAAAATATCTAAATTTAAAATCCAAAACAAAAAAAAGTCCAAAATCAACCCTTAAAACATGTTCTGATGTCACCTACAACTAGACATTAAGCAAAGCATGACATGAAATTTCTTGAAGAAAATCCTTTTTCTTCTAGAGAACCCATGCATCCAAAACCCATGCCAAATTGGAGAAGCTTCTCATCAACTCCCACATGAAATCTAAGAAGATAATGATAATAATAGTGTTAGTCTCCCTAATCAAAGTGAGTATTCCCATGACTATCACGATTTCAACTTTGAACAAGAAAGTATCTTAATAGACCAATACTTAGAAGTCTTGTACAATTAAGAGCCAATTTTCTTATTGGTTATAACTTGGATAACCTCAATAACATCATAAACCAAGAGCCATCCAACCAAAATATCCCCAACACCAATTCAATCAAACTTGTGTTGACAAGACAATGTTAATCCAAAAGTACCTATCCTCGACATCAAGAAAAAATCACAACATTGTCCCCAACATCAAGGAAAACCAAAAGCCTCATCACTCAAGTTTACATGGAAACCTAACCCATTATATCAATATAAGCCCAATAATCAAAACCCTCAACAAAATCAACCCAATCAAAACAACCAAAAATCCATTCAAAACAATTTATAAAATCAATCCAATCCAATTCATCAACCAAACCAATCCATTCTCATTAATACAATGTACCTATAATGTGTGTGGAATCAACACAAGAAAAATAGCCAAACACCATCTCCTATTGCATCATTTGAATAAGAATGGCAAACCATAAAAGACATAATAAGAGGCTTACAAGTACGAGACCAAAATCAATGGAAGAGATACAAATTTGAAGAGTTATGTCCTTATCCACTAGATAGATCCATTACACAAATCCCCTTTCCTAGACATTTCGAGATTCCAAAGTTTAAAAATATAAGGGAAAAGGGGATCCTTGAGAGAATGTTAAGGATTTTTTCATGTATAGCTAAGAAGTTGATTTTTAGGACATGTATTTGATTAGACCATTTCCATGAAGCTTAGGTGGAAAAGGACTTGAATTATTTTTGCACTTACCAAAGAGCACCATTACTACATCCAAAGATTTAGCTGAGATATATGTTACACATTTTCATACAATGTAGAATAGGAACTCACCATGATGGACCTATGTAATACCAAACAATGTAATGGAGAAATATTCTCTTCCTTCTTACAATGATGGAGAGGTTTAGCAAGTTGATTCCCTTTGCTAATACCTGAAAAACGTTTGGTTAATATCTTTATTAGAAATCTAAATGAAGAAATGACATTTCACCTACAAATCCATTATGTTTTTACTTTTGACCAAATTAACAAAAAATGTGTGCAAATTATAAAAAAATCCCTCATAGCTAAAGAACTTGTGAATTTTTTCCAAATATGAAAGTGAATTTGATAAAACCCAAATTCTTTAGCAAAAATAAACATGTAGTTGTCAATGGTGTTACTAACTCAAAACATGTTCAAGATGTCCAAAACACTCCTAACATAACAATTCTTGTTGGGAAACCAAAAGAGGAAATGAAATGTAGACAATATAAACCTCTTAAGGAGCCATTAGAGGTAATTGTTGGTAAGATACAGGGCAGTTAGAAGAACTTACCACAAGCCACCATAGATGGAGTGTAGAGCATGAGGCCGACATGGCTCATAGTATTAAGGGTATTTTGTAAGGGACACATCCCTATAATAGTATATTGTATAAATATATTTAATAAATTAAGTGTAATATAAGAGGATATAAGGGAAAATATATACAGAGTAGAGACTTAGACCTGCATTTTGCATCTAATAATGAATATAAATATATAGGGAGATATAAGGAGTTTACCTAATTGATTATGGGTCTATTCATGTGTTTTACATACTCATTGAGATTAGATCTTACCGCATAATGTTATTTCATATTATGGTTATCTATTATTATATCACTGTCAAGTTTGGGGTATAAATAGACTTTAGAGAACTATCTCAAGCTCAAATCTCTGGACTGTGTCCTGCTATTTCTTGCCAATGTTGAACAGAGCAAGACAACTGAGAGGGGTGGGGGTGAATCAATTGTAACCAATATTTCAAAACCATTAAGATATCATCCACTTAATTACTGTTATTAAGTTTAACCATGAAAGCATGAAATCAGAGACTTAACACATTTACACATCAACACAAGAGACACTGGATTTTTACATGGAAAACCCTATAAGGGAAAAACCATGGTGAGTGTTAGCTCACAATATGTTATGTTATATCGAAACTAGAAATCAGAGGCTCACTGCCTAGATGCTCACTGTCGGTGGGTGGCTCACTGCCAAGATTTGGTGAATTGAGATGGTAGAATCTAAACTATGCCAAAGTTTAGTTCCATTGCATCTTCACACTTGATACCTTTTCACGATTCTATTACAAGAATTTATACAATTCATCAACCTTGGAATGATCATCCAGGTTGGCATTACAATCATCAACCATTGGAACATTCTCCAAGGTCGGCAAACACATATACATAAGAATAGGTCTGGACCTAAACAAATTAATGAAGGAGAAGAATGAATGCGGACCAAACCAAGCCTTAGTTGGGACTCAAACACAATCTTCCATGCTACAACATGCTATCACAATCTCCAAAGTATAATCGCAACAAGTGAAAACAATCAAGTCGGCTAAAACTGGTGTTAACACTAAAGTATTTGAGAACATGCTTCATGCACGATCTAGATTATGCTTTGTAGACCAATCAAAAGGAAGGAACATGATCTAGAGACATCCACACACATGTTACAATCACCAAGAACAACTACACAATCTCAAAACACTTTACCCACAAGATTCTTCAAACCGGAGCACTTGAACATTACTAACAGCCACTGTCATAAAAGAAAGATTGCTTGTAGACCACCAAATCATGAACCATTAGAACTAAAGGTACATATCCTCATCATAAACTTAATTCCAAAACCGCAGATAGTAATACTTATTTGCAGAGAAATGAGGAGCAGAATACATTCTCCCTGTCACCACTGAAAGCATAGAAAAATAGTTCTTACTCTGGTGAACATAACTCACTCAAATCTTTATACTAGAGGCTGAAAATTGGAACATAGCAGCTACAGACAACCTTCATCTTGTTGGTAGGTTGTGACTAATCAGGAAAGTACTGTACACTAGCCATGTATCCTTGCTAGGGTTCGGGGGTGCAGCCCCCGAATTTTTTTTTGGACCGACAAAAAAAACCTATTTTGTAATTGACATAAGGCTTGATAAAAGCAACTAAGGGTTAGGGTTTTTGATATATTGTATTTTAGCATTTGCAATGGTATTGAGTTGCAGGAATTGCTAGTTGTAATCGGTTTGATTTACTGGATAATAATATTGGACTCTCTGTTGGTGGATGTAGCCTGAGTTTGGGTGAACCACATTAAAACTTGTCTCTCGCTGTTATTATTTCTGTGTATTTTTCATTCCTCTATTTAATATTTATTTGCATTTAATTGATATCTTCTGCCGGATAACCCTAACAAGTGGTATCAGAGCGGGTTGTGTTAGATTATTGTCTGCAGGAAGGTCTCACAGTTGAGTGGGAGTCTCATGGTTGAGTGGGAGCAATGGTGGACGAGGGTAAATTGAAGGTTGATAAATTTAATGGGCAAAACTATCAGTTATGGAAGATGCAGATGGAGGATTACCTCTATCAAAAGGATTTATGGATGCCGTTGGAAGGAGTAGCCAAGAAACTGGCAACAATGTCTGATGAGGATTGGAATCTTCTTGATAGAAAGGCACTGGAAACCATTTGGTTGTGCTTGGCACCATCGGTGGCATTTAATATAACGGAAGCAAAGACAACAGATGGTCTGATGAAAGCTTTGCCTAAATTGTATGAAAAACCTTCAGCCTCAAATAAGGTATTTCTCATGAAGCATTTGTTTAATCTGAAAATGGTTGAAGGTGGATCTATGACAGATCACTTAAATGAATTTAATATGATTGTCAGTCAATTGACTTCTGTAAATGTAAAATTTGATGAAGAAGTTAGAGCTCTCTTGATATTATGTTCTTTGCCTGAAAGCTAGAATAGTTTGGTAATGGCGGTTAGTAACTCTATTTCTGGTTCAAATACCCTAAAATTTGATGATGTTGTTGGTGTTATTCTGAGTGAGGAAATTCGTAGGAAAAGCTCAGGTGGGTCCACATCAGGCAGTGGTTTGAATGCAAAAAGTAGGGGTAGATCAAAGGAGAGAGGAAAAGGTTCTGGAGGTCATGGGAAGTCATGAGAAAAATCAAAGGATAGGAGCTCCCAAACTAGAGGACAGAAGGATTGCTAGTACTGTGGGAAACCAGGTCATCTAAAGAAAGATTGTTGGTCTCAGAAAAATAAAGGAGACAAACAAGAAGGTAAAAAGGAGGCAAATGTGGTAAGTAATAAGTCCAAAGATGATGCTTCGATTCTTTCCTTAGATAATGCTGATGATTCATGGGTTTTAGATTCAGGGGCCTCATTTCATGCTACACCCCATAGAAGTTATTTTCTTGATTATGTCCAAAGGGATTTTGGGCTGGTTTATTTGGGAGATAATGAACCCTGTCAGATTGTTGGAAAGGGAAGAATCAAGATTAAATTGTAGAATGGGAATCATTGGCTACTACAAGAGGTAAGGCACGTTCCAAGGCTCAGTAGGAATTTAATTTCAACAGGGCAGCTAGCTGAAGAAGGTTACATTATTACATTTACTAATAAAAATTGGAAGGTTTCAAAAGGTGCCTTAATAGTAGAAAAAGGTGTGAAAGTAGGCACCTTATATTGTTGTATAGGTCATACTGTTCCTTCTACTTTAGCTGTTGTAGAGAAAAAACAAATAGGTTCAGGAACAGTTGCTATAGGTTCATAGGAAGAGAATGAAACAGTTGCTATAGGTTCTCAGACAACACTGTGGCATAACAAACTTGGGCATATATGTGAAAAAGGTATGAAGGTACTTCATTCTAAGAAAGTTTTACCAGGTCTAAAATGTATTAATATGGATTTTTGTGAAATTTGTGTGTATGGCAAGCAAAAGAGAGTCAGTTTTCTCAAGGATGGGAAGCAAAAGAAAGATGAAAAGTTGGAGCTTGTGCATACAGATGTATGGGGACCAGCTCAGGTATCTTCTCTTGGTGGCTCTCAGTATTATGTTACATTCATAGATGATGCAACTAGGAAGGTATGGATTTATTTCCTTAGGCAGAAATCTGATGTATTTGAAACATTTAAGAAATGGAGAAGCTTGGTTGAGAATGAGACAGGTAAAAGATTAAAATGTCTCAGATCTGATAATGGTGGTGAGTATTGTAGAAAAGAATTTGAAGATTATTTTTCCTTTAATGGAATCCGTAGGCAGAAAATGGTTCCAGGCATTCCACAAGAGAATGGAGTGGCTGTACGCATGAATAGGACAATAATGGAGCATGCAAGGACCATGAGATTGCATGCTGGGCTCCCTTTAAATATGTGGGCAGAGGTTGTTAACATTGCTGCATATTTAATTAATAGAGGTCCTTTAGTTCCTTTGGGCTGTGGTATTCCTGAGGAAGCATGGACAGGCAAGAAGGTGAGTTATTCTTTTCTGAAAACCTTCGGCTGTGAAGCATTTGCACATATAGATTCTAAAAATAGAACCAAGCTGGATGCAAAATTAAAAAAGTGTACCTTCGTTGGATATGGCATCGATGAATTTGGTTATAGGTTGTGGGATTTTGAAAATTAGAAAATTGTGAGAAGTAGGGATGTTATATTCAATGAGAAGGTGTTGTACAAGGATTAGTTGTAGCAGCATGAGAAGAAAGAAAAGAATTATGTGGTGCTGGATGGTACTCCAAATAGTGATGTTCCAGTGGTTCCTCATGCTCTGCAGGTGGATAAACAGGTTTAGTGGGAGCTTGCAATGAAAGAAGGAATGGACTCCTTGCTGAAAAATTAGACTTGGGAATTATGTAAGTTGCCTGCAGGTAAAAAGGCTTTACCAAACAAATGGGTTTATAGGCTAAAAGAGGAAGATGGAGGTAAGAAAAGATTTAAAGCCAGGTTAGTTGTAAAAGGATTTGCACAGAAAAAGGGCATTGATTTTGATGAGATATTTTCTCCAGTTGTCAAGATGACTTCTATTCGTACTGTTTTAAGAATTATGGCTGCTGAAGAATTGCATTTGGAATAGTTAGATGTGAAAACTGCCTTTCTCCATGGTGATTTGGAGGAGGAGATATACATGGAACAACCCCAAGGATTTGAGGTCAAAAGGAGAAACTGGTGTGCAGATTGAAGAAGAGTTTGTATGGCTTGAAATAAGCACCTCAACATTGGTATCTAAAATTTGATAGTTTTATGGCTGAGCAAGGCTACAGTCGATGTAATTTTGACCATTGTGTTTATTTTAAGAGGTTGGATAATGAAAGCTACATTATTTTATGTTTATATATTGATGACATCCTTATAGCTGGGTCTAACATGGATCACATAAGAGAGTTAAAACAACAGTTAGCACAGTCATTTGATATGAAGGATTTGGGGGTAGCAAAACAAATCCTTGGTATGAAAATTTGCTTAGATAGGACAAATAGAAAATTGACTCTATCTCAGGCTACTTATGTTGAAAAGGTGTTGCAGAGATTCCATATGGAGAATGCAAAAGCTGTCAGCACACCTTTGCCTAGTCATTTGAAATTGACTAAGGAGATGTGTCCAAAGACACAAGAGGAGGAAGAAAAAATGTCCAAGGTACCATATGCTTTAGCTGTAGGAAGTTTAATGTATGCCATGGTATGCACGAGACCGGATATTGTACATGCTGTAGGATTCGTTAGCAGGTATATGAGTCATCCTGGATTGGAGCATTGGAATGCGGTAAAATGGATTCTCAGATATTTGAGAGGTACATCTAATACACATTTATGTTTTGGGGGCTCTAACACTAATTTAGCAGGCTATGTAGACTCAGATTTGGTAGGGGATATTGATACCAGGTAGAGTACTATAGGTTATGTCTTTACTATAGGTGGGACGACAGTGAGTTGGATCTCATGGTTGCAAAAGGTGGTTTCTTTATCCACCATAGAGGCAGGGTATGTAGCTGCAACAAAGGCAAGCAAGGAGATGATATGGCTGCAATCTTTCATGGAAGAATTGGGCAAACCATAGGCTAACAGTTCTTTGTATACAGACAGTCAGAGTGCCATACATCTTGCAAAGAATTTTGTCTTGCATTCAAAGACCAAACACATACAGTTGAGGTATCACTTTATTCGGTCAGTGTTGGATAATAGACAGTTAAGGCTGGAAAAGATACATACAGATGAAAATCTAGCAGATATGTTTACAAAGGCAGTGACAAGGGAGAAGCTGATCTCCTCTTCAACTTCGGTTGGTCTTCAAGACTGAAACAATAAAATCAGAACAACAAAGTCTAGGGTGCTTATTTCTAGTGGGAGATGCACACGTAGCGGTGTCATCCAAGATCAGTCTCCAAGTGGGAGATTGTTTGATGTGGAGCCTGATAAATCTCCAAGTGGGAGATTGTTGGTAGGTGGCGACTAATCAGGAAAGTACTATACACTAGCCATGTATCCTCTCTGGGGTTTGGGGCTGGGTCAGGCCCCGAGCAGGGGTTCAGGGGTGGTAGCCCTCGAGAAGTAGGGGTTTGGGGGTGCAGCCCCCGAATTTTTTTTGGGACTGGCATAAAAAAACCCTATTTTGTAACCGACATAAGGCTTGATAAAAGCGGCTAAGGGTTAGGGTTTTTGATATATTGTATTGTAGCATTTGTAACGGTATTGAGTTGCAGGAATTGTTGGTTGTAATTGGTTTGATTTACTGGATAATAATATTAGACTCTCTGTTGGTCGATGTAGCCCGAGTTTGGGTGAACCACGTTAAAACTTATCTCTCGCTGTTATTATTTTTGTGTATTTTTCATTCCGCTATTTAATCTTTATTTGCATATAATTGATATCTTCTATCGGCTAACCCTAACACATCTTAACTTCCAAACCACAAACAAATATTTTCAATCTATAAGAAATGTGGAGCAAAATACTTTATTGTCTTTCTACAAACCAAGATACTCTGCAATACATTATTTCCATTGGTAGAGCAAATTTTCTCAAAAGCACTTGGAAACTCAATACCAGAAACACTTTCTCATTATCTTCAACACTTATCTAAGTCATTACAAACCAATTATCTCAACAAAATCAAGCATCAAAACAAAAACATAGTTGACACCAATGACAACCATATATGTTGACATCAATGACAACACGGGTAAGCACATACTTGCAACAATCTCCCCCTTTGTTATTGATGACAACATTGATGTGAAGAACTGTAAACACCATCAAGACAAGATTCTGCACTAATTGCTTTCTTCCCATTTCTTTTTACACTTCTAAATTCTTTCTCCCCCTGAGTTTTTCACATGATTTTCTCTCCCCCTTTGACATCAATGGCAAAGGACATCAATTCTCCTTTCTGCACATACTTGCAATCAACTGCTTTGATCAAACTGGAATTTCTTCTGTCATAGGCTCTGGAATACTTATCTTTATTAGGAACTTATATCAGTAACTTCTACCTACTCCCCCTGAGAGGTAGCCTTCAAAACATCAATCCATATCAAAGAATAAGACTTTAAGCACCACTGGATTGATGCACTTCTCATGCATCTTAGTTTAGAGTAGGAAGGGTAATAACCCCTAACTTTCCTCTAAGATACTCAAAAGTATCCTTAGGCAGAGGCTTTGTGAAAATATCTGCAATCTGATCCTTTGTAGACACATACTCCATCTTCACTTCATTCTCAACTACTTTTTCTCTTAGAACGTGATACCTTATAGTTATATGCTTTTTCCTTGAGTGCATCACTAGATTCTTTGAAATGTTTAGAGCACTTGTATTGTCACAAAAGATTGAAATTGGTTCTTCATACACAACTCTTATATCCTTCAATGTTTGTTTCATCCAAAGAACTTGAGTAAAACAACATGCTGCAACAATATATTCTGCTTCTATAGTAGATAAAGAAACTAATTCTTACTTTTTGCTCAACCATGAAACTAATCTATAACCCAAGAGGAAAGCACCTCCACTTGTACTCTTTCCCTCATATACATCTCTAGCCCAATCTGCATCTGTATAAGCACTGAGAGTGAAATTAGAGTCTTTAGGATATCACAATCCATAGTCTGAAGTGTCTTTCAAATACCTCAAAATTATTTTGATTGCCATCACATGTGATTCTTTGGGATCTTCTTGAAATATTTCTACAAGACACACTGCATGCATTATGTTAGGTTTGGTATGGGTTAGATAAAGCAGTCCTCCAGTCATAGATCTATACTTTTTCTGATTAGTCTTAGGGGATTCATCATTCTTGCTCAACTCGCAGCCAATTTCCATAGGAGTACATACTGGCTTAGAATCCTCCATTCCAAATTTCTTCAACAATTCTTTGACATACTTGGACTGAGAAATAAAAATTCCTTTTTTTGATTGAGTAATCTGCAATCCTAAAAAGAAATTCATTTCACCAAACATAGACATCTCAAATTCTTTTTGCATTTCCTCTACAAATTTATTACACATACTTTCATTGCCTCCAAAGATAATATCATCAACAAAGACCACAACAATCCGAATTTGATCATTATTGATTTTGAAATAGAGATTGCTGTCAATAGTACCTTTAATGAATCCTAATTGCAACAAGTACTTGTCCAATCTTGCATACCAGGATTTAGGGGCTTGCTTAAGTCCATACAAGGCTTTCTTCAATCTACATACCATGTCACCTTGGTCTGATGACTAAAATTCTTTTGGTTGTTCAATGTAAACTTCTTCTTCCATCTCTCCATTCAAGAATGTAGACTTCACATCCATCTGGTATACTTTGAATTCTTTGTGTGCTACAAATGCCAAGAACATTTTGATTGCTTCAATCCTTGCCATAGGAGCAAATGTCTCTTCAAAATCTATGCCTTCAACTTGAGAATATCCTTTGCATACCGGTCTTTCTTTGTTTCTTACCACTTCTCCATTTTCATTCATCTTGTTTCTGAACACCCATTTAGTTCCAATCACATTCTTATCAGCAGGTCTAGGGACCAATTCTGAAGTTTGATTTTTCTCTATCTATATAAGCTCTTCTTCCATGGCTTTTACCCAACTTTCATCTTTGCAGGCCTCATTTACATTCTTAGGTTCAATCTGTGAAAGTAAACAATAGTTCACCTGTTCTTCTACAGCTATTTTCCTTGTCAATATCCCTTTATTTTTGTCACCAATAATATGATCCTCAGAATGATTAATCCTTACATACATGGGGTTCTTTTCCAGATCTTTTTCTTCTTCATCTTGACTATCCATCTATTCAACTTCTTCTTCATTCTTTGTAGTATCAAGTTCATCTAATTCATAGCCTCCTAGATTTGATATTCTACCCCTGTCTTCATCAACTCTTACATTTGTACTTTCAATAATCTTCTTCAATCTATTATTGTAGCACTGGTAGGCCTTACTCTTAGTGGAATAACCAAGGAAAATTCCTTCGTTACATCTAGCATCAAACTTGCCTAACTCCTCATCTCTTCTGATATAACATTTGTTTCCAAAAACTTTGAAGTATTTCACTGTAGGAACTCTTCCATACCACAATTCATAAGGAATTTTAGTACCATTACCTTTGACTTGAACTCTATTTTGAATGTAGACAATAGTATGTATAGATTCTCTCCAATACACTTCCGGTAGGTTTGCCTCTTTCATCATAGTCCTTGCAGCCTCTTGAACTATCCTATTCTTCCTTTCCATAGCTCCATTCTGCTGAGGAGTTCTAGGAGTGGACAACTATCTCTTTATCCCATTTTCTTCACAGAATGCATTGAATTCATTTGATGTAAACTCTCCTCCTCTATTATACCTTAAGCACTTCATCCTTAAATCTAACTCATTTTCAACCATCACTTTGAAAAACTTGAACTTGTCTAGAGCTTCTGATTTTTCCTTTAAGAAAGTAACCCAAGTCATTCTTGAATAATCATCAATAAGCAACATAAAATACTTGTCTCCTTGTAGACTTCTTATTCTTGTAGGACCACACAGATCTGTATGCACAAGCTCAAGCAATCTAGTAGAAAATTGTTCCTTACTCTTGAAGTTTGCTCTTGTCTGTTTGCCCATTTGACATTCCTTGCAAATAGTGTTAGCAAGCTTCACAAGCTTGGGCAAATCTCTCACAGCTTGTACTGAACTTATCTTCACCAAATTGTCAAAATTAATATGACACATCCTTCTATGCCACAACCAACTCTCATCTGTTTAAGCCAACAAACAACAATCATTAGTTCCTCTCAAATGATAAATATTACCTCTAGTCGTCTTACCAGTTGCAATCACTATTCTGAAGCTTTTCATGATCTTGCATGCATTGTCCTTGAAACTCAGATCATACCCTTTGTCACACATCTTACCAACACTTAAAAGATTCTGCTTTAGGCCTTTGACATATAGAACATCATCTATATTGTGATTGCCATCAAAAGAAATAGATCCTCTTCCACATATCTTACCAACTGCATTATCTCCAAACCTAACCAGTCCTCCATCATACTTTTCCAAAATTACAAACTTACTTTTATCACTGGTCATGTGATGTGAGCATCCACTATTAATAATCCATTCATCCTTATCCTTCTCAACCTGAACAGACAAAGCACTCTCTTCTACTGGCTTTTCTTCCTTCACACAGCTAGCAGGATTAGTAGACACAGGTTCTTCTTTAATAGAAATAAACAAGCATTCATTGTACCAGTATTAGCATGATCAAACTCATCATGTGTTACACCATCATGATCAAGATCTTTGACAATATAACATTTCTTCACAACTCTAGGTCTACTTTCAAATTTCTTCCTACCTCTTTCAATTCTCTCCAGACTTGTGGAGGGATAATGACCAACCTTACCACAAGAAAAGCATTTGAATGGTTTTTTGCCTTTGAACTTACCGGTACCTCTTTCCATTTTGTCCACAAAGTTGGCTTCAATCTCATCAAGATCATCATAAGATTCCATAGCATATTTTTTAGCTCTTGAAGTATTTTCTGAAGTGCTAGCTTTGAAAGCAGTCTCAGTCTTTGGCAGAGCATCACCAAACTCTCTGATTTCAAAAGCTGTAAGCTTACCAAGCAATTGATCCTTTGTAACCTTTTGCACAGCCATAAGTTCTTCAATTGCAGATACCTTGTGACCATAGGATTTAGGTAATAATGATCTCAGAATCTTCATGACAACCTCTTCTTTCTTGACAGTTCCTCCAAGACCCTTGATTCCATTGACAATTTCATCAACTTTTTCCATGTAGACTGTTATGTTCTCATCTTTGCTGATCTTCAGGGCTTCATACCTCGCCTTCAGATTTTGTAATTTGGCACTCTTTACAGAATCATCTCCTTCATATAAACTTTTCAACTTGTCTCAGATTTCATGAGCAATCTCCAAATCCATAACCTTTACCATCTCAGTGTTAGATAAGGCATTACCAGAGCATCTCTAGCTTTTCTATTTAATTCATATTGTTTGATTTCATCTTCATTGTTCAGACCATTTTAAGGAATAGTGTATTTTGTATCTGCTATTTTCCAAACACCATAACCAAGAGAAATGAGATGACTTTTCATCTGTACCTTCCAAAGAGCATAATCCCTTCCATCAAACTATGGAGATTCCTTCCTGTGCGCCATCCTAGATCTTCCTCGAGCTGTTAAACTCTTTACAGAGGAACCCTTGCTCTGATACCAATTGTTGAATAGGGCAAGACAACTGAGAGGGGGGGTGAATCAGTTGTAACCAATATTTCAAAACCATTAAGATATCATCCACTTAATTACTATTATTATGTTTACCCATGAAAGCATGAAATCAGAGACATAACACATTTACACAACACAAGAGACACCAGATATTTACGTGGATAACCCTATAAGGGAAAAACCATAGTGAGTGTTAACTCACAATATGTTATGTTATATCAAAACCAAAAATCAGAGGCTCACTACCCAGATGCTCACTACAAATTGAGAGGCTCACTGCTAATGGGGTGGTTCACTACTATTGGGTGGCTCATTGCCGATGGGTGGCTCACTACCAAGATTTGGTGAACTGAGATGGTAGCATCTAAACTATGCCAAAGTTCAGTTCCATTGAAGTACTGTAAACATCCTCTACTCTGCTCTGCTTTTAACTTCATACTATCTTCGCATCTTCACACTTGATACCTTTTCATGATTCTATTATAAGAATTTATACAATTCATCAACCTTGGAATGATCATCAAGGTTGGCATTACAATCATCAAGCATTGGAACATTCTCCAAGGTCGACAAACACATATACATAAGAATAGGTCTGGACCTAAACGGATTAATGAAGGAGAAAGAATGAATGTAGACCAAACCAAGCCTTAGCTGGGACTCAAACATAATCTTCCACGCTACAACACGCTATCACAATCTCCAAAGTATAACCACAACAAGTGAAAACAACCAAGTCAGCTAAAATTGGTGTTAACACTAAAGTATCTGAGAACATGCTTCATGCATGATCCAAATTATGCTTTGCGAACCAATCAAAAGGAAGGAACATGATCTAGAGACATCCACAAGCATGTTACAATCACCAAGAACAATCGCACAACCTCAAAACACTTTACCAATGAGATTCCTCAAACCAGAGCACTTGAACATTACTAACAACCACTGTCATAAAAGAAAGATCACTTGCGGGCCACCAAATCATGAACCATTAGAACTAAAGGTACATATCCTCATTAAAAACTTAATTCTAGAACCGTAGATAGTAATACTTATTTGCGAAGAAATGCGGAGCAAAATACATTCTCCCTATCACCACTGAAAGAACATAAAAACAATTTTTACTTTGGTGAACATAACTCACTCAAATCTTCATACCGGAGGCTGAAACTTGGAATTTAGAAACTACAGACAAACTTCATCTTAACTTCAAAATCGTAGACAAAGATTTTCAATCTACAAGAAATGTGGAGCAAAATACTTTACTATCTTTCTACAAACCAAGATACTCTACAATACACTATTTCCACTAGTACAACAAATTTTCTCAAAAGCACTTGGAAACTCAATATCATGAACACTTTCTCATTAGATCTTCAACACTTATCTAAGCCATTACAAACCAATTATCTCAACACAAGCAAGCATTAAAACAAAAGCACAGTTGACACCAATGACAACATAGATATGTTGACATCAATGATAACACCGATAAGCACATACTTGCAACAACCAACAATAATTTTTCATTAATTGCTTAAAGGAAACATGATCATCTTTCCATCTACCAAACCATTCAATGAAAGTAAACCCAAGACAACATAGTAGAAGATAACAATTTAATACTGTGAGAACTACACGATTAAAGGATATTTCACTAATAGATGTATGAATTTGGAAAATTATATCCAAGACCTCATTGAGAATGTAGATGTTGAGATATAAGGGGACACATCATTATAGCCAAATAAACAATTGGGTATATATCAGTACCCCTTTTTGAAGCATGGTCAAATGTATTAATCACAAAACCAAAGTCAAAATACTCATGCTAATAATATCTATTTTAATAAATATTCCTATACATATGATGCTATAGTAGGTCATATCCATCATTCTAAAAACCAAATAGCCACAGTCAAAATCAAATCTCTTGCTTGTGTTGTTACCATAAGATGTAGCAAAGTCACTATCCAAGGGCCTCCCCCACCTCCTCCTCCCAAGGGTCAATACAATTTCATTGAGCAATTGGAGAAGACTCCAACACAAAATATCAATCATGTAGCTTCTAAAAACATCCAATGTACATAAGGATGTATTGTACAAAGTCCTCTAAGAGTCAAGAGTCCCAAACAATATTGACCCATCACAATATTAAGCTCTTATGGAACATTTATCCTCAAATCACCATCTTACATTTAGCCAAAATGATGTCTTTTATAGGTCTAGATCATAACCTTCCTCTATATATTAAAGTTATTATCACCAAACATAAAATCAAAAGGGTTCTTGTGGATAATGGGGCTGGTTTAAATATTTACACTTTAAAGTTGATTTGACACCTTGGGTGTTTAGAAAAAGTTTTAAATCTTGAAATGATCACCATCAAATCTTATGACAATGTGGAATGAGAGTCTATTGGAATAATACATCTATCACCTAAAGTGGGGCTTGTCATACAACAAACCTTGTTACATGTCATCAATCTTGATCTTCCTTACAATATCCTCTTGGGTTGTCCATGGATCCATGAAATGCAAGTCATACCCTCTCCCTTCCATCAGCGAATTGAATTTCCACACTTAGGAACAAAAGCAACAATTTTTGGCTAATCCCCAACCTTTTCAATATTGTAAAATATTGGAAGGTCATTATTAAAAAATCAATTGTTATGTTGAATCCAAAACCCAAGAAATACTCTTCATACATAGATCCATCCAACCTTTCATCCACATCTATAGCCTCACATCCTAAATCCCACATCAAGATCAAAGGTTGTGGAGAATATGAGATCCAAGATGCCTTTCATGTAGGAAAGCTTCCCTTCTCTCTCCAATCTTTTGGTAGGCCTAGTAACAATCTAAATCAAGAAAAAATCTCAGTTTAGTATGGCTCAACTACCTTCATAAAATATGGGCTCCTAACAGATGAAAAGATACAAGTTATAAAAGGCTCCTAACTTAGTGAGGAAGACAAATTTGCATCCTGTTTTGAAAAAAATAAATATCTTGCAGCCAATAGAATATCTAAAAATATGAATTACAAAGGAAAGGGCCTTAGACTTCATGAACAAGGCATTCTAAAACTTGAGCATATACATTAGAATACAAAAATGGGGGGCTAGGATATGTGCTCTGTGATGAGCAATCAAATGAGGTTAGTGTTACTTCTAAGGTTGTTAAGAATGCTTCTTGCGATATCGAACATGTTGAAATGAATTCCATCATGACCCCTAAAAATACCTTGCTGCAAGTAATCTCTTTGATGACACTTCCATTCTTACCATCCACCTAGATCTTAAATACCTTGACCTTATCAATTGGGACCAACAATAACCCATATCATTAGACACATTTGAAAATGAGGAAGCACTTGCAAAATTCATGGGACTTTGAGAGAACATTCCATCAGGGGATCTCAAGAAAGGTTTCAAGATAAATTTAGAAATGTTCATACTTTGGGGAACAATAGGAGCTCCTTAGTCAAAAAAATAAAAATAAAGTAAAAAATTAACATAAAATAAAAAAAGAAAAATGAAGAAAAAAGTGAAAATAAAGAAAATGAAGATGTGTCCATTGGGGAAAACCCATTTGGGGCATTAATAGATGAGGAGATCAGCCTTACCTTTGCACCTATGCACTTACAAGACGAGTCTAAATCACTAGTTTAACAAGCTATGGAAATCGATCTCAACATAGAAGACCAAAAATCACTCAAATAGCTACAAATTTAGATCCTACAAAAAAGGAAACCATCAGTACTATACTCAAAATATTCATAGACATATTTTCTTGGTCATATACTGACATGCCTAGGTTAGATATGTCCCTAGTGGTACATCATCTTGTTGTACATCCAAATACTAAACCTGTGAAGTAGAAGTTAATAAAGATGCATCCCAAAATTGCTCTCCTAGTCAAAGAGGAATTATAAAAATATTTGGAAGTTGGTTTTTTTAGCCCATTGACTATTTTGACTAGATCTCAAACATTGTCCATGTAAGCAAGAAGCCCAAAAGAATCTAAGTTCACATATTTCAAAGACCTTAACAAAGCATATCTAAAGGATGATTTTCCCTAGCCAAATATTGACATGATAGTTGATCACTACAGGATATGAAATGTTGTCACTCATGGATGGATGTTCTAGCTATAAAAAAATTTAGATTACACTTGAAGATCAACACAAAACAACTTTTATCACTCCTTGCAGTACATTTACTATCAAGTCATGCCTTTTGGTTTGAAGTATGTACTCATGTTTACTTTAAGTCCCCTTGTTCCCAGTTATTCTATTGAAGCTCTTAGCCATGTTTCATATGATTTATAAGTATCCTTGTTAAAGACTCCAATAATTACATGTTCTATAATTTCAAGGCCATTGTTTTCTTGTATGGATTCTAGAACCTTCATAATGCCACTCCCATACATTTCTTTATCCATTCACTTTTATTTAACGAGTCATGATTCAATAGTTCCTGTAGTTAGATTATTCAGTTAAGTGATTTTTAGTTTACCTATCTATTTCTACATCAAATGCACAGATATATCCATTCCATTAAGCCATACAATTTTAATAAAGAATGTTCTTATGTTTGGTTCTACTTCTGCAACCCTTGCCTTGTTAGACATATCAACTATGGCCAATTCCCACACACCCCATCTAATTTTTGCAATTGCTTCAACTATCAATATAATGACTACTCAAGTGACCTAGGCCACCAATATAGAAGATATGATAACAACTAGGGTGTTAGAAATAGGTTGGATGAAGAGGATGATTCAATACTCTAAGTTTCAACAAAATATAATATGTAAATAGAAGAAGTGTCAATTTAAGTCACATATGATAATGGGAATATGAAAGTTAAGAGATTGTTAAAGAGGAAAAGGGGATCTTTGGGCCATGATGTAGTTGTTGAATTAGAGAAAAATTGTTTTGAGTGTCAAGGATGTAGAAATGACTTGAGTAAATGACCTTCGTTATAAAGGCCATGTTAGGATTTACAGTTAAGCAAGTTAAATTCTTGAGCAAGGAAAACAAAGAACTAAAACTAATAACTATAATTGAGATACCTAACAATCTAGTAGAAGAAATCACTTTAAGAATAAATCTTTTATATTAGCAACTAAAATATTCCAAGCAATGGCAAGTATATGTTGGCAAAGTCATGGGAAAGTTTTACAAATAAAGAACAAAATGTAAGCCAAGTATTAGACAAAGTGGAGTTTATTGAGAAAGTAAAGGTTGATGGAGGACCAAGGAATGTTAGTGATTATAGACTAAGAAATTTAATGTACTAATTTATTGCTTAGAGATACTCATAAGGAAGATAAAGACTAGTTAATAGAGATATAGAAAAAGCAAGAGAAGGTGTCTAAGGAGATAGATTGAGTGAATTCTCAATTTGTAAACATTGGATACAAGAAGATCCTAGATAACAATGGAGAAGTAGCCATTAAGGAGGCATTTAATAGTCATGTGGTTAGTAACTTCAAGAAATCCTTTACTAAAAATAGAAAATATGAGCAAAGAAGGTGGGAAAGATGTCATTGAGTTTGTCATGAAGACTAGTGCAAGGATGGAAAGGATGCACAATGTTGTTATTTTTGTAAATGAATGCTTATGGAACATATTTGTGGAAGCCTAGGAAATAATTAAGGTTATGGCTCAAATAAGGGTAATTAATAAAGCACCATCTCCATTGATTATCAAGCATGTAGGATTGACTAACTTCTAAATCTCTAGCATCATGAGGAAGTTGTATCTCTAAGATGTGAGAAGGAGTGGGACACATGTTCCTATATTTTTTTATTAGATTTAGTAGCTATTTGTTCAAGTTTTTTATGTTATTTTGTACCTTGTATTTAGACATTATGGGACATAATTGCCTTCTCAAGAATTTGCTTTATATCCCTAGGATCTAATGTTATTTTGTACCTTGTATTTAGACATTATGTGACATAATTGCCTTCTCAAGAATTTTCTTTATATTCCTAGGATCTAAATTTTTGAGTTGAAAACCTACATGCTAGATATGTTATGTTAGACTATGAAATTTAATAGAAGTTGTAAAGAATTTTATGTAGGATCATCCTAGGTGTAAGAGAAATCTTGCATCATCCAAAAATATATTTTCACTTTGTTTGCTTGTTTGTAGGTTTTAGTAATATTTAAATCATCATCTAGGCACCACAATTCCTATCACATTTCACATTGCAATTTGGAACACATATTCTACAAGGAAATGACAACATCAAATCCAAAATTTAGGAGATTCTAATCACCATAAAGGCTATTTCAGTTCTAGACTTACTATTGGGCATAATAGGATAACATCTAGTTTTACTGTTTGAAAATTTTGGCACCTTTTTGAAGTCTGCAATAATGAAGGAACATGTTTCTAGACACATTGGCCCCAAGATAGATTATGGTATGAACCACATTGAGATTCATTGAACTATCCTCACTTCATCTTCATTCCAAAAGGTTCCATCTACACATTTGGCTGACTACATGTTACACTTGGTATCAATATATACACCTCCTTGCAACTAACAAGAATCACTCTAAAGGATAAGGATCACTATATAAGCATCACTCAAGATCATATGAAGTCAATCAAGTAATAAGTTAGTAATAGTCTTAGTTCAACTTTGGGTTTGGGTTCAGAGTTTGCCGAAATTAAAGAGCATTGATTGCCATATAATTTAGAATTCTATAATTCACACATAGTTGTTCCCATGTGTATTGAAGATGAAGGCCTCTTATTTTAAGCCCTTGTGGTAGACTATAAATCAATTGTAGAGCTATGAATCAATAAATATTATATTGTTTTTTCATTGAATTCCATTGTTTATTTATTCATTTAGATACATGGTTGGATAATCCTTCATTGAATCCTCCACCATGACTGCCTTAAAATTTCTCTATTATTATTTTTCATGGTTTCTAATTTGAGTGTGGAGGACTCAGTAATATATTTATGTAGATCAAGTACATGTATATGATAAAATAATACATTGTCTTGGTTATATGCGAATATAAATTCTTGGATTTACATGTCTTATGGTGATCTTATGCATGATAACTCAATCTATGAAAATCCATTAGAAGAACATCTTGGTAGTAGAGTGATTGCATGCTGACAAGAGCTGCTACTTGAGGTTACTTGGAAAATTGGTCTATTTTGTGACCCTGACATTTGTACTATAGAAAACTCAGGCTCTTCTTTATTTAACCCTCAAACTTTTGATATTATTTTTAAAATTTGGTTAGAATAGGAAGATACAAATTAGCTATATTAGTCTAGTTTTTTACTTTTAATTTGATTAAGTCGAATGTCATATATTTCCATTACTCATAAACTAAAAATTAAGTGAATTGTTAATATATGTCGATAATCTAAAGGTAAAATCCAAAGGATCCTTGTGAGAAGAAAGTTTTAAATTTGAACCTATAGAAACTTGATCTAGGATCCCCAAAAGTATTTTTAATGAAACAATGCACATAGACCTCTAGGTTATTTTAGTATGCAAATACCTTGTAATTTAAACCTTGGAGGAAGAAAATCCTTTTCAAGAGAGGAACTATTATGTTCCTAAGTTGGTGTGTCATTTGAACCACCAACATGATTATTATTTATTTTAAACCAAATGTCAACCATGGTTTATCATAGAGAGCTTATTTCTACTTAGGTTTATTGTAGGTTTCAAGCTTCTCAATGCATCACACACAACTTTACAATTTTTGATGCAATAACCTCACAAACTCAAAACATTTCTTAAAATTGGTTAATTTGTTTTATTTTTTAAGCACTTATTTTGGTAAACTGGGGTCTAATTTTAACCTAGGTTTGTAATGGAGTATAGATTTGTCATGACCTCTCATTGTAAATATTCAAAGTTGAATCTCGATTGAAACATGGACACAATAATGAATCCTAATTGGTTTGTATTACCTCTTGCATTTAGAAAATCTATAGGAGAAAAATGTTGAATAAGAAGATGAGGGTGTTGTTATATGGTAAGAATCGGAATGGAAAATAATGTGAAATGTGTGTAGACACCTGAAAATGACTTGCCCTGCAAGCCACTTTCCTTCATCCTCACATCACTAACTCCCTTCTACCCATTATTAAATAAATTCAATTTATTTAATTAATCTATTCTAAGCCATCCCTAACCATTCATCCTTAGCCATTTACCCCAAATTATTCCTTAGTTAATTCATCACTAGACCTTACAACTTCATTCCTCATTAATTAAATAAACATTCCTAATATTTATTTAGTTAATTTATCCATCTTCTTAATCCCAATTAATTAAATAAATCATACTTATTTAATTAATCTACCCTAGCCTATAGCCTAAACCTATTCTAATTGAATAAATACCAATTATTTAATTAGCTACCCTAGCCTGCATGACCCCTAGACCTAAATTAATTAAATAAACTCTTATTTAATTAATTTTAACCCTTTATTATCCCATTCACTAATTTACTACAGCCACATTAATTAAGTTAACCACTTGATTAACTTGGTCAAACCTCACTTAACACCACCTCCTACACCCCTCAAATAAAAAATTATCTTTTATTCCAAAGGGTCACATGACCCTTCCAACTCATCTTTCCCTTTTCATGTTAGCGCTCTTTTTTAGACAAAGAGCTAACACATGTACTTTCCAAAAAGACACGTCACATGTCATCCCACTTATCAATAAACTTGAATTTTTAATTCAACACTCTCCCATGGAAATGAATTTTTAATTCATTGACATGTCATAATCTAACTCTTCCCAAGATGAATTTTTAATGCATTTATAATCCTCCTCATCCTTCCCAAGGTGAATTTAAAATTTACTTTTAATCCCAATCCTCCATCTTTGTTGATGAGATCTTAGCCCTTGATCTCATCCTCACATCTCAACCCTTGATTTCAACTTTAAATCCTACCATTGGATTCAAATCTCTTCAAATTTGCCTATAAATACAAGGCCAACCCAAGCCATTTTCATAACTTCTTCATAGCATCCTTACCATGCCCAAATTTCTATCTTCTCATCTCATCTTACCCCTACCATGCCAAAATCATTAGCCACTTAGCTAAATCCTCTATCAAAAGCATTCCTCAATCCATAGCTAAATCCCATCTCATCTCTATCCAAATCCATAGCCAAATCTATCATCAAATCCCTCATCACATTGTGTTGAACACTTAAGAGAAATCCACTTTCATATCTATTCTACTTGGGTAAAGATAGGAGAATCCATGGGTGCAACTCTCCTCAACCTTATCAAGGAGTGAGGGAGGATTTCAAAGGTATAACATTGTGTGTTTGTTGCATTTTGTAGTGCCCCTCATTTTGGCTTTTGATAGTTGATAGTATTTCAATTACACTTAGACATTTTTGAGACATGTGGATGATAGACTTTTTGGTTATGCTTAGTTTTGTTGATTATGGATTATGGATTATTGATGTGGTTGTTGAAATTTTTTATGATCATTATGATGACATTATTGATATTATAGTTTATGATGTGTTTGACATGATTAGTTAATGGTTAGGTATTATCATGCTTTATGTGATTTATAGTTAGAGATGTTTATGTTTATTGTCATGATTTCAGAGAAGGGACAATGTAGCATTACTCATTTCAAGCACCCTACTATGCTGTGACTCCTTGACTCTATGTGTTTGTTATATATGTATATGCGCATATGCAACATATCATTTTGATGCAAGTTGCAGGTACCGGGCATTGACTGCACTTGACTTAGCAGGTATGAGCGTGCCCTTACTCCAATGGATAATGTGGATTGGATTTAACATGGGGTTACCTATGTCAGTCCTTGTCTTCAGTTGTGGTCATGGGTCTAGATGTTACTTAGTGGTACTTGCCTCGGGTATTGGTCGTCATGTGGTATGTAGTTGTTATTGTTTGAGTTTTTGGTTAATAGTCTATGTGTATTGTTGGAAATGCATTAATTGTTATAGCAATGATAATAATAATAATTTTAGGTATAATAGTATTTATTTAATTTGTTAATAAAGAATGTAAACTTGAAGAATATTGAATATGTATCTTGTAATAAAAATTAAATTAATAATTAGTAATAATGAAAAATAATTATGAGTAATTAATAATATATTAGTTGATTTAATCAGTATATGGTTTTGCTTGAAATATATTATTAGTTAATATTTTATTGTTATGTGATTTGTCGCATTAAATTCCATGATTAGAGAATTTCCTGGGAAGAAGAAATTTATGGCTTTTAAATCTAGAGAGATAGTGGATTCTCTGTAACGGTCACAGGAGTGGGAAATTAATTGAATTTGTCTATTTTTGTAATATGGGAGTTATTTATGGGAGGAGGATTGCTGTGAGCAGGATAGGCAAAAATTTGTGGAGGAATTGAGGAAAGGAGAGGGAGGAAATTTTTTGCGGGAGAGGATTTCCAAGTTGGAAGATAGTAATCCAGGTATGTTTATTTTGCCTCTCTGTGTGTGAGATTTTGTATTTCTGTAACTTTGTCTGTCCTAGAATTTAAATTTCCTTGTAGCATGATTATTTCTGTACTCTGTGTGTGTGTTCGAATGTATTTTGCTCCCTGATCGTTTTCACATCTTTGTAATCGCACCTCAGTTACTATCAATGTATTACCCTCTATTGTTTACTTTCTAGTTTATTATTCTTATTGTCTCTTCAATTTCAAAATCTTTCTTGAAACATTGACCTTAAATAAGGATTGGTTAAATGACTTACTATATAATTTTGTTTGTCTCATTGAAAACCCAGAATACCTGTCTTGGAAAAACTGCAATTATTTCACAATTCGTAGCAGTGTAATTCTTAACCTTTGTTTCTGCCCGGCCATGCGAATACTACTTCTTTTGTCTTCTAAATTTAATTTCATTCCCATGTTAGCTTGCAAATGTTCAGCAATAGAGACATCTTTTCGTTAGTGAGGCAAATTTGAAGATTACATTTGCATCCTCACTTATGAACGCCAGTCCTTCCGTCATGCCTAAAACCTTGGAATCAATCAAAATCTAAAGCTATGCCAATCATACTTTTTGTGCTAGCCACTGAACTACAAATACAATCAAATATAAATCATTAAAAAAAAATTACCTGAATCAAAAGAGATTGATCCATCAAAATTATTTACCAGTTTTACTTCTCTAATTTCTTCATGGCTATTCTTAGCCGTATGACCTTGCTCCACATTAGCCTTTCAGATTTGTGCCAACAAATGAAGTTCTTAGACTGTTAAACAGGGATCAATTTAACCAAATGAAAATTTAATCAAATTTTAGCTTAGCTTAAGGTGCCGCCGTACGACCCTTTTCAACCTTACTTCCTCTAATTTTATTTTCTTTGCCAGTAAATAAAGTTTTTAGACTACTCATATGGAGCATTTGAGTCAATGAAATCTTTATCAATTTCTACTCTGCCCAATCACACCGCCGTATGGCCCTTCTTAACTTTATTTACTCTTAATTTTCCCTGAAAATGAAGATTTAAAACTGTTCTTGGGTCAATTTAACCAATGCAATGAGAATCAATTTTCTCCTCTGCCTAGCATCATCGTATGGTCCATCCTCAGACCTTTTCTTTCAATTTTTTTTGACTAAATTCTCCAGTACCTTGGTGGGTCGTTCCTCTGATTTGAAAATTTTAGCTTTAATTAAGTTTTGGTTTCTTCCTCCATAAGATCAATTTTTCCTGTCATTAATTTTATACCAATTTGGAACTGCAAGTTGTTAGAGGTTTCTTGATTTAATTCTAGTTGTTAAATTAGTAATTTTAGAATGCAAATGAGTTGCAATTAGGTATATATACATAGATTTTCATATGTAGATAACTATAGGATGTATTAATTATAGTTAGAAAAAGCAATGATAAGTAAACTAATTGAAGGTAATTGTCCAAGAGAACTTATATTATTTTTTATGGTGCCTTAAAATAATATCTTAATAGTAGAGATCTTAGAGTATGAGTTAGAAGTTTAATTGTATATAGGAATTGTATGATTGATAATAATATTTTGTTATCTCCTTGGTGTAGCAATTGTCAAATTAGAAGTGAATAAAATTAGCATTATGCTAGTGAGTGGTTTATAGTTACGATTTTTTCACATGATAAGTTTTTAAATGTATGTGTTTTAGAATTAAGTAAAAGTTATATCATTCTAAGATAGCTAGTAAGGTAAGTTAGATTACCTCTTAGTTTTTAGTTTAGTGGTGTCGATATTTTTAATAGGAATACTAGTGTCATGTCTTTTTAATTGATTAGATACCTTGTAATAGTTCGTTAGGAATGGAATATTATCATACGACTAGTTAGTCACCTTATCGAGTAAATTTACGTGGTCAATATAAATTCGAGGTTTAAATAGAAATATAAGATTTGGTGTTAAGTATTACATTAATGAAATTGTTCTTCAAATGCCTTTTAGTTAATGATGTGATCGGGAGTAAATTGATTCTTTTGGTTTAATGCTTTAAATTAGTATTGATAGATTAATAAATCTGTGTTGATTACTTTGATTTATTTTGATTTATCTTGTATGTTGTAATTGTCGGTGTCTGATGAAGATTCAGGATAAGGGACTTTGGTCTTCCTCTTTCATGGTTTCTATGGGTTGTGTTACCTATCCAGAGGCTTGTTTATCTTGAACTTTCGATAACTTTGAATCCTGGTATTCTAGAGAGAGAAAACTATTTTTTTATTTATTAAAGTTGGACTTTTGCATGCCTCGAGTTATTATTGGCTTGTTATAAGTGTTGGAGGTATGTCATGTGTGTCCTTGTAATAGTATTTGTTCGGGTTGGGTCAACTGAGTGCAGGTAGGGGAGTGGCTTCCGATGTGAGGCTGGTGCCCAAAGTGGCTATCTTGGTTTAACCCATTGGAAGTGTTTAGCAAGTGAAAAAATAATAATTAACCTAGGAGGAAAGGGTAGAATTTCATATTAAGCAAGATAAATAGATGTCCTCCCCCACACCTATAGTGCTAGTTTAGGCTAAGGGTGGGATGAGAGGGTTGGTTTCTGCATGTGTGACCTATGGGGCAAGCACTTAGAGAGGGGCTGTCAGGGTAACCATAGATGGGGGCCAGTGTCTAGAGAGAGACAGTCAGGGTTACCCATGTAGAACCATGCAATGACACTTCCTCCTACTGCACTCTAGCTTGCCCTGTTCTCTTGCCTCTGGATATTGATTATTGATTTCAGTGTTGTCCGTATGTGATACCTAAGGTATTCTTGCCTTCATTTAGTCCTTTTGTCTTTTCTTGTGTTAGGGGACCTCATTGTTATCTCCCAGCTCAGGGGTGGACCTCAGGGTTCCACATGGTCAGGTGGAAGAGCTTAATCCATTAGTTTTCTTTGGCATCTTGGTTCATGTACGTGGCAGATGTGTTTTTCCAGTTCTAGATTTGTATTGGCATTCTTAGATTTGTATTATGCTTCCATAATTGTACAACCATGATTTATAATGTAATTTTATATAATCAGTCAAGAGGCCTTGTAATTATGAATCTTGTATTTGATTTCATTTGTACTTGTCTTGTAAATGAAAATGTATTCTTCTTATGAAGTATTAAGTTTGCATATGGACATTTATAAAGTATTATGTTGTAATTACTTGGTGTAGTTATGTTCCCTAGAGATGTTAGTTGGTAAAATGACTTTTATTGTTGTTATTAGTTGTTATTTTATCTAGTGATTAATGCATTTACTTGTTAAAAAAAATTGTTGTATTTTATTGCCCTTTTAGCCTAACTCTCTAGGGTTGCATGATGGGGCATCATACATTTTGTTGTTTTATTTCATTTGATGATTTTCTCTTATCTTCAATGTGGAACTTAGCAAACAACAAAAATTAAAGCAATAAGTGAAAGTAAGCAAATATGAGGTATCTAAAAAACCTAATCAAGAAAGCCATCATGTATAGGTGAAGTGTAGAATGTATTATTGATGGCCTAAAAAGAAAAAGAAAATGCTACTAGAATAAGAAAAACTAATGGTATCCAAAAAATTTAAAGGCCACTAGATGAAAATTAGAAACTTGAAAAGCCATGTTAAAATAAAAATTCACTAACAATAGATTAAGAGACAAAACATATGTAATGGATTTTGTAACTTAATTCTATAGTTGAATGTAAAATGTATGCAAGAGACTCTTCTTGGGGAAGACATTATAAGTCTTATTTTTATTGGTAAATTTTTATTATTTTTTAGATTAATCCAAGCATCTTTTAGGAATGAACTAATAGTTATTTTTTTAATTTTTAAAATAAAATATGTGGTGAGTAATTATCAAAGAAATACCATTTGTACAATGATTTTGGTCTAATCATGGGTTTGGTTTTACTATTGTGTTTATAGGTGGTAGTTTTAAATTTGAGCACTAGGAAAATTAAATATTGTTGGCACTATTTTAAATGCTTATATATAGAGTACATCTACTCATACGTATACATATTACAAATATAATATATGTATATGTTATTACTTGTGTGTGTGTGTGTGTGTGTGTGTGTGTGTGTGTGTGTGTGTGTGTGTGTGTGTGTGTGTGTGTGTGTGTGTGTGTGTGTGTGTGTGTGTGTGTGTGTGATGTAATATGTATATCTATGCATATATACATATGTAAGTATCATACATATGTACAAATATGTATGTACATAGATTTATGTAGATCAAGTACAGGTATATGATAAATCAGTACATTGTTTTGGTTATATGTGAATATAGATTCTTGGATATACATGTCTTATGGTGATCTTATGCATGATAACTCAATCTATGAAAATCCCTTAGAAGATTACATCTTGGTAGTAAAGTGACTGCATGCTGACAAGAGCTGCTACTTGAGGTTACTTGGCAAAATGGTCTATTTTGTGAACCTGACATTTGTACTCTAGAAAACTCAGGCTCTTCTTTATTTAACCCTCAAACTTTTGATATTATTTTTAAAATTTGGTTAGAATAGGAAGATATAAATTAGCTATATTAGTTTGGTTTTTAACTTTTAATTTGATTAAGTGGAATGTCAGATATTTACAATACTCATAAACTAAAAATTAAGTGAATTGTTAATACATGTTGATAATCTAAAGACAAAATACAAAGAATCCCTAAGAGAAGAAAGTTTTAAATTTGAACCTATAGAAACTTCACATAGGATCCCCAAAAATATTTTTAATTCAAAACAATGCACATAGACCTCTAGGTTATTTTAGTATGCAAAGACCTTGTAATTTAAACCTTGGAGAAATAAAATCATTTTCAAGAGAGGAGCTATTATGTTCCTAAGTTGGTGTGTCATTTGAACCACCAACATGATTACTATTTATTTTAAACCATATGTCAACCATGGTTTATCATAGAGATATTATTCCTACTTAGGTTTATTGTAGGGTTCAAGCTTCTCAATTCATCACACACAACTTTACAATTTTTGATGCAGTAACCTCACAAACTCAAAACATCTCTTAAAATTGGTTAATTTGTTTGATTTTTTGAAGCACTTATTTTGGTAAATTGGGGTCTAATGTTAACCTAGGTTTGTAATGGAGTATAGCTTTGTCATGACCTCTCATTGTAAATATTCAAAGTTGAATCTCGATTGAAACATGGACACAATAATGAATCCCAATTGGGTTGTATTACCTCTTGCACTTAGAAAATCCATAGGAGAAAAATGTTGAATAAGAAGATAATGGTGTTATTATATGGTAGAAAGAATAAGAATGGAAAATAATGTGAAATGTGGAACTTAGCAAACAACACAAATGAAAGCAATAAGTGAAAGTAAGCAAATATGAGGTATCTACAAAACCTAATCAAGAAAGCCATCATGTCTAGGTGAAGTATGGAATGTTTTATTGATGACCTAAAAACAAAAATAAAAGGCTACTAGAATAAGAAAAACTAATGGTACCCAAAAAATTTAAGGCCACTAGATGAAAATTAGGAACTTGAAAAGTCATGTTAAAACAAAAATTCACTAACAATAGATTAAGAGACAAATTTATTGTTGGCGCCACAATATTTGAGGTTTGCAATAATCAAGGAGCACATTTGAAGATTAATTAGACCTAGTGGAGTAAACACTAAGCACGCACAAATTTCTTTCCCGTTACCATTATTTTGTTTGAGGATTTAGTTTTCACTAGCCAATCACATGTTTCATGGAGTATAGAACTTTGTGGCACCTTGTAGCTGACACAAATAATTTAGGAGGTTTGAGATTGCTATATATTTATTAATCATAATCATTTGAGATCATCAAAAAAGAGAAAGATTCAATAAGAGGTTAGAGTTTGAGTGTGAATAAGAGGATAAAGTTTTAGAATGTAGTTTGATGATGAAGATGCAAATTTCACTGAATATATTGAATTTCATTTAAATATAATAATTCCACATTAGTAAATAAACAGTTTTAGCTTGGCATGTAGGAAGCCCATTGTAGCAAGTTGTAATCAATTATAGTTTGAATTCAACAAAGTTCATGTTGTTGTTCCATTAAGTTTTGTTGTAAGTGTTGTGTATTTTGGGTTTTTCTACATGGTTAGATTTTCCTTCATTGAATCATCCATCCATTACTGCATCAAGTGGTATTAGAGCATAAGGTTTGAATCTTGAGGAGAGTAAGTGGTGATTCAAAAGTTTTTATTGTGAATAGATCACCAAATGAAGGCAGCCTACAAGAATCTTGTTAATATAATGTTGAGTGAGAGGTAGTTGCAAGGAGTGATTAAAGGTATATCATTGACTTGAGATAGTTTGTACTAAATCCCAAGAAATATATTACTATGAAGAGATTGGGGTGTTGTTAACATTGTTGGAAAGTTGGATGAGGTACTAAAAGAGGTGAAGGAGGACAAAATCTTATTGGAAGATTTGGAGGAAGATATAAAAAAGGGCCAAAGCCCAAGGATGATGATGAGAGCAATGTAGAGGAAGATGCCAAAGAAGATGTGCAAGACCTGGAGGATCAAGAAGAATAACCAAAATAGGTGATGGTGCTAAGGACCATTTCTAAACTTTATAAGAGACCTAGGATGGAGATTTCTAACTATTGTGGTGATTTGAACCTTGAAGAATTGATTGATTAGATAAATGATCTAGATGAGCATTTTGAGTATGAGGAAATTGAAGACCCTTAGAGGGTTAGGTTTGTTAAAGGGGCATGCTACTATTTGGTGGAAAGAAGTGTAGTTGGAAACAAATAGGAGGGGAAAGGAAATAATAATGAAATGGGATACGATAGTTGAAAAATTGAAGAGGCAATTAATACCAATGGACTATGAGTTGGAATTAATAAAGAAGTTGCAAAGCCTAAGGCAAAGAGATAAGACTATGAAGGAGTACACTGAAGAATTTTATGAGCTACTTATTAAGATAGGGCATAGTGAGATTGATAAAGAAAAAGTTGCAAGGTACGTTAATGGATTGAGAGAAAGTATCCAAGAAGAGATAAGTCTAGTTAGGCTGACCACCATAGAGGAAGCATACCAATTCGTGATCAAGGTAAAAGACCCGTTGCACAAGAGGTTTAATGACTAAAAAATCAACAAAGAGGAAGGGAGGAGAGACCCCAAAGGGAGATATTGCGATGTGATAATAGAAGACCCTACTAGGAAGATAATAGAACTGCTAATTTCTATTATAGAGATGGTGGAACTTACTGCAATGAAGAGAGAAGTTGTGACACTTACATAAGGGCTAGGAAGATGGAAACTACTACCACAAAGATAAAGGATAATGTGATACATACTACAAAGATGGCTATGAAAAGGGAAGAGGGGGATATAGAAAGATAAAAAAGACCCTTTAGGGGAACGCGTTTCAAGTGTTAAGAAGAAGTCCATAGAGTGTTTGAATGTTTTCAAGGTCAAGCAAAATGGCTAGAAGGTAGCAAAAGAGCTATGTTTAGGGAGGAAGAATCCTTGTGATTGTATGAGTCAAATGATGACCCTAAACATGTATAATCAGTAATAATGAGAAGGGATATGCTGAAGTGTAATGAGGAAGGAGGGACATGACAAATAAATTATCTATTTAGAACTAGATGCAAAGCTAGAGGAAAGTGTTGTAAAGTTATTATTGATAGTGAAAGCACATATAACTTGGTATCAACAGAAGTGGTTGAAAAGTTAAACTTGACGAGATAAAAGAATCCAAATCCTTATGTGATTGCTTGGTTGAAGAAGGATCATAAGGTAATGGTTAATGAGTAATGTTGGGGTAAAATTCAAGATAAAAGGGTACATGATGAAGTCTTATGTGATATAATGCCAATGTATGTGTGTCATCTACAGTTGCGGAGGCCATGGTAGTTTGATTGACATGCTATACATGATGGAAGGGAAAACACATATATTGTACCAAGAGATGGTTGGAGATATAGATTGATGCCATTAAAAGATAGAGAGGATCAAGTCTGTAGCAATTCTAGGATATGTTTGATGGATGGAAGGAAGTTCTTGGATGGACTAAGGCATGAGGATGTTTGTTTCACATTGATTCCTAAGGCATGCAACATCGTAGACATAGAGAGCACCACCACAAGTGATGAGAAAGTGTTGCAAGAGATTTTAAAGTTGTTAACAAAATACAAAGACATTGTATTAGATAACATGCTAGAAGGATTGCCAACAAGGAGTATCAATTACCGTATGAACCTAGTTCTAGGAGACAGTTTGCCAAATAAAGTGCCACCTAGGATGACAATGGAAAAAATGAGGAACTAAATAGATAAGTACAAGAGCTATAGATGAAAGGCCTAATCTAGAAGAGTTTGACCCCATGTGATATACCAGTGGTACTAACACCCAAGAAGGATAGTGAGTGTAGAATGTGTACCTATTCTAGAGAAATCAATAAGATCATTATAAGATGTAGATTCCCATCACCAAGGATGGATGATATCATGGACTATTTGAACAGAGCAAAGTAGTTCACTAAGATTGACTTGAAGAGTGGTTATCATCATATTAGGATAAGTTAAGGGGATGAGTGGAAGACAAATTTCAAGACTAATGAAGGGTTGTATGAGTGGATAGTTATGCCCTTTAGATTGACCAATGTGTTGAATACATTTATGCAGTTGATGAATGAGTTATTGAGGAAATTTTTGAGTAAGTTTGTGATAGTTTCTATGGATAACATCTTGATTTTTAGTAAGACTAAAGAGGAACACCTAGAGCACATCAAGCTAGTACTATAGATGTTTCACAAATCCCAAATATATCAATTATTCCTTCATGAAGCTACACTTTTTCAAATTGATAATCAAATATAGAGGAAGTAAGATCTTTTTATAGATTGGCAAGCTTATATAGAAAGTTCATCAAGAACTTTAGTAGCATTTGTGCACCGCTAACTGAGATAATGAGAGGGGACAAAAGAGAATTCAAGTGGACTACTGGAACAAACAAGAGCTTTGAGTTGTTGAAGAAGAAGGTAATAGAACAACTAGTGTTGGCCTTGCTAGATTTCAACAAGATATTCCAAGTGGATTGTGACACAAGTGGAAATGTAATTGGGGTGGTATTAAGCCAAGAAGGAAGATCGACAACTTATTTCAATGAAAATTTGAATGGTGCCAGAAAGAGATATTCAGTCTATGATCAAGAATATTATGCCATCATACAAGCATTGAAGAAATGGAGGCACTACCTACTACCCAAGGAGTTTGTGTCATACACTTACCATCATACATTACAATACTTGAATAACTAGATTAAGTTGAACTAGAGACATATGTGGTGGGTAGAATTCATGCAAAGTTACACTTTTATGTTAAAACATAGGAGCGGGAAGTCAAACAAGGTTGTTGATGCATTGAATAGAAAGCAAAATTTGCTAACAAAAACAAGGATAGAGGTAGTTGGTTTGAGGAGCTAAAGATTTTGTTTAAAGCTAATCTTGATTTTGTAAAGGCATGGAAGGAATGCAAGGAACCAATAAACATGGATATGAGTAACTGGTTAGGCTATTTGATCAAAAAAGATACACTATCTAAGGGAAACCAATTATGTATACTAAGAAGTTCCATGAGGGAGAATTTGATCAAAGAAAAACATTGTAGAGGTTTAGTTGGACATTTTGTGATAGACAAGATAGTTTCCTCAGTTAGTAACAACTATTTTTGGCCACAAATATATAAGGATGTGAGGACATTTGTTCAAGGTTGTAGAACCTACCAGACTGCCAAAGGAAATAGTCAAAATGTTGGGTTATATCAACCATTGCTAGTACCACAGAAACCATGAGAGGACATAAGTATGGATTTTGTATTGGGACTGTTGAGGACACAAAGGAGAAAAGATTTAATCATGATAGTAGTGGAAATGTTTTCTAAGATGACACACTTCATTCCATGTAAGAAAAGCAATGATGTGGTACACATAGCTAATCTATTTTTTAGAGAGGTGGTAAGATTGCATGGTTTACCAATGAGCATAGTTTCTAACAGAGATACTAAGTTTGTGGGATACTTTTGGAGGACCTTTTGGAAGAAAATTAAAAAAAATTAAAGTTCAACTCATCATACCATTCACAGATTGATGGGAAAATGGAAGTAGTGAGCATAATCTTGGGATCTTACTAAGATGCTTGGTTGGAGAAAAGGAAAGAAATTGGGATCTGGTCCTATCATAGGTAGAGTACACAAAATAATTTAGTAAATAGGAGTACTGGAAAGACACCATTTTGAATTATAAATGGAAGCAATCCAAAGAACGTATCAGAACTAAGGGATGTCAGTAAGGAAGACAAGATGAGTGTGGAGGCAGAGGAGTTCATAGATCACATGAAGAAGGTGCATGGAACAATAATGAATCAATTAGAGAAGAGGAACTATAAGTATAATAAAACATCTAACAAAACAAGAAGACACAAATTTTGTAGTGGGAGATGAAGTAATGGTATACCTTAGGAAGGAGAGATTTCTAGTCAGGACATACAATAAGTCAAAGAAGAAGTTTCATCCTTGTAGAATTATAAGGATATTTGATTTGGGAAATGCACATGAAGTAGAGTTATTGGAAGGATTAAGTATATCTCCAATGTGTTCGGAAATAGGTGTTGTTCACCTTGCATAATATTGCATTATTTTATTCATGTAAAATAAATATTTATTTGTGGTGCATCTTAATTGATGTGTTTAACCACATTAGATATTTACTTGGATGCCACTTGTAAATGTTGTATGTAACATTGAGTTAATTATTTTATGTGTGTGGGACACATAGAGTGATTAATTGTTTATTTGTATTATTTGATTAATTGAGAAACCTTAGTACCAATAATAAAATGTGGGGTCAATGGTTTTATAGGCTAATGGTTTTGTGTTACCCGTGGTTTTGGGGCACATGGTTTTATCCAATACCACAAGTTGTATTTGTGTGAGCTTCGTCTATAAAAGCAAGCACATGGTTAGTGGTTTGGGTACAGTTGGCTATTTCATTGTAGGTGGATTGGAGGTTTGTGAGAGGTTGTCATTGTATTGAGCTCTCTCCTGTAAGTGCATATTGTGAAGTATGGTAGGTGATGTGTGGATTCATGCTTGGACACATGGAGGATGCATTGGAGGTGCTTGATGTTTCAGAGCTATTTATGGAGACGCATGGCATGCATTGTAATATCTTTATTGCTGAATAATACATATGAGTGTGGATGCTTTTGGAGGCTAGGTTTTTCCCTCTTGAGGGTTTTCCCAAGGTATATCTTGTGTTATCTTGTGTTTTTTCATTTGATCTTTGCATTATGGTTATTTGTGGCATCTTATTCTCCTATTGGGTTATGTGGAATTGGTTTTATTTGACATGCAAATTCCTAACATAATGTTCAATATTATAGACCTATATTAGTATCATGAGAGGGACTCAAAAGAAAGCAACATATAAGATCTAGGAAAAAACTCCATACCACCATAGCCAAAAGAAGAGATTGAAGAGATATTGGATAGTAGAATTGGAAAGAGCATCAAGAAGATATAATATGAGGAATACTTGGTAAAATAGATAGAAAGATCAGAAGAAGATTCAAGCTAAATTCCCAGGCTAAGGTTGACCATCTTGGTTTCCCTCTTGTTGCTAGAAAGTGAGGAGATCACTTTTTAAATAACCCTAGGCATCTGATGTAGGAGCATCCTTATGGAATAAAGCAATCTTACATTGCCAAAATATTTTCTTTCACTTTGTTTATTTGCAGATTTTCATTTACTAGTCAATTATAGAAGAAGTCACCACAGTTTGCATTTTAGTCTTGAAATTTTGATATAATGTTTCATAGATGGATTTAGATGTTATATTCATGTTTGAGGATAATTGTGTGCAAAGAACAACATTTAGTTTGAAGACTTACATGGGGTTGGTAGACTATCATAGTTATAGATTTACCATTGGTTCCAAAGCATTTGAGGTTTGTGGTAATCAAGGAGCATGTTTGAAGAATCATTGGACCTAGGGGAGAAAACACTAAGCACCGCACATATTTCTTTTCTGTTAATGTTGATGATTGTTTTTACACATTCATAACAAAAGTTAAAATTCATAAATGAACCTAACTATCTTGAAAGATATGGAGAAATCAATTAAGATGACTCAATCCCAAGATTTCGTATGGTCAGGTCTTGACCTGTTGGACAGTTCAGTAGGTTACTATGAAGCTGTAATATGCAAGGGGCCTTACGTGATTTAAGGTGTTTGCTAACTTACTGGATTCTATTTATGTAAACTGTTACAAATATCAACAAATTGTCTATTTCTTTGCACAAATCTGTTAATGTATATCAAAGCTTTGAATGATTTTATGTTAAAACATGCTTTTTCTTTCAAATACATATAAAGATTGTCAAATATCAATTCAATTGCTCTTAATTCCTTCAAATGTTAGACAATCTCTTTAAGATTTCTGCGTTTAAGCTAATTATTTCAAAGTTTGGGAAAAGTTAGAGAAAACTCAAACTCAACATTACTTGCTATAGGATCTAAATGCTCTATTATGGACATGGTAAAGACTACAACAAATTCAATTAAATCAGCAGATCAAATCGTTAAATGCAAATGTCTTGAATAATTTCACAAACATGCATTCAAGATTGTGAGCTTTAAGAGAAACTATTTCACATATAAAGAAGGGCTAGAAGCCACTCAGAAAATAGATGCAAAATTCCAGATTCACTTATATTCAAAACACAACCATTTATGATTTACAATGTAGTAATGACTCTTAGCTTCATTAATCAAATTCACAAAAAAAAATTACAATGCTTTACAGATACAGTAAGAAAGCTGGATATTTCCACACATTCCTTAATGCAGACACAGGCGACCTCCTTTAGACTAAAATACTTCTCTTATTCAAAGTTTCAGACAAATTACAATTGCTGTGCTATTTTCTACAAATCCCTGTGTAAATAATATACATGTAGTAGAGTTCATTTTATAGATTTTGAACTTTCAAATTGCTATGGCTATCACTTCTATCTACAACTGAGATCCCCTCATTTTTTTATCAATGGTGCATCTTTGACTTTAACTGTCTACCCAAAATATCTGATTGGCATCTTCCTTTCCCTCAAAGGATGCTTTTGGAATCTTTACAAAATAAGATTCCCCCTTTCTCTTCGTTGACCCTTTCTCGCCAAGGCTCTCTATTTGACCTCCTTTTCAAAATCTTTACTCTTGTTTGCCTTCTCACCTTTTCAAATATTTTTTGAAATTATCAATTACACCTTCTACAAAGGTGCGGTCTGCTCTTGGACTTTTTGCCAAAATATACTCTTGCATCACCACCCCCTCTTTCAACTTCGTCTCTTCATTCTCTGAGCCTTCTCTTTTCTTCTGGTATTTGTTCATTTTAGCCTTCTCCTCCATTAATGTATCTATCATTTGCTTACTAAGAATTGCATCAGGATTTTCTATACAGGGTGTGAATATGGCCTTGAATTCTGTTAAGGCCCTCTCTAAATCATATGCTGGCATCTCAACACATTCATGCTGTATGACTCTTTCTATGATCATTTTATGCATTTTTATCATGTCTTCTATTTTTTCTTCCAACTCCTGTATAATTGTTGCACACCTTTTGAGGTTATTTTCCTCAAATTTAAGCTCCATTATTATTTTTGGCAATTTATTCGCCAATGCAACACTAAGTGCTCCCTCATGAATTAATTCATCTGCTCTTCTTTCCTTTTCTATCAGCTGCTAGATCTCTGACCTGCATTCTTCTTTCCGGACTTGGCAGCTATGTATGAATATCATACATTTATTCTTTTCTTTTGTAGCCACTTTCTAACTGTTCACAACCTTCCTTATTATTTGCTCTCCCTCTTGCATGAAATCATTAAACCACTCATAAAAAATATTAGCTTTAAACCTTTTATTTTCCATATCTTTTATCTCCTCTTTGGACACTACTGCTATGTTAGTAGGTAAATCAGGAACTATGGCATTGGGATCAAATATCCCCTTAATAAATTGTTGGAGCTAGACAATGTGTCCTTTTAAATGTTCCAATTTATTTTTATCCTTCCTTAGGATATGAGCTGTTACCTGGTGCATATCCTCCCATTCATGGAGGTGTTGTTCTCTTGTTGAATGCCCAAGGTCAAGATTCAATATCTTGTATTCTTCTAAGGTTATTTCACCTTTTTCCTTTTCTTTCTATGGTATAGCTAGGTTTAAAGTTCTTGATCCATTTGGACCTCTCTGGATTGCTGACATTGTCCTAGCTTTTCTTTTCTCTTTCCTTGGAGCTGTCTTTTCTCCTAACAAGCTTTTAATATCAATTGGAGCTAACTATATTTCTTTCTTCTCCTTCCTTATTTCTCTTTCTAGCCATGTAGGAACCTCTTTTGTGCCCTCTGCAGCTTTCTCTGCATCAATTACCTCTTCATGAGGTTTCTCTATCTCCCTTTCTCCTTGTTGCTGCTGTTGTTGTTGTTGCTTAGGTATTTGTTGTTCTGGTTGATCTTGTTCTTGCTGTTGTAATGGAGGCTCTTGTTCTTTTGACTCAACTTCATTTTCTTCCTCCTCTAACTCAGTATCTCCCCCTTCTTGATCTTCTTCTTCAGGAGCTTTTTCTGTTGATGACTCTTCTTTTTGATCATCTCCTGCATGTATATGTTCCTCATCTGGCTTGTTCAACTCTTCTTCTTGTTCATCAGTTTTTCTCTCATTTGCCTCTTCTCTAGGAGCCTTTTCTGTTGTTGGTCCTTTCTCTTGATCATCTTCTACCTACTCCTTAGGTTCATTCTCATCCATTTTTTCTTCTGCTTCTGTATCTTCAGGCTTCTTCATTTCTTCCTCCATCTTATCTATATTTCTTGTCTGTGGCTGCTCTAGATGTACTGGTGAATTGGCTCTTACCTCATCCTCTTTTATTTCCTCTTCTTGGGCTTGCATGTTTTCTGTAATTTTTTCTTCTTCACCTGGGCCCCCATACATATTTAGCATGTTTAAAGCATCAATACCTGAGGTATCCTCCTTTGTTTCTTCTTCCACTGAAGCAGGTGTTTCTGTAATCATTTCTTTAGTTATCTTCTCCTTTTCAACCTCCTCAATTTTATGTGCTTCTTCTGCACATCCTTAATGATCTCTGGAGGAACTAAAGTACCAAAGGGATCTATTGACTCTGCTTCCTCTTGTACCTTTTCTTCTTCCTGTACTTTTTCTTGTTCAACCTCCATTTCAGTATGAATGCTGGGCCCTTCCTCTTCACTCAGGAAATCACTGGAATCTTCTTCTATTTTGATTTCCTTCCCTTTATACATGGCCCTTTCTTCACTGTCACTGCTTTCAATATCAACAGTCTCCACAGTTTGTTTGGCTTTTTTGCTTTCTACTTCTTGCTGCATTTCTCTAGCCAATTCTGTCTTCACTTTAATGTATGTTTATCTGGGGTCTATAGAAGTGGAAGCACCCTGTATGTTGCTCATTTTTTCCCCTACTTCCTGTACTCCAATTACCCTCTTTGATTTAAAAGTTTCTCCTCTAGACAAACCTATTGGTATTGCCCTCATAATTGGTTGTCCTACTACTTCTTTAGCAGTTTGTGCCTCCTCTGCACTTATTTCATGGCTTATTGATTTTGCATCCACAAAAGTTTCAGATGCCACTACAATTGTTATCCCTAATGCATAGGGATCCATCAATGTAGCATTTTTATCTTTTTCTATAATTTTGGTTTCAACAATTTTTCTCTTCTTCTTATAAAAACACTGTAGGTCCTCACTGGGTTCTACCTTTCTTTTCCTCCCTTTCTTGGGATATGTGACCTCCTTTGCCTCAGCTTTTAGCTCCTCAACTCTATCCTTCAACCATGTTTTGGAAAATAATATTACAGGTTCAGACACCTCATCCAAAGAGGTGTTCCATGGCTTTGACCAATCAGGCTCTGTAATAGGAGCCATCCTTGCTTGTACATAACTATGATGTAACAATCTGTCATCCTCTTGAACTTCTGGAGGTACATATATATTCCCTATAGACTTCATCTGCTCAATAGTCAATCTTTTGTGAGCTTTTTTTCTTACCTCTCTATCATTCTTACAATCTGCCTAGAAATCTTCAATATGTACTTGCTGCTTATATTTTTTTATCTACAAAGTTTTGAATCCTATGGAAAGGATCAAATTTTCTTGCTAAATCAAATTCTTTGAAGCCATAATACCTCAGTTCCTGCTCTGAATAACTTGCTACCTCTTCACTAAAACAAGAATATCTGCTAATTGCCCATGGCAACTTCACATTTCCCCTATTATTGAATTTCCTTTTGTACATTTTGAACACATTCAAATTTTGTCTCGAAAACTCTAACACAATTAGTTTGTCAGAAGGATACCTGGGAAGCATGAATGGTTTCCCTTCAAAACCCTCAGTCCTTATGTAAGTGAAGTGTTCAAATTGAATGATCCATGAACTATGCAATCCAATTGCATTTTTTGCATCCTTAGACAATCTTTTATCAGGTTCTTCCCTCAATATCCTTACCAAGTAGGTATAAAAACATCATTCACTAGAGCAAACTCCTTTACTGCATTCTCTTCTTGTAATACAGGGTAATGCTCATACACTAGCTTCTGATTAAGGCCATTTCCTAAAACACCAATCCTTTGTATCCCATGAATAAAAGGCTTGATTTCTATAGCACAGGAATATAACACATAAGAAGATAAGTAAAATGGCAAGCTTTTCTGTTGTCTTAACATGGCTTGTCTCCAAATAGCAGTGCTAATGGCCTTGGCCCAGTGAATTTGTCCTTGACCCTTTTCCCCTTTTCTTATGAATTGTATGAAAGTGAACATCCAAGGTTCACATTTGGTGCCATCCCTTAATCCAACTAGTCTGCTCAGCATAGTGATCATCAAATAGATCTCCTCCTTGAAATGTATCCTCATCAGGTTCTTGGGTATCCTGGCCACTGCCTTAGGTTTATTCTCTGGATTGTACCAGTTGTGGAATATTTTACCCTTACAGTCTCCTTCATTTGTGTAGAAATTTTCATTGTATTGATCAATGTCAATATCTTTCATCTTCTCTTTAATCTCTAAGCCAAATGTTTTTGCAATCCCCTCTGGAGTTAGATCAGCAATTAATCTGTCATGTAACATGACCTTTCTTGTAGCAGGATCATACAAAATTATACAGTCCAAACATAAATCTCTAGCTTCCATTGCCAAAGGAAAACCCGCTTCTCTATACAGTCCACTTTCCCAAATGCATTTCATATCAGGAGTAGCATCTGTAGTAGTAATCTTTTTTAGCACATCCTTTGCATCATAGTTTCCTATGTTAGTATCCGTGCCCACTCCATTTGTACTAATCAGGGTCGGATACCCTCTGTGTATCGGTAATTCCTCTTTCTCCACCTCCTTCCGTGGTTTTCTTCTTTCCTTTCCTCGCCCCCTAGATCTTTCTTCTGTTTTGGGGCCATCCTGTAGAAACAAGCATCTTTTAACTTTCACTTTCTTCATGCCTAGGGTTTTTTTTACCATGAATATCTGCTTTTACTACTTTACCCTATCTTGTTTGTCTTTTCTTTTTATGTTTTATATCCCTAAATTTATCAAGCTCTATTCGGCTAATTTAACAATTAAAACAATAATTTGCCAATGCTTACGTTTTAATGAAATTACTGAAACTAACAGTTCATTTTATCAACTGAAAATGCACAGCGTTTCAGATAAATACCTGTTTGTCGTGACCATTTACCCGTTGACTTACTTTACTGTTTATCACCTTTATCTAGCTACTGTAACTTTTCCACTCTGGTAAATTCCGCTTAAACACTGCAACAGCTCTCTTTTCTACAATTTTTAGTCTTAACAGTATATTCAACAGCGAAATAACATTAAAATTGCCTTAATCCTCGTTAAATTTCACTTTATTTGAGTATTCAATCTGCATTAATTACATCAATTAATGTGCTACGCTCTCGGCCTTTATTACAGTGTTTATGTTTTTTTTGGAACTTTTTTACCGTTAGTTAAACTCAACATGCATACATTTTTCCTTGTATATTTCATTGTATGTCTCCTTTGTATCTTTCAAATATACAAACCCTTTATGCAAAGGCTTTTCTGTTATTTAATCCCTTTTGACATCGGGGCTATGTATATTAGCTTGTATATTGGATATACATTATAAACATACAAAACTAACATACATCTGGTGGGGTCCACCTTACCTTTCAAATTTGCATTTCCACGATGCCTATACCTTCGTATCTCTTTCGGACTTCAACCTCTTATAAACCGCATTATACTTACCTTTGAATCCACAATGTATACAACCCAATGTGTCTCCTGATATTTGATTCGGACGTGATGCATTGTATTCTTCATATTTCAATCTCCTTGAGTTCCGGCCTATATGTATAAAGCAATGCATATTCTAGAACATACATACAAGCACGGAAATATGCAATAGTTTAACCTCATTTGATAACCTTTTCAACTCCGTGATGTATAAAGTGCAATGTACATCTGATTACATATAAAAAATATACAACGCACGATATACAAAGACTTTTTTGTCTTTTATAATTCCTCGGTTCCGAGATATATATAAATCCATGCATCACCAAATATACTTTAAGTCTGAATGCATCATTTATATTGTATTTTAATTTTCTTTCCATTCTGTGTTGTATATATTTCCATGTATCTTTCCCAACACCTTACATACAAACCCAACATATGCAACCATTATACGTTATTTCACGATCTTTTCAATTCCGCTTTGTATGTACGTAACAATGTATGTAACCAAACACACATATATAATGTGCAAAATATACAATGATTTTACCAATTTTAATATCTTTTTAGTTCCGTGCTATGTATAATCCTTTGTATATTACTTTGTATGTCTTCCATTTGCCAAATATACAAACGAAAATATACATACCAGATGTCAACGTTTATTCATTTCAACCTTAACTCATTTCAGATCCGACTTGTATATTAAGATAAAACATTAGCAAGCAATGTATACAAGCACAACAAAACCCGACGACTTACTTTTGCGACTAACACACAAACCCGACATACAAACGCATTTGTATATGCAAAACACAAACCTTACGCTTGTACATTTACCAAAAATCCTTATAACTTGCAAAATACAGGGAATTTTAAAATGGTTCAAAAAACAACCCTTACTCATTTTTTGCAAAGAATTCACTTGTACTATGCACTAGCACTCAATGTTATTTTTCATTATTTTTAACAAGGTTTGCACTTTCAGTCCCTTTTCCCTTTTACCACCAAGCAGACCACACACAGAAGCAACCAAAAGCCAGCTACAGTAGGGCAGTAGGGGTCCTCATTTTGCTAAGGAGTAAAATGGGGTGTGTTGTGAACATCACAACAGTTACCATTGTTTTGTTTGAGGAGTTAGTTTTCACCAGCCAACTACATATTTTATGGAGTATAGAATTTTGCGCCACTTTATAGTCAATGCATATCATTTTGGAAGTTTGAGATTGCTATATATTTGTTAATCATAATCATTTGAGATCATCAAAAAAGAGTTAGAAAGATTCAATAAGATGTTCTAGGGCTAAGTGTGAATAGGAGGATGAAGGTTCATAATGGACTTTGATGATGAGGATGCAAATGCCATTGAATGTATTAAATTTCATTTGAATGTAATAATTCCCACATTAGTAAATAAATAGTTGTGGCCTAACATGTAAGAAGCTCATTGCAATAGGTTGTAATAATTATAGCTCGAATTCAATAAAGTTCATGTTGTTGTTCCATTATGTTTAATTGTAAGTATTGTGTGTTTTAGATTTTCCTGCATGGTTGGACTGTCCTTCATCGAATCCTTCATCCATGACTACATCATATATACATCTGTGGATGTATTAATGTATGTACTACATATGTACATACATACACAATATACCACGCAGTATATACATATGTATGTACATACATACATATGTATATACTGTGTGACAATATATACATATGTATGTACATACATACATATGTATATATTGTGTGATAATATATACATATGTATGTGTACATACATATGTATATATGTGGTATGTACATACATGCATATGTATATACTATGTGGTATATATACATATGTATATATACAGCACAGTATATACATATGTATGTATGTACATATGTGGTATATATGGTACATACATATACGAGTATGTATGTTCATATGGGGTATATATATATGTACACCCTATAATGTAGAAAATTACATACTTTTACAATTTCATCTATATTTTGGACTCGATTTGGTGTTTGTCTCCCTATCATGTTCTTAGGCTCATTTAGCCCTTGCCTTAGCCTTTTTCCACCCATGTTGCCAATGTTAGGCTTGTGTTCTACTTTTCAATATCCTCTTTGTGCAATTTTATTTTCATGCCATGTCATTCTTGTTGTTTCTTGGTGATTGGGCCTTTTAAGAGCTATAACTACTTGGACACTAGCAAGATGCACTAGCATCCAATGACTTCCTATCATATGACAACCATTTCTAAAGTGCATCACCACCTTGCTCCTTATTTAGGTCTTTTGTAACACCTCTTATGCGAGTTTGAATGACTCCATGAGACCTTGGACCTCCTATTTCCCTCTCATTCCTCATTTTTGAACCTATCTTTAAATATTTTTAGAAATCTATTACAATCTCTTAAGGTCTTGAAAAATCTATAGCACTGACAATCCATAACGATCTCTTGGTTTTTATGTAATTTGCAACACTTTTCAACACTCTTTGCAAGGCATTGGGCACACTACATCTAGTTGTGGGCTTCGTTTACATCTCCATTTGTTGAGGGCACCTTGGATCTTGGTTTTGTGGGCTTCATTTCTTCTTGTTGGGGGTTATAGTATTCTTGTCTTCTTTTTTTTGTTATAGTTGTAGGATACTTTGTAGTATTCTTGGCATTCTTGGGTTCTCATATCTTCTTGTCTCTACAAATATACACACTAGTTTATTATTCTTTGTAGACCTAAGAATAACATTCAAAGATTTCTTGTCACTGCTTTTAGCTCTAGACACATTTAGTCTAGGAGAACACAATTTATCATTTTATTGGTTGTCCATGGAGGTCGAAAGACTGAAGTAGGGGCTTGACCATTCATGGCAACCTCATTTCCAACCCCAATCTTTTCCTCCTTTCTTTCATCTATAGGTTTTGTTGGGAAATACTTAGTCGCATTGAGGCTTGCAAGTGTTTTCTTCTTGTCACTTTCATCTCTTTTCTCAAAATATTTAGATTAAATCATTTTCCTTTGCACTTCTATTATCACCTAGAGTGTTACTTTCTTGTTCTTCTCTCTCTGTTGTGTAGATTGGGCATAGATTTTGAGGAGAATCATGCTTTACCAGTTTAGTTTGCAACAACCATACAAATGATAGAACACTATGTAGACATTTGCACATTGTGCATGCATTCACATGTCATGGAGGTATCCTCAATAGAGACCTTCAAAATTCAAGAATTAGGTTCCTTTTTTCCTATCATTTACAATTTTGTGTTTGTCTTTGTCAAACTTACTTTCCATATAAATTAACATTTTTTTAGTTATCATTTGTGTTTTATCTTGGTAAAGAATATTGTCTTGTAAGATCAAAACATGTTAGAACCTACTAGTTTAATTTTTTTTATTAGAATAGTAGCAAGTTAATTTCTTCAAAAGAGCTAGCCTTTCCTAGTGTAGTGCCATAAGAGAAGATTTAGCTTAGAAAACAAAACTTTTCTAAGTTGAATTATTTTTCCTACACTACACACCTATATATGTACCTATGTATATACCATATATGTACGTACATACATATATGTATATACCACATATGTATGTATATAATATATATGGTATATACATATGTACACATATGTCCAAATATGTATATGCACATATTACATATGTGTGTAATATATAGATACATATGCATATGTATATATTTATTACATATGTATATACATATATCTATATGCATATATATTGCATATGTATATAGACATATGCAATATATATATGTATGTATATTTAGATAATGTATGTATCAATGTACATGGATATATATATGTACATATACTGATATGTAACATATATGCATATAGATACACACACATAAATGTAACATGTGTATGTATCTATGTGCATATTTGTGTATATTATACATATGTATCTATCTATTTTTATATATTACATATGTATATATGCACATATATACATCTACATATATATGCATGTACGCAGATATGTCATGGCATATCTAGATACATGTATATATATGGCATGACATATATATATATATATATGCATGCACATATATACATATATATCTATGTACATGCACAGATGTATTGTACATAGATACACACACATGCATATCTATATATGTACATATATATATGTGTGTGTGTGTGTATCTATGTACATGCTATATATATGTATACATATATGTCTAGATATGGATACATATGGCATGTACATAGTTACTATGTATATGTATATATGTGTGTATATGTTTACATATATATTACATATGTAATATATATATATATAATGTAATATGTATACATATATTATATATGCATATATAAACATATACAAACACATGTATATATTTATGGTATATACATATGTACTAATGCAGTCAAGGTCGAAGGGTCCAACTAAGGACTATCGAACTTTGTGTCACACCCTGTTTTTAAACTAACATATTTGTTTTCTTTATTTTAGAGAAGACAAATAGTTAGTTAGAGAAATTATTATGATTAAAGTAATGATAGATTTTCTTTATATTAGTTTATATGCAATGAATAATTGTTTATGACGTTATTATTTAACACGTAGTTAAAAGATGTAATGGACTAACCACCGTCATGTAAATTGAGGTAGATGCAGGAAGAATATTTTTTTCCCTCTAAGATGAGGATAGAGAGTATCACCATGGAGAGGATGCTAGATCACATGCATACAACTATCCTTATGCCATCTGGAAACCCACACACACACACATACTTATTAGAGGATAAGTCAATTTTGGATTAAGTCTTAATCTCTATGTCTTTGGTTATCTTAGAAATACTTTTCAAGTATTGAGATCATTTTATTCTTTTCAATTTTTGTTGTCATCAAGTCGATGGTTAAATCTTCTTTGTCGATAGATAGTAATGTAGTATTTATCTTTGAATGTGAAGTCGACGTGAGAAATCGACTAAACAAGTTTAAATTTTGTCGTTGACGTCTTAGTTGACTTTGTGAGAATCCTTCATCAATAATTGTGCTCATAAATAAGCATAATTAGCATTCGAAAGTATGCAATAGCGACATCTATTAGATAAGTGTATTATTATGTATTATTATTAAATTATTATTATACTATGAGAATCATTGTTAGTAGAGGTAAAAGGCTCTCTTTATTCACCCTAGGTGTACTTCCTAGATACTTAGGGAGTGGGGGAAGGAGTAGTAGCTCCATACTTCCCACTTATTTCTACATGTGAAGAGTCACGAGGGAGTGGAGAGAAATTGGTGGTGAAGTATTTACTATGTAGCCCATAACTAGGTGTGAGCGGGAGAAATGTGAAAAGGAAGAATCTTTTATTATTTTTCAAGAGGCTTGAAAGAATAGGGGGTAGTAGAGAAAATGATAGGAGCATAGATATATTGGGATGAAGTGAAGCTTCAGTGAGCCTACTATTTGTTACATTGAATAGATAAGCCTATCGTATCTTATGAAATAAGTTGAATACATTGATTCATGTTCATTGATAACTATAAGTAAGATGTGTATGGAGTTATTGTTAAACTGTTATTGGCATGTAGTTATCAAGGATCTAAATGATAGTTAAATGTATCATTATTTAACCTTGATAGAGGACTATCTCTGTGACTTTATACTGAATGACAATAATTGAAAGAGTTATGATAATTATGTAGGATATGTTTATCCCATGGCGAATAGTGATTGTTGTTGAATGACTATAAAGTTTGATGCTTCTAGTTAAAAGTGTCATGTATATCATAAACTAATTTCGTTCTCTACTGATAACCATACACAGGAGAATCAGTGGTGTAATAGTCAAAAGATCGTGTAACCATGCCGATGGTAATGATATTTAACGTAGGTTTTGTATGTAGTACAACTTCCATATGACTATGTTAAAGATGGAGGCTGACAGTGATAAGTCAAGGCCGACTGTGTTAAGTCTAGGCTGACTATGAAAGTAAAGGCTGACTGTGATAAGTCTAGGCCGACTATGTTAAAGCAAAGGCCGACTATCTTATGTCTAGGCCAACTATGAAAGTAAACACTAACAGTGATAAATCAAGGTCGACTGTGTTAAGTCTAGGTTGACTATGAAAGTAAAGGCTGACTATGTTAAAGCAAGGGTTGACTGTGTTAAGTATGGGATGATTGCTAATTGAAACCATGCATTAGTTTTAAAGACTCGATATGGGCCGATGGTAGGTATATTGAGAGACCTATGAGAAGGTCATTTATTAAATAATATTTTATTCATAGCAGTAGCTAACCAAGAAGGTAGAGAGTATGTTTGTAAGCTTAAAGGCTAGTAAATGAGTCTATGTCATTGTGTAGGAACACTTTACATTAGACTGCTACTTATGAGTATAAATGAAGAAGTATAAGTTGTTTTTATATGCTTTTCTAGAGTTATCTTAAACTATTTTAATCCTAGTTTTGTAGAGGAATACTCTTTTTACCTAATCCTAGGCTAAGAATAGCCACAAGATTGTTGAGATATGTACTCATTATGGCAATGAGAGGTCAAGATTTAGACTATTTGTTAATTTGGAATTCTCTTTTGATATTTATGAGGAACTGTATTCAATACGTAAGTTATGATGTTATTGTTTATCTTCGATAGATTTTGAGTCAATTATATATTCCTAAACTAAGATAGAAAGAGTCTTTAGTTGTTAATCCATATGACTTAAATGTCCAAATCTTGTATATTATGATAGAGGAATACAGATGACCATGGAAATAGGTAGACAAGCCATTGAGTAGATGACAGGACCTCATAGACCTGTGATTGCAAGGATGTCAAGAGGGACTCAATGTATGTTGTATAAGTCACCTAAGCTCTTATTCTATACTTATCTAGTTGTCTAGAAGATACAGGAATATTGTATGTCTTTAAGACTAATATTGTACAAACAAGTCAAAGAGTGTTTTTATGTATATATGTTATAAACTGAATTATAAGAATGTTGTCTCCAAGTTGCGAAAAGAGTGAGTGAACATATGACTTTATTTATATGAAACTTTGGCCAAAGTAATGCAAAAGTCACTGCTTGCATTGTCAATTCACTGTGTACTAGATAGCTAAACAATTAGAATGGGTGATACATAGCTAGAGTTAGACTAGAGTTGTAAGCCCAATTGTCATTAGCTAGGACACATCACTAGTTCTCAAATGGCATAAATAATCAGTTGATTCTCATTATCTATTACCCTTATGAAAGGAAGGGCCACTTCTAATAGGAAGGTGAGAGCGGGACTGCTGGTCTGTGGTTGGAGGAAAAGCACCAAGAAGATGCTCTCTCTCTCTCTTATAGTTGACTGCTAAAGACTTGTGAACAAGAAAGCATTACATATTCTGTAAATAAAATTTATAAATTGTAAGTTGTAAGAAATGCGACCATTTGGTATATGTGAAATTTGCTAGTCGCATGTGAAGTGACCATCTTTGGAAAATATATATTTTGTACATGGAAATTGCAATGTAATATTTTGATTTTAGTTATTTTATAAAAAAAAGAAAATGAGATTTTTGCTTTATTTATGTTTAGGATGATGGCATGTTTGTCATTGATGTCAAAAGGGATTATTAGTGATCATGTTGATATTGTGTATGCAGGGACAATGTCTTCTTGTTTAGATCAGTATCAGGATGTTGTTCAATGTTGTTCAAGAAGACCTCAAAGAAGATCTCAGTTGGTTGAATTGGCTCATAATGTGACTAGTGCAATCAGTAATATTCATTGTTGAAAGATTCTTCAAGTGCCCCTTTCTTAGTGTAAAGTTGTTTTTATGAATCATTGCATATGATAGTGTCATTAAGGTCTACTCATGATGAAGTTAAGGTTTGTATTGCAGTCATCATCTGAGATTTATATTATAGTCATCATCTGTTTCAACTTGATGAGTACTACATGTGTATGTTTGTTTTAGAGTGTTCAAAACAATAAAACTCTAAATTATAGCTCTCATTGTCTACACAAGGAGCCTTCAATGGATATCATGCACTTTTCCTCTAATTTGTTGTTGACCTGCTAGTGGAGGTAATTTCACTAATGATGACTTGTTGAAGGGTACTTTTGTCATCATAGTGACCGGTCCTAGTCATAATCTATTTTCTTTCCCATTTGAAGCAGCCCCTTTATCTTTTTGGTCGGTCTTCCTTTATATTCATTGAGCACCAAAAAATAATGTTTAAATGAGTATTGGGAGTGCAAATAAGACATTATTGTCTTTGTTTTTTAATTTAGAAACTTTGTTTTCTCCTAATTCGATGGCTTTTTAAATGTCATCTTTTATGACATCAAGTGGTTTCTATGAGATTTTTAAGGAGAGATTTTTAAGGGATCTTTTTAGTAGATTTTTTTTCCTCTTAACTCGTGACATAAAAAGAAGAAGTTTTTTTTAAGAGGTAAGTTTCTCTTTAAAGATATTATTCTTTTTAAGAGTAATATATAAGGATTATAGAGAAAATTGCAGATGGATTTTTTTAAGAGATTTTATTACAATGGTAGATTGATTGTTTTGAAAGAGAAGATCAAAAATCAATTTTTTTTCAAATGGATTTGAAAATCAAAGATTGTTGAGAAGGTAAAAATGATGCAATGAAGAGAGAATATGAAGAGGATCCAATTATATGAGATTTTTGTTTTCTCTTACATGGATGCAAGAAGAAATACATATATGTTTTTATTTTGCAGGTGGAACATATTTTTGAAATGAGGAAAATGAAAGTGAAATTGAAAAAGCAGAGAAGATGAAGAATGTGAAAAGTCATGAGAGGACATTTAATTTCTTTATTTAATGTCATCACAGGTGCCTTGATTGTGTTGTTGTTGTGTAGATCAATGATGAAGATAATTTGATGATACAGATGAATGATTGTGTGAATCAAAATGCAGTGATAAAGACATATTTTAAAAATACAGATGAGATTATATTTATGCAGGAATGAATCAAACAAGGATGAAGATATTATGCAACAAACTTACAATTTGAACCATGTCAAGACAATATGCAATTGTTTGTACATAGATACACTAGATCAGGTGAATTGATTGTGCATCAGATGTCATTTGAAGACATACACAGAGAAATCTATTTTGATTGAAGGAGTTTATATTATGCAGAGATGGAATAATGAATTGAATGGAAATAGAGTAACCCTCTAATTTTGTTTAGCTCCTCTAATGGTGATTGTGTTTACCAGTAAGGTACAGTATGCCAATGAGGCTTATAGGTCGGTGAGACCTTACATTTGTCAGTGAGACACATATTGTAGCCAATGAGCAAATTCAACCAGTGAGGCTTCTTTGTAGCCAATGAGGCTTGCCTGGTCAGTGAGACCTATATGTAGCCAATGAGGCATGTTTTTTTTCAGTTAAGTTAGTGAGGCAATTTTGGAGTGGTTTTTCTACCCCAAGAGGGTTTTCCACTCATACAAAAACTTGTGTCATGATTCATGTTGTTTTCATCTGTATGTGTGTATGTTAATATTTTTCTCATGATTTTTTGTTCACTCCTTTCATTCTCAGTTATGTGCATATGTGTAACAAATCATTGATGAATTTCTCTCTTTGTGTCTTGAAAGTTAAGGAATACAAAAAGGTTTCAAAATTTATACAACACTAATTCACCCCCCTCTTAGTGTTGTCCTGGACTCCAACATAGGATATTTAATATTCTAGTTGGGATGTTACACCTTGTAGTGAATAGATCTTTCAAACCTAAATCTAGTTAACAACACAACAAAAATTAATAGAAACTATATGTATAAAATAGTTTTGTTTGAATAACACAATAGCTTCAAGATCTTGATTACATGCTAGGCACCAAACCTTTGAATTACAAACTAGATCTTAAGATCTTGATAGCTTAATCTATGATGAGGGTGTACTAAACCCAACACACTCACAACAAAAAAATATAAACTTCAAACCAATGAGAACTTGAACTCATGGGGAAAACATAGTGATTTACATGGGGAAAACCCTTTCATGAGAAAAACCACACACTCCAAAAGCAACTCAATATATTATTCATAATTCTCAATAGGATTACAATATACTTGAAAATCAAGCTTTCACAAGAGTATCATCAACTAGAGATCTAAAAGGAACTCAACATCTATAATACTCTCACACACAACTTCCATCTCAAGCATATGATATATAGGAGATACAGTACATGAAACTGTAAAATGGTAATTACAAAACCATGAGCTAAAACCACCCAAAAGTGGTGCCCAAATTATCTCCAATCAAAGATGCTTTATGATGTCTCAAAACAAACATCAACATGTGTAACACTCCCTAACAACTCTTTTTTGTGTCCAAAACATTTTTACATTTCCCAATATGGGAGTCCCAACTTTCGAAGGCCATAAATTTTGATCCAAGAGGCCAATTGATGAACTGTTTGATGCATTGGAAAGATCATGAAGAGATCTATGTAACTGTAACCCAACTCATCAGTTAATACCATTTTGGACATTTTTGGGGCCAAAAATAGCCTCTAGGTGCCTCACAATTGACCTTGAAACTTTTTCGAGTATTTAAAAAACTGGAAACTTTAATATCTTGACATCTAGACATGACCTTGGGTCAAAACTCACCTAGAATGTTCATTTGGCAATTTTGTAGCTTTGAGAAAATTTTGGGCTCATACATGCTCGAATGCAAACTTACTAAAAATAGAAGCCTTGTTATTTTTAGCCTTATCAGAAACTTTAGATGTTCTTAATCTTTCTCCAAAACCAAAATTGAAAGGAAATAAAACAAAATCATTTTTTGGATGATGAAAGATTGCTCTTACACCTTTGGATGCTCATGCATCAATCTACCTCCCATACAATGAAATGAAATGTATTAGGAATAGTTTTTTTTCTTTTACAACTTCCTCATTCCTAATTTACTTCTTGTCACCTCTTCCATTTTTTTCTTCCTACATTTCTTCTTGTTCTCAAATCATCTCAGACCTCCCTACTTATAAAAGAAGTAAAAGTGAAATGTGATAACTAGCAACATGATACATGACCATGGATTAATGTGATAAGGCTCAAAGACCCCCAAATTAAATGTTTTTATTGGAAAATTTGGAAGTTGGTGCATCATCTTTGTGTGGTGTGTAGCATTATCATTTATAAGATACTTCTGATTAGGAGTCTCAAAATTTAGTGCAATTTCATTTATGACCCCTCTTAGGACCTGTAATGAGGTAGGTACCTTTAAGAATTGTGTGAGGCCAATTATTTTACCTCCCATATTTTGATCATTATGCTATTCAGTAGATGACAATATCAGACCTTAGTGACTATGTTTCATTATGCAGACTTAATTTTATCCACTGATTTTGATATGACATTGATTAGACATATGTGATTCAATTTGATCCGATTTGGTGCCATTTTGTGATTCGACATATGAGATATATATGTGATAATGTTTGTGATGAAATTCTAGTTATTTATGTGATGTGGGCTACTTGACATATGACTGAAAAATGCAGTTTAAATTTAGAATTATGCATTGATGATTATTGTTGTGCTCGATTGCATGAATTTAATTCCAGTTGCTTCGGCTATGAATTTTTATGACATGATTGACACTTGATTGAGATGTGCAGGTTTTACATTCCCTAGCCACAGTAAATTGGAGGTAGAATTCACACTATGTTATCCCCTATAAAACCGATCCATTCCCAAGAGGGATAAGGATCATGTTTGAATTTGAATGTTGATTTAAGTGCTTGATCTAATTTTATTATTTTGGCCTTAGTACCCTTTTTGTTTAATTGATTAATAATAAGTGTTGTATAAATTTTGCTTGATTTACACCACTTGGTATTTATTTATTTTTGTTGAGTCCATTTAAATGTGGATTTTTAACCCCCTTTGTGAACCCTAGAGTCCCAAAAGTTACCCTAGGTGGTTACCCTTGAGTCTAAGGTCAACTTGGACTATCTAACCCTAGTTTTGACTCACTTTTGGTCACTTTAAACTATGGTTTAGTAAAAGTGACGAAAATTTGAAATAAGGGAAGGTGGGAGATGAGTCATGCCTTGGGAAAGACTCATCTTCCTTCCCAAAGTTTGGGAACCCTTTCCCAAGGAAGACTTGGGAGGTCTCCAAGACTCCTAAGTGTGTGGGAGCTTCCCCCAAGACTCTCACACACGTATGAGAGCATCTTGGAGGAAGATGACTCTTTAAGAGAATAAGAGGATGTCATATGGCATCCCTTATCCTCTTGAGGGTGTGAGTGGGTTTGCCACCTCACCACTTGTCCTCTCACACATGTGTGAGAGCACAAGTGGATAAGGTGAGGATTGAGAGGGAATGGGAGGATGACACTTGTCATCCTCACACTTCCTCTCCCTTGCAAGTGGCATGGGGGGAGGAAGGAGAAGGTGACAAGTGTCACCTTCTCATTCCTCAAGGCCAGATTGATGGCCTATATTATCTCCTCTAGTTGAGGAGTGTGGGGTTCTTACAATTTTAATTTTCTTGCTATTTTGGAGGAGTTTGGGAGAGTTAGAGGATTTTCTTGAAGGATTGGAAGGCTTGGGAAGGCTTGGAGCTCTTCACCAAACGGGCTTCCATTATAGGGCTTTGAAGGTAAGCCTCTTAAACTTGTTTTCTCACTCTTGCTTTTTAATGTAATGTGTTATAGTTTTTGGTTGTTTTATTGTTTGCATTGCTTTTGTTGGGATGTGAGTTATGGTGAGAGCACCTCCAATGGAGGTAATGCTCAACTTGTATGGGTAGGGGAAAGGAACCTCCTTGAGGTCACTCCCACATTTTCATATTTATGCCTTGAGGGCTTTTATTTTGTTGAGGAGGTTATTAAATGGCAAAAGTGCCATGGAGGTTATTTTTGTGATATTGTGGAGAGTGGTGTTTTAGAGATTTTATTTGGCTTGAGGCCATGAGCATGATATTTTATCATTTGGGAGCCCTTTGAAGTTGAGGGGTCCATTCCATACCCTCATCAAACTCATTTTCATGAGTTGAGTTTTGTGTTAAACCTATAGGCTGTTTGTGTTGTTGTGTTGATATTTTGTTGTGGATTGTTATACCCGTGTGAATCCCTACCTCCCTAGCTCAGGGGTGACCCACTTGCGGGTCTATGGTAGGGAGGAGAGCATTTCGTAGTGGCTGGAATGTTCTTCTTTTGGTTGTTCATATTGCAGGTTGTGAGTGAAGAGATGGAGTTGTTGTGGAGCTCTTTTTGGTGTTCTTAATGTCTCTTTGTGTTGGCTGTTTTGAGCCATGGCCATTGTGGCCTCATTGTAATTTATTTTGTGAAAGATTGTTAAGTTATTTGCCATGGAGTTGGCTGTGATAAATAAAGAAAAGTAAACTTTCTGTATTTTATTTAATGTTGTTTACTTCCTATTTTGTTGGAGTTGTGAAGTTGTGAAATGCATGTGAAGTTGAATTTATTTTTTTGCCATTGTTCCCGTCCAAAAACATACATTAGACGCTAATTAAATTTTGTGGTATCTAAGGAAAAGATGAGAGAGAGTTAGAGTGATTTTCTGTAAAAATTTCTTGGGATGTTATGTTATTAAGTTGTTGTTCTAGAATGTTTGTCACTGCATATTTAAAAGAAAGTAAAATATTTATCTTACATACCTTTCCAATATATATATAGATCTCTGTTATTCTATGTGTTTCCAAAACAAACAAAAAAGTTAATACTGGTTATTCCTTGAATGAAGAACAAAAATTTAAATATTCTTAATACTCAAGTTTGTGTAGTATGAGTAAGTAGTTAAATGTGTATATATCTATATAGATATATATGAGGATATATATGTGTGTGTGTGTGTGTGTGTGTGTACTTTGTCTTTTTTTATGATTCTGGTTGTTGTTATTCTTTTATTTTCTGGTATATACTCTGTACATAGAAGAAGATCATAAACTAATTAATTGTGGTTTTATTATTGTGAGGGGGAAAATAGGTTAATCAATCAATGATAAAAATACCGAAACATTTAAAGAATATGAAGATAAAAGGAAGATTCAAAACAATGAAAAACAATAATACCTTCACCTTTTTACCTTTCGCCTTTTGTAGTTCACCTATCTTTCTTTGATCTTGATTGTGAAGCCCTCAGAAGCTTTTGCTTGCTTGCTTGTTGAAGATGACAAAGGAAGAATGGCTGTGATACTTATGTATTTGAAGATGAGCTTCAAATACAGAAATGGATTTATGAATGAGGATGCTCAAATGGGAGTGGGGGTGCCAAAGGCGCGCTGGTATCTCTGTAGCATAAGTTTACACAAAATCCAGATTATGAAATGAAGAGAAGAAGGTTGTATTTATAGAAAAAGGTGAGGGAAGATCAATGGTTGAGAAGAAAAGAGAAGATCAATGGAGGAGGATTGTTGAGGAATGTGCAACAAATGGAAGAAGGACACATGTCATTTGAAAAGCAGCTTTGTGGAGTTAACTCCTCTCTTGATGAGGATGAGATTTGATTTTCTTAAATTAGAATTTATTTTTCTAATTTAAGAGCAATTTTGCTTTAAAGATGCTTTAAAACTGCTTTTGCTTTTGTATGACAAGAGGAAAGTATTTTTAGAAGATAAGAATGATTTTTGAAGATAAGAATGCATAATTAAATAAAAAGATTTTATTTAATTATTTTGTAGATAATTGAGAGGAATAAATAAAATATAGAAATATATTTTATTTTGTGGATATTTTTGAAGAATAAAATAAAATATGAAAATATATTTTATTTAGTGGATATTTAAGATTTTATTTAAATAAAATTTGCATTTTATTTAAATTTGGAAGAATAAAAGATTTTAATTAAATAATTAAAATTATTTAATTATTTACAAGAATGGAGTTGATTGTAAATGAATTTAATTAATTAAATAAAATGTAATTTATTTAATTAAATGAGAGGAGATGAATCAGATAAATAAATAAATATATTTATTTATTGATAGAAGAATGTGAATGATGAAATAAATATTCAAAATATTTATTTAAGTAGAGTCATACCAATTTTAGGTGTATACATTTTGCCCCTCTTTGATGCAATGTGTTTTATCACGTTGTTTCAAAGAATAAGAATTTTTGATAATGATACATGCCCCAGTTTGCCCCTGGTACAAGTTTAACGACATGATGACCCCTTGGGAGATTGGCTGGGGAGAAGGCAGAAGGCGTGAGACGGACAATCTCACGATGAGAAGAAATGGTTGGATGCAGAAGAAAGAGGTGAATGATACAGGATGCAAGATAAAAAGATGACACACGCAAGCAAGGAAGCCAGTATGCACAAATGATACAAGAACAAACAAGGTATTGCCCCTGTCAAGCAGTAAACCTAGGATATAGATTGATGATGTCTGGTTTCAGGAATGAAACATGTAGTATAAGACTCCGAGTCTGGTTTCGACAATGCAACATCCTATCTAAGACATTTGATATGATAACAATATACGACAGTGTTGTCATGGTAGGGAATGATATATCCCTAGAGCAACACAAAGGATAGTTATGACTGATTGCTATGGTTTACGACAAGATTAGGATCAAGACCGCTGATTGTGATTGGATAATTCGACAAGATTGGCTTGACTCGATTGGTATGGATTAAGGATAAACTTACATTTGGATCATTGCTCAGATTGACAACTAGAACTGTTGATGAGAGACATGAAGATAGATAGAAATTTGATTGAGTAGAAGAATGAATCGATAGAAGAAATTACAAGCTTTCGTAAACATTAATTCGTTGCATTTTGGATCTTTATTGGATGGGATATGGAGTGCAATTGGATGTGCTATGGATATGGATATGGATATGAACTGCAATTGGATACGGTATGGATATGGATATGGATATTTGTCATCTTGATATAGCAAGTATTTTGGAGTGCTTATTTCATCATTGGGCTTTATTATGTTGTAAGAAAATACAAGCATCTAGGTATAATTAGATCGAGATGACCTGAGTATCGCTTACATGGATTTTGATTTAGCAAGTTAATACAAGCATCTAGTCAAACTTGAATCTAGATGACCTGAGTATTTCTTGCGTTTCAACAGATAAGGATTGCCCCTGTTCATGTTCAGACCTTTGAGGTCCTCGATGATCGTTTGCTGATCATGTCGTTAGACAGAAAGTCATCACATTACTAAAGTTTAATCCACAAGCAACAGACAAAGAAAATGATTATGCCCCCATCATAGCATCTCTAGCTTTTGGCATCCTTGAGTAGCATAGGAAGACATAATGACAAAAATCTAAGACTTTATAAGTTAACCCATTAGCAAAACATTCTTGCATTAGATGTGTCCTTTTGCCATAATTATATAGAATTAGCTTGAGTGTTTCGGTATGGTGCTCTGCTTTGCTTTGGATAAGTTGATGTTCTGCATCAAGATTTTGTTTAAAAAGTGGGATTGCTGTGCTGCACTTGCTTGCCTGGTGAAAGGGTGCGGATGCGGATAGAGAGAAGGACAGACGACAAAATATGGAACAGATCAGAAGTGGAGCCTCGGGGGCGCATTTGAAGAAATGGCCTTGCCTACGTGATGACACAAAGGCAACATAGTTCGGGGTGAACCCTGATGGAACTAAGATATGGATCAGGTGAGACACAATATGGACTAGATATGGATTAGATATGGAACAGGTAACATTGATGATAGAGGCCATGCTAGGTTGACCCTATGGATAGGATACTGGACAAGAATTTTGGATAGCCTTAATGCTAGATACTGATGACAAGGGAAACACCATGGATAGGTAGATGGATGGACGATAGGGGATCAATGGTAGGGTAGGTAGAAGGAAACAAGGATGTGATCTCCAAGGACCATGTTGCATAAGAAAAACATGCCCCATTGTAGGTAGAATAAGTAGGATTTTTCATGACAATGTTTATGACGACAGGAGGATGAGAGGATAATGAAGGATTTGTGTGGTTTTGGAGGGATAAGGTATGTCAAGAGACATCTAGAACATTTGTCAACATTGTGCCCGCAATCTTTATCAACATCAAAAAAATAGAGGAAAGGAAGATCAGGATGGATGGACACGACAAGATAGGTATGTAATGGATAGAAGAATAGGATAGGAAATGGTATGAAAGGAAACTGGTAGGAGAAAAGTGACATACTGATGAGACAAGGTGCCCACAAGTGTAGGTGATATAGAAGATCAACTTACACATGACACCTATTTGCCAGGTTTTCATCATGGTACTTATCCAAGGTATCTATTTGCCAGATTTTCACCATTGGATGAAGGGAGTTTTCTTTACTTTTTTTCATTTTTTTTTTTTTTTTTTTTTTTGAATATTTGGAGAAGGTGGAATATGGAAGAGAGGGACTCCGGTATGTAGTTCCTTGAAAGGTGATAGTCCCACTAGAAAGATGTCGTCGCATGGACCATGTCAAGTGTACTCATAGATGTTGGTAGGGGATTGTATGAAAGTGAGAGGAAGTAGGTAGATAGTGGATTATGGAAGGTGTGATAGTGGATGATGATGCAGAGTACAAAAGGACTTGTTGTGATGTTCACAACACGCCCCATTTTGCTCCTTAGCAAAACAAGGACCCCTACTGATGTTTTGCTTTTTGCTTCTGCTTGTGTTTTTCTGCTTTCTGGCGGTTTGGTAAAAATGAAGGTCAGGTGCATCATCATCATGATATTGGATGAGGTAGGTCATCATCATGAGGTCAGTTTGTCAAAGTTCATATTTTGTTTCTGTAACCTCATATTTAGAAAGAGCTTGAAATTCCATGCAGGTTTGCCTTTTACTTCACTTGAAAATTCGTCCATATGTGAAAGTTATGCACGGTCAAAGTTTTGGTCAAACCTGATAATCGCAAGTGATCATCATATTTTTATATCCTAAGTCATGTTGTCAAGGTCATCATGATCTTGGTCTATCACCCGATAAAAATCATGCAGTCGCAATATCCGGACGTCAATCTTAGGTGGTAGTGCCCTTTACCCGTCAAATGGCCTTAGGCGCATCGTCATCATCATGATTTCTTTTAGGAGGGTCATATTTTATAAACTTGGTTTTGCTGTATGAAGAGCATCATCATCATCATATTTGAAATGCCCCCCCGATAATATCCTGAGGTTCAAATATCATGATGACATCAACTTTAAGTCACGATAAGTTTCCCCCGTCGAGCGGTCTTTGTATCGCAAGCATCATCATGATATTTTTGCATCGCCTAATCTTATAATATCATGCTGATAATATAAGATCACCCTGACTTAGAAAATCCACCTTCGGCATATTTGCATGCGCATGTTTAAAATCCTATCGGAGGGTCATCATCATGATATTTGCTGAACCTCGCTAAGATGATGATGACGACTTCATATCCTCCTGATCTCCTTTTGCATGATCATGATCATCATCCTGATCTTTCACAAGAGGGTCATATTCGCTGAAATTCGCTAAGTGATGGAGACATCATCATCATAATTCGCAAGAGGATCATCATATTCATATCCTCCTGATCTCCTTTTTGCAATATCATGATGATCACCCTATCTATTCAGAAGAGGGCGATATTTCATTCCTCAAACAGCATGATCATATTTTACAATATCACCCTAGCGCAAATATCATGATGACCTCAACTCATCCTTATGCTCCAAAGACGAAATATGATGATGACGTCATCATGATAATTCGATGAGGAGCATCATCATCATATTTTTATCCTGTCATATTGTCAAGATCATCATGATCTTGTTCGTCCACCTGATATTTCGTAAAGTCCTCCTGCCGATGAAGTAAGACCTTTTGAAAATATCCTGATGATCATCATCATCACATTTTCCCTTCGGCAGGATATTTTCTAAAACATGATCCGGTTAGCGAAATATCATGATGACGTCATGTTCTAAGTTTAACGAAGGCTCCGGATATCATGATGACGTCATCCCGATCTGATAAACGAAGAAGCTAATATCCTGATGATGATCATCATCATCATCACATTTTCCCTTCGGCAGGATATTTTCCAAAGCACGATCCGGTTCCCGAACATGATGATGACATCATCCTTAGCATTTCAATGAAGCCCGAATATCATGATGACGTCACCATCATTTTCCTTTCCTCGGCAGCATGATCATATTCATATCCTCCTATTCTTCTTCAACATGATGATGATGATGATGTTGTTCTTTTCTCCAATATGCAGAAGCGAAATATCATGATGACGTCATCTGGACCTTCAGAAGGGAGAGCATCATATTTCTGGAATATCATGATGATGAAGTGAATATCGACCAACATGTTTTTTGACGCGCCGATAGCGATAGTCATGCCGATGGGCGGGAAATGAGGCGGTGGAATTTTAAAGTGTTTTTTTGGTGCCTGTGGCATTTTCCCAGTCAGCGATAGTTGACCCGATGAATTTTGAGCAGTCTGAGCGCATTTTGGACGCGTTTTGAGAGTATTCTAGATCTGATTTCCACAATCTTGCGCAGTCACCTGGATTTAAACGGTTATTTTAATTTCCTGCTGTTTATATGATAAATGTAATACTTATTGCTTGTCTTGTCTTGCAGGCTTGCAGTTGAAGAAGCAGCTGGAAAGTCAACACAGTGACCTCATGGAGGAAGGAAATCTGATCTCAGGAGCAAGAAGATAAGGATGAAGTGCGAAAAGTCAAGGCCATTCAAGTAAAGAACAAGGTTGTAGCTGAAGGTATTACTGCAACAGACAAACAGAAGTTATTACCCAGCTGCCGGAACTTCTCAGAAGGGGCAATATTTCGCCCAGATTTGACACTGCTCAGAGATATTTTTGAGAGCTGGTTCACCTGTATTTATTGCTGTAACCAAGGGTTTGAACCAAGGGTTCAGTTAGGTTTTTTTGCTGTAGTGAGGACAATCAGAATGTCTTTATATTGTGCCTCTCTACACTGTAATACTTTACAACAGGGATTTTAGGGCCTACAACAGGGATTCTAGGAAAACACAGCAAGTTAGCTTAGCATAGTTTAGAAGTAGAAGAAGGAGGTCGCCTGTTTGTCTGCAGTAAGGTGCGCGTGGAATGTCTGGCTACCTTACTGTATCTGTAAAGCTTGTAAGTTCTCTATAGTATGATCAATGAAACTAAGAGTCATTCCTACATTGTAAATCATGTATGACTATTCGTTTCTAATACAATAGAATCTGGAGTTCTGCATCTATCTTCTGAGTGTTCTCCTGCTCTTCTTTGTGTTTTGAAATATCTTCTTTGAGAGCTTGCAATTTTAAATGTATGTTTGTGAAAATGCTCAGGACTTACATTTAGGGTTTTTACTGTGGATTTGATCAAATTACTGTGGTATTTACATAGTGCATAACAGAAACAATTAGATCCTTCGGTAGATTGAATGAGGTATAGATTAGATCTTTCTAACTTTTCCCAACCCATCTGAAATATTTAGCTGAAAACGTAGAAATCCAAAGGAAATTGTCTCAAATTTGAAGAAGCATGTATAACAGAGCTATAAGTAGACAGTTTTCATAAATAGATAAAGAAGAAAGCTGCAAAAAATCCAAGAAAACCCTCTGAAACTTGCAGCCCGGTAACACTTTTATGCAAATGAACAGAATACTTGTTGAAATCTATGACCTCTTTGCATATTCTTAGTCCAGTAAGCCACCAAAAAAACCTAAACTACGTAAGGCCCCTTGAACATTACAGCTTCACATTGACCAACTGAACTTGACCAACCGAACCATTGTAGACTTGGGATTAGTTGAATCTCAAATGATTCCTTCTTATCTTTCAAGTATAGTTTCAGTTCATTATATGTGAATTTTAACTTATTGTTATGAATGCATCAAAAGAGTCATCAACAGTTTTCTGGCGCTAGAAGGAGGGCCTTCCTGAGTTAGGTTTCATTTCAAACTGGCTAACGACAGTAATAGAGTGACTAGGTCTAGGTCCAGTTAGGAGATATATTTGTGCAACTACCTGAGACAAGGCGAAGTAAAAGCCCTTTAATTTGGAATCCAAAGATATCGCAAGCAGGAAGTTCATCTGGAACACCTCCTGGGTCACCTTTTAACATCCGTAGTATTGTAAGTCCTGACAGATCACTGTTCAGATCTTTAAATCTTGGTTCAGGCACTCCTGGAGGTCTCAATCCTAATCCACCAATCAATCCAGGTATTTCTGCAAGTTCAAGTCAAGCTCAACCACCTACAATGGCTTATTTCGATGTCAATTCTCCCATATTATTCAATGATTATCATGACATGCCAAAAAATCTGGAAAAGATATGTCCCAAATACCAGTTGCATCAAGACCCAGAAGATCATATTAGAATATTTAAGGAAGCATGTTTTAGGGCTATGTTAGAGCACGAGGATGTTGTGTTTAGATTGTTTCCTTACACCTTTAATGAGCAGGCCTCTAGCTGGTACGTAAACTTACCCAATGGTTACATTTCTTCTTGGGCACTCATGGAAGAAGCATTTCTGTCAAGATTTAGAGGACCCATTGACCCTTGTGCTTTGTATCATAAATTGGCTGCTATAAAACGAGGTGAGGGAGAGCTAATTGATAATTTCAATGACAGATTTCAAAAGGCCTATTCTAGGCTAGTAGCCCCTTATACCATAGATGATGCTCCCTTGTTGGCTATGTACTATGCTGCCTTGGATCCTTTAACTGCCATGTTTGTCAAAAGAAAACCTGACATAGATTCAATATCCAAAGCCTATAAAGAGGTAGCCTCAGTGAACCAAGAAATGAGGCATACAACTTACAGTCCATTTGGAGGAAATTTTGGGGTGCAGAATCAGGCAAATCCATGGAATGGAATCCCTGTGCAGCATGCTCCACTAGTAAATCCGGTTCCTTCTTACACACCTATGTATAATCCTACTCCAATCCAAGCTATAACTCCTTACACGGCTAGTACTTCCAATAACAGTCAAAATAATGGTCAGCCTTTCTTCCAACTTCCTAGGGATGTAACTGTGGCAAAAGCACAAGAGGATAGGGAAGAAATCAAAGAAATTACTGCACATTTGAAAAGATTAACAACTGAAGTGACACAGCTAAGAAATGAGAACCTCTATGGAAGAAGCAACCAAAACTACAATCCACCTCAAAATCACAACCAAGGCCAAAATCAGAATTATTGTCTCAACCAAAATCAGCAGTACAATCAGAACCAAAGCTACAATCAGCATCAAGGCCCCAGTCAGGGGCAACCAATGCAAAATAGGGGGCCAGTAATAGATAATAGGACCTGGGGCAATAATAACAAAAATCAGAATCAACCTAGGCCACCCAAGACATGGAACACGGGGCCCAATAATGGTACTCTGGCTTCTCCTTTTGAGAATACAGATAATCATGGTGCAAAACAAACAACTAGCATACAAATGGCCAGTACAGCACCCAAAAATTGGTGCAGATTTCACAATACCAATGCCCATGCTGAGCATGATTGTCCACAATTCCACTTGGCAGCTAGTATTTTCAACATAGATGTACAGCCTCCTACCTCTGAACTTCTCATTCCTAAGGGTAATGAGGTAGTACCCTCAGAATATGACACAGCATTAGTCTTAGAAACGTTTACCTTTGCAACTGTAGAAGAGAAAGAGGATGAATTGCTAGAGGATGAACCATACTGTTGTGAAAGTCTTTATCCTGAATCAGCCTTTGTGTTAAATGCTTTTCAGTTTCCTTTTGAATCTGAAAACGAGATATTAAATGAAACAGAAGAGGTACAGGCCTTTCAACAAACAAATAAAAGCCACACCTACAATTTGAGGAACAACCCTAGGCCGGGAGGACCTTTCACCACTTCCACTCCCCTGAATAACATCAATACACCCCCAGATCAGAATGCTAGCAACAATCCTGCCATACTTAAAGCTAGTCAGTACACAAATAATGAAACAACAGTGCAAAAGGATTAAACAGGTAAGACAGAAGCAATGGAGACAACAAGACTAATGAATTACTTATCAGAGGAAATAAAGAAAATTAAGGTCAGTATACCTCTAAATGAATTATTGAAGACTCCAAGGATCAGAAATGCTTTTTTAAAATCCCTGGATACATCCATAACAAACAAGGTGTCTGCTGATATAACTGTTCCTAATAGTGATTCACCACCTAAGGAGAAGGGTAAGAAAATTGAGCAGCCTTCCAATACAAATGTGGTAATACATGCGGATAAGAGGGATACTCAACCTTTCTTGTTAACTGTTAGGTTGTGTGGGAAGAATATACACAATTGCATGGTAGATTCTGGTGCTTCAGCCAACGTAATGCCCTTAGGAATATGTAAAACTCTCGGGCTGACTCCCACCAAATCTGCCAAGGTTGTCACGCAATTAGATAAGACCGAGGTTAGCGTGATAGGAGAACTCATGAACATACAAGTGCAATTAGCTTCAGACCCTAGGGTAAGCCAAATCATTGACATTCAAGTAGTGGATATACCCGTAAATTATGGAATGTTGCTAAGTAGGGATTGGTCCAAGACATTAAACGGATATATGGCTACTGACTTTTCACACATGTGGTTACCGTGGAGAGGCATCCCAAACCAGATCAGAATAGAGGCAGAGCCCAGAATGAAACATATGATAACAGAGTATAATCGAACTAATGAAATATTATATGCTGCTGTTGAACCAGGTGTCTATAGAATTACCAACAATGGGATGCAGATTGAAGAGATTATGATGTTAAACATTACAAAGAAGTGTGTCAGCAATAGAACGGCACTATTCATTGAGTCTGACGAAAATTCTTCAGATGAGGAAAACAATGCAATAGACAAATTTGGTCATGCCATTAGACGAGAGGTGGAAGAGTGCGTTACACACAATCTCCCAGTCCAATGTAAGTTATATAAAAATAGGTGTAGAGTCCATGATAGGCAACATTCTGAGGAGAATTGTGAAATATGCAAAGACATCATTGAATATGAATACAAAAAGTGCATAGGGAGGGTAGAGTCACAAGAGAAAAATGAGAATCCTGATCCGACACAGAGATTTGTTCAGGATAATATAGATGTCTTGATTCCAGATTTAGGAAAAGAAATAGAGGACAAGGGTAGTTACCTTTCTGAGTTGCAAACTAAAAACACACATATGCAAGATAACCAAACGAAAAAACTCATGAATAAACAAGATAACACCCCACAGGCAATAAAAGGGACAAAGTATGCCAAGGTAAAAGATCAGAAAAGTAAAGATGGCATGTGGACGTTAAAATGTGATGGGTCCAAATCAAAACAGGGCGCAGGTGCGGGTATTGAACTCATAAATCCTCAAGGTAAATCACATTTGGCAGCATATAGATTACAATTTTCCTGCACTAACAATATTGCTGAATATGAGGCCCTAATTTTAGGACTTGTCATGGCCATCAAGAAAGGGGTAAAAACTATCAGAGTATTTTCAGACTCTAAATTAGTAGTCAGACAAGTGAGGAAACTATATGCCTGCAATTATAAGAAAATGATTAGTTACAGACATAGAGTATGGGGTTTAATGGATTCGTTTGATGCCTTTAACATAGAGCATATTCCTAGAGAGCTGAACCACAGGCCAGATGCGTTAGCAGTTGCTGCTAGTACATTAGAACCATTGACACTGTCAGGATTAAGACGATTTGCTGTTGAGCTAGTTAACGTGCCCAGTATACCAGACAATGTTACACACTTTCAGGTATTTGGAGAGGATCAGCAAATTATTAATTTTCTGACTTGTAATGAGGCATTTGAGACCCAAATTATTGATGAACAAGAAAGGCCTGAAGTAACATGGGACGAAGAAGATATGATCAACTTAAAGAGCAACTTCTTACCAAAAGGAGTAATTGAATTAGAACACATCTTTGACTTCGACGGAATAATAAGACAGAAAGACTTACCCAAAATAGAAGGGGGTAAGTGTGATTTACATAACTTAGGGACTGAGCTAAATCCACAAAATGTACTAATTGGGAAAGCTTGCTCTGAGAAAATTAGAAAAGAGGTTCTGGACGTTCTGAAAAAATATAAACATGTCATAGCATGGACTTATGAAGACTTGAAAACATTTGATGAGTCCATCATAACTCACGTAATACCTTTAAGAAAAGAAGTCAAACCATTTAGGCAGAAACAGAGGCCTGTAAATGCCATTCTAGAGCCTTTAATCTTTGAGGAAGTTAAAAAACTACTGTCCGCTGGAATAATTTTTCCAGTCAGACATTCTGTCTAGGTAGCTAACTTAGTACCAGTGAGGAAGAAAAATGGAGACATCAGGTTGTGCGTAGATTTTAGAAATTTGAACAAGGCTTCTGAAAAGGATAATTATCCTTTGCCCCCAATAGACGAAGTACTGCAAGCAGTAAATGGCGCAAAGATGATGTCTTTTTTATATGGTTTTTCAGGTTATAACCAGGTTTTAATTGACAGAGAAGATAGACTAAAAACCACCTTCACTTGCAAATGGGGAAATTATGCGTATAGAAGAATGCCTTTTGGTCTGATTAATGCAGGTGCCACTTTTCAGAGGGCCATGGACGTTGCATTCCGTGGATTATCAGGTAAATGCATTGTTGTGTATATGGATGATTTAACTGTGTATTCCAAGGATGCATCCACCCACGTTGAGGACCTCAGAAAAGTACTCCAGCGATGTGAAAGGTATGGGATTTCTCTTAATCCTAAGAAATGTATATTTGGCGTAACTGAAGGTAAATTATTAGGCCATGTCATTTCTGAAAATGGAATTTCAATTGATCCGGATAGAATAGAATCCATAAAAAATTTGCAAATACCAAACAGTAGGAAAGAATTGAAATCATTTTTTGGTAAAATTAACTTTGTTCGGAAGTTTATAACAGGTTTTGCAGAGATTGTACAGCCGTTGAATGCCATGTTAAAGAAAGATGCACAGATGGAATGGACGCCAGTGGCCAAAGCTGCATTTGAAGATATCAAGGAGGCAATTTCTAATGCCCCTGTATTGGCAAGTCCAGACTACACAAGCCCGTTTTACATCTACTCCTTTGCATCTTCTCATTCTGTCGCGGCTGCCTTGACACAGAAAGGTGAAAATAATGAAGAGAGGCCCATAGCATTTATGAGTGCGCCTCTGAAGGATGCACAGCTGAGATATCTAGATATCGAAAGACAGGCATTCGCATTAGTGAAGGCTGTGAAAAAATTTAGACACTACATTCTGCGCAGCCAGATTAAAGCCATAGTACCAGACGCAGCAGTAAAAATGTTGCTGATGCAAAACGAGCCTGGAGAAAAAAGAGCCAAATGGATCACCACACTGCAAGAATTCGACATGGAGATCATTCCCGCAAAGCTGGTCAGAGGGCAGGCGTTGGTGCAGACAATAGCAAACATGGATCCAAATCTGATAAAACAGCAATATGTATTGAATTCCCAAGACGCATCAGGCTGGTACGATGATTTAAGCACCTTCCTGATAGCTGGAAAGTACCCAAGCAAGATGAAAGCTTCTCAGAGGAGAGCTTTGAAGATTAAGGCACAACATTATATGGTGCAAGGAGGTCTTCTATTCAGGAAGAACCATGATGGAATTTATCTGAGATGCATAAACAGAACTGAAGCTGATAAAGTGTTGACAGAACTACATGACAAGTACGGAACCGGCCATGGTTCCCATTTAGCTACAACACACAAAATACTGAGAGCGGGCTATTACTGGCCCACTATGTTCAAAGATACTAAGAGTCACATCAGAAGCTGCCACACCTGTCAGACTGCAGCAGACAAAGGGAGAAATCTGGCCAATCCACTGCAACCTGTGATCGAATCCAGACCGTTTGCACAATGGGGCTTGGATTTTATCAGAGTCATCAATCCCCCATCTTCTGCAGGACACAAATTTATATTGACGGTAACAGACTATTGTACAAGGTGGACTGAGGCCACCTGCTGCAAATTTTCCACAACTGAGGTAGTTATCAAGTTCTTTGAAGAAAACATTATCACCAGGTTTGGAACGCCCTATTCATTGGTATGTGATAACGGCCCTGCTTTCTCTTCTTTAAAATTTTCTAAATGGGCATTTGAATATGGGATCATTCTAAGGTTTTCTTCGAATTATTACCCTCAAGGTAATGGACTGGCTGAATCAACAAACAAAATTTTATTAGACATCATCAAGAGGTTAATTGCCAAAAGTCCTAGAGAGTGGAATACCCTATTAAGATATGCATTATGGGTAGACAGGACCAAGTTTAAAACAGCTTTAGGTAGTACACCTTATCACTTAGTTTATGGGACTGATCCCATACTTCCGGTTAATCTAAGAATACCAACCTGGAAGTTTGCCAATGAATATCTAGGCTTTGATAACCATAGGGAAGCCAGAATAGTACAAATGTTACAACTAGAGGAGAAAAGAGGTCAAGCCCTCAAGAAGTTTGCCAAACACCAAGCAGTTGTTAAGAGGTGGTTTGACAAAAGGGCAAGAGTCAAGACGTTTAGGATATCAGACTTAGTGTTGTGCTGGGACAAAGCACATGAAAAGAAAGGAAGCCATGGAAAATTCGATAAATTATGGCTGGGTCCATTACAAATCTCAGAAATAATAGGAGATAACACCTTTAGACTTAAGACCTTGACTGGAGAAGATGTGCCATTACCAGTTAATGGCCAGCATTTGAAACACTACTTCCAGGCTTGAGGTAAAAAAGGGGCCAGTCCCTTTTTCTTAATGTAAAGTGCTGTAGATAATGTACAGTTCTTCTTTTACTGTTTTCTTTTGGGTTGGCTGTTTGTATAGCTTGTCTTCTGTTGGTTTTTGCTTTTTGTTTCTTTCTGTTTGTACAGTTTTTTTTGTTGTTGTGTTGTTTGTACAGCCTGTTTGTTTGGTTTGTTTGTTGTCTCCTCAGCAGGGATCTTTATTTTACTTTAGAGTATTAAGGAGCAAAACTAGCAACCATTCAAAACAGTATATAATTTAGGATATTCAGGTTAACCATTTGCAATTTACACATAATTTGTCACTGTCATGAATGTAGAGAGTTGTTCATCTTCTGAAGTTTTGTATTCAATAAATGTGATTGAGAATTCGAAGCAGGTTTCTCACGATGACACACCTAAAATCCTTGGGTTTGTTGAACATACCAGTGTAGATATTAGGTGAAAAATCAGAGGTCACCCTTGCTACCATTACAATTCTCAGCTTAATTTCAGCAAGTGTCCACTCCTTGCATCATGAAGTTACAAATTGCTATATCTTATGAAATCTTTCAAAATTAGAAAACAAAAAATAAATAAATAAATAAATAAAGCGGATTATACTAAAAATCTAGATTAAGCCATCTAAGTAACTCTACCGGGGCTATGGACGCTCGCTGGCAGTGGGGCTCTACTTAGGAGAATTGTAACGATAACCTTACCGGGGCTATAGACGCTCGCTGGCAGCAAGGTTCTATCCGGTCGGCTATGAGGGAATATCCTCACCTACGTAGGCTAATGTCAGTCACTGGTTTGTTCAACCGATCTTCAAGATGAGGATAATTAATCACATGCACACAACTAAACTGAAAATGGAAGTTCATGCATCTTTATTGAATACTTTGAGTCTCAAGCTGAATAGCAATTTGCAAGAAAGATAGTTGGAAGTTATGAGTTCATTTCATCTAGTTTCCTTGAACACTCTGAATTTAATTGTTTTGTTTTGGTTGCTAGTTGTTGTGATGTTCACAACACGCCCCATTTTGCTCCTTAGCAAAACGAGGACCCCTGCTGATGTTTTGCTTTTTGCTTCTGCTTGTGTTTTTCTACTTTCTAGCGGTTTGGTAAAAATGAAGGTCAGGTGCATCATCATCATGATATTGGATGAGGTAGGTCATCATCATGAGGTCAGTTTGTCAAAGTTCATATTTTGTTTCTGTAACCTCATATTTAGAAAGAGCTTGAAATTCCATGCAGGTTTGCCTTTTACTTCACTTGAAAATTCGTCCATATGTGAAAGTTATGCACGGTCAAAGTTTTGGTCAAACCTGATAATCGCAAGTGATCATCATATTTTTATATCCTAAGTCATGTTGTCAAGGTCATCATGATCTTGGTCTATCACCCGATAAAAATCATGCAGTCGCAATATCCGGACGTCAATCTTAGGTGGTAGTACCCTTTACCCGTCAAATGGCCTTAGGCGCATCGTCAGCATCATGATTTCTTTTAGGAGGGTCATATTTTATAAACTTGGTTTTGCTGTATGAAGAGCATCATCATCATCATATTTGAAACGCCCCCCCCGATAATATCCTGAGGTTCAAATATCATGATGACGTCAACTTTAAGTCACGATAAGTTTCCCCCGTCGAGCGGTCTTTGTATCGCAAGCATCATCATGATATTTTTGCATCGCCTAATCTTATAATATCATGCTGATAATATAAGATCACCCTGACTTAGAAAATCCACCTTCGGCATATTTGCATGCGCATGTTTAAAATCCTATCGGAGGGTCATCATCATGATATTTGCTGAACCTCGCTAAGATGATGATGACGACTTCATATCCTCCTGATCTCCTTTTGCATGATCATGATCATCATCCTGATCTTTCACAAGAGGGTCATATTCGCTGAAATTCGCTAAGTGATGGAGACATCATCATCATAATTCGCAAGAGGATCATCATATTCATATCCTCCTGATCTCCTTTTTGCAATATCATGATGATCACCCTATCTATTCAGAAGAGGGCGATATTTCATTCCTCAAACAGCATGATCATATTTTACAATATCACCCTAGCGCAAATATCATGATGACCTCAACTCATCCTTATGCTCCGAAGATGAAATATGATGATGACGTCATCATGATAATTCGATGAGGAGCATCATCATCATATTTTTATCCTGTCATATTGTCAAGATCATCATGATCTTGTTCGTCCACCTGATATTTCGTAAAGTCCTCCTGCCGATGAAGTAAGACCTTTTGAAAATATCCTGATGATCATCATCATCACATTTTCCCTTCGGCAGGATATTTTCTAAAACATGATCCGGTTAGCGAAATATCATGATGACATCATGTTCTAAGTTTAACGAAGGCTCCGGATATCATGATGACGTCATCCCAATCTGATAAACGAAGAAGCTAATATCCTGATGATGATCATCATCATCATCACATTTTCCCTTCGGCAGGATATTTTCCAAAGCACGATCCGGTTCTCGAACATGATGATGACGTCATCCTTAGCATTTCAATGAAGCCCGAATATCATGATGATGTCACCATCATTTTCCTTTCCTCGGCAGCATGATCATATTCATATCCTCCTATTCTTCTTCAACATGATGATGATGATGATGTTGTTCTTTTCTCCAATATGCAGAAGCGAAATATCATGATGACGTCATCTGGACCTTCAGAAGGGAGAGCATCATATTTCCGAAATATCATGATGATGAAGTGAATATCGACCAACATGTTTTTTGACGCGCCGATAGCGATAGTCATGCCGATGGGCAGGAAATGAGGCGGTGGAATTTTAAAGTGTTTTTTTGGTGCCTGTGGCATTTTCCCGGTCAGCGATAGTTGACCCGATGAATTTTGAGCAGTCTGAGCGCATTTTGGACGCGTTTTGAGAGTATTCTGGATCTGATTTCCACAATCTTGCGCAGTCACCTAGATTTAAACGGTTATTTTAATTTCCTGCTGTTTATATGATAAATGTAATACTTATTGCTTGTCTTGTCTTGCAGGCTTGCAGTTGAAGAAGCAGCTGGAAAGTCAACACAGTGACCTCATGGAGGAAGGAAATCTGATCTCAGGAGCAAGAAGATAAGGATGAAGTGCGAAAAGTCAAGGCCATTCAAGTAAAGAACAAGGTTGTAGCTGAAGGTATTACTGCAACAGACAAACATAAGTTATTACCCAGCTACCGGAACTTCTCAGAAGGGGCAATATTTCGCCCAGATTTGACACTGCTCAGAGATATTTTTGAGAGCTGGTTCACCTGTATTTATTGCTGTAACCAAGGGTTTGAACCAGGGGTTCAGTTAGGTTTTTTTGCTGTAGTGAGGACAATCAGAATGTCTTTATATTGTGCCTCTCTACACTGTAATACTTTACAACAGGGATTTTAGGGCCTACAACAGGGATTCTAGGAAAACACAGCAAGTTAGCTTAGCATAGTTTAGAAGTAGAAGAAGGAGGTCGCCTGTTTGTCTGCAGTAAGGTGCGCGTGGAATGTCTGGCTGCCTTACTATATCTGTAAAGCTTGTAAGTTCTCTGTAGTATGCTCAATGAAACTAAGAGTCATTCCTACATTGTAAATCATGTATGACTATTCGTTTCTAATACAATAGAATCTGGAGTTCTGCATCTATCTTCTGAGTGTTCTCCTACTCTTCTTTGTGTTTTGAAATATCTTCTTTGAGAGCTTGCAATTTTAAATGTATGTTTGTGAAAATGCTCAGGACTTACATTTAGGGTTTTTACTGTGGATTTGATCAAATTACTGTGGTATTTACATAGTGCATAACAGAAACAATTAGATCCTTCGGTAGATTGAATGAGGTATAGATTAGATCTTTCTAACTTTTCCCAACCCATCTAAAATATTTAGCTGAAAACGTAGAAATCCAAAGGAAATTGTCTCAAATTTGAAGAAGCATGTATAACAGAGCTATAAGTAGACAGTTTTCATAAATAGATAAAGAAGAAAGCTGCAAAAAATCCAAGAAAACCCTCTGAAACTTGCAGCCCGGTAACACTTTTATGCAAATGAACAGAATACTTGTTGAAATCTATGACCTCTTTGCATATTCTTAGTCCAGTAAGCCACCAAACAAACCTAAACTACGTAAGGCCCCTTGAACATTACAGCTTCACATTGACCAACTGAACTTGACCAACCGAACCATTGTAGACTTGGGATTAGTTGAATCTCAAATGATTCCTTCTTATCTTTCAAGTATAGTTTTAGTTCATTATATGTGAATTTTAACTTATTGTTATGATTGCATCAAAACAGTCATCAACAGGACTTATGCAAGGATGGACGGAAAGTTTATGCAAAAGCATGGACCATAGGATGAGGAAGATATGTAGGATAGTAGTGGAAGGGAGGGGAGATGGAGTTATATGGAAGTGTTGTGGAGTGGAAGGGAACTGTGACCAACGGTTGCACATACCATGATAAACATTGAAGCTTATGATAGGCAGGTGGTGTGGGAAGCAATAAAGACTTTTGCTTGGTAGATAAATGATATAGGCCTTTAGGGACCCACATAGACTTAGTATTTTTCTAATTTTTGCTTGTCTTGTGGGATGAAAAGATTGGATATTTGTGGATAACAGAGGAGAAAGTGGATGGTTGGAATTCTTGAGAGGTGGATGCCTCATGTAACTTTAGGGCTTTTTGCTGGGCTACCCAAACCATTTTGCTTTTAGATTTTACTTGTGAAGGTATGGGCTTGGGTATATGTGGCATTTGTGCAGCTTCAGAGGTAATTAGTTGTTGCTTAGGGACCCACACCTTTTTCAGTTTGGCATTGAGGTGTATGGGTGTATGCATCTTTTGATATGGATAATTCTTAGATTCTTTGCTTTTGTATCCTAGGTCATGAGGACGCTTAGGATTTTTGACTTGAGAGGTAGAGGCATCCAAATTTTTGTTGTTGAATTCTCTTGGGATGGTGGAAGTGGGGTAGGTGGAAGCTCTTTGTTTAGACAACATGTGTATTTGTTGGCCATGATTGGGAATGTTAGAGGATTTACAGATGGATGGATAAGGTGTTGGAAGAAGTGGTGGTAAAATGTATGGAGGGATGTTAGGATTTGGGAGTAGCAGAGGTAGATTGGATGGTGGAAGGTGTATGGTCACATGCTTTTGACAAATGTAGGATGATGGAGGTGGAATGGCGACATATGTTGTGGGGATATGATAGGGTTTGTGATGGAAAGTAGTAGACTTAGGAGGAGTGGAGGAAGCACCAACATCTTGAGATTGCTCACCTTGGGGTATGTATCCAAGGCCGTATGAAGGTAGAGGAACATTGACATGGATAGGTTCCAAAATACCTTGTTCATGAAGGCCTAAGCCTTTACCTTGATAGTTCATATTCTAGAGTATGCGGTGGACCATGGGATTATGTATAGGTGCACTAGCAGCGAGTTCCTTATTGGATGAGGAAGGCGAGTAGCGGATAATGGTTGTTGGTGTTCTAAGGAAGAACATTCATGCATGAAGGTAGTAAACCCAAGGATATAAGATAATGGATTTGTAGCTTGGTCAATAATGGATGGTGAAGGATCACTAGAATCTTGATCATCATTATGCTCTTTAGGATCTAAGTTATTGGGTTGATCATTCATGTGCACTTGGGAGGCAAGTGTCTCATTAGAGGAAGCAGAAGTTGTTGGATCATGGATGGGATTAGATGTAAGAGGGATAGAAGTAATGGAGGTTTCTTGCTCATGGATGGGTATGGGATCAGGTTTTTCAAGGACATCTTCTTCATAGGGAATATCTTGATCATAGAACAAATAAAGGTTATGGATGGGTTGGAGTTGGATTTCCATCTAATGTATAGGATCAAGTTGCTCATGGATAACTTCTTCATCAACGATAGTATCTTGATCATAGGAAAGATAAAGGTTATGAATGGTTTGAAATTGGATGGGGGTGTTTTGATCTTGATTTAGACAAAGGGTGGGTATTTCCACATGCTCTAAGGTGTGCTCTTGACATAGCTCTTGGTCTTTTTGAATGGAAGTGGATAGCTCTTGGATAGCTTCTTGGTTGACAATATGGATGTTTGATGGACCTTGACTTTGGTTCATGGTAGGAGGTTCGCAGATGACATGAAGGTGTTGTAGGATTTGACATGGGATTGGAAGAATCTTTGGTAAGGTCAAGGACCAGAATTTGGGGACCTGGTTGACTCTCTACTGGTAGCCCTTGGATCACATCATTGGTAGGTGTATGGATAGGTGAATGAGGGGATTTAGCTTTCTCCCTAGCTTTTCTCTGGTTGTATAAATCTAGAAAAACTCTTTCCCACCACTCATTTGATTATTTTTTGGTCATCCATTTAGAGTTTGAAGAACTAGATGGTGGTGTTGGTGTAGAACTGGTATGTTTTGGAATATGTGTCTTAGAAGGTGGTGAAGGAGGACTAGTAGATGGGGTGGTATATGATTTTTGACTTAAGGTGGTGCTTGCCTTGTCATGAGTATGGGAAAAGGATATACGATTTTGGGGTGAGGTGTAGCTAGTACTAGCATGTTCAACTTGCAAGCTTGTCAATTCTTGTTGTAAGACGTCAATTTGTTGAGAAATCGCTATACAATCTTGGGGCAAGGGACCTAAGTTTATTTGCAATCGCAGAGATTGTATTTTTTGATCAATATATTCTAATTAGTTTTCCATTGACACAAGACTGGAAAAGCTTACTAGTTTGAGATGCGCAACAGTAAATGTGCCATAACAAAGTGCAAATGTGTCACAAGTCAAGATCAAATGTGCCTGGAAGAATGAGTCGAATGACTTATCATATGTGTTTGGTGTTTAACTTGATTTGGCAATGATCACACATGTACAAACATTATTCACTCACACAAGACACAAGCAATTTTGAATTTTGAATTTGAAGAATATGATGATGATTAAACAAGCATACATGGAAGACACATCAACATGCCCTAATGTCTAGTTTGATGTAGGGTATGGCCAATTAGGTTTGGGCAATGTTTACACGAGGTTGACTAGGGATTGAAAGTGAAATCTTGTCACACAACTGGGAGAAGGGGGTAACCCACCCTTCACCTTCACTTCCCAAAGATAGAAAGTTCTTTGGGGCTTAGCCAAGAGTGATAGGATTCTGACTCTCAATGAGGGTGTCTTTCGATTCAGCCTCGGTTGAGGTCGTCCCTAGGGGTGATGAAATCCCCTAGCAGGCCTCTTAGGAAAGGGTACACAAAAGCGAAGCAAGTGAGGTGTTTTTGATCTCCAAAGTCACCTTGCGGTGCGAGGAGAGAGCATACACACACACACACTTGATTCACACTCGCACTTTGTAAATTAACCCTTTAAGAAATTGAATTGTGTGTGTGTGAAAATTGAATGGATAAGAGGTGTTTTTTGTTCTCAAGATCGCACGAAGCGCATGAGAAGAGCATACACACCCCTAATTGCATACAAATTCACCAAACAATGAAGACACTAGTTCTTTTTAGAGCCTAAATCCAAATGTGTGATGAAGACACTGGTTTATTTTAAGCTCAATTTCAATGATGTGTGATCAAGCAATGTTCATTTTATGAGCCCAAACCGAAGTGTGTGATGAAAATAAGATTGAAGATGAAATGAGAGATAGAATGAGTGCACCTGATTATTCACTATCCAAGCTGATGTAGATGCTGATGCTGATGTTGTTCCAGCCCCGAATGATCACCTGCAAGTCACAAAATTGAAAACGAAGCAAGTAGACTAGCATAGGAGATTGTTATGCAAAAAATGATAATCAGATAAAATTTGATGAATATGAACTGATATAGAAAAAAATGACTGCATAAATAGATTCTAGACGAAATTCTATGCGATTTGAAAAAAAAATCGTTGAAAATCAATCAAAATTGCTCAAGTTATAATGGTTTGAAGTTTTAACAAAGCTTTGACTTTGACTACAAAAAAAAGGTTGGCAGAAGGTATTGTCACCTGAAAATGTCTTCACCACTGTAAAGTGCACTAAGTTCTCTTTCCGATAAGTGTTCGTTTGTGAATTTTTGATTCCGTATGCAAAAGTTGTGTGAGTTTGAAAAAAAATAGCCTATTTCGCTATGTGGAAAGTCAAAAAAAGAAAAAATGAAAAATGAAAAAAATAACTCATTTTTTTTTTAAATTTTGATTTTTTTGTTTTTTTATTTTTGGTTTTTTTGATATTTTAAAAGTTGGTTTAAATTTTTTTTTTTTGTTTGGTGTTTGTAATTTATGTGTGTGTGTGTGTGGGGTGGCTGGGCGGAGCGGAGGTCAGGCTGAGGGTTGTGGTGGTGGTGGTGGTGGGTGACACAGAGGGCGGTGTGAGGGGCGGGCGGAGGCAGCAGTGGCGGTGGCGGGCGGAGGTGCAGGGTGGAGGGAACGGGAGAGAGGGAGGTGTAGGGGGCGGGCAGAGGCGGGTGAGATCGGGGGTTTGGGGGAGCTGCAGGAGGGGACAAGGGAGAGCTGTGGGAGGAGGGGGGCTGTGGGAGGTCGTAGGGGCGGAGGGAGGTTCGGGCGGTGCAGAGGGGCACAGGGAAGGGCTGAAGGGAGGTAGGGGGGGTTTACAGGGTGGCGCAGGGGGGGGGGGTGGCCGCGGGGGAGGGGAGGGATGTGAGGGCCGCGGGGGTTTGTTTGTGGTTTTTTTTTTTTCTTTTAAATTTTATTGTAAAAAATGGGCTGAAAAATTCAAAAAATTCAAAAAATTTTGGGTAACAAAACTAGACAAATGATTGGGGATTTCTTACCTCCGAAGCCTCCCGGACTCAACGGTGAGCTCGGTTTGTGCGTGGGAGGCCGTTTGTGAGAGTTGATGTCTGAATGTTCTTTGAAACACCTAAATAACCTTCAACAAAAACTTTCAACAACAAACACTCACAAACGATAATGGGGTTAGATCACGGTGGGCGCCAAAATGTGAGGGGGAAAATAGGTTAATCAATCAATGATAAAAATACCCAAACATCTACATAATATGAAGATAAAAGAAAGATTCAAAATAATGAAAAACAATAATACCTTCACCTTTTTACCTTTCACCTTCTGTAGTTTGCCTATCTTTCTTTGATCTTGATTGTGAAGCCCTTAGAAGCTTTTGCTTGCTTTCTTGTTGAAGATGACAAAGGAAGAATGGCTGTGATACTTATGTATTTGAAGATGAGCTTCAAATACAGAAATGGACTTATGAATGAGGATGCTCAAATGGGAGTAGGGGTGCCAAAGGCGTGCCGGTATCTCTGCAGCATAAGTTTACACAAAATCTAGATTATGAAATGAAGAGAAGAAGGTTGTATTTATGGAAAAAGGTGAGGGAAGATCAATAGTTGAGAAGAAAAGAGAAGATCAATGGAGGAGGATTGTTGAGGAATGTGCAACAAATGGAAGAAGGACACATGTCATTCGAAAAGCAACTTTGTGGAGTTAACTCCTCTCTTGATGAGGATGAGATTTAATTTTCTTAAATTAGAATTTATTTTTCTAATTTAAGAGCAATTTTGCTTTAAAGATGCTTTAAAACTACTTTTGCTTTTGTATGACAAGAGGAAAGTATTTTTAGAAGATAAGAATGATTTTTGAAGATAAGAATGCATAATTAAATAAAAAGATTTTATTTAATTATTTTGTAGATAATTGAGAGGAATAAATAAAATATAGAAATATATTTTATTTTGTGGATATTTTTGAAGAATAAAATAAAATATAAAAATATATTTTATTTAGTGGATATTTAAGATTTTATTTAAATAAAATTTGCATTTTATTTAAATTTGGAAGAATAAAAGATTTTAATTAAATAATTAAAATTATTTAATTATTTAGAAGAATGGAGTTGAATGTAAATAAATTTAATTAATTAAATAAAATGTAATTTATTTAATTAAATAAGAGGAGATGAATCAGATAAATAAATAAATATATTTATTTATTGATAGAAGAATGTGAATGATGAAATAAATATTCAAAATATTTATTTAAGTAGAGTCATGCCAATTTTAGGTGTATACAATTATAATATACATATACTCATATATATATATATACACATGAATATATGTATATATATGAGTGCATTTATAATATATGAATATACAAAAAAAGAATAGAAAATGAAAACATGTGTTATTTTTTTGGCAAACTGCTATAATAGATCTGGATACACACACACACACATATATATATTTGTAATGAACATCCATAACTGAGTTTTGTTTTAATAAAATTTTGATTTAAGAAGGAATGTTGTTGAGGAATTCCCCAAGGGCGGATTGTACCGGTCGTGGGTCATACAGTAATTCGAAAACAAAAAAAAGAAGTTTAAAAAAAAAGATAAAATAAAATAGAAATTGGGTGGGGCTGTGGTGGGCGTCGCCCACCACAGTACCCACCACCACCGCTGTTTCTGCCGCCCCTTTGCGGCCACTTCACTCTACCTCCCACACCCCACTAACCCCCACTTCGTGTCGCAGTGCAGCTCCTGCTCACTGCGCCCCGTCATGACCTCCGCTCATAGTCCCTTCTCCCATGCTCCCCACACCCTCTTCCCCGTAACCCTCGCATAACCCTGCTCAGTGGCGCCGAAACCCCTCTGCCACTACCACGACTCTCCACCTCCATCATGCTCTCTACCCTCCACTGGATTCTTCCCTTTGAGCCCTGCTTGTAGCGCTGCCGCCGTCGGCCCTCCCTCTTTCAAACCCTGCTGAACATGTCTGAATTCACACTGTCATCTAATGGTTATGCATATAGATCTATAAAAAAAGAATAGTATATATATATATTTATATAAATTTATAGATTAGTAAAAGACAATGAAAGCTCTTGGAGCTTGTATGCAAACATCTGAATTTTTCCATGGCCTCCTAACCCTAACCTGCAAATAGAGAATAAAACAAATAAATGAAAACAAAGAAAGAAGGAATGAGATTAGGGCAACTCAAAATGAGAGACAACATAACATAAAATTAGGGCAGATAGAAAACAATTTATAATTAAATAGGGCTTTTCTCATTTTTTTTATGAGAGGATAATGTATTTGAGAGGAAATATTTTATTATCCTTTTGCCTTTTGCTCATTTTAAACTTGGAGTTCACTATATCTGGTTTGAATTTTTAAATGAAGGTTTGCATTTTTATTTTATGACCTTGTGCTTTTATTTAATTTTCATTTGGGGAATTAATTTTATTTCTGTTGTGAAGGAGTAATTTTTTCCCATGTTTTTAAATTCACTTAAACGGGATTATTGATTTCATTTTTCTTTGGCGGGGTTTTTATCGTTTTAAATTATTGACCTATTTTATTATTATTTTATAGGATGAGTTATTTAAACTCTCCTATCTTATCCATTTTATTATTCGAGTCAGTGATTAAATATAATGTCGGAATTATATTTAATAACGAACTCAACCTTTCTCTGAATTTATTTGACGCCTTGTTTTTTAATTTAAATTTTATTATTCTATTTTAAATCGTTTGATTTTGTTCTTAAAGTTTTAATTTGATTGTTTTATTCTTAATTTTTTTTTAATTTTTTTTTATTAATTCCCTTCTTGATGATTTATTTTTAAATTTTAATTTGTGTTTATCGAAAACGCGTTATGCTGCTGGAATTTTGCTAGATTCCTAGGGTTTATTTTATGCAATGTTTTATTTATTCCATTCCATCATTCCACTTGAATCACATGCCATCTTGCCATTGTTCTACTTATCACTTCTTGATCTGAGTTAAGTTAGGATTCGATGCTGGCAAATCATCTTCACCTAGGTAACTTAGGGTATAGATTGGAATTGGTCTAACCCAAGAAGTGACACACTTTGTGTCACATACCCCCTAGACAGCCTTCACCTTATCGATTATGTTGACATGTTTACGCCTTAGGCGTATTGCCATCGAGCACGCAGATGCGTGCGAGGGGGTTCCTAGGGATAGGTAGAAAAGTTTTTCGTAGTTCATGTCATGACCACATGGCAAATGTGGACATGACACGTGTGTTGTGTGTCATAACCGCATGGGAAATGCGGGCATAACATTTGGTATTAGAGCCTAAGTTTAAACACTGAGCTTGTTTTGGGCACATTATTATTTTCGCAACTCAGACTGATTTATGGTTACCTTATTTTTTAGGATGCCTCCCTAACGAGTTCGGCAAGCATGGTCCCGCCACACTCCATCCCCCAAGGTTCACAGTGACTCTTCAACTGAGGTTCAGGCACAGCCAGTCCCACAAATACCGCAGGCACCACCGGCCATACCAGATATTGGGCCACAGATTTTGCAGGCCTTACAGGTAGTTCTAGATAGGCTTCCACCGGCTATAGTTGAGCGATGCATAGAGCCATGTGTCGAGCCCCGCGAGGATCCACGAGAGGAGCCACGCGTGGAGCCACGAGATGAGTCCCATGTTGAGCCACGTGTGGAGCCCCGCGTAGAGTTGCGAGGGGCACCATGTGTGGAGCCTTATGTCGAGTTGCCAAAGATAGAGGAGGTTGGTTCAGCTGACAGGGCCCGTAGCAGGAGCCCTTCACATCATGCTAGGCATGACGAGGCAGTATGAGTAGAGCACTTTGGTCACAGGCCTTATGACTACTATACAGATGAGCCTATTAGGAGGCCTAGAGATAGAGGAGACCCCATTAGGGATATATTGAGGTTGAACCCTCCTACATTCATCGGGACCACAGAGGGAGCCGAGGCAGAGGCCTGGCTTATCAATTTAGACAGATGCTTCGCGTTGCATCCTTACGAGGGTAACACGAAGGCCCGTGTGATAGTACACTTGTTGCGAGATGCAGCAGCTACCTGGTGGCGCACTGAGGAGTGCAAGCGTCACCTTTCTTTAGACACCCTCACATGGGAGACCTTCATTGAGTGCTTCAATGTGCACTACTTATCAGACCATTACAGGTAGCATCATATAGATGAGTTCCATGACCTATAGCAGAGGGGACTTATAGTGGCTCAGTATGAGGGTAGGTTTATAGAGTTATCAAAATATGTGGAGTATCTCCATGATGAGAAATTCCTGGTGCATAAGTTTATCAGAGGACTAGACCATAGTATAGTAGGGCCTGTTCATATGGCAGACCCCTAGACTTTGAGTGATGCTGCCGAGAAGGCATACATCGCTGAGGAGATTCAGGGATGAGGGTAGGGTTCACGCGCTCAATTTCAGGATCATGGACAGCAGTAGCATCAGCAGAGTATCCGTAGACCATCACAGCCACCTCATAGAGGAGGATTTAGTTCCACTCCCTTACCTCCTAGGCCCCCATAGCAGTAGTAGAGAGCTAGGACACAATAGAGGTCACATGGGGGACATAATAGAGGTTGGCAGTAGCAGGGCCCACACAGAGATCAGAGGCAGCAAGGATGACCTGTGGGACTCGTGAGGTCGCAGCAGTCTTATAGGGGCTCACAGGGGTCTACTGGTAGATCAGGACAACAGTAGTCGAGTAGGACTCAGACTAGATAGGTACAGGCTAGGGGCCCTTGTTATGTTTGTGGTGGAGCTGGACACCTAGCTAGAGAGTGTCCACAGGGTTTTACAGCAGGGGCAGCCTCGTGTAGGAGGATCCGAGCAGACTGTTGGTGATGTGGCTAGATCCCACCATATGTTTGCGGTAGTTGATAACCACCAGGCTGATTTTCAGGCATCAGTGATTGAGACGTCAGGTATGATTGGGGGTAACCCCATTTCTATTCTCTTTGATTTTGGTGCTACTGATTCATTCATATCTCCATTGTTAGTGGAGCATTACAGGCTGGTGGCCTCTAGGCAGGGTGATAGGTGGGTGGTTGAGTTGGCCTCAGGTGCCAAGATGTCAGTAGATGCCTTAGTCCACAACTGTGAGATTACTTTGGGACCCTTTACCACAGTATCTGACCTTAGAGTCATGACATTAGGATCATATGATGTGGTGTTGGGCATGGATTGACTTGCAGCTCATCGAGCCAAGCTAGATTGTCACTGAAAGGTGAGCAGCTGTTTAGATGATCACGGCACATCAGTTGAGATAGTGGGCATGCAGAAGCCCACAGTAGTACGTATGATATCTGCTCAGTAGCTTAAACACTGCATGCAGAAGGGATGTCAGATATTTGCCATCATAGTCAGTGACATATCAAATGACGAGCCTGAGGCATCTTTGGATGATCATCCTATCCTTAGAGAGTTTGTCGATGTGTTTCCAATAGAGTTACCGAGGATGCCACCTTGACGTGAGGTAGACTTTCACATAGACTTAATGCCAGGTGCCGAACCAGTGTCTCGTGCACCCTACAGGATGACCACACATGAGGTCACCGAGCTCAAGTTACAGTTGGAGGACTTGCTCAAGAAGGGGCACATCCGACCGAGCGTTTCACCTTGGGGCGCTCCTGTCATCTTCATGAAGAAGAATGATGGGTCTCTTCATTTGTGCATGGACTACAAACAGTTGAATAAGGTGACGGTGAAGAACCATTATCCTCTGCCTAGGATTGATGATCTTTTTGATCTAATGTAGGGAGCTAAGGTGTTCTCTAAGATAGACCTAAAGTCTAGGTATCATCAGCTACATATCACAGAGGTGGATATCCATAAGACCACCTTCCAGCGTCGTTATGGCCACTATGAGTTCACAATGGTTCCCTTTGGCTTGACGAACGCCCCTACAGTGTTCATGAGTCTCATGAACGGGGTGTTTCGTACCTATTTAGATTGGTTCGTGATCATTTTCCTCGATGACATTTTGATCTACTCACGGACCGAGGAGGAGCATGAGGAGCACCTTCGTCAGGTTCTATAGTGTTTGCGAGAGCAGAATCTTTATGGGAACTTGGCGAAGTGTGCATTTTTCAGGACAGAGGTTCAGTATTTGGGGCATATCCTATCTAGCGATGGAATCTCTGTAGATCCATCGAAGATCAGGGCTATCAGCGATTGGCCAGCACCCACTAGTGTGATAGAGGTCAGGAGTTTTATGGGGTTAGCTGGTTATTACTGTTACTTTCTTGAGGGTTTTTCTCAGATTGCGCACCCCATCACTTCCCTTCAATGGAAAGGGAAAAGCTTTCTATGGACTGAGCAGTGTGAGAGGGCCTTTGGGGTCCTCACGGAGCGTCTTACCAGCGCTCCTATTTTAGTGGTTCTTGATCCTGCAGCAGATTTTATGGTTTGCACAGATGCATCAATCGAGGGATTGGGAGTTGTACTTATACAGGGTGGTAGAGTGATCACGTATGAGTCGTGAAAGTTCAAGACCCATGAGCTGAACTACCCCACGCACGACTTGGAGTTAGTGGTAGTGGTTCATGCTCTAGTTCGTTGGAGACATTTCTTGTTAGGTCATCGCTTTGAGCTCCATTCAGATCATCACAGCCTTCAGTATATCTTTACACAGCCAAATCTGAACGCCTGTCAACGGCGTCGAATGGAGTTCCTCTGCGAGTATGACTTTGATGTCCACTACATCAAAGTGAAGGAGAACGTGGTCACTAACACATTGAGTTGGAGGTACCACAAGCTCTTGGCCTTGACTCTGAGTGTGGACTTGAGATGACGTATTATTCAGCATCTGCCAGAGGATAAGTGGTTTCTTGAGGTGCAGCAGGAGATCAGTTCACAGAGGGCCCTTGTGGGTAAGCTTGCAGGGTATTCACTTGAGGCAGATGGTTTACTTCGTCATCGAGAGCCCATCTATGTACCCCGCGCAGGTGACCTACGTACTGTAGTGTTATTAGAGGCTCACAAAGTACCATATGCGGCACATCTGGGGGTGAAGAAGATGCATGTCAATCTACGACAGCTGTACCATTGGGCGGGTATGAGATGTGACATAGCAGAGTTTGTTGCTCGATGCCTTGAGTGCTAGAGGGTCAAGGCTGATCATCAGCATCTAGCGGGGTCTTCTATACCCACATGATATACCTGAGTGGAAATGGGACACCATTTCCATGGATTTCATTGTTGGTCTTCCTATGTCTTCACGTCGCCATTATGCCATCATGGTGACGTTAACAAGTTGACCAAGGTGGCGCATTTCTCACCTGTACGCACGACATACAATGCACCAGCAGTGGCGAGGGTATTCTTAGACAATATTGTGAGATTACATGGAGTACCTCGTCGCATCATTTCTGATAGAGATTTTGTATTCACTTTAGCATTCTGGAGAGCCTTACAGCAGGCATTGGGCACACAGCTCAACTTTAGCTCTGCTTATCATCCCGAGACAGATGGACAGACAAAGCAGGTGAATCAAGTGTTGGAGGACATGCTTTGGATGTATGTTATGGACCATCAATCTAGATGGGAGGAGTATCTATATCTGGTTGAGTTTGCTTACAATAATGGGCATCACAGCTCATTAGGTATGCCTCCCTTTCAAGCTTTATACGGCAGACCATGCATGACACCATTGAGTTGGGATCAGATAGAGGATAGGGTTGCCATTGGTCCAGAACTAGTTCAGGATATGGAGCAGCAGGTCACACTAATTAGACAGAGGTTACAGGAGGCATAGGATAGGAAGAAGAAGTATGTCGATGCTAAGAGGATTGATCGGAGCTTCTCAGCGGGTGACAGGGTATTCCTTAGAGTGCGGCCACACAAGAGTCCTATCCGTTATGGAAAGGTCTCTAAGCTCACACCATGGTTTGTAGGACCCTTTGAGATTTTGGAGTGGATAGGACCAGTTGCCTATCATCTAGCGTTGCCACCTAGCCTGTCACGTATCCACGATGTCTTTCATATTTCTATTTTGAGGTGATATATATCTGATTTATCTCATGTGCTAGACTAGACTGCTCTACAGGTAGAGGCAGATAGGCAATTGGCTTTGGAGCCAATTCACATATTGGCTTGTTAGACACTGGGCCTTCGAGGTCGAGAGCTAGACTAGGTTAGGGTCCGGTGGGATCGTTATGATGAGGTAACAGTGACTTGGGAGGATGTAGCTAGTTTGAGGGCACTCTATCCTCACCTTTTTGATGACTTCTAGGAGGAAGTTTAGTCTTAGGGGGGAGGATGTGAGGCCAATTATTTTACCTCCCATATTTTGATTGTTATGCTATTCAGTAGATGACACTATCAGACCTTAGTGACTATGTTTCATTATGCAGACTTAATTTTATCCACTGATTTTGATAGGACATTGATTAGACATATCTGATTCAATTTGATCCGATTTGGTGCTATTTTGTGATTTGACATATGAGATATATATGTGATGATGTTTGTGATGAGATTCTAGTTATTTATGTGATGTGGGCTACTTGACATATGATTGAAAAATGCAGTTTAAATTTGGAATTATGCATTGATGATTATTGTTGTACTCGAATGCGTGAATTTAATTCTAGTTGCTTCGGCTATGAATTTTCATTACATGATTGACACTTGATTGAGATGTGCAAGTTTTACATTCCCTAGCCACAGGAAATTGGAGGTAGAATTCATACTATGTTATTCCCTGTAAAACCGATCCATTCCCAAGAGGGATAAGGATCATGTTTGAATTTGAATGTTGATTTAAGTGATTGATCTAATTTTATTATTTTGGCCTTAGTACCCTTTTTGTTTAATTGATTAATAATAAGTGTTGTATAAATTTTGCTTGATTTACACCACTTGGTATTTATTTATTTTTGTTGAGGCCATTTAAATGTGGATTTTTAACCCCCTTTGTGAACCCTAGAGTCCCAAAAGTTACCCTAGGTGGTTACCCTTGAGTCTAGGGTCAAATTGGACTATCTAACCCTAGTTTTGACTCACTTTTGGTCACTCTAAACTATAGTTTAGTAAAAGTGACGAAAATTTGAAATAAGGGAAGGTGGGAGATGAGTCATGCCTTGGGAAAGACTCATCTCCCTTCCCAAAGTTTGGGAACCCTTTCCCAAGGAAGACTTGGGAGGTCTCCAAGACTCCCAAGTGTGTGGGAGCTTCCGCCAAGACTCTCACACATGTGTGAGAGCATCTTGGAGGAAGATGGCTCCTTGAGAGAATAAGAGGATGCCATATGGCATCCCTTATCCTCTTGAGGGTGTGAGTGGGTTTGCCACCTCACCACTTGTCCTCTCACACATGTGTGAGAGCACAAGTGGATAAGGTGAGGATTGAGAGGGAATGGGAGTATGACACTTGTCATCCTCACACTTCCTCTCCCTTGCAAGTGGCATGGGAGGAGGAAGGAGAAGGTGACAAGTGTCACCTTCTCATTCCTCAAGGCTAGATTAATGGCCTATATTATCTCCTCTTGTTGAGGAGTGTGGGGTTCTTGCAATTTTAATTTTCTTGCTATTTTGGAGGAGTTTGGGAGAGTTAGAGGATTTTCTTGAAGGATTGGAAGGCTTGGGAAGGCTTGGAGCTCTTCACCAAACGGGCTTCCATTATAGGGCTTTGAAGGTAAGCCTCTTAAACTTGTTTTCTCACTCTTGCTTATTTAATGTAATGTGTTATAGTTTTTGGTTGTTTTATTGTTTACATTGCTTTTGTTGGGATGGGAGTTATGGTGAGAGCACCTCCAATGGAGGTAATGCTCAACTTGTATGGGTAGGGGAAAGGAACCTCCTTGAGGTCACTCCCACATTTTCGTATTTATGCCTTGAGGGCTTTTATTTTGTTGAGGAGGTTATTGAATGGCAAGAGTACCATGGAGGTTATTTTGTGATATTGTGGAGAGTGGTGTTTTAGAGATTTTATTTGGCTTGAGGCCATGAGCATGATATTTTATCATTTGGGAGCCCTTTGAAGTTGAGGGGTCAATTCCCTACCCTCATCAAGCTCATTTTTATGAGTTGAGTTTTTTGTTAAACCTATGGGCTGTTTGTAAGGAGGAGAGCATTTCGTAGTGGCTAGAATGTTCTTCTTTTGGTTGTTCTTATTGTAGGTTGTGAAGGAAGAGATGGAGTTGTTGTGGAGCTCTTTTTGGTGTTCTTAATGTCTCTTTGTGTTGGCTGTTTTGAGCCATGGCCATTGTGGCCTCATTGTAATTTATTTTGTGAAAGATTGTTAAGTTATTTGCCATGGAGTTGGCTATGATAAATAAAGAAAAGTAAACTTTCTATATTTTATTTAATGTTGTTTACTTCCTATTTTGTTGGAGTTGTGAAGTTGTGAAATGCATGTGAAGTTGAATTTATTTTTCTGCCATTGTTCCCTTCCAAAAACATACATTAGATGCTAATTAAATTTTGTGGTATCTAAGGAAAAGATGAGAGAGAGTTTAGAGTGACTTTCTATAAAAATTTCTTGGGATGTTATGTTATTAAATTGCTGTTCTAGAATGTTTGTCACTGCATATTTAGAAGAAAATAAAATAGTTATCTTACATACCCTTTCAAAATATATATATATATATATATATATATATATATATATATATATATATATATATATATATATATATATATATAAATATAGATCTCTGTTATTCTATGTGTTTCCAAAACAAAAAAAAAGTTAATACTAGTTATTCCTTGAATGAAGAACAAAAATTTAAATATTCTTAATACTCAAGTTTGTGTAGTATGAGTAAGTAGTTAAATGTGTATATATCTATACAGATATATATGAGGATATATATGTACAGATATATATATATATGTGTGTGTGTGTGTGTACTTTATCTCTTTTTATGATTCTGGTTGTTGTTATTCTTTTATTTTCTGGTATATACTCTGCAAATAGAAGATCAGAAACTAATTAATTGTGGTTTTATTATAATATACATATACTCATATATATATTTATACATGAATATATGTATATATATATATATATATGAGTGCATTTATAATATATGAATATACAAAAAAAGAATAGAAAATGAAAACATGTGTTATTTTTTTGGCAAACTACTATAATAGATCTGGATATACACACACACACACACACACACACACACACACACACATATATATATATTTCTAATGAACATCCCTAACCGAGTTTTGCTTTAATAAAATTTTGATTTAAGAAGGAATGTTGTTGAGGAATTCCCCAAGGGTGGACTGTACCGGTCGTGGGTCATACAGTAATTCGAAAACAAAAAAAAAAGAAGTTTAAAAAAAAAAGATAAAATAAAATAGAAATTGGGTGGGGCTGTAGTGGGCGTCGCCCACCACAGCACCCACCACCACCGCTATTTCTGCCGCCCCTTTGCGGCCACTTCACTCTACCTCCCACACCCCACTAACCCCCACTTTGTGTCGCAGCGCAGCTCCTGCTCACCGCGCCCCGTCACGACCTCCGCCTGCAGTTATTTTATAGGATGAGTTATTTAAACTCTCCTATCTTATCCATTTTATTATTCGAGTTAGTTATTAAATATAATGCCAGAATTATATTTAATAATGGACTCAACCTTTCTCTAAATTTATTTGACGCCTTAGTTTTTAATTTAAATTTTATTATTCTATTTTAAATCGTTTGATTTTGTTCTTAAAGTTTTAATTTGATTTTTTTTTTTAAATTTTTAAATTTTAATTTTTTATTAATTCCCTTCTTGATGATTTATTTTTAAATTTTAATTTGCGTTTATAAAAAATGCGTTATGCTGCCAGAATTTTGCTAGATTCCTAGGGTTTATTTTATGTGATGTTTTATTTATTCCATTCCATCATTCCACTTGAATCACGCGCCATCTTGCCATTGTTCTACTTATCACTTCTTGATCTGAGTTAAGTTAGGGTTCGATGCTGGTGAATCATCTTCACCTAGGTAACTTAGGGTACAAATTGGAATCGGTCTAACCCAAGAAGCGACACACTTCGTGTCGCATACCCCCTAGACGACCTTCACCTTATCGATTATGTTGACATGTTTACGCCTTAGGCGTATTGCCACCGAGCACGCAGATGCGTGCGAGGGGGTTCCTAGGGATAGGTAGAAAAATTTTGCGTAGTTTGTGTCATGACCACATGGCAAATGTGGACATGACACGTGTGTTGTGTGTCATGACCACATGGGAAATGCGGGCATGACAAATTGGCACAAGTTTTAAGTATTTGTTGCATTATCCAAATGAGTTACTATTATATAATAAATAATTTAGTACTAGCACCAACTAACTCCTTGGATGGAAAACATACATGTAGTGATTAAGAGAGCATGAAATTTGAGTGGGAATGTTTGAGACTCATGATGCACTCTATGGTCCCAATTTCAACCAATGATTATTAACTACAATGTCTTGTAGTGTCACATGGATTGACTATGCCTACAATTACATATAAAAAGCTTTGAACCTATGAAAACAAGTGCAATGAGATGTAGTGCTACAAAATTGACTCACTTCTATTCAATATCTAGAAAACTAGTAAAGTACCTGCAAAACAAAAAAACAAACATTAAATAAAATATTTTTGGTCGATGCAAGATTGTTCTTACACTTTGGCTTCTCCTACATCAAAAACCCTAGGTAATTGAAAAGTGAGCTTCTCACTTTTGTTAAAAGATATGAGCTAAAGGAAAACTAAGTTGGCCAACCTCCACTCTATACATCCAACTAGAGTCTTCAATTGGTTTTCCTTTCTCTTTTACCAAATATTCCTCATATTTTCTATTTCTTATGCTTCTCCCAATTCTACAATCAAATACTTCTTCAATCTCCTCAATTCATTGTATAGGTACTTGTGTTCCCAAATCTATTATTGATCTATGGTCTCTTGAATCTCATTCATGATACATGTATAAATCAACAATGTTAAATATTAACACTTGATATACCAAGATCTTCTAGAAATTTGACTTCATAGGCATTTTTGGAATCAAACTTTTTAATAATTTCATACAAAGTTCAAATTTCTTCATTTTTAGTTTGTTATATGTTCCTTGTGGAAATCTTTCCTTCCTCAAGTAAAATATTATTTCATCTCCAATTTCATATTCCTTATGTCTTGACCTCTAATTAGCATGTTTTTTATACTCATGGTTAGTCTTCTCTAGATGTTGTCAGACTTCTTGATGCAAATCCTATATGTAGTCTACATATTATTTATCTATAGCCCTCTTTCTATGATTAGTGGTAAAATCTCTTAAATTTGAAACATTTTTGGAGTATGTCCATATACAATTTCAAATGGTGTTCTATTTGTTCTTTTGTTCACTAAGTTATTATAAGTAAATTCAACTTGTAGTAAGGTTAATTCCTAATTTCTTATTTTCTCACCTGATAAACACCTCAAAAATTTTCCAAAACATCTATTCATTACTTTTGTTTGTCCATCTATCTTTGGGTGGTATGTTGAACTATGTTTTAGATCTGTATTTTTTTTTTTTTATAAGGTCCTCCAAAAAAGTCCATCAAGTTTCACATCCCTGTTAGATACAATGCTTTTAGGTAACCCATGCAATCTCATAATTTCCTTGAAACTATGTCAACTATGTGTACTGCTTCATTAGTTTTATTAGAAGCAATGAAATGCATCATATTAGAAAATCTATCAACAACTACAAAAATAGAATCATGTCCTCTTTCAGTTCTTGACAATCTTAACACAAAAACCATCCTAATATCCTCCCATGATCTTTCTAGAACTGGTTGACTTTTACAAACTAGCATTTTAACTACCTCCTTTTTCTACTTGACAAATTCTACAATTCTACACATACCTTTTAACATCCTTATACATCAATGGCCAAAAATAATATTCACTAACCAACACAAATGTCTTATCAACTCCAAAATGTCATGCCAATCCACCACTATGTTTCTCCTTGATCAAGTTTCCTCATTAAACTTTTAGGAATACATAATTGATCACCCTTGAATGTAAAATCTCCTTAAATCAAGTAATCCAACCATCTTGTCCTATCTCCATTTATTGGTATCTTACATTACTTCTATGCTTCAAAAAAATTAATATTTGTCTCATACAAACGCTTCAATCATCAACAAATTATGTATTCCATTTAATGCATTCACTACTCTATTGGACTTTTCACTTCTATGTCTTAGCACAAATGAATATATCTATATAAATTCAACTCATTTAACATGTCTAGCACTCAAGTTACTTTGACTATTTAGATATTGCAATGCTTGACATGGTCAGTATAGATTTTCCTTTGCCAACAAATAATGTCTCCACTTTTTAATGCTTGCACAATTATATAAAATTCTTGATCATAAATAGAACATTTCCTTTGAATGTCATGATAGGAGAAGATCACTCAGGTAAGAGGGCTCTGAGAAGAACGAGGGTTCTGTCCTCCATGCTCTTACTAGGAGCCTCCTTTCTTCCCTGATAATATTGCTTGATTCAAGTTTTCCTTAGAGTCTATATCTAGTTCAATGCAAGTCTATTGGTCTGTTAGTCTATTGGCATAAGTTTATGATTATAGGATTAAGTTTAAAAATTTTAATTTTTAATTTTAAAAAACTACTTTAGCGTGAGGTTTTTCCACTGTTGGGAGAGACGCACGCTGACGTCTACAGAATTAATGTGGGTGTAGCCCCAAACGCTTCCATGGCATCTTTGGTCGAGGTAATTAAGGCCCAACTAATGGCAATGAATGCACAAGATAGGAGTAGTAATGAAGAAGGAGGTAAGTCATTCATGGAGGTAGTTATTGTAGATAATGCCTCAGCTTTGCCAAAAGATGGTGGTCTCAAGGTGTACCAGGGAGACATAGGAGTCAGAAAACATAGTGAATTCTCTATCAAAGGAGGAAGTGAGACGAAGGTAGGAAGAACGGAACTGGGTAAGCAATCTCTTCCCTCCCTTGGTTTGACATTAACACCTAATGAAAATATGATGCTAGCAGTTAAAAATGAAGAAAAGAGACTTAGTAACATTGCAATCTTCTTGGTTTTCTTGAATTTGGATTTCCCACCTTCTAGATAGTTTCTTGATAGATGGATAATGACAATATGGGGGAAAAGGATGAACATTCAGGTTTCCTTTTGTAGAATGATATAAAATGGTGTTTTCATGATATTTTTTAAGAATCATGATATGCAGGCCAAGGTGGTGAGGAAATGTTTTTGGAACATAGGGCAGACACTTTTTAAAGCATTCCCTTGGTCCACAGAAGTTTCTAAGGAAGAATTGTTATTTTTCTTGACCCTAGGTGGTTTTTGGTAAAATGAGTGCCTGAGTAGTTGTGGGCATTTCTGCCTCAAATCCTGCAGCCTCTAGGAGAAACTCTAAAAGTGGAAGAAGCAGAATTACCCTTCCGCACATGAATGCGAGGGTCCTCATTTCAATCAAACTTGGGGTAAAAATTCTGAAGTGGGTTGATATCCAATGTTTAGGGAAACCTATAATCTGTAAACTAGAACCGTTAGGAAGCCTAAACTTTTGCTACCTATGTAAAAGAGATGGACATAAAAGAGAAACTACCCTTGTTTGAGTAGAAAAATAAAAAAAGGAAAAGAACAGTATGATGATTCTTTTAGACATGTCCCTAAAGAGAATGGTTCCAATGTTGAGGAGGAATTTGAAGAGATTAGGGAATAAGAACTAATTAGTTCAAATGTGCAGACTGATACCCACCTGTTAGGTGTAACCCGAGATGCAAGACCCGATAGAGGACCGAGTGACTCAATAATAAATGATGGTATGTCTACCATAGAAAGAAAACTAAGTGAATTAAGTCTAGAGCAAGGAGAATTTGAATCTAATACTAAAGAGGGGTGTGACAAAATCTAGTCCATTCTGAAAGAAATGAAGGATTCCCTACAGAGTGGAATGGGGGTTGTCACATCCTAGATTTAGGAGTTAGCTAGGGTGGGGTAGATATTCCAGTTATTGAAGAACATATAAAGTGGCCTTACCTTGATAAGGAACAATACAGTAGAAATTTAACCTTTGTTCTCCCCAGTGAGAAGGAGGTAGAGATCCCTGTTAAAGAACCCCTTGTATATGGGGGTGTTTTTGGTGAAAACACTAATGAAACAAGAGCTAATCAAGAAAATATAGGTATTTTAACTGCTAATAAAGTTGGGGTAAAAGAAAATAATATAAAAAAAATGCTCAGACACTTGTTATGGAAAAAATTAGAGTGAATATAGAAGAAAAAAAAGAAGAGGCAGAGGAAAATAGACAAGAAAATTTAACCCAAAATTCAGAATTTAGCTATAATACAATGGATACAGGAGGTTAGATTGGAACACCCTAAGACAATGTCTGATAGTTTAGGGCTAGTCAATATTGACAAAAATGAGACTAGTCTGAAGAATTTGATAGCATCTCTAGCGCAAAACAAAACAGAGGAGAAGAAGAAAAGGAAATATGTAAGAAAGAACTCTAGTTATAACAAACTAGAAAGTAAAAATAGAAGGGATAAAATCATTGATTGCTTCCATAAGATTAATAAGAAAAGGAAAATGGACTCCCCCCAAATTGAAGAACCACGATTTATTATAGTTGGAATATAAGGGGCTTGGAATCCCTTGATAGAAAATATATAATAAGGGACTTCTGTAATAAGAATAAATTGATCGACTTCCTTATGTTGCAAGAAGTAAAAGCAACATGCTTTACATTGGAAAACAATTTTAAATTCTTATGGAGAGAAGTTGCTTGTTCCTTCACTAAACATAATAAAGATAAAGGAGGAGTAGCCATTTTGATTAATAAAAGATGGTTGAAATGGGTAGTGTAGAATGGTTTCTCTCCCTGTAATAGATGCTTGTGGGTGGTAATACAGAAGGATGAACAAACATTTGGTGTCTGTTCAGTATATGTTCCCAATGAATACACAAATAGGTCTGATATATGGAAATAGATGGCTCAAGAGCTACCAAAAATTCCATGGATTTTAAGCGGGGACTTTAATATGACTAAGTAAAGTGAGGATAAAAAAGGGGGAAATAAATGGGATTGGAAAGGTGTTGAGATATTCTTTTGGAATAGACTTAAGAGTTTGTTCAAACTCTTTGACCCACTAGAAAAGAAAAACAAAGGAGAGTAAAGGTATATGGTACACTTGGTGTAATAGTCAAAGTGGAAATAAAAGAATTTATGCCACATTGGATAAATTTTATGTCAGTGTTATTTCCAAAATAACATATAATCCAACAGTGTTGAAGTCCTCTCTTCAACTCTTTTTGATCATTACCTAATAAAATCCTGCATTAGTCTGAAAGATCAGCAACCAGAAAATAGAATTAAAAAAGAGAGTCTATTCAAATTAAACACAACTCTGCTACAGGATACAGATTGTCAGAATGACATCAAAAGCCTAAGAGATATTACTAAGATGTTATCTTTAAACAATAGTAGAATACAATATTGGAACACTCTACTAAAGAAAAGTAAGGTCCTCTTCCAAACAATTGAAAAAAAATATGCTATGGATTACAGAAGAGAGGAGAGAATTCTTTAGGAAGAGTTTTTGGATCTTGAAAAAAAATTCCAAGTACATAGTGAGGATGAGGAGCTAGCTAGAAAATTGGGGGAAACCAGGTATGAACTTAGAAAATTTTAAACATATAGAAATCAAGGTGTCAAAGTCAGGGCCAAGCTCATCTGATTGAATGGAGGCGATAGAGGTACTAAATATTTCTTTAATATGTTAAAAAACAAAAACTTCAAAGAAAATATTGGACCTATTATTGAAGAGGGTGTTTGTTATAATGATAATGCAAGAATGAAAGAGATTTTTAGATCATTTTATAAAGGTTTATTTTCAGCAGAAGTTGGGTCAAATGAATGTAAAGAAGCACAAATATTGTTTAAAATAATTTTTCCTAAGAAAATAACACAAGAAATGGGGATAAGGTTAAGCAAGGATATATCTAAAGAAGAAATAGTGAAAACAATTTAAGGCATGGAAAACAGAAAATCACCAAGGGCAGACGGTATTCCAGTAGAATTTTATAAGGCCAATGTAGAATGGATAGTAGAAGATCTGCATGAAGTCTATCAAGAAGCAATTGAAAACGAATCACTTGGGTGGGAAAATCAATAAAGGGGCCATTAAAATTTTACTGAAGGAAGGAGACAAAACTAATAAGAGGAACTGGAGGCCTATTACCTTGTTAAATGTGTCCTATAAAATTATAGCTAAGGTCTTGGCTATGAGATTAATTGATATACTGCATGTTATCATTAACCCCACCCAAACATGTTTTATAAAAGGAAGATATATTCTAGAAAACCTAATCACCAGTTGGGAGGCTATGGAATGGGCAAAAAGTTCAAGGCAAAATGTAGACATTCTTTTACTTAACTTTGAAAAAACCTACAATAGAATAGAGTGGTCATTTGTGATCCTAATGCTAGAAGCCCTTGGGTTCCTTGATAAATTTTGTAAGATGGTAAGGATGTTGTTTAGAGATGCATCAATTTAAATTTATGTTAATGGCTCTCTATCCAACACATTTAAAATGGAAAGGTCAATAAGGCAAGGGTGTCATCTTGCCCTTGCACTGTTTTATATAGCATCTAAGGCATTGTATTACATATTAAGAACAAAAACAATAGAAGGTGATTTGAAAGGAATAACCCTTCATAGTAAAGAAATCTTGTTGAATATACAATTTGTAGATGATACTGTTTTATTCCCTATCATTGAGGAAAACAATATGCAAAATCTAAATTTTAGATTGGATCTTTTCTATCGAGCCTCTGGTGCTAAAATATGAGTTTCCAAATCTATTTTATTTAGTTGGAATAAAAATCCACCAGCATGGTTGGGACCCAATCAATGGCAATGGGGAAATTTGAATAAGCATGTAAGGTTTCTTAGCATTCCCTTTTTAGTTAACCCTTCTTTGAAAGATATGTGGAATTGGATCTTTGAAAAAATTAATAAAAAGCTTGGTATGTGGAACAAACAATATTTGTCAATGGCTAGGAGGCTACAGGTATGTCAAAAAATCTTATTTGCTTATCCTATATACTATGCATCTTCTTAGATGTTTGTTAGCTATCAATTAAACATTATTCAAAAAGAATTAGAGAATTCATTTGGTCTGATGGGAAAGGAAATAAAAAGAAGCATGCAATTTCTTGGGAATGGTGTTGTCTAGGGAAAAAAGAGGGGGGTTTAGGGCTCAAAGATTTAAAAATCCAAGGTGTAGCATTAGTTGCAAAATGGATAGTTAAAGCTTTGGAAGGGAATGATCCCTAGAAGATTCTAGTCATGAATTATTTACAAAAGGTAGTACCAAGGAAGGCAAAGGATTGGCAAGGACTAAACATTCATGACATTGTCTTAGGATATTTCAAGGTTAACCCCTCTGGATCTATTGTATTTGGCTCTATTTGGAAGGCTTGTGAAAATGTAAGAAAGTTTATAAAGAATATAAGTGTTATTAATTCAGACAATAAACAAATTCAAGGAAGTAGATCAGTGTGGTGGAACTTAAGTCATAAAGATAAGCTAATAGCTAGGCTCCAAGGTTGCTCAACAAAGAAATGACACAATATGGGGATCAACTCCTTTCAGGATATAATAGAAAATAAATCAGTGAAGGATTGGGAATAGGTTAAAAATCACTTTGGTATCCTTGAAACACAGAAAAGAACGTTTGTAATTTTAAGTAGATCCTTGGAGGATTATAGGAATTATGAGATAATGGAATTTGGATGTCAAAAGATAAAGTGGAAGGATGGTACAGAGTTGAGTAAAGTGAGACCCGAGAAAATATATCAAATGATGACAAGAACAAATGGGGTATTCGCCCACATTAATTCTATTTGGAAAGTCAATTTAGAATTTAAACATTGGCCAAAAGCTATGAATATTATATGGTCTAACCTAATTGAACCTAAAAAGTATTGTTTTAGATGGTTATTATTGGTGACTAGACTGGCAATAGGGTTTGAGTCTAAGCTATGTTCATACTGTAACTTACCTAAAAAAAGTGACCATGTCTTTTTTGAATGCAAATTTGCTAGGGATGTTTGGGTTTTTTTTTTTCTCAGTAGTCTTAAGGGAGAATTGTTTGAAGTTAGTTTAACTAAATGGGACATATTGTGTGGTTTTGTCAATAAAGTTAATAGCAATGCTAATATGTTATGGGTTATCTTTTCAACTGAAGTTTTATGGGCACTTTGGAAAACAAGAAACAATGATGTTTATCAGGGAAGAAAGAGAGAGCTTACTGAGTCTTTTACTAGACTCATATTTTACTTGATATGTGAACAGGCTAAAGCAACTTTGAAGATACCTATAGAGCAGTTTATGAGGATACTGGATGAGGGATCTGGCATAGTGTACAGGTCTGATATTCAAACAACTAAGTTTTGGCCTCATGAATATAGGAAAATAGACCCCAATTTCCATAAAGAATATATGCAGGCTCATAATAGGTACATCAGACACTCCATGGAAGAAAAGAGAAATGAGGACTTGATGGAACCAGTAGAATTTACCTACCAAAACTGTGATATAGACAAAAATTAGTTGAGTTTCACCAAAGATAGGTACTTTTAAAGATTAGGATTCATATTTAAGCAGTGATAACAGGGAACAATGGTGTGAAGCAACAGGCAAAGTAGAGGAACAACTTCAAAGGGGTATAAGCATGGAACAAGATAGAGGGAACTGTGAATAGGGTTTGCAGCAAACAAAAATATACAAGGAAATGATAGAAGATGAGAGTATATAAAAGAATAGACTTAAAGAGATAAAATATCCTTTTAATGCAGATAGTTTGTAGTATTGATACTTTTAACTTGCATGAACTTGGTATATATTTGATGTAATTTTGAATGAGTGGCTTCCTGAGCCACTTGATGTAATACCCCTCTTTATTAGTAATATATTTGCAAGTTAAAAAAATATTTCCTTTGACATCATTCAACTTCTCACTTAAATAAGCAATAAGTTTTCCTTCCTAACTTAATATAGCTGCAATTGCACTTCCACTTGCATCACAATCAACTTGAAATAACTTATCAAAATCTAGAAAAGATAATATAGGTTGTTCATTTACTTTTGTTTTTAATAATTCAAAATTCCTATTAGCCATAACAATGCACTTGAATTCTTTCTTATCACCCATCATGGCATAAGTAATTGGTGCACATATTCCACAATTTTTTTGGAAAAAACTTGTTATAAGAACTAGCCAACCCATTAAAAGATCTAACTTTTGAAATACTTATTAGTTTAGGTCATTCAAAAATATATTTAGTTTTATTAGGATGCATACTCAACCCATCAACAAAGATAACAAAACCCAAATAAACCAATTTTTTTCCTAAAACTATATTTCTTCACATTCATCAATAACTTTTCTTCTCTTAACCTTTATAATACTAATTTGATATGCTTTGTATGTTCTACTTCACTCTTACTAAAATTAAAATATCATCCAAATATACAACAACAAATTTACCAAGATATGGTTTCAATACCTCATTCATTAACCACTTAAAAGTACTAGGTGCATTAGTCAATCCAAAAGGTAAAAATAATCACTCATATAAACTTTTTTCTTGAATACAGGCTTCCACTCATCTCCTTCTTTGATTCTAATTTGATGATATCCACTCTTTAAATCTATCTTACTAAAATATTTTGTGTCACTCAAACAATCCATAAGATCATCCATTCTTGGAAAAGAAAATCTATACTTGACAATAATCTTGTTTATAGCTCTAGAATTTATACACATTCTTCATTCTCCCCTTTTCTTTGGTGTTAAAACTATTGATGTCACACATACACTCTAACTTTATATTATCAATCATTTCTTCAACAATTCTACAACTTGCCTAATCAATTCCTCATTTTTAGTTGGTGTCAACCTATGTGCTACCTTACTAGGTAAAATTACTCCCATAATCATATCCATATGATGACTTGTAGTTCTCACCGGTGATAATCCTTTAAGGAAATTGTCAAAAATAATATCACTATACTCTATCAACAACTTAGAAATCTTATGATGCACTATTAAATTTTCTTCTCTTGCCTTTGTGGTATATTATCTCTTCATAAAAATAAAATACATCTTTTCTTTCTTAACATTCTTCAATAATTTCTTGCCATTTACTAATATTACTCTTGAATTACCATTCATATGTTCAACATCCTCTTTCAAAGGTAAAAGTACTTTTTTTACTCCAATCTTTCATCAACATGTAAGTATTTTTTTCTTATCATGTATAACCTTCTTGTCAAACAACCATGGTGCACCCAATAAAATATGACAAACATCCATCAACATGATATCACATAAAACTTCATCTTCATAAACTCTTATCTTAAATTTCACAAGATATTATTCACTAACTAGAATTCTACTATCCTTTTACAACCAAGATACCTTATATGGATTAGGATGCTCTAGCCTTTTCAAATTCAATTTATCCACCATTTCATTTGCAACCAAGTTATCAATGCTACTACTATCAATTATCACCTTGTAACATTTACCTCTAGATTTGTATATAGTTCTAAATAAACTTTTTATTTGTACTATTTCACTCAAATATTTAGAAGGGTTTAACAGATTTTTTTTGACAATAATGACTCACCTTTCTTTGGCATACTTGTTCACTATTAGAAGAAGTTGCTTCATAAACATGTGTTGCTCTTATGGTTCTCTCAAATCTTTTTTCATATTATCTTTGTGATTAAATACGCTCAAATGCTTTGTGACCTTCACCTCCACACTTAAAATAAATGATTCCTCTAAATGACCTTCCACTACCTCTTCCATTTCTACCTCAACCTTTGTGGTAATCATTATATCTACCACTATGGTAACTTTCTTCACTCTCCTTTCTTTCAACATCGTCATTATGAGTTCCTCTTCCACCTCCTTGATTTCTACCTATAGAAAATATGTCACTTCTTCCTCTTTTATTATGTTTAGTCTTAAATATATGGTTTAATTTGTCTTTAGCCTTTAGGGTAAACTAGTATGCTTCATCACCAAACTAGATAATTATCATACTTAATTATTCTTAGATTGATCCCCTTAAACCATTGATATATCTAGCCACTTTTTCATGATTATCTTCATGATGATCTATTCTAATTGACAAATTATAATACTCTTCAGTATAATCCTTCACACTTAAATCTTTTTCTTTCTCAAAATTTTTAACCTCTTCAATAAATCCAATTGATAACTTGTAGGAATAAACTTGGATTTCAACTTCTTACCATCCTATCCCATTTCTCAATTTTAGGCTTACCTTTCCTATTACTTTACAACTAAGTTTCCTTCCACCAAATTTTTGGGGATTTTACCCTATTGTAGTCAACCGATAGACTAAGGTGAAGGAAAGTTAAGACTATGTATTTAGGAAACAATCAATAGCACTCGCAAAATCTATCTAACATGTATAGAAGTAAATGGAAAAATATGCATTCACAAGATTATGCACAATACTCAAGGTTTATGTGGGAAACCCTTTCTAAAGAAACCACCACCAAAGGACATTTATAGTTATATTACTAAAAAATAGAGAAGATTCAACAAAACAAGGTCTTAACAGAGTCTCAATCTATAGGATACTTCTTTTGTAATTGATCTAATGCTTCACATGAATAATATACAATTCAATGTTATACTTTCATCTGTACAACTATCTAATCTTGAACCATTCACATGAATTGATACATATAGACGTATACATTGGAATACCAACCATCTGATTGTCCAACCAACCCATAGAATACCAAGAGTCATGCAACTATAATTTAACCATACATGATGTCAGCATAGTGCATAAATCACCAAGTATGATGTTTCCATGTGGATAGTTTCCTTGAATACTCTATTATTCCCACACTCTATGAATCGATAGATACAACCTTAACATTATCAGTATACATACATGCTTCTAGTATAGCCACCACAACTAACTCCTCACTTGTGGTAGCATACACAAACATAACTTCACTTCTGACTTCTTGTGGTACCTTGTGCCATCTTCTAGAACATTATCATGCACTCATAGTGTGCCACATGAACTCTAGTTCTACAATAAGTGCTCCTACATCACTATTCATGCTCCCAACAAACACTAATTTCATATGTAGTTGTGAGTTCTATTGATGTGGGTTTTGACACATCAACAAGTTGAAATGACAAAGGTTCCCCTACTTGGAAGGTGGCTAGCCTCAAAAGTCTTCATTGATTTATTTCACAAGTTTTACAAGAATATCCTAGTTGGAGAGCACTTTGGCTAGTCCATTTAAGGGGCTACATAGAATATTAAGAATCATTCATGTGAAAAAGAGGACTACTTAGTGTAACTTGATCACTATCAGCTAGCACAAACCTTCTATTTCACTTTTTAACATTTTTGTGATTTTTATTTCAGTTTGTTGGAATTTCCATAAGTGATTTTCAATGTTAAATTTGGATTATAAAATGATTAAAAACCTTAAAATAGAAATATATCCTTAAAACTTAGGATTTTGTGGGGTGGAATATGAAAGATCATTCATGAAAATTCATTCCAATTTTTAAGAATTCAATTCTAATTTATAGGAAAATGAAGGATATGTCAAATTGTGCAAATTTTCACCATATGGAAGTTGGAAAGTTGTTTAAATTTATGCCTTTTGTGAATGAAATTTATCATTAAAAACCTAGAAATAACCCTGATCTAATATCAATATAGAAAAAAGAGCAAAGAGGAAGGGGAGAATAAAAGGGTTAAATAGAAAAGAGAAAAGAATTTGAACCTATCTTTAATCCTCATACACGCCATTATACAAATGAAAGAATTCAACATTAAACCAATCCACACCAGACTTGTTACCTACAATCCAAACATGAGATGATGCAATCTTCAAAGGAACTAAGAATCACATGTGTGATTGTTATCAAACTTTAGTGCACACAAATGTGATCATGTGACCACACAAAACACCTCACCATTAATGAGACATTAATGGTGTAAAAACATGTTGAATCCATCAAACATTCAATGAATTGAATGCATGGAACTATGGAAAGAAAACAAATTTAGAGTTTGGAAAACACTATTAAAAGTGAAAACCTAGAAAAAAGAGCAAAAATTGGTATATTGTATTCAAATTGTGTTTCCAAGGGTTTACAAGCCTTTACATTGAGTTACAGTGACATATTTATAGATAACTTTATATGTGGAAGACTAAAAGTCATTTACTCTAAAATTCACATAAGATAAAACACATTAGAATGTGAAGAGACTTTGACTTGTCCTTTACATTCTATTATTTCATTACATTCTAGTCAAAATTTTAGATGCAAATGAGTGTCACATGTCTTGTGCACACTCCTAGCTCTCTCCAACATGCTTCTATGACTACTTTTTCTTGTACAAAGTGAACTTATCCACTGCAATATTTACTACCTTAGGATCTAGACCATCTGAATGTACAAACAAACATTAGCCTAAATGAAATTATCCAATGTTCCTTTGTATATTTGTTTATATCTTTCTAATTTCTTATCAAATGCCTCACATTCAACCCATATTCTCATTAGTTTGATAATTGAAGAATAACTAAAATTTTCCCCTTTTGGAGACTATGCTTCGATCACACTATCAAACTGATCCTTCAAGATTTATGTAGAGTTAAATTCATTTTGATCATTATATAAATTACCCAATCTCTCCTACAAAATTTTGCCTTTCAAAGCATCTTGTATAACACTATATGATACCTAGAATCTAGCCTTGTAGCTTCTCAAAACATTTCCTCTAAACTTAAAAGCTTCTACCCATTTCTAATGACCTTCATTTTCCAAAATTTTGAAGTCTATCTTTATGAGTTCAATAGCATAGGGATAATTAATTTCAATATCATTTATCTCTCCATCAACATTTTTATGGCATCTTCCTTAATTAACTTATCACATTCAATTACCACTCCCTTGATTACCATGTGTCAAAGTGTAAGCAACTCATCATTCCATGTACACATACCTGCTACAATCTCCATTAATTCACCAACAATAGGTATCTATTTTTTGTACTTTGAATGAACTATGAAGGTGAAACTATAGTTGAACAATCAATATTACCAATCAAGTTCTTAATGTAGGCAATGGGATATTCTACCTTATCTTTCAATTTCTACTAGGCTACTTTATCATCTTCCATCTTTTTTCTTTATCAAATCAATGGATTACATGGCAATTTATTTGACCTATTCCATAGATGACTTACCAAAAGACATAATAGTTACCATAACATTTGCAGGCTACAATTCTATTTCAAGTACACCTAATAGTGGAATAAAAATTTGAGCTTGTCTAACTCCCTATACATCTGTAGTTATAGTTAACCTCACCCTTGCTCTCTTTTAAGGTGGAGGTTTTATAATCATTGAAGGCAATTGAGTAAATTAATCTTGTGGAGGTTTCATTACACTCTTCTTTCTCTGGATTATCTAGTCAAACCATTAAGGTGTGTTTGTTGTGATTGATTTCTCTTGCTAGGTAGTATCCTTCTATTGAGTATCTTCATGTTAGGTATTATCTTGTTGGGTATCCTCATGGCTCTATTTCTAAATATTTTGATCTTTTAGAGGGCTACGAGGAGTTGGAGTTTTGTGTGGAGGAGACAAAGTTATTTTAGGAGATGGAGTATGTATTCTCTTTAGAGAGGTGCTAGGAGTTTTCTTAGGTTATTGCACAAGTTTCCTTCTAGGAGATAGAGTTGGGTATTTGTTAGGGACATCCTTTGGAGAGCATATAGGTGGAGACATTAGAGGAGAAGAAGGTGGAGGAAGTGGAGGAGATTTAGGAGATTTTGGAGAGGAGGAAGGGTCTTATTATACTTGATCTATCTTTTCTTTCCCCTTAGAAGATTCTCCCATTGTTAGATTAAATTTCCTTTTCATCTTATCCAACCATTCTCTACTGCTAATAATTACTTTTTTGTTTAAAGGTCAATATCCTTATATTATTTCTTTCTCTAATTATTCCTATTTATATGAAGGGTCTACCACATTCCCATCATCCTTTACTTCCATTGGAACATTTTCTATATAATACATTTTCAACTGATATGTGTTTAAGCAGTAATATCCTCTCTTGACTTCAAATTCATTTGCACAATTTTATTAGAAATCTTACAATCTCTTCCTATGCATGTAAGAGGCCCTCAATCCTTCTATGCAAAACCTTGGATTAAATGAAACTCATGATTTATAAGGATTCAAATTCACCTGTGCCATCCTAGTATCTAAAATTTAGTTAGCTTGTACCATTATACAAGTGTATTTGTTGATAGAAATAGGGAATGAATTCCCTTTCACCTTTCTTTCTTAACATAGTTTCTACACTTCCCCTAATTATTGGCATAATTTTGAGAGTATCAATATAACATCTCATTCCATAATACAAAAAAATTAACATAATCATTTAACTAAATGATGATATAAGTTAACCACCTAATTAACCAATTCAAGTTAAACAATAATGCTTCATTATCATTTAATCAATTAAGCATAATATTCTAAATAGAATATAATAAATCTTATAATTTTAATAATCAAATACATTTCCTTAATGAATAACTTTCACTATGCATGTACAAGTTATGCTCAAGGCATTATACATATCAAAATTATACATTACAATTGACCATCAAGTCATAAAATAGAAAACATTGTATCTAGAACAAATACCATCAATCTTCATAAGTCTTGGCTTCTCTCATGCTTGGGAAGGAGAGCATCATCCAAGTGCTTTTCCACCCACCATAGACCATCGATCCCCCACACATCTCCCTACCTGGAAGTGGCTTGACCCTTCATGGAAGGGATAGATATTAGGAAACCGTTAGGTTAGCCATCTAAGTATCTGGTGTTGTGTCCTTCATAAGGTCTCACGGTCATGCAACTATAGATTCCCTCTAACTATGCATGACCCTTCTGGAGACCATTATGCCATCTGGAGCACTGTGGATCGACAATGCATGTAGAGACAGATGCATTACTTTGGCCAAAGTTTTACATACATAGACGTTACACCATGAATGTTGTCATATGTCCACCACCCTGACTTGACTTATAAGCTATCATGTCCTATAGTAAGTTCAAATGGACCTTTCACTCTAGGTCTAATGAAGTGGGATCAATTCAATTCATAGTCCATACCAGGACAATCGACTCCCATCTTGGGTTTTTTTCGATCAATTGGGTTACTTTTGTAATGAGGAACTTGTGACTCCTCGTCACCTTATTCCACTTTTAATCATAACAAAATCGAATCTTATTCACCACCCTAGGTCTTCTATGGTTCACAAGTTTGATTTAAACTACCTTAAAGGTTAAGTTCATATTATTTATATTCTAGGTATACCTTACCTTAAACTAAATAGAATGGTTTCATAATGACTGACAACTCAAATTGATCAATGTGAGCTTTTAGTATTAAGCACTATCTCATAATGTCCATTCATAAGTAAGATAGAGATTTGTTAAGACTTGTAATAGTAGACTGTGTTCTTTAATAATACACTACCTCCTTACTCAAGGGTTATTCACGTATGGCCTCGGTTATTTTATTAACCTTATTGCCACCATCAGGTTCCATGAAAGATAATATAAGAATTGTTGAGTGCTACTAGCATGTTTAAAGACTAAAGTCATATCAACCTTTACCACCTTTCATGGTGACTGCAATGGTCTTATACAAACCAAACAATGAGTAGTATATAATGTAGTATTCTACACTGACATGCCATGAGCACGTTCGGCCCATCACAATTACAAATCTTGGCACCATCATTACTCGAGCCACATCCTTAGTTGGCATGCAATATGTTAGAGGATAGGTGCTCATCCATAATGGACTCAAGCCAAAGATACGGTAAGAGATATAAAGATATAAGGTTTAGCCACCATGGCCTTCAGCCACAGTTGCAATAAAAAAAAAAAGATTTATGGCTCGGCCAAAGCGGCTTCAAGCCCTTTACACAATAAAAATTATAAAGATTCTCAGCGCAGCCTATGCGGCCTCAAGCCATTTACATAATAAGGATTATAAAGATTCTCATCTCAGCCTATATGACCTGAAGCCATTTTCATAATAAAGATTATAAAGATTCTTAGCTCGGCCTATGCGGCCTTGAGCTATTTACACAACAAGAAAAGAATTTGCTATACCACTCAAACGTAACAGCCTTGAGCCATTGAATAAGTGTAATACAATAGTTTTTATTGGCTGGGATGTTTGGCCTCAAGCCAACACATTAAGAATAATTCAAGGTTTAAGTAAGCTCAGCCATTCGGCCTTGAGCTATTTCTTTAAGAAGATTTCAACACTAAACAAGCTCAGCCATATGGCCTTTAGCCAATTATTAAGAATGTTCTAATAAATATATACACAGGCTCAACCATTCAGCCTCGAGCCACTGCAACATTAATAAGAGGTTCAACATAGTGGTAACTACAATACCAATATGCAAGCAAGTAAAGCATTATGCTAAGACTCTCATTCTACCTGAATGAAGTCTATCTTGAGCAGTTCTTTTTTGGTTGATAGACCCCTCTTTCTTGCTCAACACCACCTTCCCAGTGCAGAAGTGAACTCTACCACCCTTTTTCCCAAAAATTGAATCGTAGCCAAAAAGAAAATGGTGATAGTCTTTCAAGAAGACTCCAAGATTATCTTAATTTGTATGCCTATTATAGTGGAACTTCCACCCTTAACTAAGTTGGTGGGAGTGGTCTCTCCCACTTGACCAACTACCTCTAATATGGCCTACACAAGCATGACACTTGCTAGACTATGGTGAGCTCAAAGCTCCCATTAGATATAATGTCGTCTATAAAAAAAATTAAACACAATAACATAGCTTGATATTACATATCAAATTTATATAATTATATTATAATACTATTGCATGCATCTACTAGATGTTTGTGAAAACAAATACTAACCAAAATATCATTTTCTAACATCACCTCCTTCATGGAGATAAAGTCATTATGTGATTTAGGGATCGAGCACCGCTCTCCCTTCTTTGCTAGGGATACAAAACTTAACAGAACAAAAAAATGGATTTATAATCCTAGGTCAAAAATATTAAGAGCGATAAGATTATGCTTTGACAAAAGCAAGACTAACTCTCGACTCAATTTGATATTCCAAGAATGTCGCTAGTCAAGTCAATGCAACATTGTCGAAATGACTAAATTGACAAGTTGCCACAAAAAGGAAAATCAACTGGTTAAGACAAAGCATAACTTACACCAACTTACATGGTTCAAAAGGACAAAATTTCTAACACTCAGGTGGTTGTTGACCCCCATTTCCCAACATCTATTCCTTCCTCCCAGATGATACTCTCCTTCTGTCTCTGAAAAATGATCACTTTCCTGATCCAACTCATAATCAAAAAAGTCATGATCAGTGCATCATCATATAATCAGTAAATCATAATAATTAAATAATCATTTAAATCTAGAATCTCATAATTAACTATCATTAATTAGAAGCAATGATTAATCTGATATTTTCCACAAACATCAATAATCCAATTCCTAACGAATCCTCCTGATTACCATGTAAACATAAGATTAAGCTAATCTTAGGTTGGGGATGTAATAATCAACTTATCAATCACATATCTAGGGAGTTTGTACGGTTCTTTAACAATAGTACTAACCCTAATGTATTTGAAGGTAGAAAATTGAATGTACCAATTACCCCATCTTTTGATCTCTACCATTTCCTCTATGGAAATCCTCTTAGAAAAATCCCCCTCTAATATTCTAATGATGTAGAAAATGAACACATTGTTGAATCTTAGAAATGACTTTGCACCTTCTTGGATTTCCATCCATGGATAATATTCATATACTTTCTATTTCTCTTGAGCTATGACACCCATTGTTTGAAGTCCAAAGAACTATTGTATTATGGCTAATGCATATACCAAATATGAGGTCATGTAAAATGTCTTTGTTTGGGCTACATTGGTCAACTATTCATGTATTTTATTACTAATTAGAGTAGCCTAGTTAATGAATTCCTTCCCTACTAGGATCTTAGCAACATATTGGTGCATCCAAGTTTAAAATTCCCTAGCCATTTCTTATCCTATCAGTAAAATTAGTAATGCATGATTATGTCATTTACTTCCTCACAGAAACTAGTAGAGGATGATTTTAATCTAAGGAGACATTTTTATTTAAAATTTAAAACAATTTCTCACATGGTAATCATAATACTTTTGAGATGAGTCCATAGTGATCTTGGTATATGCTTCTTCAGCAAGAAATTTGAACATTTCTTTAATATGTTGAGCTTGTATTAACAATATTACATTCCCATCCACATTTTTGTTTTCCTAGTTATCCTTGTAATATTGTGCACACATCATAACTAGGTCTTGGATCATTACTAGGAATCTTGCAACTTGAACTAATCCTCTCAATTTTAGGTTTTGAGTTCTCTAACTTACCCCACTATCTTGATTCATTATAGTGTGAAATTATTCTAACCCAACATGTCCTAAATCCATGTTTCTTATGCTTTTTACTTCAATCATGATCTTGGATGCAAAACAACACCCTTGAATTTGTATTTCATCTTTGTGGGAAAAGACATACTCATGCAAGTTATCTTATAAAAGTGGAATATAATTTGAGTCAAAGTCCCTTTTATGTATTTTCAAATATTAAAATTTGATTATTGTACAATTTTCACAAACTCATGGTGTGTTTAAAAGTTAAAAAGATCAATTCTAAAAATCTAAGCTTTATGAGCTAAATTGCAAGGATTATAATGCTATCTTGGACTATTTTTTCATTTTGCATTATGAATTTTATGGTGTAGGCCCAAATGGCAAGTTTGTAGGCCCAAGAACAAGTCAAAGACAAGGGTTTTGCATATAACTTAGGATTAAAGCTTCTGATAGCAAGTTGCATGGCAATGTAACTCACAGTTTAGGTTCAAAATGCGTTCTAAACTTTGATGTTGGTTTGCATCTTGCATTCTAGTGTTCGGCATCGGTTTGTATCTTGCACAATTTTAAGTGCAACTTGTATTTTTACTCTAGAGTCTAGATAAAAGTTATTTCAAAGTATAGAATTGGTTTTCATTTTACATCTCGTGTTGCAAATTACATTTTTTTGTGAGGTCCAAAATTATTAAGTAGCTCAATTGGAGTGTGGGGTCAGGATGCATTTTGCATTTAGGATGAATGTATATTTCTCATGGACTATTGAAAGAATTTCAAGGAAAGAACATGATTTGTATTTTGAAATTACATTTGCAAATTATAAATCTTCCATGAAATCTAGGTTGAAGGAAAAGTTATGGGTGTGGTTTAGTTTAGATTTTAAAATTTTCAAGAGAAATTGTGCCCTAACTAGGGTTTCACTACAAAACTTAAAGATTTCAACTGATAATAATTATATCATACTAAATGTAAAGTGGGAGGTGCCCCTCACATTATGAGCCTCCAACTAACTAAACTACCTCAATTAAAATTCCCTCCCCCAAGACACCCACCCACCCAACTATTGTCTCCCACCCACTCCTACCCCCTTGCATTCTATTATTATGGTTGGGGGTTGGGGTTAAGTTGAAGAGTGAATGAATGGCCCTTGGGGTGGGTGGGGAGAGATAGTTGAGGTTGGGCCTTCAGTCCTACCATCTATAGTTGTTGGGGTGGGGAGGCATGTTACGTATAGAATCTGGCCAACCACCCCATCAATAACAGATTTGAGGGGGCCAGGAACATTAGTCCCCCCCCTAAAGGTTTGTCGGTGAACCCTTGGAACTAACACCCCCACCCTGTAAGGTGGGAGGAATAATATGAAAAATGGGGGGTGGATGGGAGTTATAGTTCCAAGCCCAACAACTAATTAGGGGTGGGAGAGAGGCAATAGTTGGGGGGACACCCACCCACCCCTATAATTACCCCCAACTCAGGGTGGGGGCCCACTGGGAGGCCCCTTGAGGTATACTATTGTTACAGGAGGTAGACATTGAACTTAACCCCTCTAAGGGTGGGAGTAATATTATAAAAAATGTCCCCCCCACCCAACCCCAACTATCTCCCCCCACCCACCCCATGGGAGGATGAAGGTTGGGAAAATCTTTGGACTTAACCTCCCACCCACCCCGGGGCACTGATAATGGCCCTTTCTCCCAACCCCAGGGGCCCATAATAATAGATTTAAGGGCCTGCTGGGTGGGGGGTTATATTGCCTCCCACTCGAACTAAAATTCCCTCCCCCCTGGGGTTGTTCCTTCTATGTTGTGTCTATGTTCTCTTCATGTTGATTGGTGGTTAGGGGTGGGCCCAATCATAGCCATGTTGTTACAATGCCTATAGTTTCTCTAGAATCCTCCCATTATTGTTCTAGATTCCCTCATCATTATTATTCTAGATTCCAAGAAAGCACTTTTAGTTCAATTCAGTAGAACGTAGGTATCCAAAACCTAATGTTGTGGGTTTGAATCCTATAGAGCGCATTAATAGTAGTTCATCTCTATCTATTCTCTATCCATGGAACTATCTCTCCTCGGCTCAATCTATCTATTAATAAGATATCTTCAACCATTCATGAATTTGATCGATAGGAGTTATTGCCCCTCACTCACTGATCGATAAGGGAGAAGAATCGAACCTCTAGTCTTTGGGTCATGGGCCCCTTGACGATTCAATCAATTCTTCCCCTAAGTACTATATTAAAGGAGCATCACAGGGGTATGTAGGAAGAGATAGGGTCAAGGTTGGAAGCATCTTCAATTCAATACATCAGTGTCAAGAGAATCAAGATGGAGGGTGGAAGTACCCTTCTATATGCAGTGAACCAACCCACCCACCGTGAACTAAACAACAAAAGAAACCAATATAAGGGGGCTCGAGGAACATTAGCCCCCCACCTGGCTATCTCCCTCCCCCAATAATATGAAAGAAGGGCACCCACCCACCCATCCAACTAATCTACCTCCTAGGGAACTCGGTAAGGGAAAACCCTTGAACTTAACCTCCCGACAACTCTATTTTCTTGGCCGCCCTATCCCACCCAACCCAATCGAACAATAGATTCATGGGTGGGTTATGGGAATTATAGTTGGGTGGGGCACATTGGTTCTCTTGGGTTGGGGGAATTATAGTCGACAAATTCCCTCCCACCCTATGCTCCTAGGGTGGGTGGGTGGATATAGTTCCATTTCTCTGACTATAATTATAAGGGTGGTTCTGAGTCCCAGAATCTGTAAATACATTTCACTGAATTAATCTATAGCTACCATTTGATCAGAATCCATTGGCCCTGTTGATGCTAGTCACCCAAAAACCATTGACTCAAAGCCAACACCTATTATAGGCATCCATCTCAGAAATTGCACCATCCAATCCATTGAATAATGATGGGGATTTTATAATGCTACTTCTAAGAGCTACGGGGTAGCAAAGTGAGCCACACCCAAACTCTATCTTGCCAGTTTCCACATCCAGTTATAGTTATTAATGCTTTGGGAGATATAATAGCTTAGGTCATCAATCCTTTGATCTAGGTGTCAGGTTTGATCATTCAATCTTATATATAAGCATCTAAGCCAGCAACAGAGTATATTCCCTTTACCCATCCAGTTGGAGATCGAGTAGCCATGGGGGAGCATGAACAATGGAGCCTACATGAGTGGGGGAGGAAGCAATGGAGCAGGCAAATGTACCCCTTTTAATATTATTTTGGGAAGGTAGTGGTTGAAGCATCACCAGTAGCAGCATGCACTAGGTTACCTCGTAGTGAAAGGTACAAAGGCAAGTAACTCAGCTTGATGGCATCTAGGGCATTAGGAGAGGGAGTGAAGGTAGCATCAGGTAGAGAGACTTTCTATAGCTTATAGAGATAGGGAAGGAAGCATTGATCCAAGGTGGGAGGTCAACAGGTAATCCTATAATCCCCCCACAACTACCCTGGCATCTCTTCCTCTAGTCATGGTGAGGGCCCCCCCGGGAGGTAGATTAGTTTAGTTGCCCAGGGGTTCATGAACTATAAATTTAGGTTGGGTGGGAATAGAAGGTGCCCGAGTGGGGGGTATAGTTCCTCGAATATAGAGAAAGCCAGGTAATTGGGTGGGAGTATTATAGTTGCCCCGGTGGGTGATATAGTTCCGGGGCAAGAGATTCAGTTGGAGTTGAGCCAAGTGCATATGTGATCAAACTAGTTTCTTGCAAAGGCTAACAAAACATCCTTATGGGCAAATTAACTAAACTCTATTTTATTGGGGCCCCCACCAACTATCTCCTCCCACCCAGCCCCGTGCCCTATCCAATCTAGTTGCTAATTGATCCAAAATGTGGTATATGCTTCATCATTGGGAGAAGGAGCAGTAAGAAGATTTGGGAATCCCTTGGATCTAGTGATAGCATTGGGAGGAGCAACATGCACTAGTATTGGTAACAATGAATCTAAAGAAATGTGTTGTTGAATCCATTTAGTGTTGGGTGGGAAGGAGAGTTTGAGTAGTTATGGGCAACTTTCTGCCCAACAACTAATCTACCTCCTAGGGGGCCACCCATCGAACTACTATTCCTGACCCAACAACTAATATACCTCCCAAGGGTCTTCCTATCCACCCAAACAACCAATTGAAGAAACCTCCTGGAGGGTCCATTTCCAACGGCATCTATTGAAGCGAGAGGGCCCACCTAGCTATCTCATTCCCATTCGAAATAATATAAAATGGAGGCCCCCCACCCACCTAGCTAATATCCCTCCCAACTTAGGTGGGGGGCCTTGGGAGCCCCCTAGGTATATTATTGTGATAGGAGGTAGATGCTAAACTTAACCCCCACCCTACAGGGTGGGAGGAAGGTAAGGGCAAATCTTAGGACTTAACCTCCCACCCACCTCCGATAGTTCGCAGGAATAAGAAATTGGGCAGTGGAAATTACTTTCCCCAACCCAACTATACCACCCACCCAACCCCACAGAGGGGAAACTTTCTATTCCATGGGGTGGGTGGGAGGCTATAGTTGGCCATTCCTCTAAACTTCTTATCACAGATAGCATTCGATTGAAAAAGAATTAGCCCTTTGTTTTGCCATCTCTTGATCTTGTAGTTATAATATTCATATTCTTATCCCCACAGGTGACAGATCAGAAGTGAATTACCAATCTATAGGGAGAGGGTTTCATGTTATCTTCTCTGACACAAAATGGCTTGTCTACATAACCATTCATGTATGAGATAGCCCTCTACCTAGAATTGGTGAGAGGGAGAGAGAAAAGGATTGGTGCTCAATCGAAGGCTACGAGACAACAAGCTCTCTCCAATGACTTGATCAGTGATGAACATATGAACTACTAGTTTAGATCGATCTCATCAAAGAAGGCATTCCCACCCTTGGCATCTCTATTTCCCACTACTTCTAATTCCCACCAACTAAACTATAGGGAGGGGGCCCTCTTTTCTACTATTGAGTTGTTCCACTTCTGTGTGATACTAATGTTGAAAGGGTGGGGATTAATCCATAAAGAGAGGAGTGACTAGTTCAAACCTAGATCTGTTTACAGGCGTACCATGACTAGGAGTTGGAGTCTTAATTCCACAACTAGGGGGCCCAACGGAGGGATGGGGGGATAGAAGAACCCCACAAGAGTGTGGGAGCCCTTCTACTCTATATTAAAGTTGGCCTAGTAGAAAGCAATTGTATTGATGCTAAATTGAGTTCTAACAGGTGCTTCTTCCAATATCGATAGAGCTAGTTGATGATTCATGGAGTTCCACAGGTTACCCACTGGATGGCATGAACCTCAGTGAAACTAGCATCAGCTATCTCTTACTCCTCTTTCGAGAGAGAGCCCTATCCCTTATTCATGAAAGTGAGAAACCCAATGGCCAATAATTGATTAAGTGGTATTTCCCCATACACACCTATTCATGAAAGGCCACCTAAGGCCCTATAATCCCCTCCCACTTGGGATTTTTCTATTACTCCTCACACCCAACCCTACACTTAACCAATAATTCACTTAGCCCTAGATATTCTATAGTTTTTGAGGTGGGAATGCATCATATTGATTGTTCCTGTCACTGATCGAGAGATTGAACAAGCCTATCTATTTCTAATCAGTAATTTAAAGGTTGAGAGATTGATTGTATAAGATTTGATAACTATTCTCCACCCACCCACCCTCGTCACTTTCTAGAACAACAACAGAAGAAATCAAAGGAGGCCCAAGGAAACGCTGCCCCCACAACAATAATTGAAGAAATCTCCTGGGCAACTCGAGGAACATTAGCCTCCCACCCAGCTATCTCCCTCCCATAATAATATGAAAGAAGGGCACCCACCCACCCACCCCAATGGCATCTACCTCCAAAGGAGTAGTGACGAGCAAACCCTCAAACTTAACCTCCTAGGGGGAATTTATATTAGTTTGGTCTAACCCTTGGAGCAGATAAAGTCTTCCACCCACCCACCATACTCAACTAAACCACCCACCTGGGTTGGAGGAAGAGAAGGGGGTTGGGTGGGGAGCATAGACCTCCCACCCTACCTTTCGGGTGGGGGGTTAACGCCATTCCTCCCACCTAGGCATAAGGGCCCGAAACTGATGCCCCCTGGTTGCTAATATGGTTCTAATCTGAGGTGGATGGGAAGCAAAGTTAGGGGGGTCATGTGTGGGGCTGGGTGGGTGGTTAAGTTGGGAACTATAGTGAAATTCACGTCGGGTGGGAGGGAAAGGTAGGGGTGTGTGAGTGGAAGATAATTGGGGGGTCCCGACATGTTGGAAAACCCTCAGACTTAACCTCCCTGTTAGATTTTGTTATGAGATCACAACCCAAAATCTAGAAAGCTAAAGGCAAGCACGAAGAGAAAATTGTAAAAGAGATCATATTAGAATAGTCTGAATAGATTGCTCACAAAATAAAAAACAATAGCATGGAAATTACAAAATACAAGCTAGGTAGTGAGTTTAAATAGACTAGAGAGAGGGGTGGAGGTGGCAACACCAACCAATAAGAAGCAACCATCTATTGAACTAAAGATACAAAAAGCATCTTCCCAAGATAGCTAATGGATGCTCACTTGTAGGAAGGTGCCACCTCATAACCTACTCACCTAATTAAACTCACTTTATTAACCTAATCAAGGTTAATAATATGTGTAGGAAATATCTTATGAAAAAGAATAAAAAACCTACACTAACACCCCCCCTTAAGTGTAGTTTAGGTGGGTGAAAAGATGGGTCCCAGCAAATGAAGCCTGATGAGGTACCCATGTACAATGATATTCCCCAAAAAGATAAGAATACCCCACTTAACAAAGGAATAGAAGCCCCCCCACAAATAGAGAGAGAACACCCGTACAATGATATCCCCCAAAAAGAGGAGAAGACTCCCTTAACAAAGGAATAGAAGCCCCCCCACAAATAGAGAGAGAACACCCCCCATAATAGAAGGACTAAGAATCCCTCTCGAAGTGAAGCAAATGTGCAAATGGTGGATGCTCAGAATTGGATGAAGAAGATGATCCATGCTCGTCAAACAACATTTTTCCCCTTGGGAAGAAACAAAACTAAAGGTGTATGAAGAATGCCTTCCCATTCTTGAAAGGAATATGAAGGAAGAAAGCTTGAGATGTATGAAATCTCTAAAAATTTCTCATGTGTCTCCATGTCAATGCTGAAGGATGCCATGACCAATTTAGGAGAAAGTGACAAACTAGAACCAAGTGGCAACTAAAATAGAACACGATCCAAAGATGAAGATATCTCCTTTTAAGACAAGGATGCCTCCTCCAAATGTTGCTCAATGATCTCTAAGACAATTCCAAACTATGACAAATACTAATATGGATCAGGTACCATAGAAGATGCTAGTAGTTCTGCAAAGGATGTCAACATGAATGATGACTGAGTCAGATGTGTGGACTCGTGAGTATCTACAAAAATTGTCACTATAGAAGCAAATATAGGCAAAGAAGGAATAGGAGGGTCTGAATGTGCCCTTGAAACATATGAAGAAGAATTAACTCCATCAAAGAGAAGATGAATGCAATCAATAGTGTCTCCCAAATATGCAATGTGGGACTCTACAAACAAAGATGAGATGTCTGGTAGGAATATGTCCCAAGCAACTGTCTCTAGACGATCAACGTGAGCCTTCTACACAGAATCACTGGAAGTCATGAAAGGAGTTACACTGGACTCAGATAGAGCAACAGGTAATGAAGGAGGAGATGCAATCTCAATGCATGTAATTGGACTACATTATTCATCCCCAAATGATATGTCCACACAAGATGAATTAGTATGAACATGTGAAATATTTGCTAATGTTGGATTGCATGAAGTCTTTGAAGGAGGAGTATCAGAAGAAGTCTCTATGTCATCTAGAGATTCAAGTGCTTTCCATTCATCAAGCTTCATAGTTGTTTTAAAATCATATGGTTGAAAAACATCAAGTGGTTTTAAATAGTCTACAATAGGATCCTCTAGAAATGGAGACTCATCCAAGTCACCATACATCTCCCAAAGTTTGGTCCAAAGAGCACGAGGGGAAGAAACCCATGTCAATGTACTCATTGTGTCAAAGTCGACATTTGAACCAAGAAATACTGCTACATAACCATTCTTTTGATGCCATACCATGCTTTTCTAAAATGATACCAGTTGAGGAATAAGTTCATAGAGATAGGGTAGAAGATTAAGCCATCTCAAATGTTTCAGCATACCATCTCACCAAGACTTATAGTTACCTCTTTTTAGTTCAATTATAGCTAGATGCTTTGGGATACCCATGATTACTCCTTAAATTTAATCACACATAAGACCAATTAAGAGACTGTATCCAACAAAATCAAGAACACCAAGAGACCCCTCCTTTTCACTCAATCAAGAATTCCCCCAAAAAAATGATTTGGCACTTTATAGATCAGTGTGTTTACAATGTTGGAGTTGAGTTTTCCAGAGTTCTACAATGTCCAAAATGGACCCAAATACTGAAAGTATAGAAATATCTCAGAATTAGAACCTCAAAATAGCATCAATGTGTAGTGCCTAGAAAAATATCAACTTTCAAAAAAATAATGACCTTAATCTGAGATCATATGTGAAAGTTATAACCGTTTGAAGTTCTAAAAACTGAAACTACCTGTCAGATCTGATGAGAAAACAAAATTTCTAGAAAAGAGGGATCACTTGAGAAAAAACTAGTAACACCACTGTGAAGAGCACAAAATTCTACTCTTTTTTAAAAAAATCACTACAAAATACCTCTGTATGATCGAGAACGGGCCTCTCGAAGTTCAGGTACAAAACTAAAAACTGCAATGGTGAGGGGGTTTTGATGTAGCTTTCTGATTTTGTTTCTGCAAAATATATAAGCTAAGACAAGAAAAGGCATGTTGCAACCTACAAGATTGATTAAAACATAGAATATGCAAGTTGATTGTCAGATTTGAGCTTAGAAAGTCTCCAAGAAGCTCCGAAAGAACCTGCAACACAAAGCCACATACAAAACCCTCCCTAGAAACTAGTATTTCTATCAATTTTTTCTGATTCTCCAGGTCATCATCAAATGCAAGAGAAGATCATACTCAACTTTCAAGAGAAACCAAGATCTCAAATCCTAGATCTTCTAAATGACTAACCAAAGGCATTCACCCACTCTGATACCATGTTAGATTTTGTTATGAAAGCACAACCCAAAATATAGAAAGCTAAAGGCAAGCACAAAGAGAAGATTGCAAAAGAGATCATATTAGAATAGTCTGAATAGATTGCTCACAAAATAGAAAACAATAGCATGGAAATTACAAAATACAAGCTAGGTAGTGAGTTTAAATAGACTAGAGAGAGGGGTGGAGGTGGCAACACTGTAATGCCCTTACTTATATAGTGTATATGGTTATGAATAGTCAGCTTGTGGCTATCTTAACTCTTAATTAAGTCATATTATCATTATTATATTGTTATTTAGTTGTTTAGGTCAGCCTAAGGCTTCTATAGGGCTATCTAAGTCGGCCTAGGTGATATCTTAGGCATAAATAGGTATATATAGGAGGTAGTGAGTCTCATTTCACATCATATTGTGTATTGTGTTCTCATTGAAGAATATTGGAGGTATCCCCCTCGAAGTGGATTAGGAGGTTGCCCCCTTGAAGTGGCATATTATTATCAAGTATTTGCAAAATATTTTCTATTATATTCAGATATTGTGCAAGTTGTTTCATTACAAGTGGTATCAGAGCACGATCTTGGCACCGTAGAGGCAAGATATTTTTTCAACATTGGAGGTGATTTTGAGAAGAGCATAACTTTTAGATTTTAGTGAATTTTTTAAATATTTTTAAAGGGTTTTTGAAGACCATATTAAAGAAGCTACAATCCATATTTCAGAGGAATTGGAACAGATTTGAGTGAATTATTACAGAATTACGATTTCTACACAATTTATTTGAGATCTACATATCTCACATCCTGTAGAATTGGAGTATAATTTGTATTGGGTTTTTGAAGACATAGTAGAGGCACCTACAGTCCAAAGATTGGATAAATGGAACTAAAAATAAGTGATTTATTGCAAAATTAGGGTTCCAATAAATTCGCTCTCAAGGCAGCAAATTTGCTAATTTTTTTGATTTGTTTCTGGGTAAGTGGTATCTTGACCCTAGTAAGTTACAGAAATTTTTTTAGAGAATTTAAATTTCATTTGTGTGATTTATTTCAAAAATATTGGTTTCCATCATGACGGGACCTGCAACAAGAGGCAAAAAGAATGTTGTTACACTGGGGAAATCCTCTGATAAGGATGAGGAAATAAGTAAGTTCAAGGGAGATGTTAAGAGGGATATGTGTGACCTAAGAGGAGATAAATCATACATACGGAGCATGTTAAGTGCCTTTATTAAGGAACCAAGAAAGGAGGTCTCAAGCAACCAAGAACCAGAAGAAGAACCAGAAGAAGAAGAAGAAGAAGAAGAACTAACAGACAAAGAAGAAGAAGAAGAAGAAGACAAAGAAGAAGAAGAAGAAGCAGACAAAGGAGGAGAAGAAGAAGAAGAAGAAGAAGAAGAAGCAGTAGAAGAAGTAGAAGAAGAAGAAGAAGAAGTAGAAGAAGAACAAAAAGAAGAAGTGGAAGAAGAAGAAGAAGAAGAAGAAGAATAAAAAGGCAATGAAGAAGAAGAAGTGAAAGAAGAAGAAGAAATTCCTAGTCAAGCTATTCAACCAATGCAAGGGTACCATGTACTATTCCTCACCTCTTCCTCTATGGCACATCAAAAGTTTTAGGTAAGGGAAGAACACATTCATCACCATCAAGAGCTAGATGCAAAGGGAAGACACATCTTGGAGCTGAAGTTAATTTTCCAAACACACATGAATAAGCTGAGGACATCAAGGAAATATCTTCTAGTTGAATTTACACATGGGATGATGAAGATTATATGAAGAAACTACCACAATTGATCAGCGTTGAGGACAACGCTTTTGTAAAGGTGGGGGGCATGTAATGCCCTTACTTATATAGTGTATATGGTTATGAATAGTCAGCTTGTGGCTATCTTAACTCTTAATTAAGTCATATTATCATTATTATATTGTTATTTAGTTGTTTAGGTCGGCCTAAGGCTTCTATAGGGCTATCTAAGTCGGCCTGGGTGATATCTTAGGCATAAATAGGTATATATAGGAGGTAGTGAGTCTCATTTCACATCATATTGTGTATTGTGTTCTCATTGAAGAATATTGGAGGTATCCCCCTCGAAGTGGATTAGGAGGTTGCCCCCTCGAAGTGGCATATTATTATCAAGTATTTGCATAATATTTTCTATTATATTCAGATATTGTGCAAGTTGTTTCATTACAAACACCAACCAATAAGAAGCAACCATCTTTCAGACTAAAGATAGCAAAAGCATCTTCCCAAGATAGCTAATGGATGCTCATTTGTAGGAAGGTGCCACCTCATAACCTACTCACCTAATTAAAATCACTTTATTAACCTAAGCAAGCTTAATAATATGTGTAGGAAAAACCTTATGAAAAGTAATAAAAAACCTACACTACACTCCCACCAATAAATATATTGCCCTGTCGAGGTGGGTGGGAGGCGGGTGGGAGGCTATAGTTTAGGCCAAGTCTATTCTCAATTCTATGTGGGTGGGTGGGAATAATAAACTTGGACTCATTGATCTGTCAAAATGGAAATAATGAACAAATACCCCAGCTACTCATGAAGGAGTGGGTTAATCCCCACCTTCCTTGCCACCAACTAATCTAAATAACAAAGAAGCTATGAATGGCAAGCTACCACAATAATATGCAACTTAGATTTCTCGGGGGCCCCCCACCCCCCTCTATATAATTGGAGGAAGGTAGAGCAACCCACCCACCTGGATGAGGGGCTCCCAAGAAATATAGTTGGATGGGCTCGGCAATACATATTAGTTGGGCCTACTATTGTTGGGAACTCCCTTTATTATAGTTTTGAATTCATTAGCTTTCCTTCCATAATCTGGCAACTATAATTGGCCCTCTCCTCTAACCTAATTCTATACATAACATGTCTAGTTTGAGGGGGCTACAGTTATAGTTACATGGTAGGGGCTACCATTCCCCCCGCCCCAACTACAATTATAGTTATGGGGTAGGGTCTACCATTCCCCCCACCCCATCTACAATTATAGTTACAGGGTAGCAACTAAGGGTAGGAGTATATAATTGTTTCCACCTAAAGAAACAATAGGTTGTACACCCTACTATATATAAGGGTACCCCCGTGGTTGTTGCAGTGCCTCGGTGATCAAGACTGGGGATGACTAAAGGGTGTAACTATCTATTAGCAAGAGAAATGGGGCTCGTACAGTCTAGAGATCTGTACCCCAATACTTCTTGAGTAGTCTATTTATACCCCAGAGGACACAGTAAGAGAATTAAGCACATGCAATAGGAATCAATAAAGCATACATGACATGTGAAAGGGATTGTACTTAAATGGTAAGTCCATAAGGTTATCAAGATGGAGATCCAAGTTCCCCCACATAACATCTATGTGGTTTCTATGTGGCTTCTAAATTCAATATGTTGATGGGTAGGAGGTCCCCCTTGTGACCTCTGGTGGGGCTAGAAATAGCTCCTCTTACGTATTAAAAAAAAAGCATACATGACATACGATACCATATTAACAAAAGAAAATAATCATACATCCATAGTATACATATTTTTCTTATAACTCCTTTATATATATAGTCTATTGTAACCGATACAAAAGGGCAAGTCTAGTCTCTGCTCTGGTATTATCTCATATTACATGATATGATATTATATTCTCTCTTTCTTTTATCTATTACATATGGCGTATATATACATGTGTTCCCTTGAAGTGACATGACCATTACTAGCACCTCATGTCTCCACCTGGTATCGTGGTCTTCTTCTGGTACTCTTCAGTATGCTCTGTTCCTGCCCTTGACCCGCTAACATCATCCTCCCTTTTAAAATCATGTCTTGTCCTCAAGACATGTGGCTCAATTAGGAAGTATATTTTAATATTATATCTTAATTCTAGCCAATGTGGTGGCCCAATGTGCCTGTGCTGAAGGAGTGTGCCTATTTGGGCTTGAATTTGTGCCAATGTGAGCTCTGCCTCCCAAAGAGTGGTTGGGATGGTGATGTTGTTACTTATCTTCTTTGCTTCTTTCAAAATCAGCTGGAGGAATCTTAATTTGTTGTCTATAGTCTCCCTTAGCTATTTTACTTGTTCTTTGACCAACTCTCTTTAGGTGTGGAATTGTTGTAGCTAGATGTGTAGGTGCTCTATGTTGTCCCTTGTTGCTCTGGTCGGGTCCTGTAAAGGGTCATAGCTTATTTGTGCTATCTGATCCTCTGTCTGTGTGATCTGGTTCTGAAGGTTCTTCGTTGTATTGGGCCATTGTAAGAAAAAATGGTATATCATTTTGGTAGCCTTGATGTTATCTTCAGTCTGTTTGATTTGAAGCTCTAGTTGGGTTTGTGCGGTAGCACATCTCTTGATGAACTATTGAGTGTTCTTCTTTGTCAGTTCATCTTAGGCCTCTTTCCTTATTTTATCTTTTTGGGACGTGATGTCCATTTGTAGACTGATCACCAATTGTTATAGTTGTTGTGGTAAAGGGAGGGATTGATCCCTAGAAAAATGAGGAATAGCCTTCTGGAGCGTCTCAATAGGCTCCTGTAACTATTATATTTGTTGTACATGTTCTTAGAGGAGCTCTTCTTTGACATTGGTGTGAAAATGTCTCCTAATTGTAGCTTCTAGATGGGCGACATGCTAGATAGATTCACTTCGGAGTCCACCAATGGTACTTGGATCAATTTGGGGAATGGTGCCGGTTGAATTTGTTATTGTTGGGCCAGAAAGTTCTTGATGGCAGAGATAGTATCTAAGGGGGTGGACACTTCTCCTAAGTCATCCTTCTTCCCATCTATATCCTCTCTGGAACCCCTTGTATTTTGTTCTAGTTTTTCTGTCTGTTCTTTTCCTGTTTCTAAGAGGTCGATATTGTCTAGATTGGACCCTATTTCTTGCTTCGGACCTTTGGTCATCTACTCGTAGAGATTCTGGGTAGTCTCTTTGGTCTCCTTATAGAGAGCTTATATGTCCTTTGGATCATCTGTCATAAGTCTATCCACTCGATGTTTGGTTCAAAGTTCTTGCGCCTGTGCTTGTGCTAGGGCTTGTTTCTACTTCTTTGTGATATTGGAGCTTAAGGCTGATATGGCTTGCTCCTTTTTTTCTTCATCCCAAGCAAGGATTTAGCTCTTTTTTCCCTTATTGTTGTGGTAATCTCATCTAAAAACTCTTTCATTGCTTCTTCTAGGCCTTTATTAATGTAGTTTACATATCAAGCCAAGCTTTGAATTATTCTATCTTTATTCCCCTCATCATACTCCTTGTATCTTTGTAGGATTTGCGGTAGCATCCCATGGTGAACAATTTGATTGAAGGTTTAGAGTACATCTATTAGCTTGCCTGAGGGTACCAGAGATTGTTGGTTGGAGGTTCTCTCCTCTTGGCATTCCTTTTGCTCTGGTTTGAGTGGAGGGGTACCCGGAGTCTTCTGCGTTCATTTCTTTTTATGTAGAGGTTGTTGGACCTCTGCCTCTCCTTATGAGATCTTTTCAACCTCTACCTCCTTTGTCTCCTCTTTTGGTCATTGTGCCTTCTATTTTTGCCTTGGTTGTTGGGTTCTTTTTGAGGCTTGTGCTGGTTTCCTCGGTTGAGAGGCTACCGATGCTGATGTCGTAAGTCCTTCTGAGGTTCCTACTATGGAAAACTATGACCTTATAGTCCTTATGTTGGAAGGTTTAGATTGTGCCGGAGTGGCCGTTTCTATTTTCATTCCCTCTTCTAGTTTGGCCCCTTGCTTCTCAACTTTATTTTTCTTCTTCTCCATGTCCTAAATCTCTTGTTCCATCTTTTGGTCCATCACTTCCTGGTAGGTCCCAAACCTTTCTGCTTTTGGATCCTTTGTGTTCTGAAGTAAGGTTTCCACATATGCATCTATTTCTTGAGTGGTGACTTCATATGGAGTGTCAAAACCCATATCGTGTGGAGTTCAACCACCTCCATATATGTGAAAACTTTGTCTACTAGGAATGTTATGGTTTTTTCATATGTATGTGCTAATAAATAGGGGACCCTGTCCCTTGCTTGCATTTGTTCTTGGAAGATTTTGAAAAACTCCCAGTATGTCACTTTCTGAGCATTGAAATTCTCATATTGATGGGTGTGGTATTTGATTTGAGCTGCTATAGTCTGGTGGAGGTGCCAGGCTTTACCCTTGAAGTTGGGTGGTTCATTTAAGAAATAAAACATTAAGCAAATGAGTAATGTCCCATTCCAGAAATGGTACCTGGAAGTCTTGATCTTGTGCAGGTTCTCCAATAGTTGTTCCCACATCACCTCGTACAGATCAAAATCTTTGTCCTTAACCACCATTTGGTATGTTGTGTGGATGACGGTGGTAGTTGTGGAGTATTCCCGATTGGCATAATAAATTTTGCATGCTATGCCCATTGTGGCATACTAGACTCTAGGTTTTTTTGAGACTCAGGGTCCTATCACCAAACGTGGCCCCTGTCATTTTATCCACTTCACTATTTTTTATGGCCTTTTTGTCTGGAATCCCTCCTACCATTCTCATCCTAGTGATTGCATAGATGACTTCCTTTGTGATTCTATGTGGCTTGTCTAGGTACATAAAATCATGTACCTAACTTAGCACGATTCAAACCCACTCTTCTTTGTTGCAAAAGTCCAGTAATCCTTCCATACATCTAGACACTTCTGACCAATCTCTATGTACTCTGGCTTATAGGTTTTATTGTCATTCTCTAGTAATTGGTGGCGAAGGTCTTTTAATTTGGTGTGATTGATTTCTGCAGTGGGCTCGTGGATGTATTTCCTGATGTCTTCAAGGTGGACCACATTGTACGGTACTGATGAGAATGCCCCTTCTTTGTCGGTGACCATTTCTTTAAATGGAAGCCATTTGAATGCTGGTCTGGGTTTCTTCGAGATATGAATGATTGTGGGAATGACCATTTTGGTGCAGGGAGGATGCTACGGAGGGATTTTTGCTACAGGATTGCTCACTTGCTACGTGCATCTCGCAATTGCTTTTGTGAGGAATGGAGTGGAGGCTTAGGTTTTTATAGAATTTTAGGTAGTGGGGTGTGAGTTGTAGCAACTTGGGGTGGTAGCTAGGTATTTAATGCTTTGTCTGGTTCACGGGTTTTTTGAGCCATTAGGGTGATTTTACGAGGGCGTGTATGTTTTGATATTTTCATTTTACTATGGTACAATGTTTATGTGGTGGTTTTTAATATGTTTATTTTGGTGGTAGATAATAGTGTTTTAGGGGTTCTCCATTAACATGTCCTGGTACAAGTGTGTCATCTATTTGTCAGATTTTGACTACTCTGGATTTGCCAATGTGATGAATGTAATAGGGTCGTAACCATCGAACCTTCAACTTCCCCTATTTCTTAAATTTGTTGTTGTATAGTAGGACTAAGTCCCCTATTTTGAATGTTTTCAAGGGCAGGTTCTGGTCATTCCATGCCTTCTGCCTTTGTCTTTCCAATTGTTGGTTATATCTAGCAATCTTTCAAAATTCCTCTAATTTTTCTAATTCTTGCACTCTCGCCTTTAAGGATTCATCTTTTAACTGAAGGGTTAGGGTTGTGCATATGTTGGGGATTATGAAATTCATGGGTACCACTGCATCCAGGCCATATACCAATTGAAATGGTGTGAACTTGCTAGCTCTTTTGTAGGAGGTTTGGTATGTCCAAAGTACTGCTGGTATCTTAATATCCCAGTCTGCCTAATTTCCATCACATTTTTGTTAATGATTTTCCAATTATTTTGTTTAAGGCTTTGCTAGCCCCATTTGCTTATGGATGGTATGGAGAGCTTTTGTTATGTGTTATCATAAAATTCTGTAATAATTCCTTTATCATTTCATTTATGAAGTGCTTGTCTTGGTCACTGACTAAGCTTAATGAGCATCTGTATCTTGTAATGATGTTTTCGTATAAAAACTTGGTGGTAGTTCTTGCGGTACAGTCTCTGGTTGGTTTCACTTCTGCCCATTTAGCTAGATACTCTATACCAGTTATAATGAATCGAGCTCTTAAGTGTTTTTTTCAGAGGGTCAATAGGTTCAATGAAATCTATTGCCCATTTCTCAAAAAGATTTTGGCATAATATCGGCCTTAGAGGCATCTCATCCCAATTGGTAGGTTTTCCTACTCTCTAACATATATCCCATCTTTTTGCATAGTCCTTGGCATCTTTGTGTAGTGTTGGTGACCATAGGCCAACTAGTTTTATCTTTCTTGCAGTAGATTCTCCATATTTGTGTCCTCCGACAATTTTGCTATGCGCTTCCTGCAGGATGGATTTTCTTTCATGGTTATAGACAATTCTTCATAGGATGTCGTCATTCCCTCTGTGGTGTAGTTCCCCTTTTATTAATGTATATGGTGCTATTCTCCATGCTAGTGACTGTTTATCTTGCGGGGTTAGGTCTTTTGGGAATTCTCTGGTTGATAATAGAATTGTAATATCCTCTAATTCTTCCAGTACTATTATAATGTGGAACAAGTATGTACCAGGTAATTCTTCTCTATATATGTCCGGTTCTTCACCAATTTTGATCCATGATAGGTAATCCATTCCTTGGTTGTTCTTCCTGGATTTCACCATTATTTTAAAATTAAACTCTTGGAATAATAGCAACCATCTTGATATCTATCCATGAGTTACTGGTTTGTTGATTAGGTATTTGAGGGTTCATGATCTGTGAAGAAAGTGAAAGAGGTGGACAGTAAATAGTGCTGATACTTTTGTAGGGTGTATACCATTTCCAATGCTTCTCTCTCTGTGGTGGTATAATTCTTCTTTGTTGTTGATAACTTCCTGCTAGCAAATGCTATAGGATGGTCTTTATTCCCTTTTGGTTGAGTGAGTATTGCTCCTATGGCTATTCTAGAGGCATCAACATGAACATGGAATGGATTGTTCCAATCTGGAAAGATGAGGATTGGTGTTTCTGTAATTTTCTATTTCAACGTATCAAAGGCCTTTTGAGCTTCCTCATTCCATTCAATGCTTCTCCATATCTTCTTTTTCAAAAGGTCCTCTAGTGGAGTTGTGATTCTGACATACCCTTTGATATATTTCTAGTGATACCTTGTGTATCCTAAAAATGTATTGACTTCTGGAGCATTCTTTGGTGGCGACAGATTCCGAATCAGGGCTATTCTCATTGGATCTACCATTAGTCCCTCCTTGCATATGATATGGCCTAGAAGTGTCCCATATGGTACCACAAATGTGCATTTCTTTAGGTTTAGTGAAATATGCATGCTTCTACATTGGTTTAGCATCATCCGGAGAACCCGAATATGGTCTTTCACTACACCATAGATTGTCCAAATGTCTAAGTAAATTTCAAGGAAATCATGAAAAAAGTCTTTGAAAGTATTGATCATTATCCAAAAGAATACTTTTGGTGCATTCTTCAATCTGAATGGCATGATTTTGTACATATATGACCCCATTCAATAGAAAAAGTTGTTTTTGGTTGATCTGCTTCCCTGATCTTTACTTGGTGGTATCTGGAGAACCCGTCGGTGAATGAGTAAATCTCCCTTCCAGCTACTGATTCTAATATTTCCTCTATGAATGGTGTGGGAAACAGGTCATGTATACATGCTTTGTTTAGTTCCCAGAAGTCGATGCACATGCTTATTTCTCTAGTCTTCTTGTTTTGTACTACCATCGGGCTTATCCATTCTGCATCTTCTACCGGTTTGATTATTCCGGCAGCCAACATCTTTTCTATTTTAGTTTTCACTTTCTTCTTCATGTTCAGATTTAGTCTATATGGTCTCTTCCAAACTAGTTTGGCACCTTCTTTGAGTTGGATTTTCATCACTCCCACTTCCTCTTTGATCCCTTTCATTTCAGTAAAGTTCTGGGGGAATAGATATTGGAAGTCAGTCAGTCTTTCAATTGTTTGTGCAACCACTTTTCCATCCAGCAGTCTCTAATGCATGCTAGTTTAGGATCATCTTTGGTTGAAATGTTAGTTTTTGTCAGTTTAATTGGTTCATTGTAGTATTTTTTTATTGGTGTGGTAATTTCTTCTATTTCTCTCTCTCCTTGACTAATTTCTATATCTGGTATTTTCTCTTCCTCATTGTCCTGTAGCGCACAATAGTGTTTTTATAATCCAGACTCTTCCCATTCCATCCAGTTCTTGTATTTATATATTTCTTCTTCGTCTAATGGTGTGGATTGGGGATGCGGTACTGGTGTGTCCTCCTCTTCTATTTGGCTAAAGATAATTCCTTTTATTCTCCCAAGTGCAATTTGTATCTGTAAGTTTTTTCTGAAAAATGAAAAAGTCCAGATGAAGTTTGTGGTCAGTTCTATCCATGTTCTATTCCCTACTCTTCTCTCCTAATCAATGTACCAAGTTCTTGCCACCGGGCACAGGGTCCAGTATAGCAATTGAATATATAGCCGATCCTCATATTCATAGTTTCTTTTCCAGTGATATCTACATATTTCTAGGTGTTTCTCTGGAGGAATATCTCCTTCATAGGGAGGAATATCTTCATAATCCCCTACCTTCGATAGAAATCTTTCTTTTATCAAAGTCTTAAATGTGTCCCATTTCTTTATGGTTTATTTCTGCACGTTATACCAGCATGTTGCAGTGTAGGTAAGAGTATGTGGTAGTCTAGCCAGCCTATCTGCTTCATTGGGGATGGTTCTCTCGATTTGGTTTATATAGGGTAGTAGTTCACCTATTCCAGAGTATTTGGGCAGCTTAACCTGGGAGCTTTGAGAAATAAGATAGATTATGTGAGAGTCCCCTTTATTGTTGTTTTCATCCTTTTTGGTGGTACCGCACATGTCCTGCACTACACTTCTCTGTACTGTTTGTGTTTTTCTTATCATGAATATTCTCCGGGAGCCAAAAAGTCTTTGAGAATATACCTCTTTATTATCCAGTATCCACGCTTCTAACATTTCTTCACTATCACTACTGCCTTCGATGTCTTCTACTCCTAGTTCCCCTTCTGAATTGGGTTTTTTCGAAGTTTCATCTTCCGGTATAGTTATAGTGTTTATTGTCTGGTCATTCTCCTTGTACTCTTTTGCATTCACGTCTTCTACATAGAGTCCTCTGGGCTTCCTCCCTAGGGGTATGTGGACCACTCTCTTATCATCTACGAAGGATATTTCCTCTTTCCAGGCATCTATGATTCCTTTAGAATCTACAAACCATCTCAACCCTAATAGTGTGTCAAATGAGTCGAATGTCTCCTTCATAGTGACCATCTCAAAGTCAATGGATTGTTTTATTCCCTTTACATTCACTTCCACACTTCTCTAGGTACCTATTGTTTTCATCCTAGTACTGTCCGCTAAGCTGATGTTGTAGGGAGTTGGTTCTAGTGTCGGTCTACCTAGATACTCCCATATTCTCTTAGGGATTAAGTTAACAACTGACCCTAGATTGACCATGACCTTAGGGATCTTCTTCTGGAGAATCCAGAGTTCTATCATAATTGGTCTCAATTTCCAATGTTTCCCCACATTTCTGACTTGTGGTATGGTTCTCTTGTTCCAATGTTTGCTAAGTTGTTTTAATTTGGTAAGTAGGCCCTGTTGCCCTGCTAGTTTTGTGAATTGTTTAAGAACCTTTACTTCTTGTTTTGTAAAATAGTTCTCCAAATTTTCTTTCTCTTGCTCTTGCTCCAGAATTATTTTAGTTTGTTTTACTATCCGATCATGTTGTTCTTTTGTAGGGTGAAATTTCCCTTCTTCTTTGGAGCTATCTTCTTCTTCTAAAGTCATTGTATTCACCCTTCTGGTATCTTTGCCTTTCCTAGTTACCATGGTGGCCTTGCCCTTTTTCTTGGGTCTAGCATCTATGTAATTGTTTAGGAGGAAAGGGGGAAATGAAAACAAGGGTTTAGATCCTCCTTTCTCAACAAACATTCAAGGACATATCAACTGAGTTGAATCACACTTTTGCAAGAGGATTCACCTATAGGTTAGGCTATCACTTGGAACAATGTGGAATCTCAGATGTTATCAATCAATATCTCAATTTAAATCTCAAATACCTTTAAAACCCTAATTATGCAAAACAGTAAGCAAAATGATGAATTACGACAAATCCTTGCAGACTAAGGTAGTAGGCAGATATTAATAACTAACTATTTTTTGAAGTTCAGGATGTGGGATAGTCAGGGACACTACCACTAACACCCTTGTCCAAGGTGGTGATTTCTTTGTGGAATATTGATCTCCTTCTGACACTAATGATCATTATATCTTTTGTTTCTGCCCCGAGAAATGTGGAGGACACTACCACTAGTGCCCAAGTCCAAGGCTGGATGTTTTTTAGGATGTCGGAGCCTCTTTAGATGTTGATTATCACTATCCAAATTGTTTATGTGTTTGTAACTTCAGAGAACACTGCCACTAACACCCATGTCGAAGCAGTCCTTTTCTTTAGGGATCTGAAATCTACACACTGTCTTACTATTCCCTGCAACTCCACTCTGTCAAGGTACAAAACCTGTAACCTGCAATCACAAGGAGAGTGGTTGGGGTTGTGGTGTTTAGAGACTTGTCTCAGTCAAGCCTCGGAGAGATATTCAAGTCTTTCAAACACTGTGGTTAGGTAAAGAGTGTGTATCCCTATGGGATAGAGGAAAAATCCAAATGATAAATGATTGAAACACAAATAAATATCACCTCAGAGGTGTAGATCTCACATAGACAAAGATTCTTCAACACATGAGAAGATGAAGCTAAATCTGCAATCACAAACACAATAACAATGCTCTGCTCTGCAACAATGAATATCTTGAATGCTCTAAAATCATAAGTTAGCCAAAAGTTCATAATCATCTTCTAGTTTGCAAATGAAACACTAAACATGCTTATATATGCAACTACAAACATTCTCACTAAGAATTTTGTAATTCAAACTTGAGATGTTGGCATTAAGTAACGGTCATAAAACTGACATTTGAATTTAGGGTTGACCTAAAATGGGGTAGGACTAGGGTGCTAGTGCCCAAGTCCACCCCCCCATTTTGAGTCAAGATCTATCAAAATAGTACCCCCTAGGTCCTATTTGCCACAGGACTTCAGGGTTTTCTCATCGGGATTCAAAATTAACATGCAAGATGCTTATAATGCATTCTAAGGACTCGAGAGCTAAACCTTAAGAGGGAAAAGCCCCCAAGGGGACATTTTCTAACATAACAGTAATATTCTTCTCTAGTGCTATCTTCTCCCGTTATATATCCATCATCCTTTCCTGTCTTCCGCCATTGTTTGGTTCCTTCTTCCAGGTCTTTAGGTGTTTTGTGGAGGAGTCTGGCCCCTCTTCTGGTATTCGAGTCTTGTTGCTTGTCCTTTGAGTTTGTGCATGGTTGTAATGTTGGCATGCTTTCTTGTAGTTGAATGCATCATGATCTTCTTCACCACAAAATCTGCATTGTTTCCTCTTTTCCCCCCAGCATTCTATAGTGAAGTGCCCTGGCTTGCCGCAATTGAAGCAGGTCACATCCGCTCTTCTTCCTCCTCGTTCATGGCCTCTTCCTCCCTGGTATGGGCTATTATCATTGTAAACTCCCTCTCCTTGGATGGCGTTAGCATTCATTTGATTTTTCCATGGTGGGATCCTATATTTGTGTTCTGGTACATATAACAGTCTTTCTGCTAGTCCTTTTACATATATCATTTCCCGGTCATAGTTTGGTTCTTCATTTATCTAAAACTTGTTTGATGGACATTCTACAGTTTTGTGGTTGTCCCATTCTCCGCACACTCCACAATAGACTAGATTTGGCTTCCTAACGGTGTTGAGATCCACCCTTAGAGAATTCACCTTCTTTTCCCCTATTTCCATCAGACATTCATTCTGAAGGTGGCCTTCTGCCACAATAGGAACACTAGATATTAGGCCTCTGCGAACTGATTTATCATTTCATGAGATCTTGTCTTAATCACAACTAGTCCATCTGCAATTGTAATTTTTCCATCTTCCTATTTTCTTTTTCCTTCTCCATTCTTCTCTAGGACTAACCTTCTATCTGGCATGCTAACACAACTAATTCTGAATATGAGCCAAAATTCCTGTCGTCCAGGGCCATTCTAAGTTTCAGGGTTATGGCCGAAAGGAACTATTCTCTTTTATGTTTGTCATTTAATGGTTCATCCATTCATCAGACTACTTCCTTGAACCATTTGCCAAAATCTAAGATGGACTCATTGTCCTTTTGAGATAATTCTCTTAGCTTACTCACTCCTTCTGTTGGGAGTTTCAGACTATCAAAGTGTTCTAAAAAGGCCTATTTTACTTTGTCCCAGGATTTATTGTTCAGAGGGTATGCTTATTGGTACCATTTCAGTGGTTCTTCTCTTAGGGAACTGATGAAATCAAATAGCTTTGTACTATCTCTTTGTTCATTTCGGCTCTGTAATATATTTTCTAGCAAGAAGATATGTTCCATAACATTATTAGTATCCCTTTCAAAGATTGGCACCTTCTTCATCATGGCCATGTCTTCTTCCGATGAATCTTCTTCTAGACTTGTGGTACCGCTTCTTTTATTGCTAAATATGGAGTTGTATTCGGTGTCAATTTCTATCCTTTCATAGTTGCTTTGTCCTTCTATGGTTCTCCACTCAATCGATTGATCGCTACCTTCTAAGATGTCCCAATTCACTGTGTTCATTTGTTTCTATGTGTTATATCTGGCTCAAGGGGTGACTCCTGGTCTAGGGGTGATATCTATTCTTCATACCTTTTCAATTGTGATTGTATCTTTTTATCGGTGATCGAGTTTATCTTATGTTTAATTAACAAATCCTTAGGATTAGGTCCCATTGTTTCTTCTCCTTGTTTGTTTGCAGTATCTTTGGCTTCCATTTCTTGTCCTCCTTCTCTCCTATTCATGGTTGTACTCACATTGGCATGCTCACCAGCACCCTTCTTGGCACGCTCCCCTCGCTTCCTAAGGATCTCCTCTACCATTTTCCCTACTTGTTCTATCTCCCTTCTTTCTATTTCCCTTTTCTGATACCTTCCTTCCCTTTCCTAGGCTTGTTTTAGTTTTCTTTCTTCCACATCCATTTTCATTCCTAATTTGATGATTTTAGATATCTCTCTTCTTTTTGGTTTTCCCTATTCCCATATATGTCCTTGGTCCAGATATCTTTTCATCTATATCATGGTTTTGAAGGAATCTTTTGAATAGTCACATCTTTTCAAGGACCTCTAGGATCCTCCCCTCTTTCCGTTCATCATCCCCTAATGCCCTACCCCCCTCTCATAGAGGTAGCCTTAGGATCTGACGAGAAACTTTTCTTGCCAACTTCCCTACTTCTTTCAAGCTTTTAATTTATTTATTGTTCTCTCCAGTGTCCCAGCAATGGAACCAATGTTGGCAAGAGAAATGGGGCTGGTATAGTCCAGAGATATGTACCGCAATACTTCTTGAGTAGTCTATTTATACCCCAAAGGAGATAGTAAGAAAATTAAGCACATGCAGTAGGAATCAATAAAGGATACATGACATAACATACCATGTTAACAAAAGAAAATTCTCATACATCCATAGTACACATATTTTCCTTATAACTCCTTTATATATATATTCTATTGTAACCGGTACAAAAGGGTAGGTCTAGTCTCTACTCCAGTTATTATCTCATATTACATGATATGATATTATATTCTCTCTTTCTTTTATATCTATTACATATGGCGTATATATACATGTGTTCCCTTGAAGTGACTACTGGAGGCATAAGACAACTGAGAAGGGGGTGGCGAATCAGTTCTATCAAAAACTTTAACTTCTCTTAAACAAATTTGCATTCACATTCACTTTAACCCCTTAATCTGTTATGAAGATTAAACATGAAATATAGAATTAAAAGTCAAGCACATCAACACCATTCACACATGAACACCAGATTTTTACATGGAAAACCTTAAAAGGAAAAAACCATGGTGAGTGTTAGCTCGCAATATAATGTAGTAACAATACCGATTAATAAGAGGCTCACTGCCTTAGGGCTCACCGCCCTTAAGGACTCACTATCCAAAGAAGGATGCTCACTGCATACAAGCTCACTACCAAGAGGTGGCTCACTACCAAGGGGTGGCTTACTGCTAGGAGGGGTGGCTCAATTCCATGAACTGATATGATAGCATCTACAACATGCCTGAATTCAGTTCCATTGAAGCGCAATACATATCACCTTTGTTGCCTTACAACACACACACTTTCATATTCACATCTTCACACAGTCCTCATCTTTACATAGATTTATTACATTTATTTATACCAATCATCAACCTTGGAACATACATCAAGGTCAGCATTACAATCTAAAACCTTTGGAACAATCTCTAAGGTCAACAAACATACATAATTTAAATTAGGTCTAGACATAAACAAACATGTGGATCAAAATGAATGAAAGAAGAATACTTCATGGCTTAGCTTGGATCCAAATACATCCTCACACACTTCAACATGCTTCTACAATCCATGAAACACATCTGCAAAGAGTGTTAGCATCCAAGTCGGCCAAACTAGTGCAAACACCAAGAATGCTTAGACACATGCTTCCAAGAATTCAATCATAGCTTGAAGATCAAGCACACACCTTCAACACAATCTAGAGACATCCACAAACAACATAAAGTCACCTAGGAGCTAACAAATCCATCCACAACAGATCTCACTTGAAGACAACAAATATCACTTGAAGACAAATCACAGACTACTCACAACAAACACTATCGAACTCTACTAAACAAAAACTTGCTTTCTGGAGCACCAAATCCCAAATCATTTGGAATGAAGATAACTAAGGACCTTATAAACATATGTCCAAAACTGTAAGACCAAAAATTAAATTGCAGAGAAATGTGGAGCAAAATACTTTCTCCCTGTCACATTGCAATTGCTGTTAGGCACAGTCTTCAAAGTAGTGAACACAACTTTCACACCAGAGCATTCTGGAGCACCAAACTTTGGTTTTAACATCTCCAAATAGTTCTCTAAAACATATCCAAATTTCATCCTCCAGTCTTCAGTACAGAATAAATGCGGAGCAAAAACTGAGACAGTATCTTGTAAGCCAGAATACATCTTCACAACTCTGTCTTTAGTATAAATCAAATTTTCTCAAAAGCACTTGGAAACTCAATATTAGGAACATATTCTCATCAACTTCAACACTTGTAACTAACTCATCACAAGCAAGCAACAAAACAAGAGCACAGTTGACACCAATGACAACAAAGACATGTTGACATCAATGACAACACCGATTAGCACATACTTGCAACAATCTCCCCCATTGTCATTGATGGCAACATATGATGTGAAAAACCATCAAGACAAGATTCTACACTAATCACATTCTCCCCCTTTCTCTTTACACTTTTGAACTCTTTCTCCCCTGAGCTTTTCACATGATCTATCTCCCCCTTTGACATCAATGGCAAAGGGTAACACATCTCTTATCACTGCACATACTTGCACTTCTCACTATTTCTCTAAACACACATTAAACTAGAACAACTCTTTATTCCCCCTAACTACAACATTCATCAAAATCCACTACCTTCTCCCCCTGAGAGGTAGTCTCCAATATTAGTCCAAAAAGGAATGTACTTTGAAACACACTAGACTAATGCATCTCCTTATGCATCTAGTTTAAGGAAGGAGGGGTAACAACCCCTAACTTCTCCTAGAGATACTCAAATGTATCCTTTGGAAGAGCCTTAGTGAATATATTAGCAACTTGATCCTTTGTAGGCACATACTCAAGCTTCACTTCATTCTCTGCAACCTTGTCTCTCAGAAAGTGATACTTAATTGAAATATGCTTTGTCCTTGAGTTCATCACTGGATTCTTTGAAATATTTATGGCACTTGTATTATAAAAAAGAATAGGAATTGGCTCATCATACTCCACTTTAATATCCTTCCAGTTTTGTTTCATCCATAGCACCTGAGTGCAACATGATGTTGCAACAATGTATTCTACCTTTGTAGTAGACAAGGATATCGAATCTTGTTTCTTGCTTTGCCAAGACACCAACCTGTCCCCAAGAAAGAATGCACCACCACTTGTACTTCTTCTATCATCATCACATCTGGCCCAATCTACATCTGTATAAGCACTTAAAGTAAAATCATTGTTCTTAGGATACCACAAGCCATGATCTGGAGTGCCCTTCAAATACCTAAAGATCCTTTTTACTGCCATAACATGTGATTCTCTAGGATCTAATTGAAATCAAGCCACAAGACAGACTGCATGCATGATATTTGGTCTAGTAACAGTTAGGTAAAGTAGTCCTCCAATCATTGATCTATACTTACTCTGATCAGCCTTAGGAGATTCATCATTCTTGCTCAACTTACAACCAGTGACCATAGGAGTACACACCAATTTAGAGTCTTCCAATCCAAACTTCTTCAACAGTTCCCTAACATACTTTGATTGAGAAATGAAAATGCCTTTATCAGTCTAATTGATTTTTAGTCCAAGGAAGAAGTTCATCTCACCACACATAGACATCTCTAACTCCTTTTCCATCTCATCTACAAAATTTGACATCTCAAACTCCTTTTCCATCTCATCTACAAAATTTGACATCTCAAACTCCTTTTCCATCTCATCTACAAAATTCTTAAAAATCCCTTCATTTCCACCAAATATAATGTCATCCACATAGACTTCAACAATCAGGATTTCATCTCTACTTATCTTGACGTACAAATTACTATCTGTGGACCCTTTATTGAATCCTTGCTGCAATAAGTACTTATCTAGTCTTGCATACCAATCTCTAGGAGCTTTCTTCAATCCATAGAATGCCTTCTTCAACTTGCATACCATACCTGGTTTATCTGATAGCTGGAATCTATCTAGTTGCTCTATGTAAACTTCTTCTTCTAACTCACCATTCATAAAAGAAGACTTCACATCCATATGGTATACCTTGAAATCTCTATGTACTGCAAATGCCAAAAACAATCTGATAGCTTCCAGTCTTGCCACTGGAGCAAAGGTCTCATCATAGTCTATTCCTTCTACTTGTGAGTAGCCCTTACACATAAGTCTTGCCTTGTTTCTCACAACTTCTCCATCCTCATTCAACTTGTTCTAGAATACCCACTTTGTTCCAATCACATTCTTATTTGCAGGCCTAGGGACAAGTTCCCAAGTTTTGTTCTTTTCAATTTTCATTAGTTCTTCTTCCATTGCCTTAACCCAATGTTCATCATTGCATGCTTTATTTACTTTTTTGGGTTCAACCTTTGAAAGTAAATAGAGATTTACTTGTTCTTTTGTTGTTATGCTTCTTGTCAACACACCTTTCCTCTTGTCACCAATGATTTGATCTTTAGAATGATTTCTTTACACATACTTGGGGGTTTTAGGAATTCTTTCCGAACCTTCTTGTTATCCAACTTGAGCTTCTTCTTCCGGAGCAGATTGCACTTCAATCTGAACTTCCTTGTCTTTTTCTTCAACTTCCTCTATATCAATAGATTCATCTGACTCATATCCATTCAGCTCTAAGATTTTCTAAATATATTCATCTACCTTGACATTTGTACTCTCAATAATCTTTCTCAATCTCTTGTTGTAACACCGGTAGGCTTTTCTTTTAGTAGATTACCCAAGGAATATGCCTTCATCACATCTAGCATCAAACTTTCCTAACTCTTCATCTCTTCTGATATAACATTTGCTTCCAAAAACTTTGAAATATCTAACAGTAGGATGTCTATACCACAGTTTTTGATAATGTTAAGCTGGGAAAAGGGTCCCAGACCCATACAAAAAGAAGATCAAATATAAAGATCAGCACTGCACATACCCTCCCTTATAATAACCCATAAGGGCCAAGGAGCCATCAAAGATAAATTAGATAGTCAGTCCCTTAACCATGTCATAAAACCCCCCCATAATAGTTTGAAGCAAAATCCCTAATAATAACCCCAGTAGCGCCAGGGATACATGACCAAAAACCATAACTATAGTTATACGAAGTAGTAGCATAATAACAGTTGACCCTGACAATAACCTTACAGGCCAGGATATTGTTCATCAGTATAAAATAGTCATAAAATAGCAAGAGAACAGGCTAAACTTTGAAACAAGTAAAAGAACTAGAAATTAGGAATATTCTAGTCATTCTTCATCTTCTTTAGCACTTCCTCCCAGGGAGTGTGGTCCCCATTAGCCTTTTGTATTTTTTCTTTTTCATGTTCTTTGTCTTGCATCTGTTTCCTTTTTTCCATCTGTGTTTTGATCTTCTTAACTTCATCAACAGTATTATTCATTATGCTATTAGTGAAATTTGCAAGATCTTTCATACCTTTCTCCAATTTCTCAATCCTTATTTGAAACATATTGCACATTTCAAACATATTGCTCCAACTTTCTTGGCAAGTTGAGTAGTTTAACCTTTTGTTAAAGAATACTTTCATTTTGTCTAACCTTGTAGCCAGATCCCAAAGGTCAGGATTGGGCTAGAAATTAGCAATTTTTTCAGAACAATTAATCTGGGCTTCAAATCTTCCTATATCAGTTTGAATGTCTTCAACATAAGTATCATCAAAAGCATTTCCTTCAATATCCTCATTCTCCTCAGAGTTGACATGATCAGCAGCCTCCTCCTCCCTTGTTTTATCCTGAGTCTCTCCCTATTCATCAACCTCATTATCCTCCCAGTTAGTTTCCTCCAACCCCTCACAGTAAGTTTCCTACTCATCACACTCTAAGTGTTCCTATTTATAGGCTTCTAAATCTGAACCTTCCTCAGAATTAGAATTGATTCCCTCAATAGAGGCCTTTTTGGTCTTGTTAAATTTCTCTTATTACTGGTTTTATTCTGTAGAGTAACTTTTGCAAGTCTAGAAGATCTCCTCTCTGGCCCAGCACTTTGCACCTTAGGGTTCTCTTCATTATCTAAAAATTTAGCCAAGAGGTTTACTCTAGCTCCATCAAACTTAATGTTTAGAATTTTAGTCTCCTTCCCAGATCCCTTAGGGGGTTGCTTCCCACATTTATCTTTGAAGGATATCAGAGTATTCTCTGGGGAATCTTTGTCTATGAAAGCTTGATTTTTACCAGAGTGGATATTAGGGATAATAGGTGCAAAATTAGTACCTAAGTCTTTGCCCTTGTAAATATGAGGCCCTCTCTTTTTAGAGTCTCTACTCTTAAGGTTGCTATCATCCTTACCAGCATAACTAGGGTTTACGTTTCCCTTTCCCTTATGTAGCCTAGTTTTCTCACTACACTTTTCCTAGGGTATAGGAGGATTTAGCGTCACATTGAATTCATACAACACAAGCATTAACCCCTAGTTTAGAGGGGGGTTCACTCCTTATATTATACTCCTTTGAAGGGAGATAGTATGAAAAAAGGAAAGTTAATGAAATTACCGTGTCTTAGATGATCTAACAGCGGGAAGTGATAGCCATGAATAGTCTCAAACCTTCCAGTTTCACATACTTCACCAAATGATAAGAAACCATCCCCCAAGGAGCTAGAAGCTCAGTCCTTTGATACCCATTTTGGTGTCTAGTTAAACTTTCATTCTTCTCCAAAAAATTGTCCATAAAATCTTTGTAGTCACCATTCCCCAATCTCTGAACTTTTCTCCCATCTAGAGATAACCCTGTAGCTTCAGCAATTAGTTCTTCTATGACTGTAAATGAAACCCAATTAACAGTTACCTCCTTATTTCTCCAAGATATGACAAACTGCATAGACACAAATTTGTCGAACCCGCACATAGTTCTTACATAATTTCTAAGCCCACCTTCCTGAAATATACTCTACACCTGAGGATTCTTCTTCAGGCTAGTGCAAGATGCAGGTTCCACTCTAACTAACTGGCCCCCCATTGTACATAGAGTAGATAAATTTGAAAACCCTCGAGGAGCAGCACAAATGATTTGTAAACAACAATGCACTTCTATCACATGCATAAGCTTAACAAGCTGGATATCCAGTATGGCAGTAAAATGACAACAAATATCAATATTAGTCCTTAAGATTAGGACTATGTTTGCACAAGGTAAGGAGTGTGAATTAATCAAACCTTTGTACTCTCCCTATCGCTTCATTTCTTCTTGGGTCTCAACATGAAAAGTAATAATTTCCCAAGAACTATGTCTAGATCTTTCCATCTTATTCACGATACCTTTGGGATTAAAGGCTTTAATGAATAATCATGCCATTGCAAGATTATGAAATCCATGATTTTTGAAAATACTCCTCGGGAAAGCAAACTTATCCCTCTCCTTATCATAAGTATACAAACTAATTTGTATTTTCAGCATCATTAAAATTGACATCTTGAATACTTTGTGGCAATTCATCTATTGAAGTTGTGGACCAACTCCCTACCATATTGAGGCCTAGGTTGGTAAGATTGTCCGCCACATGGTTTCCCTCTCTATACACATGCTGAATTGAGATATAGGGGATATTTGAAATATTTTTTTATGTCCTTTATGAAATCTCTTAGCAACCAAGGGGTGTTCACTGACCTAGTGACTAGATCCAACACTACTTTAGAGTCACCTTCTACTTCTACATGTTTGAACCCATAAGAATGGATTTTGTGTAGACCCCACCACAAAGCATAGGTTTCAGCCAAATTATTAGAAGCTCTTCCAATAGCCTTAGGATAGCACTTAATGAGCTTTCCTTTTTCATTTCTTATGATACCTCCCACTGATGAAGCCCCAGGATTGCCTTTGGAGCAGCCATCAAAGTTAAGTTTAACCCATCCTGATTGGGGGTGTCTCCATCTGGTGTGTTTCCTTATGTAGTCTTTTTGATAATCCATATTATCAAGGTTTTGAGTGATGCCCCACTGTTTATAAATTTTTATTTCCTGCTCTGTTGGAGGAGACTTAGTTTTCCCTATCTTGACTATATTAATGCTTTCTTGAATAGCACCAACAATAGAGTGAATGAGTTGCTCTATATCAGTCTTAGAATTTCTGAAAACCTTATTATTCCTTTCCTTCCAGATTCTCCAGACAATATGCAGAGGGGTTTGCATCCATAATTCTCTTAGCACAGGGTGCATAAAAGGGGGAGCCTTAAACCAGAGGGGGAGAAAGGAATCCAGACCTTCAGGCATTACCCAGTCAATCTTAGGTTTTGAAAAGATTTGACCCTAGATATCCCTAATGAAAGGGTAATGCAGCAACAAATGGTTTATGGTTTCTCCATCTTGGTAGCATAATATACATTTGTTAGGGAGTTGAAACCCTCTCTTCTGCAGATTATCTAGAGTTAATATTTTGTAGTGGTTTGCAACCCACCAAAAATTATTGATCTTGGGGGTTATTTTGTGATTCCATACCTTTATCCAATCATTATTAGTATGAGGAACTTCAGATAGCAAGGAGTAAGTAGTAGCAACAGTGAAGTTTCTAGAAGCTTGATGTTTCCAAATCAGTTCATCTTTTCTATCATGTTTGAAGAACCTACAGTCCCCCAAAAAAAATAGAAAATTGACTAATGATATTATTTGCATCATTACCAAAGAGTAGATTGAAATCCTTCCAATGGGCTTTCCCACCTTGGAATGAAATATACCCCTCTAGTTTGTCTCCAAAGATTCAAGACAATCTTCTTTTAGGACTGCAAAAGTAGGATGGCCTGAAACTGGAAGGTTATTCTTCCACACATCATCCCAGAATTTAATCTTCTAACCATTGCCTACTCTCCACATAACCCCTATAGAAAGCACTCTCTTAATTTTTTGCAACCCATTCCAGATGACAGAGCCAATAGGAAAATAACTATTATGAATGAAGTTGTGGGTCTCATTACCACCAAAGTATTTAGCTCTTAAAATGTTAACCCAGCCTTTGTCCTCTTTCATGATACCCCATCCTACTTTAGACATAAGAGCTTTGTTAAAATCTCTTATTTTTTTGATACCTAATCCACCCTTATCTTTAGTGGAACAAACAGTGTCCCAACTAATAAGAGCCAACCTCTTTCTTTCTTCAACACTTGTCCATAAAAATCTTTTCTGGATTTGTTCAATTTTCTCCACTATAAAGGTTAGGATCTTGAACAATGAGACATAGTACATAGGGATAGTCTAAAGCGAAGATTTTAGAAGCTGGTACTTTCTGGCTTGGTTTAATAATTTGCCTTTCCAACCATCCAACTTCTTTTGGACTCTTTCCACAATTCTGCACCAATAGGCATTAGATAATTTCTTGATAGATAAAGGAAGCCCCAGATAGGTATCTGGGAAGGAAACCTTGGAGGAGCCCAGAATTTTGACAATTTTGTCTTGTAGAATCTCTATAGTGTTGAAGAAGTAGAGTTTGTTTGTTTCATAATTGATATGTTGCCATGAGGCTTTTGCATAAGTATTCAGTAGATTTTTCCATTCCTTAGCTTCTTTAACAAATGAGGCACCAAATAATATTGTGCCATCAACGAACTACTGGTGGGAAGAGGGGGGGCTGGAAGAAGCTGGTTTAATACCCTTCGGTTTCTTAGAATTCACCAATCTAGAAATATTCTTGCCAAGAACCTCTGCCACAATGATAAAGAGGTAAGGAGAAAGAGGGTCTCCTTATCTCAAACCCCTACCACTATGGAACAACCCTCTAGGGGATCCATTGACCATAACAGAATACCTCAGAGATGTTACACACTCTCTTATCAACTGAAGAAATTTTCCTTAAAACCCAAACTTTTTGAGGACCTCTATCAAAAAGGACCAAGACACTCTATCATAAGCTTTAGAGATATCCAACTTTAAGACCACCCCTTCCTTTTTCCCTTGATCCATGGAATGCAATATCTCATGAGTAGTGATAATTGCATCCATAATTTGTCGACCAGGGACAAAACCTTTTTGATTTTGAGAGAAGATTTGTTGCAACGGAGGTTTGATTTTGTATACTAAAAGTTTAGAAAAAAACTTTGTATATAGTGTTGCATAAACTGATAGGCTTGTAATCACTAAAAGAAACAACATCCCTTTTCTTAGGAACAAGCACAATGAAGGTAGAATTGAATTTCCTTAAAAGCCTTCCAAATTTAAAGAAATCCCTAGTAGAAGCTATAACATCTTTACTAACAATATCCCAAAATTCTTGAAAGAAAGTTGGAGGAAATCCGTCAGGGCCAAGAGCTTTGAAGGGACCAAAGGAGAAAACAACGCTTTTTACTTCTTCATCAGCAATCATTCTATCCAGAGATGCAATGTCAAAATCAAAAATAACTTGAGGAATAATATCTAAGAGGTTATGAAGACCCTCTTCATCATCCTCATTACATTGCAATAGCTTATTGAAAAAATTTGAAGTAGCAATAGCAATCTGGTCATCCTCAGTCACAATATTGTCATTTTCTTCCTGTATTTCAATGATAGTGTTCTAGCGCGTATGTTTTAAGGTAGATTAATGAAAAAACTTAGTATTTTTGACCCCTTCTGATAACCATTGTATTCTAGACTTTTTTTTCCAAAAAGTTTCCTCTCTAGGATGAATTTTATGCCACTTATCTCTTAATTATCTTTCTTGCTTACATAGCTCCACATCATTAATACCTTCATCCATATTATCCTGCATCTCTTTAAGATTTGAAGAAAGAAGCTCCTTTTGTTTGAAGATATCTCCAAACGAATACTTATTCCAACCTTTGACATTTTGCTTTACATTATTGATTTTATGAGCTAAACAGAACATAGCCATACCTTTAACTAGTTTATTCCACCATTAAGCAATAAGATCTCTAAAACTCAGATGTGAAGCCCACATAATCTCATACCTAAAAGGGTATTCCATCTTTTTCTTCTGAGTATTCCAATGAATAACAATTGGATTATGGTCTAATCCTACTCTAGGAAGGGCCCTACAATTTAATAAAGGGAGGATATTCCAAGAATTGGAGATTAGTACCCTATCAAGTTTAACCTGAATAAGATTGTTACCCATTCTTATGTTTGACCAGGTAAAGTGAATTCCCTCAATCTCCATGTCCATAAGGCCTGTACAAGAGAGGAAGCCAGCCAAGTCCCCCATACTATCAAAAAAAGCTTCCAAACCCCCCAGCTTCTCAGAGGGATAAAGAGGGTGTTGAAATCCCTTGCTAACATCCAGTGGGAGTCAGGAACAATAGATAAAGTAAAAGTTATAGAGGTCAAAAGGATTTTCCTTTCAAGTCTAGTATTAGGGGCATAAACATTCACAAGATTCCATCTTTCTTTTCCTATATGAGATCTGAAATGGATGCAAATAAAGCTTTTATGGGCAATCAAAACATTCCCAACCAAGACCTCTAGAAGCCCCTTGAGAAGGACTTATATAAGACTCAACCCCAGACCATATATATTTTATGGAATCAGACAAATTAGCTTCATTCATTTTGGTTTCTTGGAGCATAAGAATATCAATTTTATGATCCAAAATACAACTTTTAACTAAAAACTTTTTGTGAGGACTATTAAGCCCCCTAATATTCCAAGAAATGATCTTCATAGAAATAATCTAAATAGAACCCATCTAACATAGAGTGTTGATCAAAAAGCATACTGAGAGGGGAGGTGAATTAGTATTCTATAAAACCTTTCTTTCACATATTTATTAATCCATTTACCAAATTCAATAACATGAAAGCAAAGTAAACATGAGAAGAGTAGCCACAAAGTCATAACACATAGACACCAGGATTTTATGTAGAAAACCCAAAAAGGGAAAAACCACGATGAGTGTTAGCTCATAATAAATTATGATATCAAAACCAAATTACATGAAGGCTCATTGCCTTAGGGGTCACTATCCAAAGAAATGTTCACTGCAATAGGCTCACTGCCAAAAAGAGAAGAGAAGATAGAAGAAGGATTGGCTCAATGCCAAGAGAGGACTGCTACAAATGCATCTACAGAATGCTGAAGTGCAATTTCATTATGTCTACCCTTCTTTTCTGTTCTACTTCACATATACTTTGTTCTTCTACCCTTGTTTTTTCTTTCTTATCACAAAATTGGCTTAGATTGCTTACACATTGAATTCACACTGTATTCGCATGCTCCCATACCTTCAACACCCAAATCTATCATATATATATATATCCGCAACAAGAATTAACCCAAACTTGGTCGGCTTGCTAGACATGAACCGTGTACATAAAAGCCTCATACTTTGTCAGCTTGGATCCTTTGCACAAAGTTATGTGAACCAATGTAAACCTTCAAAAATCTTCATTACCCATCACCAGTCATACCTTCATGACTGCAGATCATAATATTCTTATGTGCAAAATTGCAAACCTCTGAACTACTAACATTGTCAATTTGAATGCCATTACTTAGTAACTGGTAGATGATCTTCCGGTGACCTTCAAACTCTACAAATATGGAATTAGATACTCCTCATATGTGTTTATAACACCTCTAAACTACAAATTGAGATACTCAATAGCAGAGGAATGCGGAGTACATTACTCGAGTGTTTTGTACTGTTCCTTACTCTACTTACTACACTTAGGCAATTTCCAACACAACTTTCAGAGATGTTCAAAATATAAAACTTAGGATATAATATTGCATAGCATTTAAGTATAACATACCAGAACCACATAACAAGATCTTCATCGACAAAGGATTACCAACTAGATTTCTGTCCCTAGCTCAATGAGCTACCAATACTTAGTCAATTTGGCTAAGTCAATCTTACTGAACCAAAATACTGTACACATCTTTGTCTCAGGAGTTGTCTTCAAACATGATAGGTTGTTGCCATCAATGACAACATTAAGTCTCCAATCATAACAATAATGTCTCTTGACTATGTTTCCAACATAGAGGACATCTTACCTTGTAACCTGATCCAAAAACTAGAATTATTTCTTTGATTTTTTGGCTACTGAGAAGTTCTCCAGTGTGGTTTGTCTACCCAAAGCAATCTCTTTGGCTGCCTCTCTAGATCTAGTCTCTCTTTGGGTAGGTCTCCCTTGTTTATTTTCATTACCCACATCAGCTTTCTCCACATAGTTCTTCCTCCTACCTTTCCCTACAGGAGTCCAATCTTCTTCCACGATTCTAGAAATAGACTCAGAGATGTCCTAAGTATTCTCCTCCTTCTCTATAGGGAAACCCTGTGTATGGATCTCCATCACTATTTCTCCTTCCTCTCTCAGGGATTGGAGATCCCCCTCTCCCTTATTTTATGTACCATGATCTTGAATATCTGTTGGTGCACAAGTTGGTTGCTGGGTTGTCTTAGGAGACTCTCCATCAGCCTTTTCAGGTTGAAGATCTTCTGAGACACTATTTTGTGGTTGTTTTGAAGATCTTTGTTTGATTTGTTCTAACTTGCACTATGTTCTTAATGTAGACATCAGTGTGGATTGCTTCTTTCCGATATACTGCTGGTAGGTCTACTTCTTTGATCATTGTTCTAGTAGCTTCTTGAACTGTTATGTTCTTCCTTTCAACTACTCCATTTTGCTGAGTCCGGGGAGTAGAAAATTGTCTTTTTATTCCATGTTCTTCACAAAAAGCATCGAATTCATTTGAAGTAAACTCGCCACCTCTATCAGATCTCAAACACTTGATTCTCATATCCAGTTCATTCTCAACCATAGCTTTAAATGCCTTGAACTTGTCCAGAGCTTCTGATTTTCCTTAGGAAAAGTAACCCAAGTCATTTTGTCATGCCCACATTTCACATGCGTTCACAACACGCAAAACGCGCATGTTATGTCCACATATGACATGTAGACATGATACGATCTATCAATTTTTTTTCTTTTCTACTTAAATTCTTTCCCTCGCACACGTATGCATACTTGGTTGCGTATGTCTAAGTTGTCTAAGTGATTATTGCTATGGAAAATTTCACACACAAGTACATGTTGATATCGATCACTATGTTTGAGTCGGATCAATTTACTTCGTGTTACATTTTTTTCTCCATCTCCTTTTTACATATATGTATTTTATTTAAATTAGATTTAAAATGATAATCTAGTTTCATTACTTGGTAATTCATTCAGAAAGGATAAATTTCGTAGTTATAATTTTCTTCACAACGATTTAATGTGAGAGTTCATTAATGTGACCTTCAATTACCCATTAATATCATTCAATAATAATTTATATATATATATATATATATATATATTCTTATATATATAATTACATTTATTTTAGAATTTCTTTTCCCATATAAGAAATGGTCATATATAAATATATATATATATAGTTATATATATATAAATATCTTTATATATACATTTATCAGCAATAACCTGTTTTGTACAAACTTATTTATTCTCAAAGATATATATATACATATAAAATTATGTTTAATTCTATTTAAATATACACTTATCATTGTATATTTTTGTCTTGCTAATGGGATCTCCACCCAAATTTATATATATATACATACATATATTTATATATATATATAAATATGTATATATACATATATTAAAAATCCCTAGAGTGCAAGCACATGTATTTGCAATTGATACATATATAAATATACATATATATAGGGTTATATATATATATATACATTTATATATAAATCAATATTATTTGTGTATTGATAGTGGAATCCCCACTAAACATTTTCATCTTTTTATTAATATTACCAACTCATAATATTGAGGGTTAAAAAACCCTAAAATCTCTTATTGTAGAATGTGTTGATTGCAGGTGGGAAGGCACGGCGGCGGCGGAGGTCGCATGGAGGTCACAGTACAGGGGCCGAGCTTATGGAGAAGGGTGTGGGGGTCGATCGCTGGCAAGCCGCGGCGTTTGGTGGCCGCGTTGAGTGGCGGAAGGGGCATGGTGGTTCGGGCGGAGGAAGGCCTGTGTAAAGGCCGCGGGGTCATGAGAGGCGGGGGATGTGGGGAGGGGTGGAGCCCCACCCACATCCCATATCGTCGGGTGTGGGTGGGGCTCCGCCCCTCCCCACACCCATCGTTATATGATTCGGTGGGGGTTTAAACCATAATACATGCAAAAAAAATTTTGACTGTGTTAAACACAACGAATACCCTCTATTGTATTTCTCTTCAAATTTCGAATCTTTAATTAATATATATATATATATATATATATATTAATATATATATTTATATATTTATATGTTCACAAATGTAGCAATAATTTCATTCTCATAATTTCTTTTGAAGTAATCTATTAAATATATACATATATAAATCAGCTTCACAATTTCACTTGGTAATACAATTATAAATACAGATATACCAAATTTTCACAACTAAATCTAAAAGAAAAATATATATATAAATATTTATATATATATATATATATTTATACAATGAAGATTCATGGTAAAATATATTTCACTATCTCTCTACTTTTGTTTTACAATATAATAAATACTCACATGAAAGGAACATTTAACCAATTAAATCTGTATTTGCCTTTTCTTTTAAGTAAACTTTCCAAATCAAATGGATCTAAGGTTCAAAGGATAATATAGGAAACTAATGAACCTTTTATTTCAATAACATACAAAAGTCTGGTAAAATCTGATTTAGATTATTTCCCTTTGCAACTTAACTCAAGTTTTAGTTTGTATTCAAGAGCAAAATGCATCATTCTTAAAACTATAAAAGGTAACTTTCTCTCTAGATATTACAAGAGATAATTTTAAAGCTACTGATCCCAATCAACAACCATCTCACAATATACAATTAGATAATCAAGAACAAATAACTGTAAAACTCCCACAACTCAAATACAATCTAAGGGAGTAATTTTCTTTCTTCTCCCAGCTTACACAAAAGATGTAATGTAATAACCAAATTAAAGTCACAACTGATAACATAGTAAAGGAGGAATATTTCTCCACTCCCAAGCTAACAATTTTTACAACAAATTCAAGAGAGAAGTTCTCTCTACAACTCTTACATAATGAAACTATGATGACCAAGCTCACATTGCAAATAGGAAGATAGACATTTTCTTTAACAAAGCAAATCTATCCTCAATCCTCTTAATCATGCTTCAATAGTAACCTGCAAGACAACAAGGGAGAAAACAACAACCATCTAGCTCTCCTCCCTACCTTTGACCCATAAGAGGGTCACCCCCGAGCTAGGGAGACCATCCTCATACCAGGGTAGAATAGACAAAACAACACTTCACAACATTGAATAACAATAACAAAGCAATTAACACACACACCCCATGGTTGACTCACAGTACAAAGACTCAGCTTAGGTGAGTTCAAGGAGGGTAGGGAAGTAGACAATCTCTACCTCTAGGTGTCATCCTTTCACATTTTATCACATTGTATCACAAGGCCTCAAGCCAACAATTTTATTCTTCCTCCACAAGGCCTCAAGCCAATAATTTTATTCTTCCTCCACAAGGCCTCAAGACAACAATTTACTCTTCTTCCACAAGGCCTCAAACCATCCAATAAATCAAATCACCAGGGATATCCCAATAGGCTCTCAAAGCCATAAGCCCTCTAGGCTAAATAAGTACCAACATGCCCTCAAGGCATTACATATATCAAGAAACAAGATGACACCCGAGGAGGGTCACACCTCCCCTTCCCTATACAAGATGAGCATTGCCTTCCAATTGGAAGGAGCTCTTTTAACACCCAAAAGCAAACCCCAAACAAAATAACAGAAAACTCATAGAAGACATTTGCAAACTCATTCATCAAACAAGAATCAAACAAACAAATCAAGCATCAGATCACACAAGAGAGTAGTCTTGTTCACCAACCTTTCAAAGCCCAATTATGGAATGAAATTTGATGAAGAGCTCCACTCTAGCCTCCTTCTCCAAAGTCTCCTTTCCACAATAATCCAATCCCTTTCCTCTCCTGCTTCTCTCTCTTTTAAAAACTAATTCCCTCTATTTTCCTAATTTTCCAAGTGCCATTAAACAACTAATCCACAACTCATCCATTATCCTAGTGGTCTAAAAACAAATAACCCCCACTCAATAGGTTCCCCACTCTAGCCCTTTCTACAACACATGGAGAATTTAAAATACAATAAGTAAAATTAAAATACAAGGGGAGTGGATGACACACTACCCTAAATAAGGGGAACCCCACCCAAAAGAGAGGCACAAGGAGACAAACACTCCATTATTAGGGAATCATGGAGTGTTCCATGACTTGGAAGTGGGCCTGAGTGTGGATTCCACTCATCCCATTGTCTCCATGCTTCCAATTTCGTCACTTTACTTCACTGTGAGGTTTAAGTGACCATATGGTGGTTAACCCAAGGTTATCCTAGTCAAAAAGGTCCCTAGACCCATGAGGTATAACCCAGGGTTGATTTTTGCCTAGTTAGAACTCCCAGAGTCAAATAAAACACAAGAAAAAGGGTCTAAAAGAAATAAAAGTTAACCAAGATTAAAAACAACATTTCTTACAACACTTATCATAATAAAAGTAAATCAGAAGATAACCCTTATTCCCTTGACCTCATGCAACATTAACACATTACAACATTACAACATTTTCCCAAACACGAGGTTGATCTTAGTTCCTCATTGAACTAGATCAGCTCACAAGGGATACAACATAGGTATGGGATGATCTCCTGTATTTGTGGTTTCATTAGCAATACCTACACACTCAAACTCGAAGTCAATAACACATAAAGGTATCATAGACGAAGCAAATCTAAATACATGCATCCTAAACATTCTACCATATAATCACATTGAGTTTCCATATGCATTCATCATTTTCTTAAAAAACAACATCTAAATTATCATTGCACAATTATTCTCCTTAAAAATAAATTAGGTTTAATAAGCAAGGTTCCAGATCAATAGTCTCTCAACATATAAATAATAGTCAATATCACTGCAAATAGTCTCATGAACAGTAGTGTAAAAAGTAGGCCTCACATCCTCTCCCCCTAAGATTGTACTTCCTCCTGGAAGTCATCAAAGAGGTGAGGGTAAAGCGTTTTCAGTCTCGTAGCATCTTCCCATGTTGCAGTGACCTCATCGTACATATCCCACTAGACCCTAACCTGGTCCAGCTCTCAACCTCGAGGCCCAGCATCTGACGAGCCAATATGTGTATTGGCTCCAAAGTCAACTGTCCATCTGCCTCTACCTAAAGAGCACTCCAATCTAATACGTGAGACAAGTCAAATATATAACAATGTAAAACTAAAACATGAAAGACATCGTGGATACGAGACAGGCTAGGTGGCAAGGCTAAATGGTAGGCTATAGGTCCTATCCTCTCTAGGATCTCAAAAGGTCCTACAAACCGAGGTGCGAGCTTAGAGCCTTTTTCATAACAGATTGGACTCTTATGCAGTTGCACTCTCAAGAATACTCTGTCACCTACTGAAAAGCTTCGATCTGTCCTCTTTGCATCTGCATACTTCTTCTGTCTATCATGAGCTTCCTGCAGTCTCTACCTGATCAAAGTAACCTATTATTCCATATCCTGGATTATTTCGGGACCAATGGCAACTCGGTCCTCTAACCGATCCCAACTCAAAGGAGTTCTGCAAGGTCTGCTGTATAAAGCCTGGTAAGGAGGCATACCCAATGAGCTGTGATGGCCATTATTGTAGGCGAACTCAGCCAGATACAGGTACTCCTCCCATTTAGACTGATGATCCATAACATACATACGCAGCATATCCTCTAACACCTGATTAACCCTTTCTATCTGACCGTCGGTCTCAGGCTGATAAGCGAAACTGAAATTGAGCTATGTGCCCAACGCCTGATGTAAAGCTCTCCAAAATGAAGATGTGAAAATGAAGTCTCTATCAGATATAATACGGCGAGGTACTCCATGTAGTCTGACAATCTGATCTAGAAACACCCTCGCCATCGATGGTGCATTGTACGTTGTGCGTATAGGTGAGAAATGCGCTACCTTGGTCAACTTGTCAACTGTCACCATGATGGCATCATGGTGTCGTGATGACATAGGTAGACCAACAATGAAGTCCATGGAAATGGTGTCCCATTCCCATTCAGGTATCTCATGTGGGTATAAGAGTCCTGTTGGATGCTGATGCTCGGCCTTGACCCTCTGACACTCAAGGCATCGAGCAACAAACTCTGTAATATCACGTCTCATCCCAGCCCAATGGTATAACTACCGCAAGTCTACATGCATCTTCTTCACTCCTGGATGAGCTGCATAGGGTGCTCTATGAGCCTCAAAGAGTATCACTGCATGCAGATCACCTGCACGGGGTACATAGATGCGCTGCTTATGTCTAAGTAATCCATCTGACTCCAGGAAATATCCTATGAATTTACCCTTCAGGACCCTCTGATTCTGAATCTCCTACTGCTCCTCAAGAAACCACTCGTCCTCAGGCAGATGCTGTAGAATACGTTCTCTCAAATCAACTTTCAAAGTTAGAGTCAGGATCTTGTGGCACCTTTGACTCAACACGTTGGTGACCACGTTCTCCTTTCCCTTGATGTAGTGGACATCAAAGTCATATTCACATAAGAACTCCATCCAACGCTGCTGGCGGGTGTTTAAATTCAGCTGAGTGAAAATATACTGCAAGCTATGATGGTCTGAATGGAGCTCAAAGCATCAGCCTAATAGGAAGTGTCTCCATCGAACAAGAGCATGAATGACAACTGCCAGCTCTAGATCATGCGTAGGGTAGTTTAGCTCATGTGTCTTAAGCTTTCGCGATTCATAAGCAATCGGTCTACCACCCTGCATAAGGACAGCAACAAATCCCTCTAAAGATGCATCCGTGCAGACAACAAAATCTTCTGTCGGATCAGAAACAGCTAATATGGGAGTGCTGGTAAGACATTCCTTAAGGATTCCAAAGGCCTTCTCACACTGCTCGGTCCATGTGAATCCCTTCCCTTTTCGCTGAAGGGAAGTGATAGGATGAGCTATTCTGGAGAAACCTTCGACAAACCTACGGTAGTAACTGGCTAGTCCCATAAAGCTTCTCACTTCTGTAACACTGGTGGGTGCTGGCCAGTCCTGAATTGCCCTAATCTTTGATGGATCTACAGAGATACCATCGCCTGATAATATATGTCCCAAATACTGCACCTCTGTCCTGAAGAAAGCACATTTTGCCAGATTGCCATATAGCTAATTCTCATGTAAACACTGCATTACTTGACGCAAATGGTCCACATGTTCCTTCTCGGTCCATGAATAGATCAAAATGTCATCTAGAAAAATGATCACGAACCGATCTAGGTAAGTGCGGAACACCCCGTTCATAAGACTCATGAACACTACAGGGGTGTTCATCAATCTGAAAGGTACCATTGTAAACTCATAGTGGCCATAACTAGTTCAGAAAGCAGTTTTGTGAATATCTGCCTCTGTAATTCTCAATTGGTGATACCCAGATTTAAGATCAATCTTTGAAAACACTCTAGCTCCTTGCATCTGATCAAAGAGATCATCAATTCTCAGTAGAGGATATCAGTTCCTCACCGTTACTTTGTTCAACTGCCTGTAGTCCATGCATAGTCGAAGAGATCCATCCTTCTTCTTTACAAAGATAACTGGTGCGCCCCATGGAGAAATGCTAGGTCAGATGTGTCCCTTCTCTAGTAATTCTTCTAACTACAGTTTCAGCTTTGTAAGCTCATGTGTAGTCATTCTGTAAGGTGCTCGAGATACTGGTTTTGCCCCTAGTACTAGATCGATGTGGAAATCAACTTCTCTGTGTGGAGGCATACCAGGTAACTCTGGTGGAAAGACATCTACAAATTCCCTCATGATGGGGTGGTCATCTAATGTAGTCTCAGGTTTGTCTTCTGATCTATCACTGACTGTGATAGCAAATAACTGACATCCCTTCTGCATGCAACGCTTAAGTTGCTGAGTGGATACCATTCAAGCAGTCGTGGGCTTCTGTATGCCCACTATCTCTTCCGGTGTGCCATGATCATCTATACAACTAATCGTCTTCTGACAGCAATCCAGCTTGGCTCTGTGAGCCGCAAGCCAGTCCATGCCAAGAACTATGTCGTAGGTTCCTAAAGGCATCACCCTAAGATCCCATGTTGTAGTGAATGAACCCAAGGAAACTTCATAATTTCAGACAATGGAATCAACTGACATCCTGGCCCCAGAGGCCAGCTCGACCTCCCACCTAATGTCCTGCCTAGAAGCCACCAGCCTGCAACGTTCCACTAACGATGTAGATATAAAGGAGTCGGTAGCTCCGGAGTCAAAAAGGATAGAGATGGGAGATTATGCTATCATACCTGTTGTCTCAATAACTGAGGCCTGAAAATTAGCCTGGTGGTTGTCAACCGCTACAAACATACTGTGGGATTTACCCATGTCACCCACTGTCTGCTCGAATCCTCCTGCATGATGCTGTCCCCCAGCTGTATAACCATGTGGGCACTCTCTAGCTATGTATCCTGCTTCACCACAAGTATAACAAGGGCCTCTAACCTGTAACTATACAGTCTGAGTCCTACTCGACTACTGCTATCCTATCCTACCAGTAGACCCCTATGAACCCCTATATGACTGTTGCGGTCTCGCGGATCCCGCAGGTGGTCCCTGTTGCCTCTGATCTCTGCGCGGGCCTTGCTGCTGCCAACCTCTATTATTTCCCCCATATGATTTATGTTGTGTTTTAGCTTTTTGTTGCTACTGTGTCTGTTGTTGCTGTGGGGGTCTAGGAGGTAATGGGGTTGAACTATATCCTCCTTTAGGGAAAGGTTGTGTTGTCCTACAAAAGTTCTGTTGATGCTGCTGCTGTCCCCGATCCTAGAACTGAGGGCGAGAATTCTACCCTCGTCCCTGAATCTCTTTAGCAATGTAAGCCTTTTCGGCAACATCACTCAGTGTCTGCGGATCTGCCATCCGAACAGGTCCTGATATACTATGGTTTAGACCTCTGATGAACTTATGCACCAAGATTTTCTCATCATGAAGATACTCTGCATATCTGGATAACTCTGTAAATTTGCTCTCATACTGTGCCACTGAGAGTCCCCTCTACTGTAGATCATGAAATTCATCTATACGACACTGTCGGTAGTGGTTTGATAGATACCGCGTGTTGAAGAGCTCAATAAAAGTCTCCCATGAGAGTGTATCTATGGAAAGGCAGCGCTTGCACTCCTCAGTGCGCCACCATGTAGCTGCAGCATCCCGTAACAAGTGCACTATCACACAGGCCTTCGTGTTGCCTGCATATGGACGCAACGTGAAGCACCTGTCCAAACTGATAAGCCAGGCCTCTGCCTCGGCTCCCTCTGTGGTTCCAACGAATGTAGGAGGGTTCAATCTCAGTATATCCCTAATGGGATCTCCTTTGTCACTGCACCCCCTGTAAGGCTCATCTGCATGATACTCATAAGGCCTGGGACCAAAATGCTCTACTCTCACTGTCTCGTCATGCCTGGCATGATGTGTGGGGCTCCTGCTACGGGCCCTACCGGCCAAACCAACCTCCTCTGTATTAGGCAGCTTGACATACAGCTCCACACGTGGTACCCCCTACGGCTCTATGCAGGGCTCCTCACATGGCTCGACATGAGACTCAGCTCATGCCTCCACGCGTGGCTCCTCTCACGAAACATCGCGGGGCTCGTCACGTGGCTCTACGCGCAACTCAACTATGGCTGGTGGAAGCCTATCCAAAATAGCCTGTAAGGCCTATAATATCTGTGGTCCCATCTCAGGTGGGGCTGGTGGTGCTTGCGGTACCTGAGGAACTAATTGTGCCTGTATAACTGGTTGAGCTTGTGGATTCGGTTGTTCTGGTGGGGCTGGCTGATCCGGTCCCATAGCTGAAGAATCAGTGTGCACCTTGGTGGCTAGAGTGTGACGGGACACTGGTTGCCAAACTCGTCTGGGAGGCATCCTACAAAATGAGGTAACCTCTAGTCAGTTTGGTCATGGAAGTGATAATGTGCTCATACAAGCCCAGTGTTTTAAAACGACTGTGCTCTGATACCAAATGTCATGCCCACATTTCACATGCGTTCACAACACGCAAAACACGCATGTTATGTCCACATATGACATGTAAACATGATACGATCTATCAATTTTTTTCTTTTCTACTTAAATTCTTTCCCTCGCACGCGTATGCGTGCTCAGTTGCGTATGTCTAAGTTGTCTAAGTGATTATTGCTATGGAAAATTCCACACACAAGTACATGTTGATATCAATCACTATGTTTGAGTCGGATCAATTTGCTTCATGTTACATTTTTTTCTCCATCTCCTTTTTACATATATATATTTTATTTAAATTAAATTTAAAATGATAATCTAGTTTCATTACTTGGTAATTGATTCGGAAAGGATAAATTCCGTAGTTATAATTTTCTTCACAACGATTTAATGTGAGAGTTCATTAATGTGACCTTCAATTACCCATTAATATCATTCAATAATAATTTTTATATATATATATATATATATATATATATATATATATATATATATTCTTATATATATATATAATTACATTTATTTTAGAATTTCTTTTCCCATATAAGAAATGGTCATATATAAATATATATATATATATAGTTATATATATATAAAAAAATATCTTTATATATACATTTATCAGCAATAACCTGTTTTGTACAAACTTATTTATTCTCAAAGATTTTATATATATATATATATAATTATGTTTAATTCTATTTAAATATACACTTATCATTGTATATTTTTGTCTTGCTAATGGGATCTCCACCCAAATTTATATATATATATATATATATATACACATACATATATATATATACATACATATATATATATGTATGTATATATACATATATTAAAAATCCCTAGAGTGCAAGGACATGTATTTGCAATTGATACATATATAAATATACATATATATAGGGTTATATATATATATATATATATATATATACATTTATATATAAATCAATAGTATTTGTGTATTGATAGTGGAATCCCCACTAAACATTTTCATCTTTTTATTAATATTACCAACTCATAATATTGAAGGTTAAAAAACCCTAAAATCTCTTATTGTAGAATGTGTTGATTGCAGGTGGGAAGGCACGGCGGCGGCGGAGGTCGCATGGAGGTCGCAGTGCAGGGGTTGCTCTTATGGAGAAGGGCGTGGGGGTCGATCGCTGGCAGGCCGCGGCATTTGGTGGTCGCGTTAAGCGGCGGAAGGGGAGTGGTGGTTAGGGCGAAGGAAGGCTTGTGTAAAGGCCGCGAGGTCATGAGAGGCGGGGGATGTGGGGAGGGGCGGAGCCCCACCCACATCCCACATCGTGGGGTGTGGGTGGGGCTCCGCCCCTCCCCACACCCATCGTTATATGATTCGGTGGGGGTTTAAACCCCCACCATAAGACATGCAAATTTTTTTTGACTGTGTTAAACACAACGAATACCCTCTATTATATTTCTCTTCAAATTTTGAATTTTAATTAATATTATTTAATGATATATATGTGTGTGTGTGTGTGTACATCATTTTCACAATTGCTTTTATTTAAAATCTATTAAAAATATATATATATGTATATATATATATATTTATATGTTCACAAATGTAGCAATAATTTCATTCTCATAATTTCTTTTGAAGTAATCTATTAAATATATATATATATATATAAAAATCAGCTTCACAATTTTACTTGGTAATACAATTATAAATACAAATATACCAAATTTTCACAACTAAATCTAAAAGCAATATATATATATATATATATATATTTATACAATGAAGATTCATGGTAAAATATATTTCACTATCTCTCTACTTTTGTTTTACAATATAATAAATACTCACATGAAAGGAACATTTAACCAATTAAATCTGTATTTGCCTTTTCTTTTAAGTAAACTTTCCAAATCAAATGGATCTAAGGTTCAAAGGATAATACAGGAAACTAATCAACCTTTTATTTCAATAACATACAAAAGTCTGGTAAAATCTGATTTAGATTATTTCCCTTTGCAACTTAACTCAAGTTTTAGTTTGTATTCAAGAGCAAAATGCATCATTCTTAAAACTATAAAAGGTAACTTTCTCTCTAGTTATTACAAGAGATAATTTTAAAGCAACTGATCCCAATCAACAACCATCTCACAATATACAATTAGATAATCAAGAACAAATAACTATAAAACTCCCACAACTCAAATACAATCTAAGGGAGTAATTTTCTTTCTTCTCCCAGCTTACACAAAAGATGTAATGTAATAACCAAATTAAAGTCACAACTGATAACATAGTAAAGGAGGATTATTTCTCCACTCCTAAGGTAACAATTTTTACAACAAATTCAAGAGAGAAGTTCTCTCTACAACTCTTACATAATGAAACTATGATGACCAAGCTCACATTGCAAATAGGAAGATAGAGATTTTCTTTAACAAGACAAATCTATCCTCAATCCTCTTAATCATGCTTCAATAGTAACCTGCAAGACAACAAGGGAGAAAACAACAACCATCTAGCTCTCCTCCCTACCTTTGACCCGTAAGAGGGTCATCCCCGAGCTAGGGAGACCATCCTCATACCAAGGTAGAATAGACAAAACAACACTTCACAACATTGAATAACAATAACAAAGCAATTAACACACACACCCCATGGTTGACTCACAGTACAAAGACTCAGCTTAGGTGAGTTCAAGGAGGGTAGGGAAGTAGACAATCTCTACCTCTAGGTGTCATCCTTTCACATTTTATCACATTGTATCACAAGGCCTCAAGCCAACAATTTTATTCTTCCTCCACAAGGCCTCAAGCCAACAATTTACTCTTCTTCCACAAGGCCTCAAACCATCCAATAAATCAAATCACCAGGGATATCCCAATAGGCTCTCAAAGCCATAAGCCCTCTAGGCTAAATAAGTACCAACATGCCCTCAAGGCATTACATATATCAAGAAACAAGATGACACCCGAGGAGGGTCACACCTCCCCTTCCCTATACAAGATGAGCATTGCTTCAACTAGAAGGAGCTCTTTCAACACCCAAAAGCAAACCCCAAACAAAATAACAGAAAACTCATAGAAGACATTTGCAAACTCATTCATCAAGCAAGAATCAAACAAACAAATCAAGCATCAGATCACACAAGAGAGTAGTCTTGTTCACCAACCTTTCAAAGCCCAATTATGGAATGAAATTTGATGAAGAGCTCCACTCTAGCCTCCTTCTCTAAAGTCTCCTCCTTTCCACAATAATCCAACCCCCTTCCTCTCCTCCTCCTCTCTCTTTTAAAAACTAATTCCCTCTATTTTCCTAATTTTCCAAGTGCCATTAAACAACTAATCCACAACTCATCCATTATCCTAGTGGTCTAACAACAAATAACCCCCACTCAATAGGTTCCCCACTCTAGCCCTTTCTACAACACATGGAGAATTTAAAATACAATAAGTAAAATTAAAATACAAGGGGAGTGGATGACACACTACCCTAAATAAGGGGAACCCCACCCAAAAGAGAGGCACAAGGAGACAAACACTCCATTATTAGGGAATCATGGAGTGTTCCATGACTTGGAAGTGGGCCTGAGTGTGGATTCCACTCATCCCATTGTCCCCATGCTTCCAATTTCGTCACTTTACTTCACTGTGAGGTTTAAGTGACAATATGGTGGTTAACCCAAAGTTATCCTAGTCAAAAAGGTCCCTAGACCCATGAGGTATAACCCAGGGTTGATTTTTGCCTAGTTAGAACTCCCAGAGTCAAATAAAACACAAGAAAAAGGGTCTAAAAGAAATAAAATTTAAACAAGATTAAAAACAACATTTCTTACAACACTTATCATAATAAAAGTAAATCAGAAGATAACCCTTATTCCCTTGACCTCATGCAACATTAACACATTACAACATTACAACATTTTCCCAAACACGAGGTTGATCTTAGTTCCTCATTGAACTAGATCGGCTCACAAGGGATACAACATAGGTATGGTATGATCTCCTGTATTTGTAGTTTCGTTAGCAATACCTGCACACTCAAACTTGAAGTCAATAACACATAAAGGTATCATAGCCGAAGCAAATCTAAATACATGCATCCTAAACATTCTACCATATAATCACATTGAGTTTCCATATGCATTCATCATTTTCTTAAAAAACAACATCTAAATTATCATTGCATAATTATTCTCCTTAAAAATAAATTAGGTTTAATAAGCAAGGTTCCAGATCAATAGTCTCTCAACATATAAATAATAGTCAATATCACTGCAAATAGTCTCATGAACAGTAGTGTAAAAGGTAGGCCTCACACATTCTTGAATGATCATCAATAAGAAGCATGAAATACTTGTCACTTTGTAGACTTCTTATTCTTGTAGGGCCACACAAGTCTGTATGCACCAACTCCAGCAAACCGGTAGAGAATTGTTCTTTGCACATAGCATTGGGAAGATTCACAATCTTAGGAAGGTCTCTTACAGCTTGAACTGAGCTTATTCTCACTAGATTATCAAAGTTAATATGACACATTCTCCTATGCCATCACTAGCTTTCAATTTTCTGAGCCAACAAACAACAATTGTCAGTACCTTTCAAATGATAAACATTACCATGAGTCTTCTTACCAGTAGCAATTATGGTTTTGGAGCTTTTTGTTATCTCACATCCTTTGTCTTTAAACATCACATTGTATCCTTTGTTACACATTTGTCCAACACTTAGAACATTATGTTTTAAGTCTTTGACATAAAGAACATCATTTGTATTATGCTTTCCATGTAAAGTAATTGACCCTTTTCCACAAATCTTACTAGCTGCATCATCACCAAATCTAACAAGTTCTCCATCATACTTTTCCAATTTGACAAACTTACTCTTATCTTTTGTGACATGATTTGAACATATGCTATTAATGATCCATTCATCCTTTTCTTTTATAGCATGAAGTGCAGACATCTCTTCTTCTTTCAGACTTCCTTCTTACAGCTTGCAAGGTTAGCAAAAACAGGTTCTTCTTTTATAGCAATAAACAAGCATTCACTAGCATTAATATCTTCAGGATCGGATTCACCATTAGTTACACCTTCATCATCTCTAACATAATAGCTTTTCCTTATCATCTTACCTTTACCTTCTTTGTTCTTGATCTTCAAAGCTCTTTCAAGACATCTTGAATCATAATGACCAATCTTACCACAACTAAAACATTTGAAAGGTAACTTACCTCTGAACTTTCCAGTCCCCTTCTTCATTCTGCTCACAAAGTTTGCCTCAATCTCATCAATGTCTTCCTCATCTGATTCCACAACATACTTATTTGATCTAACAGTCTTTTCTAATTTGGCTTTAAAAGCAGTTTTAATTTTCATAGGGCCATCAGTGGTACCAAATTCTCTCATCTCAAAAGCAATCAGTTTGCTGAGCAATTGATCTTTGAAAGCTTGTCTGAATCTTGCAATTCTTCCATAGAAGACACTTTATGACTAGAAGATTTGGGAAGTGTTTTGAGTATCTTATCCACAACTTCTTCATCATCCAAAGTTCCAATGAGAACTTTAATCCCATTGACAACTTCATCAATCTTCTATAGGTAGATTGTTATGTTCTCATCTTCAGACATCTGCATAGTTTCATATCTGGACTTCAAATTTTGCATCTTTGCTTTATTAACAGATTCATCTCCTTCATATATATTCTTCAATTTATTCTAGATCTCATGAGCATTTTTTAGATCCAAAACTTCTACCATTTCAGTGTTGGATAGAGCACTTAGTAGAGTATTTCTAGCTTTACCATTAGTCTCATAAGCCCTAATCTCCATTGCAGTCTCTGGATCATCATCAGGCATAGTGTATTCATCTTTAACCATTCTCCACACATTGTAACCAAGAGAAACAAGATAGCTTTGCATGCATACCTTCTAGAAGGTATAGTCAGTTCCATCAAACTAAGGAATGTCATTCTTGTGTACCATCTCAGATCTACCTTAAGTTGTTAGGCTTTCTTCCAAGGAACCCTTGCTCTGATACCAATTGTTGGAGGCACAAGACAACTGAGAGGGGGGGTGAATTAGTTGTATCAAAAACTTTAACTTCTCTTAAACAAAATCACATTCACATTCACTTACTTTAACCCCTTAATCTATTATGAAGATTAAACATGAAATGCAGAATTAAAACTCAAACACATCAACACCATTCACACTTGAACACTAGATTTTTGCATGGAAAACCCTAAAAGGGAAAAACCATGGTGAGTGTTAGCTCACAATATAATGTAGTAACAATATTGAATAACAAGAGGCTCACTGTCTAGGGCTCACTACCCTTAAGGACTCACTGTCTAAAGAAGGATGCTCACTGCATATAGGGTCGTTGCTAAGAGGTGGCTCACTGCCAAAGGGTGGTTCACTGCCAGGAGGGGTGGCTTACTACCATGAACTAATATCATAACATCTACAACATGCCTGAATTTAGTTCCAATGAAGTGCAATACATATCACCTTCACTACCTTACAACACACACACTTTCATATTTGCATCTTCACACACTCCTCATTTTTACATGGATTTATTACATTTATTTATACCAATCATTAATCTTAGAACATACATCAAGGTCAGCATTACAATCTACAACCTTTGGAAAGATCTCCAAGGTCAGCAAACATACATAATTCAAATTAGTTCTGGACCTAAACAAACATGTGGATCAAAATGAATTTAAGAAGAACACTTCATGGCTTATCTCGGACCTAAATACATCCTCACATACTTCAACATGCTTATACAATCCACGAAACACATTCGCAAAGAGTGTTAGCACCCAAGTCGGCCGAACTAGTGCAAACACCAAGAATGCTTAGACACATGTTTCCAAGAATTCAATCATAGCTTGCAGATCAAGCACATGCCTTCAACACAATCTGGAGACATCCAAGAACAACATAAAGTCACCTGGGAGCTGACAAATATGTCTGCAACAGATCTCACTTGAAGACAGATCATAGACTTCTCACAACAAACATTGTCAAACTCTGCTAAACAATAACTTGCTTTCCAGAGAACCAAATCCCAAATCCTTTGGAATGAAGATAACTAAGTACCTTATAAGCATATGTCCAAAACCACAAGACCAAAAATCAAACTACGGAGAAATGCAAAGCAAAATGCTTTCTCCCTGTCACACTGCAAATGTTGTCAGGCACAGTCTTCAAACTAGTGAACACAACTTTCACACCAAAGCATTCCAAAGCACCAAACTCTAGTTTTAACATCTCCAACTAGTTCTCTAAAACATATCCAAATCTCATCCTCCAGTCTTCAGTATAGAAGAAATGCGGAGCAAAAACTCAGACAGTATCTTGTAAGCCAGAATACGTCTTCACAACTATGTCTTCAATATAAATCATTTTTTCTCAAAATTACTTGGAAACTCAATATCAGGAACATATTCTCATCATTTTCAGCACTTATACAAATCAATACAAAGTAACTAACTCATCACAAGCAATCAACAAAACAAGAGCACAGTTGACACCAATGACAACACAGACATGTTTACATCAATAACAACACTGATTAGCACATACTTGCAACAGTGACATGACCCTTACTTGTACCTCATGTCTCTAATCGGTACCATGGCTACCTTCTGGTACTCTCTGGTATGCTTTGTTCATGTCCTTGAACTGCTAACACTATCTATAGTGGGGGGTGAACACACCCAGAAATGTGCACCGTTGATGAAGACTGAGGGTGCCCTTTCTACAGTGGGGTGGTGACTATGTCCCTACAACCAACATTTGTTTATCTAGCCAAATCTCTATCTCTAACCACTATACCTTGACTATAGTGGATAGGGGGCCAACCAGTTCATTCCTGCCAAGAGAAATGGTAGGTGGGTGGGTGGAAATGGGTCCCCGGTTCTCCTTAAGGAGGAAGACTACTATAGGACATGGGGTGGGTGGCCTGAGCGAGGGTAATCACCACCGGCCCCAATATAGAGTAGGGGCCCTGGTGATCAAGACTGCATCTACAACTATAGTAGTGGACCCCCCACCAGGGTTGAAACAAGGGTGCACAAAGGGTAGGCACCACCGGTATTCATTATTCCATTCAAAGAGCCCAACAACAACAACAATTAATCTACCTCTCAGGGGGGCAGGTGGGAGCCCCCAGGAGGTAGATTAGTTGTTGTGCCTCCCAAAAACTTAAGTAAACCACATGGGGTGGGTGGGAGGCTAAAATTGCCCCACACATGCTAACTAATCTACCTCCCATGGGGTGGGAGACTATAGTTGTTGGGGGAGGGAATTTTAGGGAGGTAAATTAGTTATGTAGTGGGGAATCAAACCTCAAATCCTATCCTCTATGACCCCACTTCCCCTTCGAAATGCACTCTTATGTGACCCTGACCCCCTTCTCAATATATGGGCTTCAAAAGGCCCACATTTCTAATTATTCATTGAAAGCTATAGTGATGTTAACTAAGCTACCTCCCAGGGGGGCCCACCCACCCGAACAATAGAGAATATGTATTATTATGGGGGGCCCTTTAAATTTGTGCTACTATCACAACTCAATCCTGGGTGAAGAATGAACACTTGACTGCAAAAATAGTAGCCCCAAAGAGGGCTTGGATGTGGAGGGCATACATACATGGGGCTACAGATACTACTTAGTGGAAGGCTCAAGGGCCTACTCCCAAACATTCATACTAGTTCTGAATTGCTATATATTACCAAGGTAGCTAGATTTTTTTTAGACTAAAGAAAATTTAGGGTCGGGGTGGGTTATCATCTGCTCTTAAATGTTGAGGGGTGGGTGATGGCCCATATATAAAAATTTTGTTGGGGGTGGGGCCCTCTTGGCCTGCCATTCCTCAAAATACAAGGGGGGTGGGGTTGACTGTTGAGAAAATATCTCTGGTTGAGGTGGGGGTTTGGGTGAAGAATCATGTTCAAGGGGCATGTTACATATAGAATCTGGTGATGCTTGAATAATCACTAAATAATAAAGCCAATGCCAAGGGAGTTGGATCCAAGGTATTCAACTTTACACATTGGTTCGCTCTTCTAGTGTCCCTCTTAGCAGAACTAGGAGTCCGGTGTCCAATGTGAATGCATTGGGGGAGGGGAACCCAAACAGCTTCTACCTACAAGCTCCACCCATTATAGCCATCTAGACAGCTATCGAACAAACCACTGACTTATCATCATCAAACTTCCAAAGGTGTATTGAAATAGGACGTGACCAAGGTATTTGGTCGAATGGACTTTCCTTCCTCCATCTGATAGAGATATTCAGTTTCGATTCAAGTTAATGAATCCTCAACTACCCAACTATAGAGTTTACAGTTGATACAGGTTGCAATGAACCCTATGTTACCAACTCACTCTCCTATCCTAAATAGGAAAGTTTTCCTTCCTCCAATGATATAGACAATTTGAGGAACCTACTAGCTGTGGAACCCACACTCTGGTAGAGTTCCAAGGGGTCTAGAGTAAGTGTGTTTAGAGAGTATCTAGCTATAGCATGGTGGTGTACCCCCTCTTGACCTTAGGTGGGTGAACTAGAGGGTGGATGGAAAGTCCAGCAAGTCGTCATTTTAATTCCAAGGGGAGGGGAAATCTGGTCAGCTGTGTTCAGTATGAATCATCGAGGATGCCATGATATCTTCCACTATATAACTAGTAACTTCCTACTTATATTATAGGGAGTATATTCTACACACTCAGTCCAACCAACAATAGTAGGAGGTGGGGTATATCAACGAGTAGGTAAGCTTAAGTAAAATCATCATCAATTCTCCTCTAGAAGTATAGGAAGTTGTTCTTTGAGAAATGAGTTTAGCATTGGTGGTTGGTTGCTCTTTTCCAACCCCAACTTCCAAACCTAAAGTTGAGAATTGATCTCTTCCATTCAAGAATCAATCTCTCATTTTAGAGAATTGATCTCTAGAAAAGGAGAATTGATCTTGGCTTCTAGATAATCAATCTTATCTTTTGGACCTCTGTCCCCTGGATCTCTATCTCCCACCCCTGACCAAAATAAAGGGTGCACTCGAGGCCCAATAGCCCCAAAGGGCTATTGAGAAGGCCGAGGTAATTCTAACTAATTGGGGTTGTTGGGGTTCTTCAACTACAGTAAAGAGCCTAAACATTGAGCATATATTATAAGGAGCTATCCCAGCTTCAACTAGAGATAGTGTCCAAGCTACTAGTATTAGTTGGTACTAGGTAGCAGGGGCTAACTTCGATGGGAGCTAGTAGAGCTCCAAGTTGGACTACCTTTTGATTGAACTAGTTTGAGCCACATCCATCCATCCATCCATCCATCTAACTATAGGTGTAGTGAACTTTGACCTATCATAACTAGTTGAATCTATAGGTTGCTCTTTGAGCTTCCACTTCTAATCTATTGAGGTTCATCAAGAAGCAAAGGAAGAGTTGCCACAAGAGGGCCTAGAATGAGCAATCCCTTAGACCATTCGATAATAGCCAACTGGGACAAAGGAGGAGCAAGTAAACCTATCTAATCCTATCACCTTCAGATCCTCTCCTCATCCCCTGTTAAAATGGGAAGAATGAATAAATGGATGGATCACCCTCGCTTGAGATTGACTACTGAAATATCTATCAGGCACACCCACCCTCTCCAATATAGTCTAATATGCAACTTAGATTCTTGGGGGAGGGGCCACTCGGGTGGGTGGAAAGTGGCGGGAACCCCCACCCCGGGCTATATTAGTTTCTTAGGGGCCCAGGTGGGCCCTGGGGGTTCAGCATTTTGTTTAGTTATTCCTTGGTCCAACAAATATATATTGCCTCCCACCCACCTTGCATGCCACATGTTGCTCGCTCATAGACGACTCAAGCGACTTGAGCAACGAGATCAACTGGATCAGATGCTGGTGGTAGGGGATCAATGGCTCAAGATGGAACTATATCTACATCATTCCATTTGTAATGGTCCACTACATTGGAGATGACCACACTCTATAGTTTCTCTAGGATTTTTAGTGCTACTTCCATAGACTAAAGAGCCGCTACCCCTAAATCACTCCAATGATCTACTAGAGGAGTAAGGAAAGGTGCAGGATCTGGGGCAGAGGCACTAACAGAGACAAGAATTGGGAGCCCTATATCCCCATTGGTTGGGCTAAATCTGGGGCAGCAACTATAGGGGTAGGAGCTGGAAAAACAGATACAGAAGATGAAACTAGAACTAGACAATGCATAGTCTCAGACTGGACAATCTACAAAGGCCTACCGAGATGGAAGAACCACGGAAGGTCTATACTATAGCTTAGGCCTCTAGAGTATCCTTCTTTACCGACGGTGCCTCTATCTGTACCATATCATGGGTATCATTGTTGATTGCAATGGTAATCCATTAAGGATCAAAAGTCCTAATTTAAATTATTGAAACCCTAACTTAATCCTCAAAACTCTAAGTACCCAAAATCACATGATAGTGAAAATAGAGTGAAAAGGAAAATAGAGGGGGAAACCTAGCAGATGAGAGGGAGAAATGTAAAACACATGTGAGAACTAAAAACCAATTAGACTATGAGAAGCCAACAACTTATAAGAGAAATGGAATGCCAAGAGTCATAGAAAAAAGTAAATGAGTGAAAATCAAAATGCCTTAGAGTTAATACCTCTACTTACATGCAAGGCATAAATTCCCATATACATTGACCTTCAAAAATTTGCACAAAATAAAAGACTCAACCTTTGGAGTATTAATGGCACTTTGTACATGTCTATGTATTATTCCTCTAAGTATACTGCAAAGCCTAATTAGGGCTCAGAGTTTTGTGATCACATTGCATCCAACATTATCTCAGGGTTTGGGATATTAAGAGCACTTTGTAATTTGAACTAGACTCAAAGGGTTTATAAGGGTGTTTGGATTTTGGGCCCAATATGACATCATGCATCATGCAAAGCCTTTGTCAAAGTCAAAATCTCCTTAAAATAGACCTATTTAAGCTCTTTAACCTACATGAAGATATTTAAACTTAAAGTTCACATTCCTTAATGTGATTTCAAACATTAGAACATAACATTATATTCTTCATAAGACCATTTTGAAACATGATTCAATTCATGACCCCAAGATGAATAGGAATATCCTAAATCCAAATAGAATGAAACCAAGAACACATAATACAACTAAAACTATCCAAATGAACAAGCAAGGATGAAATTATAAATTTCAAAATAAGGGTCCCTAGATTTAAAAAATTAGAGGCATATTACACGAAGGTCACAATAAGTTCTTCATCCAGATGACTTGCAATTGTTGTCACATCACCACCACATGCAAATAAACATGTATGTTGTACCACATGTTAGTATATGTAAATGTTATTCCACAAACTTGAAAAATCACTACATTTCATTGCAAAGTATTCTACAAACAAACTCTTCCTACAAGGACTCTCTATAGGTGAATATCACCCAGGTCCTAACATTCTCTCACTTGATATTTATAGTAGAAGAGAGTGGTATTTTAACCCAAGAGATTAACCTCATTCCTGGGAGTAGGATAAGCACATCTCATCCCTACACCACATCAACTTGGTGGTACTTACAAGTTTTTTCAAATAATCTGTAGTGTTTATCTAAGTATCAATTTTCTCTATCTAGAGTTTTTTGTTCTCAAATGTCTCCCTTAAAAAATGATATTACACATTAATATGCCTTGTTCCAGCATTGTAAATAGTATTATTAGTTAGATAAATTGTACTTTGTGAATTACACGTCACCACTATTTGGCTCTTATAACCAACTATTACTCAACCTCTTCAAGCACATTGTTTCCTTACAAGCATGTATTGTGGCCATATATGCTGCTTTAGTAGTGGATAGAGCAATCATCTACTAGCTATTTCTTATCTAACTCACTGCTCCACCAAATAGAATAATCACATAACCACTTGTTCACCTCTAGTTATCAAGATCTCTAGCCCAGTCCAAATTTGCAAATCCCTATTCATTCAACACTTTTCCCACACCATTAGTACCATGATAATTTAATCAATAATTTAGAGTTCCCTTCAAGTACTTGAACACTCTCTTCACATGTATCTAATGTTCTTTACCTAGCTTTTCCATGAACTTACTTTGAACTCCCACTTCTTGGGAAACTTCTAGTATTGTACAAACTATTGCATACATGAGACTTTCTACCACACTTCCATAAGGAACATTCCTCATGTCCTCCAAACCCTTAATAGATTTAGGGCATTATGACATACTTACTTTTGTGCCAACTAGTAGAGGTGAACTTACCATTTTATTCTCCTGCATTCCAAACCTCCTCAAAATAGTTTCAAGATACTTCCTCTAGTTTAGCCATAGTTTCTTGTTGGTCCTATCCCTGCATATCTCCATACCAAGTATATATCTAGCAACTCCTAAGTCTTTCATGTTAAACTTTCTAGACAAATGAGTTTTAATTTCTTGAATTAATGCTATATTGCCTCAATGATAAGCATATCATCAACATATAAAATAATAATCAAAATATGACCATTTACATGTTTGAAGTACATAGAATGATTAGCATCACTTCTTCCAAAACTCAATTTTAGTGCACGTGTGCCAAAATTTTGGTTCCACATATGTGGAGGTCGTCTTAATCCATATAGGGACCTATTTATCTTGTAAACCAATTTCTCTTTACCTTTCAACTTGAATCTTTTAGGTTGTTCCATGCATATTTCCTCCTTTAAGTCTTCATGCAATAATTTGTCTTAACATCCATCTGCTCAATCTACATATCAAGTATTGCAATAATAGATAACAACATCCTAATAGAAATCAACTTAGAAATAGGAGAAAAGATCTCACTGAAGTCTATTCCCTCAACCTAAGGATAACCCTTTGCCACTAGTCATGCTTTGTACTAATCAAGTGATCCATATGCTCTAAATGTAACGAACACCTATTCATTCCTTAAAAACAAACAAAATTTCACTAACAAAATACCATAATTTTTTTTTAATAAAACATAATCACATCTAAGAGAATCATATAGAATTATCTCATTTCACAAATCATTTCCAATAAATGAAATATCATCATCCAAAATATATTACAAAGTAGCATTCACATCATGATGCCATATTTTACAGATTACAAACTTTCAATAATGCATTTAACATGTGAAATATAAGTATTGTCTATATGTAACCAACTCTTCAATGTTCATAGCTGCAAGAGGGAGAGCATTATTGGCAAGAGACATTGTGTGGCTTCATCATTGTTGTCATTGATGGCAACAAAGTTTATCCCACACATTTGCAGCACATAATAGGTCTTTACCGGAAGTCAGATTGAAGAGTGTTTTGGTCCAGTGAGCAAGAACAGAGCATGCAACAAGGTCCCACAATCAGTTCTAGATCTCTAAGAGGAAGTATCTTAGAAAAGTGTGGACTTGGGGAAGTCAAGAGGAGTACCATGACTGCTACATTCTAGAGATTGAGCCTCTTGTGATGAAAGAGTGAAAAGATATGAGCACCTAAGTGATGGGTTCCTGTTTGGCAGAGTAGACTGAGGAAGAACTAACTGGCAGAGCATCAGACCTTAATCTAGATGAGAAATTGATGGTAATCAAGTTTCTTGAGGGATCATTCATGGTTGGCCAACATGATTGATGACTCCTATAAATATCTTTTTGATACGCATCACTTAGTAAGCATGGATTCAGCTGACAGACCAGAGTTTGGGAAAATCTTGAGTATTCTGGATGTCGACTAGAAAGATGTTGAAATCCTTTGTGCAGATATATATACCAGATGGATTTTGATGTGAAGGTGTGTGTTGTGTAAGAGTGTGTGCGAAAAAAAGTAGAGAGCAGTGTGGAAGCAACTATACAAATTTGGTATGTGACAGAACAGCAGCACTAAACAGAGGAAGAATGAAGTGCAGCAAATCAGTATATTGAGCCTAACCGGAACTAAAACTCAGCATATGTGGATGCATCTGATCAGTTCAAACACCTGGTTACTTTCTATATACCTTGTAGACAGTGAGTCTCTTGTAGGCAATGAGCCTCTTGTGAGCAGTGTGCTCGGGCAGTGAGCCCTAATTGGCAAGTGTCATTTTGTACTTCTTATTCTTTTAACAGAGAACACAATCTTGGGTTAGTCACCCCATGGTTTTTCCCTTAACAAGGTTTTCCACATAAAAATCCTCGTGTTATGTGTGTTGATTTCATTTCTGCTCTCATGTTCATTTATGCTTATATGTTTTGATACTACACTATTATTAAAGACGAAAAGAAAGTTATGAAATTTAAGATAACTGATTCACCCCCCCTCTCAGTTATCTGCCTTGTTTCCAACAATTGGTATCAGAGCTAAGTTCCTCTAAACAGAGCCTAACAGCTTGAGGAAGATTTGGGAATCTCAATGGATATGTATGGTATGAGGGAACAACTTCAGTCTGCCCTAGATGATCTTGAGCAATCTCACTCTGAAGTCAATAACCTGAGGGAAAGACTTAAACAAGCTGATGATTTCATAAATGAACTCAAAGAAAAAATAAGTATCTAAGTGAAGAAAAGAAAGGAACTACTTCAACAATTAGCAAGTCAAAGTGAAGCCAATGATATTAATGAAGATCTGAATGAGAAAAACAATTTATGTGAGAAGCTATCAAAAGAGGTCATTATGGTAAGACATGAAATGGAATCAGGGGTTATGAAATTCACCCAAGAAATTGAAGAGAAAAGAAAAATTGAAGATAATCTAAAACAATCTCTCAAGGAGAAGTAAGAAGACTGCCACAAAATGGATAGAATAATTAGGCATATGGAATCTGATCTTGAAGAAGCTAGAGATAATGAAGAACAACTTGAGAACTAGATAGACACTCTTAAAAGGGATCTTCAAACTGAAAATGAATACAAAGAGAAATTCAAGATAAGCTCTGCTCAACTTGAAGTTCTTCTTGAAAGCCAAAAGAGGGTAGATGACAAGCATGGCTTGGGGTATGAGAAAGGCGAAAGCTCTGGATCCAGTCAAAAGAACTCTGGATTAGGAAATCTAAGGAATAGACCTAGAAGACCTTCGATAAGGCAACCAAATGCTCAAAGATATCCATCCTTAAATGGATACTACTACAATTGCAATAACTTCAGTCATAAAGCAAATCAGTGCAGAAGAAGAATGAATCAGACTAATTCATCCTTCTCCAGACAGTGTTTTAACTGCAAAAGGTATGGTCACAAATCTTATGAATGTAGAAATGTGCAAATAAACAATTCATTCAATGGTAGATGTTTTGCATGAAATAGAATGGGACATATGGCTAATCAATGCATATCAAGAGGATACCAGTCAAATATGCAAAGAAATGTTGTTTGCTACAATTGCAATAGATCCGGTCATATTGCCAAATTCTGTAGAAGTAAGAATCGGGATAAAAGGGGTCTGGTGCATCATAATCAAAATCAAGACAAAGGAAAAGGAAGAGTGAATGTGGATGAAGTTCAAAGGGAAATGAACAAGATTTGGGTAAAGAGAAGTATAAAAAATGTTGGGGATGGATCTGCACCAGAATCTGGTGCTGATATTCCTTCCGAAAATTAAATAGATGAGCTCTAGCTCAGGGGGAGTCACAAAAGAAAACAATTTCCCCCAGCCAGTCAATTGGTGCTTGAAATTGGCACATGGAAAGTTGCGGATTAAAAGGGCTCTCAGAGAAACATCTAAATAAGCCTTGGTCGAAATATGAAAGATCCGCAAGGAGTTTGAAAGGGTTAATCATCCCAAATTAATTTGATTTGACAGTCATCTGGCAAAAGCAGGATTTTCACAGTTAGATCTGGTATGATTCAAAATTGAAATAATTAGATCTGCGGTTAGATGGAATGATTGGAGAAAGGGAGATACATTGTAAGTTATCATTCTAAGTGCATCTCAGCGATCCGAAAAGATCTCTCTCAGAACAAGGAGAACAAGGCAACCAGAATGACTTAAGTTGTGCATTTATTGCAAAATGGAATTAGGGTTTGCATAGAAATAAAACGGTTCTTTTGTTCATTATTCACACATTTGCATTCGAGAAGAAGAAAGAAGGAGCTCTACAACAAGATTGCTTTAACCCTCTCAAGGATCAACCACAGAATTTGATTCAACCAGTGATCTTTTTGGCTCTCATTGTGAACCCTAGAAGCGTAAAAAGGTATTTCCACTCTTGAATATCTCTCTCTGAATCTTTTGAAAGATGGCTACTCCAAATGTTGTTAAGATCACTGATAGGCCATGCCCTAAGTTCAAGAAACATCCTTACAAATCCCTAGAAGTTGATCCCCTAGGCGCATTCTCTAGCATTTTGCATGGGGTTCTGCATGTTGAAGATGTTAGGGTATACATTCATGCCAACATTGAGGAATTTGGGGAATCCAAGCTGATGGATATCTATCACAAGGAGTTAATAGATGAAACATTTGAACTTAAACCCCAATACAAGGCCATCCGGGATAAGCATTTTGGACATTGCATCCATTTCCCCTCTTTTGCAGAAGATGAATGGGTCCGGTATGTTCTTAGTAGAATACATGATAACTTCATGTGGTTGTTGAAGCCCTTCAAGATAACCAAGGATGTAATCAGGGCAGTAACTAGTTTGCACTCATTTGGTGGGTTGCCTGCACTCAAATCAGTCAAAAATCAAACCGTAAGCGAGGCTACCGAATCAAAATTTGATAAAAGAGAAATGACAATTGAGGATATCACAGATCCAGATATCAAATTTGCTTCTATGATAATCTGTTATAAAATATATCACTCCAGTAGGGAGAATTCTGTATCCAGAACATCAATATACACTGCTTATCAGATGCTAAGGGAAAATGTTGATTATGATCTTTGTGAGCTTCTCCTAAACCAACTGTTAGAGAATTTGTAGAAAATAAAGAAGGATAAGAAGAATTCATTTAAGTACGATGGCTTGATACTTTGTCTATTCTTTTACTATATGAATGAGCTACCCAGATCCAGTGGTTGGGTATGGAAAAATGACAGATTGGTTGCCATACAAATCAGAGATTATATGTATGGGCTTGGTGATGCCAAGGCTCAAAGCATAGCTCTCTGGGGATATTTCAAGAATTTCCAAGGCATGATGCAGGCCAGAGAAAGAATCCCATAGACAATAGTTGAAAAATATAAAGATACAGTATGTTTTATGGTAGACATTGATCAATGCCTATTGGAGACAGTAGAGCCCAGAATAGTTTGGATTATGCTAATGGGCTATGTGGTGGATGAGAAAATTCTGGAACTGCATGTCCAACACCTACTAAGTTAGCCTAAGGACCCTGAGGCAAAAATGTTTGGAACCTTTCAAGAATTGAGTGTGAAAATTCATGTTGAGCTAAGGCAACCAGAGATGAAAAGAAAAGTGAGGAGAGAGGTAGAGGAAGTTGTCAAAAGATATGGCATTTCAAAAGAGGTAGTTGATGCAAATAGAGAGAAATAGAGACAAGATGCAGAAAAAGAAAGTGATCTGGTGCAAGCCCCATCCCGAACTAGATCCTCAAAGAGTTATGCACCTACCTCCTCTAAGAGCTCTAAATCCTCCAAGCTGAATGCAAAGACATCCAGAAAAGGAGAAAAGAGAACAAAAACCAAGGCTACAAGATCCTACTTAAGTCAAAAGGATGATGAAGAGACAGAGACAGATGAGGAGGTTAAGAAAATGAAGAAGAAAAAGAAAACATCTATGGAATTCTCTACTGGCAAGAACAAAGAAGAAGAAGCAGAAAAAGTTGTTGAAAGGCCTACTCTTCCTGTTGATGATGTCATCAAAGCAGTCACTGTAGATGGGAATCTATAGCCCATAACTAAATTTTATGAGTTTCATGACACTGACAAAAGATTATTGGAGGAAGCCACAGTCAAGTACTTGAATATCTATAATAAAGCATTCATTGAAATCATCTCTCTAATCCCAAGAGTTTAGATAAAAAACTTGAACTCTAAAAACAATGCTAAGGAAAAGGATATGGAGATCTGAGAACAGATAGCTATTCAGTTCTATCCTTCCATCACTCCTAAACAAATGAACATGATCTTCAAGGATTGCAAGGATGAGTTCCGGAGCAAAGCCAGAATGAACAAGCTTATGCTCGGAGAAATTGATCAGGTGGCAAAAGAGACTGAAGACATCCTCCAGAATGCATATAAAAGATTCAATCTTCCTATTATAGAGGACATAAGTGATGAACCTTCTACCATGGATGTCGAAGGATTAAGTGTATCAAAGGAAGATCCTACTGAGAAATTTGCTGAAGAGTCAAAGGAGTTATGTGAGGAGAAGACTAAGGACTTGGATTCCTCTGTTCTGGAAGAGGAAGTCCATGAAGAAGTAAATATCTCTCTTCCCGATCCCCCAACAGACTCTGAAACTGAAGGAGAAGCAAGACAAGAGGAGAAAGCAAGTCAAGAAGAAGGGAAAAAGGTAAGAGAAGAAGAACAAATAGAGATCTTCGATGATAGCTCTAAGGCTGCAAAAGAAAAGAAGTCTTCAGCAAGAGACACTGCAGAAGCAGTGAAGAGTTTCTTGACCAAGGAATTGATGGAGATAGATGAATCGGAACTATTTCAGGGAGCACTAAATTTTGACTCCCTCTCTCCGGTCCAGACAATGAAGGTAGCATCTTTTGCTCAAGCTAAAGAAAAATAAAAGCTTCTGAAGTCTCACATGGAAGACTATGAGCTAATAGAGATTGCATCTGATGTGCTAAAGAAAATCATGCCATCCTTTCAAAAGGACCTTTCGGCCTCCTCATCTGGTAATCTGAAATCTCTTGATAATTCTATTAGCACACATTTTGATTCTTTGGAGAAATCAGTAGAAGAGAAAGTCTGGAAAGAGTTTTTGGGTAAGAGATTCTCTGAAGTTCAAGGGCTTATAGCAAATGACAGGAGAAATCTGAATATTAGAATAAAGAGCCTAGAAAATGTTCTTAAAGATGGTGGAGAATTATACAAATTTTGTTTATCCTGGTCCACAGTGACAACAGACATTGTCAAGGTGGAAGAACAAGAGGGCAAACTATCAAGTTTATCCCATAGTTTTGATCCTCTCACCTCATCCATAATGAATCAAGAGTGTCAGGTTATTGCCACTATAAATGAGATAAAGAGGCTTGAGAAGGAGAAGAAGAATAGAATAAGCAGAATGAGCAAACTAAGAGGGATAATTATCCCTAAGTTAGAGGCAATGCATGAGGCCCTAACTGATACCCAGACCACAGCCCAGATAAGTGATCCAGTAGACTTAAAGAGGGCAGAAGCTTTTGCATTTTTGTTAAGTGGTCACATCTCAATTTTGGACAGGATGAAGCAGAGTTGGGCAACAGAATTTATCCAGTTGAAAACCACTTTTACGGATATACTCAAGTATATATAAGTATAACTTGTATATATATACTTATGCGGCTATGTATAGGTTAAATTTTGCAAATTTTGGTGTGCAAATTCCACCCTTCGCCATTGATGTCAAAGGGGGAGTGAGGAGTAGTGAAAAATGTGGAATCTAGCTAAGGGGGAGCTCTGGAAAAATGTACATAAGAACAGAGCATCAGCCAAGGGGGAGTGTGCTATGACACTTAGTCATTTTTCACTAAGTGTTGCCATCAATGCCAAAGGGGGAGATTGTTACCAAAAGACACTATGTGGCTTCATCATTGTTGTCATTGATGGCAACAAAGTTTATCCCACACATCTGCAACACATAATAGGTCTTTACCAGAAGTCAGATTGAAGAGTGTTTTGGTCCAGTGAGCAAGAACAGAGGTTCAGATCTCTCAGAGGAAGTATCTTAGCAAAGTGTGGACTTGGGGTAGTCAAGAGGAGTACCATGACTACTACATTCTAGAGATTGAGCTTCTGATGATGAAAGAGTGAAAAGATATGAGCACCTAAGTGTTGGGTTCCTGTTTGGCAGAGTAGACTGAGGAAGAACTGACCGACAGAGCATCAGACCTTAATCTAGATGAGAAATTAATGGTAATCAAATTTCTTGAGGGATCATTCATGGTTGGCCAACATGATTGATGACTCCTATAACTATCTTTTTGATACACATCACTTAGTAAACATGGATTCAGCCGATAGACCAGAGTTTGGTAAAATCTTGAGTATTCTGGATGTCAACTAGAAAGATGTTGAAATCCTTTGTACAGATATATATACCAGATGGATTTTGATGTGAAGGTGTGTGTTGTGTAAGAGTGTGTGCAAAAAAAAGTAGAGAGCAGTGTGGAAGTAGCTATACAAATCTGGTATGTGACAGAACAGTAGCACTAAGCAGAGGAAGAATGAAGTGCAGCATATCAGTATATTGAGCCTAACTAGAACTAAACCTTAGCATATGTGGATGCCTCTGATCAATTCAAACACTTGGTTACTTTCTATATACCTTGTAGATAGTGAGTCTCTTGTAGGCAATGAGCCTCTTGTGAGCAGCGTGCCCAGGCAGTGAGCCCTAATTGGCAAGTGCCATTTTGTACTTCTTATTCTTTTAATAGAGAATACAATCTTTGGGATAGTCACCCCGTGGTTTTTCCCTTAACAGGGTTTTCCACATAAAGATCCTTGTGTTATGTGTGTTGATTTCATTTCTGCTCTCATGTTCATTTATGCTTATATGTTTTGATACTGCACTATTATTAAAGAAGAAAAGAAAGTTAAGAAATTTAAGATAACTAATTCACCCCCCTCTCAGTTATCTACCTTGTTTCCAACAAGCATCACTCGAGTTCTTTACCTCCAACCATAGACCAATGGTCCCCCGCACACCTTCCAAAAGGAAGTGGCCCTACCCTTCACAAGGGCAGTAGATAAGGGAAATCTACAAGAATATCATTCCATCCGAGAACTAGTGTTGTGTACAATTACAATCTGTCATACGACTCTAGGATCCCTCTAGCTAAGTATGACAAAACCTGACTATCATGCAATCATATAGACACTATGATCCAATAATGCAAGCAACAATTTTGCATTACTTTGGTCAAAGTTTGATAATCAAATACACATTACAGGATGGAGATGTGTGTCATATGTTCACACATCTCTATCTCAAACTTGTCAACATGAATCATTTAACTCACATACAAGAATACATAAAAGTATAATATCCCAAACATAAGCATATATGTATCAAGAAAAATAGTCCTATCACAGGCTTGGCTAGTTAACTTAAGAGATTATGCCAACTATAAACCGACCTAGTCAAGTAAGTGATAGAATACTAATTAAAACAATTAAGTAATAATGATACTATTGTGCATTACTATGCATTCCCAACATTTAGTCAATCTAACAGTCTTGTCATAAATTTCTAGACTCATGCCTTTAATAATCAAATATATAAGAAGTTACCTCCTACATTTATCGGAGGGTTTTAGAACATTATAATTAATTGATCAAGTTCACCTAAAAGACTGATCATACAAGAGCTATCAATTGATCACAAAAGTTAATAATTCATTGTTGTTTCCATTCTCAATTTTCTATGTTTCCATTCTAATACATGCATGTGTAAATCTTCCTTTGTGTATTACAGGGTATAAAACACAAGTTAATATTTAGAAATTCTAGATATCACTGCTTGCACAACTCTTGTTGATTTCTGCTAATAGCTTAAAAGTTGTGGTATTTAAAATAAGTATGACTTTGTTAAAGTCCTAACTGACTCTGCTCACCTTTAAGCTAATCTTTGTTTGAAAGAAAATAGCATAGTTCTTGAATATGTATATATATATATATATGTATGTGTGTATATATATATGTATGTATGTGTATATATATATATATTTGTATATGTATATATATACTGCATATATACATATATAAATATATATTATCGATATAATGATTATAACAAAAAATAATGCTAAGTTTTGCATACAATATTTTCCATAATGTTCTGATTTATATAGCCCTAGTCAAGGAGTACATATTTATAGAACATAATATATCAAAGGTATGAACATATTCAACACTTCCCTCTTAACTTTATTACGGCATCAAATGAAGGCACATACCAAAATAAACTGGTATAACAATTTTGTCTCATACCTATAGCAAACAATTAATTTTCCAAACCAGAAATCTTTATTCAAAGACCCTCATAAAGTCAGCCAGAATGTGGTTGTTTTAATAAGACAAACTTCTCATTGAATAAACCTGAACTTTGCAAACTCAAAAAATTATATATAAGGTCTTAAGAATGTTAATGATGCTCATAGTCGCTTATACAAAAGTAGACATGTATAGGGTCACAACAAAAGTTCTTCAATTCATAATCTTAGGTACAATAAACTATTCAAAAAGATCAATAATATTTACTCAACACATAACTAATGTAAACAAAGAGTTGAGTAAATATAACTATATAAGGATTACCCATCACTCTCCTCATACTGGTAGAGAGTCGGTCTAGAATAATCTATATACAGTCGAGCAAATTATGTGTTCACACTAACATACCAAATAGACCTAAAAGTTAAAGAAAGTCAAAACCAAAAACTTATACAATTTGAAAACTTGAAAATGATCGATAGTTATTGATCATATTTTCATTTCCTTTACAAACCAGTAAATGGTCGAACAACAATAGCTTATACTCACATTATTGTAGGCCTGATTGAGGTCAAAGACAAACAAATGACAATGAAAGATTTATCATTATTTGAGAACTAATTTTCTCTCATTGTCAAATTATATAAATTTGAAAAGAAGTTAACAACTTTCATTCATTGCTAGACATGTACTCTATCAAGTTCTACTATCTATACTCATAATGGAGACAAACCTGTATAAGGCCAATACTTTCTATATTATGAAAGACAACAGAATATCAAACTCCAGACCTAATATGGTATTTCCACGTGTATAATAAAAATATAATTAAAACACATGTTCTTCATAGGTTTAATACCATACCATAGTTTTTCCAATGAGTAGTCCCGAATGGAACTTTCACATAAGAATATATATACTACTTTCATACAGACCTAAAATGGTCTTGAAATATCTCATTAATATAGATCACAAACCTATTGTGGTCTCTAAGTTTTAACATTAAGAAACCCAATAAACAAGTTGCTCATAGAATTCAAGGTAAAACTAATTTAAAATCACATAGATATCTAAATAGAAGATAGAGATACCCTTCTCACAATTTCCTCTCATTCTTTTTTAAAACAATGAACAAAATCATGAAACCAGTGTTATGTTTGTTGCAAAAGAATGATTGAATAAGTAAAATACTTAATCAAATACTTCAAAAGTACTCTGCAAAACATACCAATACTCAGGCAATAGTCTCCCTAAAATGTTACAGAGCTCTCATCCTCTTTTTTGCTGCTTCCACACTTGTTTTCTTTTCTTCCTAACGATCTCCTCTTCTTCCCATTTTTCCTTCATTATTGGTGGTGAAAACCCCCTGAAAACAAAAATCAAGATTCTTCCTGCATTTATTTCCCACTCAGTCCATCATACTCAACAGACTAAAGTGGTGTCCACTTAAAGGAAACTTGATGGAGTATATCTCCACTTCAAATTCGTAGTACTCCCTTATTTAATGCATTTATATCCACTTTGTGGATTTTACTCAAAACCATCAAATTTGAAATTCAAAACTATTAAAATAAATAACTATATATATATATATATATATATATGTGTGTGTGTGTGTGTGTGTGTATGTGTGTGTGTGTGTGTATGTGTGTGTGTGTATTACATAATTCCTTGTACAAATATAATAATCATGCACACCACTTGCAAAGAAGATCTTAACAACTATAAGATAATTATCAACAAGGAGAGATGCAAGACAATGAGTTGACATCGCTATACTAAAGGTATCATGACAAATTAATAAAACCAAGAACAACCACGATGATGTACAAATGATGATGTTACAATGCAAAGTATCACCATACTTACAACACAAGATAATTTCCAATAACACATGCAAATAGACACAAATATCATGTTTGTGTGTGAGGGTTCTCGGAGTCATGATGTCTCATCCATTCTTCCCGATATGCTTCCCTCTCTTAGGTGATACTCTCCCTCCTCGTTCAAGAGGGGGAACTAGTTTCCTGCATCCACCTCATTTTGCATACAAGGTAGGTAGTCCAATAACCACAACATCTATAACATCATATGCATATTTCATTAAACAAAAATAATGATAATAATCTATTATCGACATTAAAAAAACATCTATTTCTCTTAACCAACATAAAATATAATATTCACTTTTGCATATCATGAATAAAATTAGGATGATTACATCATAAATATCCTCATAACAAAGTTTTAAAAACATAATTTAAAATGTAAGGCAATGCATCTAACTAATAATTAGTTAAAGATAACATAAATAAACTATCCAAAAATAGGGTCTGACACTAAACTTCTAGAATACCCATTTGTATGCAATGGATTTCCTATCCTCAAGCAGATCAACCAAACCCCAAGTCTTACACTACTTCAATGGTATAATCTCCTCATCCATGGAATACTTCCAATATTTTTTCTCTTTGGAAGTTAGAGCCTCTTCTACAGAACTTGGTTCACTATCAATACAAGTAAGAGAAAAAACATAATAAAAATCTGGTGGACTATACCTGTCTGGTGATCTTTGTTGTCTTGTAGACCTTCTCATAGATACCAATGAATAATTTCCTATTGTATCTACACCTTTTTCTTCTTTAGACTCTTAGAGTTTGCACCAAATGATCTTTCCTCTTGTTCTCCCAGACTATCATGTCCACTTTGTTGTTCAGTTTCAAATGCATCTTACTACTCCAATTTTGTTTCAAAATGTACCTTCTCCCTCTTTTTTTTCTTTAACTATACTTCCTTGGTCAAGACCCTAAGTTCCCTAAACATAATATCCCTTGAGTAGAGAACCTTCAAGGTTTCTAGATTCCACGGTTTATATCCTTTAACATTATGATCATAACCGATGAAAATACACCTTTTCACCTTGAAATCCAACTTAGACCACCTCTCCTTTGGCACCTAAACAAATGTTTTGTTGCTAAAGACTCTCAAATGTGGACACACAACTAGTTTTCTACCAATCTACATTTTATATGGTGTCTTATTTTGTAGCATAGAAGTAGTAGACCTATTCTTCAAGTAGCACGTGGTGCTAACTATCTCAATCCAAAAATATTATCCTAGACTAGCACTAATCAACAAACTTCTGGCCTAATCTAGCAAGGTTCTATTCAACCTCCTAGCTACCTTTTTATGTCATGGTGTGTATGGAGTTATCATTTGCTTGACAATTCCAACATGCTTATAGAATATGTCAAATTCCTTATAGAAAAATTGACCACCATTATCTATCTTTAGTACCTTGAATTTCCTATCAGTCAGGTTCTCAATGAGAGCCCTAAAATCTTTAAACTTGAGAAATACCTCATATTTATTCCTAAGAAAATATTCCCAAGAGTACCTCAAGTAATCATTAGTGAATGATACATAGTATAGAGACTTACCAATGGATAGAATATCCATAGGACCAAACACATTACTGTGCATGACCTCCAAAATTTCCTCTACTCTAGTGCTTCCAAAGTTGAACTGTACTGTATTATTTTTTCCCAGTGCATAATGCTCAAAAAAGTCAATACCAACAAAGCAATCAACAAGACCTTCTACCATATCTTTACTTACCAAAGTTTTTAGACCTTTTTCACTTAGGTGACCCAAGCTATGATACCAAAATAACCCTTATTTAGATGTAGTTACATTAGCACACCCAAATAATGTTTATGCATCTATCCTATACAAAGTACCATGCCACACTCCCTTAGTAATCTCAAAATTACCTCTTTCTAATCTACATCCTTTACCATCAAATGTGACATGAATTCTTGAGTTACCCATTTTAGGTCCATAAACATAAGGTTTCTAAACAAACCTAGAATATGCAATATATTTGGGAGTGTCCTTACTCTACCATCCATGAAGGAAACCCTTACTTTTGCTTTCAACCAACTATCTTCAAGGAGTTGTGTAATCTAAGTACACTCCCTGTGAGGTGTAATATAAAAAGCACATGAGTCAATCAACCACAAATCATCACTAATGATGTTAGCAGAAATAAATACATCACCACTAATGAGATTTAGACCTATCCCTACCCTTAGACTTCTTATCTCTAGTATTATTCTTAACTTTCTTCTCCTTAGACCTACCTCTAACCATAAGGGTGTTACAAGAATTATCATCCATGGAATTTTTCCTAATTGCCACACTTAACAAAATATGAATTACGTACATTTTCTAGTTTCAATGACACCACATTACTGCTAATAGACATAATTAGGTTTTCCCATGAATTTGGTAAGGAACAAAGTAACACAATGCATTTGTCCTACTCATCCATCTTGACTCCTATTGATGCAATTTGACTTAAAATCATATTAAATTTATTCAAGTGATTAGTTACTAAGTCTTCATCCCTCATTTTCAAGTAATATAATTTTTTTCAATACAAGTTTTTTAACCAAACTCTTAGACTAATAGAATGTTTATTTTTTCCACAATGAATTTGTTGTCTACTCCTTAGACACATTCATCAACACAAAATCTGATAGACATAGCTAAGTAGTACTTTCTTTCTTATCCAATTTTACCTAATCTTCATCAAACATACCTTAGGGTTTATCTAAAGATTATATCACAACCCACTAATCTCTTTCCCCCAGAAAATCATCCATCTTAAACTTCCATAATTTAAAGTTTTCTTGTTGAAAATCTCAATCGCGGACCTCAACATGTTATCCTTAGATTTAATGCTATTTTGTCTTCTCACAAAATCTTTCAAAGTATTCCTTTCTAGCCAATTATACACAAACTAAAACACACCAATTGTTGTAGGGTTTACCACTGCACACGCTAGGGTTTGCACCCCCAATAGTAGTAACCATCTAAACAAACACCTTGCACTTTGATACCAAATGTTGGGGATTTTAACCCCTATTGTAGTTGATTGATAGACTGGGGTGAAGGAAACTTAAGATAATTTATTTAGAAAACAACCAACAACACTTGCAAAATCCTTCTAACATGTACAAAAGTAAATATAATAGTATCCATCTATAAGATTATACAAAGACTCAAGATTTACATGGGAAACATTTTTGGGAGAAACCCACCACCAAATGACATTCATAGTTATATTATTAAAAATTAGAGAAGATTCAATAAAATAAGGTCTTAATAGAGTCTCAATCTACAACATACTTCTTTTGCAATCACTCTAATGTTTTACACCAACAATGTACAATCCAATGCTATCCTTTCAATTTATACAATTGTCTAACCTTGGCACATTCACATGATATAGTCGTACACATTGAAATGCCAATCATCTAACTGTCCAACCAATTCTTAGAATACATGATGTAAGCATACCACATAAATCACCAAGTATGATGTATCCATGTGGATAGTCCCCTTGTCTACTTTGGCATTTCCACACACCTTGAATCAATAGTTACAACCTTAACATTGCCAATATGCATACATATTTCTAGTATATCCACCACTACTAGCTCCTTGCTTGTAGTAGCATATACAAATATAAATTCACTTCTGACTACTTGTAGTACCTTATTTCATCTTCCAGAACATTATCCTACTCTTAGATTGTGTCACATGAACTCTAGTTCTATAACAAGTGTTCCTCCATCATTGTTCCTGCTTCTACCAAACACTAATTTCATATGTAGTTATGAGTTCTTCATCTAGATGACTTGTGATTGTTGTCATAACACCACCACATGTAAAATGTAATGCCCCAAGCTTTCACATAGGACATTAGCTGAACAAACACCTAACCGAAAAAAATTTCACGTTTGCAAGTGTGACATTTACATGTCGCATTGCACTCACGCACACACAAGGTGTTCCAACAAGTACAACAACACCTAAAAAGACATCACCATTGCACAATGCAAGGTAGCACAAGCGGAAGACTTCACCCATTGTGTGACAACTCACCATGATGACCAAGCGAGAGGTGGAGCTCACTCCATGATGAGGATCAGACACACATCCACAACCTCACTCCCTCGCAAACACATGGAGTAGGATGAGGGTGACATCCACCTCAGTCCATTCCATGATGACACAAGACATACCAAACACAAGGGTAACACTCACCCATGGGATAGTCCAACTAGAAGGTACGATTCCTCAACCAACTGGAATGGTCACTAGTCAAGCTCATGTAAAGGCATGCTTCCCAATGCAAAGGGGGGAATAATCCAAAAGTACATATCACATCATGAAAATGACACCAAACACCTGTGAGGATAAAAACAGTAATCAATGCCAAAGATGATTCATTTTAACCAAAAACATTAAGCTGTCGAACCAATTATGTCCACATGTCAAAAAGGACAAAAGCGATACAAAAGGGTATGCATGTTCAACACCAACATCGACACATGCCAAAAGAAAAGATAGAATCCTCACCACCTATGTGGGTTGAATACGATCCAACACAAACATATCTATAAATATCAAATACAACATCAAATAACTGAGTCTAAAAATATGCCAACATCCTCACAAACTGAGGCGTGGAAAAATACAAGACGATATCCAATAATTACAATATTCAAAGGCTTCATCCTAAACATAGATGAATCATAGCCAACATCATAAATCAACTCAAAGAATTAATTATATCTTATTACAAGGGTCTCAAAAGACCTACATTGCAAAGGTTACAATAATCAATAATGATAAAATACAAGTGCATAAACCACCCAAAACCAACATGCTCTCCAAGGTGCAACAAGGCACAAAGAACAAGGTAAACCGCCTGCAAAAAGATCAAGGAATCCATCCAGCACTTGAAGATCATCATGAAGGACCAATGGGGAAATGTTGCTCACCTCCCAACCATATTGCCATCATCGAGTGCAATAGGTGTCTATGCAACTCTAGGCAACCCCCGAGCTACGGAGAAGGTGATCATGGCAAACCCGCTAAGAGCATCTCACACATCCAGGGTATACAAGCAACATATGGAATACACGCCAATCAATGCAGACAACACACATGACACAACTGCCAATACAATGCACATAAACAACACATGGTACAACTACCATCCAATTGCATTCAAGTAACATATGACACACTTGCCAAAACATAATAGAATGACATAACAACATTCAAGCATAAGGGAAATAGTCACACGTTCAATGCACACCAAATGAGGCATAAATCATAATCGATCATAGACACATACAAGCATGAATCAGACATCACAATGCACATACAGTCACATGGTAAACATCACACGTCAAGTCAAAATCTGACGGTGGAAGAAGGAAGAGAGACCTAGGTAGTTAGGACAAGGAGTGTCGAATGAGGGCAATACTCACCTCGCGGTAGAACATGAGGGCATAACCTCCTCATAGCAACCAGACACTACACCAAAGATTGCTCTTTACACCCAAACCCAAGCAAGGCAGACACTTCACTAGCACATGTAGTTTGGTGTAGATGATCTTATTATTAAATTTCATTACCCAATGTGTTTAAATGTTATTCTTGATTAAAAATTCCATTCGATAAATTCCAACGACCTCTTTGGGCCATGGTGCATGATGGAAGCCACTCCTTTCCTACCCCTAGACCTCTTCCTAAACACCCATAGCACCAATTTGACCAATTGGGCATGGCATAGATTTCGAGGTGACAAAATCACAATTTTGACAAAAACACAACATATTCTCAAAAGATGCAAAATACCATTCTAATTGGGAGACAACTCATCCCACAAACTAAAACATCAAGGAAATGCATACAAAGCAATTTTTAGGTTTTCAAAAATAGAGAAATAAGTGGCATGGATTTCAATGCACCAAAATGTCTCAAAAAATAACAGTCTCACAAGATGCAAAATGACATAATATGAAGGAGTCAACTCATCCCTCAAAGAAAATCATAAATGAAATGCATAGAATTCAGTTTTCATGTTTTCTAGAAGTGCAAAATAATCATAAGGCCCTAAAAACTCCATTGGAGCTCTCTTTGGTACCTTGACCAAAGTTTGACCAATTTTCTAACTTTTGTTTTTCAATAGATATGGATGATCTGACAACTACCCATTATAGATAACATGCCCAACAACCAATATATGTAATAAAAATGAGTTGGGGATTTCCACAGAAAATTTGCCAGTGTTTTGTCTGTATTTCCATGTTTCCAAAAATGAAAATACATAAAAATAAAAGCATACATAGCTTAAATAAATTTTCTAAGCTTCCTACAACTAAGAAAAGCCATCTTCAACTATTCTAGAAGGTGTGGCATGAAGGAAACAAAATAAAACAATTTAAATGAGAAGATTGGAGAAACTTACCTTCCAATACAAGCAAAATCCAAGGAAAAGAATGAGGTTAAATGTTAGATTCAATCCACACACAACAAGCAAACACCAAGCTCTTGAATCCAATCCAAACTCCAAACAATTCCAAGCAAAACTCCTTTCCAAGCAATCAGATATCCATTTTTCAAGCAAGAGGGTTTCAAACAAAGGAGAGCAAATTTTGGAGAGAAAAAGAATGATGAAAAATACATGTCTTTTTCTTTTTATTCCTCCAAAGACACTATTCTTTTTTTTTTGGTAATAAATTAATCATTTTAGTGATTTAATCAATCAATTCAAAATTCTAGCCTTTGCACAACTAAATTATTTAATTCATTTAATTCAAAAATGAAATAATTGAATGTCTCTTTTGCAAATCAAATAGGCATTTCAAATAACACAATAATAAACCCTTTTTCACTTAAAACACCTAAATAATTCACTCAAATAGATAGGGAAATAGTTAGTCGAATGAACTCTACTATTCCAAACAGGTTATTGTCATTTAACTCAATCTCATTTTGAAAAGTACAAACATGTCGTACTAGGCATTCAGTTTCCTCATTTAATGCAATTTCTACCTTTTTACGAAAAAATATCAAATTTCAAAATTAAACCGAAATCACTCGAATTTGTTCCACAAGCATATAATGATGCAACAAACATTTTCGCTAAAGCAAAAATAGCAATTTCCAAATTAAAATCATTAATTTAATCTGAAAACACACTTTTCGAAACATTTTAAAATAAAGTGCAAGAATGCTAAGGAAACACACGCAAATGATACCAAACACACATCATGGGTTTCCACAACACAAGGGTAAGGGTGAGATGGCTTAGCATCCCATGTCAACCTTCTCCACATTTCACACATTAGTTAACACCTGTAATTACCTGCACACTCAAGTAAACCATCAAGCATACTTGCTCCATACATAAAATAGCCGAAGCACATCATAATACTCAACGTGGCATAATATTGCATAAGCATCATAAACATGGGTCGACAATCAATTGACAACATAAAATCATATATGCATAAATCATCTAACATAATCACATAATACACTGATAAACACTCATAACAACATATAACACATGAATCAAAAGCCACAAGGCACACACTAGGGTGGGCATTACATAAAAAATCATGTATTTTGCACCACAACTTACTACCATAGCATCACCACATTTTAGTTAACATAAATGCTATAATGCAAACCTAAAAACTCACCACATTTCACCATAACATATTATGCAAACAAACTCTTCCTTCAAGGACTCTCTGCAGGCGAATATCCCCCAAGTCCTAACATAAATCGTAACATGACCTTTTAGTTTTTTCTTTCCAACTTTTAATCTATCAAGGTTAGTAATTTCCATATACTCAAAATATTCCTCAAGATCATTAATCCAATCAAGCAATTCTTTAGGATTTGGACTACCAAAATAACTAGGCAAACCAATTCTACTTTTCTTAGTAAGTTTGGAAATAGCTTTCAACATTTTATCTTCTCTATCTTCATCTTGTAACAACCTTCAAAGTGCAAGCTCAAATTTTCTTAAGCATTAAGCAAAACCAACAACACAATGCTAAAAAAAGGGTACAAGATAAACTCCCAACAACTTCCATCAACTTCCATGATACAATATTAAGTAACAATACGCAAAACATGCAAGTGATATACAATAAGATTCACACAATAAATATTAACTCCCACTTAATAAATATAATAAGAAAGTACAATAATATGTATATCTCAAATAATATGAAAGTCTCCCAAGTACATATTTAGTACTCATCAATCAAGATAATATTATTACTTAACCAAGATATACAAGGGATCAAATACTACAACCCCCATCAATGATAATGAATACAATAGGCCATGAACCAACCACCACAAATACAAGCGACCATATACAATGTACATCATGAACAATATATGATGAACTCCAAGCTCAACTTTGTAAGCTAATCCTCCAAGTTGCCAAGCTCTTGTTATTGATTGGGGAAGGGGTTGAACCCACCATGGGGATGTCCCTTTCCTCCTCATCTATTATTAAAGGTAAAGAAAAACCATCCATAATCCAAAGGTGTGGTACAATACATATTACTGGTGATTATCTTATAAATTTTATTTCCTTATTAACACATAAGTATACACATGGAACCTGTTGACCTGCCCAACCCATTAAAATCCAAAAACCTACAAGTTCTTGCCAAAATCCTTAAATTTCCCCCTAGTATGCCCTCCCAATCTGTTATCATTTTTACATGCCTTTGGAATTTCTTAAAAAGGTCAAAAAATGGTTAAGTTAGGCCCCATCAGATATTTTGCACTTATCAGGAACAAAATTAGCGTGTTCTTTGCTGATTGGAAATTGCTGACAGGTTCCTGTTCCTGCCTAAATCACAGACCAAGGACTTAGTCAAAACCAAGAACTTGATAAAACAATTCCTGGTTGAGTGGAAATGCCCGACCAAGTGGAACTATTTCCATTCCTTCTCAAAAGTTTGATTGGCTAGTGCAAATATTTTTCTAAGGCATGGAAAAAGGTAAAAGTTAAAGGTCATCGGATAGTTCTGACTCGGGAGGAAATACCTGATGACAAGGAATGGTTCCTATTCCTTTTAATATCATCAACAGATGTTTTAATGTGGCAAAGGCAAAGTGGGTCGAGGAGTTCTCAGTCGGGTGGAAATCCCTGACTAGGTGGAACAGTTCCAAGGTCCCATCCAAAACTCTGACGGAAGGCAAAGCAAAGAGAAGAAGGATAAAGAGAGAGTGATAATTGGAGAGTTCTTGATACAAAGGAAATCCCTGATGGGTAGGAACAATTCTTGTTCCTGCTCAAATTTTTTATGGGGATAAAAAGAGATTGAGAAGTGGCTTGTCAGCATTTTGGGTTGTTCCTGAAATAGTGGAAATGGTTGACAGGAAGGAACAGTTCCTACTCCTAGTGAAATTGTTGATGGGGTTCCCAGGTGCCTCCAATTGCCCAACATGTGGCAAAAAAAGAGTTTCAAAGGAAAAGAAAGAAAAATATGTCAAAGGCATGTAAGGAAAAAGTGTTCCAAAGGTGAAGAGCAAGAAAAAGATGAAATCAGGTAGTTCTTGGTCGGTGGAAAATCATTGAACAAGTGGAACAAGGCAGAAAAGAGATGCAAAAATGAAATTGGGTAGATCATGGTCACCAATAACTCATTGATAAAGCACCAGAATTGTCCAGAAATGCCAAAAATATGAAAATTAATATTTTAAAATGTTGTAAAGGCTTGTTAAAAATGTTTCCATGCCTGTTGACTGTAGAAATGCATCTCCACCTACTAGAGAACACCATTAATGCTCATAACAAGCAGGTGGGTGAGAAGGGAAATTAAATGAAGGGAACATACAAGTGGTTAGATGGTTTTCCCAACACCCAAGGACTCTTGTAGGTCCTTTTGCATTTGATTTTATGTACTTAGGTATGGGTAAACACTCTAGAAGGATGTGTTTCAGGTGCATACCTGTGTGGGTTTGTTGTAGATCCATATGGTCACTCAGGTTCTTTTTGCAGGCGTGTTTTTTCCTCTTATAAGGTGGCTAGCAAGGTCAACAAGTATATAATGCATTTTTGAATTCATTTCAAGGAAGGGAAAAATTTTCTAGTTGTAGAGCGGAATAGAGCAAAGTGAAAATATTGTATAAAACTCTAAGGTTTCACCCAGTTATTGCTTTTAGAGAATTTGAATGTATTGTTGGATTTCCTTTCAAGGGTAATGAAAGGGTACTGTAATCTTCAAAGAACAAATTTAAAGTGTAGTTTGTGCATTATTTCAAGTGTCTCCTCAAGCATTCTGTGAGTTTTTGATAACTTTAATAGGTTATTCTTATAATGTTTTTTATGATACAAATGCTCATCATGATTAGATTGTTCTATGAACTGTAAAACACCTCTGTAATGATTTTGCAAGGTATCTTTTCATGATAATGTGTGAATTTCTTGCATTATTTATGGATTATTGAAGAATGCTTGGAGTTATGTTCTGTAAATCTTCTAGTTGTTTGTTTATTATATAGAGCCTAGCTTATCTAATGAATTATCAGCTATAGTATTTGTTATTGCTTTGATCAAGAAGTAAATTCTGATTACCTTGGTGTCCCCTTTGACTGTTCATCTAGACTCTACTACCCTAGTTGGAATAGGCACTGATCTACTATCTATTTACCTTCATTTTCCCTCACAACACTTCAAAAACAACAAAAAAACTTAAGAATTTATCTACTTTGTGTTGTTTATCTTACCCACTTCCATGTATAGATGAATGTAGTTACATTAAGGGTTTCAAGAGCATTATTTTATATTCTCTACATGGTTGTATGTCTACTTATTCAAGGTGTATCACCCCATTTCCGTCAAACCAACATACAGGTTACTCAGTGATAGATAATTAGAGTTTCCTGTGTAGGGAATGGTTTGATCAAAGGTCTAGTTTCATATTGTATTTTTTGTTTTTCCATACACCTTAGGGAATCCTCCCTTGGCCTAGTAGATCCTAAAGAAGAAGGACTTACACACCTTATCAAAGTTGGCCTTAGTTGCCTCATCCTGAGCATAAGTCCTTAATCTTTGTGTTGATTTTGACACCCCTGGAACTCAAGAATTGATTGGCTTTAGGGATTTGAGGGGTCTCAACTTTGAGCACCAACAAAATTGGCACTATTACCAGGGATGAATTAAAAGGTTGAAGAATTTGAAGACTCTGCTGGAGACTGACCCAAAGATATTGGGTCTTGGTGATTTTATGCGCTCCAAGTTTTTCCTCATCTTATGAGGTGGTGAATCTACTATTTTCAAATCAGATTTTTGATGTTGATGTGTGCTTTTAATGGTGCAACAAATCTTTCATGTTGGTGCAGCAACAAGACAAAGGTACATGGAAGATTTTTCTTCTTTCTCCACTTGAAGAAAGATTGTCTATAAAAGAATTATTTTTATGAAGAAGTGTTGTTCTATCTCATCATGTTGTAAAATTTCCAATCATGGCCTTTAGATCTAAATATGTTGATGGGGCATCTCATGCCTACAATCCCTTTTGTTATTCATGCTCTAGGCATTACATGAATGAGTATGAATCAAGTTATTTAAGTGATACATCATGTTCCATCTCTAGTAGTTATACCTCATCTTCAACATATCCTCAAGATCATGCATCAACACACCATCTAGATGAGTTAACTAGGCAACAAAAAGAAATTTAAGAATAAATTAAATTGTTGAAGTCCAGTGTGCAGTCTAATCTGCACTTTAATCCCCCTCTTGTCCCAGTGAAATGTGTTGCCACCAAATCTCAAAGAATTAGGTTTTCTAATATTCCCATTTGTGATGTATATGAGAAATTAGATTTGTCATGGGTAAATAATGGCTTTGAATGTACAACAAAAGAAATTTATCTACAATTGTCAAGGTTTGATGGACTGAACCTTTCTCAAGGGGAATTACATGTCCAGGCATTTACAAATTTCATGGAAAAATACAATTTTGAGGATGAGGACATGTGGATGAGATTCTTTACTAAATATCTGGATAAGGATGCAAAGAAGTGGTTGTACAGTTTTCCAGACTGCTACTTTTCTTCTTGGGACAATTTAGTTGACGCTTTTGAGAAGTGGTGTACACTTGGTGTGGCTCCTTCTAATTCTTCCCTTGTCTGTGAACTTGAAAATATTAGAAGGTAAGAGGGAGAATCCAACATGGATTTCACTCATAGTTTGTTATTACCCTGTCAAAATTTCTAGATGCTTTCAAACCTGTTGTTCCCATTTGCATCAATATGTTGTTTGAAGCATATGAGGCTTTCTCAAGTGTGGTGCAGTAAGACTTTAAACTCACTACTTTGCAACAGACTTACCGGGCTCTTGATGCTTTGGAAAGAGTGAAAAATGAATACATGGCAAGTTTGTTGTTTTCAAAAATAGAGGTTGTAAAAGATGAATCAATGGATAGTGGCAATGTGGTTGATCAAGTTGGGTGTGTTGTTAGAAAGGTTTAGTTGTGTGATGCAATGTCATGTGAAAGTTGTGAGAAGAGTGATGATAGTGTGGCCACCTATCTTCATTTGAGTAAGTCATCCATTAGAGATGGTGATGATTTTGCATTGCAAAATAACATCCATATTGAAGTCAACAATGGTGGTGACATTTTTGTACTTAGTGATAACTGATCTAAGACAAATGTTGGTGTAGATAATGGTATTCACTCTGAGGGCCTTTCTATGGAGGATGGTGTTGATATTATGAATAAGGGTAAGGAAGATAAATTGCAACAACTTTTTTATTCACTAGATGTGCTTCCTTGCTTTATTGAATTTGACGGTGATGCTCATGCCCCCCTTGTTGCAAATGAGAAAGATAATTATAAGGGTGTGCATGACCTTGTTGATGTTCCAATGCATGAAATTGTGAAGCTTGATGAATTTTTAGAACTTGGTATGGAACAACTACCATATTTTGATGCAGATTATGTTGAAGATGCATTTTTAATCTCATTGGTTGAGAACATTGATGTAGTTTTGGTGTGTTCACAAAAGGGTCAAATTTCTTGCTTGTATATGGGTGAAGAAAATAATATCATTGAAGAATTTCTTGACAACAATTTGTTTGCAGTAGGTTGCATTGAAGGAATTAAAATAGTGAGGCAATTTGAAGAATGTGAGTCTTCATTTGAGGTGCCTACAATTTTCGAATTGTATGTTGATGGTGTTGAAATGGATTTGAATCAAGTCTTTGATTCAATTATGGAGTGTGTTAGCATTTGTGGTGTAGTTGGGATCCAGGGTGAACCTAAACAATCATATGGCATTGCCCAACTTGGATGTACACTTGAATTGGATCCAATTCAACTAGGTGGTGAAGAGGATTATCTTGTTCATGTTGATTTGTGTGTGGATCTAGATTTGTATCATGCTACCAAAGATTTGGAAAGTTGGTTTTGCTATGTAGGGCAGCATGATAAGGGTTCTTATTTTTTGTGGTTTTCATGTATTGATGGTAACCATTTCCTCTTCCAAAATGTTGATTTAAAAAATCACAGTTTGCATGTGTATTTTGGTGAAAGACTTCATGTGTTGTAGTTGGGTGAAGGATGCACTTTCAGCATGAGGATGTTGAGATCCTTTGTCAAATTGATTATTGATAGAGGAAAAAGTTTGGAGCATCTTGTCCATAGCCTTGTGCCATGGATCCTCTTTGCAGGGTCTGACCTGCACTTGTTTGTAAGTTTTAATTTGCAGTCATTCTTTTATTACCCTTGTGCTTCCATGTCATTTTGTACAGTCTTCATGGGGTTCCTTTGCCTTGTACATATGTGTTTGTGTGTTTTCCCTACCCTCTCATCCTCTTTTATATTTTTGGTCTGCTCCCAAAGAAAACTGGATTCTCCTTGTGCCTGTAAGAGGCACACTTCCCCAACTGGAGCCAACGTTACAGTGCCCAACCCATTAAAATCCAAAAACCTCCAAGTTCTTGCCAAAATCCTTAAATTTCCCCTAGTATGCCCTCCTAGTCTATTATCATTGTTACGTGCCTTTGGAATTTCTGAAAAAAGTTCAAAAAATGGTTAAGTTAGGCCATGTCAGATATTTTGCACCTACCAGGAACAAAATCATCTTGTTCTTGGTCAATTGGAAATTGTTGATAGGTTCTCATTCCTACCCAAATCGTTGACTAGGGACTTATTCAAAAAGAAAGAACTCAGTTGAATACTTCCTAGTCAAGTGGAAATGACTGACCAAGTGGGATTATTCTCATTCCTTCTCTAAAGTTTGATCGGCCAATGCAAATATTTTTCTAAGGCACAAAAAAAGGTAAAAGTTAAAGGTTGTCAGGTAGTTCCTACTCGGGAGGAAAAACCTGAAAACAAGGAACATTTCATGTTCCATTTGAAATTACCGACGAGCATTTTAATGTCGCAAAGGCAAAGTGGGTCAGGGAGTTCCCAGTTAGGTGGAAATCCTTGACCAGGTGGAATAGTTCTAATTCCCATCCAAAACTCTAATGGAAGGCGAGAATTCCTGACAAGGAGGAAATCCCTGACAGGTAGGAACAATTCCTATTCCTGCTTGGATTTTTACGGGCATGAAAAGAGACTAAGAAGTAGCCCATCAGCATTTCAGACTATTCATGGAATAGTGGAAATGGCCGACAGGAAGGAAAAGTTCATGTTCCTAGCGAAATTATTGATGGGGTTCCCAGATGCCTGACACATGGCAAAAAAAGAGTTTCAAAGGCAAAGAAAGAAAAATATGTCTACGGAATGTAAAGGAAAAGTGTTCCAAAGGTGAAGAGCAAGAAAAAGAGGAAATTAGGTAGTTCTTGGTAGGCAGATAATCACCGAACAAGTGGAACAAGGCAGAAAAGAGATGCTAAAATAAAATTGGGTAGTTCTTGGTGACCAGGAACTCGCTAATAAAGTGTCAGAATTTCCCAAAAGCACCAAAAATGTGAAAATTAATATTTTAAAATGTTGTAAAGGCTTGTTAAACATGTTTCTATGCCTGTTGACCATAGAAACATGCCTCCACATACCAAAAAACACCATTAATGCTCAGAACAAGCAGGTGGGTGAGAAGGGAAACTAAATGAAGGGAATATACATGTGGGTAGATGATTTTCTCAGTGCCCAAGGACTCTTGTAGGTCCTTTTGCATTTGATTTGATGTACTCAAGTATGGGCAAACACTTAGAAGGACATGTTCCAGGTGCATACTCGTGTAGGTTTATTGCAGATCCATATGGTCGCCCAGGTCCTTTTTCTAGGCACGTTTTCTTCTCTTCTAACGCGGATAGCAAGGTCAACAAGTATATAATGCATTTTTGCATTCATTTCAAGGAAAGGAAAAAATCTAGTTGTACAACAGAATAAAGCAAAGTGAAAATATTGTATGAAACTCTAAGGTTTCACCTAGTTATTTCTTTTAGAGAATTTGAATGTATTGTTGGATTTCCTTTCAAGGGTAATGAAAGGGAACTGTAATATTCAAAGAATGAATTAAAAATGCAGTTTATGCATTATACCAAGTGTCTCCTTAGGCAATCTGTGAGTTTTTGATAACTTTAATAGGTAAATAATGTTCATCATGATTACTTTGTTCTATGAATTGTAAAACACTTCTACAATGATTTTGCAAGGTATCTTTTCAAGAGAATGTGTGAAATTTTTGGATTGTTTATGGATTATTGAAGAATGCTTGGAGTTATGTTCTATAAATCTTCTAGTTGTTTGTTTATTGTATATAGCCTAGCTTATCTGATAAACTATCAACTATAGTCTTTGTTATTTCTTTGATTAAGCAATAAAATCTAATTATCTTGGTGTCCCCTTTGATTGTTCATCTAGACTCTATTGCCCTAGCTAGAATAGGCACTAATATGCTATCTGTTAACCTTTCTTTTCTCTCACAACACTTCAAAAACAACAAAAAAACCTTAAGCATTTATTTACTTTGTGTTATTTATCTTACCCACTTCCATGTACAGATGAATGTAGTTACATTAGGGGTTTCATACTCTTTGTATGGTTGTATGTCTACTTATTTGAGGTGTATCACTCTACTTCCATCAAACCAACATATATGCTACTTAGTGATAGATAATTGGAGTTTCCTATGCGTAGGCTATGGTTTGATCCAAGGTCTAGTTTCATATTTCATTTTTGCTTTTCTCATACACCTTAGAGAATCCCCCCCCCCCCTTGGTCTAATAGATCCTAAAGAAGAAGGATTTACCCACCTTCTCAAAGTTGGCCTTAGTTGCCTCATCCTGAGCATAAGTCCTAAATATTTGTCTTTAGTTTGACACCCCTAGTACTCAATAACTAATTGGCTTTAGAGATTTGAGTCTCAACTTTGAGCACCAATAGAACCATAGATGCAAAACATCTCAAATACATGGAAATAGATTTCTCAATGTGCATCAACACATCGTTTATATCATCTAATACACATGAATGCAATGATATGAACAAGCCAAATATGACCATCAATAAAAACCATAAATTTGTTCAACCCTACAAGGTTTGAATTAGAACTATACATCCAAGACCATATCCAACATCCACAATAGTGTTTCCCACTTATGTGACATCCTAATTTTTATCTAAAATCACATATTTTTTAGAAAAATTAATGATTTAAGTCTTGAGGGGCTCCATCTAAAGGGGTTCAATTGGAGGGGGTTAGATAAAACCCCCTTGGAAATACCCCCTTAGTCTTAAATCAAAATCTCAATGGAGTCTCCTCCGTACCTATCAAAATGATGACCAAAAACCAATTTTGCTTCACCTTTTAGAGGATCAAATGAAGTCATTTTGAAATTCTATTTTGTAAGTATGTAGCCTTTAGTATAAACTTTCCAAAAAGTATGATTTTGAATATATTTCATTTGATTATTATATTTTTTTTATTTTCTAGTGAACATAGGTTTTTCACCAAACATCAAGGTCTCTATTCTACACACACAAAAAATACAAAATAGAGAAAAAAAAAATAGAAACAATATTGACACACTAGGTATTGATGTCCTTATTTCAACAAAAAATAAGAAGTTAATTTTGATACATATAGAAAAAGTTATGTTGTATGGTATAAACCTATGTCTGAATTATAATTAATCTCACTTCAAAAATTAATTAAAAAATGCAACAAAAAATTATGAAAAAAATATCTACACACTAGATATTGGTGTTACAAATCTATGTAATAATTTATAATTTTATCCTTTCTATAAAAAAAGTTATGTTGTGTAATGTCAGAAAATGTCCCCTTGGGGGCTTTTCCCTCAAAAGGTTTAGCTTTCGAGTCTCTAGTGTGCATTTAGGACATATTACATCATAATCTGACATCCAGATGGAATGAACCCTAGGTTTCATGACAAATGGGGCCTAGGGGGACCCCTTGAGCTTAACCCTGTCCAAAATAGGGGGGAGGACTTGCGTGCCCGCGCCCTAGTCCTGCCCTATTTTGGATCAGGCCCAAATTTCTAGTGTTGATTTATGGCTGTTATTTGGTCCCTTGGCCGACACGGTAAGTTTGAATTTACAAAATCTTGGCGAGAGTGTTTATTGTTGCATATAAAAGCATGTTTAGGCATCTATTTGTAAACTAGATTGTCATTGTGAACTTTATGCATCCTAAAGGTGATTCAAGGCTTTCATTGTCTTGCAAGAGTAGATTTGTGTTGTTTATGTGTTTGTGTTTGCAGATTTGAGCATCCATCTCCTCATGGAATGAAGAGCTAGAAGGTGATATCTATTGTGATTATTGAGCATTTATCATTTGGTTTTTGCCTCTACCTCCCTAGGCATGCACTCTCTATCTAATAATGGTGTTCGGAAGACTTGAATGTCTCTCCGAGGCTTGACTAAGGCAAGCCTCTAAACACCACAATCCCCTCCCAAAGTTTTCATGATTGTCAATTACAGGTTGGAGTTGCAGACAAAGTGAAGTTGCAGGAGGGTACAACAGAGTGTCGGGATTGCAGATCAGTGAAAGAAATAGCTCCCTGGACTTGGGTGCCTGCTCATTAGTCCTCAAAGTTGGAAAATCTCTGATACAGCAAATATAGGTTGCAGACTGAGTTTTTGGATCTTGACAAAAAGTAGGGCACTAGACTTGGGTGCCCGCTCTTTAGTCCCTAACTTTTTTCGCCTCAGAACCCCAAAAATAGGTGCATAGTTATTTGTTATTTTGCATCTTTCTACATAATCATTTTCTGTAATTCATCTGTTTACTATCATATTTGCATAATTAGGGTTTTAAGGTACAATTGAACATAAAAGAAAGAAATTGACAATCAAATCATAGAAATTCAAGTTTCCCTACATCTCAATAGTGACCTAGGGTATGATAGTACATTGCAACTCGACTCTAGGTCCTTGAATGTAAGGGTGAAAGAAGGATATACACACAAACTACCAAAAACTAAACATCCAAAAATCACCCTTTACATGTTGTATGGTATAAATATCACTTTTTAAAAATACTGTTAACTATAAAAAAAAGTTATTAAAAGTTACATAAAAAAAATCACAATTTATTTCTTAAATTTAAAAATACATTTAGAATCTACACATAAAATCTCAAAAATCACTAGTTCACATCATCTTCAAATTCTTAACAGATTAGTTGCTATAGCTATCAAAAAGTGAAAATCTAGTTGAAATATTGATTTCAATGTCCCACTTTGGCCAAAAAGTGGGACACATAATTGTGGGCTGATCCGTCATGAATTGCTACTTACATCTCATGCTATGAAATTTCTCTTCACAAGATGATATATGTCTTACTAAGAACACATGCCTAAGGTAGGATTACATGCATCCTAACCTTAGCACAACACAAGTATCTAAACATATATATAACAACAATTCAAATACACCAAACACACACATAAAATCAATATCATACAACATACAATCCAAACATTCACAACTCAAATACACAAGTTACACTCATAAAGCAAGTACATAAGGCAAACATAGAATACAAGCACATCATACATTACAAGATGACAATAATGACACTCATATAAAATAAAATCATAAAAATACTCCATAACCATGCCACACTCACCTAGTCCCCAAAATCCATTAATAGGGCATCTCCCAACTATGAAGTGTACCCAAGTACTGCTACCTCGCATAAGAAAATAGAGTTAACTATATCACCACAAAGTGCCCTACCCCAACCGCTCAGGGTAGAACAACATGCAAGATAATAAATAGGCCACATGTCTTATCCTCAGAGATCTCCTAGATACTAGTGATGGATGGTGAAAATAATGCATAAACAACCTATGGACCTTTTTCCATTGAGAGCACTAGAGCTTCACATGATGTGGTGCTTATAGTGAGAAAGAGCAAGCATGATTCCTTGACCAACATTCTTAAGGGGATGATGTCTCAATGTGTTGGGACCAAAGTAGAGAAGACGATGCTAAGATGTATCCACCCATTATAAGGGCATCCAACCTCTTCTACTCCTTTAATTTTTTCACCTCCAACAGAAGTCAAAATAACAACCATCCTAACTCAAAGCTCTAAGATAACTCCCATAAACTCCTTACTCATATGACCACCTCCCTACTGTTACAAGTAGAACCATGACACAACAGATGTCATATATAAATATAACTATCCATGACACAAAGGATGTCACATAACTATAATCAACCATGACACAAAGGATGTCATATAACTATAATCAACTCCCCAAGGAGATAATACATTACCAACCCAAGTTGGATTTATATGAGCGTAAACATGATAACCTCATCCTACACATACAGTAAAGAAAATATTATATAACACAATAACACTATCCTAATAAAGAGATCTCCACCCAAATTAAGTTGGGAAAACAAATAAAAGTAACAATGGAAGTCAAACATTCCAACCATAACACCAAAACTTCCATGTACAAATCCAATAAAGGATTCTCAAATACAAGATCATTATACTTATGTGTATGGGTAGCATAGGGAATAAGTTCCAACTCATGCTCACACACTCATAAATAATATGCACATAATAATTTTAACATACTCAATAAGAAGTAAAATCTCACCAAACCATGTTGGGAGATCACACACACAAAACATGATTTTCATGCTAGTAATTTCTATCTAAATTGCAAATCCATAAGAACTTTCTTTGGATTGGGATGGAGGAGAAGAAGAGGTTGGCACTGGTTAGTTGGGAGATGGTTTGTAGAAGCAAAATAAATGGTGGTTTGGGTATCAAAATCATTCAAAATTTTAACAAAGACCTTTCGAAATAGATAGGATGGAATCTTATAAATGGGATAAATATTGGTCTGCCATGATCAAGGCTATATACCTCCACAATAGAGATCTTATATGTTTTCATAATGAACCCAATATTCCTACTGGTTATGTGATTTGGAACATGTTGAAAATTAAAGGAATTCTTAGAACATGTATTAGGTTGAAAGTGGGTAATGGTAGAATAATAAAGTTCTAGGAGGATATATAGCCGAATGATTCTCCTCTTTCCACCCACTCGCAATTCTCAATATTAATAGAGCCTTAGATAACATTTCATGGGATTGTTCTTCATGGCTATATTGTCCCTCAAGGTCACACTATGAAGTGGAGGAATTTTCAACATTTTTTTGCTCAAATGAATGGGTTTGAATATATTATTGTTGATTTTCAAGTCCTTTGTGCTATATTCATCAAGAAAATGTTAACCATTTGTTTTTTCACTATAGCTTTGTTAGGGAAATTTTGAAGGTGATCTTCTCCAAGTTTGAAACACAGTGGATTGTACCTAAAGGCCTTTCCACTTTTATGCGTGGATGGAATGGGAATCCTCCTTTTCAACATCCTGTCATAAGAGATCTTTGGTATCAAGAACCCCCTCATGTTACTTGGGGAATATGGAAAGAAAAGAATAATAGGATCTCTTAGGATACTAGCAAGGATCTCTCAATTGGTTTGTCATGCTATACAAAAAAATGTGAATTTTCCTAATACTAGTAAACAAAATAGTTGCCGACAACCTAGGGGATTAGAATCAATAAAAATTGGGGTATTACTAAGATCCTGAATAATATGGATACTCAAAAATCTTAGGTTCAGAAGCATACTAAATGGAAATGTCCTAAATAGAGTTGGATGAAGCTCAACTTTGATGGATGCTCAAACATTAATCTAGGTAAATATGCTTTTGGAGGTATCATTCAGCCTACAGATGCCCTTCGGCCTTTTGAAGGCCTTAAAATCATTTTTTTTATTTTTCAAATCTTTGCCTTTGGCCCTTCAGGGCATTCAAAATAACCTCTATAATTTGGCCTTTGAGCCTACACCGCCTGGCCTGCATGCCACTAATACTGGTGCTTGTGCCATTTTTAGATGGTATTCTATCAAGCCACTATATTTAGTGGTATTTTCTAATTTTAGCAGGAACACTGTATTTAGGCAATATATTTGGTGGACCTCTAGAACTAGCCCCAGCTAGTTCTATCTAGCAGACTTCTAAACCTGTAGTAGTTCTAAACTATCTGGAGGTGTATCTAAACTTGGTGGTTAGGCAAATCTAGCAGCATTTTTTGGCAGAGGGCTAATTTTTCCTCAAGACCCTTTCTCCATTGGAGTTTTCATTTTTCATGTTAAACTTTGAAGGCTCTGTTCAAGCTCATTTTGACTCCTTTTCATGAGCTCTTTTTTTTAATTTGGCTATTTTTCCATGCTCTTCATGGTGTAGTAGATGATTCTTGATTCCAGTGTATAGATTTTCCAAAAATTGTAGATTCTCATAGGTGACATTGCTCAGTTCCCATTTTTTGGAACTTCGAAGGATCATTAACATACGACCTCGTATCGAGGTGATTCTTTTTTGAAAGTGCATGATTTTTTTAGTAGATCACGGTGGTGTTGTTAGTTTTTCTTGGCTCAACTCCAGTATTGTACTTTTAGCATACACCCAAATTGTGAGGGTTTTTTAAGGCATTGAAATCAAGACCACTTAGTATTTCATGCTAGTGGTAGTTGTAAACACACTAATTATAAAGTGCTAAAATCATTTTTGCTTGGGGGGTTCCTTGATTGAGTGAAAAGGGGGGTTGTCTTGGTTGTGTTCTCTTCTTTTCAACATTTCTTTTCTGCATTTCTTCATCATGGATTAAACAATTGTGCCCATCCTAACTCCATACAACTACTTTGAGTGAAAATCACGTATGACAATCTACTTAAGGAAAGTTGGATTACTTATGATAACAATGGGACTAGAAACTAAACCTGCTAAAGATGAAGATAAGCCTAAGTGGTTTAACAAATGTGATGAGGCCTGTGGAATATTGTGTTTGTCTATGTCTTCTGATTTGCTCCTTCACATTGAGTCTTTGAGTTCACCAAATGAAATCTTGACAAAGCTAGAAACACTATTTGGCACACAAGATTCAATGAGGGGTCACATATTGGAAAATGAACTAATTAGTTTAAATCTAGGCAATTTCAACACAATTCAAGATTTCTTCACCAAATTGAAATCACTAAGGCTATAGTGAAAACAATGTGGAATTAAAAAGAAAGATGAACAACTAATTCTTAGTATTCTCTCTAAGCTAAGTTCATAATATTATGTGTTTGTTTCTACCTTCTATGCTACTAAGGGTGCACTTGGTACTCAATTCACTATGTCATCTTTAGATGATTTTGCTATCTCTTTCACTCGGGAACAGGATAAGCTAATATAGATGGGCACTCTTAAGTCCTCTAAGTCACATGCCTTGGTTGCTAACCAAGGCACAAAAGAATAGAAAGGATAAAGTAGTAACAACAAGAATAAGGATAAGAAACAAAAGAATAGCAAGGAGGAGAAGGATCAGATACTAGTTTCTTCAAAAGCAACTAATGAGACCCAATCTTCTAAGGACGACAAGCCTAAGAAAGAGAAGGTCCAATGTACCTACTGTAAAAGACCTGGTCATGATGAAAATAAGTGCTTGAAGAAACAAATTGATCACTTGACACACATTCTTGAGAAGAATAATATTAGTGTTCCTAAGTCTATCAAATAGAGTTCTAATGAGGGGTCTAACAAGGCAAAAGATAATAGCAAGGGGAAAGGAAAGGGCAAGGCCCTTGTAGTAGTTGCTTCTTCACCATCCACTTGGGTTCTTCATTTGGGTGCTTCACACCACATGGCTTTATCTAAGGAAGAACTTGCATCTTTGGAGCCATGTACTATGCCTTCCATTTTGATGGGTGATGACTCTTGTTGAGGTGTGTGGGAGAGGGTCTGTTGATGTGGGGGATGGCACATTCCATGATGTTCTTTGTGTGCCCTAATTATCAACTAGTCTCCTGCTAGTTTATCAGATCACTCACACAGGTTCAAGCAAGTAGGTTGAGTTCAATCATGATTCAGTGGAGATTCGTGAGTTGCACAGTGGTTCTACAGTTGCATTTTGGAGAGCAGATCATCAGTCATGACTCTATCTATTTTCTCACTTTGTTCCTGATCCTCCTTTAATTATTTTTCTCACTCATTCTGATGATGTGAGTAGATTATGGCATGAGCGGTTTGGCCATATTAACTATCGCTACTTGCAGTAGCTCAATAAACAGAGCATGGTCATAGGGTTGTCTTTAGTTCAGTTTTCAAGTGGTGTTTTCCAAGGTTGCATTCTTGGTAAGCATCCTAAGGAAAAGTTTGACAAAGGAAAGCCATGGAGAGCTTCATAGATACTGGAGTTAGTTCACATTGATTTGGCTAGTCCATTCCCGCATCCTTCATTTATCAGGGCTAGATATGTCCTTACATTCATTGATGACTTTTCTCGCTATACTTGGGTGTACTTTCTTAAACAAAAGTCAGAAGTATTTGATCATTTTCAGGACTTCAAAACTTTTGTAGAGAAGCAATCCAGGAAAGCCATCAAATTTTTGTGCACTAACAATGGTGGTGAGTATGTCAACCATCAATTTGAGTGGTTTTGCACTTTAGAGGGGATTGATTTGCAGCATTTAGTTCCATACAATCCTCAGCATAATGGTGTTGTAGAACGAAAGAATAAGTCCTTGAAGGAAATGGTCAATTACATGATTCACTCCAGATCTCTTGCACCATAGTATTGGGTAGAGTCCATTAACTGTGTTTGTTATATCCAAAACCATGTTCCTCATTGAGCCTTGAAGGTAGTCACTCCTTTTCAAGCTTGGAGCAGTCAGGAACCATCAATTAATCACTTTCAAGTTTTTGGTTCTCTTTATGGGCCCACATTCCTGCAGAGAAATGTAACGCCTTGGATCCACAGAGTAGGCCTTGTATATTTGTAGGCTATCCTGATGGTGTGAAGGGGTATTGGTTGCTCCACCTTACTATACACAAGTTGTTCATTGAGAGGAGTGTTTAGTTTGAGGAGGGCTCTTCGAGCTCACTTTCTATCACTTCTCCACCTCCTTCTACTTTGACATTGGAGTCACTTGGGATATATGATAGATCTTCTGATGAGTCAGATTCACCTAAGCAGTCTTCTACCTCCACTTTCGATGTTGAGAGTGATTCAGAGGACTCACCTCCTTCCTCTCCTAGTTATCATTCAAAGGGTGGTGATTCTCCTCCACATTCTCCATCTTCCGGTCCACTTTGGGCTAGACAGACTTTGTAGTTTGCAGGTGATTGGGTTGGGGATCCATCCGACACCAAACAGACTCGTTCACAGTTCCAGGATGTTCTAGGTGTCTTCATTGCTACTACCTCAGATCCATAGTCTTTTCATGAGGCTTCTGGTATTCCTGAGTGGGATACAACTATGCACAAGGAGTATAGTTCCTTGATGAGGAACCACGCACTTGTTCAATGTAAGTGGATCTATCTGACAAAATTTGCAGCAAATGGGTCGGTTGACAAGAATAAGGCTCACTTGGTCACCAAAGGATTCTCCCAGGTTCCCGAGATTGATTACTCTGAGATTTTTGTGTCAGTTACCTAATTGAACTCCATCTGACTTGTTCTTTCCATTGTTGTAGCTAACTATTGGGAAGTTTACCAGATGGATGTGAAGAGTCCTTTTCTTCATGGTGACCTTCAAGAGGAAATCTACATGGAGCAACCACAGGGGTTCGTTCAAGATTCTTCACTTGTGTACCATCTTCAGAAGTCTCTCTATGGCCTCAAATAGGCTCCTCAAGCCTGGTATGCCAAGATGGACTTCTTCCTTCTGACAATTGGGTTCACTCGGTGCCATTCTGATCCCAATGTCTACATTGTGCAGCAGGATGATTCACTCATTTTTCTAGTTCTATATGTTGATGACTTGTTGATCACAGGGAGTACTTCATCCACCATTGGGATTGTTAAAACTGCCCTTCATGATAGGTTTTTGATGACTGACTTGGGCTTGTTGCATTACTTCCTCAGAATTGAGATCTTCCAATCTACTTCTGGGATCACCATCACACAGTCCAAGTATGCTCTAGATTTGCTCTTGAGGTTTCATATGGATAACTATAATCCTTCTCTAACTCCCTTCCTTTTTGGAGTCAAACTTGAGGCTCAGTGTTCTTCACCATTTGTTGATGCCACTTTGTACTGATAGCTTGTTGGGAGTCTCATTTATCTTACTCATACAAGACCCAACATTTCATATGTTGTAGGCATGGTCTCTCGATTCATGCAAGAGCCTCATGAGCTGCACTGGAAAGTAGCCAAGTGGATCCTACACTACATTCAAGGTACTCACAATTTTGGGATTCACTCTTCAACGAGAATTGATCTTGACTTGGTGGGCTACACAGATTTAGATTGGGCAGGCAATTCCCAGGATCACAAGCCTACTTCAGGTTACAGCTTCTCACTTGGTTCATGTCCTATTTGTTGGTTGAGCAAGAAGTAGTCTTCTATTGCTCTATCTTTTACTGAGGTTGAGTATCAGAGGGCTATGAATGCCACCACTGAGGCCATCTAGCTTTAGAATCTTCTCACTAATTTTGGTATTCATATCAGACAGCCATCAGTCATATTTTGTGACAACTAGAGTGTCATTCAGATCTCACAGAATCTGGCCCATCATTAGCGGACCAAACACATAGAGGTCCACATGCACTAAATCCGAGAGCTCATCCATGGCCACATCATCGACCTTCGCTATTGTCCAACTTCTGATCAGGTTGTTGATATCTTCACCAAACCCTTCACTGAGAGCAAGTTCCTTCATTTACAAGCTTTGTTGGGGGTGCAGGATGCTTCATCTTCTGGGGGGCTTCATCCTCTCACTCAGAGTCCCAACTCTCTCTTCTTTGGGGGGGTCTCTTCTCTATCTATTTGAGGGGGGGCTTTTCTCTCTTTTGGTGGGCTTCTTCTCTTTGGGGGGGAATTTTATGTACATCGATACCTCATCAAGCTTGATTTGTCAGGACCCATCTCTACATCCACCTAAGCTATGCTTAAGGGGGGTGTTAGTGTAGGTTTTTATTTCCTAGTTGGGTTATTTATTTTCCCTTTATTCCTAGGTTTTCCCTTCACCTTTTATTAATCTTGCTTAGGTTAATAAAGTGTCTTATTAGGTGAGTGGATTATGAGGTGTCACCTTCCTACATGTGACAACCATTAGCTATCTTGGGAAGATACTTTGCTATCTTTAATCTGATAGATGGTTTCTCCTCATTGGTCGATGTTGTCACCTCCTCCCTCTCCCTAGTCTATATAAGCATGCTACCTAGCTTGTATTTTGTATCTTTTACTTTTGCATCCTCTTAATGTTATTTTGCTTCTAGCATTTGCATTACTCTCGGAGACTAACTATGTGCTTCTATTTTGCTTTCATATCATTTGCATTCATAGTTTAGATATCTATTATTTTGCACTAGTTTTATGGGTTAATCATCTTTTCAGATTCTAACATCATACATATCTCATAATTACAAAACTAGGTACATTTGATTTCTTGTGATAATTTATGAAACTTGTTTGCACACCTTCTATAAAAATTTAGAGAAACCCAATTCCTAAAACTAAATGTGATAGATAAATTTGCATGCAAAGAATAAATGAAAGCAAGTGAAAATCAAATACAATTTACCTCCCTGTGCATAAACAAATCTAACTTTAGTGATCAAGTATATTGAAGTGCACCCAACTCCAATCGATTGCTCTTTGCTACTTTGATATGTGGGTTGCTTAGTTTGTTAGCATAACCTTATGATGTGAGGATGATAAGATCTAGACTGATTTCAATAGTGTGATGTTGTATGAAGATCAAAGAGGATCACAAATGGAGAGTGAGGCTCAATTTATAGACTTGTTGAAATGCAGATCAATAATGGAGGAAGATCAGAAAGATCAATGGCTAAGAATGGTTGAGAGGATGTGTACGAATGAGAGAGGGACAAGTGTCCCTATCTTCTTATGAATCACGGAGGTTAACAGATCTGATTAAAGAGTTGACTAAATTGATTGATCAGATGACTGAATTGATTGGGTAGTTAACTGAGTTGATTGGTTTGTGAACTCAATTGATTGACTAGTCAACTAAATTGATTAATTAGTTAACTAAATTAACTAACCTGTTAACTAATTTGATTGCTTTAGTTAATTAATTCGATTGATTAGTTATCTAAACTAATTGTGAGTGAATTATGGAGAGGGAATAATGGGAAATTAAATAAATTAATTATTTAATTTCATGCACATGGATAAATAAATAAAATATTGAATTTTATTTAGTTTGAAGAAATGGAATATTAGCTTTAATTAAATAAATAATTTAAATTTATTTAATTAAATGTGGAGGAAAATTGATTTAATTAAATAATTAGAATTATTTAATTAATATGGAGGATAAATTGATGGATGTCAATAGATGAATTTTATCAAATAATTAAGAATTATTTAATTAATGAAGTATGATAGATGAAATCCTGATCTAGGAACGGGTCAATTTTAGGTGTCTACATTTTGCCTCTCTTTGATATGGTGTTGCGAAGTAACATCATTTCAAAGAAGTTTAAAACATAGTGCTATGTTGGATAGAAGAATATTTTGGTTAAGAAGAATATGATTGGATTAGAAATGATGATGCCCCACTCGGGTAGGAGAAGTGCTTAGTAGATTAATTAATAGGTTGAATGATGCCCCCTCGAGAGGACAGGTAAATTGGAAGAATATAGATGTGCTCTTGAAATGAATGGATATGAAGAAAATGAGATGCTAGATGGAGAATAAAATAGAGAAAAATAAAGAAGATAAAAGGATGGGTGATAGAATGATGGATTTATGAGTAGTTATGCTGACTTGAGTAGAGCAATCCTATAGTTTGATATAGCACTAGACATTATGCACCAAGGTATAAGGACCAGGGTGATGACGTGTCTTGTGCACCCAGTGTAATACAACCTTGTCGAGATGTATGAGGAAAGATACTTAGAGCATTAAAGTCCTAATGCAAAGAAGGTATGATATGACCTTAGATGCAAAGGATAATGCAAAAGGCTATTCCAACATACACAAGATATGAATATTAACTAGAAAGATATGGATTTGAGACAAATGCAAGATAAAAAAGATGGCACACACAAGCAAGCAAGCAAGAATGAACAAATAATATAAAAACAAACAAGGTATTGCCCCTGTCAAGTTATAAACTAATGATCGATTGATGGATTTGATCATGATGATGATACTAGTGTTGTTGGCCATGTGAATCAACACCGAGATTTGATTGATAAGGATAGTTTTGTCATTGTGGGGAATGATATATCCCTAGATCAACACAAGGATGTGGGAATGATATATCCCATTGATGATGGTTTGATGATGATTAATTTATTTGGTTTATGACAAGGTTAGGATCAAGACCAAAGGATGTGACTGGATGATTTGGCTAGATTGATTGACTAGATTGGTATGGATTAAGGATGGCTTGCATTTGGTTTATTGCTTGGATTTTTTTGAATATTTGATTTTTGTATTTTTGAGATTTTTTATTTTTATTATTATTTTGTGATTTTTTTATTGTTTTTGGATATTTTTGAGATTTTTTCATTGTTTTTGAATATTTTTGAGATTTTTTTATTGTTTTTGGATATCTTGGAGATTTTTTATTGCTTTTGGATATTTTTGTTTTATGGGATGGTATTGTATTGGAGTTTGGATAGCCTTGTTGCTAGATACCAATGACAAGGGAAAACCAGGTCTAGATGCAAGGAGGAAGATGGGATGAGATAAGTGGACAAAAGGATGGGTGATAATAAAAGGGATGGAAGACGTACGATAACAGGATGGATAAAAGGGTAGGTGATGGTGTGTGGGATGGAAAGCTCATGATAGAGGGATGGATAAAAGGATAGACAATAGTGGATGGAATGGATGTATGCATCATAAGTGAGCTAGGTTGTGATCTCCAAAGACTATTTCACATAGGAATAACATGCCCCATTCTAGGTAGTATGTTTAGGATTTTACATGACAAAACTTAGGACGAGAGGATAATTGGATTGGTGGGAAATGATGAGGTACATCAAGAGATTTTCTAAATCATTTTTCAACATTTTTCCCCTATGTCTTTATCAAGATCAAAAGGAGGAAGGGAGGATGGATGGATAGATGGGATAGGTATGTGGGTATAATGGATAAGGATGGTAAAATAGGATATGATAGGATGAGGTATGTAGAAATAAAATGATAGGTTGGATGAGAAAACATGCCCCCAAGTGTAAGACACATAGATAGTCAACCTACACATGATGCATGTTCGCCAAGTTTTCATCATGGTACTTATCCAAGGCGCCTGTTTACCAGGTTTTCACCATTGGACGAAGGGATTTCTCTTTACTATTTTGTTTTTTTCATTTTTTTTCTTTTGAATACTTGGATGGAATAGGTGGATATGGACAAGAAGGACTCTTGAAAGCATCTAGTTCCATGAAACGTGATAGTTCCATTTAAATATGGATGACACACATGGACCATGTCAAATGTCATTATGCTCATAGATGTTGGTAGGGTATTGCATGAGAGGGAGATGGTAGGTGGATAATGGTTTATGATGTGGATTATGTATGGAAGGATTATGCAAGGATGGATGGGAGATAGTGGATTATGGATGGAAGGATAGTGGATTATGATGTGGATTATGGATGGAAGGATAGTGGATTATGAGGTGGATTATGCAAAAGCATGGACCATAGGGGTATGAAGGGTGAAATATGTAGGATAACGGATTAAAGATGGGGAGATGGAGGTATGTGGAAATGTTGCAGAATGGAAAGGAACCAAGACCAACAATTTCACACACTGTGATAAACAATGAAGCTTTTGATTAGAAGGAGGTATAGGAAGTAATGGACCTATTTGCTTAGGGGATGGTCAATGTAGGATTTTAAGTACCCACACAAACTTAGGATTTTTATGATTTTTGCATTGGGATTTATGGGATGGAGGAATTTGAGATTTTTGGATGAAGTGAGATTTTTGGGATTTGTGGGATGAAGGAATTTGAGATTTTTGGATGAAGTGAGATTTTTGGGATATTTGGGATGTGGATGCTTCATTTGAATTGATTTCTTTTTGCTTAGGGACCCAAACCATTTTATTTTTGTACTTTTCTTGTGAAAGTAAGGGCTTGGGTAGCCTTTTGGATAGATTGAGCTTGGACTCTTTGCATTGATGCCCTAAGGCATAAGTATTTTTAGGAGTTTTTGCTTTATGGGTAGAGGCATCCAAAACTTTATTTGTGAATCTCATGGACTTGGTGGAAGCTTCATGTTTGGTCAATGTGTGCATTTGTTGGTCATTACTAGGTATGTGAGGGGATTTGTGGATGGAGGGATTAAGAGTAGATTTTTGGATAAATGGATAAGGGGATTGGATGATAGGGATATTAGTCGTTGGGATAAGTGGAGCTAGAGTAGATGGAGGGATATTAGGAGTTGGAAGTAATGGAGGTAAAGTGGATGGAGGAATGTTAGGAGTTGGAAGTAGTGCAGGTAAAGTGGATAGAGGAAGGTGTATGGTCGCATGCTTTTGGGATTTGTAGGATGATGGGGGAGGAATTGCCACATATGTTTTGGGGATATGATGTGGTTTATGATGGCAAGAAGTGGATTCAAAAGGAATGGAGGTAGTACCAACATCTTGAGATTGCTTTTCTTAGGGAATATAACCAAGGCCATAAGAGCATGAAGGGACTTTGACATGGATGGGTTCCAAAATACCTTGTTCATGAAGGCCTAAGCCTTTACCTTGATAGTTCATTTTCTAGAGTATGCCGTGGACAATGGGATTATGGCTGATTTGGACACTAGATGCGAGCTCATTATTTGATGGGGAAGGTGAGGTGGTAGTTAATGGTTGTTGCTCTCCTAAGGAAGAACATTCATGGATGAAAGTGGTAAGACCAAGGGGATATGATGGATTTGCAATATGGTCAATTTTGGAGGACAAAGTATCAATAGGATCTTGATTATCATTATGCTCATTATGATCCATGCTATTTGTTTGATCATCTATGTCTAGTTGGCAGCCAAGTGTCTCATCAATGGAAGTGGGTGTTGTTGGATCATGGATAGGACTTGGTGGAGGATGGATAGGAGCAGTGTGGATAGCTTGTCCATGTATAGTTGTGGGATTATGGATAGGATCAATTTTCTCATGGATAGGCTCTTGGTCATAGAGAGGATTAACATGGATAATGTGATAGTGAGCTTGGATAGGATGAACTTGGATTACTTGCTCATGGGTAGTAACTTGATCATAGATAATATCTTGATCATAAAGAGGATTATGGAGAGGATGAGTGGAAGTGCTTTGATCATGATTTAGATGAGGGGTTAATGTTTCTACATGCTTTAGATTATACTCTTGACATAACTCTTGATTTTCTTGAATTGAAGTGGAAGTAGAAGACTCTTGGATAAGCTTGATAGGTTCTAGATGGTCAACAACATGAGGGTAGAATGAATCTTGACTTCGACTCATGGTAGGAGATTCTTCAATAGGCTTGATGGGTTGTGGATTACATGATGGGGTTGAAGGGATGGACTTGATGTTTGAAGGCTCTTTGATAGGCTCTTGGATAGGTGTTTGATGACATGGAGATGGTTGATTCCTTGATAATAGCCATTGGATCACATCCTTCATAAGTTTATGGGTGGATGGGCAATATAATGAATGAATAATAATGGTGGATGGTGTTGTAGGCTTAGGATTAGGATTAGGTGGAGGGACAATAGGGTGGATGTTGTAGGCTTATGATTAGGATTAGGTGGAGGGATAGTGGTATTCAGTATACTATGATTTGAATTGGATGGTTTTATTGGGTGTAGCTTAAGTGATGTTATTTGGATCAATTATCGTAGGGTCATCTCCAAGGGATCCGTTAGTGGAATATTGGAGGAACATGGGGATGGAGGTAATGAAGGGCATGATGGAATATAAGGTTGATGGACCAATGGACTATGATAGGGACTACATGGAGGTGTTCGGATAGGACTAGTAGGCTCTTGGATTGGCATTTGATTAGATGATGTTGTAGTGTACCCATAGGATGCATAAGCTAGAGTGGTGTTCCCATTGTAAAAGATACCATAAGGACTTAAGGACACTCTATTTTGGTGCAAAGGGTAACTTATACTAGCATGTTGTTCTTATGAAGGAACTTGATAATCATGTGAATAAATTTGGGGGTGAGGTGGAATGTTAAGATAAGGAATTGGATGTTCTTGAGGTATGGATTGATATAGATAGGGGTTAACATTGGAAGAAGTGAGATAGTTTGATGTATGGGTAACATGATATGTGGTTGGATTAGGTTGGTTAGATGTTATTGTGGTAGGGATTGATATAGATATTGGTTAACATTGGAAGAAGTGGGATAAGTTGATGTAGAGGTAACATGATACGTGGTTGGATTAGGTTGGGTTAAATGTTCTTGAGGTAGGGATTGATATAGATATTGGCTAACATTGGAGGAAGTGGTATAGGTTGATGTAGGAGTAACATGATGTGTGGTTGGTTGGTATGAAGTTAAGGGGGATGACACATAAGATTAAGGAGGAATTTGTTGATGTTGTATGGGTGATAGTATAGTGGATGATGTGTTATATGAAGGTTGTGGTTGTGGTTGTTGAATGGAGAGGGGTTGTGTTTGTGGTTGTGTTTTTTGAGTTTGGGATTGGCGGGTGGCTACAAGTTGTTGGAATTGTCCATTTTTTTGCAGTTGGGATTGGTGTTATTGTATGAATTGTTGGTGTAGGATTTGTTGTTGTTGGAATTGTTGGTGTTATTGTTGGGATTGTTGGTGTTGTTGTGGGGTAGTGACTTGTTCCTTTCTATATAACCACCTAAGTTTAGCAAACATTTTTTGAATACCATAACAATCTTTCTCTAGGTTCTTGTTTTCTAGTGCCATAACCATTTTGACAAAGGAAGAATGGGATAGATTGTGGTGAGAATTAGAAGAAGTTAGATTGGTTTGGATGATTATTATGATGATGTGTATATGGATTGGATGATTAGGATTTGGAATAGGATGAAAGTGATGATAAGGACAATTAGGATGATGTGGAAAGTGTTTATTGATAGCTTGACTTAGGCAACTTGCAAACAAAAGATTTCACATGTACATGCATAAATCACACACACAAGACACAATGGCAAGTTTAACTTTTCAAGATTGATTGTTCTAATTATGAAAACACTTGAAGACACATAAACAAGCCTAATATTAGTCAAATGGGTATGGCCAAGAGGTCTTAAGCTAGGATAAACAAGTTGTCTAAGGATGTCCCCAATATACACGAGGTACAGGGGGCCTGATTCCATGAAATGAAAGTGAAATAATGCCACACAGAAAGGAGAAGAGGGTAACCCACCATTCACCTTCACTTCCCCAAGGTATAAAGTTCTTAGGGGCTTAGCCCGAATGACAAGATTCCAACTTCTAAGAAGTGTGTCTTTTGATTCACTCCTCACTTTTTATACTCCGTCGAAACACAAGAGTTGAGGTCATCCCTTGGAGTGGTGTGTCTCCAAGAAGGCCTCCTAAGAAGGGTGACAAAAGTAAATCAAGTGGTCCTTTTGATCTCCAAGATCACCTTGTGGTGCAAGGAGAAAGCATACACACACACTTAACTCACACTCGCAATGTTAATTTACCCTTAGAAATTAAAATGTGTGTGTGAAGATGAATAGATTAAAGGATGTTTTTTATTCTCAAGATCACACTAAGTGCATGAGAAGAGCATACACACCCTAAATCACACTCAAATCCACCAAGGAATTCAAGTACAAGTTTGTTTTATACCCAAATCCAAGTGTGATAATGAATACACATGTTCATTTTAAACCTAAGTTTAAGTATGATGATGCAAACAATCGTTCATTTTAAGCCTAAATTGAAGTGTGATTGCAAACAAGGTTTTTGATTAAATGAAAAGATAAAAGTTGTATTGAGTGCACCTAGAAATTTTATCTTTAGATCTGATGAGGATGCAGATGTTGTCTAGCTCCTGATGTCCTCCTGGATTCCACCAAACAAAAAAGAACAAAGAAACTTGCAACCCAACTTGTTAGGTGAAAAATGAGTAATCTATAAAATTTCTAAGAAGTATGATTAGTGACAAACAATGGATATGATGATCAAATTCTATAGGAAATTCTATGTTGTTTCAAAAAAAATTCATGAAAATCGGATAAGTTTTGCACAAGTTATGACCGTTTGAAGTTTGCAAAGAAGGGTTGAATTTGACTGATTATACTTGAAAATTTTGAACAAATTTGCTGATAAAAGTTGCACCACTAAAAATTACGTTGAATCAGCTTTCCAATGACTGTACTTTTGCATGATTTCAATATGATTTTCCCAAGTTGTACAAAAAAGAAAAAAAAGCCCTATTTTGGCATGTAGGAGGGCAAGGGAGGCAGTCTGGTGGTTAAATGACCGCTAGCAGTTAATGTTTGTCTGGTCACATGGATAGTTTAGAACCTGTGGTTTAGTCTAGCGGTTAAGGGGTTTAACGCTCCTGGTCACCCATGTGACCAAGGGCTGAGCACCTAAAAAAAATAAAAATAAATAAAAATTGAAAATTAAAAATGAAAAATTAAAAGGTAGGCTTTTTTGTTTTTTAGGTTAATGTTTTTGTTGTTTTTTTTTGTTTTTGTTTGGTATGCTTTTTTTTGGTTAGCTATGATTAAGGTTATAGGGAGTAGTGGGAAGGAGGCAGGAGTGTCAGGTTGGAGGAGGGTAGGTGGTATGTTTGCAGGCAGGTGGTATGTTTGTAGGTGTGGTGCACAGGGCAGAGGGCAGGGAAGGAACGGAGGATTGCGGAGTGGGGAGCAATGGGTTGGAGGATGGGTGCGGGACTTGAGGGTTGTAGGGTGAGTGGAGGCATGGTGTAGGGATGGGTGCAGGGAGGGATCTGGGAGGAGGATTGGTCGGGCAGGGTGAGCGTTGGAGGGAGAGCGGGGAGTGAGCGGGGGATGGGAGGTAGAGGGTGAGTGGAGAGTGAGCGGGAGGATTAAGGGATGGGCGTGGGGGTAGAGGGTAGGGAAGCAGCAGAGGTGGGGGAGCAGGGAGGTTGGTCGGGGCAAAAAGGAGTAGGGGGAGAGTAGTGGGGTTGGGGATCAGGGGTGTGAGCAGAGAGGTGAGCAGGGATTTTGGTGGGCCTGCGCCACAATCCCAAACAACCAACCAAATTTTATTTTATTTTGTTTAATTGTTTATTGTTATCTATTTTGGTTTTGATTTTTATTTTTTTCTTTTTTTATGCAATGTTTGATAAACATTAAAACATGAAAACTTTTAAAACAGTGCGTATAGATAGGAGGTGGTGTGGTGGAGGGGGTCGAGCACAAATTGACTGGACACCAGGAGCCAGAGCTGCTTTTGAAGATATAAAGAAGGCCATTTCAGATGCTCCTGTCCTCATTAGTCCAGATTATACAAAAGATTTCTACATCTACTCATTTGCTTCAGAACATACTTCTGCAGCAGTGTTAACTCAAAGAAATGAAGATAAAGAAGAGAAACCAATTGCCTTCATGAGCTGTCCTTTCAGGGATGCTGAGTTGAGATATGTAGATGTTGAAAGACAGGCACTTGCATTAGTCAGAGCAGTAAAAAAGTTCAGACATTATATACTGAGGAGCAAAGTGATTACTGTGGTACCAGATGCAGCAGTAAAGATGCTGCTGATGCAGAGTGAACCTGGTGAAAAAAGGGCCAAATGGATTACGGTACTACAAGAATATGACATGGAGATCACACCCATGAAGCTAGTAAGAGGACAGGCTCTGAGCCAGATGATATCTGAAACTGATCCAAACATCATCAGTCAGTAGTATGTGATGGATGAGAAGGACAATAATGAATGGTATTCAGACATCAGGCACATCCTGATCACTGGAAGATGTCCTTTGAGGATGCAGGCTTCACAGAGAAGAGCCTTGAAGATGAGATCCCAGAAATATATGATGAAGGGAGGAGCCCTGTTTAAAAAGAATTATGAAGGGATATACCTGAGATGCTTAGAGAAACCAGAAGCTAATAAAGTTTTGACAGAGCTACATGACAAGTTTGGAACTGCCCACGGATCAGCGTTGGCCACCACACATGCAATCCTCAGAGCAGGATATTACTGGCCTACAATTTTTAAAGACACAGCTGATCATGTTAAATGTTGTCATGTTTGCCAGGTTGCTGCCAACAGAGAAAAATATGCTGCACAACCATTGCAGCCGGTGATGGAGGAGCGCCCATTTGCACAATGGGGCATGGATTTCATAGGACCAATCAATCCTCCATCTTCTTCAGGCCAGAGGTATGTCCTAACAATCACTGATTATTGTACCAGATGGACTGAGGCTATCAGCAGCAAAACTTGTACTGCTGATGATGTCATTAAATTTCTGGAAAGCAACATTGTCACCAGGTATGGAACTCCTTATGCATTGGTAAGTGATAATGGTTCTGCCTTCATTTCCACTAAATTGTCAAGTTGGGCTTTTGATCATGGGATCATACTTAAGTTCTCATCCAATTACTATCCCCAGGGAAATGGATTAGCAGAATCCACCAATAAGAATTTACTGAGTATCATAAGAAAATTGATAGAGAAAAATCCCAGGGAATGGAATTCACTTCTGAAGTATGCCTTATGGGTAGACAGAACTAGAATGAAAATTGCATTAGGAAACTCACCTTTCCAGCTAGTATATGGGGTAGATCCTATCCTCCCTGTAAACTTGAAAATTCCTACTCTGCAGTTTGCCCAAGACTACCTAGGCATAGATAATAAACAAGAAGTCAGGTTGCTTCAGTTGATGCATCTGGAAGAAAAACGAAGCCAAGCAATTGACCAATTTGCAAAACATCAGGCTGTTGTCAAACGTTGGTTTGACAAGAGAGCCAAAATTAAAGCTTTCAGGATATCGGATTTAGTCCTGATGTGGGATAAAGCCCATGAAAGGAAAGGTGATCATGGTAAGTTTGACAGACTATGGATAGGTCCCTTTCAGATTTCTGAAATTTTAGGAGACAGCACTTATAGGCTTAAGAACCTGACAGGTGAGGATGTCCCATTGCCAGTCAATGGACAATTCCTCAAACATTATTTCCAGGCCTGAGTGACCTCATGGCAGTCCTGTGTATCATATTGTATATTTGTATAGTTGTTTGTACAGTGTTTGCTTGTTGTTGTTGTTGTTTTGTTGGTTGGGACCTTGTTCTGGTAAGTCAGGATGATGCACTTCATCACCTAAGAAAATAACTAAATTGTTAAGATTCAAGTGATGAGATCAGATTTAGATATAGATTGTAATTCATTCTGATAAATACTCATGATCAGGTTTATGATGTCTTTTCATCAGGGTACTTTTTCTTGTCCAAAGTGAATCAAACACAATGAAACACCTAACAGCCTTGGGTTTGTTGAAGATATGAGTATAGGTGTTAAGTGAAAAATCTAAAGGGACTCCCTTGCTACCAATACAATCTCCAACCTAAAGCTGCAAGTGACTACACCTTGTACAAATGAGCAGACATGATGATATCAAATTTAAATTTTTAAAAGAAAATCAGAAACTAAATAAAATTAGGCCATCTAAGTAACTCTACCGGGGCTATGGACGCCTGCTGGCAGTGGGGCTCTACTTAGGGAGATTGTATAGATAACCTTGCCGGGGTTATAGACACCTGCTGGCAGCAAGGCTCTATCCAGGTTGGCTATGAGGGATGATCTCCAACTATGTAGTTTAACACCAGTTACTTATGTTTTCAACTTGCTTTCAAGATGAGGATAATTAATCATCTGCACACACCTGATCCTTTGTTAGCTTTATCACCATAATGAAATTTTATCATTCAAAGATCATGATGATTTACTTAGACAGAATTAGAATACTATAGATGAATGTGATCACATCACTTGAATCATTTGAATTTTGTTGTTTTCTTTGGTGGCAAGTTGTTGTGTGGTTACACAACACGCCCCATTTTGACTTGGCAAAACAGGGACCCAGCTTTTGTTTTGGCTTGTGTTGTCTGTTTCTGGCGGTTTGGTAAAAGTAAGTCAGGTACATCATCATCATGAAGGTCAGGATGAGGTAGGTCATCATCATGAGGTTAGTTTTTCAAAGTTCATATTTTGTTTCTATGACTTCATGGTTAGAAAGAGCTTGAAATTTCATGCAGGTTTGCCTTTTGCATCACTTGAAAATTCGTCCATATGGGGGAGTTGTGAGCAGTCAAAGTTTTGGTCAAACCTGATAATTGCTGTGTGAACATCATCATCATGATATTTGAAAAGCCCCCCGATAATATCCTGAGGTCGAAACATCTGGACGTCAAGTTTAAGTCGTAGTAGGTTCTCCCCGTCGGGCGGTCTTTTGTGTCTCCAAAGGTCATCATCATGATCTTACTTTATCACCTGATGAAAATCATGCAGTCCCGAAACATCCGGACGTCAATCTTAAGTGCTAGTGTGTTTTACCCGTCGAGTAACCTTAGAAACATTGTCAGCATCATGATATTCCAAAATCACCCGATGTGATAATATCATGCTGATGATCATCGTCACCTTACTTAGAGAAATCTGCCATCTGCATAATTTGCGCGCACGACCAAGTCTTGGTGATCAACATCATCATGATATTTCGGGACCCGGCATTTCCTAATATCCTCCTGACCTCCTTTTGCGTGATCATGATGATCACCTTATCTTTCGAAGCGGAGGGTGTTTTTCATGTCTTAGGTCATGTTGAACATCATCATCATGATCTTCGTCTCTCCCAGCAGTTCGTAATATCCTCCTGCCGAGAAGTATAAACTTTTGCGAATATGATGATGACGATGACGTCACCATCACCTTTGTCCTTCGGCAGGATATTTTCCAAGGCATGATCCATTTCGCCAATATGATGATGACGATGACGTCATCTTCGAGGATTAACACAAGCCCCAGATATCCTGATGACGTCCTCAGGACTTTCAGCAGGATCATATTTTTGATCGCCCAGTGCGTATATGATGATGATGACCATCATCATCCTGATCTTTCGAGCGGATTGCCTTGGCCGAATGGGGTCATATTGCTTTCATGACCTGATCATCTTCCTTAGAGGGAACCCGATATTCCAATTATCTCCTGATCTTCACGAAATATGACGATGACGTCATCCCTTTGCATTTTATTGAAGCCTGATGATGACGATGACGTCATCATGTTTTTCCTCAGCGGCAGGATCATTTTCCGAATCCTCCTGTTTGTCTTCATCATGATGATGATGACGATGTCTTTCTTTCCCGAGTGTGCAAAAACAGAACATCCTGATGTGCTTTTCATCAGAGCATTAGGAAGGGAGGATCATCATATTTTATGATATCCTGCGGCCGCTTTGAAGTATACAGTTGGTCATCATCATGATATTTTTGGCGTCGGTATAACTGTTGCCGTCGGCCTAAGGTAAAATTGTCACCCTGATCATATGTAGTCACCCCGATACAAATATGATGATGATGCAGGGCCGGTTTCTAAGGATGGTTGAGAGGCGATTATTTCCTTGTTTATCTGAGATCATCATCATCATATTTTGAACCCGATATACAAGAAAATGGGCAAAAGCATGAAGCGATAGAAATTTGAAAGCCCGACTGCCTGATTTTGGTCAACGGGGTTGACCTGGTTGTTTTCATGCTGTTTATGCATTTAATGCATATTTCCACAGGTAAGACCTGTTTGCCTGTAGCTGCACATGGGGAGGTATGTTTAAATAAAGTGTTTACTTCCTGCTGTTTATCATGATGATGATGAACCTTATGTTTGTCTGTTTACTTGCAGGAAATCATCATGATGCTGCTGAAGCTGAGCGTGGATATCATCATGATGCTGCTGAGGCTGAGCATTACAAAGTTGCGCATGGAGTCAGCATCGGACCAGACATGAGGAGGATATTGTCAAATATGCTGTTCGCCAGCTGGAGGCCGAATCAAGTTGAAGATGCTGGAATATTCTGTGCCAGCTGTACATTTGCTAACTGACGAAGCATGTGCTTTTCATCTGGGCCGTTGTTTGCTGTGAGAGGATCCTGATCCTTGGATCATTGTAACCGTTTTCTGGCAGTTGCTCTATATAACATCCAGAGCTTGTCATTTTAAAGGAAGGAGAGAAATAAATTAGAATACATAGACGCATCTGGCGCAAAGAGTCAATTACTGCAGAATAGGTTAGGAGATCGGATTGCTGAGACTAATGAGGATAGAATTGTTGAAATGTCAAGGTTCTTTCTTCAGATCACTGTAAATGTACCTGTTCTTGAGCATACTGAATGAATATGAAGTTCCAGATTACAATCTTATTGTAAATTTTACGTAATCTTCTGTTGATTTCTGGATATGTACTGGTGAATGCTGTGTTCAACTGGAAGCGCTTTCATTTCATTACATATAGTTGTCAACTTTCCTTTGAAGCTTTGCACTAGATCATGCGGATTTGTGGAATGTCCTGGTGAAGTATGATTTCTAGTTTTCCTTCTTTTCATTGCAAGTATGGGAGCTTGTATGTGAATCAGTGATCTAAGTCCAGTAATTTTAGGAATCTCACTCTCTGAACCTTTTCCTTTTTTTCAATTTCATTAATTCATCACCATAACTGCAAATCATGATAAATAACAAGCAGAAACAGTGAAATATGCTGAAATCCCGTAGGTAACTGAAGATCCTTAGCATATTTGAGTTAAATGCATGTAGTATTGAAAATATCATGCAAAGAATCATAAATAATGGTAGAAATCATGCAAATATCAGCCTGTATGCACATTATTTGACTAAATTTACAGTGCAGAGGTAGAAATTATTGAAGACTGATGCAGAGCGAACATCCAGAGCAGGATATTTGAAGATGATGATGATGAACAGTGCAGAAACACGTAAGGCCCCTGAATGGAAAACAGCAACGCACATCAACCACTGAGTAACGTCAGTAGATTAAGACCTAATCAACGGAGACTTGGGATCATGAATTCTTTGAATTCATCGTATCTTTCAAGATGAGTAAAGGTTGTTGTGTAACTTTTATTCTATGTTTGCGAATGAATAACATCATGACCAACAGGTAGTTAAGTGAGTTGATTACTTAGTGAACTCAATTGATTGACTAGTCAACTAAATTGATTGATTAGCTAACTAGATTGACTAACCTGTTAACTAATTTGATTGCTTTAGTTAACTAATTTGATTGATTAGTTATCTAAACTAATTAGATTGACTAACCTGTTAACTAATTTGATTGCTTTAGTTAACTAATTTGGTTGATTAGTTATCTAAACTAATTGTGGGTGAATTATGGAGAGGGGAAATTAAATAAATTAATTATTTAATTTCATGCACATGGATAAATAAATAAAATATTAAATTTTAATTATTTTGAAGAAATAGAATTTTTTTTTTTTTCAACAAAAGTGGCCGAACCACTAAAATATATTAATAAAAAGAAATTACAAAATGCCAGATTCAGAAATGGCATACCAGCAGGAAAGAATCGGTAAAGAAAACCTCCGGTTATAGCCTAAGTTTAACGAGATTATACATAGTTGTCTCAAAAAACATATCTCAGACCAAAAAATGACTAAAATCATGCCAGAGAGTATACAATTTTCAAAAAGGAATTACAGAGCATCTGGCTTGTACAAAAACAAAAAAGTAATCGTTGAAGACAAAAAACGTGAAGAAGTTCTCCATTAATCGGCGATCTCTATAACCTGCAAATCATGATTCTCAACATGATCATCTTCTTCTGCAAACTGAGGAGGGGGTGGCAGAGGAGGAGGCACATAATTCAATAGAAATAACAAAGCATTAAAAACTTCCAAAGCCTTGTCTGCCATCTGGTGACCCAATTCCTGCCTATGACAATGGATTGAGTTTCGAAAGGAAATGATGCAATTGTTGCGAAGGCCATGAGAAAACACATTGAAGAGGCAGTGTAAGCCAGGCGTACGAAATAAACACCTGCCATCAAATAACCCACCAACAAGAGCAGACCCTTCATGCACATCATAATCAACTAGAGCAGAATTAAATACATCAACGAAAAAATGAACATTCTGAATAAAAATTAACCCCAAATCCCTTACTCTGTCTCCAGATTGTAAAAGATCCATTGCATTAGATAGAAAATGAGAAGCAACCTGCGAAGGATAGATAGCAACTGGATTGTGAAGGGCTGGAAAATTACAGACCTGAATAATAGCAGTGCCCACAGATACCTCATAAACCTTAAAGACTTCCTGTAGTGCATTAGAATTAAAACATCCAAGAAAAGGGCGTTCCCAATTCGAAATAGAATATTAGCGTTAATTAAATAAATAATTTAAATTTATTTAATCAACATGTGGAGGAAAATTGATTTAATTAAACAATTAGAATTATTTAATTAATATGGAGGATAAATTGATGGATATCGATAGATGAATTTAATCAAATAATTAAGAATTATTTAATTAATGAAGTATGACAGATGAAAGCCTGATCTGGGAATGGGTCAATTTTAGGTGTCTACACTAAAGTTATTCATGATGTAACAGATTGGTTTTTTTCTCCTCGTGATAATTTTACTAATTTAACTTTTTCAAAAAACCAAATTTAAAATAGAGTTCAATAAAAAAGACACATCATGAAAAACATAATTTGAATCCTCCTAACATATAGGTTCAATCTAAAATTAGATCTATGTTTTAATTCCATAAATATTGTGATTCTCCTAAATTAGATCACTATTTTGTTCTAGGTTCTCCCAATAGTTTATATTGGTTAGATCATCATCCTTGTAACTCTCATTCAAAACTTAGATGGCCTTAATTAATATTCTCATAATCAACTAGTGGTCAAATGACCATTCTTAATTACCAACAAAGTTTACCACTATTACATTTTATCAAACCCTTCCACAACTAATTCAACATAATTTCATTTCTCAAATCTCAACAAAGATCCATTTATATATTTAACCTTAACCCTACAACTAGTAGGTATTATGCCTAAAAGATCCCCGAGTCCATGAATTTGTGAATAGTGTAGATAAATCATCTAACCTACTAATATGTCAAGGTTCCCAACTTGTAAGTTGCATACATTCATAATAACTTATTACACATAAGCATAAGAACAACACAACCAACCCAAGGATTTATATAAGCACATATTCCTATATAAGATAAGTACTACTTCATTTAAATCCTTTAATTATTTACCCTACTATTGGGTAACATAATCCTACCATCCTAGAAGTCGAGGTATTATTCATAAAACTATGTACAACAATATTGTTAGTGTACAAAAATAAATATAATCAACTAGAAAATAATTAGCATGGGTCCTAATTCATTAACTTAAATAAGATAACATCAATTGAAAAATGTATCAAGAATTTTCATAATAATTAGAAATACCTTCCTAGACCTATGATGCAATCCACCCTCTAAAATTCCTCCATGAGGTTGCTATATAAATTATTTTAATAGTGACAATTTAATTTATAAACAAGGGAGTCTTTCTATTTTGTAGCTTACCCAACATATACAAGCATGAGGTTAAATTTTATTTTCAACCAAGGAATGACATGTGATAAAACCTAACCCAAACATATTCATTAGGATGTCATATTTGTGGCCCTACCTACATATCTTGATCAGGGAATTAGAGGCTTCATAGTTTAATATACCTAACCTTAGTATTCCATAGTGATTACTACTCAGAAAAACTTTCCCTTAAGAGAGTGGAATAAAATAACTATGAAAGGAAATAAGATCAAACAATATAAATATGATATCTATGAACATGACCTCATGTACCATCTGTAATAGTGAAACTACATTGTCAATATTATTCCAAAGCATACTGAACAAATTCTACCATCAATGCTAAAGAGTTATAATATGAGTAGTGACTACATTCAAAATATTAGTCATCATGCATAGAAACTAAAGGTATACCTTCTTACTGTTAACTCTAACCAATATCATATAGGTATAGGTCTTCTCTATTAGAAATGAAGGTAAACAACTATAGAATGGAAATCTAATCTAAACTATTATAACTATCAATCCAGTACATAACCAATGGAGATTATAGGAAATCAAATTAGTAATAAAAAGTATGAAAGGAACAGAAGAACTGAACACATAACACAGTGTTTATGTGGAGAAACATTTTTTGGAAAAACTCCACACAAGAAGAGATGCACCAGTCTATATTAACTTCAATAGAGTTTACAATACATCACTAACAACCTCCTCTTAAGTCTTCAATCTAGCAACACTTATTTTTCTAGTCTCAACTCTCTACCTCTCCACAACCGTAATACAATGCCTTCATTAAAAGAGTGTTGACTTCTAAGGTAAAAAACCCTAACATAACTTCTACCATCAGATCTGCTACCTAATGATGAGCGGTCTAGATTGACTACAAAATTACAATATTTTACAAGACAATTTTCTAAAAAATTCTCTTTGGGGGCACTTCCCCCAAACCCCTACCAGGGGGCTCCATTAATTATCACCACCCCCTTCGACCCCCTAGCAATAGTAGTGGGGGAAAGCCCCCCAAATCCCCATTAGGTACTGGGATCCAAATGCGGCTAAAACAAGACCATTGCTTTGGTGAATATATCTTCCCTTATGGAAATTTACAATAAAACATTAGAAGTAATTAATTACATAGGATTTACAAGGTTGATGGCACCTTAATCCTAACAGTCTCAAGTTAATAGCAAAAGATATCGATCCCATATGATTGATACCTTGTAGATAGAAATCCCATGACCCTAATGTTGATGGATGTTTTTGCAGACAACTTAGATAAAATACTATCTTATCTGTCATGAAAGTAATCAAATCCCAACGAAATGGAAAATGACTACCCCAAGGTCTATGTTGTTGGGTCTTAGCTTTCACAAGATTACTCAGTTGCTTGATGTATTTTCTATTCCAATCAAGGGGCCTTACATAAATCTAGACAAACTTCAACAAACAAGATTAGAATGCACATAAACCAATCAGTTTTCAGATTTAGCAATGTATAAACAAACTGATCCAATCGTATATTGCCATAAAATATATCATTTCAAGCTATAACCAACAATATATCAACTTGCAATCATGAAGTATAAACGTTACAATAGCAATATGCAAGTTTGGAAGTCCTATTTTAACTCTAAACTAACCAAAACTGATAAAAAAAAGTGCAAAAGCAAGGCAATATAGAGAAAGGTTATAAAGAAAACTAACTCAAACTCAAACTCTTTCCAACATTTCAGCCTCAACAATGGATAGATAGGTTTGCAAACATATTAACCATTATTGATTTCATCATGAAAATCCAACAATCAAGATTCAAGAAGGTGCAATCATCAATGGTGAATTTATGTGTGTTTGGGCCACACAAAGCAATTTGCAAACAAGAAACCACCAGTAGTATGAACACTTTGCAAACTCATCAAATATCCATGAATCTTCATTTGAAAATGAAATAAATACTCGACATGGTGTTTACAAATCATGAAACAAACTTTGTATGATGACAAGTTCAACTAATATCAACAATTTCTATTCACTATATTAACTAGAAATCATGAATTAGACTTGTATAAGGCTCAAAAGATTGACAAAAATCAACAATTTTTAAAATTGGTGTGGAGAAAACCACGAGAATATCATGAAAATTCAGAAAATACTATGTATTTTCTCTCAAATTCAAAAGTACAAATATTTTTCCAATGAGTTTTTCCCAAAACAACAAGAATACACCAACTAATTCCCCCCTCACAATGAGCTTTTCAGTTGTATACATATGCAAATTAGCTTTACAATACTAATTTTTCACCTCAAGATCCAATGGCTATGATCAATCTGATCCAATGGCTCAAATTTGTTGCTCAAACACAAAGTCAATTTTGGTGGCAAGGACAATTTTCAAGATATTCCACTTCATCCCCTTGTAGCTTCCCCAACAATTTTCCCTTTGTATCAAAAAGTAACCTTTTTTATCTTGACATTTACTTTTTGTTACTAAGTTTACTAACTTTGACAAAAGGTAACTTTTGGAAGCTAAAAACATTTAATTTTTGACACCACATCTCCAAGGCATTTAATTCTTGCAACTACAACTCTAAGAACTTGTTGTAGTGTGACAAATCTCCATAAAATGAACATGTGCAGTTGTAGCAAGTCATTTTCTCTACCATATGTGGTTGTAGGTATCTATTTTCCATGTTTAATCATGAATATCCAGCTATAGGTGACCAATTCCATCATAGAAAATGCATTTTTAGCCCTTGTTCTTCATTTTTCCATCACAAATCTTCAACTCAGATCTGGAAGACCAAACTAGGACATTATAATGGGATATATTAGTCATGTATTTGGCTTGAAATCAAGTATACGGTCATACAACTCATCTTTACCCAGCTACAAGGCATTTCTTCTTTCATTTCCCACCTTTTTTACTTTGATTTTGCATGAACGGTAGTAGTACAAGTCTATTTTTTATGTTTTTACAGATCCTTGGGTTTGTCTTCATCATGTTTGACACCTTGACTTTATTTTACAGGTACAATAGTAATTTGAATGTTAAAATCAAATTTCTCCATGGCTGGAACAATGGGGTATCTTCAAATCTTCATATTTCCAAGATAGCTCCAACTAATCTCCACTTGTTTCTAACCTCTTAGACCATCAATCACTCTTCCTATGCATGGAATACAAACCAAATGGATATCCTTGACACTTTACCAGCAACTCTACAAAGAAAACCCTTGATTAAAATTTAATGAATAGTCACAAACAATTAAATTTGGAATTTACTCTTTTTCTCTCTTTTTATTTTTTTATTTTCTTGAAATCTTAAGAACAAAAAATTCAACATGGAACCCTTGATGATATTGACCTAAAAGCACAAATAAAAATAATTATAGATCATATCTAACATGCATTTGAAGGATTTACAAAAAAAATATAGAAAGATAAATGGCAATATTGAACATAAAAAATTGAAACCCTTGCCCTTTAATGGATGAATAAAAACTCTTCATATAAAAATCAGTCCATAACCTGTAAAAACACTGTAAAAACACTTCATCATGTGCATATTTAGGATGGAATCAAGGCTTTCATGGAACTCAAACAAATAAATGGAGAAAGAAAAATAAAAATAATGGCAATCTATGAGATTAAACCCTGAAAAAGCAATTGTTTTCTCCTTCCTCTGCAAGTTTTTTTAATAAAATAACTTTTAAAAAGTAATTAATAGTTGCAAATAGCATTATTCCATACATTCATGTGTGAGATCTTGTAATGAGGTGTTAGGCACTTCAAATCATTTTTAAATGGCTATTTTAATGGCTCAAAAATCAAAGGAAAAAGTTGGCTAGAGTTATGATAGCTAAAAGGAGGTTTATCTTTGCTTCTTTTTATTTTTTCTCTTATGCCATCAAATATAAGTTAAAAAATAATATAAAAATAAAAATAAAGTGATTTTCCTTATTTATTTAATTATGACACTCAAATATTATTTGAAGGATTTTAGGACTATTTTAGATGGTTTTAAGGTCCTAAAAGATGGATCTAGCCAACTTAACCCTCTAGAAATGATAACACTTGGATTTTGACTTTGAACCATCACCTCATTAAGATATATAAAACCAATCAAATGCTCTAAAACATAGTCAATTACATAATATAACCAAGAGCATGGAATTGAACCTTAATTAATGCAACTTGAGCCTTTGATACATGACATCATGAAGATGAGTGATTTTAAATTTGAAGTCTATTTAATCATGACCATATAGTACCAACTATTACATGCATATGCCCACCTTGACACCAAAAAAAAAACTCACCAATTAAGGCATGAATATAAACAGGTATAATTATTCTTGAAAAAAAGTCATCAAGAACTCTATGCTCAAACCAAGCTAATTAATCAAGACTTGAAGCTCATATAACAAGATGAAGTTTTGAAAAGGCTAAGAAACTCATCCAAAAGCTCATGTCATATGAGGAAGTCCCCATTTTTCTTATAAAAATTATGGGGCATGTGTGCAAGGCATGACACCTAATATAACGCAAATTTCATTCTTCTATGTTACATTGTAAATCTCTACCAAGATGATCTAAGCATCTTAGAGTCAAATGATATGGTATTGTACATAGAAATATGGAATCAAATAAAGGAACAATACATAATGAAAGTACCTATTCCATACTTAAACACCACCTCAATGATTGATCAAAGGACTAAGAAAGATAATGAAAATGATAAACAATCCTATGATATTTGATAATGATTTTTATATGTTGGCTTCTTAATTCTGTAGCATAACTACTAGATAAAGATGATGGATAATCTATGATAATGGAGGATAAATATGGTGAATATGATAATGGGATAGCTAGGATGATTTTGACAGCATGGTGTTGTATGAAGATGTGATCTTGAAATGGCTTGGTTGAGGCTTGATTTATAAAGGTTGAATATGATGAATGAAGGGTTAGGATTAAAATATTAGATCAATGGATAGAATTGGTTGAGAGCACATTAGGGAAGGGATAAGTATTTCTAGGGCAACAAAGGAAGATTCTAGGGCTTATCCTTATGTGAATGGCTAGGATTGAGAGATGTAGTATGAATTGAATGGTTGAGATGAAAAGTTAATTTATTGATTGTGGACACTCATTTATTGATTGTCGAAAGACTCATTTATTGATTGTGGAAAATGGATGAGGATGAACACAAGCTAGTCATGTGACTCTCAATAATAAAATTATTTAATTAATTATTGGAGAGGGGATGATAGGATGACACATTAATTAAATAAATAAGATTTTCTTCAATTATTTCTAGCTAAAAGGGACAAAAATGTATAACTTAAATAAATATAATTTATTTATTTATTTTAGGTGATGGAGAAAATAGATTAATTAAATAAATATAATTTATTTAATTAATTTACGAAAGGGGATTAAGGGACAATGTGTTGTAAGATGGTGTTTAGAGGATGTCGAAGGGTTATGAGGACGTGGTCAATTTTAGGTGTCTACATTTTGCCCCTCTTTGAGATGATGTTGCAACTAAGAGAAGTAACTTCATTTCAAATAAGATAAGTTATGGGTGAAGGGAGAAAAGGATACCCCAACCAATTGAAGGAGTGACAAGGAGGAACAATGTGAGGATGGGATGCCCGCTCAAGAGGATAGATGAGTTGGAAGAACATAGGTATGCTCTCAAAATGGATGGAATGGATTGGGTAAGGAGAGGGAGGAAAGATAAGGGATGGATAAAATGGATGAGAAAGATGTTATGTTGCATTAAGTGAACAACCATATAGTCTGATACAGCACTAGACATTATGCACCAAGGTATAAAGACCAGGGTGATGATGTATCATGTGTGTGATAGAACTAACTCAAAAAAGACAAAATGTCACAAGAAAACATATGGCATTGGGCACCATGATATGGAATATCATGATGTCATTGTAGCAATATGTTGCAAGGACTTGATACAAATGCAAGATAAAATGATAACACACACAAGCAAGCAAACAAGCATGCACAAATGATTCAAAAACAAACAAGGTATCGCCCCTATCAAGTTGTAAATGGATGATTAATTGATTAATGATTAAGATAGTGTTGTCATTGCGGGGAACGATATATCTCTAGATCAACACAAGGATACAGGAATGATATATCCCATTGCTGATGATGATTGATTGATTGATTTGACAACAAGGTTAGGATCAAAATTAAGGATGTGATTAGATAATTTCTTGACTAGATTGACATGGATTAAGGATGACTTGCATTTGGATTTATTACTTGGATTTTTTTGGATATTTGATTTTTTGTGTTTTCGATTTTGTTTGGATTTCGAAAGTTTTTTATTTTTTTGGGTTTTTTAAATGTTATGATTTTTTGTTTGGGTTTTTGAAATGTTATTATTTGTGTTATGGGATGGCATTGGATTGCAATTTGGATAGCCTAGATGCTAGATACCAACGATAAGGGAAAACCAAGTCGAAGGGCAAGAATGAGTGAAGGATTAGATAGATGGACAAAAAGATTATGGATGGAGGATGGGAAGGATGGAGGATATATAATGGATTGAGGAAGGGGGTTAGGATGTGATCTCCAAGGACTATATTGCATAGGAAGAACATGCCCCCACTCTAGGTAGTAGACTTAGGATTTTGCATGACAAAGTTTATAAGGATAAGGATGATAAGATTAGCTATATCAAAAGATGTCCAAAGCAGTTACAACATTTTGTCCCTATCCTTTGCAAGATCAAAGTAGGAGGGGAGGATAGGTATGTGGATAGGATGGTAGGATAGGTATGACGATATAATGGATAAGGATGGTAAGACAAAATGATACGATGTGATAAATGAGCCAACATGCCCCCAAGTGTAAGACACATAGACAATCAATCTACACATAACACCTATTTTCTAGGTTTTCACCATGGTACTTATCCAAGGCATCATCGTGGTGGTTTTCACCATTGGACAAAGGATTTCTCTTTACTATTTTGATTTTGTTTTTTATTTTTATTTTTTATTTTTTTCTATGGGATGGGGACGCAAGCGTCTATTTCCATGAAAGGTGATACTGTCACATTATAAATGGATGTCGCACATGGACTATGTCAAGTTTCATTATGTACATGGATGTTGGTAGATGATTGGATGATTACAATATAAATGGAGTGGATTATGGATGGATGGAGGATAGTGGATTATACAAAAGCATGGACCATAGGAAGGTGACGGGGGAGCTATGTAGGATAGTGGATATAAGATGGGGAGATAGAGGTATGTGGGAATGTCATGGAATGGAGAGGAACCAATACCAATAGTTGCACACACTATGATAGACGTGAAATCTTTTGATTTGGAGGAGGTGTAGGAAACAATGGAGATTTGTAATTCATTATGGATTTAGGGACCCAAACGGACTTATGATTTTTGAATTGGTTACAGGATGAAGGAATTTGGGATTTTTGGATAGAATGGGATTGGGATACTCCACTTGGATTAATTATTCTTTTGCTTGGGGACCCATACCATTTTTGTTTTGGATGGTGTTGTTTGAGGTGTGGGTTTTTGCAGCCTTTTGGGTTTATGATTAGGCATTAGGGATCGATGCCTTATGACATGATCATTCTTAGGCTTGGATGGAGTGTTTGCTTTATGTGGGGAGGAATCCAAATTTTTACTTTTGAATCCCAGGGGTTTTGTGATAGCTTCAAGTTTAGACAATGCATGCATTTCTTGATCATGATTAGGAATGTTAGGGGATTTAAGGGAGCGGGATTTATGGATGGAGGGATTAGTGGACATGTGGATGAAAGTGTGAGGATGGTGCTATTAGGAGTTGGGATGAGTGGAGGAAGGGTGGAAGGAGGGATATGTATGGTCACATGCTTTTGAGATTTGTATGATGATGGAGGAGGAATGACGACATATGATTTGGAGTTGCGATGGGATGCACTAGTTTTTAGATTAAGAAGTGGATTTAGAAGGCATGGAGCTGGTACCAGCATCTTTGGATTATTTTCCCTAGGATATATTGAAGGCCATGCGATTGTGGAGGGACTTTGATATGTATGGGCTCCAAGATACCTTGTTCATGAAGGCTTAATACTTTTCCATGACAATTCGTGTTTTGGAGTATGCGATGTGCAATGGGATGTTTATTGTTTAGGACACAAGACATGAGTCCATTATTCGACAAGGAAGGTGGTGTGGTGGATAGAGTTTGTTCATCTAGTACAAGAGAGCCACCACAAATGAAGGCATTGGATCCAAGTGGATAAGATGATGGATTTATGATAGGATGGTATGGATAAAGATGTGGTAGATAGGTATGAAGTTATGGGGTTGACTTGGTAAGTAGGTTGGGGTGAGATATATGGATAGTTGAAGGTTGGCTAATTTTGAGGTATGGATAAATTGGATTCGTATGACGGGTATGTTGGTTGGGATGACATAGCCTCATAAGGAGATGAAGGTTGATATAATAATGATGATGGTTGTGTTGGAGGGATGGTTTGAGGAATGGGTTTTAACATAGATGCCTTAACTTCCATAACCATTCTATAAAACCAATCCATGATATTTGAATGTGGGTATGGATTAGGATGGAAATTTTAATGGGGATTTTATTAGATGTGGATGGAATTTGATGAAAGGATGATAGATGATTGGGGATCAAATGTCAAGACCTTAAAACTATTAGATTTGATTAGATGCTTCTCTATACTTAAGATAGGCTTACGTTCTTAAGTAAAAGTGGATTTGATTTATACTTGAGATAGACTAATGCTATTAAGTAGGAGTTGATGGGATTTGATGATTATACTTAAGATAGACTAATGATATTAAGGAAGTTTGGATTGATGATTATGAGATCAATTAAGGTCTTGATTTTGATTTGATGGTTGGATTTGAAATGGATGATAATGGAAGGATTTGGATAATTATTTGGATGGATAATTATTAGGATTTGGATGAAAAGTGGAAAGGTTTGGAGGAGGCTAAGTCAACCAAAATTTGATGTTAAAAATATTATTGTTGATTAAGGATAGGGATTGAATGGATAATCGATGGGAGATAATTAGGATTGGCTTAAGGGTGATAATTGGATTATGTGGATTAAGGATGACAAATGGATGGAGGATAATTAGGAAAATGATGAATGATAGGATTGGATGAGGATTAGTGGATTTTGATGTGGATTAAGATCAATGATAGGATGATGATGGGGATTAGATTAGGTGGATAAGAAGGATGACTACTATGATATTGGGATGAATAGGATTAAGATGACTGGATAAGTTACTATTATAATGTGGATTAGATTGGATGATTGGGATGAGGTCGATAGGTGATTAGGATGAAGGGATGATTAGGATGAAAGCGATGACTAGGATAATTAGGATAAGGTGGATAGGTGATTAGGATAATGTGGATTGGATTGGATAAGTGGGATGAGGTGTATATATGATTAGGATAATGTGGATTGGATTGAAAATGACTGATTGAAAGGTGATTGGATGGTTTAATCTTGACATTGGGCTAGATTGCAAACAATAGGTTTCATAAACATACATGCATAGGTTTGCAATGAAGTTTTTTTAAACACACAAGAAGACACAATGGCAAACTTGAATTCCAAAATTGATGTGTTTTAATTTATAAAGCCACTCAAGAGACATGAACAAGCCTAATATTAATCAATTGGGTGTGGCCAAGAGGCCTTAAGCTAGGATGCACAAGTCTCTAAGGGAGTCCTCGATATACACAAAGTATGTGAGGCCCAAATCCATGAAATGAAAGTGAAATAATGCCAAGTACATGGGAGAAGAGGGTAACCCACCCTTCACCATAACTTCCCCAAGGTATAAAGTTCTTGGGGGCTTATCCCGAATGACAAAATTCCAACTTCCAAGAGGTGTGTCTTTCGATTCATTCCCCACTCTTTATACTCTGTCAGAACACTAGAGTTGAGGTCATCCCCTTGGAGTGGGTGTGTTTCCAAGGCAAGCCTCCTACGAAAGGCTGACAAAATTGAATCAAATGGCATTTTTGATCTCCAAGATTACCTTGTGGTGCGAGGAGAGAGCATACACACACACACACTTGACTCACACAAGCAATATTAATTTCCCCTTAGAAATTGAAATGTGTGATGTGAATATGAAGGTGCTCAAAGGGTGTTTTTGATTCCCAAGATCATTTTACAATGTGAGGGAAGAGCATACACACACCTCCAGCAACAATCAATCTCACCAGACAAAGTATACACTAGTTCCTTTTATGCCCAAATACAAATGTGATGTCACAAACAAGTATTTTGCTCAAAATGATAGATGAGATAGTTAATAGTGCACCTAGAAATCCATCTTAGATTTGATGATGAGGCACACTCCTCAAGTCCTAATCAAGTCCACCAAGAAAAAAAAAAGACAAGATTTGAAAAGATATATCTTTGATAAGTGAAATCCTACAACAAACTTGTTAGTAATTTGATAGATTTGATCTTTGGCAAGCGATACTACAAAACTAGTATGTTAGATTGAAAAATATAAGCTTGGACAAATGATTTTTCTATAAGAAAATGTATTATAAATGATTATAAAACCCCTCCAAAAATCAGAAAATAGTGTTACAATGCAACAATAAAAGATATGCTCGTCACAAGATTGCAATTTCAAATTTGTTTCTCACATAGTCAACTTAGATCTGATTATTTTGCAATTTTTTTGAACTCAAAAATTAAAATGCAAAGAATAGACCCCTATTATAATTTCAACAGTTTTCCAAAAATGTAAAAATGTCTAAGAAAATCACTGATTTGTGAGCTAGAGAGCATATTTATGAAAAATCACTAGTCAACTTAGATTTTATTTTTTTGCAATATGTTTGACCTCAAAAATAAAACTTCAAAGAATAGACCCCTACTATAATTTCAAGATATTTCTACAAATATAAAAATTCTAAAAAATTTGCTTATTTGCCCCCAAAAATGCAGATTTATGAAAAATCATAAAATTGTCATAACTCACCCAAAATTGATGATATGGACTTGATTTTTTCGTTGTAACTTCCTTAGATGATCCACAAACTTTATTTAAAATATTATATAAAAATTCTTATCCATTTGGAAGATATGAGGAAATCTTGAAAAACTAGGGTTTTATCTAAAAAAGCATAAACCTGCAACAAAAAGTTAACAAAACTTACAAAAAGCAAGCTAAATCAAGGGACGTGGATCCCACCGGGCATGCCAAAAATGTGTATGCAAAAATATGGAATCAAATAAAGGAACAATACACAATTAAAGTACCTATTCCATACTTAAACACCACCTCAATGATCGATCAAAGGACTAGAAGAGAGTTAATGAAAATTATAAACAATCCTATGATATTTGATAATGATTTTGATATGTTGGTTGCACAATTCTGCAAGATAACCACTAGATAAAGATGATGGATAATGTATGATAATGGAGGATAAATATGGTGGATATGATAATGGGATAGCTAGGATGATTTTGACAGCATGGTGTTGCATGAAGATGTGATCTTGAAATGGCTTGTTGAGGCTTGATTTATAGAGGTTAGATATGATGAATGAAGGACTATAATTAAAAGATTAGATCAATGGCTAGAATTGGTTGAGAGCACATTATAGCAAGGATAAGGATTTCTAGTGCAACAAAGGAAGCTTCTAGGGCTTATCCTTATGTGAATGGCTAGGATTAAGAGATGTATGAAATGAATGGTTGAGATGATAAGTTAATTTATTGTTTGTGGACACTCATTTATTGATTGTGGCAAGACTCATTTATTGATTATGGCAAGTGGATGAGTATAGAATTTTTCATTGATTTCAAAGGATCATTGTGTCAAAGGATCATTTTCATGGGGTCATCAGGTTGAGTTGGATGTTAAGTTGGAGTTGAGTTATCTTCACCTTTAGGAGATTTTGACTGGTTCAATGTGTGTCACTGGTTCAATGTGTGTCTCTGCAATGCTTCAAGCAGAATGGGTTTAATATGTGTGTTGTTATGCTTCAAAAGATAAGGACATGCTTGTGGAACAGTGCTTCAAAATAGGGTTTGTGAAATTACATGTCATTAGGGTTTATCATTATGTTTTCCTAAGTTCTATTTAACCTAAAACCCTATGCTTAGATTGGATATCTCTATCATTATCCTCTTTCTCTATAACAGAGCCTATGTAAGATTTTTATGGTCCTTGTTTGAAGTTAGGGTTTGTATCTAAGTTCTTAAATCCTAAACTTATTCCTAAACCCTAAACCTTCTAAAACCCTTTAAGACTAAATTGTCATTATTTGTACTTAATGTTCTATTTTTAATTTGACATAATATCCTAGGTCACCATCACTTAATGTGACTTTCTAAAGGGTCTTTAAGTCATAAATCCCACCGGCCCCATCTTCTTGGTAACCGGCTCCTCCAGTTAGTATCTAGTTTGCGGATAGCAAAATAGTAATCAACGGATGATCTTTAAAGTCTCAAGGGCGTGAACTAATGAATCAACGAAGCAAACTCAAAGTTGTTTTAAATTACAATGAACACTCAGAAAGGTTAAACTTGATGGTCAGAAGTTGTAATGACCCTGCAAACAGTTATAAAAATGAACTAAAAGGGCCAACAAAATTGATTTCTCGGTGTGTGTGATAGATGAAGGTGTGAGACTTGGTCAGTTGGATGCTAAAGAGACATACCTACATGCTAATGTGCAGTTTGTAAAGGATAGTGGAGAAATGTAGATGTTTAAAGGGGTTAAATCTAAAGGATAGTCTTAATGCTCATGAGGAGGTCTGATGAGAAGAAATATAGCATAACTCAGGATGAAGACAAAGGTATATTTGTGATGCAGACATGAGGACATTGCAGACAAAGGAATCAAATGATTGTTGCAGAGGTAAACAAGTTCATTCTTACAGTCTGATATACATGGTTGAGTAAATGGTTGTATGTAAAGTGGAATTGTTTCAGGTTTGATCAATTCTTATATTCAGGAGTTTGTGTATTGTGTCATGCTATCAAAGCACTTATATGTATACAAGGAGGATAATATTTGTATAAATGATAATGTTTTGAGAGAGTGGATGTTTGATGAGGATAACAAAAAGACTTGTAGATATTGATGCAAGACAGTGAAACAGAGTATCCCTCTATATCTTTTTATTTTCATTTAGATTTGTGATGTATGCCTTTATGTCAACGAGATAGCTTATATGCCAGTGAGGCACTCCAATTTGTCAATGAGACATACCTAATTGTCAGTGAGACAACATTTTTCCAATGAGGCACCTATATGCCAATGAGGTAGTTGTATTTTCCAGTGAGGCAGTTGTATTTGCTAGTGAGGCAGTTGTATTTGCTAGTGAGGCACAAAAAGTGGCCAATGAGGCTCTGTAATCAGTGGGATTTTATTAATCCAGTCAAGCAATTTTCCTGAGTGCTTTTTTATCCCTATGAGGGTTTTCCACTCATCAAAAATAGGTGTTATGGTTCATGTTATTTGTCTTTATGTATATGCTCTAATATTTTTTCTTTGAGATCTTGATCATACTGTTTATCATCATACTTATGCATATGTGTTTAAAATCTTTAAAGTCTCTCATTGTCTTTCTAGTAGATTAAAAGGTGTAAAAAGTTTTAAAGTTTATAGATCACTGATTTACCCCCCCTCTTAGTGGTCCTGTACTCCAACAAGTGGTATCAGAGCATAGATTCCCTGTAGAAGTCTAATATGCTTGGGTAGGTCCTGATAGTGGAGTACCATGGGAAAGTGTAGAAGAAATAGAGGAAGGAAGAGTACTGATCAAAAATTTGTACAATAATCCCCAATCTAGTCAAGTAATGATTTGTTTCATATGTCAGCCTTGAAAATTGACACAAAGTGTGATAAAGAGAATGGTCTTGTAGTTGAGAGTTTTGACAAAAAGGAAGACTTCATTGTGAGTTTAAGTGGACAAGAACTTGATGAAAAAGATGATTTTGTTGTTGAGATTGATGACAAAGAAGGAGACCTCTTTGTGGGTGAAGATGACTATGAACAAGAGTATGATAAACAAGAGTGTAAGGTTGATTTAGAAGGAGAACTCTTATATGCTCTAGATGTGATCAAGCAACTCAAAAAAGAGAATCAAAAATTAGAATACCAACTTCAACAAGAAAAAGATTCCAAAGACAAGGTATGTTCAGATTTTGCAAAAGTTTCTTTAGAACTTGAAGACGCAAGAAATATGATTATGGACTTAAAGACTCAAGTTGATGAATTTGATAAACTGATCATTTGTCAAAAAATTGAAGTTGAAGAAGCCAAATAGGTAGTTGATTTTACAAAATCTGATCTAGAAGTCAAAACTAATGAATGTCTAAAACTAGAGTCAGAAATAGTCTCTTTGAGAAAGGAATTGGAAAAGGCATCTTCTAAGTTGGACAAGAATCTGTAGTTTGAAAAGAGTATTGAATGCTTAAATGACTTGTTATGGAAACAAAAGCATCATAAGGACACTATAGGCCTAGGATATGAAGAAGGGCAGACTTCTAAAATCAAGAATACACCAAGGAAGAAGATAGATTTGGATTATCAATTTGCTCTTCCTGAGGAAGACAAGAAGAAAGCAAAAGATAAAGTTGCTGATGTTGGAAGAGAAAGAACAAGTAGAACCTCAAGATCTTCACCTATCGGGCAATACCATTTAATTAGGTACAACTATTCTTAGTTTCATGGTTATTGCTATTCTTGTCATGTCTATGGTCATAGAGCTAGAGATTGTAGGACTTATGTTAGAAATGATGTTGAGTGGCATAAGAATAAAAGTCCTTCTAGAATGACAAATAAGAGTTATAATGTGATATGTTACAATTGTAACCAAGTTGGTCACATAGAAAGAGACTGTTGGATGCATGGAAGTGTTGAAAATAAGGAATACTAAGAGGGGGGGTGAATCAATATTCCACAAAACCACTTCTTAAAAGATTTATTTATCCAATTTCCAAAGTTAATAAAATGAAAGCAGAATAGACATAGAAACAACAACCACAAAGACATAACACATGAGCACCAGGATTTTTACGTGGAAAACCCAAAAAGGGAAAAACCACAGTGAGTGTTATCTCACAATATATTAATATAGCACAATATCAAATTATAAAAAGGCTCACTACCCAGAGAAATGCTCATTGTAAGAAAGGCTCACTACCTTGAGAAAGAAAGAAAAAGAAGGAATGGCTCACTGCCAAATTGAACTGCTCAGACTGCATCTACACATGCATGGTTACAGCTCCAATGAAGCACAAAAACACTATCTCAAAACTCATCTCTGACTGCTTTGTTTCACTGCTCTGCTTTCACATAGGAGAAATATATTTCTTCTACTGCTCTTATGTAATCACTTTACTTCGCATGTCACACATTCACATTCGCATCATGCATCACAAACATTGAATTCAATCCCATATATATATCCGCAACACTTAATATCTTCATATTAGGTCGACATACTCAGATGAAGCATATAGTTAATAAACTTGTAGCTTGTTGGCCAAATCCATTCATCAAAATACATAGCAGACCTAAATAACATTTGAAACACCTTCTCATATGCCAGCTCCAACTATAGAACCACTTAGGATAAATATATAATCAATAGAACTTACTACACATAAATCAATCTATCATGTCAACCTCAAACACAGACTGTTAGTGAATAAGTCTAATTGTCAGATCACAACTTTCACTGCAAACCACAATACTTTCTCAAAATCATATCAAAGACTCCTTAGACATCACAGATCATACCTTCAGAACTGCAAAGCAAAATATCCTTTAGCGAAAAAATGCAGACCATCAGAACTCAGACTCTGTCCTAATCAAACTCTGTCAAACACTATGGCGATACTCAGCAAATTGCAACTATCTTTTTGGTGGACTTCAGATCTTACAACTCTAGATTTAGACTCTTCATATAAGTGTTTATAACACCTCAAAACTACATATCAAGATATGCAACACCGGAGGAATGCGGACCAAATCAACTGAGTGTTCTGCTCTGAATAGTACTGTATTTTGTTATGCCAGACTTAGGCCTTTTGGAGATATACTTCCATAATTGATCAAAGGTCATACCAAAACTGCAAACCTTGGTCTTCAACTATGGATCAATGCCAATCCAAACATTGTTCTTCTGTCTCTGCCTTTGTACATTTCTAATACTTAGCCAATATGACTAAGTCTTCTATATCAGACCACAAACTCTGTTCCAACCTTGTTCCTTTTCTTATTGCCATCAATGACAACACTCAATTATCCAACATAGCAGTGTCTCTTGCCAACAATCTCCCGCTTTGGCATTGATGGCAACACTCAGTGAAAAATGCTTGTGTTTCTCCCCCCTTACTCTGTATACTCTATTTTTCTATTCTCCTTTAGACGTATGCTTATTTTTCACTAGTTTTCCTCTCCCCCTTTGACATCAATGGCAAAGGTGGGTGAACGAGCAAAATTGTGTCAATTTTTTTTTCAAAACTGTCATATTCTATTACATATATACAAATACACATTTGTATCTTAATTTGTAGTTGAAGATAGAATATCATTATAGATAGTCTTTATCAAATCTATCTCTCCATTCTAACTATTTCTTGCAATCTCCAAAATATGGATGTGGCTATTTATCAAAAAGACTAGATTTTCTACTTTCTGTACACCTGATGGTGTATCAATTAATGCATGTGATTTCAAGGCTTCATTTGCCAAATTGGTCATGGAATCAATTTTTGGACTTATCAGCCCCCTTAGCTGGTACAACTTGTCTTTGATTTCTTCCCTGTTCTTCATCAGAATGCTCAGATCATTGTGAATATTTGCAACCTGTGTCTCTTTGGCACTTATTGACTCAATTGCCAAATTATATGTCTTAGAAATATTAAGTAGTTTGAGTTCCATGTCCTTAATTTTATCTTCTAATTGCTTTGTAACCTCTGGCCAAGATAAACAAAATTTGTACAAGTCGCATCCTTCTTTTATGGCACTTTGTATACCTCTTATTCCTTGGTCTAAAGAGATTTTATCATTAATCAACATGGTTTTTAACTCAGCTAATCTTTTCTCATCAAATTCTTTTCTGACCTTTGTTTCTATAGATTTTTCAAAGGATTCAAAATGATTGTTGATTGATCTTATCATACCTTTTAGTTGATCAGTAGATGGTGTCAAAGTGTCTTTTTGGTATTCAGGCATCAATTCTCCTAGTACATTAGATACTGTTGTAATGAGCTTATTGTTGTGCATGTGAGTTTTCATCAATTCTTCCTGAGCCTTTGCTTGGGCAAATGATACTAAATCAAATTTCTGTTTCAGAGACAAAGAATTTAGATTTATAGGTTCTTGAAGAAACTTGGGTGGATCTAGGATTTGTGCACTTTGTAGCTTTTCCAAAGGTTTTGCAATAGTGTCTCTTGACACTTTTACTTCACAAATTGAAACTTCCTTTCTCTTCTTTTCTTCAGTTGTGGATTCTGTAATGGATGAGGTCCTTATTCTTTTTTGAGGACAAGATGTTGATCTCTCCTATTCAAATCTCTTATCTTTCCTTTCTGGAGTACTTGATGTCCATTCTACCAGAGCACTTATGGACTTTGATCCTCCTGATTTGATTTTTGCCTCACTTAATTGTTCCCCTGATGTTTTCTCTAGTTGCTCAGGTTCCATCAACATTCTAGAAGATAATTCTAAGAATGTCCCAAATCTATCCTCTTTGGGATCAATAGGTTTACTTTAATAGTGCATCAGCTAATTCAATCAAGACATCTTCTGCGACTTCATAACCTAGTGCAAGGACCCATATAGTTCTTGGTTCCACAGCTTCCATGAAGCATTTGTCTTTATCCACCATGAATACAATATCCTTTTCATACTTTATCACTACTTTTTTAGGTATTCAAAACCTTCTTAACATTTTCTTTTGAAAATCTTTGAAATATTTCCATAGGATTTCATTCTACTTATCTGCATTACCCAAACTCTATAAATGATTTCTTATTTGAGCGACTACAGGTATGAGATCAAGCTAGACAATATTTCCTAAACCAAGTAGCCCTCTCAGGAAGTAAAAGAGTAAACATGTAATCAATGTTCCATATTTGAAAGAATGATTAGTTTCTTTTGTTCTTTTCAAGTTCTCCATTAGTTCATTCCAGAGCAATTCACAAAGGTCATAATGCGTATTGTTTTTTATCATGTAATATGTTGTGTATATAGTTGATGCAGACACATAATTTTCCTTGTTGAAGAAGTATACTTTGTATCCAACAACCATTGATGCAAATCTGACAACTAAATCCTTGATATCATTTAATGTAAGGCCATTCTTCTCAAATTTGGCTCATGTTAGCTACATTACCACATTGTTCTTCATTTTCTTTATGCCTGGAACCCTTCCAGAGAAGCTCATACCGGTGACAGCTTTGATGGCTTCTTTAGTTATCAAATAGGGTTCATTAAGCCATAAAGATTCATCATGAATTCTTCTTAGAATAAGCTTGACCCATGCATCAATCAAAATTGCAGGAAAATCCAACCACGTGTCAAGTTTCTTTTCTCCTAGAACTTTATAATCATCTTTCAACACAATATCCACAATAGTCAGTTCATCCAAATACAGTTTTCCTAACTTCATGTGATCATATTCTTCTAGACTGATATGAATGTTTGCTCTGATATCTTCCATATGCATAACCCCATGAGGAGTAATTGAGAATGCCCCTAACAGATTATTTTCCAGTGATTTGAAGAATTGTTTCTTAAACTTGGGGCGAGGAATTTTTCCTATCTCAATTATGTGAGGAGTAAACATTTCCAGAGCAATTTAATTTTCATAGTAGGGTTTCAAGTTTTAAATACCTTTTTCATCGGATTAAGGTTTCCTTGATCTTGATCTAAAATTCTTTGAAGAATATCGTAGTCACTTTGAATCTTGCTCTTGGTTTGGCTTAGTCACTTGAGTGCATGGAATGCAGAATGATTTTCCTTCAGATACAGCTCCTTTTATCCTTCACATGCCAAAACTTAAGTGTCATTAATGTCATCTTACAAAAAGATGTTGAGCACCTTACAGACACCTTAGATTACTCTGTAAATCTTCACAATTGGTCCTTTTCTTCCAGAACTTGCTTCAAAGGATTTGTCATGTGATTCTTTTTATCATATCTTCGTGCTAGATTCCAGCACTAACTATCTGGCTGGGGACCTTTTAGATTTTCAACATTGCTCCCCCTGAGCCAGAGCTCCCAATTTACTTCCCGGAGGAAGTATCTACACCGGATGATGGTGCGGATTCATCCTTGACTTCAATCACATCTTTCTTGATCCAAATCTTGCCCATTTCCTTCTTGGTTTCAACTAGATCAACCTTTTCTTTTCCTTTATCATTCCTTTGCTTTGTTTTCCTATTTTTAGTATGGTAGTTATTTTTCACATTCTTGCTTCTACAAACTCTTGCAATATGTCCATACTTGTTGCAATTGTAGCACACCGCATTCCTTTGTCTTTGATTCCTTCTATTTATTAGATTTGATCTACATCGATTAGCCATATGTCCAAATCTATTGCAAGCATGACTCTTTCCATTGAATGATTGACTATTCCTTACATTGTAGGAACCATTCCTTACCAGATTTTTGCATTCATTTGATTTGTGACCAATTTTTTTGCAATTGAATCATTGACCAAAAAAGGATGGAACATTTTGATTCTGGTTTATTCTACTCCTGCACTGAGTAGCTTTATGACCAAACTTATTGTAATTAAAACAATGGCCATTGAAAGATGGATACCTTTGAGCATTTGGCTATCTAACCAGAGGTCTTCTAGTTCTTCTTCTTTGATTTCTAAACTGGTTTCCTTTGTTTTGCTTTAACTCAGTGTTTGTTTGACCAGATTTTGAACTTTCTCCTTTCTCAAATCCCAAACCTTATGTATCATCAGCACTCCTTTGACTAGCAATCACCTCATCAAGCTTTGCAGAACTTAGTTTGGACTTTTCTTCATAACTCTTGGCTGCATCCAGCTCAAATTTTAGAAGTAGCACTTCTTTGCCCAATTTTTCACATTCCTCTTATTTGTCCTTAACAACTTGATTCAGATGCTTTTCAATTTCTTCCTTCTTTTCAACTTCCACTCTCAACCCATTTAGAAACTTGTGTGCTTCATCTAATTGATCATTTAGCTCCTTTCTTTTCTCTTTGAATTTCCTTACTTGCTCTCTTAGCTTTAGGATACATTCATCAGCTTCTTGAGTATTGGCTTTTAGATCCCTGATTTCTGTTTCAAATTTTTCAAGGTCAATAAGGGTTGCTTCTAGTTCCTTGTTGCTTTCATAATTTCCAAATCTTCTTGTTGCCATGAATGCACTACCCCAAATCTTCCTCAAGCTATTAGACTTCTTCCAAGGAAATTGGCTCTGATACCAATTGTTGAGAATAAGGAATATTGAGAGGGGGAGTGAATCAGTATTTCACAAAACCACTTCTTAATAGTTTTATTTATCCAATTTCCAAAGTTAATAACATGAAAGTGAAATAGACATAGAAACAGCAACCACAAAGACATAACACATGAACACCAGGATGTTTACGTGGAAAACCCAAAAAGGGAAAAACCGCAATGAGTGCTAGCTCACAATATATTAATATAGCACAATACTAGATTACAAAAAGGCTCACTACCTAGAGAAATCCTCACTGTAAGAAAGGCTCACTGCCTTGAGAAAGAAAGAAAAAAGAAGGAATGGCTCAATGTCAAATTGAACTACTCAAACTACATCTACACATGCATGGTTGCAGCTCCAATGAAGCACAGAAACACTATCTCAAAACTCTTCATCTTTGACTGCTCTGTTTCACTACTATGCTTTCACATAGGAGAAAGATCTTTCTTCTGCTGCTCTTATGTAATCACTTTACTTTGCATGTCACACATTCACATTCTCATCACGCATCACAAACACTGAATTCGATCCCATATATATATATATATCCGTAACACTTAAGATCTTCATATTAGGTCAGCATACTCAAATGAAGCATATAGTTAATAAACTTGTAACTTGTCCGCCAAATCCATTCATCAAAATACATAGTGGACCTAAATAACATTTGAAACACCTTCTCATATGTCGGCTCCAACTATAGAACCACTTAGGATAAAGTTCTAATCAATAGAACTTATCACACATAAATCAAACTATCAAGTCGACCTCAAACACAAACTGTTAGTGACTCAGTCTAATTGTCAAATCACAACTTTCACTACAAACCACAATACTTGCTCAAAATCATATCAAAGACTCCTTAGACATCATAGATCATACCTTCATAACTGCAAAACAAAATATCCTTTAGTGGCAAAATGTGGACCATCAGAACTCAGACTCTGTCCTAATCAAACTCTGTCAAACACTATGGCGATACTCAGCAGCTTGCAACTATCTTTTTGGTGGACTTCAGATCTTACAACTCTAGATTTAGATGATTCATATAAGTGTTTATAACACCTCAAAACTGCATATCAGGATATGCAACACCAGAGGAATACAGACCAAATCAACTGAGTGTTCTGCTCTGAATAGTACTGTATTTTGTTCTACCGAACTTAGGCCATTTGGAGATATACCTCCAGAATTGATCAAAGGCTGAAACCTTGGACACAAGATCATCTAAGAGTTAGGAACATCATACCAAAACCGCAAACCTTGGTCTTCAACTGTGGATCAATGTCAATCCAAGCATTGTTCTTCTGTCTCTACCTCTATACATTTCCAATACTTAGCCAATATGACTAAGTCTTCTTTATCGGACCACAAACTCTACTCCAACCTTGTTCCTTTTCTTATTGCCATTAATGACAACACTCAATTATCCAACATAGCAGTGTCTCTTGCCAATAGGAAGATATGATCATAGAAGCACTTTTGGCATGTCAAAGAGATATGATTCCTTTACTCCTCAAATTGGTTATAATGTCACATGCTTTAAGTGTCATTATCTTTGGCATAAGGCATAGTTTAGTAGGAATAAATTGAAGACATCTAGATCAGACATCTTGAGCAAAGAAAAGAAAAATCCTATACAAGTTTGGAGAAGAAAACAAAGTCAGGACAAGAAGGATCCTAAACTTGTGCATGTTTCACAAGACATATCACCAGTTGCTTGAGATGTATCATGAAGTTAGGGGGAGTTGTCCAATGTTTTATCTCCTATCCCTAAAGAGTTTCAAGAGATTTATTGTTGTATAAAGAGATGTTGATGTTACCATGATAGCATGATATGATGTTAAGAGAAGTTGGTCATCTCATGAGATCAGAAGTGGAGTTGCTTCATATTTCATGCTAGAAGTTGCTCATCATGTATATGCACTTAAACAAGATCTCAAAGCAGTGATTAATGAAGGTATTCTTTGCAAGGGGAGTCACTAGCTCACTATCATGGGAGGCAGTGTCTTTAGAGTGAAGACAAAGTTCAAATGTACAGACATATGTTGCATTGGGTCTATGTTATTCATGGTGTTATTGAATTAATCAGTGGAACTAACCAATGTTGGTGATATACATTTTTCTACATAGGATGATTGTATTTTCTTCATGCTTTAATAGTGTGGTTTTGATGGATGAGTATAACAATTCTCTTTGTCACAATGCACCCTTGCAGACTGTGAAACACTACTTGATGACAGTGACACTTTAATCTTGTTGACATACCATAACTCCATTGATAGTTTTTTGACTCTTGGTTGCAGATTTTTTTGATGCTACTTTCTGATCAACTGATCTTGCCTTCATATTTTGCCTTTGTCTTCATTAAATAGTACAGTGATACTTTGTATTTTATGATCATATATATCCTAGTAAACAACAACACTTTGCTTGAACTGATAGTGAGTGACATTTGTGACATCTACCATTTACTTTAATGGTGCTTTGAACTGACAGTGAATATTCTTGAGTGGACAGTGACAGCACCTTGCTTTGACAGTGTTTTGGACTAACAGTGCACAAGTTAGTGAAATCAATGGATCTCTGTGTTTTGACAGTGATAATGCACTAGCTCTTTCTAATAGTGATAAGTACTTGGTTGGGTAGTACAATGATAAATCATACAAGTAACTGCTCATTCAAATCAGTCCACAACATAGACAGTGTTTGGAAATAATACAGTGATCTTGCAAGTATGATGGTAGTTATTTTTATTAAGACTGCTATACATTTTTCAAGTGATTTTTCAAGGTGCTCTTTTCAAGGGACAATGAGTTTTGGTTTTAACAATGTTTGCCATTCATCAGTGTTTTCATCTATGAGATGTTGCAGTGATCAATGAATTGCTTATCAATGTTTGAACACTTGGAAATGTAAGAACAATAATAATTGGTGATAATGTTCATCCTTGATTCAATTGGTGCCATGGTATTATTATGAATTTTGTAACTATTGTGGTTCACATGTTCTTGATGTTGTAGTCTTGAAAAAGTATGGTTCCTCCATTTATTGGTTGCTTCACATAGTTTGATGACCTTGGTATAGTTGATCAGTGCATGCTTATATAATGCTAAAGTGTTATGATTGTTTATACAGCACAGTGGAGTGTTCAAGACAGTGATTTGCATTGACTTATCCAAAGTCTATTATTTTAAAGGAAGTGGTTTGATTGTTTTCATAAGCAGTAAGTGTGATTTGAATTAGAAAGTAGATTTCTACTCTTCTCAGGTATCATTTCCCATCATTCCACATATGTACCATAACAAGGATTCTCTTAGTTGTTGTTATAAGGATTTGATGGCAATAAATTAGTAGTGATAAGTGTTGGGTACTACATATTTTATTCATTTCTCACAAGTGCAGTGATAAGATATCTATCTAAAGTGATACATCCATCTATCACAATGCAGTGTTGACTTTAATGATATTATCTCTGACAGTAACAATTCTTTTCTTCTTTCCTATCTAAACAATGGAATAGGTGTTTCATGCAACCATTAGTGTGATGATTTTGTCAAGAATGTGTTATATGATCTCAGACAACATATTACAATGTTATAATGTTGTAATGCTTGTGTTTCAAGCTTCCTTTCTCAGTCCTTCAGTAGGGTATAATGGTGATAGTGAACATGCATTTTTGAACTATGATTGGAAAGGCTACTCCAAAGGGGGAGTTTGGGGATATAATAGTCTTCAGTGTAGTCAGGTGATTGATGTTGTGGAGTTTATTTGAGTGAGATAGTGTTTTAGTCAACTTGTTCTCAAGATGAGTCATTTTGTCTAGATGATATCATGACCTAATTGTTGAATGAAGCTATGTCATGCTCATTTCTTGTATGGAGGCTATTTTGAAGGGGGAGTGATTGTTTTGGAGCCTTTGTCATTTGATGTCAAAGAGGGAGAGAGCAAATATTGTAGTTTGCCATCAATGGCAAAGGGGGAGATTACAGAATTTGTCATTGATGTCAAAGGATCATTCTCATGGGGTCATCAGGTTGAGTTGGAGTTGAGTTGTCTTCACCTTCAGGAGATTTTGACTGGTTCAATATGTGTCACTGGTTCAATGTGTGTCTCTACAAGGCTTCAAGAAGAATGGGTTTAAGATGTGTGTTGTTATGCTTCAAAAGATAAGGACATGCTTGTGGAACAGTGCTTCAAAATAGGGTTTGTGAAATTACATGTCATTAGGGTTTATCATTATGTTTTCTTAATTTCTATTTAACCTAAAACCCTATGCTTAGATTAGATATCTCTATCATTATCCTCTTTCTCTGTAACAAAGCCTATGTAAGTTTTTTTATGGTCCTTGTTTGAAGTTAGGGTTTGTATCTAAGTTCTTAAATCCTAAACTTATTCCTAAACCCTAAACCTTCTAAAACCCTTTAAGACTAAACTATTGTTGTTATTTGTACTTAATATTCTATTTTTAATTTGACCTAATATGCTAGGTTATTGTCACTTAATGTGACTTTCTAAAGGGTCTTTAAGTCATAAATCCCACCAGCCCCATCTTCTTGGTAACTGGCTCCTCCAGTTAGTATCTACTCTACGGGCGGTAAAATAGTAATCAACGCATGATCTTTAAAGTCTCAAGGGTGTGAACTAATGAATCAACGAAGTAGATTCAAATTTGTTTTAAATTACAACGAACACTCAGAAAGGTTAAACTTGACGGTCAGAAGTGGTAACGACCCTGCAAACATTTATAAAACAAAATAAAAGTGCTATCAAAATTGATTTCTTGGTGTGTGTGATAGATGAAGGTGTGAGACTTGGTCAATTGGATGCTATAGAGACATACCTACATGCTAATGTGCAGTTTTTAAAGAATAGTGGAGAAATGTAGATGTTTAAAGGGGTTAAATCTAAAGGATAGTCTTAATGCTCATGAGGAGGTCTGATGAGAAGAAATATAGCATAACTCAGGATGAAGACAAAGGTATATTTGTGATGCAGACATGAGGACATTGCAGACAAAGGAATCAAATTATTGTTGCAGAGGTAAACAAGTTAATTCTTATAATCTGATCATACATGGTTGATTAAATGGTTGTATGTAAAGTGGAATTGTTTCAGGTTTGATCAATTCTTGTATTCAGGAGTTTGTGTATTGTGTCATGGTATCAAAGCACTTATATGTATGCAAGGAGGATAATGTTTGTATAAATGATAATGTTTTGAGAGAGTGGATGTTTGATGAGGATAATAAAGACTTGTAGATATTGATGCAAGACAGTGAAACATAGTATCCCTCTATATCTTTTTATTTTCATTTAGATTTGTGATGTATACCTTTATGTCAGCGAGACAACTTATATGCCAGTGAGGCACTCTAATTTGTCAGTGAGACATACCTGATTGTCAGTGAGACAACATTTTGCCAGTGAGGCACCTGTATGCCAGTGAGGCAGTTGTATTTGCTAGTGAGGCACAAAACGTGACCAGTGAGGCTCTGTAATCAGTGGGATTTTATTAAGCCAGTGAGGCAATTTTCTTGAGTGGTTTTTTATCCCTATGAGGGTTTTCCAATCATCAAAAATAGGTGTTATGGTTCATGTTATTTGTCTTTATGTATGTGCCCTAATGTTTTGTCTTTGAGGTCCTGATCATACTGTTTATCATCATACTTATGCATATGTGTTTAAAATCTTTAAAGTCTCTCTCATTGTCTTTCCAATAGATTAAAAGGTGCAAAACATTTTAAAGTTTAGAGACCATTGATTCACCCCCCCTCTCTCAGTGGTCCTGTACTCCAACAATGAGGATGAAGACAAGCTAGTCATGTGACTCTCAATAATTAAATTAAATAATAAAATTATTTAATTAATTATTGGAGAGGGGATGATGGGAGGACACATTAATTAAATAAATAAGATTTTATTCAATTAATTTTGGATAAAAGGGATAAATTAAATAAATATAATTTATTTATTTATTTTAGGTGATAGAGGAAATGGATTAATTAAATAAATATAATTTATTTAATTAATTTGGGAAAGGGGATTAAGCGACAATGTGTTGTAAGATGATGTCTAGAGGATGTTGAAGGGTTATGAGGACATGGTCAATTTTAGGTGTCTACAGGTATAACTCAAGCCACACAACTTTACGTGATGTCAACTATAAAGAGTAGATTTCATATACATATCAATAGTGATATTCTTAATTTTACTTCCCCAGTACATAGGGAATGCATGGATAACACAATGATATTTAAGGAACAAAGTTACAAGTGTATCATTGTAGGGGAAAGGACCTAATAGCCATGCACCCTAACTGCATACTCTCAAGTTCTTAAATGGTTCTTAATCCCAAGTTCTTATTTAATTAATTATAATCAATAGTGATATTCTTACTTGAAATAGTCCTTAATCCCTTTTACTATCACATCTTAATCATAATAATTAGACGTGATCTTGAAATAGTCCTTTAAGAACTTGAATATCACTATTGATAGTAATCATAATAATTAGATTATAATTTAGGAAAGGGGATTAAGGGCTATTTTATTTAATTAATTTATTCAAGTTCTTACATTTAGATGTGATCTAATTATTATTGTTTTCATTTCTCTACTATTGTTTAAAAATAGAATCAAATAAAAATTTCATCTAATTATGATGCAATGCTCCAAGCTTTTGCTTAAGACATTAACGATAAAAAAATGGACGAACAAATTTTTCACAATGTAATGCAACAACAACATGCCACATTACACACTTACACACTTGAGATGCCACATGAGAACATGAAACTCAAGGTACACTATGCCAATGCACTAAGCATGATGAAAAATGAAAAAGTCTTAACCATGTCATGTGACAAAGTAACCACAATGATCATAAGAGAAGGAGATCAAACACCAGGTCAAAATCAAGTCTAAAATACTCACAAAAATGAGAAGTGGTTTGTAGATCTGAACCTCTAATGCCATGTGAGAGTCTCAAATGGACTCAAGAACTCAAGATCACCTGTAAAACCAAGATTAACCTTACATAAGAGAGTTGCAAGAGAATAATGTTCAATTAGGTGCAACAATGACTAATGATATTATTACACATCATATTGCATAAAATGTCCAAGAGAGACCTTGCTTATAAAGGAAAGGTTGAGAGGTAGGACATAATGTGATCATGACAAGCATTCTAATCCTCTGACATGACACACAAATATTAAATTCCCTAAGTTAACTTAAAATGTGAACACGTGTGAGTAGGTCCTAAATAGGAATTAGTTAGATAAAGTACCTTGTTCACACTACAAAGTGGGAAACCGGATAGGAAACACCCATGTTCACACCAACACCCCCCCTCATGTGCAACTTAGAGAGAAGTAGACAAATGTAAAGATGCAAAGATGGGTCTTGACTACTATGCCATGTTCAGTACTAATGTACAAACAATCTCTCACAAATGGAGTAAAGGAGAAAACCCAGTGGGACAAAACTCTTCCCCAAAAGAGAGAAAACATGAAAGTGAAAGAAGGAAGGAGGACTCAACATGACCCCCTAGGACTACTTATGTCACTAATATACAATCAATTGCCCCCTATAGGAGAGATAAAAAGAGATGATAGACCCCCCACAAAGAAGTAGCTCATGTGCCAATGAATGCTCAAAGATAAAAAATAATCCACTCCCTACAAACAATATTTCTCCCCTTTGGAAGAAACAAATCCAATGTTGGATGTAGAAGCAACTCCCACAAGCTAGATGAAAAGGGATCCAAACCTAAATGTGTGCCTTGGAATACAACTCTAGTGTCCTCATGATTGAAAATGATGTCTTCTCCAAATTAGGAATGCAATGCCCAATTAAGGAAATAATACTAGGAAAGGATGAATAGTGAACTACATCTAAAAACACTGAAGATGTGATGACATCATGATCAAAAAAGAGGAGAGATAACCCCTCAAAAGTGTCCTCAAAATTGACAATGTGAGACTTTACAAACAAAGATGCAATATTTGATAAATAGGAATCCCAATGAGGAAGATTGAAATGATCCTGTTACAAAGAATCACTGGAAGCTCTCAAGGAAGCATCTTTGAACTCTGAAGTAGCAACAAGTGATAGTGGAGCAATGATCTCAATAGAATGAGATAAAGAAGCAAGAGAAGAAAAATCAAGACCTACTAAATATTCAAGCTCTTCTTTTGTATCATCGTCAAAGGGTATATTATCTGCATCATCAATGGGTATGAGGCAATCCATTGTAGGATCATCAAGGAATTGAGAGATATGAGGGTCACCATAGATCTCCCAAATCTTAGTACATAGTGTGTAGGGACAATCAATGTCTGAAGTAGCTCACATAGTGTCATAATCAACACTAGAACAAATCAAGCCTATAATATGATCATTCCTATTTGCCCATGCATTTTTCTTATGAGGTGTATTTGGTTCAGGTATGAGTCCATAAAGATAAGGAAAAAGATTGAGCCACATGCAATGTGTGAGGATGTATTTTTGCCAAGACTCATAATTATCCTTTGTTAGATTTATCACAAAAGGATGAATAGAAAAGCCCATGATATCTCCTCAAATGATTAGAGATCAAAACTCACAAGATTACCCCCAATTTCACTCAATCATGAGAACCCCCCACCAAAATATGATCATGGCACTTTATACTTAGTGTAATTACAATTTCCACTAGCCAAAATAACAAAGTGGTCTTTGATCTTCGTACAATGCAAATGCCAAAAATAGGCTATAATTGAAAGTATATTTTTATGCAGAATTGGATCAAACTAATTACAAATTTGAGAAGTACTCAAAAAATTATGTAGTTTCAAAAAAATCACCAAAATATATTATCGTATGAGCCTAAATGAAGCCCTGGAAGTTTCCACAACGAGAACTACTCAACAACAGTGATGAAAATCTACAATTTCTAGAAAAACTAGGCATTAAAATAAAAATCCAATTGCACCATTATGAAGCTTGCAAAATTTTGGCCCAAATAAAAAATATTGCTCAAAAAAAGGAGCCAAAATGACCAAGTTACAGACCTCCAAAGTCTAACTACCAAAATGAAAACTAAATTGGAAGGGGGTTTAGAGGCTAGGATAAAAAATACTAATAAAGTGCTAACATTAGCAGTTGCCTGATGGAATATGCCCTTTTTTGATGAAATATGCCTTTGATCGAAAACCACCTATATTTTCTTAAAAACTACCTTTGAAGGGTGTAAACCGTTGTTTTAGATCGAAAACCACTTTTTGTAGGGTGCGAGACCACTTTTCATCAATGAAGGTGGTATTAGTAGTCACCGGGAGGTTTTATGGATTTGGTGAGGGCCTTGTAGACCGTCGATTGGGGCTTCCTACTAGAAAATAGGGGTCCCACGCCTTTAAGGTGCCCGTGTAGTGAATGGTACTATAGAGTACCGTGGTCAAGTTTGTAGACTTGCCATGGTTGGGTACCGTGTACCTAGGCCCAAATAAAAAATTTATATTATATATAAATTTCAAAACAATCTGTTGTATAAAGATGTTAACCCGAAGATCAACAAATTATTCCGTAGACAAAATGAAATTAACTAGTGAACAAACACTTTGTTGGTGTTTCAATTCGCACCTCTGGAATATGATTTGGAAATGGACAGCTATGCACAGATAAACTGCTCTCCTATTGGAAGGGGGAGTTCCCTTTCTTGCTGATGTTTGTTGAAAAGATAAACTAAATGAAACTTCGCCTATCTTCTTTTTGATTCTCAGCTGCGAGCACAAGGTTATAAAACTCTAAACGCTGTAGAAGAGGTTTTTTCATTTTTTAAAACTTCTACTACAACTAAGCAAAGACTAATGACACTTTTAATCTCCTGAGTAAATTCAGAGCAAAGGAAATTAAAAGTGAACAAGGAATGATTGTTAACACAAAAACTTAAGCGGTTTTCTTCCAGATTTACACCACAAGACTTATAGTACTTTAATGATGGAAGTTGAAATGAAAGCTACAAAAGCCACACATCTGATGACAAAAACTTAATGAATCAAGATAGAATATTAGAGCAAAATAGGCATGAGACTTCTATTCAATATCACAAAGTTGGCACAACTCCATGACAGCAATGCCACAGCAAAAGGTAGGCATACAACAAGCGATCAAACATCGGAGAACAGATTACACAAAATATATAGACACTTGGAATATCAAGACTTGCAAGCTAGAATAGGCACAACAAACTTGCTATCACAATTACCATTCCCTTACAATGAACATAGAGTGAACAGACACTTGGAATAACAAAATCTGCAGGCTAGAATAGGCACAACAAATTTGTTCTCACCAAAGTCATTACATACAATGGGCAAGGATGTCCTTATTTATGCTAAAATCAAAGGAGTAGGGAACCCTAAAATCTCCTTGATTAACCCTAACTTGCTAACTCGAAAGCTTTATTACTATTCTAAGACAAAGATACAATAAACAAACGCTTTAAAGCAAAGAAAATTCCAACTATCACAAGGTGATTTATTTTTTAAATATAAAAAGGATGAGCTTAGGATGAAAGCACATGCTTTAAAACAAGCATCCATTTTAAAGATGCTTTCTTTTGAAATGCATCCTCATCAACATTTTTGCTTTTTGGTGATGTCATCCGTTAATATTCTGGGAAATAATATCTTCTAAAAAGCGAGTGACTGCATCTCTGCCAGGAACACTAATACTCTCTAGAATGATATTCTAATTCTCTAACATTTCTTCACCATTGGCAACCATCTAAAGAAAGTCATGAACTTCACCCACAGCCTTGTCAAATTTCACTGTCATTGTGGCAAAATGACCCATCTTGCCAGCACTGATATCATCATTAAAATTGCTATGGACAAGAGTCTAGAACTCTACTTGCACTTCCCTGAGATCATACAGGGTACCATCTTCTCTTTCATATGAACACGGGATCTCAGAGACAAAAGATCTGACAAACTTGAGGATGATGACTACCTTTTCTTTCCATTCTGTCAACTCTGAAATCATACTGTCATAAGTTTTTACTGTAAAAAGATATTGCACTTTCCAAGTAGAAACTGTCTTCTTATCCTCAGCTAAATCAATAGAATCAAATGCAATCTTCAAGTCAGAGATAATGATCTCAAACAGCGGTCTATTTTCTGCCATGGTCTGCTGCAATCCTTGTATGCCTTGACGTAAATCATGAGCGTTGTACTTCAATTGATCAAACTCTGAAAGTACAACTCTCCCTTTAGTCACAAATTATTCCATCTAATTGTTCATGTATCTCCTGTAGAGAACCAATTGACTGAAATGCCGTTGATCGGCTGGTGATTCTAGATTTGGTGGAAGAAGTAAATCAGCCTGTGATGTACCATGGAAAAGGTTGGAAATGTACTATCGCAGCTGTTGAACTTCAGCTTTGAGAGCTACCTTGTATTCTCCATCTTTCAACACCATTTCCTTCAAATTATCCGTTGCAACCTTAAAGAGATTGACGTCTGTATGGCGGGTACTTTTGCCAAGGTTAGCTTTGACAATCATGAAGTCATCAACCTCGACATCATCAGCACTTCTATTTTCTAGCGATGTTGTAGTTTCAAGGATTATTTCTCCATTCGCATTCTTCTCAAAGTGAACCTACTTCTTCAGCTTCTTGTCTGGTGTGTCTTGGTAGACATTTTTTAGCTTTGTTAAATCCAGCTGATATGAGGGTTTTCTCCTCTTCCTTCCTAGAATGTTTTCAAGCCAAGATGAGCCATCCTCTCTTGGAAACTCAATTCTAACCTCATCATCTCCTAATGAATCAATGTGTGCATCAGAGTTACGAACCAGCAAATCTGGCTCTGAATCTATGTGAATAGGAGAAGTGATCGGTGAAGGTGGAGAGACATGATCTGGAGGTAACACTTCAACATGCGGCGTTGTTTCAACAGGAACTTCTGGTTCAACTGGTAGTTGTTCCTACTGGACATGAGCTGGAGACTCATCCTTTTTTCTCTTTAACTTAGTCATTTTTGTTCCTTCTGGAAGAACACTCATAGCTTTTACCCTTTGTTCTGGCTTGGAAGTGGAAGGCTCTGATAGTTGCACAACTGGCGGCTCTGCTAACAGAATATCATCCTTCTGCTTAGTCTTCAAGAATATCAAACTATTTTTAACCACTTAACTCGTTCTTTCTTCAATGGAAGTGTTCTCTTTTACCGACCAATTAACTGGTGGCAACGGTTGTTGCTCAATTTGGTCTTTGAAATATGTGGGAAGTAGAACTTCACCACTCTCTGTCAAACTGTCTATGTCTTCTGATAGGATATCAGACATCTGTTGAAGAGTAAATCTATTGTAACTATATTCTCGCACTTCAAACTCGTCAGCACAATTAGCCCAAAAGTCTTCAACTGCATGCTTGTGTGTACAATTTTGACCAAGATGTGATGCATAAACACCACGAGGATCATATGAAGACCTCCTATTGAAAAACTTAAGACCATATCTAGATGATTCATTACCAATTGCCTTGGCATCTACTCCAAATCTACATCTGTAAATACTCATCCCAAGTGGAAAATTGAAAGTTGTCTTGCGTCTGCTATGCAGAAATATATGAACTTTATAGGCTTCCCTCAAAAATTCCATAAATGCAATTTTGTCTATAGGATATCTTGGTAACATGACTGGCTCTCCTGAGAAGCCATATGCTCTAATGTAGAAAAAAGTGGGAAACTGGATAAACCAATCAGCCCATTATGCCATTGCTATTCTAGCATTTGCTAAAAATTGTATATGCAACTCATTATCTGTATCTCGCACTGCATGCATCAGGAATGCATCATTCACCTGCTTGTAATGTCATTTAGCTTGGGAGATTTCTAACTGTGGGAAATGATGATAAACATGCTAAGTACCTAGAGTTCCAACAACATTCAAACCTCTGAATTGACCCTAAAAAGCCATCAAATACACAAGGAATGATATCATGTGGAATTCATGAACCCTTTGAAAATCAATTATTTGTTGGTGGAGACTATCACTGATGAGTGCCGACCAGTCATAGAATTTGGTTCCATCAACAATCTAGGACATGATGTAAAACATCCAAGACTAGAATTTGTTAGCATCTCCTTGACCTGTGATCTGGCTTAGCAAAGTAATCATTATTGCATGTTCCTCCTTGAATTCTCCACGTCCAACATTCTTTGGCATGACATTCTGCTTCTCTTTTAACCACCTTTGACCAATCTTTTTTCGGTATTTTTCTTTATCATTGTTCCAAACCCTCTTGCATTCTTCAAGTGAAACAGTTAAGTTTTCTCTCCAAACAGGTATTGTAAAACACTTCTCAATGTTGTTTGGCCTCAAGCTGTAGAGCACACATCCATCTCTTGACTGGATTTCTCTCGTGACCGAATTGTAATGCGTCATGCAAGAAATCACGAACTCAATACTTTGCACTGTGATAGAAAGGATGCCACTGCAAGCAAACCGGAGTGTCCAAGATTCTTGATAGTATTATTTCGTGCATCCTCCAGAGAATGTAAATTGATCACTAGAAGTACCTTATGCAAGTCTGTTTCACAAGTTCTCAAGTAATCATGAACCAACGTCATTTTGTCCCTGATTTGTGTTGGAGAGTACTGCATATTGGAAGATTTGAAAATCAACTATGAACACGCCTATGTCGGAAAAATCTTGGACAAATGGCAGAAAATTACTTACTAATTTTTTTAAAAAAGCAGAGTAAGAGCAAAAAAGATGGCACATGGGTTTTGTAGGTAATTCTATTTTGAAGCAACCCAAATTGTTGGATTTTGAAAAAGCAGGGATTTTCTTGAAAAAGCAGGAAAAAAGTAGTTTCCTGAAAAAAAGGAAAACTCCAATCTTCAAGAGGATGATATTCTGGATGGACCCATCTCAACGAAAAATAAAAAATCTCTGGTTGAATTTCTGAAAAATGATCCCCTTGAAACAAGGACCCTGAAAAAGCGAGCCTCTCTCCTTCCTCAACCCGAAACTATGAAGAATGCTGAAAAAGCACTTGGTTTGGGTCTTCGAATCTTTGTTGAAAGAAAAATAAAATATTTCCTCTGGATGCAACTTGCAAAAGATAATGAAATAAAGAAGCCAAATGCTTGTCTTTATAGATCTTTAGGGCAAAAAGGCAGCTTTATTTGTGTGAGAATAAAACTTGGACCTCATCCATGAAGAAAGCAACATTTAAAGCATAAATCCAAGTGGATGTCTTCAAATAGGAAGAATCCATATTTTGTAGCTACTTATGGCTTCATATGTAAGATGATGAAAAATATCTTCTTTTGATGATGTCATCGAACACGCGAGTTGAAAGAAGTGTTGGCCAATTTTACTTCGTTTTCGACACTTCAACACTCGTTTTGACTTAAATATGGCCTGTCTCTGACTTCAACAAGGCGAAAAAATGTCACTGTTGATTGAAAAAGCTGACTGATCCTATTATTTTGGAGACCTATCAACTGAGATTCCACTTTCGGTCTCTGACTGACGATCTGGCATCGTTTGACCAAGTTTGACCTCCTAAAAACTGCCAACAGGCGAATTGGTAACAAAGCTATCAAAAAACACTGTGGACATGAAAATATTCTAACACTAAGCAAGTTGGGTGCCCCAAGTCACCTAAGGCACCTGGTTTCACCAAATTTAGCCATTTTTTCAATTTTTGCAACTTCTTCAATTTCTCGATTTGCATGCAGGTTCCGGTGGCGGAGGACCCCTATTCGACTATCGATTTCTGTCAACTGAGATAAAACTGAGTCTAATGACCTAGCAAATAGGTAGGCCTGATGAAAATTGAGCTAATTGTACTTTCTATCTACCTCAAAAAATGTGCTAAACTGATCAACTCTGAACCGAACCAGGCTGACGGAAGGAGATTCACGTTTTTTGAAAAAAACTTTAAAAATAAACTAACTCTGAAGAGTTTGGGTGCCCCAAATCACTTGGGGCACCTATCATGCCATGCCTTAGAAAATTTTCTGAAAAACTCAATTTTTGTACCTTTTCTCGTTTTTCGTGCCCACAGCTCCTGTTCGATCTTTGATTCCGGTCGTTATAACGACTATTGAGGTAGGACGGAGGGTGATCCGAGTAGTTTGAACATATCTGTGATGAAATCCTGGCTTTGACTAACTTTTGACCAAGTTTGACCAACTAGAAATAGGCTAACGGAAGCATTTTTGACGTTTCTCAAAAAACGTGAAAAAAACTAACACTTGAAAGGTTGGGCACCCCAAGTCACCTAGGGCACCTGGTTTTCTAACACTTAGTCAAATTTATGATTTTCCAACCTCTCATTCCACCTTGGATCCATCTTGCATCATTTTGTGTGCATCGTCAAGTCAACGATTGTTCGTCGGTTCTGCATCGTTGAAACAACGTTGAAAACTTGTAGATGAGCTCTGGAAGATGAAATTCCTCTGTTGATGATTTTTGACCTCATGCTTCGCCTTCTGAAAAATCAGAAATGACCCAAAAGAGAAAACTTGATCTTTTAAAGATTTCGTCTGGACCACGCTGATCATGAAGCAAAATCAACCAATGAGAATCGAGCGCGACACCTGAGTTGGAGATTCTATTTTTAGAAAGTTTTGCAAGCATCTATATCTCAAGAAACCCAGAAAACCTAATCTAATGTCTATTTTTAGAAATTTTGCTTTTTTGACTTTTTGACAAAAAATTTTCTAGACTTGTTTCAAAATGCCTTAATGAAGCAAAAATTTTGGTTGGGTACAACACACTTTACCTGATAGATGGAAGTTGATTTCACCAACACAGGAGTACAATGACACAGGTTGATGCAGAGAAGATTCTTGACCATACAACTAAAGATTCTACAAACCCTAGTAAAATAGAAAAAAAATCCTGAGCCAAAATATAAAGTGTTATATATCAAAATTTATTTGTTCGTCCTTTTGGACTCAATGGCGAGGTTTCATTTTCTCCAAAAATGCACCCAACAAAAATTCAAGTCTGAAATACTCCCAAAAATGAGAAGTGGATTGCAGATTTGAAGCTATGATATCATGTAAGAGTCTTTAATGGACTCAAGAACCCAAGATCACTTGCAAAACCAAGATTAACCTTCCACAAGAGAGCTTCAAGAGAATAATGTTGAATTAGGTGCAACAATGAGCGATGATATTATTATACACTCCATTGCATAAAATGTACAAGAGAGACCTCACTTATAAAGGCAAGGTTGAGAAGTATGACATAATGTGATCATGACAAGTGTTCTAATCCTATGACATGAGACACAAATATTAAATGCCATAAGTCAACTTAACATGTGAACATGTGTGAATAGGTCCTAACTAGCAACTAGTTAGATAAAGTACCTTGTTCACACTACAAAGTGGGAAACCAGATAGGAAACACCCTTGTTCACACCAACACCATCCTTCTTGATTTTGATGACCATGGGACTAACCCACTCAAACTCCTTGGTTGGCATAATTATTTCAATGGCTAGTGTATTATCAATCTCTTCTTTAACTTTGGTGTGTAGATTGGGTTTCATCCGATATGGCCTTTTTCGTATGAGCATGGCCTTTTTCACACGAGCATCGCACCTTAAACAAACTTTATGTGCAGAGTTCTAGAAAGTAGATAAGGCTAGATTGGTGGGAAAATTTCAATTTGTGTAGAAAGTTAGGTCTCTTTAAGTTTCCACCTCTGTGAGAGGGGGGCATGCACTTAAGGGGATGGCAAGTGGAAAGGAGGTAGGGTCCGCAAGGACCTTTCAAACGATGTGACTCTTCAAATAAAGCTACCATGGGATATAAGAGGACTAATGGAACACCAAATCAAGCAAACTCATGGTGAAAGGGGAGAAGTGGAGGAAAAGAGAGATCGACAAAGAAATTAGAACCGAAATGGAAATAAGTAGAGAACAAAGATTCAAGCAAATTCAAGAATGATAAGAATGTTACCATAGAAGGAGGGAAAGGGCACAAGAGATGGGAAAATAGATGACAACAAAAGTTGAGAAAGGAAAGGAGGAACATTTCATGGAGCGCACCACTATGGGTGCTACTAGAGAAAAACTTGTTGGATGGGAAGAAGACAAGCTCGTCATGGAGGATGTTGCTGAGCACACCATTAGGGGTGCTGCCAAAGAAAGGAGGTCAAAAAGAGAAGAGAGAGAGTGTCATGGAGAATATTGCTAAGTGTGTTGTGGAGTCAAACTCTACATTTTGATTTTTGCTTGGTCACAGCTCATTGTTTCAGTTTCAGATTGCCCCAGTTTCTACGGTTTCTAAGTGTCGAGAATATTGCCTGTGTGCTTCTTTATGCTTTGCAGTTTCCAGATGCTACCAGAATGCGCCATGTATCTTTGGCGTAGTTTCTTTTATTTGGTTTCTTTGTGTATGAGGAGTGCACCATGTGTCACTATTGCAGGCTTTGGTAAAAAGTTTATTTTGATACAGCTTGCACGTGGGTGGTGCCAAGTGTTCTTTTGTTGCAATGGCGGGACTTGTCATGTGTATCTCTTTTGATAAGCTTTCGAGGCACTGGAAACATATGGTGGGTCTAGGATGTTACAGTATAGTTTTGGATGTAGTGAAGGGTCCCACATGCTGCGCATGGAAGGTAGCACAAAAGAAGCTATTGATGATGTAGAGATTGCCACGTATGTTTCTCTTATATATTTCAGTTGTATGCAGAGTGTGACAAGCATCATCTTCACAGGGGTTTGAGAGACTCTTTTAATAAGTTTTGGAAACAAGTGGAGGGCGCCACATTCTTTTGTTGCTTTATGCGGATGGCACCACGTGTCACTATATTATGTTAAGCCTAGAAGATGCCGATATATATTCTGGGTCCCACAAGGTAAATGCTATAGTTTCTAAAGTGATGTAGAGTGCACCAAGTGTCATTTTCGTGGGCATTTAAGACATAAGATAAGAAGGTTTTAGGATGCATGGAGAGTGCCAAGTGTCCTAGTTTTGATTCTCAGAATATTGCCATGTATCAAGTAATGAGTGTGACGAATAGTGACAAATGGCAGTATTATGTGTGCCTCTTTTATATGAAAAGAAAACTAAACTGTAAGTAGGAGGTGCCACATAGCATATTTTGGAACCGTTTAGGAACTCACGGGTGATGCCACAAGTTGTAACATAACTATGAGTTACAGTGCCACATATTTTATCACTCCACCAATGAGTGCGCAGCGAAAGACAGTTGCAGATTTGGGGGGATTTTCAGTACCAGTTTGAGTCCTAGTTGAGTTCCAGTTCTGTTCATGCCGTTGAGATCCTAACGGTTAGAGGTGATCTTGAGTCAAATTTTGTGGCTATAAATAGAGGAGTATTTGTAATACAAATAGATTACTATTGATTAAGAATTCAGAGGTCTTGTTGTGATCAGATTGTATCATTTTGCCTTAGTTTAGCTATTTCTAAGAAGGAAGCTAATATATCTGTGTATATCTCTGTGCCTTTTGTATTCTGCTGAATTGTCAATGAAAGGATCTGTGTTCTATGCTAGTGGTGATATTTTCTATCTCTGCATAAATCTTTTGAGTTTAGCCTTTGATTTTAAATTCATTTACAATCTGTCTATGTTAATCATGTAGCATTTGCTCTTTAATATAGTTGAATTATGAGAATTTGATCACTGTGCTGGTTACTGAAATACATTTTATCAAGCGCATCACCATAGAATTAGAAGTTCTATTTATTGCATCTGTAATCTTGTTTTTCTTCCCTTTACCTCAAACCCCATTGAAAGGAAGAGCCATTTTTCATAAAATTTGGAGGTAGTTTCAAGTATCAAGTCTCAGATTCTTGAAGCTTCCCATGTTGGTGTTGGAACCTGCACAATTTTATACATCAACAGTTTTTGGCATGCTCGGTGGGACCTTTCTTGAATTTTGATCAAGATCATATGAACCAGAGAGCATCAAGGAGTTAGAGCAGTGGACCAACAATGAGAGCACGGTCAGCTGCCAATCCAGGGATCTTATTGCCTCTGTTAGCCACTTATCCAAGAAGAAGAGTAAATCGAGTAGCAATATCATTAGGAGCAAACATGGGAGCACCTGTACCACCACGAAGTTATGCAAACTAGAACAATAGTAGCTCCCTTGTTCTCCCAATGCCACCTGATACTTGGGACCCAATTCTAGCCAATGCTTTGAAGGCTTTACCCAAATTTAGTAGAGAAGATGCCAAGACACCAAGAGAACATCTCCAAGATGTGTCAGCTATGTGTGGAGTACATGTTATTACAATACAAAATGTTGCTATTAGGCAATTAGTAGCTTCTTTTAAGGGGAAGGCTCTAGATTGGTATAGGTCGTTGCCCTCAAATTCCACATCTACTTGGGATGAGTTGGAGATGCTTTCTTTGCAAGATTTAGCAAAATGGGTGATAAGTCATCTTTGCTACAACAATTGATTACTATAAAGAGAGCACCTCAAGAAGCTATAATAGACTTCAACACAAGGTTTCAAAAGACCTGGGACAAAATCCCTGCTGCAACCAGACCACCATTAGGTATGGTTATTGTATTCTACCTAAAAGCTTTCAATTCTGATATCTCTATGATGATACAGTCTCTAGGAGGACAGACCCTACCAAAAGCATATGAATTGGCTATAAGGGTTGAGAACAATCTGATAGATGCTGGAAAGCTATCTCTAAGGCCTCTTATGCCTATGTTCCCAGAAATTTCTATTCCCTTACCGCAAGAGGTCCCTAATCCATCATCTGTACCTGTATCCATGTACACCTTCTCAACATCTCAACAACCCACTATCCTAACACCTTCTACCCCTCCATCTAAAATGGATGACATCAAGAATATCCTCAGGACCTTTTCAAATGTGATTATTAATCTCTAGAGGCAACAAACTTCTTACCCAAAGCCTCCTTACTAGGAATTCTAAGGAACTAGACCCCCATATCAGCCAAACCAGTACCAAGGTGCTCAAAGACCAAATAATCATCAACCTTCAAATCAGTTGGTCACAGTTCCCACACCTTTGTAAGTTGTCCCTCCTAACCTAGGTAGGGAAATGGTCCCTAGACAAAATAACCTAGCAGAAGATACTAATGCCTGGCGTTTCCCTTGCAACAATGCCCATAATCCCAGAGATTGTCCTAGGGGTAATTTACAACAAAAGATAGCATAACAGAGAAAAATGGAGGGCCAAGCTATGGTATCAAATGCTCCCCCATATCAGTCACCTAGTGTTCAAAATGCAGTAATGGTGGCTCAAATGCAAGGTATGTCTATTCAACAAGAGGAATAAATTGCCCCAGAACATGCTTTGTTTTCATGGATCGAAGATGAAGATTCAGTATTCTTGAATGAAGCATCCACCTCCAAGAAACCCTTAGTACAATCTGATTACTACACTAAATCAAAAAGAAGGATGGTTGAGTAACCTGAAGTTATAAACAATGAAGTTGTTGGATTTCCTCCTTTCCAAACCCACTATAATCCTATTTCTAGACAAGAAATACCTCAGTCAGCCTAGAATCAAGCAGTCTCTAACCCAATGCTAGAAAGAGCAAGGTACCCTTATTACCCTAAGGCACAAACATTGGGACTCATGAATGTGGTAGAACAACTAAAGAAAACCCCTACACGTGTATTAATATGGGATATGATGGCTATTCCTAAGCAAAAGACACTATTACAAGAAGCATTGCAAACTCGGGTGGATCCTAAAGCCGCTAGTGCAAAAGAAGGAGGTACTAACAAAGGGGAAACTCAAATCAAAGATGCTCCACCTTTGCAAATAGTTGCCTTGCTAAATGCTACAATAGAGGTAAGAAAATCTAGGCTTGAGCCATTTTATCTAACTTTAATAGTGGGCAAGAAACTACTACATAACTCAATGATAGATTCAGGGGCTAGCACTACGGTCATGCCAAAGCAAATAGCTGATGCTTTAAAAATAGAATATGAGCCGCTAGCTAAAGGGTTCATGCAGTTAGATGGGAAGTTTGTTCAAACAATAGAAAGGATCAAACAGCTCCCCTTGCAGTTATATACTTGCCTAAATATAACTCTCAAGCAGGATGTGGTGGTTATTGATATTCCTCCTATCTTTGGTTTATGTCTATCTAGATATTTTATAGCTAAAATAGGAGGATACATGTCACTTGTTTGGTCACATTTGATTTTGAGAACTATATATGGGACAAAGATGAAAGTGTTGTCTGAGCCCCTGTCTAAAGATCATGTTACTGAAGAACCAACTCCAAAAGTTGAAGCATCTCATGCTATGATGAATAGGGAGGAGAGAATTTTTGTGGAAGAAGTGGGAGAATGGACTAAATATGATCAACAAGAAGAAGAAAATAGTCAGCTGATGACCATGATGCAGAGTGACCCTTATGGCAATTATGGCTCTACTTATTTGGGCACTTATGTAATCTTTGAAGAAGGGCAAGAAATACCAAATGTGATGAGACTAGAGACGCCTGAGGAAAAGGATACAAATAAAGAATTTGAGATTTGGACATTGAATTTTGATGGGGCCAAAAGTAAAAATGGTGCAGGGGTAGGTATATGCATCACTTCTCCAAATGGTGAGAAAATCCTCAGAGCTATACGCTTCCAATTTGTCTGCACAAACAATGATGCTGAGTATGAATCTTTGGTGCATGGTCTTATGCTAGCCAAGAAGGGGATAAAGAGTCTAGTGGTCAAAGGAGATTCTGAACTAGTGGTGAAACAAATCAGTGAGAAGGTTGTGGCAAAGAATGTAAGGATGAGATCTTATCACCACATAATCTGGGATCTAATTGATGGCTTTGACGCTTATAACATAGAAGTTGTCCCTAGAACTCAAAATTCTGAAGTAGACAGAATGGCACAAATTGGTTCCCAATTTGACCCAGCAAGTGACTTGCTCATTAATAGTGAGTCGGTAAAGGTTATAGTTAGGCCAGCAATCCCAGATAATGTCCAAAACTGGCAAGTCTTTGACAACGATCTTCAGGTGCTTTTATTTCTGCAACAATCAAGAGAATTTGCTGATCAATTACAACCTAAGATTGAAGAAGCATATGGTGACCAGATTATTCAGTTAAAGTCTAATAAACTCCCAAAGGGGTTAATCACACTAGAGAACCTATTCGACCCAGATGATGTAAGCCTGGACAAAAGGAAGTTTAAGGAAAGCAAAGATGATTGTTCTGAGATTTAATTCAGCGAAGGAAGAAAGTTGAAGGTAGGCAATACTACTACTCAAGAGGAAAAAGATAAATTGATTTCTTTATGTAACAAGTATGATAGAGTAATTGCATGGACCTATGATGACCTTCATGGTTATAATAGAGACATCATTCAACATACTATAGAACTTGTTGAAGGGTCAAAACCAGTCTATCAGAAACAAAGACCAGTGAATCCTAGGATTGAACCCTTAATGGTAGATGAATTGCAAAAGCTTCTGGAGTCCAAAATTATTTTTCCAATTAAGCATTCAACTTGGGTGTCTAACTTGGTGCCAGTAAGAAAAAAGAATGGAGACATAAGGCTTTGTGTAGACTTCAGAGACCTGAATAAAGCTTCATTAAAAGATCATTATCCCCTGTCCACCATGGAGTAGATTTTGCAAACTATGGTAGGATCAGAGAGATTCTCCTTGCTTGATGGTTTCTTAGGGTATAATCAGATCTGGTTGGCTAATGAAGACCAGCATAAGACAACATTCACTACAAAGTGGGGAACTTTTGAATATGCCAAAATGCCTTTTGGTCTTTCAAATGCTGGAGCTACCTTTCAACGCGCCATGGACATAGCATTTGGAGACCTTATAAATAAGATCATTTTAATCTATTTGGACAACCTTACTATATTCACCAAGGATGCAAAAGATCACTTTGATCACCTAGAAGCTATTTTTCAGAAGTGTAAAGAATTCGAGATCTCCCTAAATCCTAAGAAGTGTGTTTTTCTTGTACCCCAAGGGAAACTTCTGGGACATAAAGTTTCAAAAGATGGGATTTCCATTGATACAGACCGAGTCACAACTATACTAAATTTATCTTTGCCAGTCAACAAAAAGGCAGTTTAGTCTTTTTTGGGAAAGATTAATTTTGTTAGTCACTTTATAACTAATTTTGCAGGACTTGTTAGGCCCATTACTCTACTGCTGAAGAAGGATTTAGTTTTCAAATGGACTACAGAAGGGAGACAAGCTTTTTAAGAAGTCAAGAAATCCATTTCTTCTGCCCTAGTACTGAGAAATCCTAATTTCTCTAAGTCGTTCATAAGGTATGTATATGGAGGGGAACACAGTGTTACAGCTATCTTGACCTAGAAGGATGACAAAGAAGAAGGGGAACATATGATTGCATTCTTCTCCAAGACCCTAAGGGAGTATGAATCAAGGTATAATTTCATTAAGAAACAAGCTTATGTAATGGTCAAAGCTCTTAAGAAATTCAGGCATCTAGTAACAGGTAATAAGATCTTGATATTAGTAGCTCATCCAAGTGTCAGGGAGTATATTATGGAAGGTGAGATAATAGAAAAAAGAGCCAATTAGATAACTAAAATTTTAGAATATGATGTAGAGGTAAGGCCTACTAAGTTAGTCAGAGGAAGAGGACTCTGTCAATATATTACTCAAGACATAGAGGAGTCGATGCCTAAAGAAAAAAAAATTGAAATAGTGTTCAGACTCCAAGAGTTTGATCAAGATTCTTGGGTAAGTGACAGAATACAGTTCATAAGAATTGGTGTTTTTCCTAGCAAACTCTCCCTTGATAAAAGAAGATATTATAGACAATAGGGAGTTCTGTTGCAAGTATGAGGTTAACCAGTGTTGTCATTGATGTCAACATACTCATATTGCATTGATAAGAAGGATTGGATGAGCTGTGTGCTGAGGTTATTGAGGAAATTAGTCTCAATCAGAAACAGTGAAGAACAGTGATGAGAAGAAGGCAAAAGTACTCAATAGGTTGAGGATCAGAGGATGCAGATTAAAGGGTTTGTAGATATGAGTCTTGAGATGATCCAGTTAAGATTTCAGAGGTCCGCATGAAGATATGAAGAAGTTGTGATCGATCAAGTAGAACCGGTTTCGGGAGATGCTCCGGAGTAACAGAGTGTTACAAAAAGGTCCGGTGAGATCTGGAAGTGCATTGTCCTATTCTACGGATTGGAAGGAGTGCTTTGGATGTCCTTGTGATGTGTCATCTTGATTTGTACATAGTTTGGAGGTTCGGAAGCAACTTTTTCAGTATGACAGTGGCGATAGACTGTGTTCTTGAAGTTCTAGATGAAGAAGAAAAGAATTCTAGTAAGTGGAGGAAGTGCGGATGTACCTGGTTATTTAGGCAAGCCTGTGAAGGTTCTTGGATCATGTTGAGGTTGTGTTGTCGGTCTGCATTAGTGTTAGAGCCCAGAATTGGAGATATACTTCCGAATGAAGATGTTCTTGTTCAGGCTGGCCGACCGGATGACTTATTCATCTTGCGAATGTTCTTGTGGATGATTGCCGACTTAGATGATTATTCCTAAGTCGATGCCTTGTATAAATAAAGGTTTGTGAATTCATTTCGAAGTGTGTCATGGAGCGGATGTGTGTGGTATAGCGAAAGAGTGAAAGGTAGAGCAGGAGTGTCTCGGGCTTAAATGGAACTGATCCCGACATGGTAAAGATGTCAATCTCCAGTTCAAGTTTGTAATACTTGTTATCTTGTAGACAGTGTGTCTCTTGTAGGCAGTGTGTCTCTTGTAGGCAGTGTGCCTCCTTGTGAGTAGTGTGCTTGGGCAGTGAGCCCTAATTGGCATGTGCCATCTATTTTTCTTATTCTTCTAACAGAGAATAATCCTTGGGTTAATCACCCCGTGGTTTTTCCCTTGACCGGGTTTTCCATGTCAAAATCTTGGTGTCTAATGTGTTGATGTTTATCTGCTCTGATGTTTATGCTTTATGCTTTCATGAATGGTTAATTTATATGCTATTAAATAACAAAGGAGAATCAAGTGTTTGAAGTAGAAGCAAGTTTTTGTACAACTGATTCACCCCCCCTCTCAGTTGTGTGCCCTAAATCTAACAATTGGTATAAGAGCCAAGTTCCTCTAAAAAGAGCTTAACCGCTTGAGGAGATCCAGGATGTCGTCATACAAGAAGGATAGTCCGAAGTTTGATGGAACCAACTTCTCTCTTTGGAAAGGTCGCATGAAATGTCACTTGGAATGTATGGGAAAGGCGTACTTATCCATGGTCACAAAAGCATATGTACCTCCACAGGGTGGTCCGACAACTCTAAATGAAATTATAGATGCTAAAAAAATCTGCGGACCAAAGAGGCTCTTCTAAGCGCATTGACTGACTTAGAACTCTCATATGTTATTGACCTACCAACTGCCTATGAGATTTGGGTTAAACTGGAACTTCTGCATGAAGGAGATGAGTATGTTAAGAGTGCAAGGCTGCAGAGTCTCAAAGGGAAATTTGAAAGACTAAAGATGAGAGATGATGAAAATATTACTACCTTTATGCCAAGAGTAAATGAGCTGGTGTGTGGAATTAGGAATGCTAGTGGAATTTTGGATGAAAATAAGATTTTGGCAAAATTCTCAGATCCCTTCCTGCTGTCTACAAAATCAAGGTTGCTGCCATTAATGAATTCAGAGCCCATACAACTGTCACAAGAGACCAATTGGCTGGCAAACTGGCTGCATTTGAAATGACTGAGTTCAAAGCCAAGATTGAATCTGCATTCAAAGCCAGTGCCTCTGTGAAAGGCAAACAAAGATTTGATCCGGGAGAAAAACCTTCAATGAAGCTGTCATGGTATGATCAAGCAAGAAGAGACATGGAAGAGGAAGAAGCAGAAACAGCTCAACTTGAAGCCCTCATTGCAAAGAGACTGCCAAGAGGATCCGGTAAGTATGAAGGAAAATTACCCTTTAAGTGCTTTAACTGCAATAAGATTGGTCATTTTACTTCAAGATGTCCGAAAAGATCTGCAAGGTCAAATTCTAACAGACAAAGGTTCCAAAAGAACTGTTATTATGTTCATGAAGAAGATGATAATGAAGGAGTAACAGATGATGAATCAGAAATAGGAAACAAATCTAGAAATGAATGGGTGTTTATTGCCATCAAGGAAGAAGATCCAATATCCTCTAAATCTGTCAATCATGAGGTTGTAGAAAGAGCTTTGGCTGCCCAAGTTGAAGAAAAGGATGATTGGGTTATTGACAGTGGATGCTCTCACCATATGACAGGTGACAAAAACAAGTTCCTAGACTTGGAAAGGTATGAAGGAGGAATGGTAAAGTTTGGTGATAATTCTGCTGGTAGAATCAGAGGTAGGGGAACTATTTCTTTTGATGGAAAGAGCAATACTGGTAATGTACTGTATGTTGAAGGATTGAAGCACAATCTTCTCAGTGTTGGACAGTTGGTAGACAAAGGTTATGATCTCTGGTTCAAAAATGGAAGATGCAGGATCTTTGAAAGCTCCGGAACTGAGATTGCATCTGGTACTCAAACAAAAGGTAATATCTTCCATCTAATTGGTTCTAATAAAAGTTGTTTGTTTGTTCAAGTTGATCAGAGTTGGTTATGGCATAGAAGGATGTGTCATGTAAATCTTGATAACATCATCAAGATAAGCAATACTCAGGTTGTAAGAGATCTTCCAAAATTGGTGAAACCTACAAATAGCTTGTGCAAAGAATGTCAGCTGGGTAAACAGGGCAGAGTCTCTTTCAAAAGCAAGGATCAGTCCTCTACCGGATTATTGGAATTAGTTCATACTGATCTATGTGGTCCGACAAGAATCAAGAGTATGCAAGGTGATAGATATTTCATGTTACTGATTGATGACCATTCCCGGATGATGTGGGTTACCTTTCTAAAAGAGAAATCAGAAGCCTTTGAGAAGTTCAAAATCTTCAAGGCTATGGTAGAGAATCAAACCGGATTGAAACTGAAATGTCTGAGGTCTGATAGAGGTGGTGAATTCACATCCGGTGAATTCATAGACTTTTGTGAGAAGCATGGTATAAAGAGACAGTTGTCTACTCCTAGGACTCCACAGCAGAATGGAGTAGTTGAGAGAAAGAACCAGACCATCCAGGACAATGATGATGGAAGCAAATGTTCCTTAGATGTTTTGGAGAGAAGTTGTCAGCACTGCAGTCTATACTCTCAATCGAGTTCAAATCAGAAGTAATACCGGTAAGACTCCTTATGAACTTTGGTTTGGTATAACTCCTACTATGAGATATTTTAGAGTATTTGGTAGCAAATGTTACATCAAAAGAGATGAAGATCTAGGAAAGTTTGATGCTAGAAGTGATGAAGGAATTTTCTTGGGTTACTCCACTCAAAGTAAAGCATACTAGTGTTACAATAAGAGACTGAGAAAGATGATAGAAAGTACAAATGTGAAGGTTGATGAAGGAATTGAGAAGCCCTCAAGATTTTATGAATATGATAAAGATGATCAAAATGGTTCTCTGGTTCAAGGAGCTCAATCCTCCTCTGAAAGTCAAATTCAGACTGATTCGGTAAATCAGGAAGAAGAGGTTTGTCTGAATGAGCCTGATCAAGAAATAGTAGTGCAAGAAACTCCCAAAGTTCCAAGGTATGTAACTCTAAACCACTCTGAAGATCAGATCATAGGTGACAAAAGCAAAGGGGTACAAACAAGGAGGAAAATTGCTCAAAATTTAGATGAATACTGTCTGATTTCAAAGATTGAACCTAAGACAATAAATGAAGCCTGCAATGATGAAAATTGGACCAAAGCAATGGAGGAAGAATTGATGCAAATTGAGAAAAATCACACTTGGGATCTTGTTCTCAGACCTAGAAACAAAAATGTGATTGGAACCAAATGGGTCTTCTGAAACAAACTAAATGAAGTTGGTGAAGTAATCAGAAACAAAGCAAGATTGGTCTGCAAAGGCTACTCTCAAATAGAAGGAATTGATTTTGAAGAAACCTTTGCTCCGGTGGCAAGAATTGAAGCAGTCAGATTATTTCTTGCATTTGCTACCTTCAAAGACTTCAAGGTATATCAGATGGATGTCAAGTCTACCTTCCTAAATGGTGATTTGGAAGAAGAAGTATACATTAAGCAGCCGGATGGATTTCAATTGTCTGATCATAGTGATATGGTCTGCAAGTTGAAGAAAGCACTGTATGGATTGAAGCAAGCCCCAAGGGCTTGGTATGAAAGGTTGGATAAGCATCTTGTGTAGATTGGTTTCAACAAAGGTACTGCTGATAGTAACTTATATTTCAAAATTGATCATGAAAATATTTTGATTGTTGAAGTATTTGTTGATGATATCATCTTTGGAGCAAAAGATAGCATGTGTAAAACCTTTTCAAATCAAATGAAAAGTGAGTTTGAGATGTCCATGCTTGGTGAAATGAATTTCTTCTTGGGTCTGCAAATTACTCAAACAAAGAAAGGGATCTTCATTTCTCAGACCAAATATGTGAAAGAAATGTTGAGGAAATTTGGGATGGAAGATTCAAAGCCAATGAATACTCCCATGGCAACCAGATGCAAGTTGAGCAAAGATGATGACTCTCCCAAGGTGGATCAAACAAAATATAGGTCAATGATTGGAGGACTATTGTATCTCACTCAAACTAGACCAGATATTATGTAGGCTATTGGTCTTGTTGCTAGATTCCAAGCTGATCCTAGAGAATCTCATGTTATGGCAATCAAGAGGATTTTTAGATATCTAAAGGGGACAGTTGAGTATGGTCTATGGTACCCTAGAGATCGTGATTTCTCTCTTCATGCATATATAGATGCAGATTGGGCAGGAGATGTGGATGACCGGAAGAGCACCAGTGGTGGAGCTTTCTTTTTGGGAAAAAGATTGGTTTCTTGGCTAAGAAAGAAACAAGAGACAATATCTCTGTCTACAACTGAAGCAGAATACATTGCAGCAGCAGGTAGTTGCACTCAAATCTTATGGATGAAGCAGATGCTAAGAGACATTAAAGTAGAATATGAGGAGCCTATCACAATTTTCTGTGATAATTCAAGTGCAATAAATATTTCTAAGAATCCGGTGTTGCATTCTAAGACCAAGCACATATCTATCAAATTTCACTTTCTGAGAGAACAAGTGAACAAGGATGAAGTCAGATTGGAGTATGTACCCTCCAAGGATTAGATTGCAGATATTTTTACTAAACCTCTTCCCAAGGACTCTTTTGAGTATCTCAGGGAGAAGTTAGGGGTCATTGCCCCTTCGGTGATGAACTAGGATGCACTGATGTGCATCAATTCGGTGGATATCACAGTCATATCTTGTGATCTGGATTGGTGATGGGGAGCTACTACTCAGGGGGAGCAACTGGTATGATTCTGATGTGTTAAAGTTGCAAGTATGAGCCCTTTGCCATTGATGTCAAAGGGGGAGAGAAGACATATGAAAAACAAGTTGTTGATCAAAGGGGGAGTAGTAAAAGAAAGAGAAGACATGTGAAGAGTTGTTGTTGATAGGGGGAGCTGTGACAGAAAGGAGAATTTCTTGTCTTGATGGTTTTTCACATCATATGTTGCCATCAATGACAAAGGGGGAGATTGTTGCAAGTATGAGGTTAACCAGTGTTGTCATTGATGTCAACATACTCATATTGCATTGATAAGAAGGATTGGATGAGCTGTGTGCTAAGGTTATTGAGGAAATTAGTCTCAATCAGAAATAGTGAAGAACAGTGATGAGAAGAAGGCAAAAGTACTCAATAGGTTGAGGATCAGAGGAAACAGATTAAAGGGTTTCTAGATATGAGTCTTGAGATGATCCAGTTAAGATTTCAGAGGTCCGCATGAAGATATGAAGAAGTTGTGATCGATCAAGTAGAACCGGTTCTGGGAGATGCTCCGGAGTAACAGAGTGTTACAAAAAGGTCCAGTTAGATCCAGAAGTGCATTGTCCTATTCTGCGGATTGGAAGGAGTGCTTGGGATGTCCTTGTGATGTGTCATCTCGATTTGTACATAGTTTGGAGGTCCGGAAGCACCTTTTTTAGTATGACAGTGGCGATAGACTGTGTTCTTGAAGTTCTGGATGAAGAAGAAAAGAATTCTAGTAAGTGGAGGAAGTGCAGATGTACCTGGTTATTCAGGCAAGCCTGTGAAGGTTCTTGGATCATGTTGAGGTTGTGTTGTCAGTCCGCATTAGTGTTAGAGCCCGAAATTGGAGATATACTTTAGGATGAAGATGTTCTTGTTCAGGCTGGCCGACCGGATGAGTTATTCATCTTGTGAATGTTCTTGTGGATGATTATCGACTTAGATGATTGTTCCTAAGTCGATGCCTTGTATAAATAAAGGTTTGTGAATTCATTTTGAAGTGTGTCATGGAGCGGATGTGTGTGGTATAGCGAAAGAGCGAAAGGCAGAGCAGGAGTGTCTCGGGCTTAAATGGAACTGATCCCGACATGGTAAAGATGTCAATCTCCAGTTCAAGTTTGTAATACTTGTTATCTTGTAGACAGTGTGTCTCTTGTAGGCAGTGTGCCTCCTTGTGAGTAGTGTGCCTAGGCAGTGAGCCCTAATTGGCATGTGCCATCTATTTTTCTTATTCTTCTAACAGAGAATAATCCTTGGGTTAATCACCCCGTGGTTTTTCCCTTGATCGGGTTTTCCACGTCAAAATCTTGGTGTCTAATGTGTTGATGTTTATCTGCTCTAGTGTTTATGCTTTATGCTTTCATGAATGGTTAATTGATATGCTATTAAATAACAAAGGAGAATCAAGTGTTTGAAGTAGAAGCAAGTTTTTGTACAACTGATTCACCCCCCCTCTCAGTTGTGTGCCCTAGATCTAACAAGTTCATTTTGCACTAATTGATCATGTTTTGTTTAGAAGAAATTTTGATGGAATACTATTGAGATGTGTTGAGAAAGATGAATCCCAAAAGATATTGCATGAGTTTCACCATGGAGCCTCAAGGGGAAATTTTTCAACAAAAACTACTGCCATTAAAATTACACAGGCTTGCTACTTCTGGCCAACACTATTTGTAGATTGTCACCAGATGGTCAAAGAATGTCAAGCCTGTCAGTTTTACACTAGAAAGAGAAGGAATGCAGCACTGCCTTTGAGTCCCATATTAGTAGATGAGCCCTTTGCTCAGTGGGGTTTAGATTTTATTGGGATGATTAACCCAGTATCAAATATGAGATACAAGTGGATCCTTACCGCAACTGATTATTTTACAAGGTGGAATGAAGTAGTGCCACTCAAGGTAGCTACTAAAAAGGTAATCTTAGAGTTTCTTTAGGGGATAGCTGCCTGTTTTGGCCCTCCGCACACTATTATATCAGATAATGCTAAAGCATTCTTAGGAACTAGACTGTTAGAGTTTGCATTAAAGAATGGAATATATCTGAAAATGTCATCTAATTACTATCCACAAGGCAATGGCTTGGTAGAGTCTACAAATAAGAACCTGATTAGGCTTATCAAGAGGATGGGAAATGATCATCAGAAAGATTGGCACAAGTTCCTCAATTCAGCACTATGAGCAGATAGAATCATACCAAAGCAAGTGACCAAGATGTTCCCATATGAGCTAGTCTATGGCAAGAGTGTAGTAATGCCACTAAATATAGAAATTCCTACCTTACAGTTACTTAAATAGTTGGAAATAGAAGAAAATGGCTCAATGTATGTGAGGCTTACCGAGTTACTAGAGGTACAGGAGAAAAGAGAAAGGGGACATGAGTCATTGATGAGGCATCAACAGACCGTAAAGAATTGGTTTGACAGAAAAACCTCCAATCCAAATTTTGAAGTTGGGTCTTTGGTGCTAAAATGGGATGAGAGAGCTTCTAAACTAGGCTGGCACAGTAAGTTCGACTCATTGTGGATGGGTCCCTTTAAGATTCGCTCCTATAAGCAACAGAATGCATCCAAGCTTGCGAATATGGAAGGGGAGCCTAAGGACATTCCTATGAATGGGATCTTTTTGAAACACTTTATATAGTCTCGAGACCTGCCTTGTATCATAGTTAATTAGGTGTCTTTTAGTTCCTTTCCTGCTTTTGTCTTGTTTTCCCACTTTTTCCTTTTAAATAAGTGTTTTGAGAACACGTGTCCGCAGCACAGTGGCCCCTTTTTGTTGGTAGTTGCATTTTCCAAGGTCGTCTGGCGGTTCCTTAAACTTTCAGAAAGTATCTAATCATTTTAGAAGATCACCACTTTTAAATATTAATTTGACACACTGTCCCATATGGATTTTAAAGATACACTAACCATCTTTTCGGCATTAATGCCATTAATAAGACATGATGGGTCATTAATGCTTCATTATGCCTCGTCGAGCTAAGTTTCAAGCTCCTCAGATTGTTGCATTTGCTATTTCTCATTCTGTATTCTCTAAGTTCTTGTTGTCTATGTCGAAAGTTTCATTCCTTGCCTACAATTCCAGCTAGGTTCGAGTTAGTCTACAGTTCCTTGCCTACTTTTTGCATCAAGAGTTTCTAAGGCTTCTAAAAGAGATACAGAAATGTCAAAAGCACAGTCGCCACAAGAAGGGCTAGGGCTCTTTGAGCTTGATGATAAATGGAAAGGAAGCAAGTCCTATGCATCTACACTAGAGCAACCAAAAGCAAGTTATCCAAGGACAAGGGTCTTGGATACAGGAGTAAGTGCAGATTCTTCACAGGTAAAGACTATGCAGATGGCATTTTTGACACACGCATGCAAAAGAACCCAAAAAATCTTCGGGAGGGAGCTCATCAGAGATGCCTCTGCCGAGCTGCAAAAGGGGAGTCAGAAACATTTGGAATGACGGTTTGGACATCTTAATTAGCACAATTTGTGGTTCCTATTGTTCACCCTTATCTAGAATTGATTGACTTATGTGTAGAGTTGTTTCACCCTCTGACTGCCTCTATTCAACGTGGCCCCTTCATGGTCCAGATATCTCCTAAAGCAATTCGGGATATGTTGAGTTTGCATCATGACAGAACTGCTACCTTTCCTACAATTCCCAAGTTGCAAAATACATGGGAAAATCTTCACAGTAGGGTAAAGTTTTTAAACACTGAAATGGATTTAGATGACGACAATACCCAGTTGCCTCCGCTGCCCACAGGCCAAGCTCAGTTTAGTCCTGATGTTCAAGATGCCCTTGCCATGTTGTCTTTTATCTTTGGCCAATATGATGATTCAACAGTATATGATTGGCAACTCACTACAATTTTTAGACTTAAGACTGTGGACAAGTATCAGGAGTATCATTTCAATTTTGCTAAACAAATCTCCTAGGCCATGGTGGAAAAACTGACAAATTTCTCTCAGAATCATGTTTTCAGGTATTCAGCCTACCTATTTCACTTAATGTTGTATCAAAATTATGGTCTCTTTCAACAATATATGCTCTTGAATATGAATGACCTTGAGTCTAGTAGTAGGAGAACAATCCCAGTGTCTGCATGGACACACATTCTTTCAGACACTTCAGATCCCTATAAATTTGCAGAATGTTTTTTTGCACCGATTTTTAGTCAGTTAGGGTCTAAGGCTGTGGAAAATAGAATGACAAAGAGTCTCAAGGGTTTCTTAACAAATTTGAAAATTCATTGTGATTACTTCTTTGGGGCTCATACAACTATTATCAGACTTCACGGCTTTGCTAGAGAGCCTGTCCTGCTACCAAAAGTTCTAACTCCTAGGGTTACATTTTTAGAAGTAGCACGCCAAATATCTATCATTGATAATAATTTTGGATATAAAAAGAAGAAGAAGAAAATGTATGATGTTCCTTGGAGCAGAGAAAACATAACAATTGAGAAGAGAGAAACTGAAAACCTTCTATTAAGGAAATTATTAGCTTATGGTTTCCTAATAGTTGAAGATAAATGGAGGTATGATCCAGATAGCTTCTTGGCATCTTGGATGGTTAATAACAAAGTTTCTACAACTTTCATTCATGAGAAATGCCCCTTTTGGGAGAAGAGGAGATCGCCAAAGCAAGATGATCCTACAGTTTATGTTGAATTGAAAGATCTGCCAGGCGAGGGCCCTAAGCCATGGGAGACATTTTATAAAAAGGAATAGGAATATGACCCCAAGAAGCTAATGACTGCGAGCTTAAGGTAAACTTTAAAGAAAAAGGAATGGAGTGCTGAGAAAATTGCCACTTACTAGAAATATAGACAGGAAATCTCTGAGCTTACCCATACTTTCAAAGGAGTCCAGACAGATGAGCAATGGGAAGCAATATGGGATGAATATCACATGACCCCAGTATCGATCCCTGATACAAGTAACATTCATAGTCGTTCCCATGGAAAAGAAGGAGTATCAGAAGAAGCTTAGAAGTTTGAAGAAATGGAGCATGTAGCGGTGGAAATTCCTAGAGTCCCATGGCCTCCATCTCTTAGTACTTTATAGAAACAAAAGGGGATAGCATCATCGTCTCGTGAGACCCAAATAGCTTCGGCATCAGGGGGTCTCAGAGTGGAACCTTTTCATCAAATAGTGATTGATTTAGAGGAGGAAGATCCTAATGACACAAAGGATAGGCCTTTGAGGAAAAAATGTAAATTGGTTTTATAGGAGGAAGAAGACGATGTATTGGCACCCCAGCAACAACAAGTTCCTATGATCTCATCGGTGGCCCAGGTTAGTGTTTCTTCTCCTTTCTCCCCTTCTTCTATTTTTCCTCATATAGGAGTGGTTGCCCAAGTAACCTATTCTTCCACGCCTCTTGCCACCTCTGCTGTGCCACTTCAGTCTTTTGCCCTGATTGCTAGTTCACCGGCCATGTCATCATAGGCCATATCTTTACCCTTGTTTTCTCCATCAATGCCCAAGTGGGCTTTACCTCAGTTTGACCCAAGCCAACAAATAACTATCATTCCTTATGGCTTGCCCCAAGGTTATCCATTTGCTGGAGGACACATTGCCTCACCTCCTACTTTTCAAGCACGAGATGACACAACAAAGAAAGCAAGAGAGGCTAGAATGGAAAAGAAGAGAAAAAAAGAGAATAAAAGTTGTGTTGTTTCTCACATGAAATCATTGTTTGATCCTATTCAATAGTCTTTGACTGTTACCCATTTAGACCCCAATGTGATCAAACCTATGGAGAAAATGTAGCCACAAGATTATACAATGAATGCAGTGGCCATGGATCTAACTCATTTTAGGCCACAGGACAAAGTAGAATTGATGAATGAAACTGCCTCAGCAGTTACCACTGATTATTTGAAGATGTCAAAAAGGCTGCAGAAAGTTGAAGCAGACCTAGAAAAAGAGAAAGCTATTAATAGTAGCTTGACTTCAGAAATAAAAGCTAAGGATAAAGAAATTGACACCTTAAATAAAGATTTGTAGTCTACTGTATCTTTACAGATACATCAAGCATCACAGGCTCAGGTCGCAGCTTTGAAAAATGAAGTAGCACAAGAGAAAGTTGTTGTCACTACATTGAGACAGGAGAAAGCCATAGTGGAGAAGTATCAGGACAAAATGCAAGAGGTGTCACAATTGTAGGAGACCCTTTTAAAAGAACAAAATCTGAATAGTGTCACTTAGGCTCAATTTATGGCTGAACAGTAGAAGACCAAACAATTAACTATTGAGTTGGCATAGAGGCCACAAAATGCAGGGGTATTGGCTATGGTAAAGGAGCTTTATGCATCTGTATGGAAAACAATCTCTAAAGAGATTGTTCAACTTAAGCCTTCCCTCACTTTCCTGTTGAAGGCACAACAATTATGTGAAAAAGTAGAGTCCTCTGTTGAGGCAACATTGTCTATTGTTTCTTTGAGGGTTTCAGATTCCCATCTTTTATGACAGAAGCTTTATGATACTGCTAATGAGACATTGTTAGCTGCTGGTGTTAGTGATAGAATGATTGCTGCAAAGAAAGTAAATGAAGTTTTAAGTTGCAATTTAGCTACTATGAGTTGTAAGGTAATGCTTGATGTAGTAAAAGAGGGTGTTAAGAATATGAAGAGACACATTAAAGAATTGGTACAGTTGGGCTTGCCTTCTTCTTTTCCTAATGATAGTACAGTTCTTATGGATGATGCCATAAAGGCTTTGCTACTAACCAAATAGAATGATTAGACTATTTTCCAAGGTCTGAGTGATTCTTCTAGTGTGGAGGAAGTGGAAGTAGTCCTGGTTCCAAAGGCTCATCTTGAATTTTAATTACATACTGTGGTACAGATTTTGTAGTACTTTTCTCATAAGGACATCATCAATTTAGATTTTACATTTCAAGATCTACAAAGTAAACAAGGTTTGTCAAATTCAGAGTGGTCTATATATTAGGCTGTATTACAAAAATTATAATTGTGATTATTTGACACTGGCAATGCTATTTTGTTTTTTTGGATCTTTTTCTGCTATTTCTAGGGTTCTCTCTGAGTAGGTACAAAGGTCTATGTAGTCGCCAAGAATTGTAGAGTCAAACTCTACATTTTGATTTTTGCTTGGTCGTGGCTCATTGTTTTAATTTCATATTGCCCCAATTTCTATGATTTCTAAGTGTTGAGAATATTGCATGTGTGCTCCTTTATGCTTTACAATTTCTAGATGCTACCGGAATACGCCACATATCTTTGGCATAGTTTCTTTTATTTGGTTTCTTTGTGTATGCGGAGTGCACCAGGTGTCAATGTTGCGGGCTTTGGTGAAAATTTTCTTTTGATACAGCTTGCATGTAGGTGGTGCCAAGTGTCATTTTGTTACAATGGCAGAAGTTGCCTGTGTATCTCTTTTGATAAGCTTTCAAGCCACTAGAAACATATGGTGGGTCAGGGATGTTATGGCATAGTTTTGGATGCAGCGAAGGGTGCCACGTGTTGCGTACGAAAGGTAGCACAAAAGAAGCTATTAATGATACAAAGATTGCCACGTATGTTTCTCTTATATGTTTCAGTTGTACGCGGAGTGTGATAAGTGTCATCTTCGCGGGGGTTTGAGAGACTCTTTTAATAAGTCTTGGAAACAAGTGGAGGGTGCCACATTCTTTCATTGCTTTATGCAGATGGCACCGCGTGTCACTATATTATGTTAAGCTTGGAAGGTGTGGATATATATTGTAGGTCCCACAAGTTAAACGTTGCAGTTTCTAAAGTGATGCGGAGTGCACCAAGTGTAATTGCCATGGGCGTTCAGGACAAGGTAAGAAGCTTTTAGGATGCATGGAGAGTGCCAAGTGTCCCAGTTTTGATTCTTGGATACTGCCACGTATCAAGTAATGAGTGTGGCAGATAGTGACAAATGGTAGTATTCTGTGTGCCTCTTTTATATGAAAAGGAAACTAAATTGTAAGTGAGAGGCATTGCGTAGCATATTTTGGAGCTATTTAGGAACTCACAGGTGATGCCACATGTTGTAACAGAACTATGAGTTATAGTGCCACATATTTTATCACTCCACCAATCAGTGCACAAGGAAAGACAGTTGCAGATTCAAGGGATTTTTAGTACCAGTTCGAGTCCTAGTTGAGTTCCAGTTTTGTTCAAGCCATTGAGATCCTAACAGTTAGAGGCGATCTTGAGTCAAATTTTGTGGCTATAAATAGAGGAAGATTTGTAATACAAATAGATTACTATTGATTAAGAATTCAGAGATCTTGTTGTGATCGAATTGTATCATTTTGCCTTAGTTTAGTTGTTTCTGAGAAGGAAGCTAATATATCTATGCATGTCTCTATGCCTTTTGTATTATGCTGAATTGTTAATGAAAGGAGCTCTGTTCTGTGCCAGTGGTGATATTTTTTGTGTCTCTACATAAATCTTCTAAGGTTAACCTTTGATTTTAAATTCATTTACAATCTGTCTATGTTAATCATGCAGCATTTGCTCTTTAATATAGTTCAATTATTAGAATTTGATCACTATACTGGTTACTGAAATACATTTTATCAGGGACATCACCATAGAATTAGAAGTTCTATTTATTGTATATGTACTCTTGTTTTTCTTCCCTTTACCTCAAACCCCATTGAAAGGAAGAGCCATCTTTTGTAAAATCTGGAGGTAGTTTCAAGTATCAAGTCCTGCATTCTTGAAGCTTCCCATGTTGGTGTTGGAACCTACGCAATTTTATACATCAACATGCGCCACTATGGGTGTTTCCAGAGAAGAATACGAAAGGGAAAAGGATGAAAGAGGTGAATTAGGGTTTATACCGTAGATTGTTGAAAAACTTGAATTAACACTAGAAATTTTGAAGATGGATGAGGAATATATAGAGGAGCTAATTTGCCAAAGCATAGAGGAGATAAGAGGAGGAGGAGGAGATGTGGTAAATACTGAGAGGAGTTTTGAGGGTTTTAAAGGTTATTTTAATCATCATTGGATGCCAACATGATGTCATTCACAAATAGAAGAGTATCCCCTAATTTGAAGAAACACAACCCCTGGACCATGAGTCACCCTAAGTGCCATATAAAGTCAAAAAAAAATTAGATGAGAAGGAAGATATTCAAGCAAACAAGGAAGTAGACTGAATAGAAGAGATCCAGAGTAATTTCATAGAAGTTTTAGGAGAGGAGTACTCTGATATTCGACTATAGAGAGACAATGGAAGATAAAGAAAGTGAGTTGAGAGAAGATAGCCTAACCAGAAGAGCGGACTAGAGGAAAACTATTGTAAAGTACCAAAGACACTAAGAAGACCAAGCATGGATATTCCTATCAAGTTACCAATCTTTGAGAAGGATACTACTGAATCAACAGAGCACATTTTTGTTTTGGAGTGTATTTGAAACTAGAGGGGGGTAACAAGGGATGAAATTAAGTTGTTTGACTTCATAGGCACCTTGTGGAATGAAGCATTGAAGTGGTATAAAAAGACATCTCCATAGAGTGATAAGGAATGGGAGGATATCAAGAAACTATTCTTTGAGAATTTTGGAGTTCTAGATATTGCTATAGAAGGGGTCAACAAGATGAGAGATTTGATGCAGTTAGATAAAGAATCTATAAAGGAATTTGATAAGAGATTTAAGGAGATAACTAGGAAGTTGAAGGAACCACTAACTGAGAAGCAAAAGATAGAATGGTTCGATTTTGGAATAAGCCCTCAAATAAGAATTGTCCTGGATGGAAGAATATTTGAAAGATATGCAGAAGCAATGACACTAGCTTGAGGGATAGATTCTCAATCCTACCATAGACAAGACAAAATGAAGGAAAACCTAGAACTGGAGAAGTTAAAATTGGAATTGGAATAATTGAAGCTAAGATAGGAGATTTTAGCCAAGCAAGAGGAGAATACGCAGAAGCAAAGACCTAATGTTTGGTGCTCATACTGTATAAGGGAAGGTCACTTGAGAAATGAATGCCCTAGAATAAGAGGTGAGAGGTAATTTGTTGTAATGAAGACAACAAAAAAATAAATTCAGTATATTGTGGATTGTTTAGAGAATGGGATGACCATGAAACACATGATTGTCATTCACAGAACTCCCGGAGGAAAAGAGAATTTGTTGATAAAGAAGATGAACCATGGTACAACAACACAAACTTGGTAGAGAGCAACAACACGTCATATGTAGAAAAAAACTCACATGATCAAGGCTACAAGCAACCAAGTTGGAGAAACCAGAGGAATGTCAATGCAATTCAAAATTCAAACTCTAGTGGTCAATCCTATGTGAATAGCTACAATAATGATGACAGAGAACAATTTAGAGGTTACAGAGGAGGCAAAGATTGTGGAAAAGGTCAAAGGAAAGAAGTTGCCACATGCTTCAATTGTGGTAAGCTAGGACACTTTGATGATGAATGTTGGGACGAAAATAAAATGCAACTTTCATTTTGTAGCAGTACAGAGCATGATCTATTTTCTTGTGAGAGAGCACAACAATACTTTCAGAATGCAACACCACAATTTAAGATTGATGAGTTACATAACATGAATGGAAAAAAAGGGGATAGGGTCACAAGAAGGGAACCTAAGGGTCAAGGAGAAAGAACGTGTCGGAAGAACAACAGGGAGGAAATTGACATATCTTCAACATAATCTATGGAAGAAGAAGAGTATTACAAGAGAATCAAGCCAAAACATACTAGAAAGAAGAGAAGAAGAAGGAAGGAGAAAGCTGCAGTACTGACAAGACAAGGAACAAATATCGAAAGACATTACACCATTGAGACAGAAGAAGATAGTAAGGAGGAAGAAGAATTTGTTCCTACTAAGAAACATCATGAGGAAGTTGTGAAGGAAGCTAAACAAACAATAAGGAAGGAGAAATAAAAGGAGAAACAATAAATGTAATTTTTCACCGAAGAACTAGAAGCTCCCAAGTAGTTAGCCCAATTGACACAACAACACAGTCTCATTGACAATCTGAAGCAATTTTCTAAATATTGGAATAAGGAGCAAGGTCAGAAGAGTCAACTCTGGAGGATGGGAAGAACAGATAGAGAATGGAAGACAAAGCCACTTATGGTGGATGTTCATATCAATCACAAAAAAGTCCAAAATGTCATGATAGATTTGGGGGCAGATGTCAACATAATAACAAAGAAGTTGTGGGAGCATTTAGGAAGACCTACGTTGACAGAGACAACTTACAGTATAATTTTAGCAGATGGATCCAAGATGCAGACAATGAGAACATGGAACCAAGTGGAAATTAACCTAATGGGGGTCAAACATGTCTTAGACTTTATTGTTGTAGTCATGAAGGATCAAGGAGAAGCTTTCAATGCACTTTTGGGTTTGAGATGGTTTGTGGATACAAAAGGTATCATAGACTCCTATAAGGAAGAGCTATCATTTGTCAATGAGAACAAAATTGTCAATATTCCTTTGGGATGATCAATGGAGGAAGCATACATAGAAGAAGTCAATCAGACTAGAGACAGTGATAAGGATGCAAAGAATCTCTACATAATTTCAAGGTTGGAGGTAGAGGAAACAATAGAAGAGTCTAATTCTGAGGGAGAATTGGGGATAGAAGATGATCACTACAGCATAGATAGTGACGAAGTTCTAGAAGCCTGGATGAGAGAAGAATCAAAACTAAAAACACAAAAAATACTTGGTTACCGAAGCATATTCATGATTAGGATGGGTGAGGAAGACATACCGCAATCCTTTGCACGTCATCAAAACTCACTAAAGATCACATGCGGTGATGAGTGTCAAATTGCACTCATAAAATACACCCTTTTTGCCTCTCTTTTTCCCTATTCAGTTCATCTTCCTTGTGTCTGCACTCAAATTAGTTAAGCAAGATTGTTCTATTTTGTGATTAATTAAGATAGATTACTTGAGATTAGAATTTCTGATTTGGTGACTAATGTGCATGGGATTAATGGAAAAATGCAGAATTTCTCTTCCTTTTTGAATCCGCAGGTGTAAATATCAGAAACAGCAGTTTTGTGCATCTCCGGAGATCGTCTTCAATGATCTCCGGAGACCATGACAAAGAACAGTGACACCTAGAGATTGAAGATTTGGGGAATGACTCTCCGGAGCTCTGCAAGTGTCTGGAAGATCTCCGGAGCTCTGCGAGTGTCTGGAATATCTCCGGAGCTCTGCAAATGTCTGGAATATCTCTGGAGCTGCAGACAGGAACAGCGATCTCCGGAGCCTCCCGAGAACAGAGCATGTTCCAGTCAGAGCCGCCAATCAGACACTTTACAGCAATCCTAATACCCCTGCACTTCACTCAAATCATCACCTGAGTGGTGAAGGGTCGACTATCAGTTAAACTACTGAAGTTTTATCTTTCCAAAGATTTTGCATGAGTTATGAATTAAACTAATTTTCAGGGTTTTGATGCCCAAGTGTATTAAGACCTAAACTTAGACCTCTGAGTGGACTTCTGTTCCACTCAAGTCTACCTTTCTTGCATGATGATCTTTCATAAGTTTGATAGTTAAGTGCAAATAAGAGATGGTGTCATCTCCTAGAAAGACTGATAGATAAGTTCAATGATATATCATCACTCTTTTTATATATACTCTCAAAAACAGTAATAGAAAGGGGAGGAATGATAAGATTATTCTGATTTTCGGAGATTTCAGTTCTGTTATAGCCATACATTTCTCATAAACATAAAAATGAATGAATTGGATTGAATTTGGTTAGATCATCTTTAGTGCTGATTTCCTGCAATAGCCTTCAGCCTCAAAGGTGCGGAGCAAGGGCCCACTCTCACCAATTAGGCAGGAGGCTAGTATCTCTGTTTTACTGTTTCAAGTTTCTTTTATAAAAGTATTTCCTGTTTTAGTAGATAGATGCATGTTCTCATTCTTTGCTTTGAGTACATTTCCTATTTTATTCTGTTTTACAGCATTCATTACATTTATTCAACAAGCAGGTAGATTAGTCATTCTTTTAAGCTTTAGGATTAGCTATAAACTGGTCACTTAGAATCCCTAGTTGCAGACAGCCATGGACACAGCCCTGGTTCTTTGACATCTAAAAATAGATTAAATGATGAGGTACAGCGACAGCTCGTCATTTTTGGCATCGTTACCGAGGACTAGTTTGTGTTAATTAGGGACACTGAGTTAAAAATAGTCTTTAGAATAGATCTGTATGGTTAGAGCTAGAGATCTTAAAGGAAGATATATTAAACAGACACCCCAACAACACACCATAGGGGAAAGCAGTGAGGTGGTACAAAATCTTGTTGAAGAAGGAAACTTAGATCCTAATTTGGAACCTACATTTCAAAACAACAATCCCTTAGATCCTATAGATATTCCACTTGCCAATTATATCCAGGAATTACAACAAAAAGTTGAGGCAGATCCTTTGGTAGAACCTACTTCCTCAGAACCTCAAGAAGAAGAGCTATTATTAAACATGGAAAACAATAATCATGAGGAAGAGGAAAATCAGGCCCCAAGAACCTTCTCTTATCCTATTGTTTTGGCTACTGGAGACAATGCTCCCATGAAGAATATCTCACCAGCACATCTGCCAAATTTCAGAGGACTTTCCTCTGAGGATCCAAATCAGTTCTTGTTTGAATTCAAAGTAGTCTGCCAAACCTATGATTATGGATCAGATAACCAGAAACTTAAACTATTCCCTTCAACCCTGAAAGATTCTGCGATGAGATGGTTTATGGGTTTACCCCAGGGTTCTATCCGTTCTTGGGATCAAATGGAAACAAAGTTTTTGGAAAAATACCAAGATTATTGCAGATCCAGTAATAAAAATGAAGAACTGTTTAAAATTAGGCAGGGGGAGGAAGAATCCTTAGAAGACTATGTGGATAGGTTTAATTTTGCCTTGAGAAGGTATGGCAATCCGGTAAACCACTCCTTGGCCAGAACCCTGTTTATAAAAGGATTGGATAAAGAATCAAAACAGGCACTGGACCTAATGGGAAAAGGGAACATTAACAAAATGGAAATACCTGACATAGAGGAACTCTGCAGGAATTATTCCAGAACTCAAGATGGAGTAAGGTCATCCAAAACTTTTAAGGGGAAGAATGAGATAGGACAGTTGATGGAGGAAATTGCAAATCTAAAAACAGATATTCTGGTCCAACTAAATACCACTTTGGATGGGATTCAAGCAAAAACCAGGACAACTGATCAAAGTAGAGCAACTGAACCGCTTTCCATTTATTGTCCTAGGTGTAGAAACAAACACCTGTTGAGAGAATGCCCCTTGGACAAATCAGAGATCTGTCAAATCTGTGATAGGGAACATCCTACCAGTCAGTGTAGTCAACTTCCAGCCTTGAAAAGATTGAGTAAAAAGAATGCTGTGATAGAGGAGGAGTTGAACTATGTGGGACAAAAACAAGGTGGAAATTTCCCTTATAATCAGTACCCAAGCCAGTCTTCTTACAGGGGTCCTACTAATTGGGGAAATAATCAGTGGAATCCAACTTGGTATGGCCCTCAAAATAATCCTCCTTGGGGACAGCAGGATTGGCAAAACCAAAACTGGCAAAACCAGCCTTGGGGAAATCAACAATGGCCACCACAGTTTGGGTCACAAGGCATGCAACCTCAATGGGGTCCTCAACAGGGATACCATCAACAATACCAAGGACAACCTAGATGTTTCCAACCTCAACAGTAGGCTTTACTAACTGGACCCTCCAACACACAGGGTCAAACGCAAAATGAACCAGTTAGTCAACCGCCTTTACCAGCTCAGCCTATACCAAACCCACGGAATAAACAAGGAGCAGCTGTCTATATGACAGATCAGGGAAATCTGGCTGGAGTTAATGCCATATATTCAAATAATCTCTAGCTGCATTCTGGGAAAGCATTCCCAAGACCTTCTCGAAGTAACCAATGATGAGGAACCTGAAAATCCATCCAATCAACCCCCAGAGGAGATTACTAACGAAAAAGTGCTAGAAAAATCAACCACAGACAACTCTAGAGTTCCTCCTAAAAAGCCAGCTCCGGAGAACAGTCTAGAACGCAATTCTGATAAGAGCTCCGGAGATGCTCCGGAGATGGAAAAACTAGCACCCTACCCAGAACGACTTAAATAAAATGCTCCCCAAAAAAAGGTTTTACAAAAACAAATCCAACCCAATCAGGAATCAGAACTTTTACAAGAGCTCAAGCAGCTAAACATAGAAATTCCTCTCCTCCAGGCCATCAGAGATGTACCGAAACTAAATAAATTCATCAAACAGTATTGCATCAAAACTCAGGGCAGAAAGAAAAGTTTTCCCTCCACAATACAGGTGGAAGGAAAAGTAATGGATCTATTGATGGGAGAAATTCTCCTCCCAAAATATGGCGACCCTGGGAACCCTGTCATAACTGTTTTCATCTCAGGGGTAGAAATTTCAAATGTTCTGGTTGACTTAGGAGCAGCAATTAATGTGATGACAGTTCATACAATGGACAAGTTAGCTCTGTCAGGTATCCAATCCACGACTACAATTCTTCAACTTGTTGATCAGTCAGTAGCTGTTCCAAAGGGAGTGATCATTGATGTACCTGTTGTGATAGATTCATGGGAATTCCCAGTGGATTTCTTAATACTGGAACCTAGAAACCAGAGAAATACTTATCCTCTGATCTTAGGAAGGCCATGGCTGGCTACTGCGGCAGCATCTATTGATTGTCGAACTGGAGATATGGTCATTTCTAATAGGATAGATTTAAAGAAAATATCTCTGTATCCTCCAACTAAACCATCGGTGCATTACACAAGAAGAGTATGGGTGGATGAACCAGATAACATGAACAACAGTGCCTCATTGGCTATGGTAACCATTAAGGAACATTTGGGAGAATTAGAAGAAGAGGTATACTATGATACAATGGAAGACTTCACTCACATCCTAATCAACAAAGATGTGATGGAACTCACCCAAGATCCTCAAAGAGAACTTCTTGTTTCTTCTCATTGTACCCTTGCCAACATTATTCCTTGTGGGGAAACCTTTTACAGGGACTTAGCCACCTTCCACATGTTACTCCCACATTCTTGTCCTCTCAATGCCATGACACCAATGTATGGACCCACCACATCTATGGATCAAATTACAAAACAGGTCATGATTCTGCCAGGGAAAACATTTAATATAAATACTTGGTTGACAGCAGATCAGGAAGAAAAACTCATTCAGCTTTTGGTTTCCCACTCAGCATCTTTTGCCTGGGAATACCAAGATATGAAAGGCATACCTCCTGAAATCTGTACCCATCACATCTACACTGAGGATACTAAACCTGTTAGACAACCACAAAGAAGATTGAATCCTGCCTTAAAGGACATTGTCAAAACTGAAATAGAAAAATTACTCTAGGCAGGGTTCATATATCCAATCTTAGACAGTCAATGGGTCTCACCCCTTGTCATTGTGCCTAAAAAGAATGGGAAATGGAGGGTGTGTATTGATTATAGAGAACTCAATAAGGCCACAAAAAAGGACTACTTTCCCTTACCATTTATTGACCAAGTTCTGGACAACCTTGCTGGGAGAAAGTATTTTTCTTTTTTAGATGGATTCAGTGGATATAATCAAATTCAAGTAGCACCTGAAGACCAAGACAAAACCACCTTCACATGCTCTTGGGGAACCTTCGCTTACAAAGTTCTTCCTTTTGGGCTGTGCAATGCCCCAGCTACATTTCAGAGACTGGTTCTAGCTATTTTTGCTGAATTGACTAATGAATGCATGGAAGTCTACATGGATGACTTTACTATGTATGGGAATAACTTTGAGGAAGCTCTCACAAACCTTGGAAAAGTACTAAAATGTTGTGATAAAAATCGACTGTCCCTTAGCCATGAGAAATGTTTTATGATGGTGGAAGAAGGAATTGTTTTGGGACACCATATTTCAGAAAAAGGGATCAGAGTGGATCAGAACAAGATAGAAGTAATCACACAGTTGCCTTCACCCAAAAATTAGACTGATGTTAGGAGTTTTCTAGGTCATGCAGGCTACTATAGGAGGTTCATAGAAAATTTTAGCAGAATAGCTACTCCCCTGTTTACCCTGTTTAACAAGGAAACAGAATTTCTCTGGACAACAGACTGTCAATCAGCATTTAAAACTTTGAAGGAGAAGCTTACTGTGACACCAATTTTAAGGGGACCTAATTGGACTTTACCATTCCACATACAAACTGATGCTTCAAATGAATCCATTGGGGCTGTTTTAGGACAAAAAGAGGAAGGAGAGAGTATGCATGCCATTTATTACATCAGCAAGAACCTTACCTCTGCAGAAAGAAATTATACAACAACTGAGAAGGAATTCTTGGCAGTTATCTATGCTATAAACAAATTCAGACATTATATTACCGGATATAAAATATTTGTGCACACTGATCATGCAGCCATCAAGTACCTAATGAATAAACTAGTAGTAGGTGCAAGGATCATCAGGTGGTTATTGCTCTTGCAAGAATTTGATATTACCATAGTTGATAATCCAGGAAAGTTTAATTTGGTTGCTGATTTTCTGTCAAGATTGCATACAGGAGGAGAAGATCAACCAGTGGAGGACAAATTTCCAGATGAACATCTTTTTGCCATATCCACTACTGCACCTTGGTTTGCTGACATAGCTAATTTGTTAGCTACAGGCTTGTATCCATCCCATTTTACTTCAAAACAGAGAAAATGTTTGCTTAAAGAAAGTTTATCCTACAAATGGTTGAATGGTTTACTATTTAAATGTGGTCCTGATTTCATTCTACGCAGGTGTTTGAAGGCTGAGGAGACTTTTGATGTGTTGAGAGCATGCCATGATGAACCATCTGGTGGCCACTACTCTTTCCATAGGACAGTCCACAAGATCCTTGGAGTTGGTTACTACTGGCCTTCTCTTCATAAAGACACAAAGAGGTATGTGCAGCACTGTGACCAGTGCCAAAGGATGGGGCAGCCCACCTTTACCCAGGAAATGCTGCTACATCCTCAAGTCATGATGGAACCATTTGAGCAATGGGGTCTAGACTTTGTGGGACCAATTTCACCGCCATCATCAGGGAAGGAGTATATCCTAGTATGCACAGACTATGTTACTAAGTGGGCTGAGGTTCAAGCATTGCAGTTTGCAAGAGAAGAAAAAGTTGCTGATTTCCTTTACAATAGGATTTTCTTGAGATTTGGAGCCCCAAAATCAATAGTTTCAGACAGAGGACCTCAATTTACTTTACAGGTAATCAAGGCATTCACGGATTTGTACCAAGTCAAGCACAGAAAAACTTCACCTTACCATCCTCAAGCAAATGGGCAGGTAGAAGTAACTAACAGAGAACTTGAGAATATCCTAACCAGGATAGTGGCAATGAACAGAAAGGATTGGGCTAATAGACTACCTGAAGCAGTTTGGGCTTACAACACCACTTGGAAGTCCACAACAAAGTTTTCACCATATGAATTGGTTTATGGGAAAAAGCCTATACTATCTATTGAATTTGAACTCCAGACACTTAAAACTGTATTAGATGTTGGGCTACCGCTGTCTACAATTCAACAGAACAGGATTCTTCAGCTCAATGAGTTGGATGAGATTCGGACAGAGGCCATTCAGCAAACAGAACTGGTTCAGTACCAAAGGAAACAATGGCATGACCAACATATCAAGAGGAGGACATTTCAACAAGGAGATTGGGTTCTTCTTTATGATTCTAAATTCAAAGAATTCAAAGGGAAATTACAGACTCACTGGCTTGGTCCTTATCAAATAAAGGAAGTGTTTGAAAATGGAACTGAACCAATTGACGGAAGTAAAAACACATTTTTAGTAAATGGTCATCGGATAAAGCTCTACAAAAGACCATCTACGAAAGAAGAGTTTCTTGATGATCTGTGTTTTGATACAGGGGATACCTCCTCTGTCACGGTGTTGGAATAAAAAATAAAAAATAAAAAATAAAAAAATAGAAGGTTGAAAACTAGCAATGGTGGCCTTCCAACAAAAAAAAAATGATGAAAAAAAAAAAGGTTGAAAACCAGCAATGGCGGCCTTCCAACAAAAAAAAAAAAAATTTAGAGAAAGATGGAAAACCAGCAAATGGCTGTCTTCTCGACCAAGGGAGTTGAAAACCAGTAAAATGGCGGTTCCCTTCTCTAGGACAGTTGTAATAATCAAGCTCCGAACATGATCGGTTGCCAGAAATTGGCCAATGCATCTCTGGCACTTTCCAATAAGGAGCATCTCCGGCGCTTCCCAATTAGGAGCACCTCCGGCACTCTGTTAATAACGCTGACAGTTTCCATAATAAGGGCGGGACCTACCTCGCCAGGTGGTAAAGTAGACAACTCCTATGATGAGGTCATCATGACCCATCTTCTACTTAATCGCACAACATAATTACAAATTAGAAAACTAATAATTGCAGGAGTGTCCACAAGCCGGCGCTGACATCACCCATGGGCGTGGATTTTAGTGCCACTCAGTGCAATGATTGCAGGTCGCATGCAAGTAGGAAGCAGATGTCATATCGGCCGCCGCTTAAATGCCACGATGCGTGCAATTTTCAAGGCGGTGCAACATTTCTCCCGCGTACGATTGCCTCATCATTAAAACTGATCCAGGTAAATCTGTTTTTAATTAGTCATTAATTAGTAACTGTCTTGTCTTTCTAATTTGAGTGCTGCCGTGATGACACGTCCCTCTGTCGTCATTTCCTTTCTCACCTCCACGCATGCCGCCATCTGTGCATTAATGCCACCTTACCTCTGAAGCGCCCTGTCAGTCTGTTACAATTATGGCTGCTTTGGTCCCTTAACCCATCTGCATAAACCCAGCCTGAAAACAATTGCATCCCTCATTCAAACCTCTAGAATAGACTGAAGCATAAGATAAACAACTCTCCGGAGCCTACAGAGTAATTTGAACAGCACTCCAGAGCCCATAGAGATCAGAGGGATAGATAGACTGCAGATCGTAGAAGAAAAGAATAAAACACAGAAACTACCATCAATTCAGGTATGGACAATGGCCTCACAGTAATAGCAGCACTAATTGAAAAGGTACAGAGCTAGGACAAACAATTAACTTGGGCCAATAACAGACTGGATGACCAAGAAGAGTATATCCAAGAACTGTCTGGCCCAAGGGCAACCAGTGAACAGGAAGTGCAAACAGATGCCTATGTCGGTCCAATCCCCATAGACATTCCTAAAGCCCTGTTTCATTGGGAGGAAAGGTGCAGAGAATATGAAGCCTCCAAACCAATGTTGCAATTGCAAAGGGCAGTTACTGCCAAAGCAGAAAGGATAGCAACTTTGGAGAGCAAAATCATTCAAATGGCCTCCCTCTCCTCATAAATTCTATCTTGCAGACCTCCAAGTGCCAGCTATGCAATGTTCCTACAAGAAAGGATACTGCAAAGGAAACTTTCCTTAGTCTTATCTGACATGAATGAGGATATAGAAATAGTAGAAGGTTTCATGACTGCTTACACCAGAAGCAACAATGAAGACATAAACTTCCTATGTGAGCTGTACTTACATGGGTTCTGCATTAATGATATAGCCTTCATGATTAATCACTTTGTGGGAGAATGCCAGCTTAGGGCATTCATGTCCCTCATGAGGAACCACCAGATTTGGGATGAAAGGATGGAAGCTCATCTTCAAAAGGATTCAAAAACAGAGCTCCTCCTCAAAAAAGAATGTCCCAATCCTTTTGCTTTCCAGACCTAATTCAGATCCGTCATCTATCATCCTGCCAGTGCAACCAGCATATTGCCATTATATTTGAAGAATTTGCAAGAATGCTCCATTGACTTTGGACTTTTTATGATTAACTCAGCAAATCATGTCCTTGTTGTAGCAAAGAAAAGATGGAGTATTTTAACACCAGAGCAAAAACTTAGAGAGGTGGTCACCCCTGCAAACCTGAGACTATTCATGAGGAAGGCAAAGATGATATCCAAACTGGTGGATAAGCATAAATAGGAATGGATAGGTGGGCAGTTCAGACCTCCTCTGATAATTGAACCACTCCCCATGTGGACAGAACAGCTGGAAGATGAAAAATTGCAAGATTGGATGAAGCAAGTTGACAAGTACAGAGGGAATGGTAACACTAATAGAACTACTTGGACGACCTATCTCCAGGAGTATAGTCTGACTGACAGATTGCTTTGTCTAAACAAATCCAGAATGTGAAAGGCAGGAGGACCTGCCAAACCTTAGGTATGGGGGGATGATGAGTGTCAAATTGCACTCATAAAATACACCCTTTTTGCCTCTCTTTTTCCCTATTCAGTTCATCTTCCTTGTGTCTGCACTCAAATTAGTTAAGCAAGATTGTTCTATTTTGTGATTAATTAAGATAGATTACTTGAGATTAGAATTTCTGATTTGGTGACTAATGTGTGTGGGATTAATGGAAAAATACAGAATTTCTCTTCCTTTTTGAATCCGCAGGTGTAAATATCAGAAACAGTAATTTTGTGCATCTCCGGAGATCGTCTTCAATGATCTCCGGAGACCATGACAAAGAACAGTGACACCTAGAGATTGAAGATTTGGGGAATGACTCTCCAGAGCTTTGCGAGTGTCTGGAAGATCTCCGGAGCTCTGCGAGTGTCTGGAATATCTCTGGAGCTCTGTGAATGTCTGGAATATCTCCAGAGCTGCAGACAGGAACAGTGATCTCCAGAGCCTCCCGAGAATAGAGCATGTTCCAGTCAGAGCCGCCAATCAAACACTTTAGCAGCAATCCTAATACCCCCGCACTTCACTCAAATCATCACCTGAGTGGTGAAGGGTCGACTATCAGTTAAATTGCTGAAGTTTTATCTTTCCAAAGATTTTGCATGAGTTATGAATTAAACTAATTTTCAGGGTTTTGATGCCCAAGTGTATTAAGACCTAAACTTAGACCTCTGAGTGGACTTCTGTTCCACTCAAGTCTACCTTTCTTGCATGATGATCTTTCATAAGTTTGATAGTTAAGTGCAAATAAGAGATGGTGTCATCTCCTAGAAAGACTGATAGATAAGTTCAATGATATATCATCACTCTTTTTATATATACTCTCAGAAACAGTAATAGAAGGGGGAGGAATGATAAGATTATTCTAATTTTTGGAGATTTCAGTTCTGTTATAGCCATACATTTCTCATAAACATAAAAATGAATGAATTGGATTGAATTTGGTTAGATCATCTTTAGTGCTGATTTCCTACAATAGCCTTCAGCCTCAAAGGTGCGGAACAAGGGCCCACTCTCACCAATTAGGCAGGAGGCTAGTATCTCTGTTTTATTGTTTCAAGTTTCTTTTATAAAAGTATTTCTTGTTTTAGTAGATAGATGCATGCTATCATTCTTTGCTTTTAGTACATTTCCTGTTTTATTCTGTTTTACAGCATTCATTACATTTATTCAACAAGCAGGTAGATTAGTCATTCTTTTAAGCTTTAGGATTAGCTATAAACTGGTCACTTAGAATCCCTAGTTGCAGACAGCCATGGACACAGCCCTGGTTCTTTAACATCTGAAAACAGATTAAATGATGAGGCACAGCGACAGCTCGTCATGCGGCGCATCTATGGAGGATACGAAAGATATGGCTCAAAGACCTTACCAAGTAAGTCACATTTTGAAAGGCATTTCACATATCAAGTTACCTAGGTTTTTAGGAGTATAGAATCTGCATACATATCTAGGAGAAATGGCGATAGTGTTTTCAAATGAAGACATAAGATTAAAAGTTGTACAACTCACATTGGTATGTAATGCCACAAATTGGTGGAACACACATAAAGACACAATAAATCAATGGCCAATATTCAAAATACTCATCAAGACAAGATATTTACCGAAGGAAGGAGAATATGACATAATACCCAAATACTTGGGTCAAATCTCACCACAAGAACATTTATCCATGTGTACAATGGTATGGAGAGAAAGGAATGAATATAATGAGATACTATATACCCATTTCTTTTATTGGACACTATCGCTAATTGCATAGACATGGTATATAAATCAAGAAAGGAGGAAATAAACTAGATACTAGGAAGAATTGCAAAAAGACTTCATTCACACATTCTCATTCCTTAGTCTAGACAAGAACATGATGAAAAGGGCAAGACAACTGAGAGGGGGGGTGAATCAGTTGTAACCAATACTTCAAAACCATTAACACATTATCCATTTAATCACTATTATTATATTTAACCATGAAAGCATGAAATCAAAAACTTAAGCACATTCACACATGAGACACCAGATTTTTACATGGAAAACCCAATAAGGAAAAAACCATGGTGAGTGTTAGCTCACAATATAATATGTAATAACAATACCGAAAATCAAAGGGTCACTACCCAGATTGCTCACTACAAAAGAAGAGGCTCACTGCCAAAGGGGTCGCTCACTACCAGTGGGTGTCTCACTACTGGTGGGTGGATCACTGCTAGAATTGGTGAACTGAGATAGTAGCATCTACATTATGCCAGGGTTCAATTCCATTGAAGTACAATAATTCTCCTCTGCTCTACTCTGCTTTCTCACTTCACACTTATCTTCACATCTTCGCACTTGGATACATTTTCATAACTTCATTACAAGTATTTATACAATTCATCAACCTTGGAATGATCATCAAGGTCGAAATTACAATCATCAACCATTGGAACAATCTCCAAGGTTGGCAAACACATATACATAAGAATAGGTTTGGACCTAAATAGATTTATGAAGAGGAAGAAGAATGAATGCAGACCAAACCACACCTTAGCTGGGACTCAAATGCAATCTTCCACGCAACAACATGCCATCGCAAACTCCAAAGCATAATCACAAGTAGTGAAAACAACCAAGTCGGCTAAAACTGGTGTTAACACTAAGACCTTTAAGAACACGCTTCATACACGATCCAGATTACACTTTATAGACCAATCAAAAGGTAGGAACATGATCTAGAGACATCCACAAGCATGTTACAATCACTAAGATTATCCACACAACCTCTAAACACTTTATCCATAAGATTCTTCAAACCAGAGCACTTGAACATTACTGTCGGCCACTGTCATAAAAGAAAGATTGCTTGTGGAGCACCAAATCATGAACCATATGAACTGAAGACACATATAATCATTACAAACTTAATTCTAGAACCACAAACTAAAAAACTTAAATGCGGAGAAAAATAAAGCATAATACATTCTCCTTGTCACCACTAAATGCATAGAAAAACAATTTTTTACTCTAGTGAATACAACTCGCTCAAATCTTCACACCGGAGGCTCAAACTTGAAACATACAAACCATAGACATCCCTTAACATAACTTCCAAACCGCAAACAAAGATATTCAATCCACAAGATATGTGGAGCAAAACACTGCACTGTTCTTCTACAATCCAAGATACTTTACAACACATTGTTTCCACTAGTAGAGCAAATTTTCTCAAAAGCACTTGGAAACTCAATATCAGGAACACTTTCTTATTTTCTTCAACACTTATATAAACCAATACAAAGCAACTAACTTAATACAAGTAAGCATCAAAATAAGAGCATAGTTGACACTAATGACAACACAAATATGTTGACATCAATGACAACACCGGTAAGCACATACTTGCAACAATCTCCCCCTTTGTCATTGATGGTAACATTGATGTGAAAAAAACTATTAGAACCATTAAGATAGGATTCTATACTAATTACTTTATCCCCCTTTCTTTTTACACTTCTGAACTCTTTCTCCCCCTAAGTTTTTCACATGATTTCTCTCCCCCTTTGACATCAATGGCAAAGGGCATCATTTCTCTTCCTCTGCACATACTTGCAAACTACTGCTCTAATCAAACTAGAATTACTCTGTCAACAACTCTGCAATACTTACTTCTCTTTATCAGGATCTCATATTAGCAACATCTACCTACTCCCCCTGAGAGGTAGCCTTTAAAACATCAATCCAGATCAAGGAATAAGACTTTGGGCACCACTGGACTGATGCACTTCTCATGCATCTTAGTTTAGAGAAGGAGGGGTAATAACCCCTAACTTTTCCCTGAGATACTCAAAAGTATCCTTAGGCAGGGGCTTTGTGAAAATATCTACAATCTAATCCTTTGAAGACACATATTCCATCTTTACTTCATTCTCTGTTACCTTTTCTCTCAGAAAGTGATATCTTATAGATATATGCTTTGTTCTTGAGTGCATCACTGGATTCTTTGAAATGTTTATAGCACTTGTATTGTCACAAAAGATTGAAATTGGTTCTTCATACACAACTCTTATATCCTTCAATGTTTGCTTCATCCAAAGAACTTGAGTACAACAACATGCTGCAGCAATATATTCTACTTTTGCAATAGACAAAGAAACTGATTCTTGCTTCTTACTTAACCATGAAACCAATTTGTTACCTAAGAGGAAAGCACCTCCACTTGTACTCTTTCTATCATCAGCATCTCCAGCCCAATCTGCATCTATATAAGCACTAAGAGTGAAATCAGTATCTTTGGGATATCACAATCCATAGTCTGAAGTGCCTTTCAAATACCTCATGATCCTCTTGACTGCCATCACATGTGACTCTTTGGGATCTTCTTGAAATCTTTCCGCAAGATAGACTGCATGCATTATGTCAGGTCTGGTATGGGTTAGTTAAAGCAGTTCTCCAATCATAGACCTATACTTTTTCTGATCAGTCTTAGGTGATTCATCATTCTTGCTCAACTTGCAACCAGTTACCATTGGAGTACATATTAGCTTAGAATCCTCCATTCCAAACTTCTTCAACAATTCTTTCACATACTTGGACTAAGAAATGAAAATTCCTTTCTCTAATTGAGTAATCTGCAATCCTAAAAAGAAATTCATTTCACCAAACATAGACATCTCAAATTATTTTTGCATTTCCTCTACAAATCTCTTACACATACCTTCATTGCCTCCAAAGATATTATCATCAACAAGACTACAACAATCATAATTTGATCATCATTGATTTTGAAATAGAGATTATTGTCAACAGTACCTTTACTGAACCCTAATTGCAACAAATACTTGTCCAATCTTGCATACCAGGCTCTAGGAGCTTGTTTAAGTCCATACAAGGCTTTCTTCAATTTGTACACCATGTCACCTTGGTCTAATGACTAAAATCCTTTCAGTTGTTCAATGTAAACCTCTTCTTCCAACTCTCAATTTAAGAATGCAAACTTCACATCCATCTGGTATACTTTGAAGTCTTTGTGTGCTACAAATGCCAAAAACATTCTTATTGCTTCAATCCTTGCCATAGGAGCAAAAGTCTCGTCAAAATCTATGCCATTAACTTGAGAATATCCTTTGCATACCAGTCTTGCTTTGTTTCTTACAACTTCTCTATTTTCATTCATCTTGTTTCTGAAAACCCATTTGGTTCCAATCACATCCTTGTCAGCAGGTCTAGGGACCAATTCCCAAGTTTGATTTTTCTCTATCTGCATCAACTCTTCTTCCATGGCTTTTACCCAACTTTCATCTTTGTAGGCCTCATTTATAGTCTTAGGTTCAATCTATGAAAGTAAACAATAGTTCACCTATTCCTCTACAGCTCTTTTCCTTTTCAATGCCCCTTTGCTTTTATCACCAATAATCTGATCTTCAGAATGATTAATCCTTACACCTTTGGAGTCTTTTTTGGAGCTTTTTCTTCTTCATCTTGACTGTCCTTTTGTTCCATCCTTTCTTCATTGATTGTGACAGCAGGTTCATTTGATTCATTGCCACTCATATCTGATGTTATTTCCCTGTCTTCATCAACCCTCACATTAGCATTCTCAACAACCTTTCTCAATCTTTTATTGTAACACTGGTAGGCCTTACTCTTAGTAGAGTAGCCAAGGAAAATTCCTTCATCACTCCTAGCATCAAACTTACCTAACTCTTCATCTCTTCTGATATAACATTTGCTTCCAAAAACTTTGAAATATCTTAATGTGGGAACTCTTCCATACCAGAATTCATAAGGAGTTTTAGTACCATTACCTTTGACTTGAACTCTATTTTGAATGTAGACAATAGTATGTATAGCTTCTCTCCAATACACTTCTGGTAGGTTCACCTCCATCATCATTGACCTAGCAACTTCTTGAACTGTCATGTTCTTTCTTTCAACAACTCCATTCTGCTGGGGATTTCTATTAGACAACTGTCTTTTTATCCCTTATTCTTCATAGAAGATATTGAATTCATTTGATGTAAACTCACCTCCTCTATTAGACCTTAAACATTTGATTCACAATACTACCTCATTTTCAACCATTTCCTTGAAAACTTTGAACTTGTCTTGGGCTTCTGATTTATCCTTTAGAAAAGTGACCCATGTCATTCTAGAATAATTATCAATAAGCAACATAAAGTACATGTCTCCTTGCAGACTTCTTGTTCTTGTAGGACCACACAAATCTACATGTACTAGCTCAAGCAGACTAGCAGAAAATTGTTCCTTACTCTTGAAAGTTGTCTTTGTCTATTTGCCCATTTGACATTCCTTGTAGATAGTATTAGCATGCTTCACAAGCCTAGGCAAATCTCTCACAGCTTGTAATGAACTTATCTTCACCAAGTTGTCAAAATTGAAATGACACATCCTCCTATGCCACAACCAACTCTCATCTATCTGAGCCAACAAACAACAATCATTAGTTCCTCTCAAATGATAAACATTACCTCTAATCTTCTTACTAGTAGCAATCATTGTTCTAGAGCTTTCCATGATCTTGCAACCATTATTCTTCAATCTCATATCATACCCTTTGTCACACATCTGGCCAACACTTAAAAGATTATGCTTCAAACCCTTCACATATAGAACATCATCTATGTTATGCTTGCCATCAAAAGAAATAGACCGTTTTCCACAAATCTTACCACCTGCATCATCTCCAAACCTAACCAGTCCTCCATCATACTTTTCCAAACTTATAAAATTATTTTTATCATCAGTCATGTGATGTGAGTATCCACTGTCAATAATCCATTCATCCTTATCCTTATCAACCTAAATAGACAAAGCACTCTCTTCCACTGGCTTTTCTTCCTTCACACAACTAGCGGGATTAGTAGACACATGTTCTTCTTTAATAGAAATAAACAAGCATTCATTTGTACTAGTATTAGCATCATCAAACTCATCATCTGTTACACCATCATCATCAAGATCTCTGACATGGTAGCATTTCTTCATGACTCTAGGTCTACTTTCAAACTTCTTTTTACCTCTCTCAATTCTCTCCGGACACCTAGAGGCATAGTGGCTAATCTTACCACAAGAAAAGCATTTGAATGGTAATTTGCCTTTGAACTTACTAGTACCTCTTTGCATTTTATCCACAAAGTTTGCTTCAATCTCATCATCGAATTCCATAGCATATTTTTGAGCTCTTGAAGTCTTTTCTGAAGTGTTGGCTTTGAAAGCAGTCTTAGTCTTCGACATGGCATCACCAAACTCTCTCATTTCAAAAGCATTAAGCTTACCAAGCAACTGATCCTTTGTAACCTTTGCACAACCATAAGTTCTTCAATTGCAGACATCTTGTGACCATAGAATTATGTAATGATCTAAGAATCTTCGGGACAACCTCATCCTCATTAGTAGTTCCTCCAAGACTTTTGATTTCATTTACAATTTCATCAACTTTTTGCATGTAGATTGTTATGTTCCCATCTTCACTCATCTTCAAAGCTTCATACCTCGTCTTCAGGTTTTGTAGTTTTGCACTCTTTACAGAATCATCTCCTTCATACAAATTTTTCAACTTATCCCAAATCTCATGAATAGTTTCTAGATCCATTACTTTCACTAACTCGGTGTTGGATAAAGCATTGAACAAAGCATCTTTAGCCTTTCCATTAAACTCATATTGTTTGACTTCATCTTCATCTGATGGTCCATTTGGAGGAATAGTATACTTTTTCTCTACCATCTTCCAAACATTATAACCAAGAGAAATAAGATGACTTTTCATCGGTACCTTCCAAAGAGCATAATTTGTTCTGTAGACACCTAAAATTGACCCATTTAATTATTCATGCATCAAACTCATACTACATCACATACGCCATTCATCTTTGACATACTCATCATTAATAAAATCATTTTCTTCTTAATTAATTAAATAAATTTTATTTATTTAATTAATCTTCATTTCTTTCTTTCTATGGTTAAATAATTTTTAATTATTTAATCATTTCGTCATTCTTCTATTAATTAAATAAGTTATTTTTATTTAATTAATTATCTTTATTTCTTCTATTGTCTCATCTATAGTTAAATAATTTTAATTATTTTAATCATTCTCATCAATAAATAAATAAAATTAAATAATTTATTTATTTCCCAACATGCACATAAATTAAATAAAATTTATTTATTTAATTTATATTTCATCCTCTCTTATCTTTATCATTTCCTTCTAAAAATGTGCAAGTGGGCCCCTTTTTGTCCATAAAATAGTAAAAATCAAAATGTGGGAATATTTAATAAATTAGAAAAATCAAACATCCCTATCACAAAACTCTCAAAATAGAAAAAGCATTCTATCTTGAGAAGGAATCTTAGCTTTATCAACAACCCACCTAAGCTTTCTAAATAAAGTGTCTTTTTATGGACACTTGGCATGTGCACGTTCATCCATATCTCTCATTTATCCTCAATCATTGATTTCTCCTTTTATTCCTCGTTGTTGATCAAAAAGTAGCCCTTGTCTATAAATATGGTCTCTCATAAGCCATTTGTATGCATTGAGTTTCATATCCTTACGCTGTCAAAATCATATTAGAACCTTTGCATCAATCTTCTTGCAATCCTCTCATCCATCTCTATCTATCATCTTCAACCCAATTGTCATGCTGTGAACGTGAACAATCAACTACATCAACCAAACATGCATGCATCAATCTGAGGTATTCGAAAAGGTTTGGATCAAGGTATTGCATTTAATTTGTTTTATCTTTGCATTTATCCAAATTTTTCTCATCTACACATTCCATCGAACTGTGGAGATTCCTTCCTGTGCGCCATCCCAGATCTACCTCGAGCTGTTGCGCTCTTTACCAAGGAACCCTCGCTTTGATACCAATTGATGAAAAGGGCAAGACAACTGAGAGGGGGGGTGAATCAGTTGTAACAAATACTTCAAAACCATTAACACATTATCCATTTAATCATAGTTATTGTATTTAACCATCAAAGCATGAAATTAGAAACTTAAACACATTCACACATGAGACACATGAGACACCATATTTTTACATGGAAAACCCAATAAGGGAAAAACCACGATGAGTGTTAGCTCACAATATAATATGTAATAACAATACCAAAAATTAGAGGCTCACTGCAAAAGAAGAGGCTCACTAGCAATGGGGTGGCTCACTGCCGGTGGGTGGCTCACTGCTAGAGTTGGTGAATTGAGATAGTAGCATCTACATTATGCAAGGGTTCAGTTCCATTGAAGCACAATAATTCTCCTCTGCTCTGCTCTACTTTTTCACTTCACACTTATCTTCACACTTGGATATATTTTCATAACTTCATTACAAGTATTTATACAATTCATCAACCTTGGAATGATCATGAAGGTCGGCATTACAATCACCAACCATTGGAACAATCTCCAAGGTCGGTAAACACATATACATAAGGATAGGTCTAGACCTAAATAGATTTATGAAGAAGAATAATGAATGTGGACCAAACCACACCTTAGCTGGGACTCAAATGCAATCTTCCACACAACAACACGCCATCACAAACTCCAAAGCATAATTGCAAGTAGTGAAAACAACCAAGTCGGCTAAAACTAGTGTTAACACTAAGACCTTTAAGAACACGCTTCATACACGATCTAGATTACACTTTGCAGACCAATCAAAAGGCAAGAACATGATCTAGAGACATCCACAAGCACACTACAATCACTAAGAACATATGCACAACCTTTAAACACTTTATCCATAAGATTCTTCAAACTGGAGCACTTGAACATTATTGTCGGCCACTGTCATAAAAGAAAGATCGCTTGCAGAGCACCAAATCAAAAACCATTTGAACTAAAGGCACATATAATCATTACAAACTTAATTCTAGAACTGCAGATTGAAAAACTTAAATGCAGAGAAATGTGGAACAGAATACATTCTCCCTATCACCACTAAATGCATAGAAAAATAGTTTTTACTCTGGTGAATAGAACTCGCTCAAATCTTCACACCGAAGGCTCAAACTTGAAACATAGCAACTACAAACATCCCTTAACATAAATTCCAAACCACAAACAAAGATATTCAATCCACAAGATATGCGGAGCAAAACACTGCACTATTCTTCTACAATCTGAGATACTCTGCAGCACACTATTTCCACTAGTAGAGCAAATTTTCTCAAAAGCACTTGGAAACTCAATATCAGGAACACTTTCTTATTTTCCTCAACACTTATATAAGCTAGTACAAAGCAACTAACTCAATACAAGTAAGCATCAAAACAAGAGCACAGTTGACACCAATGACAACACAAATATGTTGACATCAATGACAACACTAGTAAACACATACTTGCAATAGAACATACACACAACACTTCTCAGAATCAAGATCATCTTTCAATAGGATGCGGAAGAAGATGAAGCAAAACCAGAACAAAGTCCACCGCTAGAAAGAACAGAAGGCATATGGAAAATCATAGAATGGATAGATAAAGAATCATACCTGGAGAAACACAAATGATACAAAACAACACAACAAGAGGATGAAGAGAATATGGAACCAGAAATAAAGATTGAGCAAGGAGAGAGAAAGCTGGCGGAATCAACAACTATCAAGAAAAAATAATACAATAAGCCCATCCAGCTAAGGGAAGAAAACATTACCAAAGAAGGAGATCCTAAGCTAGCCAAAATAGGAGACTATTGGGATGAGAAGGTAGTGGCGCAAGTAGTAGAAAGTTTATCTGAGTATGAGGATTTTTTTCCTAAAAATTTCACAGAGATGAAGGGAATCAAAGAGGAAGTCAGAACAATGAAAATTGAACTAAAGGAAGGCAATAAACTGATAAAGAAAAGGCCATACAGATTGAATCCAATCATAAAGAAGAAAGTTAAAGTAGAGCTTGATGAGATGATTGAAGTAGGGATCATAAAACCAGTGGAGGAAGCAGAGTGGATCAGTCCAATGGTAGTACAAAACAAGAAGACATGAGAAATCAGGATCTACAAAGACTATAGAGAGTTGAACAAAGCTTGTATTCATGATCCTTTCCCTACACCATTCACGGAGGAAATCTTGGAGTCAATTGCCAGCAGGGAGATTTACTCTTTCACTGATGGATTCTCTAGATACCACCAAGTAAAAATTAGAGAGGAGGACCAACCTAAAACAACATTTGCCTTTGAACTAGGATTTTTTATGTATATTGTTATGCCATTTGGATTGAAAAATGCACTTGTAGTATTCGGTAGAATCATGGTAAATGCATTCAAGGAGTTTATACATGATTTCCTAGAGGTCTATTTGGATGATTGGACTGTATTTGGACTAGTAAAAGATCACACAGACATTTAGGTTGATGTTGAATAAGTGTAGAAGCTTGCAAATCTCCCTAAACTTGAAAAAATGTAATTTTGCGGTACCATTTGGAACACTACTGGGTCATATAATATGTAAAGAAGGCTTGGTGGTTGATCCCCTAAAAGTTGCAATAATTCATAACTTACTGCCACCAAAAATTGTATTTGATGTTAAAACATTCCTAGGATATACAGGTTACCACCGCAAGTTCATCAAGAGTTATGTAGCCATCTCAGCACGTATAGAAGAACTATTGAAGAAGAAACAGGGCCAAAGTATTAACTGGAATGAGCAACACCAAAAGGCATTTGACACTTTGAAGCAAAAGATAGAAGAAGCACCAATACTCATATTTCTGGATTGGGACAACACATTTCAAGTTCATGTGGATGCATTAGGGATTGTAGTGGAAGCAATACTAACTCAACCGAAAGGTTCTAAGGATCATCCTGTAGCATTTTCAAGCAGGAAGTTGTCAAAAACAAAGAAGAATTACACCACAACTGAAAGGGAAGCTCTAGCAATGGTATATGTGCTACAAAAGTTCAGACACTACCTCTTGTCGACACCTTTTGTATTCTACAGTGATCATGAACCATTGAAATACCTACTCAACAAACCAATTATTCAAGGAAGAATTTGTCGATGGCTACTCTTGTTCCAAGAGTTTGAATTCTCAATCATGCTGAAACTAGGAAAGCATAATCAGGGACCAGACTACTTATCCAAAATTTAGATAGGGGAAGATCTGAAGGTACATGAAGAAGAACTACCTAGCGCAAATATTTTTAGAGTAAATGTGGTACCAGAAGAAATGAAAAATATAACATACCTATTGGCTACAAGTGAACCTCCAGCAAAAATGTCAGCACAAGACAGACAAGACCTAATGTGGAAGTCTTTTCCATATACATTGATTGAAGGAGAGCTACATATCCGAGGAAAGGATGATATCATTAGAAGGGTAGTATATGAACATGAAAGAGAAGAAATTATAAGAGAAGCACGTGAAGGGATAGCAGGAGGACATAATGTCGGAGACATAACAACAAGAAAAATCAAACTAGTTGGGTTATGGTGGCCTACACTTTTCAAGGATGCAAATAGATATGTTAAGAATTGTGATGTATTTCAAATAATAAGGAGACCCACCACAAGAGATGAAATTCCATTAAGACCAGTTCCAACACAATTGCCTTTTCAAAAATGGGCTATTGACTTCATTGGACCTATAGACCCACTAACAAAGCTGTCAAAAGCTAGATTAATCATTACCAATGATGAGACCATAAAGTGTCTCATCTTTAGTCAAATAAAAGCATATATTTTCTCTTCATTAAATCAATTTTTGAAGTGCACTTGAGTATGGGTTTGAATATTTGTAGCTAAATATCAAATAAACTTGTATAAATGTAATGATCAATGCCATGCACTAGTTTATCTTGATATTACATGTTCACCTCGAGATCAGCAATTATTTTATCAACAAAGTGAAGAGAAAGTCTATTTTATGTCAAGTTGTAGAGTTTCAGAGTTGCAAAGCACCGGAGATGCATAGACCTCCGAAGATGCACAAAGCTCCAGAGATATACAAAGCCCTAGAGATAAACAAAGGGCCGGAGATGCACAGAGTGCCAAAGTCAAAAAGTCAAGAAAACTAGTTTTCATAAAACTATGATATCTCTCTCATTTCTTAATGAAATTTAGAAATTCAAAATGATATGGAAAGATGAAAGACAGGGGAACAAAACTTAGAAATCATTTGAGGACATCTAGTAAAAAATGAGTAGTTTATGACAGAAGTTGACTGTTCTACAAGCTCTGGAGATATTCCAGAAATACTTTATGAAGTTGCTGCGAATTCTTCCAATCTACCCACACACACTCCAAGATTTTCTAAAGGATAGATTGACTACAATTACTCCTAAATTAATGGATCTAACTAAAGATTAATTATTCCATGCAAAGAATAGACATTTAGTGTTGCATGTCTTTCTAAAAGATATTGCATGTCTTCCTTGTAATCAGCAGTTGTATAATCAGTTAACTAAATGAATAAGTTTAGTTAACTAGATGAATAAGTTTAGTTAGCTGCATGAATAAGTTATCTACTCTAGAGAGACTCTAAATTAGAATTTAATAACCATAGTTATATATAGAGAACTATGGCGTAGAATAAAAAAAGAGGAAGTTGTATTAGAATTAATTGAAAGAAGAAGAATTATGTTATTTGACAGCAGCATGCAATTTGGATCTTGAAGGTTTTTGAATAAAGAAGTTGTTCTACCTATTTGCTAATCATTGGAATTGATTAGTCTCTCTCTGGAGGAAGGAGCAAGGGCCCACTCCAACCAAAGGGCAGAGACTTTCTTAATTTCATTAGTTGTTTTGCTATTATACAGAATTTCTTTAGCTGTTCCAGTTTTGCTTTCCATAGAATAATTTATTTTTCTGTTGTGAAATTCCTTTATTCCATAATTAGATCAGCTACTCAAGTTATTGCTTTCCTTAGATTAAATTGTCTTTTTCAGTAGAGTTAAACCCTAGTCTATTTCATGCAATTGTTATCAATTTCCTTTTGTAGAAAAGAGTGCCATGCAAGTTATTCCTTCTCCCTTTTGCATATAGCCATGGACACTGCCTTGGATTGATATTTATTAAAATTAAATGATGAGGACTGCAACAACCCTCGTCAACCAGAGTGGAATACTTGACTAAGTGGGCTAAAGCACAACCAACAGAGACTGCATAGCAAAAATTATCGCCAAATTCATCTATGAGAACATAATTACCAGGTTTGGTTGTCCATTGAGTATAACCAATGATCAAGGTAAACATTTTGTAAACAAGATGATTTCAGAGCTGCTGGTTAACTTAATGATAACACACAACAAGAGTTCACCATATCATCCACAAGAAAACGGAGAAAGTGAAGCCTTCAATAAGATCATTAGGGTAGCATTAACAAAGATGTGCAATGGGAACAAGACATACTGGGATCTAAAAATACCTGTGGTACTCTGGGTATATAGAACAACCTTCAAAAGAACCACTAAGTTCACTCCCTATGAACTGGCATTTGGAATAGATGCTACAATACCACTACACTTCATATTGCCAAACTTCTGGATGGCAAGGACTCTCAAGCTGGGTGAAGAAGACTCTCTCACACAAAGGATTGAAGAGTTAGAGAAAATGGATGAGGATAGATTGATGGTAGCATATAATATGAACTTGGAAAGAAAAAACAGAAAGCCTCGCATGATAGAAACCTGAGGAACAAGACATTCAAGGAAGGTGACTTAGTAATTCTGTATGATAGCAAGTTTAAGAAGTAGGGAAAACTAAAGACAAGGTGGTTGGGACCATTCTACATTGAAGAAATTGAAGATTCTGGGGCATTCAGACTAAGAAATATGGAGGGTCAACTATCAGCTGGATATGTCAATGGTGCCAGACTCAAGAAGTATTTTCAACCAGAGCAGAGCATGCCTTGAGGACAAGACATAATTTTGAAGGGAGGATAATGTTACCAGGGTGCAAGGCATAAAGCAAAGCCTAACAGAAGCTAGTGCGTACACTATGCAGAGGCTGCAAGCCGATAGAAGATGCTACAAGACACATCCCTAGATGTAATAGATATAATATATATAGATATAGCATATGATGATATGGGGCAGGAGAGATATGAGATAATATAGTATGTTGATATGAGAATGACATAGAAGTCATGGATGTAGATGGATGAGGTAGACTTAGACCTGTCAGAGGATAAATGTAAGATACTTGATTATTATTTATATATACATATGGAGATATGTCTATTTTGGGTGATTTTGTGTTGTCTTATTACTATTAGTATGTGATACTCTATTTTCTATTATTCTTTGTGTTTTGCTACCAATATATAGCTACTTGACCGGGGTATAAACTAACTACAAAGACTTGATTGAGGACCGAATCTTTGGACTGGTATCTCTCCCCATTTCTTTCCAACACCCTTCATCTCTTTGTAGATTTCTGGGAAAAGGTCTTGATACTCACGCAATAGTTCCACAACCTTTGCTACCTCTTTAGTTGTCTAGTAGTCACTGATGGTTGTGAGCTTAGGTTCTCCTTTTGATCAAGTATTCACCTTGATCATTTTTAGGGGCTCATCGTATGGTTCATTCTATACTCCCTTAAAATCAATGACTTTGTGTGACCTAGAGGAAGTTTCAATATTAAGATGGTTCCTGAAAGAGTCGTCAATGGACTCAAGACAGCCCTAGATCACCTACAATCAAAACAACCTTCCACAACAAGAGAGATAAGCAATAACAAATCTTTATTGCCAAGGAAAATATGATGCATATAATGGTACAAAATATATTATATGACTCACACATAATGTACAAGAGAGGCCTTGCTTATAAAGGCAAGGTTGAGAGGTATGACTAACTAGGATGATGACAAGTGTCTTAATCCTCTAACACACTACAACAAAACAAGCAATTAGTGCCTAAAATAGTGCCAAAATTTAGTGCAATTGAGCTCAAGAATTGGACACTTTTCCTGTCGCAAAACTCGGCGCAAGATTGCATGCTTACTTCTGCGCCAGATTTAGCACCGAAAAGCAATAGCCAAATTTGGCACTAGATTTAGTGCCGGATTTGACACCCAATTTGGCTTCTAATTTTGCTTTTGGTTTTGCTTCCAGGTTTGCTTCTTATTTTGCTTCTAATTTTGCTTCCAATTTAGTGCCGGATTTGGCACCCAATTTGGCTTCCGATTTTGCTTTTGGTTTTGCTTCTTGTGTTGCTTCCAAGTTTTCTTCTAGTTTTGCTTTTGGTTTTGCTTCCCATTTTGCTTCCAGATTTGCTTCCAATTTAGCACCAGATTTGACACCCAATTTGGCTTCCAATTTTGCTTCTAGCTTTGCTTCTTGTGTTGCTTCCAAGTTTACTTCAAGTTTTGCTTCAATTTTTGTTTCCAGTTTTGCTTCCCATTTTGCTTTTGATTTTGCTTCTAGATTTGCTTCCAATTTAGCACCGGATTTGGCTTATGGTTTGGCTTCTTGTGTTGCTTCCAGGTTTGCTTCTAGTTTTGCTTCTGGTTTTGCTTCTAGGTTTGCTTATAGGTTTGCTTCTGATTTTACTTCCACATTTGCTTCAGGTTTTGCTTCCATTTTTGCTTCCAGGTTTGCTTCCAATTCAACGCTAGATTTGGTATCCAATTTAGCTTCTAGTTTTGCTTCCATGTTTGCTCCCATTTTTGCTTCTAGTTTTGCTCTTAATCGTGCTTCGTATTTTGCTTCTTATATGGCGTCAAAAATAGCTTCTTTTTTGGCTTCCTAATTGATGCCAAGTTTGGCTTCCATTATGACCTCCTTTGTTTCTTTGGGTTTTGCTTCCAATTTAACAAGATAATTATATAAAAAAAGATAATTATTATAAAATAACAAGATAATTATTATAACATGATCATCATCTATAATTAAAACAAGTGAGTCAAATATCTATAATTTAATTGAATTTTACAACATCCATCCTGAGCAATAAATTAAAATCATCATACATAATAAATATCCATCCAAAAATCATCAACCACTTTCAATATATATAAATTGACAAGTCAATACTGATAAGATTGTCATCATAGATAACTAAAATAAGTGAAAGTCAAATATGCCAGTAGATCAATAACATGTCAAAATGATACATGTCCAGTAGTCGACATAAGTCAAAATGATACATGTACAAGTGATATAAGTAAATATGATAAATTATGTAACTCAAAGTGATACAAGCCAAGATGATACATATCCAAATGATATAAGTCAAATTGATACATGTGAAAATGATACATATGATAGTAACCATGAAAAGAGGCAACATAACGATATATCAACAATGATCCATGATGCAGTCTATATGATCATGAATGTCACTAGCTACTACCAGCAATTGCCTTATTATCATCATCACCATCATGATCATCATCATCATGATCATCATTGTCATCATAATCATCGTCATTGGCCTCGTTGTCTTCAGTATCTACATCATCATCATCCTCTGCCATGTGATCTATACCAAAACCCATATAATCTGGATCTATATCATCAGGATCATCTTCATCTTCTGGAAGACCCGTGTTATGCAAAAAAAAATTTAAAATGAAAAGTTATTATTTATTTCATATAATAATTTATTTTTCTATTATATATCTAATATTCCAACATATGAAATGAAACCATAATCATATTACATCATATCAAAGTGCACATACCATAATAAAATTTTAAAAAAGTTATAGCTAATATGTCATTCCAATGATGTAAAATATGCAAGAATTCTAATAAACGTTACTAAAGATCATAAAAAAATTTGTTATACAATTTAACTATCAATGTAAATTCTATTACATAGCCTTATGTGCCACAAATTGTGTGGTCAATGTATGTTCTTTTTCACTATTAATCTAATAACCTGCATTAGACAGAAACATTAAAGAGTTTTTAAGTAGCAATTGATTAAATTCTCTTACATGTCATTAATGAATGCACAATTTCTTTTCAATAATTATTTATCTTAAGGTTCATGAGTAACCTTAAGATAAAGGTCTAATAGTTGTTCCATGGGGCATGTTTAACAAACCAAATGCAATTGCCAACTTTTCACCATGGTGGCAGAGAAATAATTCTTTTTCCCATCCTTCCACAACATTAAGTAAATTCTTGAATTTGGAAAATACCTTACCACGTTCATCTTCCAAGCTAATTTCTCCAACTTTGCATAGCTCTCCTTTGTCTATGGATGTGATCTGTCTCCTACACAAAAAAGCATGTACCATTTTATGCCCTTCAATCCAACTGCATCCAAGAATTTTTTTAATTCTTTTATCTTTCATCAATCTCCTTACCTCACCACACCTGCCCACTTGTGGATAAATGTTTGAGAGAAGAACATAAGTTGTGCAGCATTTTTAGGATCCAAATCAATGATAAAGTTTAGGGTGTCTTCAAGATAGCTAGCAAGGGCAAGGAGGTCAACCATGCACGTAAATAAAGAGGCCAATGGGGTGGCTGATCTCCTAGCAAATAGAGGGGTTGAGCAGGAAACGAGGGAGGAATGCTTTGTCGAAGGGCAGTGTTTCAAGGATCTGAGAAAGATGCTAATCAAGGATGATGGGGATTTAGAAATTTCATAGGTATGGCTCAAGGTAGGAGATCTTAGAAGAATCAATGGCGAGCATGGATTTCTCCAAGATAGGAAATCCTAGAGGAGATAGGAAGGACTCTCCCCAATCTGGTTCGATTAGGGAAGAGTCAATCAAGTGTTCCTTTTCTAGAAGTGAGGACAGTTTGGACAGGCAAAAAGCATCGTAAAACCTACAACTTTTAGACAATGTGAGTAAGTCATGAGGAAGGTAATTGAGAGAAACTTCCTATTTTAGGAGGACAGCTTGAAGTCTCCCATAACAATGGTGGGCAAAAAACACTTTAGAGTCTGTTGCAAGTACTTGGAGGAGTCGGTGGACCAGCAAGTCCACTGCTTATTCAGTACAGAGGAGGAGGGGCTACATAATTCCATCAAAGAGATTGTAGGGATAAGGGGAGCGCAGGGCAGCCATATCCATGATGGTGTCCTTTTAGAGCTTTTCTACATGATTGTCATCCAAGCCATAGGGTCTCTTGCCAGGGTGTCAAGATTTATGGGTTTTCTAGTCAATGAGAGGATCAAGGATGATGTTATTATTGCAGGCCAACACACCAACCTAAATCCAAAAAAAGGTTTCATCTATGGAGTCTTTGACGCGGAGGCAATCAAGAAGAAGAAGAAAATTGAAGAAGCCCTCAAGATCTTCAGAGAGGGATTGGAAAATTGTGACATGACTGCTTTTGCAAACTTTGTAAGCTTATATGGCGATCTATTCTTAGAAGAACAACTGGAATGAATTAACTCCCTCACGAATGGGATAAACTCCATCTCAGAGGCTATGTAACTTTTGATCTTTTGATGTAACTTATCATCCTCATGAATGCAAACATCATCACAAATGTTGGAAACACATCCTTGGTTCAAATTGACATCTAGCTCATTAACAAAGAGATTATAAACTTTAGGTATACCAAGAAGAAAGTTAAGATCATGTATCTCAAGTTCAACTCTTACATCCATGCTTTCCTTAACGAGACTATCCTTAAGAGTACACTTGTGGTAGCTGAAAACTCACATTTACATGACCAACAATTAAAAAAATTGTGCATATATCATGATTAACACTAAGATCTACAAGTTTTGTCCCCATGGAGTGTACATTTGCAACACTACACAAGTACAAAAGTCTTCAATTACATCTTCAAGATGGTCATCCCAATCATCTAGTTCATCATACAAGGAAATTGATTGAAGAGGAGAAGTTAGACAATTAACTTCTAGGAACACTAAATGGTACCCTTCCATCAGCCTCAAGGGTTCAGTAAAAAACATAGTGGCCCTAGTTAGCAGGTTGTATGGGGAGAAGGATGCTTCTCATTTTCAAGAAACCTAAGTCTCATTGCTACATATGTTGCTTAAAGAAGGGCCAATTTTAATCTAGGTAGTTGTTTTGTCACTCACTTTGTACAATGAAATGATGAGAGTTGAGTCTCCTTATATCACTGTAGATTTGCATACAGCAACCTCCAATACAATAACACCATACAATGCACACTTAATTTTACGGTACCTTAGCCCAGACATGATGCTACAAAAATTTGAAGGTACCTCCTACTAAAGATGTCATGCCATAGACCAAATACCACTGTATAGTATATATCACATCTACAGTAACAATTTCCTTCCAAATGTAGGGTTACAGTCTATGATTAACATGCATAGACCTTTCTAGTGTTTACAAGATAATTCCTTAGTCAACACCATACTAGTGTCCAAAAGATGTTTCCACAGTTAAAATAAGAAATTAATGCTACTTTGCAAACAATAAGCAAGCCTTCAGAGAGATTAAAGTTTCTATTTACATCCATGCACAATAACTTAATCAACCCTTAGGATTTTATGGACAATGAAACAGAAGGTCCTATATTCCATTTATGAGTCCTCTATCCAAATGACGCAATAATCACAAGTACATAATATCTACTATTCCGTGGGTAGCGCTCAGTCACTCAAACATAGGGAAGTCCATACTAAGATCAATTTGTTCACAAATAGTCTCCAATTTAATAAATACTATTTTGAAATCACATTTCTAAGTTAGTGCAAGTCATTACAATGAACTCAAAGGTCATTCTCATCAAACAAATGCCTTCATAATAGACTGTTCTAGTTACAAGTACAATACAACTATTGCAATGTTACACAACTGTATGCAATTGACAAAACCCATTCTTTCCAAGAGTCAACTGGTAATCAAATACAATCATGTAGTGTTGTTTCAACATTGTATTCCATTGTGGCTTCAGTAATGCAAACCTTATAACCTTGGAGGGAGTGTTGGGGGGTAAGTTGACTCGAACCAAGGATCGAAAACCATCCCAAAACTCCACCTAGGAGTGGCATTATTAATCCCAAGAAGACCTCACATCCACAATTGAGAGAGTGGACATATATAGATGAAATACCAACACCATTAGGGTTTACAACCATGTCAAAAAAGATAACCATGAACCAGGTCAGGTTTCCTCAAGACTCATGGTATGTTGCAATGATAGCATTCTAGCAATTCTAGCTAGGGTTTGAAACTCCACCTCAAATTGTGACCAAATTAATGTAGCTTCCTTCATGATAGAAATCCAAAACACAATAACCAACAGTTTGCCACAGTTCATAAGTCCCATGATCTTAAGTCTGAACTCTCACAGTTAACAATATTTTCCTCATCCAAACCCTTTAGCATAGGCTTTCACAAGACTACATATAGTTACACAAGTTAAAGGAAATGTTTCACCAAAATGGTTAGTGTAATTTTACAAGAATGGATGACAAGGAGCGTTACTTCAAAGAAAGGTTAGCTTAGTTGAAGAAGACCAGTTGGTGATTTGATTTTTAGTCTCCAACCCAAATAGCAAGACACTCAGCCAACATGATGAGCACACCCAAAGTCTCCCTTCCTCTAATCACTTATGGTCTAACCATCAACCTTCCTTCCTCAACCCCAAGACAAAAAGAAGAATTCCCCCACAAAATGGTTCCCCACTCCTTCCTTTTCTCCCTCACATACCCCAAAACCAAGCACATTAAAGACTAGTACTTCCCAAATCCGTTATGGCAGAGGAGAGTTAATGCCTACTGCCAATGATGGCTCCTTCTCGACCAAAAAAAATGTGCATATTAAAATTTAAATGTCCACTATTATATTTCAAAGGTTTGAAATATAACCAACAACGTAACTGTAATGCATGCCCCCCTTTAAGTCTTATAATAAAAGGTTAGGAAACAAAGACTTGAGATAAACCCTTTGGTCTATTCACTTAGGAGACCACCTGAAAACTCAATGATAACTACATCCACATGATCAACAAGAATGACAAGTGACCTATGAATAACAATCCACTTGAGTGACTAGAAAGACAAGAAGACCAATAGAAACCAAACACAACAAACAGAGTACAACTGTAACTGTTTATCTCAGGTATCACTCTATAACCTCTTCAAAGATTATTGAAACTCAACACAAGAAATGCAAATTGACATATTAACACAACAATATCCAACTAAGTTATTGAAAGTCAACTATTGATACCTCGTTCTCCATCCAGATTACAAAATCAGTCCACTTTTTTCTTTGTAACATTTCCTTTTCAAATTGCGTTGGTTGCTGGCCATATTTCTCCTCCTATCAAAACATGGCACATGGACTAGTTAAACTAATTAATATGCAATCATTTACTTCTTCCTAGGAAATAAAATATATATATATATATATATATATATATATATATATATATATATATATATCATTTAACATATGAAATATACTTACAAATATATAGATCAAGGCCTGTAAACCTTTTTGGCCATTGTGATGAGTGGGACGAAGTTTTTCAAGCCTAGCCTTGGAGGCCTTGTCCTGAAACATATACTAATTCAATTTAATTATGCACAAATAAAATTTAAAAATCATTCAATAAATTTGATAAAATCTTATGAGCAAATTCAAATACCTATGTACTCTCCTCACTAGACTTCCTTCATGCATCAGACTTCTCATATGCTTGTACAAGCTCTTTCCGTACTTTCAGACTTACATCAATTGCCCTTTTTTTGAGCCTTAGCTTGAGAGGGATTTTTTTATCTTCTTTGTTTGGTTGCACCGAAATCTCTTGCAGATTTGAGACATTCATAGCTTTATTTTCTGTACAAACCAACCTGTGCCAAATTCAGTCTCCATGTCATGGATAACTGCTTTTTGCAGGTGCATGGGTATCTTTGAGAATGGCAAATGTAGATGGTCTTTGAACTATTGAAGGCATGATTCCTTCAACCTATTCACAAACATTTTTCTAGCATCTGTCATTCGGACTTCCCTTAAAACCACATCGTGTTCTATCTTGGTATCGTAGCTACCAATGCACGATGCAAAACTTGGGTTGTTGGTCAAAGAAGTCTGTGTCCCGGGAGTGGCTTGGACAATGGAAGCCTCTGCTCCTTGTTCAACATTATTAGAGGTTATTGATATTGATTTTCTCCTAGATATTTTGCTCGATCTAGGACTGGTTAGGGAATCAATTGATTCCCTTTGACACTATTGATTTGGTTGCAATGTTTCAGGGGTTTTACTAGATCATTTTTCTATGTATCTAGCAAGCATTATCAAGTCCATACCATCCAATTTGTTCACTGCCTCTACCCCCAATATGGAAGCCAATGCCTCTTTATCTTTGTCAGTCTCATATCCCTATATATATATAAAATAAATTTCTTCTTTTAAATTTAGAAATAGAAAACTAAATAATAAAAATCAAAGAAACAATGGAAACATTTACAAATCTATAAATTGATAGTGAATTGCCTCATTGTGGCCAGAGTTTGTTCCCTTCCCTCTATTGCTTGACATTTTGAGGTGACCTAGGGCAAATTATTTTCATCCAGTCTATGGAGGCAATCATAGCCAGGTATGAATTAACAACGTGCTTGACCAATCGTAGCCAAAAACAAATCCTAACAGCTCGTATTTTGGGTATGATGTACAAAGAGACCTTATTCGACAGGTCTTCCAAAAATGGTAAATGCAAGTTATATTGTAAGCAAGGATAATTAACAACATTACTACTCAAATTTACCCTAAAGCGTGAGTACAACATCTTAGAAAAACTTTCTTTGAGCTCAAAATTATATCAAAATTGATAAAAACCTAGGTCAAGAGTAAATTGCTCAGCAATTAGAACTTACTTGCTAAAAGGCAGATGAACAAGCTTGAATGAATGGTTGAGGTAGCTAGAAACCCCAAATTTAGCAGCTAGCTAAAGTAATTTTTTATCTTTTGGATGTCTAGAACCAAAAATAAATAAAATACAAATTCACAGATCTGTTGTAGAAACTTTTCAGTAACTTCCGTTTTTGACTTAATATAGTCGTCACTTTGCATCCTACAATTCTTAGCTGGAAACCTAAAATAGAGGCAGAGTACACTGTGTTGTGGGCTTAAATGTATTAACTTGAATTTGTGTTTTTTTTTTGTGGTATGTTTTAACGCAGGTGGGAATTTTAATTTTTTTTTTTGGATTCATTAGTCGGCACTAAAGTTAGCGTCTCTAACGCCAACTTTAGTGCCAACTTTCAACCCTAAATGTAATCTCTTTGGGTTACCAAAACTGGCGTGAAGTGCGCCTAGCTGTGCCAAACCAAAATGTTCCTCATGCCAACATGCCAATTATACCTAGACTTCAACGAATGTTTCGTTGTAAGTCACTTGCACAATTGATGGACTGGCATGCAACAAACAAGAGTAAAGATGCAGGAGTAAAGATCCCTAAACTCTAATCCCTCAACCCTAAACCCTAATCCCTTATCGCTAAACCTTAAACCCTATCCCTAAAGCCTCAACCCTCAACACTTGAACCTTAGATCCTAAACCCTATCCCTAAACCCTCAACCCTAAACACTATGCCTTAAACCCTAATCCCTCAACCCTCAACCCTCAACCCTCAACCCTCAACCCTAATCTTAAAGCTAAACTTAAAGCTTCCACTCATTCCACCATCCCCAAGGGATCCATAAATTCAAAATTAGATGCCTCTACTAATAAAGCCAAACATCCTAAGGGTCCTCATGCCTCAGGACATAGAAACAAAGAGTCAAAGATAAATCAATCCAAAAAGTTATGCAAGCCCATACCTCCACAAGCAAAGTCCAAAACCAAAATGGTATGGGTACCTAAGCAACAAGAAATCAAGTTAAATGAGGCATCTACCTCTATAAAATCCCAACCATCTACTCCCATCTCAAATTCCCATTCTGCTCAAAAGTGTCAAAACATTCCATCCCACAAGCAAAACAAAAGTAATAAAACGCCTAAGTCTATGTGGGTTCCTAAAGCCCTTCATCATCCATCTCCTAAGAAAACATCTCCATTGCACCCTACACCACCTCCGCATCACAAGCTTCAACGTTTATCGCGATGTGTGCAACCATTGGTCATGGTTCCCTTCCATTCCACAATAATTCTACCATCATTCATCCACTATCCTACATACCCTCCACATACCATCCCTATGGTCCATGCTTTGGCATAAGTCTAACATAATCCACATCATAATCCACTATTTTCCCTACATAATCCACATCATAATCCACTATTTTCCCTACATAATCCACATCATAGTCCACTTTTCTCCCCTATAGAATCCATGTCATAATTATCTGCCTAATCCATTTGCTTTCCATGTATCCCTTACCAACATCGATGAGGGCACTCGACATGGTCCATGCGAGGACATCATTCTCTAATGGGACTATAACCTTTCAGTGTAGCGTAACGCATCCTTCAACCCTCAACCCTAAACACGATACCTTAAACCCTAATCTCTCCACCCTAAACCCTAATCCCTCAACCCTAAATGCTATCCCTAAAACCTAAAGCCTCAACCCTTAAACCTTAAACCCTAAACCCTATCCCTAAACCCTCAACCCTAAACACTATACCTTAAACTCTAATCACTCAACACTAAACTGTAATCCTTCAACCCTAAACCATAATCCCTTATCGCTAAACCTTAAACCCTAATCCCTTATGTCAGCCTGATAACAATAGGAATGACTATTATTCATCGGAAGGACACTCGGCGACGACTAAAAGGATTTCTAATAATTTAAATTACCCTGATATCGGGTAAACTTCATATTGTTCTCCCCAAAACATTAAGTAAGACAAAAGGCACCTATGCAATATTAGTGAGATTACTAAATGTCTTCCCAATTGAATAAGAGAACTAAAGGGACACTGCGTATCAAAAAGACATTCAGTAAGTCTTGGCGATCAATTATGAATATATAAACAAAGATGACACCAAATAAAGCACACAGATCAGCCTGAAACTAGGAGAGTCCCACTGATGTAATCTGACATTTTGAAATTCAAAAAATCTGATGAACATTAATGGCCACGTGAACAAACATTATATGAACAATTTTGATTGAAAAGGGATTGAACTTGTTAGAACCAGAAATTTTTTTTACATCTCTCACCAACCTTTTCACACTTATCCTATGTATACCATGGAAATTGGCCACATTATAATTTTGTGATTAAAACAATTTATGAAAATTTGTGTGACAAGATCCATATTAACTCCTATTGCTAAAACATGTGTGACAAAATCCTATTAGAACAATTACATTTATGAAGAAATCCTCATAATATATTTTCCTAAGTGTATTGGCCTAGCAACACTTCATCGTTGGAACCCAATTTATAGCTCCACTGACAACCCTATGAAAAATAATTTACAACCTTATCTGTCTAAAAATACCCTGTCAGGCTAACCTTTGATGTCCTTCCCCCGATAGACCGATATAGCCAACTACAGTGAGCTAATTGTTGCAACACATAGTCATCGGTAGGATAGATATTCATATTCCCCCGATGACCCAATATAACTGTGGGTTGTCCAAAATTAGACATAGTCGGCCAAACATGCCCTCATCGTTGGAGTTCCCATCATACTCCCACTAATAGTCCTATAAAGATAACTCATAGCCATATCGGGCTAACAATATCCTATCGGCCTAACTCTTGAGAGTCCCTCACCGATAGACCGATAAAATAAACAAAAGCTAGCACATTGTTGTGACTCATAAACATCAGTGAAACAAATGTTTATGTTCCCCTGATAACTTGATATGACCATAAGTTGCCCAAAGGTGCAATATCACCCAAGCTAAGGTACATCGGGGTAACATTACTTGGCGTCCCACCAATACACCAACACAAAGAGCTCATTGATGAAGGAAGTTGACATCGGTGAAACATAAATAATAGTCTCAACGATGCAGCGATAATAATTATTGTGACATCCCGAGGCATCATTCAGATATTCAAAATAAATGACCTCCTATGACATGACAGAAATGAAAGGTGCATTTATGAACCAGGAATAAAAGCGAGTTGTGCCACAGTTTGATCACATAGCTCTGGTAAAACTTGAACAAATTGCAAAAGGGGCTGAAGGAGAAGGGGATTGAAGCTCTCACACAGTAAAGTGAAGAAAAACCAGTGGGAAAGTGAAATTCAAGTAAGTACACTGATCCCAACTGAGAAATTGTGTCTCTTGAAGGTTTGAATTCAAGCAATGGGAGATAGTGCAGAAAAACCTAAAAATAAGAAACTGAAAACTAAAAAGAGACCATTAAACTAATGACCTTTTCATAAATGTGTTTGATAGCATATCATGCCATTGGCAATTAGGGGGGATTCATGTCTTACGGTTGACTTAAGGAATGCCATAAGTCGATTGTCAGCATTTACAAGGTATGTGGTTATATGAAATGTTCATGTGTGAGAGACAGAGATATTATATTGCATTTTCATTTTGACTAAAGGTTCATACTAATTTACTATTCTTATATTAGGTGGGTGACCTCCAAGGAGATCCACGAATGTGAAGTGCCAAAATGGAAGAAGGAAATTGCAGAAATTGTATGTGTATTTGAGAAGGAGCTCCCTACAAGTTTCATGGACCTACAAGTCCATTTACTTATACACCTAGTTGATGACATTGAATTGGCAGGTGACGCATCAATGAGGTGGATGAAATCCTTTGAGAGGTATATGAAAACTCTAAAAAGATATGTCCAACAAAAGGCACATCCAGAGGGTTGCATGATTGAAGGGTATGTATTGAATGAAGCATTTTTCTTCCTATGTGAATTCCTTGGTAAGGATTTTGAAGATGGGCCATGCTTCTAGGATGAAGAACGAGCATTAGATATTATTAATGGAGAAAAACCATAATCTAATGGTGTTCAAGTAGAAATTAGTAAGTAAATTCATGATCAGTGTGGTTGTTTTTCTTGCAATCATTAATTTACTATGTAATTTATTTGTCAAATTAACAGCATGACATTTGGAGTTTGAAATAAACATGTTGACATGCAATAGGTGTAGATGAAAGTGCTATACTCGACAAGTTCATTCTATACCACATGGACTTTATGAACAAATGGATTGATTTATATGATAAAAAGAGAGAAGTGTTAGAAGCAAGGAGACAGTTTAAGAGATCGAACCCAAGGAATACTCCACTTCCCACTAATCTGCTTGGGGAATGGGGAAAAGATTGCACACTAGAATGGGTTACTGAACAAATTCAAAATCAAATAGAAGATGCAGGTATAGATTAAAACATAACAGAAGATGAAATCAACATGTCTAGAGGATGTGAAAGAAAGATATAGTAGGAATTTTACAAAATGTTGTTTCCTTACAGTTTTGATACTATTAACTATTTTAATATTCATCATTATATTTGTTTTCACTAAAATAAATGGTCTTTCATAGGCGAGGAAATATCCAGCAATGTGGTCATATGGTCGACATTATTGTGTAAAAAGTGTAGATGTAAAGAGACGATCCTTTGATTGTGGCATCATGGTTGACTTCAAGCAATCCAGTCGATCAAGTTCAAAAGATAAGAATATAATTGAAGGGAATCTACAATATGTTGGGAAAATACAAGAAATTATTGAGTTGGATTACCGCTCTTTTAAATGTTGTGTTTTTAAGTGTAGATGGTATGAAGTATTTGAGAGGACACGAAAACATGATACCCATAGTGGATTATTTTCTATAGATTCCTCATGCTTCCTACCAGAGGATAAGGAGCCTTATGTTCTACCAATTCATTGTGAGCAGGTATTTCTTTAACTCAAACAAGAAGCGATAGTGATCATTAATTTATTAATTCATAGTTTATTGTGAATATATACATGTGTTTATTAATCAATAAAATTGTTATACCGTATGTCTAATATATGTATGTCATTCATGTGCAGGTATTTTTCTATGAAGATATTTTGGACCTGAAATGGATATTTGTCATACATTATGATCCAAGATTAAGGCATGTATTTGATGATGCATTAGTGGATACTGAGCAAAACAATGATGGACAACAAAATGAGAGAGAGGGATTAGAGAACATCGAAGAAATTGATATCCATGATGTTGAAGATGGTTATGTTTAGGCACAAGAAGACAACAATCTAGAGTTAGATGATGTTATGGAAGACAACAATATGGATGGTATAGAAAATGATGATCCAAATACATCTGGTAACAATATAGATGGTCTACAGTCAAATTTCAATGATGATGAAGATGATGCAGGTCAAGATGAGGATGATGATAATATTAAATACTTGAAAGAACATATGAACATTGACAATGATACACTTGATGACATTGTAGCAGGCAATAATGTTAATGACCAAGACTTCTAAATTTTTAGAATTATTTGCAATCCATGTTTAAAAAAGGATGATTCTTATGGCCTAAACTTTGTAATGCTTTAGTAATATTATTTATGTCAATACAAATTACCTGTTGCAATATCCTTAAATTGTTCAATCTTTGGTATGAATTGTTGGCAGAAAAAATTAGGATTACTTGGATGCAATTTCCTTTTCATTGCTTTATATTTTTAATGAAAGGATTTTTAATTCTATTTTGAAGGAAACCAACCAAATGATCTAATTTAAAGGATTTTAACTCAGGGCAGAGACCAATAGATATAAATCATTTAGATGGACTTAAATCAACTTCAACCAGAAACCAATCAGATAACCACACATGAACAACAAATGTGTCTTGACAAATTATATGAATTTGAATAATTTAAAAGAACCACTCTGGAGACAGCATAGCAACATGTAAGCATGAAAATTAACACAACAATTGAACACTGAAATAGATCACCATCTAAGAATATTTTGCTCCATTATATTTTCTTCAAAGTATATATATATATATATATATATATATATATATATATATATATATATATATATCAATTTGCATAAGTCTTCTGAAAGTATGAGAGATGATGGATGAAAAGTAATTTACTAAATAGGCTTCTACTTCCTACTATTGCCTCCTTTCTCTATCATAAAATGATTGACTTATATAACAATATTTTGAAGAGGATGTGCCTCTTCATAAGTGTCTTTTGGAACTTAATAACAACTTAAAATAATAAACAACACTTTAAACACTAGTTAGCCACAAATGGATCTAGGCCATATGATCTAAGTACTTTTGGCTCAGGTGTGTATCGACATACTCCACAACATTCCTTGTTGCTATCTCCATTGATATCATCTTCTCTAGATGTTGACAGGCTTCTCCTAATGTCAGATCCTTGTCTTTGGCTGCCTCCAAAGCTCCCTGTAATATCAATTAGCATTCCTTTGTCCATTCTTCCTATTTTTTCAAATCTTTCTTGTCACTGAACAATGTAGGAATGCCTTCTTTTGAAGCATCTATGAATTCTTCACCCTCTAATTGAAGTTTTTCATGATACCTTTTATGTTTCTTAATTAAGTCTTTAGCAGTGGTGATTGCTTCAATATCAGGAGCTTCTCTGTTTTGTATTTCATGAAGTTTCTCATGGAGCCTATCATTTACCCTGTTATGCTCTTGAATGATATTGTGATTTTTGGCATGTGTATCCCAAAACCTTTTCATCCAAACCATCATGTTTGTATACCTCTTTTGAAGTACCACAAAAAGTGTGTCAATCCTGACTTGAGATACCTGATCATCCAACTGTAATTCTTTGCCTTTGTTTTTTGCTTGTGAACCCTCTCCCTAAGTCAATCTTCTGGTAGATCCTCCAAATGCATCCTTTAGAAAATCATTTTCCTTAGTCATTTTCTCATAGCTCAGCTTGTACATATCTCTTTCCTTGATCAACATTTGAATTTGAGCTTTGTTTAATTTGGAAACATTTATGCCAATATCAGCTGTGACTATAGGATCAGTCTCACCTGCTTTCAATTTCATGACATGTCCAAATGCCTTTTCTGTATTGATGACTACAAGCTTCTTGTGTGGAGGGTACAAAGCCCAAATCATAAGAGAATTTTCATCAGCATTGTATTTTGTTCCAGTATAAACTTTTGTCACTCCTTCTGGACTGAGTCTGTATTTGTCATTATCACTATGTAAAAAACTGTCAAAGATTAAAGCAAAATTCATGTCTAAACCTGGAAAGATCATCACACCAGACTCCACTAATAATTGTCTTCCCTTATCGAGAGTCATCTCTCTCATCTCATTTTCCACCTCTTTTTTCAATGCATCCAACAAAAGATGTATCGTTTGGCAATTTTATTATGTCAGGAGGACTTCTTAGTTTTCTAGTCAATGTGCTTGTCTTTTACCCTTGATTCTTACCTTTTCGGGGAGACATTGTAAAGCTTACCCGATGTACTAGTTGGAGGAATTCATACCATCATCGGTGTAACTTAAACCATCACTACGAGATTCACATGCCATTCCAATGCTTTGGGTATTCCCAACATGTTTCTCCATTACTTTATTCATCGGTAGGACTCTTCCCAAAATATCCTTGCAGTTTTCACTATCGGCATAACCCACATAGTCGGCGAGATCAAATGAATTCACTCTAATTGTATATGTCCCTCCGATGTGCATCCTTTGTTATTCAATGTGATGGGACAAGTCGACAAGACTCTTATCAAAAATTTGTGGTCTTTATCATCAGAGTGACCCATGCAGTTGGAGAGACCTAGGGAGCTTGCTTTGATTATAAATGTTTCCCCAACACAATTGTTAAACTGTTTTGCTCTGTTGATGTGAGTGTGCACATCTCTCCCCAATACACATCCATCGGTATGAGGCATAAGATCGGTATAACTTGGAGATCTTGTTTGGACTATCTTGTTTTTGCCAATGAATATTCATCAGTGAAACATTAATCGACATCTTGCTGATCATTTATTCTTGTTGTCTATGGATCTCTTATCACTAAGAGTTTACTCGTCTCTCCCCAACTATGGATAAAATACTTTGTACAAGATTATGACTTTAGGATCTTGAAAGATATGCCCAAGGTCTTGCCGATGAGGATGAAATTAAGGTTTTCTTGACTATGATCATGGAAATGTTTATCAAGGTCATATTGATGGGATTTAACAGAGGTTATAAAATGGATCTTGTCACACAAATTTTAGGCTAAAATGGATCTTGTCACACAATGTTTTGCAATTTGTATTAATCATAAAATTACAGAGTGGCCAATTTATGTGTGGTATATATCAAGGATAGGCAGATGGGGACTAAGAAAATTGTGAGATTTTTTCAGTCCTAACAGCAATATAGGCCTTTGTGAACCTAATGATAACATTGCCATTTCCAGACAAGATAGACATGGTCCTAGGGTCATACCTAGTTGCTAGAGCTCTCATCAAGTCTGTATTTACGAAGACATCGGGGCATATTAATTTGGCTAAGTCAAGGGTCCAGGCATGACAGATTGGGCTCTGTAATCAATTTGCTTGTCCCAATGCTCAAACAGACTCCAAGCAGACACATGGATCCTAGCATCTCGACAATCTACACAAAGGTCATATATTTTGTCATTTTTGCCAACCTCTCCTAATTTTGTCAGAGGTTTCTTAGATGAGCCGGGACATTGAATTATGATATCCTCATCCAAGCTGTGTTTTGAGGTCAAAGCTTGATGTGACTGACTAATTTTGTATTTGTGCAAGCAACCTAGGGTTTATTCAATCAACAACTACTCTAAATGCTTCAGAAAGTACTTATAGATAGAAAGACTAGGCGTAGGGGAGAGATAATAACTTACTGGTTTTTTTACGTCGCAGAGGCTTAGAATTACTTCTCCTTGCTTATTTTGATGATTCTCCGGCTCTAAACGCAATTGTTCCTTGAAAAATGCTAGGAAATGCTTAGAATTATGTTGTTATAACATCGAATTCCTATACCACTCTTTGTATTAATGGAGGTCGCTACAACCATAACTCTGCTCATGCCACAGTCATTTAAAAATCTCCTTTGTTTGCAAGTTTGAATTTGGACCGTTGATCGCTTCATGCCTTTCTAGAATCCACGGCTTTGATTCATTGACTATATTTGACAATCTTAGTCATCTTTGTTGATAAGTCATCACCTAATGAAAATGAGCCAAATCATCAGTACCTTCCTTGCACTTTATGTCATCCTTAGCCCAGACTAGACGCATGTCACCTTTTTGCGGCATCACAATTGGGGAGGGCCCAACATATACCTACTGCGCGATGGTGCGATATAGCATCCATGCGCCTTTATTATACTTGCTTTTCACTCGGTGCACACCACGTGTCGTTATCTCACTGCCTCGCAGTGAATATTCCTCCCAAAAAGATTCCCTTGCGCTGGAGCTCAGCCGTTGGATCTTAGGCTTGCTCTGTAGACATGTGGTGGCAGATAGTTGGCTAAGGTAAGATTTCAAAGTAAACACCTCGTAAGTAAATTAGACAGGTGGTATCTTGTCATGTTGTTATATGGGGCCTAATCGGACTCAGAGGTTAAATTTTCCCCACTTTTATCGACGTGGTTTCCCCCTAAATTATTTAACGGGGGAGTGCAGGGGGGCAAAGCCCCTCTTGCGAGGCCTAGGGGTCTTATCCCCCCAGTGGAGACTTGGGGGTGGAGCCCACGGTGGGGGCTATTGGGGGCAGCGCCCTCGAAGCAAAAATTGCCTATTATTTTATTAAGGCATCAGGAGTTTTTTTTCTATTGGTCGACATTAAAAAAACCTTATTTTGTAACCGATAAAAGTTGTGATAAAAATGGCTAAGGGTTAGGGTTTCCATTGAGATGTATTGTAGCATTTTGCAATGGTATTGAGTTGCAAGGATTGCTGGTTGTAAAAGGTTTGATTTATGAGATAATAATATTAGACTCTCTGTTGGTGGATGTAGCCCGAGTTTGGGTGAACCACGTTAAAACTTGTCTCTCGCTGTTATTATTTCTGTGTATTTCCATTCCTTTGTTTAATCTTTATTTGCATTTAATTGATATCTTCTGTCGGTTAACCCTAACAAGTGGTATCAGAGCAGGTTGTGTTTGATTATTGTCTGCAGGAAGGTCTCACGGTTGAGTGGGAGCAATGGCGGATGAGGGTAAATTAAAGGTAGACAAATTCAATTGGTAAAACTATCAGTTATGGAAGATGCAGATGGAGGATTACCTCTATCAGAAGGATTTATGGAGGCCATTGGAAGGAGTATCCAAGAAACCAGTAGGAATGACGGATGAGGATTGGGAACTTCTAGACAAAAAGGCACTGGGAACCATTCGGTTGTGCCCGGCACCATCTGTGGCATTCAATATAACAAAAGCGAAGACAACAAGTGAATTGATGAAAGCTTTGGCTAAATTGTATGAAAAACCCTCAGCCTCAAATAAGGTATTTCTCATGAAGCATTTGTTTAATCTGAAAATGATTAAAGGTGGATCTATGACAGATCATTTAAATGAGTTTAATATGATTGTCAATCAGTTAACTTCTGTAAAAGTAAAATTTGATGAAGAGGTGAGGGCTCTCTTGGTTTTATGTTCTTTGCCAGAAAGCTGGAATAGCTTGGTAATGGCTGTAAGTAACTCTGTCTCTGGTTCAAATACTTTAAAATTTGATGATGTTGTTGGTGTTATCCTTAGCAAGGAAATGCGATAGAAAAGCTCAGGAGGGTCCACATCAGGTAGTGTTTTGAATGCAGAAAGTAGGGACAAATCAAATGAGAGAGGAAAAGGTTCTGGAGGTCATGGGAAGTCACGAGGAAAATCAAAGGACAAGAGATCCTAATCCAGAGGATAGAAGGATTGCTGGTACTGTGGGAAACCAGGTCATCTGAAGAAAGATTATTGGTCTCAGAAGAATAAAGGAGACAAACAAGAAGGAAATAAGGAGGCAAATGTGGTAAGTAATAAATCTGAAGATGTTGCTTTGATTCTTTCCCTAGACAGTGCTAATGATTCATGGGTTTTAGATTCAGGGGCCTCATTTCATGCTATACCCCATAGAAGTTATTTTCTTGATTATGTCCAAAGGGATTTTGGGCTGGTTTATTTGGGAGATAACGAATCCTAGGTCAGATTGTTGAAAATAGAAGAATTAAGATTAAGTTGTAGAATGGGAATCATTGGCTACTACAAGAGGTAAGGCATGTTCCAAGGCTCGGTAGGAATTTAATTTCAGCAAAGCAACTAGCTGAAGAAGGTTGCATTGTTACATTTACTGATAAAAATTGGAAGGTTTCAAAAGGTGCCTTAATAGTAGCAAAAGATGTGAAAGTAGGCACCTTATATCTTTGTACAGGTCATACTGTTCCTTCTACTTTAGTTGTTGCAGAGAAAAAAATAAATAGGTTCAGGAACAGTTGATGCGGGTTCACAGGAAGAGACTGAAACAATTGCTGCAGGTTCTAAGACAACACTATGGCATAACAGACTTGGGCATATAAGTGAAAAAGGTATGAAGGTACTTCATTCTAAGAAAGTTTTACCAGGTCTGAAATGTATTAATATGGATTTCTGTGAAAGTTGTGTGTATGGCAAACAAAAGAGAGTCAGTTTTCTCAAAGATGGGAAGCAAAAGAAAGATGAAAAGTTGGAGCTTGTGCATATAGATGTATGGGGACCAGCTCAGCTATTTTCTCTTGGTGGCTCTTGGTATTATGTTACATTCATAGATGATGCAACTAGGAAGGTTTGGATTTATTTCCTCTGGCAGAAATCTGATGTATTTGAAACATTTAAGAAATGGAGAAGCTTGGTTGAGAATGAGACAGGTAAAAGATTAAAATGTCTCATATCTGATAATGGTGGTGAGTATTGTGGTAAAGAATTTGAGGATTATTGTTCCTTTAATGGAATTTGTAGGCAATAAACGGTTCCAAGAACTCCACATGAGAATGGAGTGGCTGAGCGCATGAATAGGATAATAATGGAGCGTGCAAGGACCATGACATGTCATGCTGGGCTGCCTTTAAACATGTGGGCAGAAGCTATCAACACTGCTGTATATTTAATTAATAGAGGTCCTTTAGTTCCTTTGGGCTGTGGTATTCCAGAGGAAGCATGGACATGTAAGAAGGTGAGTTATTCTTTTCTCAAAACCTTCAGATGTGAAGCATTTGCACATGTAGATTCTGAAAATAGAACCAAGTTAGATGCAAAATTTAAAAAAATGTACTTTCATTAGATATGGCATTGATGAATTTGGTTATAGGCTTTGGGATTTTGAAAATCAGAAAATTGTGAGAAGTAGGAATGTTATATTCAATGAGAAGGTGTTGTACAAAGATTAGTTGCAACAACATGAGAAGAAAAAAAGGATTATGTGGTGCTAGATGATACTCTAAATAGTGATGTTCAAGTGGTTCCTCATGCTTCGCAATAACAACAAGAAATACCACAAACTCCAATGAATGTTAGATGGTCAACAAGGCTAAGTAGACCTCCTAAAAAGTTTTCTCCTTCTTTGTATTCTATTTTGTTAACAGATGTTGGTGAACCAGAAGGGTATGATGAAGCTATGCAGGTGGATACACAGGTTCAGTGGGCTTGCAATGAAAGAAGAAATGGACTCCATGCTAAAAAATTAGACTTGGGAATTATGTAAGTTGCATGTAGGTAAAAAAGCTTTACCAAACAAATGGGTTTATCGGCTGAAAGAGGAAGATGGAGGTAAGAAAAGATTTAAAGCCAGGTTAGTTGTAAAAGGATTTGCACAGAAAAAGGGCATTGATTTTGATGAGATATTTTCTCTGGTTGTCAAGATGACTTCTATTCGTATTGTTTTAAGTATTGTGGCTGCTAAAGATTTACATTTAGAATAGCTAGATGTGAAAACTATTTTTCTCCATAGTGATTTGGAGGAGGAGATATACATGGAACAGCCCCAAGGATTTGAGGTCAAAGGTAAGGAGAAACTGGTGTGTAGATTGAAGAAGAGTTTGTATGGCCTGAAACAAGCACCTCGACAATGGTACTTGAAATTTGATAGTTTTATGGCTGAGCAAGGCTACAACCAGTGTAATTCTGACCATTGTGTTTATTTTAAGAGATTAGATAATGACAACTACATTATTTTATGTTTATATGTTGATGACATGCTTGTAGCAGGGTCTAATATGGATCACATAAGAGAGTTAAAACAACAATTAGCACAATCATTTGCTATGAAGGATTTAGGAGCAGCAAAACAAATCCTTGGTATGAAAATTTGCAGAGATAGAAAGAACAGAAAATTGACTCTATCTCAGGCTGATTATGTTGAAAAGGTGTTGTAGAGATTCCATATGGAGAATGCAAAAGCAGTCAGCACACCTTTGCCTAGTCATTTGAAATTGACTAAGGAGATGTGTCCTAAGACACAAAAGGAGGAAGAAAAAATGTCTAAGGTACCATATGCTTCAGCTATAGGAAGTTTAATGTACGCCATGGTATACACGAGATCGGATATTACACATACTATAGGAGTCGTAAGTAGTTATATGAGTCATCTCGGATTGGAGCATTGGAATGCAATAAAATAGATTCTTAGATATTTGAGAGATGCATCTAATAAACACTTATATTTTGGGGGCTCTAATACTAATTTAGCAGGTTATGTAGACTTAGATTTGGCAGGGGATATTGATACCAGACAGAGTACTACAGGTTATGTCTTTATTGTAGGTGGGACAGTGGTGAGTTGGATTTCCAGGTTGCAAAAAGTGGTTGCTTTATCCACCATGGAGGCAGAGTATGTAGCTGCAACAAAGACAAGCAAGGAGATGATATGGCTGCAATCTTTCATGGAAGAATTGGGCAAACAACAAACTAACAATTATTTGTTTACAGACAGTCAGAGTGCCATACATCTTGCAAAGAATTCTGCCTTGCATTCAAAGACCAAACACATATAGTTGAGGTATCACTTCATTCGGTCGGTGTTGGATGATGGATAGTTAAGGCTGGAAAATATACATACAGATGAAAATCTAGCGGATATGTTTACAAAGGCAGTGACAAGGGAGAAGCTAAGCTCCTCTTCAGCTTCGGTTGGTCTTCAAGACTGAAAACAAAATCAGAACAACAGAGTCTAGGGTGCTTATTTCCAGTGGGAGCTATAGGGTCAATGGTGTTATGATCAGTCTCCAAGTGGGAGATTGTTTTTATATGGAGCCTAATCAGACTTAGAGGTTAAATTTTCCCCACTTTTATCGTCGCAGTTTCTCCCCAAATTATTTAATAGGGGAGTGTAGGGGATAGAGCCCCTCCTGCGAGGCTCGGGGGGCTTATCCCCCCAGTGGGGGCCCGGGGGTGGAGCCCACAATGGGGGTCTGGGGGGAACGCCTGCAACAGGGGCTGCTGGGGGCAGCGTCGCCTAAGCAAAAATTGCATTTTATTTTATAAAGGCATCAGGAGTTATTTTTTTTTCTATTGGCCGACATAAAAAAACCCTATTTTGTAACCGACAAAAGTCGTGATAAAAATGGCTAAGGGTTAGGGTTTCTATTGAGATGTATTGTAGCATTTTGTAGCAATATTGAGTTGCAAGGATTGCTAGTTGTAATTAGTTTGATTTAATGGATAATAATATTGGACTCTCTATTGGTGGATGTAGCCTGAGTTTAGGTGAATCGCATTAAAACTTGTCTCTCACTGTTATTATTTCTGTGTATTTTCATTCCTCTGTTTAATCTTTATTTGCATTTAATTGATATCTTATGTCGGCTAACCCTAACATGTTGCAACGTCATGGCCGGGTGCTGGTGTCATCTGATATGCTTCACGACGGTGTGACATTCACTTTATAAGACCTTCAAACATTTGAACATTGATTAGGCGCTAAACTAGGTGCTAAATCCGACGCTAAATGCGATGCTAAATTTGGAGCTAAATTGTGCCTAATTTAGCGCCTACTTGTTCTGATCAGCGCAAAAAATGTCAAAAATAGCACCATCCTGATAAATAACACTGACTTTTTCAAAAAAATGGAGAAAAATACATTAAAACAGTGGGTGGAAGCAAAAAACAGAGCAAAAAAGGGAGCTAATCACATGGAGTTGTTGTAGTGACATGAGACAACTAGAGGATAAGATACCAACTCAAGGATAAGATCATATGTGTAGGATAAGATCACATGACAACTAGAAACATCTAGAAAGCTACCTAAGTCAACCTAACATGTGAACATGTGCGACTAGATTCTAACTAATAACTAGTTAGATAATGTGCCTAGTTCACACTACAAGGGGGAATCGGTTAGGTAATACCTATGTTCACACCAACAACCCCCCTTAAGGGCAACTTAGGGAGAAGTAAACAAATACAAAGATGCAAATATGGGTCCCAACTACAAGGCCATGTTAGGTACCCATGTACAAAATATATCTCACAAATGGAGTAAAGGAAAAAAATCCATAGGAAAAAACCCCTCCAAAAGAGATAAAACATGCAAACAAGTATGTACAAGTGATGGAATAGGGACTCAACACCAAGACCCCCCAAGTACTACATCCATCACGAATATACAATCAATAGCCCCCCAATAAGAGGGAAATAATGAGATTAGATATCCGCCCATAATGAAGTAGCTCCTATGCCAATGGTGAATGCTCAAAGACAAAACATAATCCAATGCTTGCAAACAACATTTCTCCCCTTGGGAAGAAACAAATCCATTGGTATATGTAGAAGAAACTCCAACTCCAAAAGAAGAGTTGAGGGAAGAAGTCTCATGAAAGATGATGTTTATGAAAATTGCTCAAGTATCCACATGTCACAACCAATAGATGCCACAAAATCAAGAATTCCATGCCTAATCAAAGAATGTGACAATCCAAGACAATAGGAAAACTCAAGATCATCAGTCTCCAAAGACAAAGAATGTTTGATAATAGTTGTGCTATGACTGTCATCAAAGAGGAGAGATAACCCCTCAAATGTGTCTTGCAAGTCTACAAGATGGGACTCACAAAACAAATCTAAAATACCTATCAAATACTCATTGCACAAAGATGTATTTGAAATACAATAAAAATCTCACTGAACTAAATTGCTAGAATATTTTAAATTCACCTTGGGAAGGATGAGGATGATTAAAGATGAATTAAAAATTCATCTTGGGAAGAGGTGGAAAATGACATGTCAATGAATTAAAAATTCATTTCCATGGGGGAGTGTTGAATTAAAAGTTCAAGTTTATGGGAGGATGTGGAGACATGTGACACATGTGCTCTTTTGGGAATCACATGTGTGAGCTCTTTGCATAAAAAATAGCTCTTACATGGAAATGGAAAGGTGAGATGGAAGGGTCGTGTGACCCTTTTGATTAAAATGTAATTTTTTTTTGTGGGGTGTGGGAGAGAGTGTTAAGTGAGGTTTGACTAAGTTAATCAAGGGATTAACTTAATTAATGTGGCTGTAGCAAATTAGTTAGTGGGCTAATAGAGGATTAAAATTAATTAAATAATGATTTATTTAATTAATTCTGGTCTAGGGGTCATGTAGGCTAGGGTAGCTAATTAAATAATTGTTATTTAATCAATTAGGCTAGGTTTAGGCTATAGGATAGGGTAGATTAATTAAATAAACATGATTTATCTAATTAATCAAGATTAGGGAGATGAACAAATTTACTAAATAAATATATAACATAATTATTTAATTAATTAGGATGAATTTGTAAGGTCTAGTGACAAATTAGATGAATTAATCTATCACAAGGGATAAATGGCTAAGGGTAGATATTTAGGGATAAATTAATTAAACAAAATAAATTTATTTAATTAATTGGAAGGGACAGTTAGTGATGTAAAGATGCGGGAAAGTGGCTTGTGGGGCAAGTCAGTTTCAGGTGTCTACACAATGAAAGCAAAATCATGCCTATCTATTTGTTCCAAACATGCATCACGATCAAATTATTCTCCTCATTATGTTTGCTATCCATCATGTCAATAAATATCTCATGATCAACAAAAATTTGAGTCATTGCAGGATTGAGACGAGGACTTCTCCCCGGAGGGAAAGTAGGATGATAGTGAGACTTTGGCATAAACTCAATACACAAACCCTAAAAATGACAAAAAAGATGAAAAGATAAAGGGTACTAATATAAATATTAGAAAATTAGAAAGTCTTAGATTTAAAAAACAAGTTAAGAATTAGAAATAAAAACCTAAGGCCAAGACACAAGGGAGTGTAAGATCAAATGGGTTCACCAAAATGAAAGGAAAATAAATATCTTTTCACCTTTTCCAATAAACTCTAGGGTAAATAAATTGACCAAGCCAATGAATTAACCCTAATATTTAATGAGTTGGCATTGATAATGCTACTAAAATAAATGCTCAAATTTAAATAAATAAAACAACAATACCTAGCTTTAAACTTGACGAAGATTATCCATGATAGATGTCATTAATTGATTCTCCAATTTATCAATGCTATGGAAAATGTTAGATGATAACCTCTTTGTCAACAAGTTCTCTGTTGATTACTTTGCTTCATTTTAGTGCCTGTGAAATTGATAGCCATGCTTGCGGATTTGAACCTTGTTCATAAATTTGAACTCTGCATGTGGAAATGATTTGCACATAAATTAATGCCAAGAACTTGCTCGCCTTAATGTTTGGATCCAATAATCTAAAAAGAGGTGGTGTCGATAGACATTGCTTAGGAGTTTGCTAGGCAAGGATAAGTGGGGGGTGGAGACTCTCGTGCCTCACATTACTAGAATTTTCAATAGCATTATCCAGCATGGCTTCCCGAGAGATTGGATCACTAGTCTAGCGATACCCCTTTTTAAGAGTGGTGATGCTAACAATCCTTCCAATTATAGGACCATCATGATCAATCCTTTGTTTGCAAAATTGTTTGGTAGCATGGTTGAAAGGAGAATCAACAAGTGGGCAGAAGAGAAGGGTAAGAGAGCAAAAGGGTAGGCAGGCTTTAGGCCTAAGCATTCTACCTTAGATCATGGAGTTACACTGAGACACATCATTGAAAAATTGTGGGATGAAAAGGAAGAAGCTTATTGTTGTTTTGTTGACTTTAAAAAGGTGTTTGACATGGTCCCTAGAGATAAGTTGTGGGGTAGGATGAAGGAACTTGGCATTCTGGGGCATCTAAGAGCAGCTGTCCATAGGCTTTATGAAGAGGTTCAAGTCAAAATTAGAACTTCAGCGGGCATCTCAGAAAGCTTTAGGAGTGACATCGGAGTTAAGCAAGGGTGCCCTTTATCCCCCACTCTTTTTAGATTATACATTGACAAGCTTGAAGGGTGGTTGAACTTGCAAGGTGGGGATGGTGTGCAACTGGGGAGTTATGTGATAAGGCTCCTTTTATATGCTGATGACCTTATTTTGATTGCAAGGTCCCCCTATGGGTTGCAAGAGCACTTGTATGCTCTTGAGCACTTGTATGCTCTTGAGCACTTTCGTAGAGATGTTGGTATGCAAGTCAATACTAGCAAGACAAAAATCATGATTTTCTCCAACAAAAGGAAACAGATTAAACACACTTTTTTCTTTGAGGGAAGTATCCTAGAAGAGGTAAAGGAGTACAAGTATCTCGGGATCGACTTTAACAATAGGCTTAGTTGGGAGACTTGTAGAAAGAATTTTTTTTTGGGAGGTTGGAAAGCATGTTATGCCCTCCAAAATAGGTGTAGAGAGACAGAATTATGGGATTGGAAAACTACACTGACTCTTTTTGGGCTATTGGTAAGTCCGGTGGTACTTTATGGATGCGAGATTTGGGCAAGCAGCATGTCAAAGTCCAGGTGGAAGCAAATAGAGAGAATCCAAAAGCACATGATCATTAGCAAGTTCAAGATGAAAGCTTCAACCCCGTATGAGATTTTACTAGCTGAAACAGGGGCTGTTCTGATGGAAGCTACAACTATGATGCATCTCTTAAGATATCTCAAAAGAATTGAGTAGATGGCCACTAGTAGGTGGCCTAAGGTTGTCTTCAACGAGGTTATAAGGGAAAGAAAGAAATCATGGATGAAACAAAATAGCAAGTGGATGGAAAAGTGGAATATATATTTCAATGCTTGCCCTTCTGATGGGAAAGAAATTAAAGCTTTTGTCATAGAGAAATTCTGTAAATCTATGTGGGCTGGTTCTCTAGGGAGAAAGAAGAGTTATTATCTTGAGATGTTTAATCCCACATGTGATCATTTACAAAAAGCGTACATTGCGGCGGATATTTCTTGGAGAACTAAGATTTTGATCGCTCAACTTAGGACCAACCCTCATTAGCTCTATTGTGAAATGAGGTGGAAGAGACCTAAAGAAGCGTGGGAAGAGAGAGTGTGCTTTTTGCACTTTTGGGGCAGTGGAATCAGATAAACACTTTGTTTTAGAATGTGACGCTTACACTAACATCAGAGTAAAATATGCAGATATCCTGGCAGCAGCCTCTTGGCATGATCTTTTTGTCGAAGGGTCTTTGGTGAAGATGGGAGAGTTGACTCGGTTGGCTGTCTCATAAACTATTTTTAGCCTCGTGGAAGTTAAAAGCTATTATTCTATTCTATTCATATTTCCCCTCCTTTTACAATTTTAATTATATGGATTGACTCACGCTTCCCCGGGAATTATGAGGGGAGGAAAGAAAGAAATGATGTGTAATGAGCTCTTTCCATTTTAATCATAAGGTATGAAGTGCAGGTGAAACATCGTAGCGATTTAACAACTACTACTATCATTGGTGCTCCAACAGAGTGGGTCCTACAAATTCGTGTAAAGAATGCCTTCTTTTTTATGGAGAGAATATCTTCGAAGTCCTTTAATGTTCCTTTGACACACGATGTCAGCTCCAAACAAGCTTGTCGCAGTGAGTTCCTTGTCATATATCTACTGTTCTTCCCTAGCAAAATTTCAAGGGCAAAGACAAGAAGCTGTACCAATTGTCCTCGTGCCACATTATCCTACCTTTGTATTCTTATTTCAATCCCGGTTGACATTCAATCAACCAAAATTCAACGGCAGTGGGAGCAATGCAACTATGAATTAAAGAATCATCGTCATTATGGTTATACTTGGTACATCAATCTGCAACCTACATTTTATTTTAATGGTTATGCATGGTACACCTATCTCCAATTCACATTTTATCTAATGGTTATGCCCGGCACATCAATCTACAGCTCACATTTTATCTATGTACAGAGAGAGATGCAATTCCTTGGATTATCCTCCACATGCCCAATACTTTCAAATAACATGCCTGCGTTGCCAAATGGCTTTCAATCTGGGTTTTATCACCAGTTGAGACCCGCATGGAAACTTGGTGGGATTTTTAAAAGGAAGAAAAACAGACGCCTTCTGACCACAGTTCTGGCGACAGCAAAAATTTCCATTGGCATAGCAAGAGACCCGACTGACCATTCCTCAGATGAGAGCTTAAAACCTTCTGCAATGGTTTTAGCGCGTGACAGGTTGATGGTCTGTGGAGGAGCCACATTGTCTGGACATGTGCATATCAGTGGTGCTAAGAACTCAGCCCTGGCTGTTTTGGCAGGAGCCTTGTGTTCAGCAGGTATTTCAACTCTGCAGATGATTCCAGATCTCCATGACACTAGAACCATGATGGAGATCCTTCGTTCTATTGGGGTGGAGGTAAAGAGATCAGGTTCAGAAGTGGTAGTCAATGCAGATTGTATTAGGAGTGTGGAGCCATGCTCAGAAGCAGTGAGGAAGCTGAGGGCTAGTTTTTTTATTATAGGTCCTCTGCTGGCTCGACATGGTGAGGCACACGTGGCTCTTCCTGGAGGCTGTAATATTGGAGCTAGGCCGATAGACCTGCATTTGAGAGGGCTTCAAGCACTTGGTGCCCACGTTGAAATTAGGTCAGTTTCTACACTTTTTTTCCTTTTTAAATTTTTTTTTTTTTTATTCCCACTAATGCTTTAAGGAATATATTTCACTAAAGTTGCCTGGATTTGTTGATTCAGAACTCCCATCAAGACCATGCTAAAAATAAAATTTAACCTACAAAAAAAAGAAAAAAAGTAGTAGCGGAATTCACTTCTAATGCCAAGTTAGGCCACAAAATCCATCTCTGTAAAGTTTGCACCTATCACTTTTCTCAAAATCAACACACCCATGAATCTAAGTTTTAATCCATCTCTGTAAAGTTTGCACCTATCACTTTTCTCAAAATCAACACACCCATGAATGAAAGTTTTATCCTCTATCCACATTCTCTATCTTTATCCTCTATCATTATGTTATCTAATATCTTTACAATAGACATATTCTAAATCTAATGCTAATCTAATATACTATCCGCTCTCATCACTTGCACTCTGTCTCATTCCTTTTTTTCACATGTCATATATGTCAGAACAACCATTGGAACTCTTCAGTGAATCTGGACACACGAATCCCTATTGATATTATCATTTTCTTTAGTGCACCAGGACTCCATAGATGCTTCTATATTATGCCAACTCTGAAGACTAGTCCTAAACCCCAGGAGAAAAAGATTACTCTGTTTTCAGATTGTATGTATTGATCTTGGTTCTCTGCAATAGATTAAATTTCCTGTGTATACGGGCCCTTGCGTATGCTCAATCCTTCTAGGATCAAAACATTACTCTTGCAAGTTGTCTGGAACGACATTTTTAATCAACATTTGCTCTCTAGAGCTGGTGTTTTTCACCCAACAATGGGTTTTCTCCATGGCAACTTGATTGTTCACATGTTATGTTTGATTTTTATCTGTCATTTCAATTTGTTGAGATGCTATAAGTTGTTTTCCTTGATATGCATGTTGTTAGGTTGATTTGACAGCCAATAGAGGTGGTTGAAGTGTGTATTGAGAGTTTGAAGAGGCATTACTCTGTATATCCGTTTCTAAGGGCAGTGTGAGGAGTATCCTTCCAGTTTACCGGATCAAGAGAAATATGCTTTGAGCTATGAAAATGATTTATCATTGATGAGCTCTAATTAGTAACAGAAAATGAAGTAAAATTCCATCAGGAAAGCTCAACCACTTCTGATCATTCACCTCTGATTGTACTACATATCTTGTTATGCCCCTTTACCCACAGGAGGCATAAATCTGTACACATTTTTATGCTTTATATTGTGAGTGGTAGTCTGATATTGTTTCAAGGCATTTACATTGGGTGCAAAAGTAATTATCAGTTTATTTCCTGGGCACTACGGTAATGCAAAAAAGAACATTAAGTGTCGTATGGTCAGGCTTCTAGAGGCCAGGCTTGATGATTAGGTGCATCCCTCTTAGTCATCAATGGTAGTGCTGTTAACAGCATCTGCTTTGTAGAGTAGCGAGTAATTTAATGCCATTGTGTGAATGATCATTGGGGGACCCTAAATTCCCTGGGTATAGTGCATATGTTTTTACGCAACTGTTGCCTTTTGCAGAAACACGTGCATGTAATTCTTATGAATGATTATAGGGTGATTATAAATCCCCTAGGTATAATGCATATGTTTTTATGCAACTTTCCCTTTTGCAAACACATGTACATGTAAATTTTCTGACGTTTTCACTAGTGGTTTAGCTTTGTTTAAGTATGCATGCATTTAATGTGGAATCCTATATAGGTCCCAGATTCCATGACCACTAATAGTCAGTCCAAAAAATAAATTATAGAAGATTCATTATAAGCTTAAACCTTTCTAGGCGGGATTCCCTATTGTTAGGTACATTGTGATTAGATATCAGAACACATAAACATTCATTTTTATTTATCAGATTGTATATTGTAATTTGACATTCTTTGAGGGGTTTTGAGAATTACAGAAACTTCTGCCCTATTATAACATGATTGTAACATAAATTTGACTTCCAAGTCAATGCCAAGATGGATTTTACTTTCATAGAAAAATGATTTGAACTATGTGTGAATAGAAGCTTGCATCCCTGTTATTTTTCATTTTGATTTGCAGGCAAAGAATCAATTTCACACCATCTAAGACATTCTGTAGTTTAGTTTGGCCCTGTGAAAGATGTTACACACATTCACTGGAATGTGACTATTTCTTGTTCCATGTATGACATTTTCCCTTTTAAAGTGAATAATTCATATTAATTAGTGGCAAAAGCTAAACTAGGTATATAGAGCATAAATAACAGGCAGAGTCTGTTTCATGGAAGACTGGCAGGGGAATTAGTAAAGTGCCATAATACTAACTATCATCAGAAGTTGAATTTTTACAAAATCAGCAGACTAGACATGAAACTGTAGCTATAGTACAGTTTACCATGGGAAATTTTTTCCCAAACAGAACAAGCAACCTCGCTCCTGGTATAGCATATTTATATTATGACAGATAATTCCAAAGCTCATAGATTTCCATTCTCCCATGATTCCAGGGTTCTACCTTATGCAAACCCTCTGTCAACAGAATGTGTAAATCTTGCAGAGGAAAATTTGCAAGTTGAAACCCAAAGAGGTGATAAATTACCTTTTACCCTCGTAATGCTGTATTCAGACAGTACAATCGTGAGTAATCTCAAATAATCTCTCAATTAGAAGCTATAACATACATATTAAAAATTGCCTTAAAAGACCTGTGCTTCAGACAATGTATTTTTCTTGATAGGGGCTGTCAGCAAATCTTAGGTGTGGGTGCAAATCAGCAGTTGTTGCAACTTGAAGATCTTAGAGCTCACCATATCTGTAGCATAGAGTTCATAGCTCAGCCAAGGCCTTGTGCCATAGTTCAAAAACTCGGATTTGAGAAAAACTTGGCAAGCCTTAATATCGACTCAGACTTGGGACTTGGCAAAAACTTGGGAAGCCTAAAATTTGACTCAGACTCAGGACTTGGCAAAAACTCAGCATATACATAAATGTGTAAAATAAACTTACAAACATGCAAAAAACTGAATTTAGAGAACTCATAGGTAGTTTTTCCTTCATTTATAGACCAAAAGAGTACAATGCACATCATAGTGTTGTATAATTATACCTAACAACTCCCTGTAAATGTTTTACAATTTTTTCCTCCAACTAAAGCTTCTGTGGCTGTGCAGGTACCCTCAAACTGGATGGTAAAGATTCCTCTTGAGGAACAATATATTCCCAAGCATATCATGATCATCCAGTGAAGCCCCTACTTATGCTTCTGCCTATGCTTGTGCCTGCACTTCTACATTTGCTGCTTCCCTCTCAAAATCGGCTATCTTATTCACAAAAAATATGGGTTCCATGTCCTCAGAAATCCAATCTGAATATGGATTAATGTCATCCAAGTCAATTGCTTTGTAAATCCCCATTCCCTCCACCTTTTTGACATGAAAATGAAGGTTGAATAGTACAAAAATGTTGTCATTCAGGCACTTTTGAGTGAATATGTTATGTTTCTTCCTGTTAATGACTTCAAATCTGCTCCAATTTTGCTCACACCTAGAAGTGCTATAGAGCTGGCACAAAATTTGGATGGTAAGGCTTTGGTGATTTGGTGTTTTTGCACCATAATCTTCCCAATAGAAATCTGCAAGGACAACATTTATAACTCTGTAAGTTCACTCAAATATTGCAGCCAACTGTTGCTTTTGTTAGATGTGCCTTATATTTATGCTCCGCAGAGAGTGCAACAATGGGAAGCTCTATGAACGTGGGACTTGATTTACATAACGACCTTTGGGATTTTAAAGGCTGGCTCCTTGTAAGATTTTCATGTGTATCATTTCATTCCAGTGATAGAAAATATTTTAATCTTGGTCCATCGACTTTGTTAGATTAGGGTTTATTTTCATGTAATCCTCTCTTTTCCTTTTCCTTTTGTTATTAAACTACAATTACACTTATTAAACTTATTTGTGTCTCTTAACTGGTTGCTGACACATTCTCCTTTGAATATATAGAGCTGAAGAAAACAACCTTCCCTTGTAGTCTTGTAAATTTGTAATTTGTCTAGAATTGTGTCTCTAAGGGCTTCATCAAAGGTCATTCTCTCTATACATGTGCTGAGGCCATCCATAATCTCCTCATCAACCCTAAAGCAGTGAAAAACTTTAGATTCAAGTAATAGCCACATGAATGTGTTGGGAAGTTGCTTATTCCACATTTGATCAATAATGCATTAAATGAGTTCATATTTTCTTTTGTTCAACCCATAGAAATGCTGGATGGCCTCCTTGGCCTTGCCCATGGCTTCAGATAACCAATTGGGTTTTCCCCTCCGTCCACCAAGTGAAGAATCTTGACCAAAGGTTTTGTTACATAAAACAAAATATTATAAATTTTTAAAAATAAAATTAATAGAAATTTGAATACCAATAAAAAAAAGTAAATGGACATCAAAATAACTAATAATGGAGTTGATTCTACAACGTGAATTTTAAAGTTACTTTGAATAGAATAATTTTAACGTCTATGAGGCCAAAGATAGCCTACGGGACAGCAAACCCTGCCATTTTAGCTTTTTGAATTGTTGAGCTTTTGCTAATATGCTTGCTGATGAGCTTCGCTGTTTTCCCAACCTTCTCCACTTCAAACAAATACTGTAATGAAGCATCCATTAATGTACCTTCGTACTTGATTTGAATGCCACTATAAGCTTCACACTCTAGGATAAAGAGCTTTTCTGATTCAGTTGCCCCAACCATGCAAAAGATACAAACTCTTTCCTCCCATTCTTCTTTAGGTCTCTTTCATCTATCTGTTTCACATCGAAGATGATGTGAGCTAGTTTTCGATTGGGCTATAAGTATCTTTTCCCTCCAAGGGATATTTGCCCCCGCGTATGGCTTTTGTTGATGATCGTAAGTGGGGTTATACTCATCAAGGTAATATGTCCACTTTCTTTGTAATGGTTTTTCCCACATAGACTTGCAAAATTTATCCATAACAAAAGCCTTTATTTCTTTGTTATTATTTGGGCACACATTTAGGTGGATGCCCCATTTGTTCATCCACTTGAAGTTTTGTTTCATCTAGGACTTCTTTCTCTTGCTCAAGATTTCTTTGATGATAGTCTTAGGCCACCTATGTGTCTCCATTTGCTCAATAGGGAAGGTGCCTATTTCAGCTAGAAGAATCTGATAGGGAACCGAAGCATTGAGTTTGAATTTTCTTGTGATCATGCATTATTGAATCCTCTCTAGTTGCTTCCATTTAACCTCTGAAGTGCTGCTAGCCCATAAGTCACATCCATATAGCACCACTGGAATGACTAAAAGCTCGAATAGAATCCGCATAGTTTTCCAGTCTCATAACTTTGCCTCCTTGCTTCTATTTTGCAATACATGAAGTGCTCTCCACTCTTCTGAAGTTATCTTCCTTCTGCAAGTATCCCAACTAAGCTTGTTGCTAAAGTCAATCCCAAGATACTTGTACTCTATTACTTCCTCTAGAATATTCCCTTCAAAGTAAAAGTTGATCTAATATTTTCTTCTTTCTATTGGAGAAGATCACGATCTTAGTCTTGCTATTGTTGACTTGCATACCTACTTCCTTGGAGAAGTGCTCTAAGGCATATAAGTGCTCTTGTAGCCCTTGAGTAGATTTAGCGATCAAGATGAGATCGTTGGCATACAAGAGAAGCCTCACAACATACTCTCCCAAAAGAACACCGTCCCCTTGCAAATTTATCCATTCTTCTAGTTTGTAAATATATAGGCCAAAAAGGATAGGGGAGAGAGTAGACCTTGTTTGGCACCTATGTCACTCCTAAAACTTTTTTACCTGAACTTCCTCATACAACCAACCTATGAACAACCCCTCTATAATGCTCTGGGATACCAAGATTCTTCATTCTACACCATAATTTACCCCTGGGAACTGTGTTGAAAGCTTTCTCGAAATCAACAAAACAATAGTAAGCTTCCACTTTTCCATTCCAAACTTTTTCAATGATATGCCTCAAGGTGATGCCGTGATCTATAGTTGAGTGTTTTGGTTTGAAACCTGCTTGCCCTTTTGCTCTCTTTATCTTTTTCTTCTACCCACTTGCTGATCTTGTGCTCTACCATGCTTCCAAATAGCTTTGCAAACAAAGTATTGATCATGATGGTCTGATAATTGGAGGGATTGTTTACATCACCTCTTTTAAAAAGAGGTATTGCTAGGCTGGTTTTCTAATCACTTGGAAAACCATGTTGAATGATGTTGACAATTTTCTTAATATGAGGGGCGAGGATGTTCTTTCCCCATTTTAAGTATTCTGCTTGTAACTTAGCCATGTCACAAGCCTTCCCTGTGCTTATCTTCTTGGTACCTTCCTTAACCTCTTGTAAAGTAAACAATTTGTTTCCGTGTTGACTATGGGACGTGCTTTGCTTGTGATTCATGCTTGTATGGTTGCTTTGCATATGCAAGCTATTGAGTAGCTATGATATTATTCTTTGTGTGTTGTTTTCTTTGCTGAAGTTCCCTTCAATTTTTTTTTGGATTATTCTTCCCTAAATAAATTAATTCCTCTCTCCTTGTATTAATGTACTCTTTTATTTGTTGCTTTTACAATCTACTTGTACAAATTTTTGTTCTCCTCTTATTTGCCTGACTCTTTGAGAGCTTTTTTGGCCACCTTGCTCTCCTCATTGAGCCAAGCATATGTTGGAAAACAACTTGTCTGTCTTCTTATTTTTTGCCCTTTTATATCTTTCAAGAGCCTCTTGGATTATGCTTGTTAACTCATGGCTTTTGAAACCGTGTATTCTCTTTTCGTTCTTTTGCAATTCTTGCCTTAAAGCTTGCATGAAGATAGAGCAGTTTTCTTGGGTTATAAGAAATTTTCCCCTTTCCAAGGGTTGGTGATTGGAGTGCTCTTTTACTGTAGTTGATTACTTTTTGACCAAGACAACCTTGTACAAACTAGGCTATGATCTGATTTTAGCTTTGTAGGGGGATCTTCTATCATTACCTTTGTTATCCTATCTATTAAACTTTGCGAGCAAATGACGTAATCAACACCACTTGCCCCATTGTAAGTTTTACATGTGTAATTCCCAAATTTCTTCCACCTGCCCATACCATTGCGGATAATCAAACCATAAGTGTCACATAAGGTTAGTAATTCTTTGCCAAAATGATTGATGCCCCTGTTATCCTCTGAACATCTGCTCACTGATGATTTTCCTCTTCATCAAGTCATAAAGGATCGTTATCCTCCTTGTTGCACAAAATTCTGGTTTGCTCATTTGCTGTCTTAGCATTGAAGTCTCCCAAGAGGACTTCACCATGCTGAGAGTATGCTGATATATCTTTTTTTAAGCATGGGTAAAGATCCTTGCCATCCATCCCATAGTTTTTGTATGTTTTTGAGGCTTGCGGGGCAAAATAGCAAGCTGCAATTATGACGTGTCTTTCTCTTTCTATTGTTCTAAACCAAATGTATTGCTTATTTGTGTCTTCTGTTTCCAACAGGATGTTTCTGCCCCAATTTCTCTTACCAACACCATTATTCCTTCATAGCCTTTGCCATTTCTTGTTACTTCGTTCCAAATTGCCATTTTCATAGACCATCGTGCTCATGGGTTTCTGTGAGACAGATTATGTCTTTTCCTTTTGTGACAGGCCCTAACCCAAGTCCCCTCCTCCATGGGTATCCTCTACAATTCCAACACACTAACTCTAAGTGCTCCTTGGATGGTCGTAATTGCTATTTACCATGAAGTCGATGACTCAAGGCAAGATCCTCACTTTTTTTTACCTATGTTTGTTTTGCTTCCCTCCTCGCTTCCAATGATTTTTCTACCCTCCCTTTGTTGCCTTCCTGCTGTGTTGAGGTGTTTCGGGACATAAAATTGGCAATGAAAAGCTTTATTGCTTTGTAGCCATGTCCATTTGCCCTCATTCTTTGCTATCCTTACTTTAGCCAATTCTTCCCTTCTTATCTCTTCTTGCTTTGGGGTTAAGTCTTCATCTAGAAAGAAACATGAACCTTTCAAAAAACCTCTTTTTCTTAAAAGTTGTTTTTTGTCTTCTATTGTCATCATGACAACTTTGATAGGTCTATCGCTTTCTTCCTTTACTTTTCCAACTCTTCTTGATTGACAAATTTGTTCTTTCCATTGCAACTTGTCCCTAAGAAAGTCACTGGTAAGATTAAATGTGCTTTCAATTTCACCATAATCTCTCACCCCTCTAATAATTATATTTTTAATCTATCATGCCTTGCTTTGTGTTCTCATTCTTGTAATTTGGGTTGTTTTATGCTTACTTCCATTGTCTTATTTGCCATCTTATCTGTTGGCCCTTTCAATACTTGAGCCCATGACTTGACCTCCTTTGAGGATTTCCTCCATGCTTTTGGCAAACATATCATCAAAAACAATCTTCAAAACCCTTTCCCCTTAAGTCTTCTTTATGTAAGAAGAATCCACCCACCTAGTGCTCACAAACATTTGCTTAATAGATGTTAGTGAAGCCGCAATGCTCTCTAATGTGATAAAGTTGGTTGTAATAACCACCCTAGTTTTTTCAAAATATTTTACTGAAATTGAGTTCACAAACAACTCCGATACACCTTTTGATCACCTAGATCCCGGAGAGGGCAAGGTGAGAGCATACGGTGCCTCAGATACAAGCGACAATCCAACTAGTGCGGCAAATAACAAACATCCACTTGTTCAGTGGGCATCCACTTATTCATTGGGAATGTGTGAAAGCCACTGGCAGAATTTCTAAGCTTGACTCAAACCCATAAGGTCGATACGCCAGCTTGTTCATGCCAAAACGGGCTGTGACGAAGTATGCTATGTAAACTGGCGGTAAACCACCCAGTTGTTTACAAAATGAAATGCATATATTCAAGGGCCCATGGCGGTACTACCATCCAGGGCTTACAACCAAAAGAGATTGATTCTTAGTGCCTTGGGATTGCAACCAGAAGAAGATTTATGTCTGATTATTATTTCAGATTGTTACAGTATGCAAATCAGACTTATAAACTGCCCAGAAAATGCTGTATTCAAGGTAATTATGTGTAGTAAGAACTCAGAACTGAGATACAAGGTATCATACTGCTGTAGAAGTATTTCCAACTGATAAAGATGGTCTGATATCTAATCTGAACCACTGTATACTGTGCTGCAGCAATTCTGAAGACTATATCAGCACTAAACAACCCACATCAACACCACAGAACACCCCAAAAACTCATCGAACACTGAGAAATATTACTGAACAACATTCCCAACCACACCAAACTGCCTCTAACAACTGGAAAGCATAACATAAATAACAGAAATCAAAATCAGACTTGTACCATATGCTGGTACAGCAGATCAGTACCCACGTTTTGGTTCATAACTCCTTCAAATCCCAGAATCTCCCTTCCAAAACAGTGGTAAAGGTTCCCTTGCAGCTGGGCGCCACTTTTTGATTAGGAATATGGCTTACAAAGTGAGTGCTTCAATTGCAAGGTTCCCACGTACCTCATGCATGGTACGGCAGCCCCTTGGAGTGTATGGCTCCATCAATAAACACTCACCTCCTCCAATAACTTGTACGGTCAGCAAGGAATTTGTCTTTAGTGGCTGCTAAAAGACAACAATTCCAAATCATCAGCCAATGCACCATTTCATTCAGATTTTGCAAAGAGCATGTACGGTCAGCCGAGAAGGGGTACGATTCTACTTGAGAAGGGTACGGCTGGGATTTTTGGCATTCCCTTTCATTGGAATCTGCAGCAATCCACCAATCTTCACTCCTAAAATTAATAATCTTAAAATCAAACTCAAAAAACATCAAAATTTCTCAAACCCAATCCACTGCAAAATGACTCCATTGAAGCTCCTTGTGATTTCTGAGATAAAATCACCCGATTTCGATCTAGGGTTGGTCTTCCACAACCGAAACAAGAAGAAGAATGAGGGATGTAACCTCACAAGACCAAGCTTGGAAGCTCTCCACAGAAATTTCAATCATAAAATGCATAAACTCCCATGAGCGTTCAAAACTCTATTTTATATCTTCCCGTGCATGCCAAAGATGAATAAAATATATTATATTGCATTATGGGCTTCATGTGTATTTATTTCCCACTAAAGTGGGCACTCACTTTGGGAAATAAAATAGTCTTTTTCCCAACGCTCACCAAACCATAAAAACCACTTTTAAAAAAACTTAAGCTGTTAACTTTAAAATATAAAGTTAAAACCAAGGACAACTTAATTTAATTATTTAAAAAGTCATTTCCCTTAAAATGACCTAGTTAGCCTTCAGGAAATTCACGGAAACAAGGCTAACCATTATTAAATTAATTACAAACGGAAAGGGGACATTACATTGGTGGCCAATTGTGTGGCTCTTGATCACATAAGCTCCTTTCCCTTGGTGTACTCTCTCATTAAGTTAAGCAGCCAAGGGTGATTGTAGATGTATTTTCATTTTGTGATGTTTCTGACCTTTTCCACCAGGGTTTTCACCCATCCAAGTTTGCCTATATCTTCAAGCAGAAGATCAATGCAATGGCCGCACAAGGGCTTAAAAAACAGTAGAGCACCGAGCTCCTTAAGAAGTCTCCTTGTTGTCACACATACTGTTGCATTCTTGCTGACAACTTGAATGACATTCTTCAAACCCACTTCCATTACCACCTTGTCTAACATATTGCATAAAGTCTTGACATTTTTCACTTTGTTAGAGGCATGGCTTCAAAAATACTAATGGTTTACTTGAAGCCACTAGGATTTTGATCAATGTGCACTACTTACCAGCCGCCCACCCATCAAACAAAATACTACAGGCTATTTGGTGCAAAATCCTCTTCTATTCTTCTATTGTGACCTCGATGTTTTTCATAGCTTTGTCCAACAAGGGCCCACTCAAATCATGCAGACTAGGTACCTTGAACCCTTTTCCAACTATAATCTATGCATTGACCAACGATTCCCAATGATCCCAATATGTGCTCCTTGCAACATTGAATTGTATGTTGTTATAATACCAAAAATAAGCACATGCCTCTCCCGCCTCATGATGCTTCTCTTGGTTCCACAATGTAACTTTAGGCAAAAGTTGTGCACCGGGAGTATTATGAGGAACGAAGCACCCTTGTGAGTTTGACTACACCTGGCTAAAACTATTTGTATTAGATGAACCTCATATTTGTGGGCCAAGACAAGAGCCCACTACATTAGTCCATGAGTTTGGAGGAGAATTCATCACAACTGCAATTGTCTCAGTGATCCTTATCTTTTCTAATTTCTTCCCCTTGTACAAAGCAAGGACAACCTTCATCTCACGTGTAATTTGAGGTTCCACTGAATTACACAACTGCACATCTCAACTAGGGATTTGTGCAAGGAGATATTTGAGGTGATTGATGCTTTCTCATCCTCACGCCACAAAAATTTCACACCATAATTCTTGCCTCTGTACTTGGTGTGCAATGCCTCCAAGTGGGGTCCTTGGTCATGCCACTACTACAGCTACTTGTAGATGTCATCTCTATCTGCAAAGTTGGAAAATGAAAACCATAGCAAAAGGAAAAAAAAAAAAAATTGTAAACCCTATCTCTTAAATAAGAAAGAAAAGAAGACAATAAACAAACACAAAACATATAAACCCTAGAAATGCTAGAATGCAACAAGAATGAAAGGGAAAAAACAAAAAAAGAGTTACACACCTTTCAAATTTGGTCAATAAATCCGTAGAATCAGTCCAAGATCACTCAAAATGAGTTGAATCACCTAAAAATTGATGCAATGTTGTCAAACAGTGGAAGGCACGAGAGTGTAAATGAGAAAATGAGAAAAAAGAGGGTATAGCACTTTTCTGCCTCCAAGCAAGTTTTTGGTTCGGACTCGTCGACTACTTGCTATTTTCTAGGCAAGTAACTTGACGAGCATAGATGGAAAACTTGCCAAGTACTTGTGAGTTTTTTATGAAACAAGTACTCACAAGGTAAACTTGCCAATCTAAGGTGGCTGAGTTTTTGGTTAGTTGTGGCAGCAAAACTTGGCGAGTCTGTGCATGCAACTCGCCAAACGTGGAATAGGTAACTCAATGCATCAAAAAATGCACCACAAACATGGCATAAACATTCAAAAACACAGTTTTCTAGCATTTGAGTTTTCTTGTGTGAATTAGAGTGAAAATACATGGTTTTTGCCTTGTTAAAAATTATGAAAATGGCGTTGCCCCTTGACCCTACTAGGGGTACTGCCCCTAGACCCTGGTGGGGACACTGCCCCTAGACCCCTACGAGAGGCGACTCCACTTGGGGTAGTGCCCCAGACCCCATAAGGGGTGACTCCACTTAGGGTAGTGCCCCAGACCCCCATGAGGGGTGTTGCCCCTTGACCTTGCTGGGGGCATTGCCCCTAAAGCCCCACCAAACTCATTTGATGCATTTTGTAGCTCCTTTTTCTATAATTTTTTTTTTTCAGAAATTTAAGTGTTTTTTAAGTTGCTGAGTTTTGCCGAGTCGGAAATTTTTGGTTTGCCGAGTCAGAGTTTGCAAAATATGTTGGCAAGTACTCGTTTGTAATTTGCCTCCTAATTTATAGGTGAGTAAGTCAATGAGCCCACTTTGCTCACGAGTGAGCAAGTTATCATACTATGGCTTGTGCCATCGTGATAAACAAATAAGGGGTTAGAGGATCACATTGACAGAGTTCTGTACATGCTTTAAACAATACTCTTTGGGTTTTGTTTGCAAAAAAAAAAAAAGATGCTGTAGGGTATGATTTCCTAATCCAAGTAGCCCGGTCTGAACTAAAGCCTATTTTAAGGAGAGGGGGAAATAAAATCATGGTTTGCTTTATTAAAATACCTGGACTTGTCAAGCTTACTAAATGCACCTTGTTGCTTACTAGTCTTAAGTGAATGGATAATCTCTTGGGCAATAATAATACCATCCAAAATAGCATGAAGCTATATGACACTTTTAAAAGGTCATTACAATCTCACATAATATAAAAAATCGATAACAAACTTAATATACCCATCATATATGCAGCATGATTTTTTCACTGGATCATATAAAGAAAATATATTTTCATAGATGTACACTTAAATATGTCATGCTTGCCTTTTACCTGTCAGACTAAAGTGCAACACAGCTTTGTGCTGTCACCATATTAAGTACAAAATCTGCTCATTATGGAGAAATAATATGTAGCAACAGAAGCTTTGGACGATTCACTTTTTCCTAATTAATTAGTAATAATCTTATAGATAGCATTACACAATGAACATGCATATATACACATGCAACAAATCAGCACGACTCTTCATGGGAAAAATAACATTAACAATATTAGTAGCATCAAGAGCTTCAAGCACAGTTGAGGATATTCTGGTTCTTCTACTGTTGCCAGCAAGTCTTGACTATATCCTTGAAAAACCAGAAAACTCAGTTGGAAAGCTTTTAGGTCCAGGCGTTTTAGCTGTTGCAAAAAATAAAATTAGTGTGAAGTTCACTTTCAGTAATAGGCATCATTCAAAGATCATTGTGAGTTTGAGAAATAACCCAGGGAATTTGATGTGGCAACTGATATCAAGCAACATGTCTGTCAATATATGACTCGGGAAACAGATTTTTTTTTTTGTCCCAGGCTTAAATGCTTTAGTAGAAAATGACACAAGGTGTGTATTCAGATAAATATGTTTTCTCTGAAAGCTGATATTATACTATTCAAGTATTCTGAAGTTTTAACCTCAAGCACACTTCTCTTAAACACAAATATCATCTAAACAGGTTAACAATGATTACTTCAATTGAACATGCAACATGCACTATCAGAGAGCCTCTTCTCAATGCACTCGATGTGTTGCTCTCTTTCCTATGATCAATCCAACAGAATTTGGAAATTTGTTACAACACCATGTAACCCATACATCCATTGCCATGCCTTCTCTAGATCTTGTCACAATAATATGCAACTTGCAACCTGGTTGTATATTTTTTACAATGCCATGAGCTTGTATATATAGACGCAAAGCTCATAAGAAACCACCAAGTGGTTTTACAATACAATGGATACAAAGCTATGGGCCATGATCCTTCATCTTCCACACATGACTTCTCATGTGCTATGAATGACCCCTCATGCCCCACACGACTCTTCATGTTCCACAAGTGAATCCAAACACCCATGTGTGACTTTTGAAATCTCCCAAGAGTCTCTTCACATTCCAAGGTGTCCCATTTGGTTCTCCTTGTCCCATGTGACGTTTCACCTTTTGATGCTTTGTCTCTTTGCTTGTCCTTTTGTGACCCACAATTATGTTTGCAATTTCAATGTCTCATACAACATTACACTAGGAGAAATCAAACTAACAACCAACTGTGATGTCCCATTCCATGAGGACCACAATTGACAACAACATTTTAAGTTATTACACAAGGCATACAACACACCTTTTTAACAACAACATTCCAATGTCATTATTCAAGGTGTAGAACACACTTTTCTAAAAAAAATTATATATTAGACACACTTAGGTTGTGCACAAATATGAGCAACTACTCATTAGTTCATATGCATACAATCATAGTTTGAAGACATGGATTCAATAGAGCTAAATTTGACTTGGACTCGGCGACTCAACAAAAACTCAGTTTAAAAAAGTACTTGAAGTTTCTTAAAAAACATAAATTTTATGCAGAATACAATTACAAAATGTATCAAATGAATTTGTGAAGTGTTTTCTAGTAGATTTGAATACAAAAAGAGTACAATATCACATCATCATGTGAATACAACAGCCAATCAATAACTATGATATGTATTATGAATTTATGATGATTACAACAATTTACAATATCCTCTTTTCCCTTTTAGTGAAAAATTGGGGCCAGAACCCATGCCTTGCAATCCGTGGTGGCTCCATTCTCATACTAAGGTCTATGGCTCCAGCATGGGACTAGATGGCAATGACCCCTTTGCCTCATGTTCAACATCATCTGCAATAATGTCATCCAATCCAATCTCCCACTTCTGCTGTAGCTACATCCTTCAGAGCTTGCCTTTTGAAATCAACAATCTCGTTTTTTGTAAACAAGGGGGTGTCCTCATCTTGTGTAGTCTAGTTTTTGTAGGAATCAATATCATCCAAGTCCATAGGCTCTTGAGTAGTTGTCTCCTCTACCTTTCTTTTGTGAAGGTGAATGTTGTATTGCACAAAAACTAGGTCATTGAGGCATCTTTGAGACAAATAATTGCACTTCTTCATGTAAATGGCCTTAAACAACTCCAGTTTTGTTCACATCCAAAAGCGCTACAAGGTTGAGACAAAACACGAAGGTTTAGCTTTTGAAGATTTGGGGTATTTCCACCTCAATCTTCCCACCAAGAACCTACAAATATAAAATTCAAAAGTTTGTAAGTAAGCATTAATCGTAACTTGTAAGCAATAATTGTAAGATATAGGTAAAGATTCCATTTTTTTGTTACTTGGTGTTTGGGTGGATTTTCCTTGGATAGCTAGTGTAGAAGAAAAGAGTCCCCCCTAGCTTGCTCGTAATTTTGCAACTCTTGAATAATCAGGTCTCTCAGCTCAACCTTAGGTGTCATCCTCTCAATGCATGGAGAGGCCCCCCATAACCTCCCTATTAGTATTTGTGAAGTCATTTGAGAAGAAAAACTTGGGGTTGAGGTAGTACCCCACTACATGAATGGTTTGGTGGAGTTGATTGTTCCACCTCTGATCAATGATCTCCCAGATGGGATCAAGTTTGTTTTTATCTCCCCTATAGTAGTTTTGGGTGGCCTCCTTGGCCTTAAAAATGTATTCCATTATGTTTTGGTCCCCATCCACCAAACACAAAGCTCTCACCAAAAGCTCTAACACCTACAAACAAATTAAAGTTACAATTAAAATAAATATTTAAAAAATTAAAGGATTAACTTTGAAATTTAAATTGAAGTTTGAAGTTTTCTTGATGGCCTTTATAGCTCTTTTTGCAAAGACATATCAAAAATTGTCTTTGCAGCCTCTTTTCATTAGCCTTCTTTGAATACGATGAATCTAGCTATTCTTGGCTCACAAACATTGGTTTCAAAGGTGTCAACAAAGTACAAATGCTTTGCAACATAAAGAAGTTAATTGCAAACCATGTCACACCCGCTCGCACGAGGTCTTTTCTTTTGGTGTGATCTCTCATCATGCCAAGAATCCAAGGGTGATCATAAATGTATTTTGTGACATTCCTAAACTGGTCTCATCCAATCAATTTTGCATGCCCTCTAACAGAAGGTCAAGACAATGGGCAGTGTAGGGTGTCCAAGAAAGTGATGGATGTCTCTAATTGAAGTAGTCTCCCTACCACCACATATGTTGTTGCATTATCAGTTGCAACTTGCACTACATTTTCAATGCCCATCTTTAATAATCTCCTCCAACATTAGACTCAATTTTCTTTTTGTGTTATTTACTTTATTAGAGGTGTCTATGGACTTCAAAAACACCATTTCACCATTCAAAACCGCTAGAAAGTTGATGAGGGTGCGGTTCCTTCTATTTGTCCACCCATTTGGAAGTATGTTTATTCCAAACTTGCTCTATTGCTTCCTTTATTCTTCCAAAATGGATTTTGCATTTGTAACAACGTTTTGGAGCAACCGCCCACTTAAGTTATGTGGAGAGAGTACTTTGTACCCTTTACACGCAACTGTCAATGTTGTGACCAAATACTGCTAGTATGGGCTCTTTGCCACATTGAAAAGAAGGTTGTTGTAGTATTAGAAATCAAAACAAGCTTTATCTGCTTACTTGTGCATCTCCTTTTTCCACACTGCACCTTGAAGCAAAGATTGTGCTCTATATGTGTTTTGAGGTATAGAAAGGCCTGTGATTGGGCGGTATAGAAAGGCCTGTGATTGGGCTCTGCTTGAGCTAGACAAAGTGGATGTGCTGCGAATGTGTGAACCATGACTAGAGCCCACAATCTTTGTCATAGCCACCTCTATTTCCTGCGGCAAGTTGGGATCAATGGTTGTTGCTATGGCTGCATTTGCCCTTGCCCTCTCTAATATTTTCTGATTCAACAATGCAAGGGTTGTTTGCATCTCTCGTTGTGTCTCATTTGTGGCATTGGGACACGGTTTGATGTTGCGGCAAGGAATACATGTAGGATGGTACTTGAGGCAATTGATGCCTCTAGAAACCTTATTCTCCATAGAAGTTGCAAATAATAGCCCTTGGGTTCAGTCTTGGTGTGCCATGTTTCCAATCAGCATCCCTATGACCTTTAGTAGTGGGTTGTCTTCACTTCTTGATGTTGATGCCATTATATGCTAACTCGACATTCATAAAATCAGAAAAATAATTTTTAATGTAGCACGTTTAAGTACAAAAAAAAGCTAAAATTAAAAAATAGTGATTTGAACCTGAAACATAAAATGTATGTTGAATGTAATTGAATAGCAATAGCACTAAATAATTTAGACAAAATAATGTTTTTTATTCCCTAAACCCTAAACCTTAACATTATTGCAATGCCTGAGGGAAGAAAAAAAGAAAACCAATTCTGGCGAATCCCGAAATTGCACAAATTTGCCTCAAGCTTTCTCCAATTCACTCAAACAAACTTGCAAATGCTGTGTGAGGAAATGGCACGAGCAGAGTCGCTTAAAAGGACCAAAAAACCACGCATTTTCAGTGTTTTTCCCATTTATTTTCTGTAATTTTTCTGCTGCATCAGACTTTTTTCTCTGTTCGGTGAGTCTATGTGACAGACTCGCCTAGTACTCATGGCAAGTTTGCATAGTGGACTTGTGAATACTTGTTTCTGCTGCGTGGTGAGTTTGGGTGCGAGTTAGTAAGTATACAAAAATGCTTGCAAGTACTCATTGAGTCTGCATGTACTCAGTGAGTTTTAAAACTATGTGATACAGCATATATTGGTTCTAACTTCCAAGTGGCATCGTTATGACTTACAAGAGGATGACTTTGACCAAGGTCAACATTGGTCTTTCGTCTACCTATGACGTTGGGAAACATCCTGAATAGATCCAACTTGTTTAAAAATTGAGAAAATGACTATTGATTTCCCCAAATTGGACCTCAGGTGAGAAAGTAACACCCCTTAGAAAACTAGATATTGGATCCTCAAAATTGGCTAAGTGCTGAAAAACTAGATGTTGGATCCTGAAAATTGGCTAAGTGCTGAAAAAATTAACAAGGTTCAAAGTTCGCTTGAACCATTACAACTTGGGCAGTTCCTAAAGCTATCTCAAATAGCATGGAATGTGATCTATCTTTTAATAATTATTTGTATAAATTTTATTTTCATGATAAATGTTACAAAAGATAAAAAGAGCTGAACTTCTTAGCTGACATGAACTAACTTGGAAAACAGGCCATCATTGATTGACTCATAAACCTGCTCAGCAGTGATTGACAGGAACGTGCCCAATGTTGGTTGACTCAAGGAAGAATTGTTGTATTGCTCGACCTGGAATTTCAATTCTGATTGACCAATAATGGCACAAATCTTCCCAGCATTATTATTTCATAATCTTTAAAGAAAGATGAAAATATAAATAATTTCCTATTAAATTAAGAGGCAAAGTACACCAAATGGATGAGCCTAGTTCCACCACTAACAATATATCAAATGTTTACACCACAAGTATATACACAGACTATATTCAACATCAATGGGATGATCCAATAGAGGTTATGCTAATTTAATAAATATAGAATGTTGCTGCTCTGATGCAAGAGCATCTCAGGAATCAGATAATCAGCATTAACCAAAAATATCTTTTCTAATATTTTGTAATTTTCTTTGTGTGTTTGTTGAATAATGGCCCATGGCTTCTCATGGGAGGGGAACTTGGATGTCTCTCTAGGCAAACTATTTGTGTTGAAATTATAATTATTTGTAAAAGGTGCCCCGCATGTAATTTGGGACACCTCACTTGTAGGGAACTTGGGATTCTCTGCTTGTAGAAAAGTCTTGCCACTTGGACCCTGTTGCAAGAAGATCTATGATGTCTCAATGTGGGGGGTTACTATGACATCTCATTAAGTGGGGAGTTACTTGTATGGCATCTATGACATGCCATTGATTGGGGGGTTACATTGTAAGAGCATCTTTGATTAGCTCATGATGATACATGGAGAGGGGCACACCATTTTGGGGCTTGCATGATGGAGAAATTGGAAATTAATTAAATTTTGTAACTCCTCTTGGGAATTGCACCCCCATGTGGCTGATTAGGTGGCATTAGAGTGAAATGCAATGCTTGGAGGGAAGATTACAAATAGGGGCATTGGAGTTTTGAGGGGGTCTTCTATTTGGTTTGTAGGAAGCAAAGAGTAGCCTGTTGGGGAAGTGTTTGTTTTTGCAGGGAAGCATGGGAGTTTGTTTGATTTTGCAGAGGCTTGGGAGTTGTTTGTTCCTTTGGGGAAACTCTGTCAAATTGTTTTGTGTTTGCAGGAAAAGAGTCATTTCATAGGGGAAATTCTGTTAAAATTTCTGTAGAAATATGCAATGCATGTACAAGTCCTTTGGTTTGTGAATGAGCAAGATCCATTCTAGTGGAATCCTTGTAGAGAGATCAACTTTATCATTAGTCTTCTGTCATACATGTATAAGTTTTCTTTTTTGAAATCCTCTCAAATCTGTGTTGTTGTTCATAATCCCTGGTGTGGCTTAGATCTGTGTGTTGGCTACAAGGATAAGGTTGCCATTCATTTGGCTCTCTATCCTTGATTGCATTACTCTCTACAACCGACAAATTGATAAAATAATTGTGGGAATAAATTTAAATTATGCAATAATTGGTCAGCACTAATTGCTTGGAAATTCTTCTTCCAACTAAATACAATAAATCTCATAAAACACTTAATTCTTCTTCCAAACAATTTGTGTATGTTGCGAACCTGTCCTTGATGACTCGCCAAACTCATCTTCTGAAGCCTCATATGCTGCCACATTTGCTTGCCATTTAGCTTCCTCTCTCTCCAAATCAACAATCTCATCGGCCGTAAACAGAGTACCCACATCCTCAGCAACCCAATCTGAATATGGATCAATGTCATCGAGGTCAAGTGCTTGGTGTGACTCCTCCCCCTGTACCTTTTTTTCATGCAATCGAAGGTTGTATTGCACAAACACAAGGTCATTCAAGTGTTTTTGAGTCAATCTGTTGCACTTTTCGGTGTGAATGAATTAAAAAAACTCTAATTGTGCTCACAACCAGAAGCACTACAGGGCTGAGATAGAATGCAGATGGCAAGTTTTTGAAGACTAAGCGTTGTGGCACCAAAATCTTCCCACCACAAATTTGCAAGGACAACATTTGTAACTTTATAAGAAATTGAGAATTTTAGTAAGCTTAAAAGTTAAAATAAATTGTAAATTAAAATTAAACATTATGTTTTTTCTACCTGCTGTAGAGTCTCTCTCCTATGAATGCATAAAGATGAAGAAAATAATATCCCCTTCGCCCTCTTGTAATTCTGTCGCTCATCGTGTACAAGGTCTCGAAGGTTGTCATCAGGATCAACCTCTCAATAGATGTGTTGAGGCCAAGCATAACCTTTGCATCCGCTCTAAATGAAGGGGAGAAGAAAATTTGGGGTTCAAATAATACGCAATAGCATGAATATGTCAGTGGAGTTGTTGATTCCTCCTCCGATCAATAATGCACTAGATGGGTTCATATTTTGTTCTATTGGACCCATACAAATGTTGAATTGCTTCTTTGGTCCTATCCATGGCCTCATATAAATGCCCCATGGGGGTTTTTCCCCATCCACCGATCGTAGAACCTTAACCAACGGTTTTGACACCTAAAACAAGAGAGTGAATGAAAACGAAATTAGTTAATTAAAATAAATCAAAAATAAAAATAAAATTAAAATCAGCAAATTAAAATATCAAAACATTACAAAGACATGTAATATTGTATAAAAAATTTAAAAAGAAGAAAATTTAATCAAAAGCTTACTTTGATGATCTCCTCCAAGGTCTTGACAAATGTTTTATCAAAAATGGGCTTTACGACCCTCTTTGCTTCAGCCTTCCTACAGTAAGGACTCCCCAACCATCTTTCCCTCACAAACATGCGCTTGAGGTTGGGCAGTGTGGTTGCTATACTTTGCAAGGTAAGGAAATTGGTGGCAAAGTGTGTCACTCATAAATGCACAAGCTCCTTGCCATTAGTGTGCTCTCTCATGAGATTCAGGACCCATGTGTGATTGTAGATATATTTGGTTATATTTCTTCCATCTTCCACTGCATTCTTCACCCAACTTAATTTCTCTCTCCTGAAGGAGAAAATCAAGGCAACGGGTCTCACAAGGGCTCCAAAACAATGTAGAGTGCCTCGCCTCTAACAGTTTGCCAATTGCCACATATGCGGATGCGTTGTCTGTAACCAATGTTGCATGGACACGGATACAGATACGGTATCTGATACGGATACGACTGTTTTTCAAGACCCCTTAATATGGATACGACAAGATATGGCGCGTATATATATATATATTAAATTTTATTATATAATGTATTATATTAAAATATAATTTATTATTTTATAATAACATATTAGAATTATTAATAAATATTGAACTTATTAAATTTAAATACTAATATGTATAATTATAATACATATTATAATATATATAGCAAATTAAATATATATTATTAATAATCTATTATTTTATAAAATATAATTTATTGTTTTAACCTAAATATTACAATTTATATTATTATTATTATTAAATAATAAAATATGAATTAAATTTTATTATATAATGTAATATAATTAGCCGATAGGCTTTTATATGTGAGCATTATAGTGCTCAGAATTGTCTCACGCTGTAAAAAAATTCACGCCGGAAAATTTTGTAAACCCGCGAACGCAGCAAAATACGGCACAATGCATCGACCATTGCTTGCCTCAACACATTTCAACAACAGATTAGCTCCATGGGTCTTCCATCAAACTTGGTTTCGCTTTGTTTTAGTGATATATCCGAATTTGTATCAAGCCCCCACCTATGCGGCGGCATACAAACCAAACAAGACTGGATGGAGAAAAGAGGACCGACTTCGTTGGACCTGGCCTGCAAAGGAGATCTCTCTGGATTCACTGCTTGCAATCTATGCTATAACAATGGACAAGTTGTATTGGAAAGATTAATAGGAAGAATAGAAAACGTTACAGCCGAAACAAGTCTGCAATGTTTCTATTTCGCAATTCTGTATGCTATTGGTGTAGCAAATGAATTTGGGCCTAAGAGTCGATAACCCGTGAACGCAGCAAAATACGACACAAGTGAGGGGGGTTGCCGAATCCGGATGTATTCGGCGCGGCCATTTTATTTCAAAATTTTGGATTTGGACGGGCACCGTATTTGCGCCGTACCAGTGCCATATCAAATCCGTATCCGTACCTGGTACAGGGGTACGCGTACCGGCAAGGAGGGGGATGCCGTATCTGGCAACTCTGTCTCTAACTATTTGATTAACATTGTTCACTCCCAACTCCATCACCACCTCATCTAACATGCTACACAAGGTCTCAACATTTTTGCTTGACTAGAGGCATCCACTGACTTCAAAAAGACCAGTTGTCCTCTTGAAGCCACTAAAAAGTTAATCAATGTCCTATTTCTGCCATCTGTGCACCCATCAGATAAAATACTGCAATCTTGCTTTTCCAAATCTCTTTTTTGTTGCTCTACTAGCTTATATGTATTTTGGACCTCATCCTCCAATAATGGGTCACTCAATTCGTAACTTCTTGGGGCCTTGAACCCCTTACGTGCCATGGTCAATGCGGTAACCAACTCCTTCTAATAAGGACTCGAAGCAACATTAAAGGGAATACTATTGTAGTACCAAAATTTGGCACATGCCAACTTTGCTTCATGATGCAATTCCTCATTCCATGAAGTACCCTCCAACAAAGGTTGTGCATTGGGAGTGTTCCAAGGAACAAAAAAACTAGATGCACTGTTGCCCACATTGCTTAACCCTCACATTCGTGGCCCAAGGGAAGAACTAGAGCACCCTATATCTCCCCCAATGGCTCCCATTGCCTCTGCTGTCCTCTTTTTCGTTGCTTTTTTCTGTTCATATTGGTCAAGGAGAGCTCTCTCCTCATTTTGAACCTCCAAAGTTGCTTCAGTACATAGTGTAACATCTTGGCAAGGGACCCATGCAAGGTGATATTTCAGCCTATTTATGCCTCGTCTCATATTTTTAGTGCAATGGTTGCAAATAACCATTCCCTTTCCCGGACCTTCTTTCCCATGTTTCCAACATGGGTCCTTTGGCTTGCCACCTTTCCTAGTTCTTGTAGTCATGGATGCCATAAAATGGAATTAAAGCCTGCCAAAAATGTACAACAAATTCATGGCAGTTAATTTTAAAGTTTAATTTTTTTTTCATTCCATTAATATCAATAATCAAAACAATAAAAATATTTTAACATAGCCCAAAACAGGCAGTAAAGAAATGTACAAGTTTAGTAGAGTAAGATAAACTTTAGTAGGATAAACATATAGATCTAATACCTGATGTTTACAACATTCAAGGATGACAATTGTGTGCAAAATCCAATCTATAAGTCAAATACTGAGTAATTCAAAATAGTAGTACACAAAGCAAAAGCAAAGAATGCATAAATGCCATTTCATTTTTGAAAAGTCTTTGTAATACAATATAAAATGCATCAAAGCAAAATGTGTTGTATAACACCCTACCAAAAATTATCTAGTTTAAACAACAACAATTTCCTCCACAATGCCAACTATTCCATTGGCCTCAATTTAGGGTTATGACATGAAACTACCATAAAATTGTTGGAAACAAATTGAAATATGAGACTATGATTTATTTCATTCATCAATTCAGAATATCTACTATTACAAAAGGATCGTTTGCCTAAGACGGGCTAGATTCCCATCATACTTTCTTATGTTATATGTGCACATATAATTTCAGGCAAGAGCCATAGAAGTTGAAATAAAAAGGATAGTAAAGAATACAACTCCTCTCATGCTTTTCCCAAAATTGAATGAAAGCATGAATTAAAAGGAACATGGTTTTAAAGTCCACAATTGGTCAGCAATTACCTGTTACTGTTTATAAAATTGCATTCAGCCATTCAAAAGTAGAGAAAATATTGAACTTCATTTGTTAATGTAGTAACAAAGCAAAGGCCTTATGGTGTTACAAAGACTGGGAAGCAGCAATAGAACATTTTGGTAACCACCTCATGCAATTACTTGCTCTTGATTTCTGTATTTTTAAACAATGAAAAGTTTTTAGGATGAATGACATTTTATTCTATATTGACTATACATTCCTCACAATGATTTGACAAGAAAAGGCCACATAATCCCTGTTTTGTTGGGATAAGTAGAAATTAGTAAAAGGATTTGCAGGTAACATATATTAAATTTAGAGAGTCTTCGTAACAAAATGCCAAGCTTTGAAATCGAAATCGAAATATCTGGTCCAAGTTTGCAGTGGAAACTGGAATGAAACCCTAGAAAAGAGTGGAAAAAACCCCCAAGAAAAACCCTCCAAATCGTGCAAAAAAAATCTTCGAAATCTCGTGTGGAAGAACACTGCAAAACGCATCGAAATCCCTAAAAAATGTATAGAAAAATTAACAAAACCACGCAGATTGCTTATATATGCAAATTTGGGCGAGTTTTTTAGACAGCTCGTGATTTTTAGAAGAGTAATTGCGATTAAAAAAAAAGTGCCACAATTTTTTTCAAAAATCCGTCTAATTACTCGCGGGTGGATTTTGATGGCGAGTACTCGCCGAGTTTTTAAACACTGGTATGTATGTATTGAATGGAAGGCAAAGAATCCATGGGAATGCCTTTGTTTGGACAGTCCAACAACACTATGCCAACTGGTTCGTTTGGTTCACACACGCCGTTGGTGGTTCGAGTCCCGCCAAATGCAATTGCAACTAATATAAACATGAACAACAATGCCAACAACGGCAACAACAACACTAGTGCAAGTAATAATATTAATACCAATGACACTAACTTGCAACTTGAACTCACCTGCTGCAGCTGTAGCTTTGCATGTAAGTAGAAGTGCAACTGCAACCTTAATGTTGCAGATATATATGAACAGAGCTCCAGGAAGTATGAGTATGACTATTGGTATGGGAGGAGGGATTGATTCTTCAGGAAAGAAAAAGAAAAAGAAACAGATTTTTTTTAAATATGATGAAGGTTTTTTTATATAAAAACAATGTATAAATGTTGTTCGCCATCTAGGACGTCCTGCCGTCCTTGGGACAGTCGAGGGATGTCTTAGACGATTGAACGTCTTGGATGTGTTTCCTCTTCTCGGATGCTATTTCCGAAACATTTCTTGGATTTCAGAATTTTTGGGGATGGCTAGCGGATGTCCCTTGCCATTGTAATGCCCCAAGCTTATGCTCAAGACATTAACGGTTAAAAATCGATTGAACAATTTTTTCGCGATACAAAAGTGGTATTAAGCAACCACATAACACACTTATGTGGCCAAGGTGTCATAACAACTTGTGATGACACACTTGGCACGCATACCAATGGACAATGCAAGGTGACACAAGTGGAAGACTTAATGGTACCATGGGACTAACACCATGGTTGGAATGGATAACGAGGCATGGAGAAGAGTCGAATATCCAAGATCACTGAAAAACCTTCACAACAACTCTCTAAGGCCACCTCTCAGATATCCCAGAGTTACAAAAAAGAAAAAAAGGCTAAAATTGCCAAAGTTTGGGTTTTAGAAGGAACTTGTGCTAGGGCGAGGTTTTAGAAACGGGAAGCAACTTGCAACTTGCAACACTCGCTCGGGTTCGAGTTTTGGGTTGCAATTGCATACGACACCTTTTCGGACTTCGGGTTCCATTTGCCTATCACACTATGCAAAAAGACAAATTGGCCCCAGAATTCGACCTTAGGATGGCTCCAGCTTTGGAAAACATTTGTAGTTGCACATTTGCAATGTGTAAAAGAACTCTGGTTCCTAGCTCACATTGACCTCGGACTTCGGAAACCATTTGCAGTTGCACGTCTATAAAATTCCAAAGGCCTTTTGTACTAAAGCACAAATATTATCTTTTTCGCAAACACGAAAAACACGTATTTCAAAGTAATTTTAAATACAACTAAACAAAATAAAATAATCATCCGCATAGGTCACACACACTTTACGGGTTTCCACAATATGTGGATTCTAGAATCGCCACCGATTCAGATCCAGGTTTATACAGGGATACACAAGATCCATCTCATACTCGAATTGAGTGAGATAAGGGTTAACAATAAGTTTTAACCCAATACGAACGTCTCCTATATAACCACGGAATAAATTTGTACCTACACACTCAGGTCAAACATCAGACATACTTGCTCCATATATGATAGCCAAAACGAAGCATAAACACCCAACATGGCATCACATCATATGAATCAACTAAGCATCACATCTAACATGAATCATTACCATAATCATAAAGATGCAATAACCAACAGTAATCTAGAATACTAATTCATAGGCAAAAGTCTAGATGTTAATACAAAACCCCATTGGAAACACTTCGATGGCACAATAAAACATCATCGCTAATAACATTAGCGGATCCAAAACAAAAGTCAACAGATGACAAGGCACAAGCGCAAGAGGCATTACAACCATCCTACTGTCCTTGAAATGCTGTAGGGGATGGCAACACCTGTTTGAGGGCCGAGGCGCGTCCCCATGGAATATAGATATTTATTTATATGAAGCAATCCCTCATTACAAAAATCACACATAAAGGAAGGGTTAATGTAATAATAAGTGCTTCTCTCCTCTAGTATGCACCATAAATTCGTTAATGCCTTCAAGAAGGAATGCAAATTGGGGAATCCATCCAATTAGAAGAGTTCCATGACCTTCCTCCACGAAATCATTGTCCAAGTCAGCTATTTATAATTTTTTCACAAGCAAGCAACTACTTTTTGAAAGAAGCATATCCATATACATGAATAAAAGATTTGTGTGGTTTTATAAAATCAATCTATCTATCTATTTTGTCTATCGATATGTACATGATAAAAGATCGTATAAGTATAAAAATTATATTAGTGGAAGGAAGCATAAATCAGAATCTGACAAGTCCTTAGCTCCCTTTCTACCCATGGCATCCCATCATGGCCCTCGTGCTCTCCTCCCAACCATCCCCAAGTGGGTACATATGGCCATGGGGGTGAAGACAAGTATTTAATGTTTTTCTCTATACATTCTAGTCATGGTCTCTTCCATTTTATTTTAATATTTTATCCTATTTTTTGTCTTAACAATATATTGGGACTTTAATCTCATTAGGGAAGGTCTATCCCAAGCAAAACAACTCATAATAATAATGAAGAATGCTAATTCATAATAATAATAAAGAACATTGTGTGGCTATAAACCAAGTTAAGGGAATGTTTTTAAGGCTTTACATGACACAATAATTGCAAAAGAGATAATTTGGGCTCAATAGGCATGGCTTCTATTGAAAATTGTGGCAAGACTTCAACGCTATGGCCAAGGACTTGAAACATTGGCTACAAGCTCTATAGTTTTCTCCATGATGAGCTCCCTACTCTCCAAAGAGGAGGTGCTTCTTCCCTAAGTCTTCAATCGACTTTGTTAGCTTCTTTGCTGCATTGCAGTCATAAAAAGTGAAGAGAGAGTTTCACTACAGCAAGAAAAGAAGGAAGAAATACCCAAACTGATCATAGGAGAAGGCAACTCATACCCAAGCATGCCCAAAAATGAAACAAGTTTCTTCTACCCAACCAAGGTATGGAATAAACCGCTATAAAGATACATTCTTCCATCCTGCCACCATGTGAAACTAGATAATTATTGAAGGGAAACTCCATCTTAAAGAAAGGAAGCTAGCTATACTAAGCTTCCATTTATTTCAAGGGAATAAAAGCAGCCATTCCATGAATTTATCCTTGCAAGGTTTCGTGTCCTTAACCTTGTATATGGTAAACTTGAAGAAAAGGAAGAAAGAGTTTTAGGAATCAACCAATAGAAACCAATAACTTTTAAGTTTCTTTATTCCCCTTTTGATGCAGTCATGGATGGAGGGTCCAAATGAAGGACTGTCCAATCATGTTGTAACGAAGAAAAAGCGATAATTTCATTTTTTTACATTACATTACATAGGTTTCTATTGGGAATAAAGAAACTGAAAAGCAATTTACAGAAATGAGTTGCAAAACATAAAAGAGGGCGAAGAGAGGAAACTGGCACCGAAAGGGGAAGCTTACTGTCCAGGACGCTAGCGCGTCGTGTGGATGTCCGCATAGAGCGCTGTCATCCGTACGGCCCCAAAACACAAACAACTTCCAAAAACACGAGAATCCACCCTAGCAACTCACCTAGTTTGCAAAACCAGAACAAGGACAAGCGACAACAAGGTACTAGATGATAACATAAGTGAAAATGATAGTGATAAGCTAAATAAATCAAATGAAACAATGAAAGCAAGGAAGAGAAGGGAAGAAACTAGCAAACCTCCGTGCGGTTGACTCCTCTTCCTAAATACCTGTAGCTGAGGACAAAGAAAATGTTGGGGCTGTTTGGGAGTTTGCCTTAGTCAAACCCCTGTTTTGGTCTTTCGACCTCCACAACAGCCAATAGGTAGATAAAAATAAATAGTGTGCGTTCTTAATCTAAGTGCATCTAGAAGTAAGAACAATGACAAATGAAAGACTAATAGGATGTGAGAATCCCAAGGTGCTCAGGGGCACAAATAAAATGAAATGCTTACAATAACAAATAACATGAACATCACCTGGAAAGGGGCTTGAAGAAGCCAATGAAAGCAAGAGAGATGAGGAAAGCTGCTGAAAGCTGAAGAGCTTGAGAGCGCTGTAGGATGCAAGCCAGTTGCAAGAGAGAGCCAAGAGAACCAAGGGAGAGCCAAGAAGATTGCCTAAGTAAAAAAGATAGATTCAAAAAGAGGGAAAGGAGGGAAGAGGAAGAGCCAACTTGTTGTTCGGAAGATTCTCAAGCCGTTACCTTTGACCATGAAATACAACTGGCCAAACGTACAGAAACGACCACGAAACACAAAATTGTCACGGGACGCTAGCGCGTCGCACGAATGTCTGTGTGAAGCGCTAGTATCCAGATAGTTTGGACTCATAAACAAGGCAACAAAACATCAAATGACTCAGGCAAAAGTGACACTGATTTGACGAAAAGACAACACTGAAAACAAGGCCTAAGCACCATGGGAGGGAAAAAGGCTAATGCAAGGGCTAAAATGAGCCTACAAACAAACTAAGGGAATGGACACTAAAGGAAGGCCAAAACATAGCGTGAAATTGCAAGGGTATGCAATTTATGACGTTACATTTAGCCCCCACTTTAGCGGGCTTATGACACTACGTGAATATGCATGCTAAAGGAAAAAGGACCATATTGAAAGTAAAATAACGTCACAACACCAAAATGATATTGTAGAGGATGTAGAGCTCTTCGAGTAGAGGAATCAAGCCCCCAGACTGAGAACCTGCAAAACAAGTATGTTCGACAACAAAAACTTGCAAGACAACAATGTTAGAAGGCATAAACCTGCAAAATCACTTTGTTAGAACATCACACACACACACACATATATAAACATAAATAACACCTACATGGAGGAGAACACACAACAAACAAAGAAAAATTTTGAGTCAGCAAAGTAAAAGAGACCTCAATGTGAAAGGTTGTCTCAATACCATGCGTCATCCCCAAAATATTAAAAAAAAAAGAAAACAACAAATAGAGGAATTCTTAAACAGAGAGAAGAATATAATGAATCGATCAATTGCTTTAAGGAGAGAAAACATACGGATAGATAGGGAACCAATCAATACAAACGAAAGAGAGTACATGACTTGGACACTAGCTTGCTCTGTCACTAGGGTTCATGTAAATCACAGTACCCTCATGGATCACAGAATAGCAAACTGCATTATGCTAGGTGACCATTAATGTAAAAAGGTAGGTCATATGAAGCACACAGGCTAGCAAGTTGTATTATGCTAGGTGGCTCACATGTTACCATGTAACATACACCCTTGTATATGTTTTGCACTGACTGATTTTTTTTGTGTCTTTTGCCGGTTTGAAATTTAAGTTTTTATTGCATGTGTTTGCATGTATGGTTTTCGCAATAATAACATAGAAAATGCAACATATATGGAAAACCCAGAAAAAGTAAAATAGATATCAACAAACTAACACCAACCCAGATTGTATTTAGCCAAGATATGAATTATGAGTACATAACCATGTCGCAGTTTACAACTTCGTCCGGATGCTGTAGCTGGACCAACAACAATGGCCATAGGAAAATGCTCACAACTCCATAGAAATGTAAGATTTTGTATTACAAACAATAGCAGCAATATACTTGACTCTAGACGCCAAGGATGAAGGCAATAGCAACCTTGAACCCAAAAGAAATGTCACCTTTAAAGCCTGCTGTCCTCTGTGAGATGTACGGCCCAGCTGGAAAGGAAAATACATTAACAATCACCTAAAAACTCCATATTCTATGACTGTTTTGTATCAGACTTGACAGCGACCCCAAATCGACTCGGCTGGAATGAAGAGACAACAATGAAACCACCAAAAATCTCTTAAAAGTGCACTATGAAAAGGTACAGCCCTGTTGTGATGGTATGGCCTGCCTTGGAATGTCTTATCAGCCACAAAATCACTCTATTTTGCACAAAATCTGTTCCTTTATAATCGTCCTTCAGCTGCAAGTAGAAACTTCATCAAATATGTTCATTATCAGCCCAAAACTTCCACAAAATGATCCCGGTGAATGCACAAATGAATCCTCTGAATGAAGACTCCAATAACTTCTCCTGATACGATCTCCCACGCATGAGGAAAGGGATCAATGAAGGGGTTTTCGTCCCAACACTGTCAATATCGAAACCTTAGAGCCAAGCTTTCGAACCCTCATGGGCAAATCTCAATAATAGAGAAATTATCATAAACCAAGCATGCCCAAAATGAGGCTCAAAACCCTCTTATAAAGACCTCCAAATCCCAACGCCCAAGAAGAGAGGGAAATATTCTGTTTTGATTTTCACTTAATTGACCCCCTTATCCCTCCATGAGGCGTACAACTCCTAGGGATATCACTTTTAAGTCACAACTTTAATCCATAAAGTGATATTATAATATTTCCTTAACATTTATAAAGTCCCGTTAAATAATTAATATAACTTCGGACTTTAAAATAAATGCCAAGATGATGTCGGAATATGATGATCTATAGCTCGCCGGAAAGGTCTCGACGAGACAAACACAACCCCACTCTGAAAACCCTGTTCTGACACCAAACCCGAACTTACTAAAAATAGTAACGGCCATAAGCAACTGAGCTCACATAGAGGGTGCCAACTGGTCCCACAAACCATCTGATAACTTTGAGCTCAATGCAACGCCAGGAAGAGCCAACAACTGACTGCCGAGTCACCAAAACAACGCCAAACTGACACTTACTAAAAATAGCATTGTTCTCTAAGGACCAAAGAGAACAAACCCATAAAAACCCAGAAAGATTGTCGACATGCAAGCACTTACTATAAATAGTAAGTATGGATAAGTGGTCTACAATCTCTCAGGAAAGTGTCAACCAGCTCCCCTGGATCACCCGAACACCCTAGTGACATCGAAATACTCCTTTGATTATGCTGTCACCAACCCAGAAAGTCAGCTTTGACTGAACTGCAAGAGAACTCGAAAATGGGGACATTATAGTCTGCCCTTCCCAAAGATTGCTTGTCCTCAAGCAATGCCAATACCACCTCCAAACAACAGGCTGGACCAAACTGAAAGCAGAAATGATCCCAGGGTCCCAAGTTATTCCTAGCATAGAACCACCATGCCAACGCTGCGCTACTCTAATATAATCTTCACCACGCAGAGAGTGGTGAAGCAACACGATGGAATCCAACCAAAATGACATGCCAAACCTGTCGCCACCACATCAGAACCTCACATCCCACAATCATGAAAGGGTAAGTAAAACTCGAAGTGTCTGAACCACAAGACCCACTTTCATCCTCCCCAAAACTCCTATGGATGTGCTGTCTATCCCACATAGGTGCTGGAAGATATGAAGCTGCCCCTCTCCAATCAAGGGAATGACAAAACTCTCCTCCACCACCGCTGTAAAAACTAAACATGCCATCATGCCTACTGACACTGCAACCTCTCTGAAGCCATGTCTCCAATGGAAATTTTCGAGACCATGAAGTTGCAAACTCTGTCTGATACATATCACCATGATGGTACTTTGCTCTCTGACCCTGCGTGTGATCCTCTGAATGTGTCTGATTCAGCCACCCGTAATCTCTAGTTCCATTTTCTGTAGATGGCAACCCTACATCCCTCAATGGATGATAGAAATCCCGAGCCAATCCACACTTACGCATCATCAGGTCATCTGTGTGTGGACTAAAGGAGAAAGGATGAGCACTCCTCACTATGTAGTCAAGATAAAAAGCACTTGCCTGTGTCAATGGTTGACCATCATAGTTATGGGAAACACGCTCCTCATCGCTCTCATCACTCAAATCAAATGATGGCTCATGTCTCTGATCCTGAATGGCTAATTGGGTAGATACTTTGCAGGTCCTCTCTGCATACCCAATAGCAAAGTCCCTATCTGAAAGCAATTGGAGGTATTCTGATTGAATCCACTCCATGGCATGTTGGATAGTTCGCAAATTAGATATAAATGTGCCCACTACTACCCCCATCTGTCTTTCCTCCAATTGTGCCGTCCAAAAGAGACCCTCCACAAACTTGTGGGTACTGTCAATACGAGTTAAGGTTTGAACAACCTTATCCTCGGTAACCTTCAGCTGATCTCTCCATTGTTGCAGCTCAATAAGTTGTCTATCACAATCAACTGCATATGATGCAAACTCTGATTTGCTTCCAGGAGAGGGAAACAAATCAACGTGAGAACCGGTCACACCATTGGATGATGCCCTGCATATCTCTTGTGAAAATGATGAAGTAGTGTGGCGATCTATCACACAACTCTCTGGAAAATTCACTACTATACTGCAAGAGCCATCAACAACCTGCTCTGCATCACCTGTCATGGGACTAACCTCAAGAGAACCTGGTGCGTCATGTGGTTCTCTACAACTCTCAACCAATGCACTCATCCCATCTGTAACAACTGCACCTCTAATTGTGATGGATGTAACCACATCCTCAACCTGCTCACAACCACAATCCGTGGATAAATGCTCCTCACCCACTGTTGCCAAAGAAACCTGAACTGTATCTATAGATGGTGAAGACTGTGCCAAGCTCAACTCCACGGTAAGCTCATATATCCGCATCTTAGACTCTTGAAGGGTTGTTTGAGCATTCTTCAAAGAGTCCGCGGTGACCTCAAGCTCATAGGTGAGCTCATCAACCTCCTCTTCCTTTCCCCTTAGAGCATTATTATAAATACCATCAAGCCTAAGAAGATGATCTCTATCTGACAACAACTGTAGGTAATTATTTTTCATTATCCCATCTGCATCTCTAAGTGCCTGAAATTCAGCAAGGGAAAGTCCTCTATCATTGTGTTCATCCATCTCAGGAGTACTCCAACCATAGGTTGCCAACATCTATCTAGCAACATCAAAATGTTCCAAAGCTATAGCAATCATATTGTCATTAACCTTCAATTGCTCAGTTAAATGATGATACCCCTGTGACGAATCATCTCCACACAAATCTCTCGAATTGAAATCTGCACTATAGAAAGAGGCTAAATCCTCCTCACTCACCAATTGGTAAGCATCCTCCTGTGTGCTATCAGCTAACTCTTTTGAAAGGTCACTTGGTTCTTCAAGTTGCAAGGGAAATGAATCATTTTCTTCATTACTCTAGTCAAAGGTTATGGTAACATCAAATTTGTCACCCATGGCTGATTTAGAATCTTTATCTGCATACCCTTTACTTAGGTTTTTTGAGGACTTAAGACTTTTAGCATCAATGCTCTCAGGCTCACTTGCAAAGTCACCTTCTAGCAGTCTATCAATCATTTTTAATTCATTCTCAGAAGTAGTAACTTCAAGATCTTCATCAAAGCGAGGCCCAGCTTCACAAATTTTTGCTGTAGTCTTCCCCAAATCAGCAAGCTCCTCTTTGCATGTCTCTTGGTTAGTGACCTTGTTTTCAAAATCAAGAACATCACCTATATCAATATTACTGAAAATATATGTAGAATCATTATTATCAACTTATTTGAAGGCTTCTTCATATCTGTCTTCAATATGCCCATCACCTGAAGGCATATTGATGCTCTCAATTATCTCAACATGTGCATTTGTGTTATCGGCTTCAGTTGGAAGCTCAAAATGTGTATCTAAGGCTGCAGCTTTGTCACTTTTATTGCACACATCTTCACCCTTAGTAGCTGCATTAATTTTCCCACTATCCAAGAAGGGCTTCAATCTTTCCTTACATTGTTTGAACACACTTTCAACCAAATCATAAGCAGTTATAGCGACGTCCTGTTCTCACCTCAAAATAGACATCAACATGGATCTAAGCAGCTGGGGAATAGTAACATATCCACCAATGATTTCGATCATAATGGTTCTCATGTAGGAAAAAACAGCATGTCCATGCTTCTCATGGATCGATGCTATGAAATTCTGAAACAACCGAAGAATAAGATCATCACATTCTAAATTAATAAAAAGATGACAAGAACTGACCTTTGCCATCACTTCTAACATCTTAACCTTCCTATCAAAGGTAAGGCCTTTGTCATGACGAAACCTCGGAAAGCTCTCAACAATCAGTTGTAGAACCCCTCTCAATATGTCATCTTCGTAAGGCTCCTTAGGAACTGAAATCCTTGTGATCTCACTAAGGCAACTGGTGACTAAAAGCTTTACCCTTTGGCTATGATGTCCCATAAGCATTGGCTTAACCAAAGAATGTATCGCAGGAACCATAGCAAGTTGCATTAACTCAGAAGGTGGTTGTTCAACCTTGTAAAGACACAATTCTATTTCCTCCAAAATGCTGCGTAGAACTCTTGTTGATTGCGGTAGGTGATCAAGTTTCGTGCCGACATTGTATAGTTTCTCTTGTAATTCTTTTTCACTGAACCTGTTCATGACTTTGAATACTCATGCAAGTGCTGATCACTCATATACAAAGCTAAGTTGTATGTCTCATATTTTCATATGCCTGTCTCATATTTTTCATCTGTATGTTTGAATCTGACCTCATAGGATGGCAAGATCTTTAGCTCTGATACCACTGTAACATACACCCCTGTATATGTTTTGCACTGACTGATTTTTTTTGTGTCTTGCCGGTTTAAAGTTTAAGTTTTTATTGCATGTGTTTGCATGTATGGCTTTTGCAATAATAACATAGAAAATGCAACATATATGGAAACCCAGAAAAAATAAAATAGATATCAACAAACTAACAACAACCCAGATTGTATTTAGCCAAGATATGAATTATGAGTACATACCCATGTCGCAGTTTACAACTTCGTCCGGATGTTGTAGTCGGACCAACAACAATGGCCATAGGAAAATGCTCACAACTCTATAGAAATGTAAGATTGTGTATTACAAACAACAGCAGCAATATACTTGACTCTAGACACCAAGGATGAGGGCAATATCAACCTCAAACCCAAAAGAAATGTCACCTTTAAAGCCTGCTGTCCTCTGTGAGATGTACGGCCCAGCTGGAAAGGAAAATACATTAACAATCACCTGAAAACTCCATATTCTGACTGTTTTGTATCAGACTTGATTGCTACCCCAAATCGACCAGGCTGGAATGAAGAGACAGCAATAAAACCACCAAAAATCTCTTAAAAGTGCACTATGAAAAGGTACGGCCCTGCTGTTATGGTACGGCCTGCCTTGGAATGTCTTATCAGCCACAAAACCACTCTATTGTCCTCAAAATCTGTTCCTTTATAATCGTCCTTCAGCTGCAAGTAGAAACTTCATCAAATATGTTCATTATCAGCTCAAAACTTCCACAAAATGATCCCGGTGAATGCACAAATGAATCCTCTGAATGAAGACTCCAATAACCTCTCCTAATACGATCTCCCATGCACGAGTAAAGGGGTCAATGAAGGGGTTTTCGTCCCAACACTGTCAATATCAAAACCCTAGAGCCAAGCTCTCGAACCCTCACGGGCAAATCTCAATAATAGAGAAATTATCATAAATCAAGCATGCCCAAAATGAGGCTCAAAACCCTTTTATAAAGACCTCCAAATCCCAACGCCCAAGAAGAGAGTGAAATATTATATTTTGATTTTCACTTAATTGACTCCCTCATCCCTCCATGAGGCATACAACTCCTAGGCATATCACTTTTAAGTCACAACTTTAATCCATAAAGTGATATTATAATATTTCCTTTACTTAACATTTATAAAGTCCCGTTAAATAATTAATATAACTTCGGACTTTAAAATAAATGCCAAGACGATGTCGGAATACAATGATCTATAGCTCTCCGGAAAGGTCTCGACGAGACAAACACAACCCCACTCTGAAAACCCTGTTCCGACACCAAACCCAAACTTACTAAAAATAGTAACGGCCATAAGCAACTGAGCTCACACAAAGGGTGCCAACTGGTCCCACAAACCATCTGATAACTCTGAGCTCAATGCAACGCCAGGAAGAGCCAACAACTGACTGCCGAGTCATCAAAACAACGCCAAACTGACACTTACTAAAAATACCAGTGTTCTTCGAGGACCAAAGAGAACAAACCCAACAAAACCCAGAAAGATTGTCGACATGCAAGCACTTACTATAAATAGTAAGTACGGATAAGTGGTCTAAAATCTCTCCGGAAAGTGTCAACCAGCTCCCCTGGATCATCCGAACACCTTGGTGACATCGAAATACTCCTCTGATTATGCTGTCACCAACCCAGAGAGTCAGCTTTGACTGAACTGCAAGAGAACTTGAAAATGGGGACATTACATACCAACGCCTCAGGGAGCATATAAAAAACCAACTCCTTAGGGAGCGTTTCAAACGACGACGCCTCAAGGAGTGTATTGAATTCCAACACCGAAGGGGGTGAACTTTTCAGGGAGCATTAAAATAAACAACACCATAGGGGGTGAATTGATAAGCTACACCTTAGGGGGTACAAATAAAGCAAAGTCCATGTATGGATGCACATGTGGGGAGAATATACACCCTCCCTTAAAATATAAGCATGTATAATATGCAAATATTCTAAGGTAAAGAAAAGGCGAAGGTAGAGGATATGGATCCTTAGGAAGAATGCAAACCCCTAGAACAAATTGTCTTTGCTCCCCAGAATACGGGTGAGGACAACCATGAAAAGGAATATTGTGTTGTTACCAAAAATAAAGATATGGCTGCATGTGAGATTGTACCACCATGAATGGCAACAATCAAATAGAGAAAGATACAGGTGCCACATAGTGGGTAGCAACACAATAGAAGGGAGGTGTGAAAACCTCATGAGAAAGTATAAGAAAGCAAGATAGAGGTGAACTCTATGTAATGCCATTTTATAACAATGCTAGAGGTAATCAATCACAATGTGATGTTAGAGGAAGAAGAATATTGTGCAAAATGAATTGGATAGAGGTGAACCTCAATACCACTTGTCATGTAGAGGAGAGACAGGTGCTTCATCAAATGGAAGAGTGAGAGCACTTGTGTCAATGAGATGTTGTATTTTGTCCGTAAAGGCGTGGCATTCATTGGTGGAATGGTGAGGCACTTGATGATATGCACAGAAAGGAAATGTTGGTTGAATATGTTGTGGAAACTTTTTACGCATGTAGGAAGCAACCCTTTTTGTTGTGGAGAAAGGTTTGATTTCTTAAAAGAAGTCATAAAGACCTCAAACAATGGAGAAGGGGATGTAGATAGAGGAGAAGGCCGGTAACCTAAACCCACTATATAATTTAAGTGTGGTGTAAGTTCCACAAGGACCTTAACTCCTTGTTCCATACACCCTAGACCATTTCCATTGTATCCATGTTTAGGAAGAATTTTGAATCCAAGCCCATAATGTTTCTTCAAATCAGAAAGAGGAGAATCAACATCACTAGCCTTGTCAAAATGAGAAGTGTATACACATGTTGGAGAAGAAGTAGTAGCAAAATTCACACGAGAAGAGGGATCGATTCGAATACTAGAATGCAGATCCTTGTTGAATGTGGGAATGCCCAAGTGAGAAGGTCAACCTTATATTCACTAGGCCCATGGGGGGTGAAGTCTAAGGAGCCTTAATCATCACCAAGACATGCATTATAAGAGGAAGGCACATCATCATCAACAAAGGGTGACGATGTTGTTTGAGAGGTTGTTGTAGAAGGTATAACATTATGAAGAGAATGAAGATTAGGCTTCACATGATCCAATTCACGTGTTGATAGTATTGAAAGGGATTAGGATCAACACTTACCTTATGTACTTAACCATAATGAAGAAATTTAAGGGATTGATGAAGGGTAGACGGAATTGCACACATGGCATGAACCCTTGGTCTATCTAGAAGAAGATTATAAGAAAGATTTTCCTGCATGACATGAACCTTAGTAGGTAATGTAACGGGGCCTAATGTAATAGACAATTTGATAGTGCCTAAAGTCAGGTGATCCATGTTATCAAAACCTCTGATGGATATATTTGAAGGAGAAATAAAAGAAGCATCAATTTTCCAGACAATTAAGTAGGTCTAAACTGCAAACATTAAGACTAGAACCACTATCAATAAGGGTTCGCTTAATCCCAGTTGATTTTATACTAACAATAATCATAAGGGCATCATTTTGCTTTTGAACTTCAACAGAAGGGAGTTTAGAGAAATGAAAAGTAATATCATTAGAATTAGAATGAAAACCTTCAAGAATAGCAGCCATGTATGTGGGCTTCAGGGAAGATTGTATAGATATCTTCTGTAAGGCCTGCTGAAGGGCACTATGATGAGAAGGTGAAACTTCTATTAGGTCCCAAATAGAGATCTTAGCTTGTGTAGCTTGGAATTGTTTAACAAGATCATACTCTTTGGTATTCTCCACAGAAAGACGAGGAGGTGGTGGAATAATAGGATGTGGTGGAGGAAGGGAACAAGAATAGGAGTATCTTGTTTGTTTCGCCTAGTGTTGTATGTGTGGGCTATTGCATGGTAGTGAGGAGCCCAGACACATTTTGAGATATACACTTGGCAATTTCTAATAAGTGATTCGAAGGTCGAGGATTTTTAGGAATACCCCGAACAGTGATCACAAGATGATAAGGTGAGGGTGGATCAGACACCCTATGTACAATGATCTTAGGAATAGAAGAGAGATTTTGAACGTTAATGCACTTATCCAACATTCCCTTAGTGGGTGGGATAAGTCTATTAACCATGATTGTATTAACACTATTATCTTCTTGAGAAATACATGATGTAGGAGAAGAAATAGAAGTATGCTCAACATCTATCTGTGGAGGATTGGATGTGAGGTGAAACTCTTCATTTACTAATGTGTCATCTCTAGAAGGGAGAACATTGAAATGAAGAGAAGGTAAAGTTATTAAGATAATATCTTATTATTTAATGGTCACTCTTAGTTAGATAGGTTCCTAGATAAGTTTCCTTTTTCGTCTTTAGTTTAGGGTCTATCCATTCTGCTTTCTTTGCTGTAGTTCTGCTTTTGTCTATTTTTAGACTTTGTATTTCCTATATATTGAGCTTTCGCTCTCTCATGTAAACAACTTATTCGATAATACATTATTCAGTTTCTTCATCATGTAACATGGTATCAGAGCCGAGGTCACGGGTTCAAACCCCGCGCTTGCACTGGGGGGGATTGTTGCAAGGTGTGGCCCTTGGTCTCCTTGTTTAGCGCTGTGTTGCGGTGGTTTGCGACAAGGGCTTAACTGCCTCCCGTGCTTGTTAAGTCAAGTGGTTGTATCGGGCATTAAAAGGTCGATCTTTTGGTGCAATGGCAGCTAACAATTGGTATCAGAGCCAGAACGGGCTCTTTTGTATTCCGTAAGTCGTACGGATCGTACGGCACCATACGGGCGGCTGTACTCGCGGGTCTGAGGATTTCGGCGTTTTCTGTTTAAAGTCTGAGGATTGCAGTTCTTAACCCTCGCTTGTGATCGCGTGTTTTGGCGCCGTTTTTCGTCCTTTCCTATTCCTGTGATTCACGTTTTTCTGGAGCAACGTTTGTTTGGTTCCGAGTTCAGGATTGCGATTTTTCTGGGCATCGTCTTTGTTTACCCTAGACGGGTTCTGTGTTAGATCACAAATTCTGTTTGGTGCGGTTTCTCTCGTGGCCGTTGTTTTTGGGTCGTGATTTGCAGATGGATTTTTTGAGCTTGTGGATTAAGGTTTCTCTGTGTTATATGATCGCCGTTTGTATTTTCTATCACGATTCTTTGAAGGCGCGTTTGTTTAAACCCCTTGATCGTGAATCCCTCTGCGGGCTTCCTGCCATTGAATCTCCTCGTGATTCCCGTTTTCGGCGGTTTTTACCTCTATTTGCAGTCGCCTTTGTGAAGTCGTCAGTCGCCTTTGTGAAGAATCAACGGTATTTTTCTGTGAAACTCGCGTTTTTTGTGCACGATTTTTTGGCAGGATATCGCGTTTTCTTGGCCGGCGATTCTTATCTGTCTGCATCCGTGGCTTCTGCATCGTGGGCTACCTTCAGGCATCCTTTTATGAGACGAGATTTTGTTTTGGCAGAGGGTTTCTTTTGCCTGCGTTCTGATTCTTTTCGGCGCTCTCTTCTGTGGACATGGACTGTCCATTTCTCATCCGCAGATTCCTCTGCATTCTTCTGAAGGGCATTTTGTTTACTAGTTTTTTGTTTGGTGCGAGTGCTTTTGATTAGTTTCAATCGACTTCTTCAACATCTGATTTGCCCTTTCCTCCATGGTCGTGTATGTTTTCTAAATTCATGGGGGTGCAGCATAATTATTTTTGGGCGTTTTCATGGCAGTTATAGTTGTAATGGTTTTCTAAGTTCGAGGTCGTTTCATCCAGTGTTCCTTTGAGGGCGTTTTGCAGTCTGGTGCTGCCATTGTTGTTGCGGTTATCTGCTTCTTCCGTAATGCTTTCATCTCTGTTTGTGATCTCTGCTCACCTACAGATCTGGTGATTTGGGTAGTCTCCTTCGGCTTGTGTTTTCTCTTCTAATGGTGGTGATCAAGCCCGTTGGTTCGCTGGTTGGCTTCAAACCTTGCATTTTGGTCAATGTTTGTTTTTTTCTGTATTCTTGAGATCCGGCTTTTGAAATCCATGTTTGAATTTATCTCGAGATTTGTGTCCCAATATCTGTGTTTCAGATTTATTCCGTGTTTTCGGAATCTGTGCTTCGTAACTCGTGCAAGGGTTATGTTCAGCATCTGTGCCGTCTATCTGCTTCAATATTCGCGCCATCAGTTTGTAATTCTTTTCATGACTTGGAAAACGTGAAACATGGCATCCTGGTTCAAAAGCAGTCAGAAGTTCAACGGCAACAAATTTTTTATTATCAGTATTCTCTGCGGGATCTTATCAAAGTTTGGCTCTTGTTCCGTAGCCCTGTGAATAGGGTTTTGTTTTCTGTTTTCGGCGACTTCCTGGTTTGGCAAATGTTTTTGCCTTGTCGCTGTTTCTGGAGAACTTTCTGCCTTTTTGCCGTGGTTCACAGCTTTGAGGGCTTTCTTGGTTTGCGCTTACAGCGCTTAGCCCCTTCTTGTCACCAGCTGGCTCTGCGTTCATCATTTGTGTTCTGCTTCTTCGGATTCCTCGGGATTTCTGTTTTGACACTCGTGCTCGGGTTCTGTTCTCTGGTTATGCCTCCATCTGTCTCGGATGGCAGTCTGTTTTGGGGGGCATCAGTTTTAGTTAGTGGATTGACCATTAAGGGGGGGTATTAAGATAATAACTTATTATTTAATGGTCACTCTTAGTTAGATAGGTTCCTAGATAAGTTTCCTTTTTCGTCTTTAGTTTAGGGTCTATCCATTCTGCTTTCTTTGCTGTAGTTCTTCTGCTTTTGTCTATTTTTAGACTTTGTATTTCCTATATATTGAGCTTTCGCTCTCTCATGTAAACAACTTATTCGATAATACATTATTCAGTTTCTTCATCATGTAACAAAAGTGACATTAAGAAAAGTATCAATGATATTGTCCTCTTGTGCCAAAATATTCTCACAAGTGGAAGGAATTTTAGGAGAGGGATCAAAAGGATAAAGTGACATAGGAAGAGCTAAGTCACCATCACATGCATGAAATGGAACATCAATTTCACACTTTTTGAGTAAAGTTGGAAAGTGATGTAAGAAAAGAAGAGAACACGCTTATTTAGAAAGATAGAAAGGGAAAGTTAAGAAAGGTATTGACATATCCCGTCGAAGGCCGGGGTTTGAGGTAGCGCCCTAGATTTTTTTTTTTGGAAAAAATGTTTTTGAATTTAATTTTACAAGAAAATTGGAAGAAAAGAAGGTGCTCTAAGTTGAAAAGGCGGGTTCACCAAAATGTAATGAAGAAAAAGTGATAATTTCATATCACTTTTTTACATTACACTACATAGGTGTTTGAATGGAAAATGCAGTTTATTGGAAACTGAAAAGCAATTTATAGAAATGAGTTGCAGAACAAAAAAGGGGGTGAAGAGAGGAACCTGGCACCGAAAGGAGAAGCTCATTGTCCAGGATGCTAATGTGTCACACGGACGTCCGCACTAAGCACTGTAGTCCATACGGACCAGAAACGCAAACAACTTCCAAAAACGCGACAATCCACCCCAGCAACTTGCCTAGTCTGCAAAACTAGAACAAGGACAAGCGACAACAAGGTACTAGATGATAAAATAAGCGAAAATGATAATGATAAGCTAAATAAATCAAATGAAACAATGAAAGGAAGGAAGAGAAGGGAAGAAACCAACAAACCTCCGTGCAGTTGAATCCTCTTCCCAAATACCTGTAGTTGAGGACAAGGAAAATGTTGGGGCTGTTTGGGGGTTTGCCTCAGTCAAACCCTTGTTTTGGTCTTTCGACCTCCATAGTAACTCTGTCATGCCAAACTCGCACTTAGACATTTTGGCATAAAGGGACTCCTGCTCAAGTATGCCCAACACAATATCTATGTGCCTCAGGTGCTCCTCCCATGTCTAGCTGTATATAAGTATATCATTGAAGAAGATAAGCACAAACTTCCTTAGTTGCTCCCGAAATACCTTATTCATGCAAGACTGGAATGTAGCTGGCGCATTGGTTAAGCCAAAAGGCATAACCAGAAACTCACAGTGCCCATAGTGGTACCTAAATGCCGTCTTCTCTACATCCTCCTCTCGTACTCGTATCTGATGGTACCCAGATCTCAAATCTATCTTCGAGAAGAAGCATGCACTATGCAACTTGTCAATGAGCTCGTCAATCTAAGGGATGGGATATCTGTTCTTGATCATCTTCTTGTTCAACTCCCTGTAATCTATGCACATCCTAAGTGTGCCATCCTTCTTCTTGACCAATACCACAGAAGAAGCAAAGGGACTCTTGCTAAGTCTGATATGTCCCATCTTGAGAAGCTTTTGAATGGCCTTCTCAATCTCATCCTTGTGCCTCTTAGGATGCCTGTAGGGTACAGTGATAACTGGCTTGGCAACCTGCTCAAGCTCGATGACGTGCTCAAATCCCCTGTCAGGAGGTCTACCTGGTGGTATGTCACTAAACACGTTGGTGTGTTTAGACAACAAAGACTAGATCTCTACCAGATACTGCTGCTTCTGCTGCTTAGGAACCTCAGGCATCACCAATATCTCTGTTGCTCACTGAACCTGTTCATGTCGTAGTATCCTCTCCGTCCTACTCAAAGAGACTGTCCTCAATCCACCATCTGATATGGCTCTCAAGATGTGTTTCTTGCCATCGGCCTCGAACTTCATCTCCATAGTGCGAAGACTGAGAGAGAACTCTCCAATGGAGTGAAGCCACTTCATGCCGAGAACTACATCCATGTCCCCCATATTGACCACATAATACTTGGCCTACAACTCATAATTACTTAACTTGATGGTTAAGTTTGGATTCTCCGTTTGCAGGTAATAATAAAGCCATCCGCAACTCGAACCTTGAACCTCTCAAACTCCTCAGTCTTGAGTCCCCTCCGTGCTACTAGCCCCTCATCGATGAAGTTATGAGTGGCCCCTATATCAAGCAAAGTGGTCACTCTCTGTCCCTCCAATACTCCCCGTATCCTGAAGGAACCCTCTTTCTAAATGGCAAAAAGATGTGCTGTAGGTATATCATCTTGAACATCCTGCACCTCTTCTGCTGCACACTCCACATCACTATCCTCCCGATCACTTTGCTCATCTGATTTCTTTGAGGCTGTTTCTTCGGCAGAATAGTATTCTAGTTGCTTCGCTTGCCCCTTCATTGGGCACTTGTGATTAGGATCCCATGGACCCATACATTTGAAGCATAACTTCTTCCTCCGACATTCATTCAAGGCATCATCATCAAGACGTGGTGCTGGTTTCTTCTGTGGAAAGGTGTCCCGATGATGTGAAGGCATCTTATCCTTTCCTGGAGGAAAGGGTTTGGAGACATACTTATTCTTTGGTACTGTGAACTCTATCCTGCGAGCTTTCTTAATTCTCTCTTGTAAAGTGTAATATCCTACACCTTATTTTTTCAAATTTGTCCAATGATATCAAGGTTAGCAACAATTGCATAAACCAACTAAATGCCTCACACTTTCTGATCACCCAGATCCCAGGATGGGCAAGGTGAGAGCATACAGTGATTGACTTATAATAAACAACTATGCAATGAAGAAAGTACAATTCATCCGCTGCGGCGGGCATCCACAAGATGTGGGATTTCACCACTTGACAGTGGGTAGAGGACAAGAAGAAAATATTACAATGCCATCCACTTGTTCAGTGGGGATACTCCACTTTTCAGTGCGTGATAGAAAAAATAAAGAATGATGTTTTTTCCACACCGGCGGTAATACCATCCAGGGGTTATTATGTGAAGAATAAACAAGGAAAGATTACAACTGAAAATTAATTACAATGATGCTCAATAGAACTTGATTTAAAGCTTGATAAGTATTCCCTAAAGAAGAGATTATAACACCCTGCATAGAAGACTCTTAAAATCAGAAGCCATTACTGAATTTTGTTGCTGATCATTCTCTGTTGTAGCATTCAGACTGGCATTAGAAGTAAGGCTGCCTGTAATGAAGAACCCCACATGATATGACATATACCAATTGTCTATCTATCAATTTCTGAATGATTTAACAAGTATCTCTTGAAGGATTGATGCACAAGACACTAACAAGATCATAAAGCAATGACACAGTCCCAAAATCAGACTGGTATGGCACCCATAAGGATGGTACGGACTGCTACAACCCACAATATTCTGTCCACTCATAAAACAGTGGTAACATATGATATTACCCTCCCAAAGATGACAGCAAAACCTGATTAAATGAATATAGAACAAGTGATGCATATACACAATGAAATTTCCCTTAGAAGAGTCGTACGGTCTTGCACTGGTATGGCTGCTCACAGTAATTCAGATAATTCTTTTTAACACTGCAAACTAACATGAAATGGGATGCCTATGCTATACGAAAACAATGCAAAATGATTGAAACAACAACTCCTCTTCATTATTTTTATTATCAGACTTATTCAAAACTGCGAGTACGGCCACGAGGAGGTATGGACACACAAGGAACATACAGAAATTACAAAATGATAAGCCAAGTCTACTCTCAAGGATATCAAAATTGATTTCCAACCATTTCAACTAGATTTCAATGCAAACACAACAAAATCTTTCAAAACTCTAATTAGCTCCATGAAAGCTTAATGGCAAACTTTGGATAAGCTTGCTCCAATCTCTTCTTCAGCACAATGGTGACTTCTGTATTGAAATCACACTCAACCTCAAGAGGGTTTTCTTCCTCAAGAGCATTCTACAAGAGGGTTTTCGTCCTCAAGAGAATATGGAAGAACATGCATGTTCAATCCGGCAGAGTAACAACATAAAAACCAAAAGCATGTTCCAACAATGAGCCCATCACCTCCTTTTATAACCTTTTTGAGGGAAATAAAATATTATTTCCTTTATCCCTTCATATTTCTCCTCAACAAAATATAAAAATAACTCATTATGTGTGCACAACTTAAAGTCACCTTTTTAATTAAAAGCTCCTTTTAGCTCCAAAGACCCCTTTTATCAAAATAAATGAAATATTTGATTCGCAAGGTCCCAAAATGAAGCATCCATGATTTAAAGCTTTCCATCCCCTTTCCAACGAGCTATAACACTTAAGTGTTAAATGCACATTTCCCAACATTTTTTAACTTGAGTGCAATAATTAATTGTTTAGCTCATTAAATCAACTGATTTTACGGAAACTCTCAAATATCACCAAACTGCAAAATTAAGCATACCAACATACTCCATGATGATTGGGAAGATGAATGATGTCTTCTGGGTGACTTTCTAAAAATAGACGACTCCTCCAAGAATCTTGGAGAGCAAACCGGAAGCTCGATCCAAAATCTGAAAGCATCACTGTCACCTTGGACATCCACTGAGTTCAATGCCAAAGAGAATTAATCCATTTTTCAGAAGGAAACCCACTTTTATAATTAATATTACACTAAGTTGCAATAATTAAATATAACCTTAGGCAACCTTAGTGAAATATTAATTAATTATCAGAACAATAGTCCCCAGCCAAAATGAGCACTAGAAATGCACTGATAAATAACTTCAACCAATTCTCGATGAATTGAAGACTTGAGACACACACAATTGCTCTTTAGATAGAACCACAACCACTCCAAGAACTTTGGAGTGCTTCCAACATGTTGGATAGCCTTTGGGAGATTATGAACAAGCATAATGCACACAATAATCAATGCGCCAAAAAATGGAACATTACAGTCCTCCACGCTCAAGATTGCTTGTCCTCAAGCAATACATGCTATCCAACAGAGATACCTGCATGATCAACAATAATATACCTGGATCCCAAATCATTCTGAAGAATGCTCCACACCACTTCTGTTGTGCTACTCTGATATATCTGTGAACTGCACAGTTGGTATTCTGTTTATACTTCTGAAACATTCTTTTGATCACACAACTTTTTGAATCCCAAACATCAGTAAACCCAAAGAATAAAAAATTAGCAATCATCCAACATAAAACTACTGCTGGGAACCAAAATCTGTAATGCTCCTCCGAGGAAGAACATGAATCAACTTGATCACAAGCCGAAAACAATTTCGAACAGCCATGAATCTGTTGATTCTCACTCTCCAAAAGAGCATTAATAACTGTAACACTTGTTTCTTTCAGCTGATTACTTCTGTCATCTTCCCACAAAGAGCTACAAAGAACAAAATGCTCAATCTCATGGCTGTGAAAATCTGAATTAATCTCCTAAAAATCAGATTTCAGTAATCTAAAAATTGGACAGCAACAACAAAACTGAAATCTTCTGAGAACAATAAGAAATTTAGGCCATCTACAATCAGAATATGTCAAAGTTATGACCAAAATTTCTCTCCAATCAATCAATATATATGCAATTAAACACTTATGATGGTTGATGGGAGCAAGGACAACAGCTTCATAGCTGAAATTTGACTCCAACATTAACCATAAAACCATCTTATCAACACCACTATCCTCCTGCAATTAGATTCCATTATGAAAATAAACCATCATTGAACTCAAGTCATTGCATACCTGAACCTTATGTCCATCTTCAACAACTGATGAAATCTTCCAGTTGAAGAAGTTTTTGTGCACAGTAACATTCCATAAATGCTTTGCACCAGGATCCCATATCCTGTTACTATCCTCCTCCATGTTACTTACATCCAATTGGTCTTCATCATTCAACACGAGGAGTGGATTATCATGTGTTAACTCAACTTCCGTCATAGAAAAAGAATCATCAAATGATTGGAAGTTGTTTTCACCTTTTTGCTCACGCAATTCATCAATTTGCTCCAACTTTGTATTTGCATACTTAGGAGGCTATCCTAAGTCAAAACTTCCTTGGAGCAATTCGAGCTCTTTAATTATTAGCTTGCCTTTATCTGTTCTAGCAGCTCCAACTTGCTCCTTGAATTGATGTACATCAATAAGTTGGCTTTCCATTTCTAAGAGAGCCATTTGGGTACTCTCTAAAGAATCCATAGTTGTTTTAAGCTTAAATGTAAGCTTATCAATTTCAGCATCTCGTCCCTTCAATGCATTATATATTCGACCAGCAGACTCAAGGACATGATCTCTATCAATAAGCAGGTTCAAATGTTTAGATTTCAAAGTTTCCAATGCTTTCCTGACTATACATCAATCTTCAAGTGAAGCTCCTTTTTCCATGCCCATTTGTCTCCTTTCAACTTGAGCTCTCCAAATGTGATCAACAAACTTGTGTGAGCTATCCAAATGTGTTAGAAATTGCACAACCTTGTCTTCGGTGACTAATAACTGATTCTTAAAATCCAAATCAGCTGCACACAATAAATTTTCTGTGATATCTTTATAGGCATGATCCTTGAAATCAACTGCACACAATAAGTTTTCCTCTTCATGGCCACTTTGACTACAAGAAGTAGCATCACTGAAATCCAATGTTAAATCAACCTTTGAGGCTGATCCAAGTTCTTCAACAAACTCCTCATCAAATGACTCTTTTGAAAAGAGGCTTGGTTCTTCAATTTGCATAGGAGATGAGTCTTCTTCTTCTTCACTTTGATCAAATGTTATGGCAGTATCAAATTCATCAATGGCTGATTTAAAATCTTCATCAGCATACTCTTCATCTTGGATCTTTGAGAAATCAATCAGTTCTTCACTTGGCATGGGAACTTCCCACTCATTTTCAGGACTACCCTCACTGGAATGGTGGAATTGCTCTTCATTAGGTGTTGTTCTGAAATTTTCAGCAGCATTAACTTCTTCAATTCATTGTTTCCCATGTCTTCAACTAAACACTTCACTTCAATGCTCTCAGGCTCACTTGCACAGTCACCTTCTAGCAATCTATTGATCATCTTCATCTCCTCAATTGTAGTGGCATCTTCAAGATCTTCATCAAGTAGAGGACTTGCTAAGTACAACACTTCTGGTTCTTAATCAAAGCAAGGCTCAGCTTCACTAATTTCTGTTGTAAACTTCTCCAAATCAGCAAACTCTTTTATGCATGTCTCATGATTTGTGACTTTGTCTTCATCATACAGAGTTTTAGACTCATTTCTAATCAAGACTTCATCTTCAGCATTTTTGGATTTCACATCATTCGGAAAGAAAGAACATGTGGTGAAGGTTGCTGATTCATCTTCCTTTTTCTTGCATTGGTGGTTAGGCTCCGAAGAATCTTTGCATAGGAAACAAAGATTTCTTCTTCTAAGTTCATTCTTGCTGTTCTCATCCTTCTTTGAAATGGGATAATTCTTCTTCTGTTGATTAGAAGGTGGTGACTTGGAGTAGTTTGTGATCTTCGACTTGGATGATCTCAATTCTAACCTCCTTGATGTCACTTTTATCATCCGTTCTTCTTGACTTAGTTTAGGGGTCTCTAGCAATTCTTTATTGTGGACTTGGTCTTTTCAAGGTTTAGCCAAGTTCTTTATGGAGCAATATTCAGCAAAAGACATATCAGCATGAAATTCGGCACCCAAAGACAACCATTCTTGCTAATTTATCTCAAAATCCTCTTCCTTTCTTGAAATGAGAGAGTTCTGGTTCTGTCGGTTGGAAGACGATGTCTTGGCATTGTAGTTGGTCTTTGCCATCAAAGTAGATAGCTTAGGTTTCCATGAAGATATTCTCTTCTTCTCATCTTCATTCCTTGTCCTTCGGATGTAATCTACAAGGCCCTTGTTGTTAGGATCCCCCTCGATTATTTCCAAGAAAGCATCCCATGAAATATCATGCTTAAAGTCATCAGATAGACCTTGATATTTATCAATGATTTTTAAGGCCTCCGGTTCATACCTCCTTCGATCCAACTTTTCTTGAATTGCTCTTTCTAATTCATCCTGACTTTGCCTAAGAGAATCAAACAAAACATCTGTCTCACTTCTCCTCATAAGAGTGGCCATAATCTAACAACCACTGAATGACCTTTGTCAATTGCCACACACTGAACAACATGCAAGTGCTGATCACTCACACGCAAGGCTGAAAACTGACTTGCTCAACTGAAAGATCTGCAACAATTTAGCTCCCCAACAGGGTGGCAAGAACATCCTGACTCTGATACCATTGTAAGATGCTACCCCTTATTTTTTTAAATTTGTACAATGATATTAGGGTTAGCAACAATTGCATAAACCAACTAAATGCTTCATGCTTTCTGATCACCCAGATCCCAGGATGGGCAAGGTGAGAGCATACAGTGATTGACTTACAATAAACAACTATGCAATGAAGAAAGTACAATTCATCCGCTGCGGCGGGCATCCACAAGATGTAGGATTTCACCACTTGACAGTGGGTAGAGGACAAGAAAATATTACAATGCCATCCACTTGTTCAGTGGGGATACTCCACTTTTCAGTGGGTGATAGAAAAAAATAAAGAATGATGTTTTCTCCACACTGGCAGTAATACCATCCAAGGGTTATTATGTGAAGAATAAACAAGGAAAGATTACAACTGAAAATCAATTACAATGATGCTCAATGGAACTTGATTTAAAGCTTGATAAGTATTCCCTGAAGAAGAGATTATAACACCCTGCATAGAAGACTCTTAAAATCAGAAGCCATTATTGAATTTTGTTGCTGATCATTCTCTGCTCTAGCATTCAGACTGGCATTAGAAGTAAGGCTGCCTGTAATGAAGAACCCCACATGATATGACATATACCAATTGTCTATCTATCAATTTCTAGATGATTTAACAAGTATCTCTTGAAGGATTGATGCACAAGACACTAACAAGATCAGAAAGCAATGACACAGTCCCAAAATCAGACTGGTACGACACCCATAAGGATGGTACGGACTGCTAAAACCCACAATATTCTGTCCACTCATGAAACAGTGCTAACATATGATATTACCCTCCCAAAGATGACAGCAAAACCTGATTAAATGAATATAGAACAAGTGATGCATATACACAATGAAATTTCTCTTACAAGAGTTGTACGGCCCTGCACTGGAACGGCTGCTCACAGTAATTCAGATAATGCTTTTTAAGACTGCAAACTAACATGAAATGGGACACCTATGCTATACCAAAACAATGCAAAATAATTGAAACAACTCCTCTTCATTATTTTTATTTTCAGACTTCATCAAAACTGCCAGTATGGCCATGAGGATGTATGGACACACAAGGAACATACAGAAATTACAAAACGATAAGCCAAGTCTACTCTCAAGGATATCAAAATTGATTTCAAACCATTTCAACTAGATTTCAATGCAAACACAACAAAATCTTTCAAAACCCTAATTAGCTCCATGAAAGCTCAATGGCAAACTTTGGATAAGCTTGCTTCAATCTCTTCTTCAGCACAATGGTGACTTCTGTATTGAGATCACACCCAACTTCAAGAGGCTTTTCGTCCTCAAGAGCATTCTACAAGAGGGTTTTTGTCCTCAAGAGAATATGGAAGAACACGCATGTTCAATCCGGCAGAGTAACAACGTAAAAACCAAAAGTATGTTCCAACAATGAGCCCATCACCTCCTTTTATAATTTTTTTGAGGGAAATAAAATATTATTTCCTTTATCCCTTCATATTTCTCCTCAACAAAATATAAAAATAACTCATTATGTGTGCACAACTTAAGGTCACATTTTTAATTAAAAGCTCCTTTTAGCTCCAAAGACCCCTTTTATCAAAATAAATGAAATATTTGATTCGCAAAGTTGCAAAATGAAGCATCCATGATTTAAAGCTTTCCATCCCCTTACCAACGAGCTATAACACTTAAGTGTTAAATGCACATTTCCCAACCTTTTTAACTTAAGTACAATAATTAATTGTTTAGCTCATTAAATCAACCGATTTTACAGAAACTCCCAAATATCACCAAATTGCAAAATTAAGCATACCAACATAGTCCATCATGATTGGGAAGATGAATGATGTCTTTTGGGTGACTTTCTAAAAATAGACGGCTCCTCCAAGAATCTTGGAGAGCAAACTGGAAGCCTGATCCAAAATCTGAAAGCATCATTATCACCTTGGACATCCACTGAGTTCAATGCCAAAGAGAATTAATCTATTTTTCAGAAAGAAACCCACTTTTATAATTAATATTACACTAAGTTGCAATAATTAAATATAACCTTAGGCAACCTTAGTGAAATATTAATTAATTATCAGAATAATAGTTTCAAGCCAAAATGAGCACTAGAAATGCACTGATAAATAACTTCAACCAATTCTCGATGAATTGAAGACTTGAGACACACACAACTGTTTTGCAAATAGAACCACAACCACTCCAAGAACTTTGGAGTGCTTCCAACATGTCGGATAGCCTCTGGGAGATTAGGAACAAGCATAATGCAGACAATAATCAATGCACCAAAAATGGAACATTACAGTCCTCACTACTCAAGATTGCTTGTCCTCAAGAAATACATGCTATCCAACAGAGATACATGCATGATCAACAATAATATACCTGGATCCCAAATCATTTTGAAGAATGCTCCACACCACTTCTGTTGCGCTACTCTAATATATCTGTGAACTGCACAGCTAGTATTCTGTTTATACTTCTGAAACATTCTTTTAATCACACAACTTTTTGAAACCCAAACATTAGTAAACCCAAAGAATAAAAAATTAGCAATCATCCAACATAAAACTATTGCTGGGAACCAAAATCTGTAATGGTCCTCCGAGGAAGAACATGAATCAACTTGATCACACGTTGAAAACAATTCCGAATAGCCATGAATCTGTTGATTCTCACTCTCCAAAAGAGCATTAAGAACTGTAACACTTGTTTCTTTCAGCTGATTACTTTTGTCATCTTCCCACAAAGAGCTACAAACAACAAAATGCTCAATCTCATGGCTGCAAAAATCTGATTTAATCTCCTGAAAATCAGATTTAAGTAATCTAAAAATGGGACAGCAACAACAAAACTGAAATCTTCTTAGAACAATAAGAAATTTAGGCCGTCTACAGTCAGAATATGTCAAAGTTATGACCAAAACTTCTCTCCAATCAATCAATATATATGCAATTAAACACTTATGATGGCTGATGGGAGCAACGATAACAACTTCATAGCTGAAATTTGACTCCAACATCAACCATAAAACCATCTTATCAACACCACTATCCTCCTGCAAATAGATTCCATTATGAAAATAAGCCATCATTGAACTCAAGTCATTGCATACCTGAACCTTATCTCCATCTTCAACAACTGATGAAATCTTCCAGTCGAAGAAGTTTTTGTGCACAGTAACATTCCATGAATGCTTTGCACCAGGATCCCATGTCTTGTTACTATCCTCCTCCATGTTACTTACATCCAATTGGTCCTCATCATTCAACAGGAGGAGTGGATTATCATGTGTTAACTCAAATTCCGTCCTAGAAAAAGAATCATCAAATGATTGGAAGTTGTTTTCACTTTTTTGTTCACACAATTCATCAATTTGTTCCAACTCTGTATCTACATACTTAGGAGGTTGTCCTAAGTCAAAATTTCCTTGGAGCAATTCAAGCTCTTCAATTATCAGCTTGCCTTTATCTGTTCTAGCAGCTCCAACTTGTTCGTCGAATTGATGTACATCAATAAGTTGACTTTCAACTTCTAAGAGAGCTATTTGGGTACTGTCTAAAGAATCCATAGTTGTTTTAAGTTTAAACGTAAGCTTATCAATTTCAGCATCATGTCCCTTCACTGCATCACATATTCGACCATCAGACTCAAGGACATGATCTCTATCAATAAGCAGGTTCAAATAATCAGATTTCAAAGTTTCCAATGCTTTCTTGACTATACACCAATCTTCAAGTGAAGCTCCTTTTTCCATGCCCATTTGTCTCCTTTCAACTTGAGCTCTCCAAATGTGATCAACAAACTTGTGTGAGCTATCCAAATGTGTTAGAACTTGCACAACCTTGTTTTCGGTGACTAACAACTGATTCTTAAAATCCAAATCAGCTGCAAACAATAAATTTTGTGTTATATTTATAGGCATAATCCTTGAAATCAACTGCACACAATAAGTTTTCCTCTTCATGGCCACTTTGACTACAAGAAGTAGCATCATTGAAAACCAATGTTAAATCAACCTTTGAGGCTGATCCAAGTTCTTCAACAAACTCCTCATCAAATGACTCTTCTGAAAAGACGCTTGGTTTTTCAATTTGCATGGGAGATGAGTCTTCTTCTTCTTCACTTTGATGAAATGTTATGGCAGTATCAAATTCATCAATGGCTGATTTAAAATCTTCATCAGCATACACTTCATCCTGGATCTTTGAGGAATCAATCAGTTCTTCACTTGGCATGGGAATTTCCCACTCATAATCAGGACTACCCTCACTGGAATGGTGGAATTGCTCTTCATTTGGTGCTGTTCTGAAATTTTTAGTAGCATTAACTTCTTCAATTTCTTTGTTTCCCATGTCCTTAAATAAACACTTCACTTTAATGCTCTCAGGCTCACTTGCACAGTCACCTTCTAGCAGTCTATTGATCATCTTCATCTCCTCAATTGTAGTGGCATCTTCAAGATCTTCATCAAATAGAGGACTTGCTAAGTACAACACTTCTGGTTCTTCGTCAAAGTAAGGCTCAGCTTCACTAATTTCTGTTGTAAACTTCTCCAAATCAGCAAACTCCTTTATGCATGTCTCATGATTTGTGACTTTGTCTTCATCATACAGAGTCTTAGACTCATTTCTAATCAAAACTTCATCTTCAGCATTTTTGGATTTCACATCATTCGGAAAGAAAGAACATGTGGTGAAGGTTGCTGATTCATCTTCCTTTTTCTTGCATTGGTGGTTAGGTTCCCAAGAATCTTTGCATAGGAAACAAAGATTTATTCTTCTAAGTTCATTCTTGCTGTTCTCATCCTTCTTTGAAATGGGATAATTCTTCTTTTGTTGATTAGAAGGTGGTGACTTGGAGTAGTTTGTGATCTTCGACTTGGGTGATCTCAATTCTAACCTCCATGATGTCACTTTAATCATCCGTTCTTCTTGACTTAGTTTAGGGGTCTCTAGCAATTCTTTATTGTGGACTCGGTCTTTCCGAGGTTTAGCCAAGTTATTTATGGAGCAGTATTTAGCAAAAGACATATCAGCATGAAATTCAGGACCCAAAGACAACCATTCTTGCCAATTTATCTCAGAATCCTCTTCCTTTCTTGAAATGAGAGAGTTCTGGTTCTGTCGGTTGGAAGATGACGTCTTGGCATTATAGTTGGTCTTTGCCATCAAATTAGATAGCTTAGGCTTCCATGAAGATATTCTCTTCTTCTCATCTTCATTCCTTGTCCTTCCGATGTAATCTACAAGGCCCTTGTTGTTAGGCTCCCCCTCGATTATTTCCAAGAAAGCATCCTATGAAATATCATGCTTAAGTCATCAGATCAACCTTGATATTCATCAATGATTTTTAAGGCCTCTCGTTCATACCTCCTTCGATCCAACTTTTCTTGAATTGCTCTTTCTAATTCATCCTGACTTTGCCTAAGAGAATCAAACAGAACATCTGTTTCACTTCTCCTCATAAGAGAGGCCATAATCTAACAATCACTGAACGACCTTTGTCAACTGCCACACACTGAACAACATGCAAGTGCTGATCACTCACACGCAAGGCTGAAAACTGACTTGCTCAACTGAAAGATCTGCAACAATTTAGCTCCCCAACAGGGTGGCAAGAACATCCTGACTCTGATACCACTGTAAGATGCTACCCCTTATTTTTTCAAATTTATACAATGATATCAGGGTTAGCAACAATTGCATAAACCAACTAAATGCCTCACGCTTTCTGATCACCCAGATCCCAGGATGGGCAAGGTGAGAGCATACAGTGATTGGCTTACAATAAACAACTATGCAATGAAGAAAGTGCAATTCATCCGCTGCGGTGGGCATCCACAAGATGTGGGAGTTCACCATTTGATAGTGGGTAGAGGATAAGAAGAAAATATTACAATGCCATCCACTTGTTCAGTGGGAATACTCCACTTTTCAGTGGGTGATAGAAAAATAAAGAATGATGTTTTCTCCACACTGGCAGTAATACCATCCAGGGGTTATTATGTGAAGAATAAACAAGGAAAGATTACAACTGAAAATCAATTACAATGATGCTCAATGGAACTTGATTTAAAGCTTGATAAGTATTCCCTGAAGAAGAGATTATAACACCCTACATAGAAGAATCTTAAAATCAGTAGCCATTATTCAATTTTGTTGCTGATCATTCTCCGCTGTAGCATTCAGACTGGTATTAGAAGTAAGGCTGCCTGTAATGAAGAACCCCACATGATATGACATACGAATTGTCTATCTATCAATTTCTAAATGATTTAACAAGTATCTCTTGAAGGATTGATGCACAAGACACTAACAAGATCAGAAAGCAATGACACAGTCCCAAAATCAGATTGGTACGACACCCATAAGGATGGTACGGACTGCTACAACCCACAATATTCTGTCCAGTCATAAAACAGTGGTAACATATGATATTGCCCTCCCAAAGATGACAGCGAAACATGATTAAATGAATATAGAACAAGTGATGCATATACACAATGAAATTTCCCTTACAAGAGCTGTACGACCCTGCACTTGTACGGCTGCTCACAGTAATTCAAATAATGCTTTTTAACACTACAAACTAACATGAAATGGGACGCGTATGCTATACCTAAACAATGCAAAATGATTGAAACAACAACTCCTCTTCATTATTTTTATTTTCAGACTTCATCAAAACTACTAGTACGGCCATGAGGATGTACAGACACGCAAGGAACATACATAAATTACAAAATGATAAGCCAAGTCTACTCTCAAGGATATCAAAATTGATTTCCAACCATTTCAACTAGATTTCAATGCAAACACAACAAAATCTTTCAAAACTCTAATTAGCTCCATGAAAGCTCAATGGCAAACTCTGGATAAGCTTGCTCCAATCTCTTCTTCAGCACAATGGTGACTTCTGTATTGAAATCACACCCAAATTCAAGAGGGTTTTTGTCCTCAAGAGCATTCTACAAGAGGGTTTTCGTCCTCAAGAGAATATGGAAGAACACGCATATTTAATCTGGTAGAGTAACAACATAAAAACCAAAAGTATGTTCCAACAATGAGCCCATCACCTCCTTTTATAACCTTTTTGAGGGAAATAAAATATTATTTCCTTTATCCCTTCATATTTCTCCTCAATAAAATATAAAAATAACTTATTATGTGTGCACAACTTATTCCTTTATCCCTTCATATTTCTCCTCAACAAAATATAAAAATAACTCATTATGTGTGCACAACTTAAGGTCACCTTTTTAATTAAAAGCTCCTTTTAGCTCCAAAGACTCCTTTTATCAAAATAAATGAAATATTTGATTCGCAAGGTCCCAAAATGAAGCGTCCATGATTTAAAGCTTTCCATCCCCTTTCCAACGAGCTATAACACTTAAGTGTTAAATGCACATTTCCCAACATTTTTTTAACTTAAGTGCAATAATTAATTGTTTAGCTCATTAAATCAACTAATTTTATGGAAACTCCCAAATATCACCAAACTGCAAAATTAAGCACACCAACATAGTCCATTATGATTGGGAAGATGAATGATGTCTTCTGGGTGACTTTCTAAAAATAGACGGCTCCTCCAAGAATCTTGGAGAGCAAACCGGAAGCCCGATCCAAAATCTGAAAGCATCACTGTCACCTTGGACATCCACTGAGCTCAATGCCAAAGAGAATTAATCCATTTTCCAGAAGGAAACCCACTTTTATAATTAATATTACACTAAGTTGCAATAATTAAATATAACCTTAGGCAACCTTAGTGAAATATTAATTAATTATTAGAATAATAGTTCCAAGCCAAAATGAGCACTAGAAATGCACTGATAAATAACTTCAACTAATTCTCGATGAATTGAAGACTTGAGACACACACAACTGCTTTGCAGATAGAACCACAATTACTTCAAGAACTTTGGAGTGCTTCCAACATGTCGGATAGCCTCTGGGAGATTAGGAACAAGCATAATGCACACAATAATTAATGCGCCATAAATGGAACATTACATAAAGATGGTGGGTCAAATGCCTTAACCCATCCCTTGAGTGGTTCCATTAGTCCCTCTATAAAAAGAACTGAGTCTCCTCTCCGTGATGCTTGGAACTATCACACTGAGTCTCTAGGACTCACAAATGTAAACCTCAAGTGATCCGTACTGCTTCAGCTGTGCCAACTCTCTAAACTGCAGTTCTAGGTCCTTGGTGTCGAATCTGTCGATGACTCTCTTAGTGAGCTCATCGTATTTGGTAATGAGATTGTGGCCGAGTGTGACCAACCCGTGATACCACTACTCATGAGCTAACCTGTCTAGGTGTATGGTAGCAAAGTTGAGAGCCTTGTCCTCCGGCATAGGCAGTGTCAGATTATTGTCCAGCTTCTGCACCCAAGCTCTGGCTGAAACCTTGCCATAGTGGCTTTATTCAATGCATGCTGGTAGTCCCCATTAACTCTATGTGCTCTACCCCACATAGCTCCTCTTTGCCTCTTTTGGTTCATGAACTTCTCCAATGTCAGCATGTCTTGGATATCAGGGCGAAGTGTCATATATTTTGCATGTTGTGCACTAACCTCATCTGCCATGGGAATCTGAACCTCTAGCTCCTGATTAACTGGTGCCTCCTCTTTGCGTGGAAAGGTAGGCTGAAGTGGTCTTCTTGGGGTAGTCCTGGTGCCATGCCCACTACCCTTGCCTGCATGTCCAGTAACCTGACCTGCATGTCTGTGATTGTTATTGTTTTAACCACTTGTCTCCCTCTTAGGTTTTGTATGTGGTTGTGTTATAGGAGTACCTTGGTTCAGTTTGGCTAACATATGTGACATCATGTCTATCATCAGATCAAACTTCCTCTCCCTTCTCGAATCTGGACTATCCGACTATTCAAGTCTCCTGTTTCTATCCCCCATATTTCCTGTGATACTGTCAGTGTCATTAGAGGAATTTCTGTGCATACCCAAAATGCCTGAAACTGTTTCACCCTTAGGAATCTCCAGTCGCTGCCACTGCTGTGTATCTCTGGTATAAACAATCGGAGTTTCTTGGGTATAAACAACTTTCCAATCACTCATAAAACTGAATCACAGGTTGGCAAGATGCACTAGCTCTGATACCACTGAAATAACCACCCCATTCTGTATTTTGTTTTTTTTTTCTGATCAGGGTCTGATTTTCTTTCTGTTTAGGGTTTTCTGTGGTTTAGTTGTAACCTGCTTGCATTTTGGTGTGTTTGCATTTGACAAGGAAACACTTGTAGACATATATTTGCAAAAATACAACACAATGGAATGCCCAGTTGCTCTACTTCATTTGAAGTGCATTACAAATCATCTAGAAACAATACCCATATAGATATATATCAAAAACATAGCATTATGCACATACCCATGTTCGCAGTCATAAAATACAGGTCTGATATTAATGCAACAGCAGCTGAAACTTCATTTCTTTATTGATCTTCATGAGAATGGATGTGTACAACAAATAAAGTGTTTGTCTCTGCTACAGAGATGTCTTTCAGCCCACACAAACCCAACGAACTGCTTGCAAACAAGAGAAGAGACACATACATGGAAACCCACCTCCCTATGCTGCTGGTACGGCCTTGCTGTGCACAAATATCGCTGGTAACAGCTTAAACTGAGTCCAAACTGCCTCCTCTATAATCATCTGTCCTTGCAAACACCATTCGCCCAATAAGAGAAGGTAAACAAAGAGAAATCTGCCACTAAAACCTCCAAAAAAGCCCTCAGCTGGTATGGCCAGGTACAACAGGGTACGACCTGTTTGTGAAAGTCAAATGCACTTCAAACTCCTTCCAAAATCACGACAAACACCTGCAATATGTTCTTCATCCTGTGTAGATAATTATTGTGGCAAAAGATTGATGATATCTCCTCGAAAAGGCCTCTGCAACTGATCTCCAAACTCCCAACTGAATGAAAATGAAGCACAAATACAACCATTGGATATGGCTGCTTAGAAGCACCCTTGGGTGGTCTCTCACACCTGCGGAATGCTGTCACTAATGGAGGATTTCGTCTCCAAAAGCCATGGATGGTTTTCTCAAACCCTCGTTCTCTTTGCAGAGCAAAATATCATAAAATGTAGATGTCAAGAATGAGAGTTCTCTTTTCTTTTTGGCTTTTATATGTCCCTCCAAGAGGGTCGACCCACATAAAGGAGGAATATAATATTTCAAATTTACTTTATTTCCTTAGAGGCGTCCAAGTCCCAAAAAGTGATTCTATTTTTGCATTTTACATTTTCACGTAGTCACCGACATTAGCAGTATAAAGTCCAAATATTAAATATGCAATATTAACGTACAGACTTTAAAATGAATGGCCAAATGAACTCGGAATCCAATGAGCTATAGACCGTTGGAAAGGTCTCTCCGAAACGCTCCACCTCCAATCTTAAATTTCTCCAAACGATCAAAACCCTAACTTACTAAAAATAGTAAGTTCTAGCCAAGATGTCCAAAACCATCCAACGAACACTTCAAGAGTTCCCTAACCATACTGGTTAGTCTACGGGAACCAAGTATAGACTAACACCACCTAGGAAGGGGACAATACAAAAAGCAATTATGTCTAGGAAGTCTATACTTAGTGAACCTATGTTGCCAAGTGCCCGTACATGTCCAAGTTGAAAATTCTGACCTCCAAATTTGTAAAAGGCCTTTGATTGGTCCAAAGTAGAGTGATTGGAGTTGTTACCCTTATTTGAAAAATTAGGGGGTAACGATTAACTTTGTTTGGGAATTGTATCACATACTCGGGGTGCATTAGAACCTCATAATTCTCTGGAAGTTATTGTGTCTAAGTGTGAACTGATCCCTGATTCTAGAAGATTTTGCAGTACATAATTGTTTCAGAAGCCATGAAAGAGTGAGTACCTTTCCTGAAAATATTGTATGTCATTTGTGATCCAAAACAAATCCAAAACCATTCCATGCATAGCTTGGTAAGAGAGCTTTCTTGTGCTTCAAATGGGACAAAAAATTGAGTCTGAATGTCAAAATTATGCAAAAGGAGTGTGTGCAGTTGATCAAGGAAAAAACAAAGATTGAAGGATGCAAAAGACATTGTTTGTTGCATTTTTGAGGATTTGGTGTCTTTTTGGACATTTTTTGCAATTTGCATTATGGGTCCTATTTTTGGGATGTGAGACCTTTTTATGCAATTTTACATTGTTTATCACGTTTTTGGAGGTTTGACATCATTTCTGATATTTTTTTTGATGAAATGATAAAATGGCATGGAAGGACAAGATTTCATGGTTTTTGCTTCTTTATTGCATGTTTGGAGGTTTGAGGTCCTTTTTGTCTTGTTTGGGCACAATGGTCTACAGGGCACGTAGAACGTGATTCATGACTTAGAAGGTATTTTGGTTTAAGGCAAATACGGGAAGGTCTTTCAATGGCACGGGTTACAATTCAAAAGCTCCTTAAGGGTGTGGATTGAACTCAGGAAATGGGAAGATATGCCCATGGATTATGGCACATCCAAGATAGAGGCTAGGAAAGGTCGTGGTCATACATGGCAAAGTGGGGCATGTCCTTACATGAAGACATACTAATTGGTAATGTCCATACTTAAAAAAATAGTTATATACTTACATGCAATGTGGTATTTTCCTACTTCCTTGTGACCCTCTTCCCTTCACAAACTGCTGCCCAACATACCTAAACACGAACTTTTTTGTGTTCGAATCTTCTCAAACCAGCAATGGGTGCCACGCCACTTCATGTAATCCTTGATCTGCACAACACCTACCATTGAAAGCCGTTGTAGAGGCCACACACTTCTTATATGGGTTTCTGCTTTGTTTGATACAGCTGAAAGGCCATCCAGATTTACAAGAGTTTGATTGAAACTGCTGCCCAATGTACCTAAACACCAACATTTTTTGTGTTTGAATCTTCTCAGACCAGCAATGGCCACCACACCACTTCATGTAATCCTTGATCTGCACAACACCTGCCATTGAAAGCCATTGTAGATGCACACACTCTTCTTTATATATATGTTTCTGCCTTGTTTGATACAGCTGAAAAGCCATCCAGAGTCACGAGTGTTTGATTGAAAGATGTCTCTAAATTTATAAAGTCTTGGGGTCCCTTCTGTTGTTATTGATCCACTTCAGGTATAATTCCTTTATCAGTTGTAGGATGCGCTTAGCAGTTATGCATGGAGTGGCTGATTTGTTTGTCCAGGAGCCCTCCTCAGTGTTATGTTTTCTTTCATATTTGACAGGAAATTGCAGGTGAACAAAAAAGAGAATATGTTCTGAAAAGATGTTTTCAGCTAAATTTGTAGTAACTTTGATGTCCTCCATCATTACCTTTATTATTCACTCCAGTCAAGCAGAGGCTTTTAGAAGAAAATACTTGAGACGCAGCTAAACCTGGGCAAATTTTCCGTTTCTAGAATCTTTCCTCTTGCTTCCTTGTGTATTTTCTCGATATTTAGAAATGCCCAATTGGCACTTCTGTGAAAGTGGTGACTTATTGAACAAGATTGTAACGTCCCCAACTATTTTTTTTGAAATTTTACAACATTTGAATGATATAAATGTAAATCCTCACACTTTCTAATCACCTAGATCCCAATGTGGGCAAGGTGAAAGCATACGGTGTTTGGACAAACTATCTAGATGTATGCAATGTTGGAAAAGTAAATAGTCGACATAGCCAATCAGAGTATATAGGCGGCATAGCCGATCAAATCAACACCTCTTCGGTGGACAAGTATGCTTGAATGCACAAAGCCACTAACAGATTATAAGTAGGTCCAATCAAGCCAAATTGGCCAATAACAAGCAGACCCAATCAATGCCAAAATGGGTTGGAAATGAAATGCAGATGCAAAGGGGATCTGGCTGCAAACCTTTTAGGATCCTTACAATTATGAAATGCAATACTATCTAGTTGTACTACCATCTAGATCTACAATAAACATGAAATATGAAACTGCTGATGAATTATCTCTGAAAACACTAACAACAACACTGGAAAATTATTCTAATTAGCAAATTATCATTGCCGCAGCAAACATTAGTTCAGAAATGAACAACCATATAAAATATTGTCAAGCCAATGGTATGGCTTGACTAGAAATATGGTGAGATGTAAACAATTTGTTGTTCTAAAGGCTGCAATCAGACACATGAAGCTGATTTAGACTGAATTGACTCCCAAACTGCTAAATATCGCTGAAAATTGAACTGAACAGCCCAAAAATGCGACTATACAGCCCCCACAAATCATTACTCACTGCTGCAATACAAATCAGAACTGTACGGAAGCTTGGTAAGTTGGTACAATGGTACGACTAGGTCAAAGACTATAAAATGTTGCCCCAAACAACAACAATTCATTCCACACATTGACTATAAACAATTCATTAGGTCAAAGACTATAAAATGTTGTCCCACACATTTAGATGCCTCTTCTTGACATTGTACGACTTGAACATGGATTAGTACAACCAACAAACTCCGTAGAAATAGCGATCAGATTTGTATAAGCAAATAAATTCATGAAATCTCAACAACCCAACTGAAATACACCAAAAATCCACACAAACACATTGAAATATAATTCCACAATAATCTAGAACTAGAAACTGCAAATATTCAACTCACCGATGATTCTTGAATGAAACCACTCAATTGGATAGAAGGGTTTTCGTCTTCGAAACCAAATCATGAAGCACACAGGTAATCCCTGGATGGAATTACTCAATTAGCTAGGAGGGTTTTTGTCTTCAAAACTGGACTTGCCAAAAGGGTTTTTGTCCTTAGGTAGAAGAAAATGATCAGAGTTCAATCTTTGAAAAAAGAGTTTTCTCCAAACCAACAATAGCCTCTTTCTGTTCTAATTTCCTTCTTTTATAGACACTTTTAGGGTAACCAAATATTATTTCATTTATTATAATAATATTTTCACTTTTCCCTTCAATAATAAAAATAAAATGACTTTCAAATATTTTAATTCCCATTTTCAACGTCACTTTTATGACCCATTTTTAAAACAATTTTTTAAGTCATCACTTTGTACCATAGTTCCACGAGGACGCGTCCCCCCCCGAAACCAGTCGTCCCCCAGAGGGGGACGTTTACGGGACAGGGAGACGTCAGCGAAATGCCCCCCCCTGCGGTCTCTGAGACGTCTCTCCTTGGGGAGACTTTTGGACGTCCCCCCGAAAAATATTTTTTAATCTTTTTTTTTAAATTTTAAGGAAAATGAAAACCTAAAAGCGCCTCTAAGTCTAATATGTCTCATTTTTAACCTTTCTTTGCTTTGTTTCATTGTTTTGCACTGCGCGTGGAGTTCTGCTGTGCCTGCGTCGTTGAGTCTCCAGCAGTTCCAGCGTTGAGGAGATCGACATTGAGCTTGGGGATGATTAGATCATTGGAGGTAACAGGTCATTAACCATTTTGGCATTTACTATTTAGTATTTACTATTTCAGTATTTTGAACATTGTTGAAACTTGATTCTAATTATGAACAATGATTATGAAATTCAAATTATGAAACATCTAGTTCTCGTTCCAATGTCTATTAAATTTAAGTACATTGTTTCAATGTTCACTAGTTCAATGAAATCATTGCAATGTGTTTAAACTCTAAACTTTACTTATTCCTTAGGCTTCTATAGTTATACATCGTTTTATAACTAATTTTTCAAGTATTATATGTATTTCAGCGCACCGCTCCTCTGTCGCCCCCTCGCCGCCGTCCCCCCACCGTCTCCAAATTCAGGGCCCCCGTCCCCCCGTCCCCGAAACGCGTCCCCTACCGTCCCCCCGTCCCCGTCCCCGTCCCCGTCCCCGAAGCTTTGTGGAACTATGCTTTGTACCCCATGACTAGTGTTATTACTTTTGACTCTCTTTTAAAAACACTTTATGACATCGGCCACCCTTCTTTTAAATAAATAACTAAACATAAGTTGCCTTTAAGAAAATAATATAAAGTTACCTTAATAAGACAACTTAAGTTAATTATTTAATTATTTTCCGCACATCATTACCAAAGTCTGAAAAATATTAAAATGGGCCAATTATACTTTCTTGATAACTCCACCAACACCTTAAGTGAATAGGTCTTCCGTCCACAAAAAGTTGGCATTCTCCAAGGATGATGGAATTCTCCAAGAATGTTGGAATGGTCCAGAAAAGGGACATTACAAAATGTATGAAAATAACATTGTACCACCTGCATGAGGAGCAATGGGGGCCACAACTTGATGACATGAGGGAACTGTAGTAGGGTTTGAAGTGTTCAATTCCTCATTGCAGAATTAGAAATGAAAAATACTTCTATATATGCAAGCACATCGCCTTTTAAATGTCTCATATAGTAGGGACCATTCTTCAACCTATTTGCGTACATGTACATGTCTTAAAACACCTAAAGCGCCAACCCCTCTTTATCCACCATGTTTTAAAGTTTAAACTCATGGGAGAATGGTCCCACATTGTTAGGACAAAGTAAAGAAGAGTAGTCAAACAATATAGAGTCTTGAATACAAGACAGTTCACTTACAAATAAGTGCTTAGCTCCCTGTGTCTTTCTTTGGCTCTCTATGTTGCTGCATGAGTGCACTGTGAGTGTTGTGGTTTGCTTGTGTTTGAAACTTGAATGGCATTCACCATGTTTTTGTAACCAAAATGACACTCAATGTGTCAATCCATTCATTACAATAAATTCTCGTGAACCAAAATGACATCAATGTGTGAATCTAGGATTTGCAACATGAAATGACGAAAGTGAACTCTGATGCACAAAAACGTGTTTTAAAATGAGAAATGACAAAATGACCTCCGATATGCAAAAATGTGCTTTACAACACCAAAAGCCATTTTGTGTTTTTGCATTTTAGAATTCTATTTCTCCAAAATTTTAAAAATGACCAAACCCCTTCCAAATGTGTGAAAATGTGCTTACAATGCTGTATTTTGCCTGATGACCAAAGTTGCTCCTGGTGTGTGAATCTGCCATATAATGCCATTCTGGCCTCTTCTGTGAACTGCTCCTTGCCATTCAAAATTCAACCATCTCCACTCAAACTGTAGATATACTCTCTTTCTAATGATTAAAGCAACATTTTCCAAATAAAGTGGTCAAAAGTCGGGGAGCTCTTTTAGCAATACTGACTAGTGATAGGGTATAACATTAAATGGGGTTTATGACCATAAAACAAAATAGTGAAAGGTTTAAAAGGTATGTTTTTTAGTGCAAAGAACAACTAAGAGTAATAGAGGAATGTAATGTCCCCTTGTCACAAATCAAAATTTCTCAACCTTGTTCACAAATTTCAACTTGCAAAAAGAGAACATTAGTACACTAAACCCTCTTGATCTCATTTATAGCAATAGATATATGATATATTCAAATCACATAAGAACATTGCCCTTCTAAATTATCATTTCATATCTCCTATGCATAATCTTATGATCCCTATCAATACACATTTTCTATCACTAATCTTATAATCATTATCATTATATTTCACATGTTCCCTCTTAAGTTCACTATCAATGTATCTTTCATATCTCTATCATTAAATGTCATGATCTCTATCAATATGTATTTCCATTCTCTATCACTTTCCCATGTATTAATCATTAGCTTCATAAGAGAGAGGAGAGATGACGCTTGCCACTATCCATTATGGGTCCTCTATCTCTATCCTTAGACTTGAGGAGTACCTTTTGTACCCTTGGAGTCAAGGCCTCTATGAGATTCCTTGGTACTAGGGATGCCTTTTGCACCCTTTGCAGCCAAGGCCACTATATCAATATCCTTTGCACTATGGGTACCTTTTGTACCAGCATGTGACAAGGCCTCTATGATAAATATCCTTTGCACTATGGGTACCTTTTGTACCAGCATGTGACAAAGGCCTCTATATACCCATGATTGGCCTCTTAGGCATCTCATGCTCACTTTCCCATTTGAGACTAATGTATTACTTTCATGGCACATGATATTATATCACTGTTATGGCTTATTTCATATGATTTGCAGCACTTGTTGTAATACATTCGCTTATCTATGATCACATATCATTGAATTAGACTTTAAGTAATTTATAAAGCAATATAGAAATAATGGATGTAAGACATACCTTTTTCCCTGATTGCATGCTTGCTGCTACAAGTATCTTGGCTGTTACAGATGCAATAATGAAAGATGAAGTTACCCACCAATTAAAGATCGATTGCAAAGAATGTACCAAAGTGATCCCTGGTATGATGAAGGGCAGATTCCGGCTGATCATTGCCTACAAGTCTTTTTGTTATTACTTCCATTGTATTTCCCTTTTGACTGTTAATTTGGTTTGCATTAGATGATATTTGAAATGCTTTCCCTTTCTATTTTCTTGTTGAGGATCTTTGTTCGATTTGCTTCCCTTTAGATTCAATGATGATTTATGATCTTCCAATGAGATATTCGCTGTTTAGATGATCCCTGCAGGCAGATATCTTTCTTATTTTCTAAGGAACGATGTTTGAATGGCATGAGATGCCTTGACTTACGACCCTTCCTTATATCTTGTGGCATCTTTATAAGTTGCGTTCCTTCATGGATAGTCGCTGATCTTTTTTAACAATCCTTTATTATCATTGTTTTAAACTTCCATAACTGGCGCTTCTTTTAAATGATTCATTGTTTGCTTTCATTCATATAATCACTTGTCTTATTGTTGTTTGTCTTATTTCCACCTAAGCGCCATTTGTCTTATGTTGGCGCTACCATACCAATCGCATCTCTTTCTTGTGCAAAAGTTTATTAAATATTATTATCATAGTTGTCTTCTATTAATCGGCATGTATCACTTGTATTTACCTTGGTTTATATGGAAATCGGGCATATGAAAGAAATGCATCCCTTGTAAGTTTTTGGCTTATGACTGCCGCTCCTTTATGAGAGATATATATAGTTTGCAAAGTATATTAAATATTAAATATAATTAATATTTATATTTATTCATATCTATTTTATATATAGTCATATATATATTTAATAACATTTATATATATATATATATATATATATATATATATATATTACTAATCATATTAATAACATTAATAATATATTTATTAAATATTCTATGATTATCATCAAGGCGACTCCTCCGCCTTATTATGATGCTTAGATCTTTAATTTAAACAATGCTTTAATCTTGGGATATGACAGTCCTTCCCACTCAAGATTGCTTGTCCTCAAGCAATCATAAAAATCTTTAAATTCCGTTTCAATTCTCTTAAGGGATTGTTGCTGGTATTTTCCCATATCTTTAAGAACAGGAATTTGGTGAAAGGTTGCAAATAACTTGGAAAGTCAATGGAAAACTTAGTTACTGAAGCTTATATCCCAATGGTATGAAGTGAGAAACAATGTTAATTCTAACAATCTACTCACAGTATACCAAAAATGCAAAATTTTAATTTTGAGTTATAGAGTGGATACAATGGATTGGATTGCGCTGTTCCTTGTGGTACAGTTCAAGTCTAGAACAGGTCTCTTTGGGTATGCATTCGCCTCTTGTTTGGAGGTAAATTTGTTGCTTGTCACTGTGACTGAAACTTGCTTTTTAAGTATACTAAATCAATCATTTATGGTTGAATGTATATATGATTCATTGCTTGGATTGAATACAGGATTTTAGAACCTTTATTGATTGAAGAGCATATTGATATCTGAGCATTTGGTTCTAGATATAGTTATGCTACTGGTTTGACATAAATTCTAGAGTGTAGCATTTCTTTCACTAATGGTGTAACTAAAACTGTTTTGACTAAATTTACAAAGGCAGTACGTCTGAGTATGAGATGCGAGGAATTTGTCCTGCTTTATGTTCAATACTTGAGTTAGGAAATTGAATGCATAAGGTGAGATTACCACTATGGCTATCATATCTGCCATTATAGAAGAATATTAGATTTTTATGAAGTAATGGCATAATTTCCAATGTGAATGTCAAAAAGAGAATGTTGAAATATATGCACACACAAATCATAAATACACATAGTATATGAGCATACTTAAGCTTATACACATGATACACAAAAGTACACATGTTTGAAACTCAAGCTTGTGTTTGAAACTTGAATGGCATTCACCATGTTTTTGTAACCAAAATGACACTCAATGTGTCAATCCATGCATTACAATAAATTTTCGTGAACCAAAATGACCAAAATGACATCAATGTGTGAATCTAGGATTTGCAACATGAAATAACGAAAGTGAACTCTGATGCACAAAAACTTGTTTTAAAATGAGAAATGACAAAATGACCTCCAATATGCAAAAATGTGCTTTACAACACCAAAAGCCATTTTGCGTTTTTGCATTATAGAATTCTATTTCTCCAAAATTTTAAAAATGACCAAACCTCTTCCAAATGTGTGAAAATGTGCTTACAATGCTGTATTTTGCCTGATGACTAAAGTTGCTCCTGGTGTGTGAATCTGCCATATAATGCCATTCTGGCCTCTTCTGCGAACTGCTCCTTGCCATTCAAAATTCTACCATCTCCGCTCAAACTGTAGATATACTCTCTTTCTAATGATTAAAGCAACATTTTTCAAATAAAGCGGTCAAAAGTCGGGGAGCTCTTTTAGCAATACTGACTAGTGACAGGGTATAACATTAAATGGGGTTTATGACCATAAAACAAAGTAGTGAAAGGTTTAAAAGGTATGTTTTTTAGTGCAAAGAACAACTAAGAGTAATAGAGGAATCTCTCCTTTATTCAGGGAACATGAAAGGGGAAAACTAAACTAAACAAAGGAAACTGAAAAACAAGTATTTACAGGCAGAGAGAGAAGGAAACAGTGTTTACGCAAGCCATTTGCAGGCTAAGAGAAATAGCAGCCCTTCATTATTATTCTGGAGGAGAGGAATGGGAATAGGTAACATTTAGAAATACGAGATAAACCAATTATGAACAGTGGCTTGGGATATGATGAGTTGGGTTTGTCAGAAGGGAATACAAAAGGAGAAGACATATCATCTTTCGTCTCAGAACATGCAGAAGAATCAACTTGGATGCAGTGAAAACATACATGTTCTTGCACATATGCAAAAAGGTTTTATCCATGTCTACATGAAAGGCGAAGTGCTCATAAGCGGGTTTGTCAGTACTAGAACATCAATCTCCTTGAATGATGAAAGTCTTGAACTTAGGATTCATAAAAGCTTTGAAATCTCCCAAAATTTTAAAAGACATCTCCAGTTGTGTGACTAGCATATGTGATTCCGTTGATGTATGAGAGGCAAATGCAAGATCCTTATTGAAATCAGTCCCATAGAAGGGGGCATCTTCATCATAGCCATTGATCTGTTGCAAGTCCAAGTCAGGGTCATGGAGAAAGGCTTTCAACCTCCTCTTTGAAGCATTCTATTTCCAGAAGGAAAAGAGAGACTTCTTCATGCTGGGATTTTTCAGGTTGTTTATTAAAAACAGTCTGCGAGCCCCTCAACCAAAAAGGACGACAAGAGTGGTTTGCCTCATTATAATGGCTCACAAAGGCTCAAATATGTCCATCTGCTATTTGTGAGCTTAGAGTAGATCATGGTGTTGAACTTGGGCCAATGGTCCAAAATGTTTACCCCATGAAGCAGGGGCAAACAGTGCTATTGTAAGTTATTTGGGAAAATAAGGATGAAAGGACCTTTGGTCCACATTGAATTTGCCCAAAACCTGTTATTGATTTTCATTTCTTCATTGTTCACCAAATATGTACATGACTCACTAGGAATATCACCAACAAGGTGATTTCCCATTGTTTGAGACTTGCAACTCCCTTGTAGGATGGGGGGTTTTGTATTTTCATGTGATTTTTTTACCAAAAAGCACAAAAGGAAAAAGAAGAGAAAAAGGTTGAGAAAGGGAGGAAAGAGAAGGGGAGAAACCCTAGTTGGATTATATGCTTGAGAACCACCTTGGTAGCTGAGGAAAGAGGAAATTAGTGCAGATCCAAGACTCTTCTTTATTGTTAATGGGAATGCGTGAATGATTTACATGATGGAACATCAGAAACCTCATGGAAACACAAAGTCTTCATAAATCAGATTCAGCAACATGTAGGGGATATAAGGATGCACCTTTCAAACCCTTGCATTACAAAGTGCAAAGGAGAGAGAAAGCATGGCATGCAATCAATAATGACTTACTAGATGTGATTAAATTCGATTTGACAATCTGCAAATCAGATTTTGGAAAAGGAAAATCATCACCTCCATTCATGAGCAATGTTGAATTTGATTATGTTAAAGCTTGCATTTCATTGACATCAATGAAAAAGTAGCATGTGTCTGCTGGTTTTTCATAGAATCTTCGAAAACCTAGCAGCTCTTGGAGAGCCTCCAACTTCTAAATCTGCTATCGTGTTCTTCTAAAAACCTAATCATAATCCTATTACATCTTTCTCCAGTCTATTTTTTACATTGCAGGATGAAATTTCTTGCATGAGAATATTCCATCTTTTTCCACCAATCACTATCTGAGATGCATTTTGCATATTCCTTGGTTCATAAATATCTTTGCACACTTTTAATAATTCAATTCTAAAAAAGGATTAAATAAAATCTCATTATGTGCAAATGTAAATACAACTTAAAAGTGGACCCTTTTAATGACTTAAAGTACATAAATGAAATTTCCCTAGGCACAATTGACCATTGTTCTGTGATGAGAAGTCCTTTTGACCACATGATGGTGTATGAAGTGTTCATCGGAAGTTGAAAACCAAGCCAGTGCCTTATCCATTGGGCAATGAAGTCAAGGAAGAGTGTGTACCATGAAGTCTCACTGCTGCCAAATTGAATTTATAAACTGCAACTGAAATCACAAGCCATTTTCTTGGAATGGGTTCCTATGGGGGATAACTTTGACCACAATGATGAAGAAAAGCGATTCTGTCTAGGAAATCTGTACTCAGCGAAGCTATGTTCCCAGGTGCTCTTACGTGGCCAAGTTGAAAAATATGACCCCCAAATGTGTAAAAAGCTTTTGATTGCTCTAGGGTACAGTGATTGGTGGTGTTACTCCTATCTGCAAAATTATGGGTAACAGGATGGTACAGCAATCTTTTGTAATTCTGAAATCTTATTTTCTTTGAATGTGCTATGAGAGACTTATTAGTCCTTTGCCATATTATTTCTTTCTCAAGTTTGATCATTTTAGAAAGTCTTACGTATTCTTTGTGCTATTGTACTCTCTGATGCTAAAACTTGTGGTGCTCTGTATAGGAGTTAAATACACTATGTGCAAGTGAATGACCACAGGACTTGAACTTGGGATCACACATAAGTGACAAACACCAAATTCAGCAAGCAAATTAAAATGATTCAGTGCTTTTTGATTGTTGAGTATTTTAAGAAATTGAATGATATTGCTGGTTTCTTTCAACTGTAAAGAACCCTGGTTAGCTCAATCTCTATTTTGTTTGACTCTCCTACCCTGGGTTTGGGTGATGCTGTTTTTATAAATGCAATAGCCACAACTCCACAAGTAATGTGTTGTTGTGACTGTCATATACAATTGCTAACCTTGCCTCCACTTTTAACTGCAGGCACCAAATTCGGTGCAAATTAAATTGATTCTTGAATATTTTAAGAAATTGAAAAGCTTGCTAGTTACTTCCAACTGTAAAGGAGTTCTGGCTAGCTCAACCTCTGTTTTGTTTGGCATTCCTACTCTGGGTTGAAGTGATGATGCTTTTGCAGAATTGCTAACCTTGGTTCACTGTAACCTCAAGCACCAAATTCAGCATGCAAATTAAACTGATTCTCGCTTCTTGGCTCTTGAATATTTAAAGAATTTGAACAAGATTGCTGGTTACTTCCAACTGTAAGGGGCCATGGTTAGCTCAACCTCTGATTTGTTTGACACTCCTACCCTGGGTTGAGGTGCTGCTATTTTTGCAAATGGAATATCTTCAAATAATGTGTTGTTACCTTTCTGCACAAATATTAACCTTCCCTCCATTGTTATTGCAAACATCAAATTTAGCTTGCAAATTAAAATGATTCTTGCTTCTTGTGAATATTTTAAGAAATTAAACAGGTTGCTGTTTGTTTCCAAATGTAAGGAGTCCTGGCCAGCTCAACCTCTTTTTTGTTTGATGCTTCTAACCTGGGTTGGCCTGTTGTTATATTTGCGAAAGAAATACTCCAAGTAATGTTGTGTAACCATCCTTCATGACTGCAAATTGACTCCACTGGAACATTTTTTGGCAGGATTATCTAGCTATCATCATCTTGCTTTTGAACTCATGTAGCTAACAGTGTGACAATTTAATCTTTTAGGAAAGGTAAAGTACATGCCTATGCATCCAATGGAAGGCGGCTAGTTGGGGGTACGTTTTATCTTGATTATCCAAGTGTTGGTGCTACAGAAACTCTAATGATGGCTGCTTCATTGGCAGATGGAGAAACAACACTTTCAAATGTAGCCCAGGTTGGTAATGTTATTCTTTTTTTAATATTGGAAATAGTATACAAATATAGCTCAAATGAGCATCAAAAGCTTAAAATGAACTGATCAACTTTATAATCACAGAGAACTGGCACCAAAACACCAGAACAAAGACTCCTATTCCACAAGCAGTCAACCATCAGACAACACATAAACCAGCTATAGAAATAGCAACCTTCAGGACTTCTCACTTCTAACCCAGGGATAAATGCAAGAGATCTTACCAACAACTAGTCATAGAGACAAAACACTTGATAGAATACACAGAAGATGCATCATAACACAAAACCGAGTAGCTCAGCTAGACCAAATCTATACCCATTTCAATGACTGCCAGCCATGTCCAGAATAGACTCAAAGAAGCACCATCAAACAACAGTCGTTATGGTCACATGCCACCAAAAAGAGAGAAAGGAACCATATTTTTAAATCACCCATATAAGTAATCAAATGTAACTCTCAGCATGTCCAACAGCCAAAATAACATGAGTACAGCCAAATCACCAAAGACCACATTAACCATTTCTCTTTTTTTCATTCTTATTGAAATGATCAATGAAACCTTCAACCTTCTTCTTTAGAGATTGGTACCTAAAATCCACACATTCTTGAAGCCAATAGTCTGGATAGCACCTAAAAGGCACAGCAGGATAAGGAGAATGAACAACATCACTATCATTATCAGAAGAGCTATCATCAGAACATACACAATCAGGCACTGAAACAGCAACAACAACATTTTTCCCTTTATCTGCAGAAACAATGGGGACATGACTTCTTGGTACTGCATCAACAGGGACATGGGAACCTGGCCCTGCTACAACAAGGATATGACTACCTGGCACTGCATCAATATGGACATGAGAACTTGACCACAACAGGGATATAACTACCTGGTACTGCATCAACATTATTCTGATGACCAAGAGAAACACTATTTGGCTGAATATCAACTTTCCCAGGAACCTTGTCATGGACAGAAACAATCTCAATATCCCTCTGCTTCGGTCACTCAACATTACTCTGCAAGGCGAAATGCAAGCCTGACCTCTTCTCCAATGTTTTAGACTCCAGAATAGGAGTCCCATCTAGACAGAACCTCATAACATCATCCTTATCTTTATGAACCTACATTGCTGCATTGTTCATGACAACAGATAATGTGATTTCTGGATAGAAATCAGTAAGCAACGTTTTATAGTTCTAGAAAACATCATTGTTTCTAACAATCCAAATATACCAAAGAACCTCAGAGGAAGTAAGCAACCATAACTTATCTAAGCATTTAGAAAAAGAGGGAGCACAATGCATAAAACCAAATAGAATGTCAGACCAACCAATCACATGACTACCCACACTAGATGACCAAGACAGTGAAAAACAGTTCCAAACGAGCTTAGCATAGGGACGTTTATTAAAAAGATGAACAACAGATTCAACACAACCACAAACTAGACAAGACTTAGACCCAGACATATACAAGAGTTAGCCCCCACAACCAATTTATTAAACAACAATAACTATCTGAAAAAAGCCTTTTTAGGCAAAACATAATTAGACCAAATTCTCTTGAGTCTCTTAGCCCAAGTATCCCTAGAATCATGAAGTGGGAATAGGATGTGTTCAATTTATTGCACCAATTACTAGAAAATGACAGTAAAGCATACACATATTTAGGAGTAACTTGAAAGAATTTTTTGCCACTAATCCATTTAATATTCTCCTATAAGCTATCATTCCAATGTATAACCTCAAGGCTGCCATTCAAACCAACATGTTTGATCATAGAAAAAGTTTTCTTCGAACTTTTAGGAATACCAAAATTATTCTGCAGTCTCCCATTGCCAAACAAACAATCAATAGAATTGATACCCTGGCTATTCCACCATTTAGCAGAGCAACCCCTTGTAGTAGCAAGGAGAGAATTTTTGCCACTGAGAGACCACCATGAAGACCTAAAGCCATTGACATTGTTGTTAGAGAGTAAAACCTTTTATATACTCCCAAGCTTTCCAAATAGAACAAAAAAAATTGGAACCGAAAGGTTTAAACTCAAAGTTTCCAAAAATTATATCCCACAAATGCAAACTGTTCCAAATAGGGTTCTCTTTAGGGAAATCATTGGATAAATTAAGCCTAATAAGCTGCTTCCAATCCTCACCACCATTAATAGCCTTTATAATCCATTTGACAACAATAGACACCACACCTGGCAAAAACAAATTCTTCAACCCCATTCCTCCCAGCCTTCTAGGCTTAATACACTGTTCCCATCAAATGACATGTCTTTGTTTTTTTCCCTTTCCATTTGACCAAAGAAAACTCTAATAAGCTTGTTCAACTGATTAATCTGGGGAGAAGACACTAGCCAATAGGATGAAAAATATAGGGAATAAGAAGAAAAAACCTTCTGGCAAACCTGAAATCTCCCAACCAAAGAAAGTAGACTACATTCAACATTTTTACTGTTAACATTATCCATCACCCAATTCCACATTTTTTTTAAAGAGGGTCATAAAGAAAAAGGAATACCAAGGTACCCGATAACCTCATTGGGTCCTAAACACTTTCAGCCAATATTTACCAACCAATTAGGGAACTCATTCGACCAGCTTAAAACACTTGGTTTGTGCAGTGCAATTTTAGAGCCAAAAGCAATAAAGTAAACATTTTATCTTTTACTCAAATTAATAAAGTTTTGTTAATCCAAATCCACAAAAAGTGTGGAGTCATCAGCAAACTGCAATTCAATCACTGAGTCACCAGAAGGAAAACTCAAGCCCTTCACCGGGGCACCTAATAATGTTAAAAATTTTAGTTGAGAAAGCACTGGACATATTGTAGAGTTTAATTTGTAGTCCCATAACTTAGTGAAGTATCTTTACACAAATAGTATGGAAATGAAGCCTTTCCAACAGCTTTGTTATGTTTGGTTTTCTATTCTGCCATCCGTTTCTTTCACATGCCTGATTCATGATGAAACCTGATATTGGTTAAAGATGCTGCGTCTTTTCTTTCTTTATGTTCCCATTATGATAATCTGGATGGTCAACTAAAAGAAAGGAACTGTTATTGAAATGTCTGATTTAGAAAACTAGTATTATGGACCAGGGAGGGTCAGATTTCATAAATCAGTTTTAATTTTAATGCAGGAGCCAGAAGTTGTTGATCTTGCAGAGTACTTGATTGCATGTGGGGCTTGCATCCATGGAGCAGGAACAAGTACTCTTACTATTAAGGGTATGAAAAAGCTGTATGGTGCTGATTTCACTATCATACCTGATCGTATAGAGGCCGGTACATTTTTTATTGCTGCAGCTATTACCCACTCATCACTTTCAATGTCCCCTGTTGTTCCAAGGCATTTATCATCAGTGATAAGCAAGCTTGAATGTATGGGCTGCAGAATTCAATGCATAGGGCCTGATAGCTTGCAGGTAGATATATTTTGAGTTAGCTGTTACTGCTAACCCTACTTAGCTAGATTGATTATAACTAAATGCCATGTCTTTTTAACAGATTATACCATCAGAGTGCTGTAGAGGTGTGGATATGACAACACTTCCATACCCTGGGTTCCCTACCGATTTACAGCCTCAGTTTATGACACTTTTGGCTACTTGCAGTGGTCAAAGTGTTGTAGAAGAAACAGTCTTTGAAGGGCGCATGCGACATGGTTTGTGATTCACTGCTACTGCAAAGGTTTTACTTCAAGGAAATCAGAAAGTTCGAGTTGATTTTCTTGTTCGACTATAATTGTTATGACAAATCCTAACCAAATTTTTTATTTTAGTGGAAGAGCTGCAAAAGCTTGGAGCAAAAATAAGGGTTAGTAGAAATATTGCCATAGTAAGTGGGAATGACCAGGGGAGGTAAGTTCTCTGCATTTCTTTTTGGCTGGCTGTTTTCGCATGTGATTTCTTGATTTCTTCCATAGCTCTTCATGGAATGATAATCAGGTTACTGGCTGCAGTTCATTGTATGGCGTTCCAGTAGAAGCTACTGATCTCAGAGCTGGCGCGGCACTAATCCTTGCTGGTATGGCTGGGGAGGGCACTACACATATTGATGGAGTGAGCCATATTGACAGAGGTTATGAAAATATTGATGCCAAGCTTCGTGCTCTTGGAGCCAATATTGAGAGGCTGCCTTGCTTACCTTCTGATCTAACACTCCAACTAAGATTTGAGCTAGGTGTTTTACGGTAGTTGGCTTCAAATTCCTGCTTGGGGGACATTCTTCAACCAAAGATTTTTACTTTGGAAAAGTTACTATCTACCGGTGTTTGGTGCATTTTTGTTTTTGTGGATTAATGGATTAAACCAAGACATGAAAAGATACACTGACTGCTGAACTGATGCTTCAATTCACTAGTCTGGATCCTATCTGAGGTGTTTTTGCTAGATTTTTTCCATGGTAGTTTAAGCTCATCTTAGCCATGGAGGGCAAAATATTTCATGGCAGAGGCATCAGAGTTATCAACTGGAGGTTAACCATTTGATTTTTGGATTTTTGATCAATTGCTGCTGAGACATTCTATTCTTTCTTCTCAGCAATTTGATATCTTGATTCTTTAGTCATTGTAATGTACTTACCAGATTCTTTTGACGACTTAGAAGATTTGTGTAAAATAATTTCAAGGGATATTAGCTTCATAAGCATCCCATTACAATATGATCTCATTTATAAAGATTTCTGTCCAAGTTCATCATAACTATTCTAGATTGAGCTGGCTTTGTAGATAAAAACTAAATGGGATTTTGTAATGAGATGTTATTTTTGTCTTTTTTTTTTTAAATAGGGAATTCATGTTCTAATTATTTATTCCAAGGCTTTTAAAGAACAAGATTCTGTTCCTAGCAAAGTAAGGATGAACCATAGTTGCCTTTAGTTATGGTGTTTTGAAGCTAAGGAGAAATGATGATTGTTGTTTGTTGCCTTCTTATCCTTTCCTAGGATGAGAAGGCTAAGAACATGAAGAACAAATCTGGGAAAGGATCAAATAAATGATCACCACAAGAGACTTTTGATGGATAGAGAATTTGACATGGCTGCTGCTAATTGGCTATAGCCTAAAGAAGTGTGTTCAGGATGCCAATGTTGAGAAATGGGTAGCAAAATATTGGCCCTCGTATGCACTCTAAAATTGCTTCACTGACATTTCTTTTGTCAAGGGATGTGTTGGCACTTTGCATCTCCCAACATTGATCATATATTAGTGATTTGCATGAGAAGAACAATTATGTCCATAAGCCTAATTTTGTTTCCAGCATGCGTAGTCTCTAAGACTTAAAGACACCTTATCGACATTATGTTGACTCAGTTCTTTCACTTGGCCTCCCTCTTGGCCCTCGTATAGACCCCTTTCAACTCTTCTAGGTTTGTGTACTATTTGGACCATTAAGAGGTTGACTCCACTGGCTGTCGTTGGTGTACTAAAAATTTGTTGCTATTTTCCTAGGATGAAATGACAATGATTTCACCATCCATGGATGGCAATCTTGGCCTTGAGATACCTACGTACATCAAGACAACTTAGTTCTTTCACTTGGCCTCCGTCTTGGGCCTCTTATGGACCCTTTCAACTCTTCTAGGTTTGTGTACTACTTGGACCATTACAAGGTTGACACCATTGGCTGTGTTTGGTATACTAGAAAATATTGTTTCTGTCCTAGGACGAAATGACAATGATTACATTGTCCATGAATGACAATACTAGCCCCTAGGAGTTGTGACCTAAGATTTGGTACCCCTATATATAATTAGATCCTTATATTGTTAAGGAGATGAAGGCTTTCATGGATTACTTTAATCAAGACTTATTTTGTGGGATTCAACACATGGAGTTTCACCATCTTAAGATGACCTCAATGAGTAGTCATTACACTTTTCCTTATTTATGTTGGTAATTATTACAAGGCAAGTGGACCCACTTAGCACACAAGTACGGTTAAGAATTTGTTAGTAGAGGGAGGATTGATGAATATATTCATTGCTTTGGGTTTTGTGAGGCCCATTCCTCCTTGTGACTACATCTATATTTAGATAAGTATGCTTTGTTTATGATTACTTAGGGATTCTTCATTGTATTTTGTTACGATCATGGATTTGTATGGATACTAATGCCATGGTTAGATTAGTGGCTTTTATCAGTTTGTGATATTGATTTAGTTAGTTAATAACTATGTTTTACTCACATTATCGATATGATGGAATTAGAAGCGCATATTTCTTGATGTAATGATGAATCTTAATTTAATTTGATTTATTGTGAGATTCGAAAAAGGAAAGTATGAAATAAAATTTAAGGGATTGTTGATGACGAATTTGATTAATTTATGATTATTGATTTGATCATAATTTCTAGATTAAAGTTTATGAATTCAAAAATAATTTATTATTATCGATTTTGTATATGATTAATCTATATCATACCTAGTTAAAGGTGATGTGGTTATGCGATCTTGTATAAATATTGATCTAGATGATGGATTAAATGTGTTGTTTGGATTTTCATTTAATTATGATATTGTTGTTAATTAATGGAATATTTATGAAGTGTATATTAATTTTATTATGAATGTTGCTTTGGCTATCATCTTGAATGTATTAAAATTTGTGTGCGAATGTGCAGGGTAGATTCCATGGCTAATGGCGAATTTCAGAGGTTCCTAAAAAAACCACTGTTGTGTTTTTCCAGTGCACCTAGGCCTTATCTTAAGAGAAAATTAAGGCCTTCATATGTTTAGTGTTGACTATTTGTGTGGGGATGTGATTAATTATTTTTAAGTGGCAATTTTTGGATTTAAACTTTAGGAGTTGTTTAAGTCGTCAAAAAGTATCATTTCTTTAAATATTTTTATATAAAATAAAACCCCTATAGTGATAACCTATGGGTGGTGGGAAAAATCACTATATAAAGAAGTGGCAAAAATTAGAGAAAAAACCCAACCCTAGTTTTATTTGCCTGGTCTATTTAGTCCTTTTGGGGTGGGGGGGAAACAAGTTTAGGGGGTTGGTCTTTTCATTTTTTTTCATTAAAGGAGATTTTTAGTTATGGGTTGGTCTTTTAATTTCCATCAAAGGAAATTTTTATTTTTGGGTTTGTCATTCATTTTCATCAAATGAGGTTTTTAGTTTTGGGTTAGTCATTCATTTTCATCAAAGAAGTTTTCAGTTTTGGGTTGGTCCATCATTATCATCAAATGAGATTTTTAGTTTTTGGAGGAAGGGTTTTGAAGGAGCTGGTAGTTGGAAAAAGGAGAGAATTGCAGAAAATTTGGATAGCAAGGCTTCCCCTAACTTGGAGAAACAAGAGGTAGATTTTCCATACCTTTTTAGAAAGTGGATGTGTAATTTTAGAACAAAAATAAATAAATTAGCTGGCTGTAATTTTTGCAGTGTTGTTGTAAATGTGATTGGAATTCCCTTCCTGTGTGTTTTTTTGTTCATTTTCAATAAGTTCTTGGGTTGTTGATCTTTCCTGTTTGGGTTAAGATCCACCTAAGTGTGGAGTTGATAGGTGTGGATCCTCTCTTGGGAAAATTGATTTGATTTTGTGATGGCATGAGTGCCATGGTGATTTGGTGGATGGGATTAAGATAATGGAGCACGTGTTTATGATAGTTGTTTGGTGAGTATGTATCTTAGGTGAAAATTGTTCTAATCATTTGATAATGATGAATTGTGAAGTGGGTGTTGTTGAAAATCTAAGTTTTATAATTTATTTTCCCCAAGAGGTTAGTGAGTCACCTTGACTCCCCCTCTCTCATGGATTTAATGGAAATACATATGTGTGTGTGAGTTGGCCTATGGGAGTTCATGTTATATCTTTATTCTGGACTGGTGATGGCTACCTCTCAGGGGGAGCAGGTAGTAGTGACTGATGATAGGAGAGCTTACAAGAAAAAAGTTTGTAGATATATGGTGGTTGATAAAAGGGGGAGAATGCCCAGGTATTGGATCCCTTTGCCCTTGATGTCAAAGGGGGAGAGAGTCTAAGGGGAAGCATATGTTGCCATCAATGACAAAGGGGGAGATTGTTGGCCATATGTGTTGTCATTGATGTCAACATAGCATACACTGATGTCAGTTGTTGATAAAAGGAGGAGAATGAGCAGGGATTGGATCCCTTTGTCCTTGATGTCAAAGGGGGAGAGAGTCTAAGGGGAAGCATATATTGCCATCAATGACAAAGGGGGAGATTGTTGGCCATATGTGTTGTCATTGATGTCAACATAGCATACACTGATGTCAACACTATCATGAAAGTAAGATACTGTTCATAGTTGCATATTCCTAAGAAAGAGAAAGTTCATGATTGGAGGTCATAAAAACTACATTCCTAATCAAAGCAGAGTTGAGTTTGAGCCTTATTAATATGGGAATTAGAAGCACTAAGAGAATCAGATGTTGACAAAGGATGCCTGATGGCTTGAAGCATGCTATATGATCTATCCTACTGATCCTGGGTTATATGTGGTAATGCAATGAAGGCTTGGCCTCTGGAAGCAGGTGATATTCTTTGTTTCAGAATGTCCGCTCTTTGAAGATTGTCTGGAAGATTGCTCCGTATTTTCATCATTGTGCTATTGACTGCGGTTTGGAACATAGCTTCATACAATGTTATTTTATGTATGTTCCAAGTTTCATGATGTTTTGATCACCAGAAGGATGTTTTTCTGCTGATAGCTTAAATACATAATTGATTTTGTAAAGGTATTCCTAGCAGGGTGATAGAATGCTCCGCATTCCTCTGCAGTTGTATATTTGGCTATGCGGTTTTGAGATTGTGTCAAGAAGGCAGTGAAGGTGCTATTTCCAAAGTCTCAAATCATATTTTCCTCTGCTGTGAAAGTTATGTATGATAGAACACTGGAATGTGCTTTGGCAGAATGGTGCAGTATTGAAGACCCACTGGAATGCTCTGCATTCCTCCAGAAGTGAATGATTGACCTTGCGGTTTTGTGAACATGTTCTTAGATGTGCATTGCATGCCTCTTTTTTGTTTCAAGCTTCTTGGTGGTCCGCAACTCAATTTTTCAATTGACAGCATGGTGTAGTGTGTTTCGGATAACAGAGTGTTTTCAGAGTAAATGTTTGAAGTTGTGCGACACAATTCTTTGATGTGTGGTAGCAAAGGAGTGTTTGAGTATGTGTTGTGAGTCATGTGGACTCATCTTGAAAAGTTTCACAAAGATCTTTCTTGTTTCCAGTACCGCACAAGGTTGCCAAGCTGATATGGCCATTATATTTCAAGTCTTCATGTGATTCCCTTAAAGCTGTCCTATTTTCAAATGAGCGGAGTGTGCAGATGTAATTCCTTGGTGTCTGAAGAAGTAAAGGATGTTTTGGACCTAGTTAAGCAGTTGTTGGTGTCCGCAAGGCTTGGATCTTCTGCTGGTGTAATGTGTTGTTTCAATTAGGACCTATCTTCTACACGTTTCATAGTGTGTGTTTTCTGACCGACTTGTAAATGTATTGTTCATGTTGTATCTGGTCGACAAGCAATGTAATCAATGTAATATCATGTATAAATAGTGAATCAAAGTGAGAAGTAAGGTATGATTGCAAGATGATTGAAAAGGTTCGCAAGTAGATAAAAGCAGAATAAAAGCTTTTTGATGTGTGACTGTGGGAGAAAGATCAGATGTTACTGATGCTGTCCAGACTCATCTTGAAGACATATTTGTGACAGTGATCAAGTATAGAGTGTGCCTAATTGATCAGATCTTCAGAAAGAAGTGTGAGGAGGCAGAAGTGCAATCATCAAAGGTGTGAGCTTCAATGACAGAAAGAAAAAATTGTTATACTGTAATCTTTTGTATTCTTATTTCAGGGAGTAGATGCTTCCTTGGGAGTGACCCTAAAACAAAGTTATTAGGGAGTAGAAGCTTCCTTGAGTGTGACCCTAAACCAAAGTTACTTAGGGAGTAGCAACTTCCTTGGGTTATAGCCCCTAAAACAAAGTTACTATTTGAGCTTCATATATTGTGAGTTAATCCTCACTATGGTTTTTCCCTTCTAGGGTTTTCCACGTATATCTGGTGTTATGTGTTGATGTGCATTGTTTTGGTATTTCATACTCATGTTAATGCTGCAATGCTTAAGGTTTAATCTACTCTGGATAAGTTGAATTTGTTGAAAGTAAAATTTGATTGTATACTGATTCACCCCCCCTCTTAGTATACTTGTATGCCTAATAGGTTCCTCTTGGTATAATTAGATCCTTGTTAAACAAGAAGATCAACATGTATGACTACTTTCACTATCAAGTGGGGCACATTCACATATTAAAAGATACCATTTGGTTCATCTAAAGTATGAGCCACATTCCAAAGAACAATGGATATTGCTTTTAAGGATATGATTATATGATTATTCTAATAAACCTTGATGATTTGACTATCTTATCTAAGAATAAGGAAGATCACTTCCAAAATCTAAAAAAGATATTTCAAAGGTGCCAATAGTTTAGGATTTCTCTAAATCCCAAAAAAATGTATCTTTGTTGTCTCACAAGGAAAATTATTAGGACACGTTTTCAAACAAGATATAGCTATTGCTCCTAAAAGGGTTCAAGCTATCCTTGAACTTTCTTTGCCACAACACAACAAGAGTGTTCAGTCTTTTTTGGGGAAGATTAACTTTGTGAGGAAATTAATTTTCTAATCTTTTAGCTTTGTTAAGGCTAATCACCCTTATGCTAAGAAAGGACCAACCTTTCGAATGAATAGAAGAGGGAGAGAAGCATTTCAACTACTCAACGAAACCATTACCGAGGTGTCTATGTTGGCAAACCTAAATTTCAACAAGGACTTCATTATCTATGCTTATTAAGGATATTCCAACATTGTTGTTGGGATCACTCAAAAAGGAGATGCTAATCTAGAAGAACATCCCATAGCCTTCTTTAGCCAAAACCTCAAGGACTATGAGGTAAAGTACAGTTTTGTTGAAAAACAAATTTATGCTTTCGTAAAGGGTTTGAATAATTTAGGCATTTAGTTTCTAGAAACAAGATCATTGTCATGGTAGTCCACCATAGTATCATATAATACATTTTAGGTGGAGAAATTAGTGAAAAAAGGGCCAACTAGATTACCAAGAGCTTAAAATATGGTATTGATGTCAAGCCCACAATGTTGATGAGAGTTAGAACTCTATTTCAACACATTGTTGAAGATGTGTTTATTCCTAAAGAAGTATAAGAGATTATAGAGAGTGATTCTAGATATAATTGTTTAGTTTTTTTTCATTAACATTTTAAATTGTTGGCAAGTATGGGAACATACCAAAGATTTTGTGCCTGGGTACTTGAAATGTTGTATTTATACCCCAGTGTTAGGGATAAGAAGAGGGTCAGAGTGAGTGTGGTGGATTATAGAAGGTTGTGGCAGGAAAGAACATGAGAAAATAATAAAATAAAGTTATTAACAATCATAACATACACCATAACACATCATAAGAGAGTCCCAACAATATCTAGTATCATATATATTATCAACAAGTTGTTACATTCAAATAGTATAATACATTTGCACCATTTGTTGTTCCCTCTTATATTCATACTCACACCCCTATCTCTTCCTATATATTCTATATCCTATCTATTACATATGCTTCATACTTGTTACACTTGATCTATTTCATGTTCTATATACAACGTGTATCCTCTTCCTCATGTTCATTATCTTGTATTGTTGTTCTTCTTGTTACATTTTATCTTTGCAACACCTTTACTTATACCCAAGTATAGGTAAAGGGTGTGTCTCCTTGTGTTGCTTGTGTCTTTTAGTTGAGTTGTTGCCGCAATCCTTTTGTGCTGGGTGAATGTTTCTCCAATATCAACTCTATCCTGCTAACATCATACCCCCTTTGAACTGATGTCTTGTCCTAAAGACATCTTGGCTCTTTGTAGATTACTAATGCTCTTCATGGTATAATATGCTTGTAGATTCTATGAAGCTAAGTATATATGTTCTCCCATTGAATGATCCCTTGTTGTAGGAACATTATTTGGCTATTGATGTTAATCAATGTTTGCTCCCCTTCTATTATTTTTGGTATCTGTATGTGTTGTGATATTATTTGCTTCTTCTAGTAGGGTTGTTAGATGAGTGAGGTGGAGGATGACTACCTCTCTAATTTGTTTTATTTGGGCTCTAAGTGCTTCCTTTTGGTCCTGAACTTGTTGGTACAACTTGTACAGGGTTTCAATGAATTCTCGTTGGATTCCATCCTGATCTTGTTGAAGATCATATGTTGATGCTTGTTGCATGATTTGGTTCTCAATCTATTTAAGATGTACTTTCAATGCTTTTGTTATTGCCAACCACCCCAAGCAAAATTGATATAAGGAATTTTCACTTGACTATGTTGTTTGCATATTTATTATTTCACCTCCAACTTAGTGTGTACGGTGGCACACCTCTTCCGCATTTCTTCAATCCACTTCTTCTTAATTGCCTCCACCAATTTATTTCTTATCACATCTTTCTTGGTTTTGTACCCTTCGTACCATGTCCTTTGTAAACTATTTGAGTTGTTGGCCCAAACTGGATGAAGTATTTCTAATTAGCTATGGAGATGCTGCTTGCAATGTGCTTAGTACATCTTCTATTGTGTCAACTATATTAATCTATTGTTTAAGTAGTTCCTCCCTTTCTTGGATTGCAAAATATCCCCTAATTGGAATCTCTCTAGAGGTTAAATTTGTGGTAAATTTATAATTGGAAGTTGTAGGATTGGAGTAAGTGGGAGTGGCTGCAATTGCTTCTATTCTGCTAAGAATTGTTTGATTTGCTTCATCATATCTTGGGATGGAGAGGGTAGTGTAGGTGATGGAGGAAATTGTTGTGGTTCCTCTTGTCCAACCTATTCTTCTTCTTGCATTACTTTTTATTTTTCTACTTATTTTCTTGTTGTTCTTTCTGTTGTTTCTCTTGTTGTTCTTACTATTTTTGTCATTGTGTCTCTTTCTCTTTTTGTTGTTTTTCCTCTATTTCCTTATGCATGTTGTCTTATTTTTCTTTTTATAATTTTTCTTCCTTCTCCTTCTGTAATCTTTTTGCTTGCCGCTTATCTTCCTTCTCTTTTTACAATTTCTCTACTTGCAACTTATCTTCCTTCTCTTTTTGTAATTTCTCTACCTAATAATTATGTTCCTTTTCTTTGTTTGACTTCTCTTCCTTTTCCTTCTGTAATTGTTCTTCTTTTTCCATTTGTATTTGATCTTGCTTTTCCTTTTACAACAAAATAGAGAAGGCCTTTTGTGTTGCCTCTATAGTTTTTATTTTACTTTTTGTATGGCTCCTTTCACTTGGGAGAGGAGTGTATCTACCCTATGCTTTGACCTTAGCTCCTCTTGATGTAGTTGTTTCAGTTTTGCTTTTTGTTTTGGCAACATTTTTTCCACAATTGCATCTAGGACTCATCTCCTTATGTCCTCTTTAGTTCTTATTTCCACTTCCATTTTCTATATCAAGATTGTTGCTAGTTCCTCAGGGAAGTATTCAATTATTTCTACAAGTGTTTGTATCAAATTTAGGATATACTTTACCGTTACCTTTATAATTATTTCTTCGTTCCCTATACTTACTAGAGGATGCATCTATGTGGTGGTAAGTAGCATGTCTAGGTTGAATAGTGACTTGAAGAGTTTCTCTTCATCTAACAATTTTCCTTTTTCCTCTATTATTTCTTTTTGTTTACCTTTTCCCTTTTTTTCCACTTACTTCTCAGTTTTCTTTGTCCCTTCTTGTTTCTGTGTTGTAGTGGATGTTATTTGAGGGTATGCTTTGGGTTTCTTTGGAGGTGGCTACTATGAGCCTACCTCTTCTTCTTCTTTTGCTTCCTCATTAAATTATGTTGTCTCTATAGTTTCTATTGTTTCCACAATATACTTTCTCTTTGCTTGTTGCTTCTTTCTAGGCCATGATGATTCTCCTCTCTTATTTTCATTGCTCATATGCAATATAAGGCTTTTGTTACTTTTCTTACTGGTGATTTAGCTACCTTGTTTTGCATTTAAAGTGATGAGATATGTAGTTTTCTTCTTGTGGTGATTTGTGGTGACTGCTTCTCTTGCTCCTCTTTTCCTAGTATCTGTTGCAAGTATAAGTAGTAAGTGTTGTCATTGATGTTAACACCTAAGGTTAGCATCTAAGGAAGTTATTTGGATAAGTTTGAGTAAGTGTCTGAGAAGAACAGTGCAATATTTTTCTCCGCATATCCTATAGATTGGATATCTTTGTCCGCGGTTTGAAAGTTATGTTAAGGGATGTCTGTAGTTGTTATGTCTCAAGTTTGATCGTTCAGTGTGAAGATTTGAGCGAGTTCTGTTGACCAGAGTAAAAACTATTTTTCTGAGTATTCAATGGTGACAAGGAGAATGTATTCTGCTCTGCATCTCTCTGCATTTAAGTTTTATAACATGCAGTTCTAGAGTTAAGTTTGGGATGATGTTATGTGTATTCAGTTGATATGGTTCATGATTTGGTGCTCCGCAAGCGATCTTTTCTTTGTGATAGTGGTTGACAATAATGTTTAAGTGGTCCAGTTTGAAGAATCTTGTGGATAGAGTGTTTGGAGGTTGTGCGAAAGTTCTTGGTGGTTGTAACATGCTTGTGGATGTCTCTAGATCATGTTCCTTCCTTTTGATTGGTCTGCAAAGAAAAATTCAGATTGTGGTTGAATCATGTTCCTAAAAGTCTTAGTGTTAACACCAGTTTTGGCTGACCTAGTTGTTTTCTCTACTTGTGATTATACTTTAGATTTTGTGAAGCATGTTGTTGCATGTAAGATTGCATTTGAGTCCCGACTAAGGTGTGGTGTGGTCCGTATTCATTCCTTTCCACCACGGGAATGTTTAGGTCTAGACCTAATTTGAATATTGGTTAAGTTTATTGTTTGTGCCGAACTTGAAGATTGTTTCCAAAATTGTGGATGTATAAATATGAGTTAGACGATCGAGAAATTTAGTGAAGTTGTTGCGATAGATGAAATGGCTACATGAGAAGCATTATTTGTTGTAGGTGTGATCCATATGAGTTTGTAAATGTGATAATGAGAAATAAAGAGCATTTTTTTGATACATAGATGTTGCGATACATTCGGTCGAGTTTGTGGTGGATCTCTGGTTGTTGTGAGATCCATTCTCATTGTAACTATCTTCTATCTTCTTTTACTTCCGGTTGTGAGCCCCTTTGGTAGTGAGCCTCATCTTTTGGTAGTGAGCCTCATCTTTTGGTAGTGAGCCTCTTCCTCTTGTAGTGAGCCTCCGACAGTGAGCCTTATTGTAATTTTGATATTGCATTTATATTGTGAGATAACACTCACCATGGTGTTTCCCTTATTGGGTTTTTCATGTAAAAAATTTGGTGTCTCATGTGTGGATGTGTTTAAGTTTCTAATTTCATGCTTTCATGTTTAAATAATAATAACAATGATTAAGTGGTTGATATGTTGATGTTTGAAAGAAGTTAAGTTTTGGTGACAACTGATTCACCCCCCTTTCATTTGTCTTGTGCGTTTCAACAATTGGTATCAGAGTTCAAGGGTTCCTTGGAAGAAATCCTAATAGCTTGAGGTAGATCCAGGATGGCGCATAAGAATGATTCTCTGCAGTTTGATGGAACAAATTATACTCTCTAGAAGGTATGGATGAAAAGTCATCTCATTTCTCTTGGTTATAGTGTTTGGAAGATGGTAGATACAAAGTATACTATTTCTCTGAATGGTCATTCATCTGAAGATGAAGTCAAAGAGTATGAGTTAAATGGAAAAGCTAGAGATGCTTTGTTAAATGCTTTATCTAACACTGAGATAGTGAAAATTTTGGATTTGGAAACTGCTTATGAGATCTGGGACAAGTTGAAAAATTTATATGAAGGAGATGAATCTGTAAAGAATTCCAAATTACAGAACCTGAATGTGAAGTATGAAGCTCTGAAGATGGGTGATGATGAGAACATAACAATCTACATGCAAAACATTGATGAAATTGTCAATGGAATCAAAGGTCTTGGAGCAACTATTGATGAGAATGAGGTTGTATTAAAGATTCTTAGGTCGTTGCCTAAATCCTATGGTCACAAGGTGTCTGCAATTGAAGAACTTATGAGTGTGAAAAAGATCACAAAGGATCAGTTGTTTGGTAAGTTTATTGCTTTTGAGATGAGAGAGTTCGGTGATGCTCTGCTGAAGACTGAGACTGCTTTCAAACCCAACACTTTAGAGAAGACTTTTAGCTTTGAGAAATATGCTATGGAACTAGATGATGACCTTGTTGACATTGAAGCCAACTTTGGGGATATAATGCAAAGAGGTACCGGTAAATTCAAAGGAAAATTACCATTCAAATGTTTTTCTTGTGGTAAGTTTGGTTACTATGCCTCTAGGTGTCCAGAGAGAATTGAGAGAGGTAAGAAGAAATATGAAAGTAGACCTAGGATCATAAAGAAAATCTATTATGTTAGAGAGGATGATGATGATGGTGTAATAGATGATGAATCTGATGATACTAGTGCAAATGAATGCTTGTTTATTGCTATCAAGGAAGAACCTATGTCTACTAATCATGTTAGCTGTGTGAAGGAAGAAAAACCAGTGGAAAAGAGTGCTTTGTCTGTCTACCAGGTTGAGAAAGATAAGGATGAATGGATTAATGATAGTGAATGTTCACATCACATGACCAGTGATAAAAGTAAGTTTGTAAGTTTGGAAAAGTATGATGGAGGACTGGTTAGGTTTGGAGATGATGTAACTTGTAAGATTTATGGAAGAGGATCTATTTCTTTTGATGGAAAGAAGAATACAAATGATGTTCTATATGTGAAGGGTTTAAAACATAATCTTTTAAGTGTTGGTCAGATGTGTGATAAAGGGTATGATCTAAGATTCAAGGATAATGGATGCAAGATCATGAAAAGCTCCAGAATAGTGATTTCTACTAGTAAGAAGACTAGAGCTAATGTTTATCACTTGAGAGGAACTAATGATTGTTGTTTGTTGGCTTAGATAGATGAGAGTTGGCTATGGCATAGAAGGATGTGCCATATCAATTTTGACAACTTGGTGAAGATAAGTTCAGTACAAGCTGTGAGAGATTTGCCTAAGTTTGTGAAGCCTGCTAATACTATTTGTAAGGAATGTCAGTTGAGGAAACAAACAAGGACAAGTTTCAAGAATAAAGAATGATTTTCTACTAGATTGCTTGAGCTGGTGCATATAGATTTGTGTGGTCTTGCAAGAACAAGAAGTTTGCAAGGAGACATGTACTTTATGTTGCTTATTGATGATTATTCTAGAATGACTTAGGACACTTTTCTAAAAGATAAATCAGAATCCCTAGACAAGTTTAAAGCCTTCAAGGCAATGGTTGAGAATGAGTTAGAATTGAGGATCAAATGCTTAAGGTCTAATTGAGGAGGTGAGTTTACATCAAATGAATTCAATATTTTCTATGAAGAACATGGGGTAAAGAGACAGTTGTCTGCTCCTAGGACTCATCAATAGAATGGAGTTGTTGAAAGAAAGAACATGATAGTTCAAGAGGTTGCTAAGACAATGATGAAGGAAGCTAACCTACCGGATGTGTATTAGAGAGAAGCTATAAATACTGTTGTCTACATTCAAAACATAGTTCAAGTCAAAGGTAATGGTATTAAAAATCCTTATGAATTGTGGTATGGAAGAGTGCCTATTGTGAAATATTTCAAAGTTTTTGGAAGTAAATGTTATATCAAAAGAGAAGAAGAGCTAGGCAAGTTTGATGCTAGGTGTGATGAAGGAATTTTCTTTGGATACTTTACTAAGAGTAAGGCCTACTGGTGCTATAATAAGAGATTGAGGAAGATCATTAAGAGTGCTAATGTGAAGGTTGATGAAGACAGGGAAAGAATATCAGATCTGAATGGCTATGAATCAAATGAACCTACTATTACAGTAAATGAAGAAAAAGTTGAACAAGAAGATAGTCAAGTTGAAGAAGAAAAGGCTTTAGAAAGTGCTGTTAAGACTCTCAGGTATGTAAAGATTAATCATTTCTGAAGATCAAATTATTGGTGACAAAAGCAAAGGGGTATTGACAAGAAAAAGAGTTGTAGAAGAATAGGTGAACTACTATTTACTTTCAAAGATTGAACCTAAAACTGTAAGTGAAGCCTGCAAAGATGAAAATTGGGTAAAGGCTATGGAAGAAGCGCTGATGCAGATATAGAAGAATCAAACTTGGGAATTGGTTCCTAGACCTGCTTGTAAGAATGTGATTGGAACTAAATGGGTTTTTAGAAACAAGATGAATGAAAATGGAGAAGTAGTAAGAAACAAAGCAAGACTAGTATGCAAAGGATATTCTCAAGTTGAAGGTATAGATTTTGAAGAGACTTATGCTCCTGTGGCAAGGATTGAAGCAATAAGAATGTTTTTGGCATTTATAGCACACAGATTTCAGAGTGTACCAAATGGATGTGAAGTTTGCAGTCCTGAATGGAGAATTGGAAGAAGAGGTTTACATTGAACAACCAGAAGGATTTTAGTCATTAGACTAAGGTGACATGGTGTGCAGATTGAAGAAATCCCTGTATGGACTAAAGCAAGCTCTTAGCCTGGTATGCAAGGTTGGATAAGTATTTGTTTCAATTAGGGTTCAGTAAAGGTACTGTAGAGAGTAATCTCTATTTCAAAATCAATGATGATCAAATTCTGATTGTTCTAGTCTTTGTTGATGATATTATCTTTGGAGGCAATGAAGGTATGTGTAAGAAATTTGTAGAGGAAATTCAAAAGGAGTTTGAGATGTCTATGTTTGGTGAAATGAATTTCTTTCTAGGACTGCAAATTACTCAATCAAAAAAAAGAATTTTTATTTCTTAGTCCAAGTATGTGAAAGAGTTGTTAAAGAAGTTTGGAATGAAGGATTCTAAGCCAGTATGTACCCCTATGGTAATTGGTTGCAAATTGAGTAGGAATGATGAATCACCTAAGACTGACCAGAAAAAGTATAGGTCTATGATTGGAGGACTACTTTATTCAACCTATACCAGACCAAACATAATGCATGCAGTTTGTTGTGTGGCAATATTTCAATAAAATCTTAGAGAGTCACATGTGATGGCAGTTAAGAGCATCATGAGGTATTTAAAAGGCACTTCAGAATATGGATTGTGGTATCCTAAAGACACTGATTTCACTCTTAGTGCTTATACAGATGCAAATTGGGTTGGAGATGTTGATGACAAAAAAAAGTACAAGTGGATGTGCTTTCTTCTTGGGTAACAGATTAGTTTCATGGTTGAGAAAGAAGCAAGATTTGATTTCTTTGTCTACTATAGAAGCAAAATATATTGTTGCAGCATGTTGTTGTACTCAAGTGCTATGGATGAAGCAAACATTGAAGGATATATGAGTTGTGTATGGAGAACCAATTTCAATCTTTTGTGACAATACAAGTGCTATAAACATTTCTAAGAAACTAATGATGCACTCAAGAACAAAGCATATATCAATAAGGTATCACTTTCTAAAAGAAAAGGTAACAGAGAATGAAGTAAGATGGAATATGTGTCTACAAAGGATCAAATTGTAGATATTTTCACAAAACCTCTGCCTAAGGATACTTTTGAGTATCTTAGGGAGAAGTTAGGGGTTATTACCCCTCCTGCTTTAAACTCAGATGTATAGGAAGTGCATTAGTCCAGTGGTGCCCAAAGTCTCATTGTTTGATCTGGATTGATGTTTTGAAGGCTACCTCTCAAGGGGAGTAGATAGATGTTGCTGATATGAGTTCTTGGTAAAGAGCAGTAAGTGTTGTAGTGTTGTTGACAGGGGGAGTAGTGTAGTGGTAGTAAGATTTGAGTTGAAGTTTGATGACTAAAAGGAGAGAAGTTCTAGCACCCTTTGCCATTGATGTCAAAGAGGGAGAGAAGTCATGTGAAAAACTTAAGGAGAAAGATTCTGATTGATGCAACCAGAGAAAGCATAAAGTACAGGGGAGCAAAGAAGAAAAGCAAGTTTGTTTGTCTTGATGTTTCTTCACATCATGTGTTGCCATCAATGACAAAGGGGGAGATTGTTGCAAGTATGAACAGTAAGTGTTGTCATTGATGTCAACACCCAAGGTCAACATCTAAGGAAGTTATTTGGATAAGTATGAGCAAGTGTCTGAGAAGAACAATGCAATGCTTTTCTTCGCATTCCTGTAGATTGAATATATTTGTCTGCAGTTTGAAAGTTATGTTAAGGGATGTCTGTAGTTGCTATGTCTCAAGTTTGAGCCTCCGATGTGAAGATTTGAGATAGTTCTATTCACTAGAGTAAAAACTATTTTTTTGAGTATTCACTGGTGACAGGGAGAATGTATTTTGCTCCGCATCTCTCCGCATTTAATTTTTATAACTTGCGGTTCTAGAGTTAACTTTGGGATGATGTTATGTGTCTTCAGTTGATATGGTTCATGATTTGGTGCTTTGCAACCAATCTTTTCTTTGTGATAGTGGTTGACAATAATGTTTAAGTGGTCTGATTTGAAGAATCTTGTGGATAGAGTGTTTGGAGTTTGTGCGGAAGTTCTTGGTGATTGTAATGTACTTGTGGATGTCTCTAGATCGTGTTCCTACCTTTTGATTGGTCCACAAAGCAAAATTTGGATCGTGGTTGAAGTGTGTTCCTAAAGGTCTTAGTGTTAACACCAATTTTTGCTGACCTGGTTGTTTTCACTACTTGCGATTATACTTCAGAGTTTGTGAAGCATGTTATTGCGTGGAAGATTGCATTTGAGTTTTGACTAAGGTGTGGTGTGGTTCGTATTCATTCCTTTCCACCACAGGAATGTTTAGGTCTAGACCTAATTTGAATATTTGTTAATTTTGTTGTTTGTGCCACCCTTGAAGATTGTTTCCAAGATTGTGAATGTATAAATATGAGTTAGACATTCAAGAAATTTAGTGAAGTTGTTGTGATAGATGAAATGGATGCATTAGAAGCATTATTTGTTGCAGGTGCGATCCATATGAGTTTATAAATGTGATAGTGAGAAACAAAGAGCATATTTTTGATACAGAGATGCTGCGATAGATTCAGTCGAGTTTGTGGTGGATCCCTAGTTGTTGTGAGATCTGTTCTCATTGTAACTATCTTCTTCTATCTTCTTCTACTTTCGGTAGTGAACCCCTTTGGAAGTGAGCCTCATCTTTTGGCAGTGAGCCTCATCTTTTGGCAGTGAGCCTCTTCCTCTTGCAGTGAGCCCTAAGGCAGTGAGCCTTGTTGTAATTTTGATATATCATTTATATTGTGAGCTAACACTCACCGTGGTTTTTCCCTTATTGGGTTCTCCACATAAAAAATCTAGTGTCTCATGTGTGGATGTGTTTAAGTTTCTGATTTCAAGCTTTCATGGTTAAATCATAATAACAATGATTAAGTGGTTGATGTGTTGATGTTTGAAAGAATTTAAGTTTTGGTGACAACTGATTCACCCCCCTCTCAGTTGTCTTGTGCATTTCAATAGTACCTAGTGTGTTTGAGAGTCACTTATTTCAAACCCTAGAGACTTCAATTTTAGGTGCTAAGAGAATCGCAGTTGTGATGTCCCTACTTCAAGTGAGAGTGGTGAATTTGAAAATTTTCTATAACCTCTAGTGGGGCAGGATCCTTTGGTATTTCCCACTTTTTGTGTATTTTTTAATTATTCTTTTCCAAGTGTTCCCCGACGCTCTATTTTTCTTGTCTATCCATGAATTCTCGGTATGCATCAAATATTGTCGCACATTTTTATCTTTAGGAAGAGCTAGCAATTCCCTAGCATTAGCATGTATCAACTGATCATTGACCTCATATGATAACTGTGGTATCCATGATTCCCTTGGCTCTATTTCTTTCATGAAAATGTGATCTTTTCAACAACAAATGTGAGATCCTTTGTATACTTTTGAACTACATCATAAGAAATTTGATCCCTTGCTTGCATATTTTCCTAGAAGGCTTTGAAGAAACCCTAATATACCTTGGTGTAGGAAGTAGCACCTTGGAAATGTTTGATGTGTTCATTTATTTGGGCCACAATAGTGGAATCTTGTTTCCATATCTTTCCTACATACCTTGGGAGTGCATTCAAGAAATATAATGCTAAACATATAATGAGAGAGCCATACCAAAATGAGTAATAATTAGATCCCTACATCCTAGTGAGGTTTTCCATCATTTTCTCTTGGAGAACCTCACACAAATCAAACTACTTACTTTGTACAACCATCTTGTATACTGTCAAGATGACCATCCCTATAGAAAATCCTTTTCAATTTGTGTAGTATATCTTGTAGGCTATCTTGGGTTGCATATCTTACCATAGGGTTTATAATTCTTTGAATAGATAAATTCCTTCCATATGATATTGCTCCTATGAGCTCTTTAACTTTCTAGGTTCTCACTTTCTTCTTTAAGGGTAATTCACCCTTATTGCATAAACTCATGGCTACATGGATCACCTCCTTTGTAATTCGGTAGGGCTTGTCTAGATATAGCTATTCATCATGGATACAGATTAGAACTAGGAAGATCTAAGCATTTTGGAAATTTGTTCATATTGTGGGAGGTATTCTTCAGATCCAAGCTTTAGAAGTGTTCTTTAGAGAGGCTCAAAGGTTGTGTGATCAATCTCTATCATGTTGGCATGCATATACTTTCGTACGTCTTCTATATATATGACATCATCAGGCACATTCATGAATGCTTCATCTGGGTCCATGTCCATGGCTTTGAAAGGATATTTCTTATGTTTTAGACCTGGGTTGTGTTGATGGATAAAATTGCACAGATTCTAGCACCAACATGGGAAGCTCCAAGAATGTGGGACTTGACACTTGAAACAACCTCTAGATTTTACGGAAGCTGGCTCTTCCTTTTCAATGGGGTTTTAGGTAAAGGGAAGAAAAAGCAAGATTACAGATACAATAAACAGAACTTCTAATTCCATGGCGATGCGCCTGATTTAAATGTGTTTTAGTAATTAGTACAGTGATTAAACTCTCATGATTCAACTATATTAAAGAGCAAATGCTGCATGATTAACATAGACATACTATAAATGAATTTAAAATCAAAGGCCAAACTCAGAAGGTTGAGACAAAGACACATAAAATATCACCAATGGCACAAAACATAGCTTCTTTCATTAACAATTCGGCAAATACATAAGGCACATAAACATGCACAGATCTATCAGCTTCCTTCTTAGAAACAACTAAACTAAGGAAAAATGATATAATCTGATCACAGTCAAACTTTGAATTCTTGATCAATATGTATATCTGTGTTACAAAACCTTCCCCTATTTATAGCAACAAAATTTGACTCAAGATCGCCTCCAACCGCTTAGAATCTTAACAGCCTAAACAGAACTAGACCCCAACTGGAAGTTGTACTGGCACTAAAAATCACCTTGAATCTGCAACCATCTCTTCCCTACACACCCATTGGCTAAGTGACACTAAAATTGCAGCACAACTTGCAGTTTTGTTGCGACACATGGCGTCACCCGTGAGTTCCAAACGGCTCCAAAATGTGCTACGTGGCACCTTCCACTTGCTATTTAGTTTCCTTTAATATAAAAAGGGACACACGAGACACTGCCATTTGTTACTATCCACCACACTTATTGCATGATACGTGGCGACACCCAAGGATCAACAGCGGGACACTTGGCTCTCTCTGCGCATCTTAAAAGATTCTTTACCTTACGTCCTGAACACCCACGACAATGACACTTGTCACTCTCTGTATTACTTTAGAAACTATGACATTTACCTTGCAGGACCCACCATATGTTTCACCACTTCTCAAAATAGAGACACATGACAATTTCTGCATAATACAATAAAACTAACGTGGTGCCCCCCGCTTGCTTCCAAAGCTTCATAAAAAAAAGTCTCTAAAAGTCTCACGGAGATGACACTTGTCATCTTCCGCATACAACTGAAACTTACAAAAGAAACATATGTGGCAACCTTCGGCAGCATCAAAATGGGATCCGCAAACCTCAAAAGCTTCATTTGTTGAACCTCCCATGTGCAACACGTGGCACTCTTCACTGCATTCAAAAATTGTGCCGTAACATCCCGGGCCCACCACATGTTTCTCGGTGCCTCATAAGCTTATCAAAGAAGGATACACATAGCGACATCTGCTATTGCAACTAAAGACACTTGGCATCTTCTGCGTGCTAGATGAAATAAACAAAACCCTTCCCTCAAGGCCTGCAGTAGAGACACATGGTGCATTCCACTCATAGGAAACAAATTAATAAAAAGGAAATATGCCAAGGATACATGGCACATTCTGATAGCATCTGAGAACTACGAAGCATAAAGAAGGCACACAACACTATCCACGGTACTTAGAAATTGCAGAAACTGGGCATTAAACTGAAAATGAAACAAAGAGCCGTGATCAAGCAAAAATCAAAATGTAGAGTTTGAATCTATAGTTCTTGGCGACTACATGGACCTCTGTGCCTGCTCAGAGAGAACTCCAAAAGCATTAGAAAAATTTCAAAAAAAAATGCATTGCCACTATCAGAGAATCACAATTATAATTTCTGCAACGCGGCCTGATATCTAGACCACTCTGAATCTGACAAACCCTATCTACTCTGTAGTTCTTGAAAGGCAAAATCTAAATTGATAATGTCCTTGTGAGAAAAGCACTATAAAATTTGTACCACATCATGTAGCTGAAATTCAAGATGAGCCATTGGAACAAAAACTGCTTCCACTTCCTCAACACTAGAAGAATCACTCAGACCTTAGAAAATGGTTTGATCATTTTGTTTGGTCAGCAGAAAAGCCTTTATTGCATTAGTCATTAGAACTGTACTATCATCTGGAAAAGGAGATCGCAACCCCAATTGCACCAACTCTTCAATGTGTCTTTTCAGATTTTTGACACCCTCCTTTAATACATTCAGAAGTTCCTTACAACTCATAGCAGTTGAATTATAATTGAAAACTTCATTTACCTTCTTTGCAGCAATCATTCTATCACTTACACTAGCAGCTAATAAAGTCTCATCAGTTGTATCATAAAGCTTCTACAACAAAGTTGAGAGTCTGAAACTCTCAAAGAAACAATGGACAAAGTTGCTTCAACCGGAGACTCTACTTTTTCACATAATTGTTGGGCATTTAACAGGAAACTGAGACAAGGTTTGAGCTGTGAAATCTCTTCAAAGATTCTTCTCCATACAGACACATAAAGCTCCTTTACCATCTCTAAGACCCCTGCATTTTGTGGCCTTAAACTCAGCTCAACAGTTAATCGCTTGGTCTTTTCCTATTCAGCCATAAATTGGGCCTGGGCAGCACTATTCAGATTTTGTTATTTTAAAAAGGTTTACTGTAACTATGACAACTCTTGCATTTTGTCTTGATACTTCTTCTCAATAATAGCCTTCTCTTGCTTTAATGTAACTATAGTAGCTTTCTCTTGTGCTATTTCATTTTTCAAAGCTGCAACCTGACCCTGTGATGCTTGATGTTTTGTAAAGACACAGTAGACTACAAATCCTTATTTAAGGTATCAATCTCTTTACCCTTAGCCTTTATCTCTGACGTCAAGCTACTATTAGTAGCTTTTTCTTTTGCTAGGTCTGCTTCTACTTTCTGCAACCTTTTTGTCATCTTCAGATAATTAGTTGTAACAGTTGAGGCAGTTTCATTCATCAATTCCACTCTATCTTGTGGCTTGAAATGCGTTAGATCCATGGCCACTGCATTCATTGTATAATCTTGTGGCTGCATTTGTTCTACAGGCTTGATCACATTAGGGGCCAAATGGGTAACAACCAAAGACTGTTGAATAGGATCAAACAATGGTTTCATGTGGGAAACAACAAGGCTCTTATTTTCTTTCTTTCTCTTCTTCTCCATTCTAGCTTCTCTTGCTTTCCTTGCTGTATTAGCTTATGCTTGAAAGGTAAGAGGTGAGGCAATATGTCCTCCAACAAATCGGTAACCTTGGGGCAAACCATAAGGAATGGTAGTTATTTGCTGACTTGGGTCAAACTGAGGCAAAACCTGTTTGGGCATAGATGGGGAAAATAGGGGTAGTGATATGGCTTGTGATGACATGGCCGATGAATTGGCAATTGGGGCAAAAGATTGTAGTGGCACAACAAAAGTGGCAGGAGACATGGAAGAATAGGTTACTGAGGCAGCCACCCCTATATGAGACGAAACAAAAGAAGGGGAAAAAGGAGGAACACTAACCTGACTTGCCGCTGAGGTCAATAGAACTTGTTGTTGCTGGGTGCCAATACATCATCCTCAGTATCCTCCTTCGGCAATACTAACTGATGCCTTCTTTTAGAAGGCCTATCCTCTGTGTCCTTGGGATCTTCTTCCTCTAAATCAATCAATATTTGATGAAAAGGTGCCGCTTTGAGACCCCCCAATGCCGAAGCTATTTGGGTCTCACGAGACAGTGATACTATTGTGTTTTATTTCTGTAGAGCACTGAGAGATTGAGGCCATGGGACTCTAAGAACTTCTATAGCTACATGCTCTGTTTCTTCAAGCTTTTGAGCTTCCTCTGATGCTCCTTCCTCTTCTGCTCCATGGGAACCACTAGGAATGTTACTTGTATCATGGCTTGATACTGGGGTAATGTGATATTCATCTCATATTGCTTCCCATTGCTCATCTATTTGTACACCCCCAAAAGTATGGGTGATTTTAGAAATTTCCTATCTATATTTCCAATAAGTGACATTTTTCTTAGCACTCCATTCTATTTTCTTTAAAGTCTGCCTTAAGCCCATAGTCATTAGCTTCTTGGGGTCATATTCTTGTTCCTTTTTGTAAAACATCTCCCATGGCTTGGGACCTTCAACTGGTAGATCTTTCAATTCGGCATAAAATGTAGGATCATCCTACTTTGGTGATCTCCTCTTTTTCCAAAAGGGGTGTTTCTCATGAATGAAAGTTGTAGAAACTTTGTTATTGACAATCCAAGATGCTAAGAAGCTATTCGGATCATACTTCCACTTATCTTCAACTATTAGGAAACCATAAGCTGCCAATTTCCTTAATAGGAGGTTTTCAGTTTCTCTCTTCTTAATTGTTATTTTTTCTCTGCTCCAAGGAACATCATACATTTTCTTCTTCCTCTTTTTCTATGTAAAAGTATTATCAATGATAGATAATTGATGAGCCACCTCTAAAAATATGACCCAAGGGGTTAGAACCTTTGGGAGCAGAATAGGCTCTCCAGAAAAACCATGAAGTTTGATAATGGTTGTGTGAGCCCCAAAGAAGTAATCACAAGGGATTTTTAAATTTGTTAAGAAATCCTTGAGACTCTGTCATTCTATTTTCCACAACCTCAGACCCTAACTGGCCAAAAATTGGTGCAACAAAACACTCTATAAACTCATAGGGATCTGAAGTGTCTGAGAGAACATGGGTCCATGCGGACACTGGGATTGTTCTCTTACTACTGGACTTAGGGTCATACATATTCAAAGGCATTTATTGTAGGAAGAGACTATAATTTTGATACAACATTAAGTGAAATAGGTAGGCAGAATACCTGAAAACTTGGTTTTGAGAGAAATTTGTCAGCTATTCCACCATGGCCTGGGAGATTTGTTCAAAAAAATCAAGGCGATATTCTGAAGACTTGTCCATAGTTTTAAGTCTAAAAATTACTGCAAGTTGCCAATCATATACCCTTGAATCATCACTCTAGCCAAAGATAAAAGACAACATGGAAAGGGCATCCTGAACATCAGGATTAAACTGAGCTTGGCCAATGGGTAGCTGAGGCATCACAATATTCTCTTCATCTAAATGCAACTCAATACTTAAAAATTGTACCCTACTATGGAGACCACCCCATGTATGTTGCAACTTGGGAATTGTAGGAAATGTAGCATTCCGGTTGTGATGCAAACCCAGCATATCCCGAATTGCTTTGGGAGATATCTAGACCATGAAAGGGCCACGTTGAATCGAGGTAGTTGGAGGATGAAATAGCTCTGCACATATGTCAATCTGTAGACACCCAAAATTGACCTAATTATCATTAGTATCAAATATCGCATTAGCTATCATCTGCACTTGTCTAACACAATTGAGCAATTTCTCTAACACTTATTTCTTCTATTAATTAAATAAATTTATATTTATTTAATTAATTCATTAGCTATTTCCTCTAAGCCATAATTAAACAATCTTTAATTATTTAATTATCTTCATTCTTCTATTTTAATTAAATAAATTTTATTTATCCGATAAGGGCCTGGTTCGGTGGTTAAGTCGCTTAGTTGTAGTGGTGGCCACCAAAGTTTAAACCCCCGCTAGGCCAACGAGCTCGTAGGCTTTATGCCTTTATTGGGCCAACTAGCTCATGGGTTTGAAGTGTTCTTGGTATGGTATGAGGTCCCCTGTGTTGTGGCCTCACCAGTTCATTGCTCTGGGCAAAAGTATTCACGTGGAGACGGAGGGCATGTCACACCAGCATTGCCGGTCACGTTAAAAAGTTTACTAGGTGCATTTAAAAAAAATTATTTATTTAATTAAAAATCCATTCACAAACCCACTTTCTAATTAATTAAATAAATTTTATTTATTTGATTAATTTCTTCTTATCATTCATCTCAATGAGCTGACATGTGTGCCTCTTTCATTTAAAAAGGTAAGTGGTACTACATCTTTTATTTAATATCTTTCACATGTAGTACTTTTTATGTACACGGTCACACATAAGCTTTATCTTCCCTCCACTTGTCATCTACACATTCACTTATGACTATCCTTTAATCTTAGCCATTCATGTAGCCACCAAATCTCCACCATTGATTGATTTTGGTTGAGTTCTATATAAACACCCTCTCATTTCATACTACATCTATCTAACATTCATATAGCATCTACATTATCATCCTAAGCATATTGAGCATTTGAGCATCCATCTAGCTTATTATCATTATCATCCATCTATCATGGCAGCTTTGATCTTCATAATTGTTCATTATTGAAGAAGCAATCCACATCATAAATAAGGAATCATACAATCTAGGTGATATTGTTTTTGAATTGCATGCTTTTGATTTCATTTGGATTAGATTCTTTGATGATGGTAGGGTTAGGTTTTCATGGCTATGCTTGATCTTATCAACCTGATTTTTACCTATCACATTTTGGCATGTTCGGTTGGACTCACGTCCTTGATTAACTTTGTTATTTGAAGTTTTTTTTGATGATCATATTTTCTGAGCACTTACAACATAGTTTTAGTCGCTTCTGAGCAAAAACTAGTCACTGTCTGATTATCCACATCGCTTCTAAGCCAAAATAAGACACTTACAATATTTCTTAAATCGCTTTTGAGTGAACAGTGGTCGCTTATTGCCCATTTTACATCGCTTACGAGATAACAGTATTCGTTTATGTCCTTATTTGCATCACCTTTAGCCTCAGTGACCGCTTTTAGCTATTGGATCACCTTTTGCAAGACTAGGGTTTTTGTTATATTCTTTTTTTTCACAGATCTGGATCGCTTATGATCTGTAACCAGTCACCTATTGCCTTTTCACATTGCTTATAAGATTTATCATTTCGCTTCTGGCATTACTGGTGTTGCTTCTGATCTGTAACATTTTGCTTGTGGCAGAATACAGTTTGCTTCTGATCAACAAATGATCGCCTCTAGTAACTATGTCACTTTCAGTCTGTATCATTTGTAGTTTGGTTTTCTTGGTTACTAATTGGGTATTTGTGTAGCATCTTATCGATTGTCCAAGAAAAGGAGGTTATCAAACTACTAACATATCTGTTGCAGCTCCGATCGGTCCAACACTTGTGGTTTATCACTAATTTAGGAACATTGGGGCTTGGTGCTTAAAATGAATCATTGTTTGCTCTGTGCTTGATTTATCTTTCTTGATTGCTTGAATGTGCATGTTTGTAACCCAAATTTAATAACAAAAGTATCCTCTTCCTTTGCCTATCAAATGGATCTTGGGTGTATGAGAACTTGTTATTATCTTTAGAGGGCCTGCCTTCCCGGTATAAGAAGGGGTACGACCCAAGCGGTAATGGGCTAAAGCCAAGTGCTTTTGAACCACTATATAAGAAAAGTGTTTGCGTCGAAAGCCACAAACAATGGGTGTTGTGTTATACCAACAACCAACCTCCCCCAAAACCCTCCAAGGTGTAACCCTTGAAGGCTGAGAGACTCCATAATGGAGAGTAGCATTGCCACACATATAGCCACCTGAATGGATGACCTCATTAGCAACCTTGTGTAGTAGCCAAAAACCCTCTATTTGTTGACACAAAAGGTGGGACCTTTGAAGCTGCCCCGATTCATGTGGTTCTTAGTAGAGATAGCAGGGACAATCTTAAGGTTTGGTGTGGGGACAAGCCTTGGGAAACCCAGATCTTGGTATGCATGAGAAGTGTGTGCCATGGAGAGGAGCTGGTGCTACCAAGATCCTAAAGCTATTCACTTTGAATAAGCACAGCCAGGGGACTCAACAAATACAGTCCTTTCCTAGCCTAGGTTGTACAAGTTTGTGATTGTTGTGAGTGTGAGTGACTGAAATTACTGCTTTCTTGTAAAAAACACAATTCAATCATACTCCCTAACATACACAGACCACTTTTGAGCTTTAACTGATCGCTTGTAGACAACCAAATTTCTTTTAAACAATAGTCAATCATCTTCTGCTTAAATCTAGTCACTTTTGAACAACAGACGTTCGCCTTTGGCCTAAACTGAGTTACTTTTAATCCGCAGAAAATCACTTTTGAATAAAAACTACTCGCCTTTAGCAAACAGGCTCACCTCTAGCTAATACTGTAGCCTATTACCTGAACCGAAACTAAATCACTTCTGAGCTATTATTAGTCACCTGTGGCATTTTCTGTGTCGCATCTGAGCTATTATCTATCACCTTTGGCTAAATATCAGCAAAACCCAGCAACTCAGCCAAACCAGCTACATTTCCAGCTTTCTTAACCTTAGCATTAGCTTTCAAACCTACTTCTGATCATTTACAGACACCTAAAACTTTGTCTCCTATCTTGAGCATAGTAAACAATTGGACTTTGAGGACTTTCCATATTCTTGAGACCTCAAATCAGCAAACCAACCATCTAACAATCAATCCAACATCAACAAAACATCATCCTTTGGCCTTAGCCTTAGCAATATCAGCAAATGGCAACATCAACCAGCTTTTTCCCTTTGAGTGTGTGAGCTATCCTCTAGGAAAGTTTGTCAACCAACCATCAAACAATTAGCAACCAACAACCAAACAACATCAACAATCAACCAAGCAACCCAACAATAAATCAAGTAACAAACTAGCAAAGCAAACCAACAACCAAGAAACCAATCAACAAACCATTATCTTTTAGGTCTCAACCTTGACAAACTAAAGTCTAACTTTCAACATCAACAATCATGCCTCAAACTAGGAGCCAATATAGAGCTGAAATGGAAGCAAAATTGAGAGCTGAGATGGAAGCCAAGATGCAACAATCTAGATCAACACCTCTTAGAGGTGTGACTCAATTTATGACCGGTATGCCTCCTCACATGTTTGTGCCCCATGGGTACACCATTGGCGAGTCATCACACCAAGTGCAATCACACCCCTTCACATCGACTTATGAAGAGCATTCCCAAGAGGATTTATCTGACTATCAAGACACACATGTATGGGACCAAGTTGAGAAGCTTGTTTTATCTAATCCTAATCGCTACTTCTTGCAACTTGCCCGCATGGGAGCCAAATTACCAAGAGACTTTGATATATCCGCTATTCGAGAGAATGATCCAAGCACTCCCGTTGTTGTTGCAAAGGGACCATCCACTATAGCCACACCATCGCATGCCATGCTACAAAATCCATCTTCCAACCCATCTCTTTCGTTGCCCATTGTTACTTCATTTGACCCACCACGCTCATAGTACACTTTGGAACCTTTGATAACTCCAACCAATGTGCTCCCTTTCCTTTCACAAAATCTGAACATTCCACCTTTCCATGTTTCCCAACATACTCCTCCTACCATGATCATATCTGTGCCTCAAGTAACACAAGCTGTCCATGTTGCCCAAATGCAAACCCCTCAAACATCACAAGCTATTCCCATATTCCATACTTTGCAAGCTTTCCAAACTATCCAAACAACACCAACGGTCCAAGTTTCACAACCATTGCAATCCACTACTCCCATTGCATCACACGTGGATTCCACATCCCATATTCCTACCACTGCTAATATGGTCTCCACCATCTCCTCGAATCCATACAACGCGTCATACAATCCCAATGTTAGTCTCATTGACATGAGTGACCTACCTATTGTTTCACAAGCCAATCCTAGCACTATGGTCTCTTATGTTTATCAACTTACATAACTTCAATCATCCTCCTATAATCCTTCGCAAACCATCAATCCGTCTTATACTACTCAAGGATTACCTATCGCCACTCAATATATGACATACCAATCCTCATGTTGGCCAAAGTACAAACCTGAATGTCCATCCTTCTTCTGCATCTACCAATCCTTCTTTCACTTACCATGTCACAAACCCAACTTCAAACTCACAACTATTGACCAACGCTAATCCATCCTCTACTTCCCATGTGATGCAAAACCTTGGTGCTAATTCATCGCAATATTCTCAACCACCGCTTGTGTCTCAAGGACAACAATCCTCCAATGCATATGTGTCACATACCAATCCTATGACATATATTGTGAGTACGCAACCTCAACAAACGGTCATGGCTTCATATATCCCACAATAACAACTACAATATACATCATATTACACTACACCTCTGAACCAACAACCCCTTTTGCAACAACACCACCTTTCTCTAGCGGATGTTCAACAAATGATTAACAAAGCGGTAGGCCAAGACAAGAAAACATTTTCCTTGGAGGACATATGCACAGATCCCTTTGACAAGTCACTTCATATGACACCTTTTCCACCACACTTTGAAATTCCACAATTTGACAAGTACAAAGGAAAAGGAAATCCAGAAGACCATCTCAGAGCATTCTTTGTTGCATGTCTTGATGTTGCTCAAGACGATACATATCTTCTGAGACTATTTCCCCAAAGCTTAGTGGGACAAGCTCTTGAATATTTCTCTCATTTACCTTTGGGCATTAAGTCATTTACGGAACTTACAAATAAATTTTGATCACATTTCGCTTTCAACATTGAACATGAAGTGAACATGAATGATCTTGTGAACAATAAACAACGCAATGGTGAAGCCTTCTCTTCATTCACTCAATGACGGCGTAATATGGCTAGCAAAATGTCATAGGAAATACCTGAGAAACAACAACTCGATATCTTTGTTCAAAGTCTTCATCCTGAGCTTTCATTCCAACTATAATTACAAAGTGCTAGTACCTTTGATGAACTTGTTTCCAAAGGAACCATTATTGAACACACACTAATTGCTAAAGGCACTATCAAGATCTTTAGAGATAACAAAGACAATCCGCAAAATCCCAACGATAAGTCTCTCTTTTGGAACAAGAACAAGAATGTTGTGAATGACAGTGTTGTAGACACAAAGAACATCCAAACAGTGAAAGCTCCTATTAATATCCAAGCTGCATCAATAACAAATCAACCTTGTCAACGAACTCGACAACGACAAACTTCAAATCCTTGATGACAATTCACACCATTAGCGGAACCCATGGAAGTTATCTTTCGAAAGCTTCTCCAAGTAGGAGATATCATTTTGCTGGATACACCACCCAATGGTGAACCGCCCTTCAAAGCTCCTTGGTACAAAGAAAATGAGTATTGCAATTATCACAGAGTCAAGGGACATAAGACAAATGGTTGTATGCGCTTAAAGCATGTTAGTCAAGATTGCATCGATCAAGGTTTAATCAAAATCACACCTCCAACAACTCAACCTACACAACAACTGACATTGAATTATGATCTAGATGCTTTTAAGAATCCACTTCCATCTTATGACAAACCAAGTAACCCTCATGCTGGGAATGCCATTCAATATAACTATGAATCATCTACTATTGGCCGCATTGACCATGCTCGCATTTCCACTATTACTATCCAAGGCAAAGCACTTAACTGCACTGTAACTACTCGAAGAGGTCACGTTACCATTCAAGGAGCACCTGTCCATCCTCCTTGACCATCATCTAGCTACAATATCCTTGATAACCTTGGCAAAACACCTGCGCATATTTCCATTCTCGAGTTGCTCCACATATCCCCTTCCCACAAAGCTATCCTCGATAAAGCCTTACAAGAATCTTTGGTGCCAAATTATATTCATCACTCAATTCTAATCTATGATAGCTAGCATTGCAACCCCTTGCCATCTCACCTTTTCTGACAAAGATCTTCAGCCTTGCATCAACCCTTCACATAACGAAGCCCTCCACATAGAAGTGTTTGTCAAACAATGTCGTATCAAATGAATCTTAGTGGATGGTGGAGCTGGTTTTAACATATGCTCATTAAAGTTAATAAAACAATTAGGATATTCTGAGAAAGATGTTGATACTTCCAAGGTCATTACTATCAAAGCATATGATGATGCCGAGAGAGATACAGAAGGGATCATTCACTTGTCTATCCAAGTTGGGCTAATTACTACTGACACTCATTGTTAGGTTCTTGATATAGAGCTTCCTTATAACATCATTCTTGGTCGTCCATGGATCCATGCTCTCAAAGCAGTTCCTTCCACATACCATCAATGCCTCAAGTTTCCACATAACGGTGTTGAAATTACTATTCATACTGATCCCAACCCATTTGAATTCTACTGTGCTTTTCAATCTAAATATCAAAGCTCTAATTGTATCCCTATCAACACTGAAGCATACCCATCCTCATCATATGTAGATCCATCCGTTCTACTCAAGCTATCATCTAGCAAAGTTGCTTCCAATCTTTGTATCAAGTACACCAAACATGGCCCGGGTGAGTACATACTACAAGAATCTTCATCTGCATCCATTTCTAATATAGAAGTTGGACCTTCCTTTGTAAGAGAGACTTCTAGTTTGGATACCATTGATGACTCATCCTTTCATATCACCAACCTTTTTCTGGGATCCTCAATCTTCATGTTTTCTGCCACCTCTTCGTCTCCATCTAATGATGAACTCAAGTCTAGTTCTCAAAACACTCCTAGTCCCAGTGTCAAACGCAGGCCTACCCAAGCTAAAGATGTTGGTAATTCTTCTATCCATCCTAAGTCCACCATTTCCCGTCAAAGACCCCATGGTAAACCCCATAAGCATGTCACCATACATCTTCCACCATCCAATTTACCTCCGCTTCTTCCAACTCCTAAACTTCCACCTTCAACTTTACATCCATATCTTCCACTTCCACCATCCTATAATGTGCAAAAGCATGTGACCGTCCACCTTCCACCATCCAATTTACCTCCGCTCCTTCCAACTCTTAATATCCCTCCGTTTTCCTCACCTCTATTACTACCAATGCCTAATTATTCATTTTACATCCTAATCATGACCAACAAATGCACATATCATCTAAGCATAAAGCTTCCACTCGTTCTGCCAACCCCGCTTCCATCAAATCCATGGGATTAAAAAATAAAAATTTGGATGCCTCTACTTCTAAAGCTAAAAATCCTACCAAGAATCCTAGAGATTCTCATGCCTTAGGGCATCAAAGCAAAGAATCACAGCCTAGTACATCTAAAAAGCTAGTTGAGTCCATAATTCCACAAGAAGAGCCCACACCCAAAATGGTTTGGGTTTCGAAGCAAACAAGAAATAAAACCAAATGAGGTATCCTTATCGTAAACGGAAAATCCCAACCATCCACTTCCATCCCAAATTTCCATTCCATCCAAAAATCCCCAAAATCCCACAAGCAAAGCTAAAATCATAAAAATCCTCAGTCTATGTGGGTACCTAAAGCACTTCATCACCCATCTCCTAAGAAAACATCCCCATTGCTTCCTACACCACCTTCCCATCAAAAGCTTCAATGTTTATCATGGTGTGTGCAACCGTTGGTCATGATTCCCTTCCATTCCACAACATTCCCACATACCTCCATCTCCCCAACCTTCATCCATTATCTTACATATCTCCCCAATCACTTTCCTATGGTCAATGCTTTTGCATAAGTCTCTCATCCATCCTTTTCCATGAGTTCTTCATAATCCATTAGCCTACCTTTTTATCCATCCTTACACAAACCTTTCATCATCCACTATCCACCTAATCCATCTGTCTTCTATGTAATCCCTTTACCAACATCTATGAGCACACTTGACATGGTCCATGCGAGGACATCCATCTCCAACGGGACTATCAACTTTCATAGCACTAGACACTTGAGTCCCTCCTATCCATTACCGTGGTGAAAACTTGGCAAACAGGTGCCATGTGTAATTGTTATCCACATAAAAAAATAAAAAATAAAAAAAATAGTGAAAACCACTTTGTGGAGCTTTGGATAACAAAAAAATAAATAGTACAAGATAAATAATCCATCCTCTGGTGAAAACCTGGTAAACATGCGCCTTGGATAAATACCATAGTGAAAACTTGGCAAACATGTGCTATGTGTAGTGACTAGCTCCTATCATTTGCTTAGTTTGTTTTGATAATAGCTTATTTCATAGCATACTTTGCCATCTATCCTATGTAATCCATATCATAATCCACATCTTGTCTTGTAAACTATCATCCCTTATACATCCTTAATAAACGCTCTTCCATCCTCCCCTCTGTCTTGCTAGCTTTCGCAGTTTGGAGTTTGTTGAGATACTTATATCATTTGGCACCCTAGCATCTTGTTCTCACGACTACATCTCTGGTAGCTTCTCCATAATAAACCATCATCCCATACTGGGGGCACTTGTTGAGTCTTATTTGGAAGTGGATATCTTTAGTTCTAGCTGATGACACAACAAACACCCAAGCTCATAACACAACAAACTTTCAACCTTAGAATACAACATACATCCAACTTCAAATGGGACCAACATTTGAAACCAGGACCAACATCTTAGCAATCAATCCCAGCTCAACCAAACATAAAAAATGTATCAAATTTTAAAAAAATAAAATCAAAACATCACAATTCAAGCAATAAAGTTGATCTTTTTGACATCAACCATCAACGCAATAAGCAAGAACTACATCACCAGCTCTATCATTAAAGCCTTGATCCTGTGGATATATGGTATGTAGGCAATTTGAGATGCGAAGGAAGCACTCTGATTCAGACAAAGATGATATCCCCTCTTTCATCATCAATCTTTCATCTTTCTTCTACTCAGCCTCCACTCTTTCATCTCCCTTCTATCTTTCATCACTTACATCATCAATAAGCCCAGAACTACATATTCATCATGTCTCATCATCATCGTAAATGTGCTTTGATTCCGTGGATACAGGGTATGTAGGTAGTCTAGAATACAAAGGAAGTATCCAGTACACAGGCACAGAAGATCCACCCCATCTTCATCTTCTTTCATCTTCCATATTCTTCTCTTTGATCAGCTCAAGCAGGAAGCAGACTATCTATATGCTGAAAGCTCAAGCACTTTAACCAATCAGGGATAAGCCAAAAGCTATTTGTCCGCATGCCTTAAGCCAACATTTGTTATAGAATTTTATCAACATCTTTAGCCTTCAACATGATGCATCTTTCCTCTCAACAAGGTGCCAGCTTAAACTCATCCAAGAGCACTTAAATTTGGCAAGAGAACGTGATGATAATATCTTTTGTTTTATCTTTTGTCCCTTTTCTATGCCTAATCAAGACTGCCTTGATCTATCATATCTTGGTATGTTGCGATGAAGTAAGGAATGAGGCACGGTCATATTTCTTTCGTATGCTGTGTCTACGGGATGATCTTATTCTCTTCCTATGCATATTGGTATCTTGTATGTGTTGGGATTAGCATCTTACATATCAATATCTCTAGCATCTGAGAAGCTAAACAGTCTCTTATACACTTGAGACTATCCTATGCTAAGACTAACTCCATACATACAACCAACAAGGTGTCACTATGTGTAGTGGAGATAAGCTCAAACCATTTGTAGCATCAAAGTCCATCTCAGAACACTAGCTGCTATTCATATCTTGTGTATGTTGGTTCAACATCTTGACCTCATGTGTTTAGACAAGATTGTAGTATGCTAGTTTTGCATTGGATATCTTGACACCTTGATCTTCTATACCTTGGTGCATAACATCCATATGCTAAATCAAACATAAGGATTGCATTTCTTTTAATTTTTGAGCAATTACTTTTCAAAGCTACCAATCACACCATCTATCAGTTCCAGCATACACCTATATAGTCCTCAACCAAGATTGATCAACCAAAGTCTATTTTCTTCTAAACCATCCCCATTTATCCCTTCTAACCCCCATTTTCTTCGTGTCAACCTTATTTCTAGCCTTCCATCTTATCGCGAGCCAAGCTAGCCCTTCCTAGTTAGCCTGGTTTACCTCTCGAGGGAGCATCACCTGCCAGTTACACTGGGGCATAACCTTGTTTATCAACCGAATTATCGTATCTTCTTTGACACAACACTCTATCAAACATTGTATCAAAGAGGGGTAAAATGTAGACACCCAAAATTGACCTAGTTATCATTAGTATCAAATATCACATTAGCTATCATTTGCATTTGTCTAACACACTTGAGCAATTTCCCTAACACTTATTTCTTCTATTAATTAAATAAATTTATATTTATTTAATTAATTCATTAGCTATTTCCTCTAAGCCATAATTAAATAATATTTAATTATTTAATTATCTTCATTCTTCTATTTTAATTAAATAAATTTTATTTATTTAATTAAAAATCCATTCACAAACCCACTTTCTAATTAATTAAATAAATTTTATTTATTTGATTAATTTCTTCTTATCATTTATCTCAATGAGCCGACATGTGTGCCTCTTTCATTTAAAAAGATAAGTGGTACTACATCTTTTATTTAATATCTTTCACATGTAGTACTTTTTATGTACACGGTCACACATAAGCCTTATCTTCCCTCCACTTGTCATCTACACATTCACCTATGACTATCCTTTCATCTTAGCCATTCACGTAGCCACCAAATCTCCACTGTTGATTGATTTTGGTTGAGTTCTATATAAACACCCTCTCATTTCATACTACATCTATCTAACATTCATATAGCGTCTACATTATTATCCTGAGCATATTGAGCATTTTAGTATCCATCTAGCTTATTATCATTATCATCCATCTATCATGGCAGCTTTGATCTTCATAATTGTTCATTGTTGAAGAAGCAATCCACATCATAAACAAGGAATCATACAATCTAGGTGATATTGTTATTGAATTGCATGCTTTTGATTTCATTTGGATTAGATTCTTTGATGATGGTAGGGTTAGGTTTTCATGGCTATGCTTGATCTTATCAACTTGATTTTTACCTATCACACAATCAACTTCGGATAAGGGTGAACAACAAGAACCACAAATTGTGCCAATTGAGACGTCCAAACCCTCATTCCAAAAGTTTCTGACTCTTCCTTTTCAGCTCGTCGGAGGCATCTCTGATGAGCTCCCTCCCAAAGATTTTTCAGGTTCTTCTGCATACGTGTGTCAAAGATACCATCTACATAGTCTTTCACTTGTGTAGAATCTGCACTCACTCCCATATCCAAAACCCTTGTCCTTGGATAACTTTCTTTTGGTTGCGCTGCTATAGACGCATAAGATTTTCTTCCTTTCCATTTATTTTCTAGGTTGAAAAGCCCTAGCCCTTCCTACAGTGACTATGCTTCTGACATCTCTGAATCTTTTCTGGAACACTAGAAACTACAGATGAGCCCAAACTAGCTAGGATTGCAAGCAAGATGAAACTTCAATGCTGACAACAAGAACTTAGAGAAAATGAAATAAGGAATGGCAATTGCAACTATTTGAGAGACTTAATGCTTGGCTCGGCAAGACATAATGACACATTAAATGACCCATCATATCTTATTAATGACATTAATGCTAAAAAGATAGCTAGTGTATCATTCAAAATCTATATAGGACTATGTGTCAAATCAAATTTAAAAGCGAAGTTCTTCTGGAATGATTAGCTATTTCTTAAAGTTTAAGGAATTGCCTAACGGCCTTGGAAAATGCAACTGCTAACTAAAGTAATCAGTTGCAACCAGGATCCACTTATATTTCATACTTGACACTAGATTAATCATGCCAATAAAATCTAAACCCCATTGAGCAAAGGGTTCTTCCACTATTATGGGACTCAGAGGCAACGCTGCATTCCTTCTCTTTCTAGTGTAAAATTGACAAGCTTGATACTCTTTGACCATCTTATAACAATCTGTAAACAGTATTGGCCAGAAGTAGCCATCTTGTGTAACTTTAATGACAGTAGTTCTTGCTAAAAAATGTCCCCCTGAGACCCCATGATGAAACTCATGCAGTATTTTTTGGGCCTCATCCCTTTCAACGCATCTCAATAGTATTCCATCAAAATTTCTTCTAAATAAAACATGATCAATTAGTGCAAAATGAACTCCCTGTTGTTTATAATATCTTTTTTTATCAGGGGAGAGTTCACTAGTGAAAACACCAGTTCTCATGAACTGTATTCTATCACTTACCCAAGAATCTTGATCAATCTCTTGGAGCTTCAATACTATTTCATCCTCTGTTTCTTCAGATATTGACTCCTCTATGTCTTGAGTAATATATTGGCAGAGTCCCCTTCCTCTGACCAACTTAGTAGGCCTTACCTCTACATCATATTCTAAAATTTTAGTTATCCAATTGGCTCTTTTTTTTGTAATCTCACCTTCCATAATATATTCCCTAACACTTGGGTGAGCTACTAGTATTAAGATCTTATTTTTTGTTACTAGATGCCTAAATTTTTTAAGAGCTTTAACCATGGCATAAGCTTGTTTCTCAACAAAATTGTTACTGAACTGCCTTTTTGTTGACTAACAAAGACAAATTTAGTATAGATATGATCTACTCTGGTTTAATGGAGATTCTATCTTTTGAAACGATATGTCCCAGAAGTTTCCCTTGTGGCACAACAAAAACACACTTCTTAGGATTTAGGGAGATTCAGAATTCTTGACACTTCTAAAAAATAGCTTCTAAATGCTCAAAGTGATCTTTAGCATCCTTGGTAAGTATAGTTAGGTCATCTAAATAGATTAGAATGATCTTATTTATCAGGCCCCTAAATGCTATATCCATAGGGCATTGAAAAGTAGCTCCAGCATTTGAAAGACCAAACGACATTTTAGCATATGCAAAAGTCCCCCACTTTGTTGTCAATTTTGTCTTATGCCAGTCTTCATATGCCAACCATATATGATTGTATCATGAGAAACCATCAAGCAAGGAGAATCTCTCTGATCCATCCACTATTTGCAAAATCTACTCCGTGGAGGGCAGGGGGTAATGATCCTTTTGATGGAGTCAGGTTGTCATTGATGTCAAAAAGGTATTGATGGTTCGGAGTTGTTGCTTCATGATAGGATGTGTGTCTTCACTGAGTTGTTTCTTGTTTAGAGATGGTTTCGAGAATGTTTCATGGATACAGATTAAGTTGTGGTTGATCTTGTGCATAGATCTTCAAGGTTGGGTCAGGTGACAGAGATTTAATGCAGAGACAATGTATTGGTTGTTTGAAATCCTTAATGTCTTATCATATCATGAGTGTCTTGCAGATGCAGAGAATGGTTTTATACTTTTGATGAGTTTGGTTCAAACCTCTATCTGGATAGCTTCAAGTTTGACTCAAGGTGGATCAACACATTATTATGTGGAACAATAGAGGTGTCATGTTGTTTTCAATTTGTCTACTTGAGTTCAATGAAAATATCATAGTTGATCTTGACAAGATGGGCTGAGCTTTGATCAGTTTCACAGGTTAAAAATATATGATCAATGTTTGGTAGAGATGAGGTAGATATATGCAAAAGTATCATATTGTTAACAAGGACATTAAAGTTGCAAACTCTTATCATATTCTCTTTAAGCACTTTGTCTTGTGTATACCCTCTTTCTAATGTTTGCAGAAGTTTTGATTATAGAGGATGATATGTCCTTCACAAACTTGTCTAACTAGTTTTCAAATATAACTGATCAAAGACCAATAACATCAAACATCTATTAGTTATAACTAAGTCTTACCCGTCAAATGCTTTTTGTTTTAATCTTTTGTTGACTTGCTGAGGCGGTGATAGTCACTTAAGTGACAACTTAAGGGTTGGTGTGTCGTTGGTTTTACCGGCCTCGATGCCTAGGGTGCCCGGTAAACAGGTTGAAAACTGCTGTGCACCGCGGGAAAAGAGCATCAACGACCACATTTAAACTTCCAAGTGGCGGGCAGCAGACATCAGAGGGATAAGGTTTGAATTAGAATGTGCCTCCAACGGTCAGTCAACTATAGTAAATTTGACGTCTGTTGTGTTTCAATTAGCAATAAAACATGCTTATTTCCATATCTTTCACCGAAGCTCAAGGGTCACTGAAGTTGGAAGTTTTGTAAAAGAAAGAGTGAAAATTTGGAATGTTTCTTGAGATGCAGAATATGAAAAATCAGATCTCCGAGAAGTTGTTTTTTTTTAAAAGAATGTGATCTATTTTGAAGATAAAAAATAATGGGTTGGAAGTTGAACAAAATTGAAGATAGAATTGAAATTTGAAAGTTCATTTTGTATTATGTGAGTTTTTAAATTGCAGGTGTGTTTTAAGGAGATTGGAGGTGATCTTGAATAGTGTGAGAAGTTTTTTTTTTAGAGTGGGATTTTTTTATGAGATGTATTTTTTTAAGGAGAGTTTTGGGCAGAATTGTTTAATGTTTTCTTTTGTTCTCATGGAAATAAATAATGGCTTAATGGATTTAAGACCATTGAAGTTTTTTTTGCAGGAACAAGATAATAGAAAAATGATTTTTGAAGTCTTGTTGAAAAGAAATGAAAGGGTTTGAAGAAGATGGAAGAGATTTTATTTTTCTCTTTCAAGGGCAAAAATTTGTTGAAGGTTAAATGATATTTTTGAATAAGATTCTTTTGTAGGAATATGAAGGATCTTGCAAAGCTTGAAGATGAATTTGAACAGGCAGATTGGAAAAGCAGAGAAGGATTGAATGTGAAAGGTTTTGGGGATTAGATATATGTTCTTTTATTTTTGCAGGTGATTATATAAGATGTATTGTTTTTGAAGACATTAAAAAAAAAGGAGAAGATGAAAGGACAAAATGATCTTTAGTAAGAGCAAATGAAGATGACTGTGCAGAATGTGAAAGGTTATCTAATATTTAAAAACATCATGGGTGCTTTGAGAAGTGTGTTGAAGTGCAAAGAAATATATGATTATGAAGATAACTTCATGAAAATACTTTTAAAAAGAAAACATAGAAGAATGTGTGTGTATGAGCTAATTTGCAGTGAGATATGTCTTCCTGATCAGGTGAATTAGATAATTCAAGGATAGAATATCAGAGGATTGGAATGATGGAATGTATGTTGCAGATGAGTTGATTTGAATGGTGCAAATCAGATTGAGCAGCAATCATTTCTTGCACATGAGATTTAGAGTTCTGATTGATTGAGAAATGCCAGTGAGGCACAACAGTATGCCAGTGAGGCTTGTAGGTCGGTAAGACCATTTGTCAGTGAGACACTTACATCAGCCAGTGAGGCTTGTAAAGACATTTTCAAGGTTAAGCTAGTGAGGCAATTTTGGAGTGGTTTTTCTACCCCAGGAGGGTTTTCCACTCGTGCAAATTTGTGTTATGTCTCATATTGCTTTTATCTATATATGTGTGTATGTTAATACTTTGCTAAAGAGTTTTTATTCTCTTTCTTCATTCTTAGTCATTTGCTTATATGTTTGACAAATCAATGATATTCTTCTCTCTGTATGTCTTGAAAGTTAAAGTTTGCAAAAAGGTTTGAAAATTTACACAACACTGATTCACCCCCCTCTCAGTGTTGTCTTGGACTCCTACACCTTTAATGGATCCTTATTTAGGTCTCTAAAGTCTACACAGAGCCTTTTGTCTCTATTTTTCTTTCTTACTGGCACTAGATTAGACACCCAAGTTGAATGCTTAATTGGAAAAATAATTTTGGACTCCAGAAGATTTTGTAATTCATCCACCATTAAAGGCTCAATCCTAGGATTAATTGGTCTTTGTTTCTGACGGACTGGTTTTGACCCTTCAACAAGTTCTATGGTGTGTTGAATGACATATCTATTATAACGATGAAGATCATCATAGGTCCATGCAATTACTCTATCATACTTGTTGTATAAAGAAATCAGCTTATCTTTTTCCTCTTGAGTAGTAGCATTACCTACCTTTAAGTTTCTTCCTTCGCTTACTTGAATCTCAGAATAATCATCTTTGCTTACCTTAAACTTCCTCTTATCCAAGCTCACATCATCTGGGTCAAACAAGTTCTCCAGTGTGATTAACCCCTTTGGGAGCTTATTAGACTTCAATTGAATAATCTAGTCACCATATGCTTCTTCAATCTTAGGTTGTAATTGGTCATCAAATTCTCCTGACTGTTACAGAAATAAAAGCATCTGAAGATCATTGTCAAAGACTTGCCAGTTCTAGACGTTATCTAGAATTGCTGGCCTAACTATGACTTTCACTGCCTCATTATTAATGAGCAAGTCACTTGCTGGGTCAAATTGACAGCCAATTTGTGCCATTCTGTCAACTTTAATATTTTGAATTCTGGGAACAACTTCTATGTTAAAAGCATCAAAACCATCAATTAGATCCCATATTCTATGGTGATAAGATCTCATCCTTACATTCTTTGCCACAACCTTTTCTTTAATTTGTTTCACAACCAGCTTTGAATCACCTTTGATGATTAGATTCTTTATCCCTTTCTTCTTTGCCAACACAAGACCATGCACCAAAGACTCATACTCAGCATCATTATTTGTGCAAACAAATTGAAAGCGTATGGCTCTGAGAACTTTCTCACCATTTGGAGCAGTGAGACATATACCTGCCCCAACACCCTTCTTACTTTTGGCCCCATCAAAGTTCAAGGTCCAAAACTCAGATTCTTTATTTGTATCTTTTTACTCAGGCCTCTCTAGTGTCATTACATTTGGTATTTCTTGCCCCTCTTCAAAGATTACATAAGTGCCCAAACCGGTAGAGTCATAATTTCCATAAGGGTCACTCTGTATCATGGTCATCAACTAACTATTTTCTTCTTCTTGTTGATCATATTCAGTCTATTCTCCCACTTCTTCAACAAAAATTCTCTCCTCCCTATTCATCATAGCATGAGATGCTTCAATTCTTGGACCTGGCTCTTCAATAATATGATCTTTAGATAGGGGCTCAGACAACACCTTTATCTTAGTCCTATATTTAGTTCTCAAAATCAAATGTGACCAATCAAGGGACATGTATCCTCCTATTTTAGTTGTGAAATCTCTAGATAGACATAGACCGAAGACAGGGGGAATATCAATAACCACCACATCCTGCATGACAATTATATTTAGGCAAGTATATAGCTGCAAGGGGAGTTGTTTGATCCTTCCTATGGTTTGGACATACTTCCCATCTAATTGCATGACCCCTTTCACCAGTGGATCATATTATATTTTTAGAGCATCAGCTATTTGTTTTGGCATGACTGTAGTGCTAGCCCCTGAATCTATCATTGAGTTATGTAACAGTTTCTTTCCCACTATCATAGCTAGATAAAATGGCTTAGGCCTAGATTTACTTACTTCTATAGTAGCATTTAGCAGGGCAACTGTCTGCAGAGGTGGAATAACTTTGTTTTGAGTCTTCCCTTTGTTAGTACCTCCTTCTTTTGTACCAGCAGCTTTAGGATCCACCTGAGTCTGCAATGCTTCTTGTAATAGTGTCTTTTCCTCAGGAATAGCCAGCATATCCCATATTGATATATGTGCAGGGGTCTTCTTTAGCCATTCTACCACATTCATGGGCCCCAATGTCTGTGTCTTAAGATAGTAAGGATACCTTGCTCTTTCTAGCACTGGGTTAGAGATTGTTTGATTATGGGCTGGTTGATGTATTTCTTGTCTTGAAACAAAATTATAGTGGGTTTGGAAAGGAGGGACCCTGGCATCTTCATTATTTATAGCTTCAGGTTGCTCAACCATCCTTCTTTTTGATCTAGTGTAGTAATCAGACTGTACCAAGGGCTTCTTGGAGGTGGATGCTTCATTTAGGAAGACTGACTCTTCATCTTCAATCCATGAAAACAAAGCATGTTCTAGGGTAATTTCTTCCTTTTGCTGAATATACATTCCTTGCATCTGAGCTACCATTACTGCATTTTGAACACAGGGTGACTAGTATGGAGGAGTATTAGACACTGTAGCTTGACTCTCCATCCTTCTCTATTCTGCTATCTTTTGCTGTAAATTGCCTCTAGGACAATCTTTGGGCATATGAGCATTGTTGTAAGGGAAACACCAGGCATTGGTATCTTCTGCTAGGTTGTTTTGTCCAGGGACCATTTCTTTACCTGGTTTAGGGGAAACAACTTGCAAGGGTGTGGGAACCGTGACCAACTAATTGGAAGGTTGAGGATTATTTGGTCTTTGAGCACCTTGGTACTGGTTTGGCTGATATGGGGGTCTATTACCTGGAATCCCTGATAAGAAGGTTTCGGGTAAGACGTCTATTACCTTTTGAGATTGATAATGTCATTTGAAAAGGTCTTGAGAATATTCTTGACGTCATCCATTTCAGATGGAGGGGCAGAAGGTGTTGAGATAGTGGGTTATTGAGATGTTGGGAAGGTGTACATGGACACAGGTACGACTGATGGATTAGGGACTTCTTGTGGTAGGGAAATAAAAATTTCTAGGAACATAGGCATGGGAGGACTCGGAGGCAACTTTTCAGCATCTATTAGTTGTTCTAAGATTTTACATCCAACTCATATGCTTTTGGTAGGGTCTATCCTCCTAGGGACTGTATCATTACTGAGATATCAAAATTGAAAGCTTTGAGGTAGAATACAGTAGCCATCCTTGATGGTGGCCTAGCTGCAGGAGGGATTCTATCCTAGGTCTTTTGAAACCTAGAGTTGAAGTCTATTATAGCTTCTTGAAGTGCTCTCTTTATAGTGATCAATTGCTATAGTGGAGATGATTTATCACCCTTTTCACTGAATCTTGCAAAGAAGGCATCTCCAAGCTGGTCCTAAGTGGACATGGAATTTGCAGGTAAAGACCTATACCAATCCAGGGCTTTCCCTTTAAAAAAAGCCACCAACAGTCTGATAGCAATGTTCTGCACTGTAATAACATGTACTGCACATACATCTGACACATATTAGAGATGTTCTCCTGGCGTCTTGACATCTTCTCCACTAAATTTGAGTAAGGCCTTCAAAGCATTAGCTGGAATTGAATCCCAAGTATCAGGTAGCATTAGGAGAATGAGGGGGTTGGTATTGTTCCAATTTGCATAACTTCGTGGTGGAGCAGGTACTGCCATATTTGTTCCTGATGCTGTTGCTACTCAATTTACTCTTCTTCTCAGAGTGGTCACCAATGGGGGCAATAAGGTTCCTGGATTAGCAGCTGATTGTGCTCTTGTTGTTGGTCGATAGCTCTAACTTCTTGATGCTCTCTGGTTCATATGATCTTGATCAAAATTCAAGAAAGGTCCCACCAGGCATGCCAAAAACTATTGATGGATAAAATTGTGCAGATTCCAACACCAACATGGGAAGCTCCAAGAATGTGGGACTTGACACTTGAAATAACCTCCAGATTTTATAGAAGTTGGCTCTTCCTTTTCAATGGGGTTTTAGGTAAAGGGAAAAAAAAAAAAGATTACAGATACAATAAACAGAACTTCTAATTCTATGGTGATGTGCCTGATTTAAGTGTGTTTCAGTAATTAGCATAATGATTAAACTCTCATGATTTGACTATATTAAAGAGCAAATGCTGCATGATTAACATAGACAGACTATAAATGAATTTAAAATCAAAGGCCAAACTCAGAAGGTTGATATAGAGACACAAAAAATATCACCAATGGTACAAAACATAGCTTCTTTCATTAACAATTCGGCAAATACATAAGGCACATAAACATGCACAAATCTATCAGCTTCCTTCTTAGAAACAACTAAACTAAGGCAAAATGATATAATCCAATCATAGTCAAACTCTAAATTCTTGATCAATATGTATATCTTTGTTACAAAACCTTCCCCTATTTATAGCAACAAAATTTGACTCAAGATTGCCTCCAACTGCTTAGAATCTTAATGGACTGAAAAGAACTAGACCCCAACTAGAAGTTGTATTGGCACTGAAAATCTCCTCTAATCCACAACCATCTCTTCCCTACGTGCCCATTGGCTAAGCGACACTAAAATTCTGGCACAACTTGCAGTTCTGTTGTGACACATGGCGTCACTTGCGAGTTCTAAATGGCTCCAAAATGTGCTACGCGACACCTTCCACTTGCTGTTTAGTTTCCTTTAATATAAAAAAGGACACACGAGACACTGCTATTTGTCACTATCCGCCACACTTATTGCATGATGCGTAGCGACACTCGAGGATCAACACTGGGACACTTGGTGCTCTCCATGCATCTTAAAAGCTTCTTTACCTTACGTCCTGAACACCCACGGGAATGACACTTGTCATTCTCTGTATTACTTTAGAAACTGTGGCATTTACCTCGCGGGACCCACCATATGTTTCATCACTTCTCAAAACAGAGACATGCGACAATTTCTACATAATACAACAAAAGTAACGTGACACCCCCCAGTTACTTCCAAAGCTTCATAAAAAAAGTCTCTTAAAGCCCCGCGAAGGTGACACTTGTCATCTTCCACATACAGTTGAAACTTACAAAAGAAACATACGTGGTAACCTCTGGCAGCATCAAAATGGGATCCGTGAACCTCAAAAGCTTCATTTGTTCAACCTCCTGCGTGCAACACGTGGCACTCTTCACTGTATTCAAAAATTGTGCCGTAACATCGCAGGCCCACCACATGTTTCTCGGTGCCTCGAAAGCTTATCAAAGAAGGATACACGTGATAACATCTGCTATTGCAACAAAAGACACTTGACATCTTCTGTGTGCTATTTGCAATAAACAAAACCCTTCCCTCAAGGCCTACTGAAGCGACACGTGGTGCATTCCACTCATAGGAAACAACTTAATTAAAAGGAAATACACCAAGGATATGTGGCACATTCTGATAGCATCTGAGAACTGCGAAGCATGAAGAAGACACACAATAGTAGTTGTGATACTTAGAAACTGCAGAAACTGGGCAACAAACTAAAAATGAAACAAAGAGCCGTGATCAAGCAAAAATCAAAATGTAGAGTTTGACTCTACAGGTTGTTCGCTACATCAACCATAATGGGTGTTTCCATCTTTCCAACTACCTTTTCTTTCTCTCCCTTCACATAGATTTCTTCTTCCTTCTAGACTCTTCTCTCTTTTACTTTGCAATAGAGCTCCTCACAATTTTCAGAAGTGATTTTTTCTTGGAAGGTATCAATTTTATAGATTTTTGATGGGGGTTATGCATTTATTTCACCTACCTACTCATAGTCTTCATGCCAATTCTCTTGTTGGAGTGTTCCTCATGCAATGTTACTTTATGTTAATGTTACAATATGTTACACTATGTTAATGTTACAATATGTTACACATTTGTGTCACTTTTTCATGAGTTTTTCTTTCTTATGTTTCTTTGTAGTATTGTTTAAACCTTGCACCACTAACATAACCTTTTAGTAGTTCACTTTGTAATGTTTGTACCTTGATATCTCCAAACTTAGTTATTTATATAATCTTGTATGGTCCCAACCATTTCATTTTTAATTTTTGCCATTTCTTAAATTTGTTATCATAGAGAAGAACCGTGTCACCTATTTAGAAAAATTTCTGCCACAAATTCCTATCATGTCATGCTTTTCGGCGCTTCCTCTCCAAACTTTGATGGTAGGACGATAATATTCTTTCTTGCTAATATCTTACAAGTTATTCTATAGGCCCATAATATTTCTGGTATCTTAGTAAGTGCGGTGCCTATAATTTTGTTTAATGCCTCGCTCAATTTCCTTGAGGATGGTGGGGGCTACTCCTATTATGTGCTATCATAAATGTGTCTAGTATCTCTACAATTGTTCCTCAGGATAAAATGTTTTCCTTGGCCACTTGTTATGCTTAGTGGACAACCAAACCTTGTGTTAATATTTTGGTAAATAAATTTTACAATGGTGTGGGTAGTAAAAGCTTTAGTTGCTTTTGCTTCCACCCATTATGTGAGATACTCAACCCCTATTATAATGAATCTTTCTTTTGATTTATTTGTAGGGGGGATCAATGGGTCAAATAAAATCAATTGTCCATTTCTCAAATGGGGCTTGTGCTAGTATTGGTTATAAGGGCATTTCATCCCTTGTAGTAGGTTTCCCTACTCTTTTACATGTGTCATAGTGTCTTGCATATTTGTTTGCATGTCATGCCCACCTATACATACATGTACAAATAGATATAAACATAATGCAACTAATTTGTTTTTTTTACAACACTAGATACTAAGGGTTACACTACTCACATTAGTGAATTATGCACACTCAACATTGTTGCACATATAATAGAATGATAACATGCCACTCAAGGCAATGAGAAATAATAAAAAAAGCAAGTGTGATGGAACCCCATTTACAATGCCCTAGAAAGGTGAAGACAAGCTAACAAGGTGTTGATATTGTTATGCATAGCATCACCAAGGGAAGAAAAACTCAAGTATTTTTCCTCTAAGCTTCCTAAGAGGAGGTGATAATTCATCACCACCTTAAAATGACTTGATGAATAAATTCTAAGAATTCAAAAACAAACAAACAAACCAAATTTAATATTAAATCTAACTAGGCATCTAACATTATTTTAATAGTCTTTAAACTCAATCTGCAATCAAATGATTGTAAAATATTTTGAATCAAAATTTGAATTGCAATAAATTTATGAAGAAAATAGACAGTTATGGACTACATAGACAAATCAACTTAAACTCATGTCACTTAAATAAGCCACAAAATAAAAGATTAGTTAGCTATAAAATATACAACTATCTAATAAAATATAAATAAGATAACCCCATCATTTATTCACCAATCACATTTTACAAGCTTCAATCATAAACCAAGAAACAAGGTAAGAATTGCAATCAACTTTTCGGTTATCTAATTATAATATATAGTTATGTTGAGGCAAAACATACTTATAAACTTCATATTATTTTTTGTTACAAAATTTTCTAAACATATACATTGAAGTGCAATACACAATGATATCATAGAAATGCTGCTAATTTGAAATTATGATAATGAAGTGTACTACACTTTCTTTTTATTCTCATTATTAATCAAGTGTGAGAATACAAAACAATCAAAACTTAGGAAAAATAGATCAAACACAAAATAGTCAAAACTTAGAAAACAAAGATCAAATCCTTAAAGACTTACTCTGATGACACATGAAACAAACCACAATATATATGACTTACTGTTTTGTCCAGTTCAATGACTCGCTGTAACTTTGTATTCATGCAACAGCTTAGAGGAACAGTCTATAATTTGACTCTTGCAATAGAAAATAGAGGTTCTTGGATATACTAAAGATCAATTATCAGTTGTGTCTCTGTCACACAGATATACTGTCACAAAGAACTACTTCTGGAACGCAAAAACTTCAGAAAGAAAATCAATCTTGGTTCGAAACAAATTACAGAGTCTTTTTCCAATCTGGAGGGCAGAATTTCTTAAAAGAATAGAACAATTTATTAAAGAACTACAGAATAGTCTTTTAGGTGGAGGTAGAGTTCCTGATATAGTCCAGATTTTGGACTCTTCATAAGTTTCTAACAAATCATCATATAGTCATTCTTCTAAAGATTCTAAAGAATTATCAAACAACATCACAACATCATTTTTATGCCTCCAAAGTAGAACCAAAATGAGTTTAATATTATTGGAAACTTGTCATAGAGGCCTTCGTGCCTTCTCTCTAGATTTGCCTTGCGTCACGCCTTCTTTCCACACCAATAGAGGTTGTGTTGTCCCAATTGTTTCTCTATTTTCTTCTACATCCACTACGCATTCACCTTGGATAGCAATCTACTTTGTTTCCAATTTATTATAGTATCCCCTCTGACGTATTTCTTGGGTGTCTCTTCTTCCTGCAACGACTCAACTACCTCCCCAAATTCGTAACTAACTCCTCTCTTTTCTTGTTTTTACTGTGTTCTCTTTTTTTTGACTCATAGAGGCCACGGGCCAAGAAAAGATCTTCCAATCAAACCTAACTAACTCCTGTAGCTGAGGTGGAAGTCCTATGTAGGACGTGTAAAATCATGATTATTATTATACGGTATTTCATTTTGAATGTTCTAAATGTCTAAGGTGGAAAACTGATATCGCTGAAAGGTAAGCTTCAAAGGCAATAAAACATATAGAAGAACTCCAACAAAATCACACAAACCAAAACTTGGGTACGAAGACCTGAAAGCCAAACAAAAAATGAGAAAGGAAAACCAAAACTCCAGAGTAACGGATGCGCCTTCATCATACTCTTGCAATATGTCTATGATATAATTATAGATATTCCATATCAATCATTCACAACATAATAATCAATTCTACCAAGAGATTATAGTGTTAACTTTGCAATTTTATTTGATGCAACACTATTTCATCAAAATGAGTAAACCTACATAATAGAGTATAGTGACCTTGTACAATCAATCAATATACTATAACTATATACTATCCCTATATAATTATATTACATCACTTATAAATGCAACATCAATCCAAACAAGTCAATTCTTATTGACAATATAAAATTCAATGACTTGATCATATAAAGATCTCACACAAGTTGAGAAAGCATGAAGCTTGGCATGAGCCTTTAAATACAAGGCCATTCAAGAGGGGTAGGAAACATTGAACTTACTATTAACCTATATATATATATAGCTCAAGTAAGTAAAATAAAATTGAGGTGGAGCATAGTCTAATCTAACACAACAACCATGCAAATTGAGGCATAAAATAATAACACCAATGGGAGAAACTAAGACGCTGCCATCTTTCACAATGGTGTGCCATTTGCAAGATAGACATAATGCAAAAGAGAATGGAACAAAAAAATTGGGCACATCGATTAAAAATAATTGGACCTAAACTCAACTTTTGTGATTAAAATTATGATTAGAGGATATTCACAAAAGTATACGAATATAGATTTTGCATAAAGGATATTATTAGAACTACTCAAATAAACTTCCTTGAAAGTTATGAATGCAAGTGAATTTTTTGACAAAATACCTCATGAAATGTGTACTTACAATAGAGGTGTGCAGTTTGTTTGACCAAATGTCTCAAAGAAGTTTCAAGTGTAAGGAGGCATAAGAATTGTTGGATGAAACACTTTCAAGAATAGTGGTCATGTGGAATGCAATGAAGGTGAGATAAAAATAAAATGGATTTGTAGAAATGACTTTATAAACCTTTTAAAAATTAAAATAAAATTAAAGACTTCCACAACCTTTCTAATGGTGCAAACAAATTAGTCTCATCATGCAAAATGAGATTGTACTCACACAATTACAGTATGGATTAAAATTATCATAACTTGATCAAAACATAACATTTTTTTGACTTTTAATATGTAGAAGAAAGAAGACTTAAATTACTACAAAACCCAAAATTTTTTATACAAAATCACAAAGGATTATGAATGAAAAATGTCTACAAGTCTACATAAAAGTCTATTACAAAAATGTTTATAAAACTATCCTCTACATTTATCAATAGAGAATGACTGACATATGATTGAGAGCTAAAATTTAAAGGGTTTTTTTATTTTCTAGTTCAAAACAACATATCCAAAAATTATGCTAACCCAGTTGACCAATTAAAACGTATAGTCAAAACATTGTTGTCCTCTATTTCAAACTATGAATTGTTGTAAAACAATCATATATATTTAATCATAGAGAATGCTAGACATTGAATTGAGAAATAAAAGTTAAATAGTTTTTCAAGTACTTATCGTAAAACAACATATACATAAATTGGCCCAACCTAGTTAACCAATAAAAAGTTATGGTCAAAACATTGCTGTCTTCTATCTCAAATAGTAAACTGTTATAAATCAGTCCTATAGATTTGATTCTATAGAGTTCTAACATACAATCGAGAAATAAAATTTAAAGGTTTTTTCAACTACTAAGCTCAGAATAGCATATCCAAAAATTGGCCCAACCTAGTTGATCAATTAAAAATTATCATTAAAACATTGCTGTCCTCTATCATAATTATACAAATTTAGAAATGTTGAATGGAGACACATGCATTTCAAATCTTCAAGATATACAAAGATATATGTTTCTCTTCTACAAAAGAATAGTTACAATGTTCAAATATAATAATAATCCTGTTTACAATATAGAATCAATTCTTTTATGGAAAACTAATGTGCCAAATCCAAAATGGGTAAAATCACATGAACCCATTAACAATGAGGGTGTTTAAAAGACAATAAGAAATTAACATCATATCTTCACAATGAGGCTCCCATCCATAAATTGGTTTAAATCTGCAACACAAATATCCACAAAGGCTCTCATGACCAAGGCTAGCTCACCTCCCAACCGTAGGACTTGCAAGCAAGTCCACCCTTGAGCTAGGAGGCTCCCAACACACAAATAGATATTATCTCACACAAAGCTTCAAGAAGGGATTAAATAAAAGATAAATTTCTAGATACAATGAACCTAGGATTAAGTTTGACTCTATAATTCAAATTAGATTTTACCTCCAACAACTCATCACTTACCTTCCAAGGTACTTTTCTAATCTTTAAACACTTCCAAACCACTTTTTAAATATTCAAATATGGGCCCCACTCATAGGTTATCACTATAACGGTTTAATTTTACATAATTAAAAAATACTTTATGACTCCAGAATCTCCCTCTTGATTTCAAATACGAAATTTGACATTTAAGAGAATTCAACCACACCTCACATTAGTTAATAATAATAATAAAAATTAGTAACACAATTACACTCACAACACTTTTATACAAAAAACCTTAATCCTCTGTTAGGATAAGGCCTAGGTACATGGGGGAAACACAATAATGGTTTCTTGGGGAACCTCCATAAATTTTCCTTTGGTCATGGAATTTAACCTACACATTTGCACAGAGAAGTTAATATATTCAAGATAATAGCCGAACCACAATTCATAATTAAATTAATATATGCGTCATAAATATTTCATGATTAACAATATTATCATAATTAAATGAAAATCAAATAACAAGTTTAATTCATCACATTGATACAAAATCACATAAACAAATAGAATTTAATCAAATACAATTTAGATTTATCATTCATAATAATGTTCATTCTAAAATCAATCCATAGAGGTTGTTGCAAGGTGTGACCCTTGGTCTCCTTGTTCAGCGCTGCGCTGTGGTGGTTTGTGACAAGGGCTTAACCGCCTCCCGTGCTTGTTAAGTCAAGTGGTTGTATCAGGCATTAACAGGTCGATCTTTTGGTGCAACGACAACTAATAATTGGTATTAGAGCCGAGGTCATGGGTTCAAACCCCGCGCTTGCACTGAGGGGGGATTGTTGCAAGGTGTGACCCTTGGTCTCCTTGTTCAGCCCTGTGCTGTGGTGGTTTGTGACAAGGGCTTAACCGCCTCCTGTGCTTGTTAAGTCAAGTGGTTGTATCAGGCATTAACAGGTCGATCTTTTGGTGCAATGACAGCTAACAAGAGACAACTAAATATAATTTGTAAGTCTAATCTAACAAATGTAATTAAGTCTAATCAAAGAAATATAATAGAGACAACTGTTCTTCTAAGGGGCGTTAAGTGGAAACTAGGGAATGGTGAAACTATAAGGTTTTGGGAAGACAATTGGATTAATGGAGGGCCTTTAAAGAGACTTTAGAATATCCATGGGTTGGCTAATATTACTGTACACCATTTTGGTGGGCTGGTCTGGGACTATTTTCTTCCTGACAAAAGGGGATGGAAACAACTATCAGACTGCTACCAAAGACAGATTGATCTTATTGGGATGGCCGATGAGATCCAACTCTCCCTAAAAGGGTGTAAAATTCCTCTTTTTTCACAAAAAAGATAAAATTCTATGGGCTAAAGAGAAGTCTGGGTGTTTTACTGTCAGATCTACCTATAACCTATTCCTACCTCAAAATGGTGATAACTTATGGAGGAAGATCTGGAATCACAATCTAATACCAAAGATTAACCACTTTTGGTGGCTGGTGGTGCAGAACAAAATACTAACGATTGATAATCTCCAGATCAGAAGTTTCCAAATCCTCAATAGATGTGTTCTTTGTATGAAGGAAGAGGAGATTGTCCCACATATCCTCTTACACTGCAATTTCAATTGGGAGGTTTGGTGTTCTGCCTTGAATATTTTAGGTGTGTCTTGGTGCTGGAATGGGAATCTGGAGGATTGCATTAGAGCCTAATTCCCCCCTTTTTCCAATCCTGTTTACAAAGAAATTTGGGCCTTGGTTTCCCCCATTCTATCATGGTACCTATGGAAAGAAAAGAACAATAGAATTTTTTGAGAAAAGTTTAGAGAGCCTAAGGAAGTGTTTGGCTTAGCTGTTAAACTACTGTAAGACAACATCATCAACAACTCCATAAGAGCTATGGAAACTCCCCCAAATGTTTTGGAAACAATTATGAGTGGACCATCCCATTAAGTATATGCAGAGTAGATGATAGTAAGAAAAAAGCTAGGGCTAGCACTAATTGGTCCCCTCCTCCTGCGAGCTGGTATTTGCTTAACTTTGATGGTGCTGCTAAAGGTAACCTTGGGTTGGCTAGTGGTAGGAGAATAATAAGATCGGATAAGGGTACCCTCTTGCCTACTTTTGCAGCAAGCCTGGGTGAAAATACCAACAATATTGTGGAGGCCATAGCCCTCCACTGGGGCATTAAATTTGCCTTGGCTCTAGGCATAAAACATATCATAGTGGAAGGTGATTCTAAAATTGTGATCGAAGCTGTTAAAGGAAATGTTAAAGTTGGCTGGTAGATGGAGGATATTGTGCAGGATATAAAGGCCCTCCTCTTAAACTTCGAAGGCAGGGAAGTGAGACATATATATAGAGAGGGTAACAGAAGTGTTGATCTTTTAGCAAACTTTGGGATTAATCTTAATCCCCTAAGATCTGGAGAAAAATAGACAATCTACCCTTAAATATTATTGTTAGCATTTAGAAGGAGGCGCCTCACTAATTCTTCATGGCTATAATCATAATTTGTATTGCTTGGTGTAGTATCTTTCCAGGCCTCCCTCACTTTGAGGGAAGATGTGACTTTGATGATGACTTCGAGAGCCCCACCCACCCCTATATGGTGATGTGGATGTTGGAGACCTACATGGATATTGACCAACTCAACAATAAGCAATTTTGGCAGCAGGGTAGATTTAAAAAGTCTTTTCAGCCACCTCTTGAAGTGCTGACAATGGAAGGCTTGCACGAGCTAACCCTTGAAGGCAATAATGATTTGAGCGTGCGCGGAGTTGGGAAGGATGTGCATGGAAACTTGAGTAGAGAAATAAAATTAAAGTTTTTTTATTTTCCCTTCTAGATTGTTCATCTGACACTTCTCTATTCTCTGCAACTACATTCCCAGTGTTGCGTATTGTTTGTTGAGGAAAATGGGTGGGTAGAAAGTGAGAACGGAGCCCATGAACTATGGTGAATTCAAAGAAGATGTACAGGTCTGGAACATAGATTATGAGGGTGGGGTGACCTCTTTTCTCAAAAGCCTAAATGGCTTTTATGAGCATTTATCAGCCTAATTCACTGGCTCTTGGGATGGTATTAGGACGGTGAAGGTGGGAGGAGTTCAATTTATGGTCTCAGAGGATGCCATTGCCAACGTTACAGGCCTACCCTATTCTGGAAATATGCTCAAGAAGCAGACACATGTCCAAGACAATGAAGGAATGAAATTGTTCTTTAGAAAAGGAGAGAAGCAAATAAGACTTCAAGGTGGTTTTGATCAGGAAAGCTTGGTCAACCCTTGGAATCGAGTATGTTTCTTAATTTTGAAGTATTTTATTTTGGAAGGGAGATACATGGCTTTTACCATTATCACTTTGCATTTCTTAACCATTTTCGGCACAAAATTGTGGTCAACTTTCCCTCTTTCCTTCTCTCTAGTCTTAAGGCTTCCATTATCCAATCCAAAAAGGCCCACGAGGGCAACCCTAAGGTTTCTGCTTTGCCTCTACACCAAGGGCTCATCTTTCGACTATACCATTACCACCTTTCTCTTTATCCTACTAAACCCCCCACTGCCCGTCTTGTGGAAGATAGCTCCAATGAAGACCCTGAAGACAAGATTCCCCTAGTGTGAGGCTTGGAAAGTCTTCCAAACTGAAAACCCTTGTGCCTTCGGCACCTAATTCTCCCTCTAACCTTCCAATGATTCCTTCGGCCCCTTTCTCTAGCCCTCCTGTGTCTAAGGCCACTTCTCATTCCAAAACTCAATCTGGTAGACATACTCTGAGGGCCCTTGTTTCAGTTGAGCTAGAGGGTTCCCATGGTTGGTCCCAAGAGGAAGCGGTAGAGGGTCTCTGCAACTTAAAAAGTAATACACCTAAACAGGGAAGCAAAAAATGCAAAACACAGAATCCTACTCCTAGAAAAGGTGGTGTGAAAAGTTGCAGTACAAGTGGTGAGGGGTGTGGGAATGTTGACCGTCAGACTCAGGGGAAGAGGGACAAATAGGAAAAATAGTTGAAAGAGGATGTGGAGGTTGTTAAGATGAGGGCAATGGGAAAACACAGCTCTGTTAGAAGACCGAGCATCGAGAGATCGTCCAGATTGGTTGGGGATAAGCCCCAAGTTCTAAAGATTGTTGATTACTCTTCTGACTCGGATCAGGAGGACATTAAGCAGGATGTTGAAATTAAAGAAGTGAAAACTGCCCCAGTTCAAGATCAAGAGGGCACCAGCCATTTTGAGTCCATGAACAACTCTTTTTATGACACCAACAATGAGGACACTGAAGTTCAGGACACTTTGGATAAGGAGGTGATGAGAGTCAGGATGGAGATGGACAATAAGAGACTAGAGAAGGAACTGATTGAGGTCAAGACCCATCTTTCAACAATGGAGAGCAAAGTTAAGGTGTTGATCAATTTGGTGTTGAAGTCTTCTCACAGGGCAGCTGCTGCCTTCTCGATTTTGCAAGATGACCAGATTAGTGGCATGGATTCTCTGCTGGAGGATAAGGAGAATATGTTTAATTTGCTCAGTGATGATTGGAAGGAACTTCTTAGTTAGTTGTTTCTTTTGTTTATGCTTTAAAACTCGTACTCTAGTTTTTTGGTTATGTTGTTAAACTATTGTTATCTAGTTGCTTGAGGCTTTTAGCCTATTTTGCTACCTTTTGGCTTTTGTTATCGGGATCTGCACTTGGGTTTGCAGCTTACTAATATCAAAAACAAATATAAATAAGTCCATAATTAATCAACTAACTCATGTTCGAAACTAGAAATAAAATACTGTTCTAAATATAATATCAGTGTCAACTATCTATGATCAAAATAAGGTAAAATTGCACATCCAAAAGAGTTCTATACACACAAGTCCATTAAAATGAGATGAGAACAAGAGGGAAGGGAGTGGGCCTCACATTTCATCCTTGAATAATGTAGGCTACCATAGTCTTACTAGTAACACCTTTCTTACAATGCCTTCTCCTAAATTATGTCATGATATTCATTCATGCGCTTCTTTTAAAACACTATTTTTTCATGTTCTGAAAAAACTCTTCTTAAGATCTCATCCCTACCTAGGATGTGTAGTTCTCGTTCAACTAAGGTATATGGTAATAACTTCCACAAAAGCCTATATTTGTCTTTTTTGGAATAATGCTCTAAGAATTGTCTTGTGTATAATAATTGTTCTACCTCTATTAGTTCTTTTGATACCACATTGATTTTGAACAAACTTGCACTAGGTAATTATTCCTCTATTTGGCTCTTCTTCTATGTTGATTCTAGATAGATAGTCTAGTCCTTGATTCACTTTTCCAAGTTTCACCATAATTTTGAAATCAAATTCTTGGAAGAGAACTTAGCCATATGCAGATTCTTCCTTGTATTACCAGTATATTAATTAAATATTTAAGTGGCTCATGGTCTTTAAAGAATGCAAATGGAGCAGCTAAGAGACAATGTCTAAACTTTTGTAGTGCATAAACCATAACCAATGCCTCTCTATGTGGCAACATAATTTATTTCTTCTTGTGATAATTTGCGGTTGACATATGCAATTGGATGGTATTTATTTCATATTGGTTGCACTCATACTGCTGTAATTATGGTGCTTGATGCATCCACATGTACATGGAAAGGGGTATTCCAATATAGAATAACTAAGATTGGTGCTTCCATAATTTTCTTTTACAATGTGTCAAAGGCTTCTTGACACTTCTCTATCCATTGGAAAGCTTTCTTTGTATTTTTCTTAAGGAGCTCTTCTATTGGTCTAGAAATTGTTGCATACCCCTTGATGATTTTTCTATGGTATCCAATGTATCCTAACAATGTTTTTACTTTTATTACTATCTTTGGAGTTGGAAGATTTAGGATTATTTCTATTTTCAATGGGTTAACCATCAAACCTTCCTTGCATATTATGTGACCTAAAAGTGTTTTGAATGGTACCACAAATATGAATTTCTTCAAATTTAATGAAATTTGCAAGCTTCTGCATCAATCTAACACTAGCCTTATTACTTGAACATGATCTTTAATTAATCCATACACTGTCCAATCATCTAGGTATACTTCCAAAAAGTTGTGAATAAAGTCTGTACATGTGTTTATCATGATTCTACTAAATACTGCAAGTGTTTTCTTTAAACCAAATGGAATTACAATATACATAAATTATCCCCATTCAATTGCAAATGTATTTTTTGGCTATTCTTCTTCCTAGATCTTGACTTAGTGATATCTTGAAAATCTATCTGTAATAAGTAGATCTCCCTTCCTTGCTACCGATTCTAGTATTTCTTCTATAAAAGGGGTTCAGAAAGGGTCATAGATACAATATTTATTCATCTTTTGGAGTGTGTTAAAATTAGTTTGTCATGGCTATAGAACACAAATGTTTTACAAAAGTCTCTTTGTACCATGAGCCAACTTCTAGTTTCTCCTCTCTTTTCTTGGTTAATGTACCTTGTTTTTGCAATAAGCAATAATATACAATAGAAAAGTTGAGTGTATAATATTTCATCATATTATCTCCTAGTAGTCCATTCCCTGATGCAATTTTGTAGGTATATCTTAGGGTTAATTTTACCGTAGTATTCTAGAGTGAGTTTCCAGTCTCCCTCTTTTGGTAGATACCTAGTTTTTATAAGAATGGTAAATGCTTTCCAAGTTGGGATGTTACTTTTATGAGTGTAACACCATCTTGTCACACTACATACTAAGGTATTTTAAAGATCTTTTAGTCTCAGATATTCCTTCCCAAATATTTTTTCCATACTTTCTAGGTATGTCAACAGATCTACTACTCTAGAGTATCGAGGAAGTTTAATATACAAAATACGACATGAAATATGGTTCAAATGACATGAAATTTTGGTATGTAGTCTGTTTCTATCCCTATATTGAGTTCCTAAATTTTTATATGGGTTCTCATCATCTTCGGTAACATGGCTGTAGTTTTTCTCAACTTTCCTCACACTGCAAGCCCTTCTTGCACCTAGTATTTTTCTAGATCTAACTTTTGGCTCATCCCAAATATTGGATTCGATAGCATCTTCATTATCAATTCCATTACCTAAAGTAATTTCCCCTTCTAAATTAGGTTCATGCACGGTGGCTTTGACTAGAATTCTCAAATAATACAGGGCCTTCAAGTCTTCTTCATCACTTTCCTCTTGCACCACTTCTTCCACATATGCACTACTCATATCAGTGTATAAGGGTATATGTATTGTTTCCTTATTTTCAAAGAATTATACCTTCTCCTTGTAGGAGTCTATTGTCCCATTACAATTCACAAACCATTCTAAGTTCAATAAAATGTTGAAGGTATCAAAAGGTTCCTTCATCTCTAATACTTTTGTCATTCGGTGTGCTGCTTTGTTAGGTAAACTTTCTCCTAGTATAAGATCCATGTGATGACTTATACTCCTTATAGGTGGTAATCCTTTAGGTACATTATCTGATATGATGTCTTCATACTCTGTTAGCAACTCTCTTATCTCCTCCTCTTCAGTCTCTTTCTTCAATGCTTCAGGCTTCTTAGGAATCAAGGCATAACACATACTTTCTTGTTTCAAACCATCCAAAAATTTCCTTCCACCTACCAAATAGATTCTAGCATTCCCACATACCACATCTTTAGTATCATCCTCCAAAGGAATCAAAGTAATTCTTTTCCCATTTGATGTTATAGTATATGTATTCTTTCTCCCATCATGTATAGCTTTTCTATCATACTGTCAAGGTCTACCCAACAAGATATGACAAACATCCATAGGTACAATATCACACAAGACTTCATCATGATACGATCAAATATGAAATTTCACCAAAGATTGTTCACTCACCAGTACCTTATGATCATCCTAAATCCATGCTATCTGATAGGGCTTAGGGTGTTTCAATCTTTCCAACTTCAGCTTAGTCACCATCTCCTCTAAAACTAGGTTATCTGAACTATCACTATCAATTATAACTTTACAACACTTACCTCTTGATTTGAATCTAGTTCTGAACAGACTTTTCCTCTATGATGGTTCCTCATTTGCCTCTATTTGAAATAGTGATCTCATCACCAATGATTCTCCTTTCTATGGTTTACCAACAAAATAGGGGTCATCTAACTCAATAGGTTCTTCTTCAACATAGGCTGTTCTTCCACTATTTTTTGTCCTCTTACTTGTACTACCCTGATTACATTCAAATGCTCTATGTCCTTCACCTCCACACTTGAAACAAGTACCTCTGAATGTCCTCTTATCAAATCCTCTTCCTTCTCTTCTGTATCCTTCATTCCAGTATGCACTAGGTTTTCCTCTCTGATAAAAATTTATGTCATCTCTCTGGTAAGCATTGTTATCTCTGTCATTCTTCTTAAATGGGTTGTCAAACTTGTTCTACTCCACAAACGATCTATCATATCTGGAAAATGCTCTACCTCTCTAAAATTTACCTCCTCCACCTCTTTGTCTCTGATCATGTCTCTTATTTAGCTTCTCTTCAACTTTCAGGGCAAACTGATATGCTTCCTCCAAAGATGTCATCCTTACCAAGCTTAGCTCTTCTTGAATATTCAATATTAACCCATTTATGTATCTAGCCACTTTCTCTTTGTTTGTTTCACTATGTCCTATCCTTATGATCATCTTGTGAAATTCTTCAGTATATTCCTTTACATATTTCTCTTTTTGTCTTAGGTTTTGTAATCTCTTCAACAGCTCCAACTCATAGTCAATAGATATGAACTGATTCTTCAATTTTGTCACCATCTGGTCCCACTTTGTAATCTTTTCTTTTCCTCTTCTATTTATTTCTAACTGAACTTCTTTCCACCATATAGCAGCATGTCCTTTCAACTTTATCTTTGCAAATTTTACCTTATTTGAATCTTCAATTTCATAATATTCAAAGTATTCTTCCATGTCATTTATTCGATCAATCAATTCTTCAGGGTTCAAATTACCAGTATAGTTTAGCACATCAACTCTAGGTCTCTTTCCAATCTTTGAAATAGATCACAACATCTTTATCTGATCTGATTCTTCTTCATTACCTTCTAGGGTTTCACTAGTTTGTTTAGTAGATTAAAATTCCTCTTCATCATCACTTTCAACATTAGGTCTCGGTGTTAATCCCCTTCACCTATCTTCTTCAACAGCATCCAAATGAATTTGCATTGTTCTCATCAATTCTATCATCTCATCCATTCTATTAGACAATGTACCAACATGAGGAACTCTCCGTGATGGCATTCTTCCTCAAATCAAGTGCAAACTGCCTCAAATTCAGTGATTGGGCTACAAGCAACAACTGCCTCACAATCGGCGATCAGTTGCGTACAAGTAACCTATCTCAGATCAACGATCTATTCACAACAAGATCTTATGGAATCCCCTTCATCAATTTTCTCCAAAGAATCAAACTTTTGCTCTGATACCACTTGGTGCAAATATGGTAGGAGGGTTCACAGAATGAACAATCTAGGACCGTGCAGCAAGAGTAAACACAACAGAAACAACTCAAAGAAATGGAACAAATGTAGATTTAGTCATTAAGTATATCAAAGAATTTAAATACAACCTATCCAACAACATGCAGGCTTAGAATTAGGGCTCATAGGCCTGATTACATACATGCTTAAGATAAAGCTTTGAATCTCCTTCGCACAAATCTAAACTATCTGATCTTTCTTATGTGAATAGCTGCTTTCCTAAGGATATATTAGATAAATATATATCCTTTCCAGACCAATATATTCCTCTACGTTGGCCATAAGAGGTTAAGAATCCCGATGAAGAGGTGTAACATGTGTTCTTGGATAGGTTGGACCTATCGGCTTGAATCCTCCTCGAATGCATGAAATGATGTGCGGACCTCTGGGGAAGGTCAACTACAAACCAAGGAACATTACAAAATGTATCATTTGGATCTACAAGTTAGCCAATCCTCCCAAATCTTCTCCTTCAGCTGATTGTTCATGACTATTAGAAAGCTCGCACTGTGAAAACATAGGATCTTCTGATAGCGATAACTTTTCAGTGAGTAATCCAATTTCTCTAAATTCTTGATATGGTGTACATGAATGAATGTAGATTCTAAGTTCAGATCCACAAGATGTGAAATGCTGATACCAAACCACAATCTCAAACTGGTTCTGACTGAACTACCTGAATTGAACTGGAAAAATGAAAAGAAATGAAATGCAAACTAATTGAAATGCAAATGTTTTTGGTTGATGCAAGATTGCTCTTGAACTAGGGATGCTCCTGCATCAAATGGATATTTATCATACATTATGATCCAAGATTAAGGCAAGTATTTAGCGATGCATTAGTGGATACTGAGCAAAACAATGATGGCCAATAAAATGAGAGAGAGGGATTAGAGAACATCGAAGAAATTGACATCCATGATGATGTTGAAGATGTTTATGTTCAAGCATAAGAAGACAACAATCCAGAGTTAGATGATGTTATGGAAGACAACAATATGGATGATATAAAAAATGATGATCCAAATACATCTGGTAACAATATAGATGGTCTACAGTCAAATTTCAATGATGATGAAGATGATGCAGGTCAAGATGAGGATGATGATAATATTAAATACTTGAAAGAACATATGAACATTGACAATGATAACATTGGATGACATTGTAGCAGATAATAATGTTAATGACCAAGACTTCTAAATTTTTAGAATTAATTGCAATCCATGTTTAAAAAAGGATGATTCTTATGGCCTAAACTTTGAAATGCTTCAGTAATATTAGTTGTGTCGATACAAATTACCTATTGCAATATCCTTAAATTGTTCAATCTTTGGTATGAATTGTTGGCAAAAAAAATTAGGATTACTTGGATGCAATTTCCTTTTCATTTCTTTATATTTTTCTTGAATGTCAAGGTCTCAACCTAATCCTCATTTTGCACCAAGAAGAAACCTTAGGCTTAACCCTACAATGGCCTCAATTCATTGCGAGGAAGTTATGATTGAGGATTTGATGACTACTACATATTTTAATGGGGAAGATGTTTCTCATCATGATGCATATGTTGCACATATGGATAGGTAAGACATGAATCTTACTACACAAATACTTATATCATACCTTTACGAATTTGAGCAATAATGTTAATTATTCAAATATGATTGATGTTCTTCATAACTTGTTAATGGATAATCCTTATGTGATGGAAGTATAAAGTGATATAGGCCAAAGAATAAGCTCATCAAGTTCCTTAAATAGTGTGTCTCCTCCCCTTCCTTCACAAGCCTCTTCGTCTAGTGTGCCTCCTTCCACATCTTCTCTTGCATTAGCCAACCCACATATTTCTTCTCTTCTCTATATTGCTTATCGATTTTTCATATCTCCCTTCATTGATCCTCGAATTATACCTACTTATCATATTTTACCTTCCACTCATCCCCTGATTGTGTTTACTTCTCACCCACTACTCATGTTCCCACTTCTAGTGCTGTCATTCCAACTTCATTCTTTGTCCCCCAATCAACCTACACTCTACGTAATATCTCCTGTTGCCACTTCCACTCCATTTTAACCATAACTCCTAATGTTCATCCTTCCAACATAGATGTCATCCTTAAAAGAATTGATGAGATGCAAAGTAAAGTTGATGCATTACCCCTAGTAATCAAAGGATATCATAGGAGAAATCAAGCATAATCCACTTCATTTGAGTTATTTCTTATCCATTTCTAGTTTGTTCGGTGGCCCCTAGTTTTGTAATGTATAGTGGTAAAGGGGACCTTAGACACAATTGGGAGTTTGTTTTGATTATGTTTATGATGATAAACTTTTTACAAAGCTCTTCCCTAGAAACTAAAAGGATTATGCAATTGAATGGATTTATTCTCTTCCTCATAATTCTATTCATTCCTTCAATGATTTGGTCATTGCTTTTGTACATCACTTTAATGTCAATATTGGTTTTGTTTGTACTCAAATTTGCAAATTATAAAACCCTAAAGATATGCCAAATCTTATGATTAGGTTTTATATGTGAATTTGGCCAACTAACAGAATTGATCAGATTAATGAAAATTCTCTGCACTTTAGGCTCTGTTCAAGCCTAGGTGGGTGTTACCTTGTTTCACCAATGACAATTTACTTTCAAGTTTGCTGGTGACTTCAGAATAGATTAAATAAATGTGGATTTATTTAATTAAGGACGAGACTTTAGAGGAAGGGTTAATTGGATTAGTTAATCAATTAAATAAATTATCATAATTTATTTAATTAATGTTAGAAGAATGGTTAGATTTATTAATTAAATAGCGTGACTTATTAAACTAATATTAGGAGGAATGATCAAAGTGGTTAATTAAATAAATATGATTTATTTAATTAACATTGTAAGAGGAGATGTGGGATAGATTTGGTGTGATGTTAGGCCATGGTAAGATTTTGGTGTCTACATTTCTAATAGTGCATTAGTTTTTGGGTCGATGAATAATGATCACAATTTATCTTTGGTAATTTTTCCTTCATCATATCATGAGACAATTTTGAGGAACAAAATTGATGACAAATTTCTCT